>CM049315.1:68753415-70017165 GCA_026874595.1 Sipunculus nudus
AATTTAGTAAACTGAGCTTTCCAGTTTGGACATTATGTTGACAGGCAGACTTAATATTGACGGGAAGAATGGTGTTCCAAATGATAAAATAGCCATGTTTTTTGACATAAGAGTTGATATCACTAACAAGATTCTGTACACGTGTAAGTCTATGAGGGTCAGGATTGTATATAATTTCTATGCCATTGGGGAGTAGTTCTCTTGTTGACGAAATCACAAATACCAGCAGAAAAAATAATAGTAAATTCCGTTTTTGTATTAGAATGTGTACGACCCCGAAGTTCATGGAACAAAGAATTCAAAGTAGCCCCGCCCCTACACACTTCAACAACGGAATCCTCAGGCGAGAGCCGCGCATTTGCCCGAAAGTAGTCGGCTAATCCCCTCCCCCTAGAATCAGAGAGGAACAGAAAGTGGACATGGAGGGACGAGAAAACAACCAGAAATCAGAGAGAACGACAAAAACACCCGAAGACAGGCCAAAAAGGAAACTAACTAGAAAACAGAGGAAAATCACTTAGCTGAGGTAATGAAATGATTGATAGTGAGTATATCCAAATCTAGATAAACAACAGGAAAAGGAAGTAACAAGAAACAGAGAATGATGGGAAAAAAAACCGGAATCCAAAGGTGTTACCTCAAAAGCACATGGCATCTCCAAGTGAGTCGGCAGCCGGCGACGTTGGGCGCCATTTATGTAGTGGTGATCTTGTTGCCACAGATAACGAACTCCAGCAACGGTTTAGAGATGTTTTATTCGCCCCGGCTCGAGTACCAACTGACTAACATGTCCACAAAAACTTGGGACATTAACTACGCGCATGCGCACTAGCTATAACAATAAACAAAAGAACATGTGACATTTAAGCCGCTGTTAACCCTGCTCTACCAGTTTCGATGAACACAGTCCTACCACTACACTGCCGGTAGATGTCGCTATCAGCAGAACACGAAATAATTCACTGGTTTACATGTTAATACTACTGTTTGACTCTAGATGTCGCCACAATTCATTACATAGTCTCTCCTAGCCATAATAAATTTAACTCGTCACGAATTCCAGAATATAAGACGGGGGCCAGACTGTTCTAATTGTCACTCTCCGCCTTGGTGACAAGTCTTGGAAGTAGAGAGAATTCAGCGGGAGAACCACGTGTCATCTGTTGACGGAAGAGGCTTAGTGACAGCTGCGTTTGGCATAATCTGCCCATGTTACGGTATCTAGGCATCGTTGATAGGGACCTGTTTGCCGTTAATTTTCAGCCGGCCGTGCCAGAACCGTACTTTTTGTTTGTCCGTGAATGCCTGTCTGATTTGTGGCCCGGCTTTCTTCTTCAAATAATAATCTTCCCTGACCAAGTCTTCTACAAAGTGTGCGGCGTTTCCGTCCTCTTGACCTCGTTTCTCTCTTTGTGTTTTTAGTAGTGTGTTTCGTACCGGTCTTGCATAGAATCTCTCTATAATATGTCTATGGCCCTCAGATTTTTGTTTACCGGTTCTATGAGCGTTTTCAATAGCTTCCAGCCCATTAATTGTTTCAAAATCATCATTCAGGAGTTTTTCGTTAACAATATGCTCTGTCACAATCTTTTTACAGTCCTCCTGTTTTTGTTCTGGGATCCCAATGAGTCTCAAGTTAAACTCCCGGCTAAAAGTTTCCGAGTCCAATAACTTTTCCTTTAATGAAGAAATCTGCTGATTTTTCTCATTGTTTTCTGATTTCAGTTCATTTACTTCAGATTTCAGAGCTTTATTTTCTGCTTCAATTTTTGCCAATTTAGTCACTGTTTCTTTAAGGTCAGCCTGTGTAAATTCAAGACTTTTCACTACAGATTCAACTTTTGAGTTCAGTGAAGCATAATTAGTTTCTGCTTTCTAGACCACTTCTAATATGTGAAATCCCTTCACCAAGTGATGTTTTAAAGTCATTCAAAGCAGTCTGCATTACCTCTTGAAGTTGGGTGCACTTAGCATCTACAACGTCCATTATTGAACCACTTGCGTTAGAGGACCCTGGTTCTCGCCCGTTTTTCTGTGAAGGGTTGGACTTTTTCTGCCCTTGTTTTAAATATTTCTCCATACTTGGTTGCTCCAAAGATGACATATCACTTTTGCTTATTGACCGTGTAGTAATTTGAGACACCTGTGACATATCCAGTGAGATACTAATTTACTGAGAGAGCACATGAAAGTGTGTCCACTCATTCGGCCATATTGAACCGGATGTCTCACCTAAACTTGATGTGAAAGGTCTTGATAAACAAATGTCTTCGCTGTCAGCTGAAGACAGGCAAATGTGGACAGAGGCTCTTGGGGCAACGTCAGAGATGTTTGGAATACCCGAGCAGGCGGAGCAAGCCACTCACATGGAAGGGAGACCACTACCTAAGAAATCCCACCAGGCAACCCGTGTGGAGGAGGGTCAACTTCAGTTAGGACACCTATTTGAGCACCGCATGTGGCTTATCGGTTGACCACATCTTAGGAATGTGCACATGTGCACCTGTATCAACCACTGAGATTCCGAAGTATGAGGGCCCAGCAAGTACTTACTGCATCTACCCACCTGCTGTTAGGTCACCAAGTCTACATCTATACGGTTACATGCCCCCAGCAAATCCAACCCGATTGACGACTTTCTCAGAAGAAGAAATGAAAGGAGAGACGTCTTATCAGCAGTGGAGACACGAGGTACGCAATCTGATCAGACAGAATCTATATCCAGATAATCACATCGTACTGGCCATCGTCAAGTCGTTGAAGGGACAGGCAGGACAATTCGCGATCCGTTTGGGGGAGGAGGCATCCTCTGCTGAGATAGTCAGGAAGTTCTATGATCTATGGAAATGTGTTACCATCTAAGGTCGGCATGGGACAGTTCTTCTCCGCGAAACAACAGAAAAACGAAAACTATAGCAGAGTGGAGTTGTAGGCTGGAGGATTTCTTTTCGCGTGGCAACCAGTCGCTTATTTTAGCCACTGCTGGACCAAACATGTAAATGTCAAAGTTCTTCACAGGAATTCGATGGGAGCAGATCCAAAACGAGATTAGTAATAAGGCTGAGAATGCCACATACGAACTTAAGACCGAAGATGGGAATGAACCACGAAAAACATTGCGCCGCAATCTGCTTCTTCCGATAGGATATTTGTCTCAGCACACAACATGACACACAGGATACCAAGAATCAGAGAGTTAAACCAAAGCCAAAACGTTCGGTTAAAAACGGAAGGGTTGATTATACTCTTAGCTCTGAGGAGGAAGATTCTTAGGAGGAACCTGTTATTTTTTTTTATGCCACAGCCAAAACCTAGAAGAAAACCGTGTCCCCAGCGATTTCTAAACTCCAACATTGCAGAAAAGCCAAAACCGACCCCCAAGACAACATTCACCAAGTGAGGCAACGGCGGTTTCAAATGATTGTCATGAGCTGACTGATAGGACACCAAAGTCAATAGAAAATGAAGGACCTGAAGTTTCGCGGGATGCTTTGGAGATTGGTGCTGCATCTAATGCAGACGAAACAGTTCATACTGACAAAATCGTGGCAGACCTACCGCGTACTTCAGACCAGTCTGTTCCCAGTATGCCAAGACGTTCAAGCCGTACCGGAAAGACGCTAATGTGGTATGGTCCTTGTTCCCATCAACAAACCTGTTACTCACCAAACCAAGAATCCCAAGAGAATTCTGTCATTCGAAACCGAATAGTCAATCTAAAGAAGCTAATAGACGCCCTTTCTCCTTTAATGTCATTGCATTATATGACATGTATTTACTTAGGTTTCAGCGAAAAAACAGTAAGGAATAGAACAATTTATGTAAGATAGGCCCTATGGTATATTGATTTTATTGACATATTCATATCACGTGCGTTATATTATGAAATACCTTGGAGAGATATGATAAACATATGATAATATTTTACTAAACAGCGTGAGCGTACTTAACCACATAATGTTTAAATCGAAGAAGTACTGGTATAATTTATGATATCATCGTTCATATGTCAAATGGTCATGGTACACTGTCGTATGCTTTTGAAGACCTAGAATTATTTTATATTGTAATGTATTTGTAATGTGTACATATCATTATATGCAGGCAACTATCATGTAAGTGATGTTATGAGATAAGTAACTTGCTGATGAAATTGCCTGGGTTAGTTGATGCTGTCTCCTTCGAATTGATGTATACACATACATGTATCATATATTGTTGCGTGTAATACATAGTTAAGTGATACGTAATCCTCTGATCCCAACGACACATGGACTACAAGAACAATAGGCATTACAATACCATAGAACAAATCCTGTAAGCCAGTAACACCCACCAGGAAACTACTACCAGGCTTCATTTACACCTGAAGAAGGGGGCTGAACCCCCGAAAGCTTGTGTCAAGAGTGACAACACCAGCTAGTCTACATAAAGGTATCATATATCTACTTCACTTACTCATATATACAGACTAGCACGTCAATTCAAACCTTATATAGTGTGTCAATGTTAATTCAGTAGAGTAAGTCAGTCAATATATTGTCATAATAACGGTAATATTATCATACACGTACTATTTCGCTAAATGTGGTCCTTAAGGTAAAATATTCTATGACCAAATGTGGTCGTCTGTAATATCGTATACATTAGAGTATGTCAGTCTTTATATTTTCATTATACTGGTAATATCATCATAGATATTATTACACGCTTATTTTGCTAAATATGGTCAGAAAGTTTGATTTATCAACCAAAGGTGGATATCCGATCAGCTATAATGTTCTCAATGTGTAAACACATTGTAAGTGCCGCACATTATGTTAGCGAAAATTAAATGTAAATTCTGAAAACTGAGTATGTTGTGTGTGTATTTCCTATTGTACATTTGTCGCCGTTTTAATTGTATATATGACTTGGCATGCAACTGTTGAACTGGAGAGTTCAATGTCATGTGTTTCTCTCTTTCAAGCGCATTAAACCTGTATAGCACATTCTGTGTTGTGACTGAGAGACGTGATCTGTATGTGCGGCCCACATCCCCTAGCAAATGTTCTTAACCAACCCCGGTGTGACAACTACTGTTACATAATATATATATATATACATATATATATATATATTATATATATATATATATATATATATATATGAGAAAGAGAGAGAGAGAGAGAGTGGCGTTTTACAAAAGTACTAAAATATATTACGACACAAGAGTTAAAATTTAATCGAAAAGAAACATTTTCAATTTTCGTATAAAGTAAGCAACATTTCGCTTCATTTAAGATAATTAGGAAGTTTATTGAAAAGAGAACATCCAGATGTTGAAAATGCCAAATCAGCAAACATTATGTTAGCATTCCTTTTCCCTGAATTTCCCTGGACTTCAAGCTGTGTTTCTAGGAAAAAAACTAACCAACCAAATTCATTTTCTTCTCAAAAAATGACTTTGTACTTTGTTACCTGTGCAAATTCATGTCCTTGTGTAAAATTATATATTAGTTGTGTATTACTGCCGATTAACAAGTGGTCTTTCATAAATGGTTGGTGCTACAGGTTAACATTTTGTCTATCCATGTTATGCATCATCAACTTAGATGTGTTTACAAAAAAACAAATGGAAATAGGATTTTACCGACAGATACAACACTACTTAAAAGTAAAATAAAAATGTGTATGAGATTATTGAATGCTACCTAATGAGATGTAAAAGCTATCCTACCTGATAATTAACTGCATTCATCATAGCCATTAAATATTCCCTGACTTACATAATCATCATAAAATTCCATGACTTTTTACGAAATTTCCTGACTTTTCCCTGTCCTTGAAAACATAATATTTTCCCTGACCGCTGGCAACCCTGTACGTAGCGACAGCCTGTCACCCCAAACGTCGATTTTAGATATACGGAAGACGATGGGGTGACAGTACAAGCTATTGGGTTCGCATCAATTCTAGTATGTGCAGATGTGCACGCCATTTCTGACACTACTTTTTCATCTTCATCTACTTCTCGAGCTGTCATTTTCCTGAGTTAAGACAAAAAGTGACGTTATTCTGTTGGGGAAAATAATAATTATTACATCTACGGTTGACTTACGTGTATTCGTGCAGCAGTTTTTAATACCGAGGCTGGTTTTACTCGAAAAACTCGTCTCCACGTCTGTTAGCGGGAGAACCATAACTTCCGGTAGGGGATTCCCAAACGGCTATGTGTAAAACTCGGAAGTCCGAAGTCGGAAGCAAGGATTTTTTAAAATAAAGCAATGATCGAAGCATAATTAAAATGCTACTACATCAATGGAAAGTACCATTTTATTTTTATTGATAGAATAAGGTTTTTTTCTATCATAATGCAAAAATCAAAGTTATCCATCCCAAGTTATGGACTATTTTTTTCTCGGAAATGCCCGGTTATGGTCCTGATGTGTAAAACTCGGAAGCCAGTAATGGCTAATGCATTGGTCATCATATTGTCAGCAAACGTGTCAAGCATTTTCAATTATTTCAATATGACATATTTTACATAAACTCAATCTGTTTTTTAACATTCATGATGCTGTTTTTTTATAATATATTATATTGATATTTTATTTCATTTTGTAAAACAAGATTATATTAACTCATCAATATTTTACGCTTTTACCGTATGTTGGGGGAAAAAGTTCAGTAAATGTTTAAAAATAAATAGTCACAGAGCAAATGTTATAGATATAAAACATTCTGTTTAATTATAGAACCTGATACCAGCAACTATTAAGTTCTGAGAGAAGGATGTCCGAAAACGCACGGTACTATACTGTATCGAGAATTCCGACTATAGTCCGGTCAATTTTGTTTTCTGAGGATAAAAATATAAGGATCAAATAAAAATAGTGTGTATACACGGAATATTCAGATGCATGGATTTTTATAAAGATCAAAATATATTGAATTTTCATATTTGTTCAACGTATGGGAAATATATCACTGTTTTTATTTTGAATGACATCGTAATTTATAACTATTTTTAATGCCGTATTAGGGTTTATTATACCATATTTATTATTCAGTGGTGCATCCATAGAGGGCGCAAGCCCATTCAGACGTAATATCTCTCATTTTATCGAGTTCTTTTCCAATAAATTCGTAATCAATTTTCATTTCTTTTTCAGATTACTTTTTTATTCCCCAGCAAGTTCATTATTATATTTTTTTACTTTACAATTCATAAGTTGGTGATTTACTCCACTATGAGAGCATCCAAATATATACTAGTATATTGAGGAATCGCCCCCCCCCCCCCCATCGCATTACCGTGCGAGTCATGCACGGTCTCCCCACAGAGCTCAGCTCGGGGTGGGATCGACCGTGAAAAATCTCACGCCTCCTCGGCTGATACTCAGACTCACGCACTGTGAGCCTGGGCGCTCACAGATCACAAAAGTCGGTAAAATGCAAAGATTGTCATAAGACTTAAACATATCAATTATTTTACAATGAGTACTACCTTTAAATAGTGACAATTTGCAAGTTATAAATGTATAGACGCGCATTTCATCATTGACATTAACATGTTACGAACTTTTGAATATTTGGACTTTACAGTTTATACCGTAATTTTATAGAAATATAAATATTAAAGCCAAACAACCTCAAGTTTGAATATATTGTTCAAAAACATGTAGGAGAAAAGTTGCGGAAAACAGAAAATCCTCATAATCATTTGTTTAAGGTGCCTCAAAATGTCCTCTTTACATTGCATATTTTAAAAATTAATCCCTTTCCATACATTCCCCATGTAATTATAAATATCTTTAACAAAAATATAGCTCTAGATGGGGCGAAATATATTACGTGAAAATACACCTACACATATGTATATATATATATATATATATATATATATATATATATTAAATTTACAAATAAAAAAATTTATAGTTTTTCAATTACGTATGTATCATGTATATTGTATTATACACTAATTAAAAGCAGAATCATGCATAAACAATTTTAATATATGCATGCAACTATAATTATAATGTAACTGCATTTGGGCTGTGGCTCTAACTGACCACAAGTTAACCAGTGCGTCTCTGTGACTTCCGAGTTATACACATTGGATCACATCCCAGCACTTCTGACTGACTTCCGAGATTGCTTCCGAGCACAAAATCATCCATAACTTTCAGATTAAAGAATGGATCACTATTATTCTTCACAGAATGATAATGAAGATCTTATTCTATCGGGGAAAAACAAAACGGTTTTGAAGCGTTAGCATTTTGTACATGCTTTAAACTGCTTTATTTATAAGACAATTCCTTGGTTTCCGGCTTCCGGCTTCCGACTTCCAAGTTTACATACACGACCGCGCCATGACACATTTAGTTTTGAATGAGAAGTATCGCTTCACGTGAATCGGTGCCACAGTGATGAAAGGAGGTAATAAATGTAATTATTTTTGTGAAACAACAGTTCTTCTTCGATATTAAGCACATATAATACGACTTTATATGCCTGTGATGCCAAATAATACCAGACAGTAAATATTTTGATCCGACCCTTAGAATGGGCGTTCTGTTGTGACTGCCATCATGACTCCAGGCCCTATCAGTTTATTTCCGAAGGCCTGAATGTCATGTTGTCATGGCTACCCTGTACGCAGTTAGAGCCCTGCAGTTTCAACAAGTATACTATAAGACAACACCTACCATGTTTTTTAATTATAGGTTACTACGATATCAGTGCAACAGGATAGGTGAGCGCTGCACATTTCCAAGTTAAGGTTACCTGCTCAATATAATTGCCTACTGAGTGGTGCTCAGTGGTGCGATCACCACCGCGCCCCATGCTTCAGACCGTTTCCACATCAATCCCAACACATGGGCCTTGGGAATCCATAAATTAGCAAATAAAGATCAGAATCGGATTCTGCGACCCAAAAAAACCTGAAAATGTTGTATTATTTTTATACCATTTAATTAATTAAGCTTGGTGGATTCTAGGACTTCTTGTGGCCATTTTTGGATATTCCCAAATTTTACTACTTTCTCCCAGTAGAATGTCTAAGGACTTTTCATATGTTCAGAAGCATATCTTTAGGGGTACAAAACAAATGGGATAGCTTTTGTTGCAATTCATGAGAGGTCATGTTACCACATGACTGTACCTCGAGGACGCACGCGGGCTCCCACAGACGCCATTTGCTTCAATGGTTGATAAAAAAGCAGATGCATGAAGAGCTGCATAAACCGGTATAGCGAAGACTATGAAGAAGATAGATTTAGATTATTTTATAAGATAGTATCATCTATATGTTTATAAAGTCAACCACACCAGACAGCATGATCCTGTATTCCACTTTCAAAGAAAGAAAAAGAAAACATATATATCAATATATCGAATGTTTCCGAATACCCTTCAAAACACGTTTTTAGTTTGGATACTGTATGCGTTCTCTGAGGGGTATCTAAAGTCAAACTTACAATGCCGATCGGCCTTGAGGTCCTGGATCGTTATGAACGTATTTCTCTGTATCAAGTTTAATACACTTTAAATCCCATAACAAAACCATTTATTTTCGCTAAAGTAGTCGCAATACAAATAATCCCTATTGAAAAATTAAGAAATGGTTATTTATAACTGACCCAGAATGTAGATTGCTTCACCTATAATTATGACCTGAAGACCTTTAAATCAACATCAAAATAGTTATTATTACTCTGAGAATCAATTCATTTGTAGCTATGATGCTATTCATGTAATTACACCGTGCACACATTGTATTTCCCCGAGCGATACATTCCTTTGTACATCTAGAAGTGTTTTAACACCATAGGAATGTAACTTTAAGAGTATGTCACCACCTGCAAGAAAGGTATTTACCATGTTGAATTCGAGAACTAACTTAAATTTTCTTTCCTTCAAATAAAATGATTCAAATGATCTGCAGCATCTAAAATAACGTTAATTTAATATCCCCAACAATATAGCATACAATTTATATAATTTATATATATTAACTTATAAAACAAAGTTACATTCCGTCAATAGGCTCAAGAGACCTTACCGTTAATAGCAAATTCTGGTCTGCTTGAGTTCTTATTTTTGATGGTCACATTAAAACCGAAAATGCGGATGCATTATTTTTAGAGGCTTCACGCATGTAGAGGTCAAGATCGAAGTCAGGATATCTGCCCTGAGCCCGTCCTGCCCTTCTCGGTCCACCAGGGAAACCAGAGGAAGGATCGGCATTCTAAATGCCAAAGACACTGATTCAGTGGCTAAGAGGCTGCTTGGGGACATTGGCAGTCATAGAAATCCAACGAGGGAATTACAATGTATGAGCTAGGATGTGCTGCAGGATTTTTACTAGAAAGGAGGCACACCAATAAGGACAGGGTGAGATTGAAGGCTGCTCTCCCGGTCATGTGCACCGAATAACCAACAGTTTCAAGACGAAATAAGGTGTACATACATTGTCACTGAATTTCCGCCCTCGTCTGATGCTGTCTTGAGGTGTGTAATAGGAGCCAGATACACACTAGTTAAAATGCGGTGCAATATATTGCGCCACACATTTCTTGAAGCATCGATTGCCAAATTTTCTTGAAACATGGCCGACCGGCCGTTAAACCAAAGCTCTCCTAAACAATACCGTGAAAATGTCCGTCCGCCTGCACTCATTAATGTCGGGTGCCTGCCCGATAGATCAGCACGCTGATTGTGTGACTAGGGCTTCCGAAACGGTATAATTAACTGTTTTATATCTTCTCTGTTTCCTTCATCCTACCAAAACAAAATTATGCACATATATCCAACTTGATAATGCACTTCTTTACTGCGATGTATATGTGTGTGTATGTGTGTGTGTGTCATGACTATGAAATCGTGATCCCAAACCGTAATGAATTAACGGGCAATAAGCCAGACCTGTAATGAATGAATGGTTTATAGGCACAAGTCCTAGTGAATGAACGAGTAATATATCAGAGCTGTAGAGACTTAACTAGACACAAGACGTTTTGTATTTTGATAAGCCTGTGTAATCGCGAAAGTTCAAAATGCATATTACCACAGGACTTCATTGCGAGGTAACCTATCGCGCATAATTTAATAATGTATTCAGTAGCTACACAGAAAACCATGTTGACCCCTAATCATGGTAGGCTCTCATGAGTCACTGTTCTTACCTCGTCAGAAGGTATGTGCGAGACAGATATTTTGAAACGTAACTAGGGCTATCAAAGTACAGCCACCATGTTGTATAATATCTTCTAAATGATTAAAGGGACATAATCAGGAGCTTAATTATGGCTAGTCTTTCACACTATCAGTTCAGTTTTGCTTTATACAAATGTTTCCCAGCAAAACCATGCCAGCACACGCTATTATTTCCTCGCATACGGCTGTTTAACACCATGTTATGGCTCTGCTTGTTAGTAAACACAAACCGGTTACCATAACAAGGCTGCGTGACCGGCGGCCCGATTAAGAGGGACAACACGCTGTTTCAGCCAGCAGAAACATGTATTGCATTTTTTGGGCCAAGTCATTCCGGGCATCTCCTGATTGACACGTGTTCGACGATAGACTCGGCCCAACGCGATGTTTTTCATCACCTTTCATCGCGCCCGGTCCACTGGTTTTAACATTTGTTTACAGGAGAAAGGAAACGGTTTCAGGGCAATATTTTGGCAGGTAAAGATTTATTTTAATGGGAAGAAACTATTTTTCGTGTTAACTCAGCATGCTTTATAGGTGATTGGGTGCCTTTCAGACGTGTTACCTCTGTTGTGTTATGACGGCATATAGCCGTGTATGCCGGATATCCCGGGGAACTTTTTCAGTAATCATATAATACGTGACACCGGATGGGGGCCACTCAGTTTAGTCCATATCATGTTGCATAATAATGTAAAGTGCTGCGAATTTATTTGTTACTCAAGTGATTAACTACAGAACAACCTCAGGCGTATAAGCGAAAACCAAATATGGTAATGACTGTTGATGTCGGGATCTCAAAGAAACAACGGCTATTTTATATATGTTGTTATAATAGTTCAAGAAATGTTACTTCACGATATGCTCATTATAAGAGAATATGTTATTTGAACGACATACATAACGTCTAACGATGATACGAGTTGATATACGCAATACGCATCTGTATAGATCTATTACTAGCAAGTACGATATAATATTTGTCTCCAGGGTTTTTTTTAGCCATGTTGGCCGACTGGTCTGGTGTCGTGGTGGACGTGACGACAGATGATAGTCCGCCGTGTAGTGTCGTGATGGACTCGATAAGTGCACCACCCTTAGGACAACCAAGAAGACAGAAACATCATAGGCGAGGCATACAATTTTTGTTCTAAGTCGCTTCAGACTTAAAGCCTGGGTGAGCCCCGCCCAATCTCCACCTTGGTTGTTGCTTTGCATCAGACACAGATAAACATGTGTTCAGTAATACTAGAAATACGCATCCCAAGCAATCACTGGATGTTCCCCCAAGTTGAAAGAAACTGAACAATAATAGCGAATTTGCCATGGAGTGAAGTGTACCTTTGAAAATTGGTTCAAGGTAAAAAATAAATATTTTGTGCATGTTTTTCACCTGTGATTATATTACTCCAGATCCAGCGCAATCGCTCGTAAAAATAAGGCGGAAAAATCTTGTTGATTATTCGCACTGGGACATATGCCAATGCCAAAGAAAGAGTTGAAAAATATAATTCCAGACTTGTTTTATCAACTTATTTATTTTACATGGATTGTATAATAGTTATAATCACTGATGTTAGAGAATCTCCATGGCACAGATCAAGGCGTTCGAAAGTAGAGGAGAAAAGAGGACCATGAGAAGAACCGCAAGTACAACCCTCTGTCATAACCACCCCGGGTATCGGACCCGACTCACTGTGGCAGGTAATGGGCTAAACTGTGCTCAGTATCACAGGGGAAAAGTTGTGTTTTAAACTCGCTGTGTCTCTGGATTAAGACATTTATCTTTAGTGTTACAATTTCACAGAAAATGAAAGAATATAGTTTTAAAACAATACTGATATTCTGGAAAAAGGTGACAAAATGCTGATAAAGTTTGTTTGGATACATTCTTCTTTCCCTTGAAATGTTATATATTTTAAGGCAGAATAGTAATTTGTTGCAGGATAATAATTTTGACTGTCACACATCGAACACTCACATACGTCCAACCTGCTGTCCAGTAAAGGTGATAATACCAGACAGACCACACGTATAGACAAAGACATTATTGACCCGTTGAATTAATGACAACTTAACTATCGGAAATCTAACCACTTTGTTAAGAGTTACAGTATACCACTGCTAGCTCTGGCAATTTACAGGCTTAATTTCAAAATCATTTATGCAAGTACACCACTTAATATACATGACGAAATGGAAGATATACACTACGCATGGGCTCAAAGATGAAAGACCAACATGTCTATACATTAAAAAAGTGACCGTGGTTTATTATCCTGTCCACAAGAAAGACCTCCTGTTTGACAGGTATGTTCAGCTTCAAGCATTGCTAATACAATAAAAAAAGTGATGAGTAATTATATTTTATTCAGAACATGAATATCGCGTTAATGTGATTTATATATATGTACACGTCAAAATATACTTAAGCAAGCCTTGCATATACGAATGGACTGCTCAATTGCTTTTTTAGTTAGTGGTTAATGTGCAGAAGTCCCTGCAGCTACGTATGATTATACACTCTATACACAAATGTGCATATTTCTATTGATTAATGTTCAATACATCTATGTACATTGACTATTAGACCGTTGTAAACCATTACTGTCCCATTCAATGCATGTTTTGCAACCAGGAAGTGCTGATATGTACATACACTTACAGACCCGCTGAATTATATATGATTGCCGCAAAATACAAGATGGTTTTACATGGCTGTATGTGCATTATTTCTCTCTGGACAGGGTATAGATGTTACCGGTGCTTCGTACCTGCCAGAATGGTCAATTGAGATAACAGGCCTTTCAACATACAAAGTAATGTGAACACTGGTATGTTTCAACAATAGGCATTATTTTTATTCCCTTTCCTTTCTAAGAGTAACAGATCGTTTCGGGCTATAAACTCAATTGACCCTTCAGGGGCCGGTGACGCAACAGACTTAGGAAAATGTAAAAAAAAACAGCTTTTGCTTCATCGTCGACGGCTACTGCAAGCCTTGTCAATGACGAACAATGCCGCAGCACGGACTTCTCTCTGGCGCTTGTTTATTTTATTTAAAGGAATAACTTATGCCAGGAGATCATAAAAAATAGGAATGTATTAAACATAATATATGAGTTCATATAAACGAATTTTGAAGGCACTATTTCAAATATTTTAATATCTCAATCTTCCATCTTTTATATAAAGACTATATACGAGACGCACGGGATTTCTTTATAACAAAGTGACAGATCATTTACAAAACAGAATATACATATCTAACCCAGTCCAGACTAAAATCTTTCTAAGGTATATTTTCACTCCAACTAAAGTTCACAAGACTTTGTTGTTGTTACTGAATCTGTAAAGTTTACTTGAATAAACTGTTTTAAAAGTAGTGGGATAATTCCTAAAATTAGAATGTTTACTTCTTGAATAAACCCTTTAAATAAATACGTATTATATAAATAAATACGTATTATATATTATTTAATGTATCTTTAAGTAAATGAAAATGACCGTATATCTCGAATATCTTTTTAAGTAGCTTCTAGTATTATTAAAAGTAAAACTATATTAAACATAAGATAGTGTCAGAGCTGTTGGATTTTAGTTGTTGCACTAATCAAGAAAGAATTCCAGAACAAAGGCTATGGATGGGAATATGATGTATATTGTAATGAGTAGGTCAATGAACTGTAGATGGGAATGTCTGTTGATTGTGGCCGGAGTTTACAGTTTGATAAGATTAATAATTTCATACCGAATCTCCCTTCCTCTTTCAATTTTTACATCAACAGGCCTCATAATACCCAGGGAACTTAACCCGTAGTAAGAAATTTGAGCGAAGATCTGAGTCTAAATTAGTTTTGTTTTTGTGTGTCTGTATGTGATCGAAATGGGTCTTTCAACGTCGAAATTCCTCTGCCCTATCCATCCGGTGGTGCAACAGCCTCAAACATTTTTATACAATCAACTATACATTAATGGCCTCACTGGTGTAATGCAGGCCACATGTGACATCATATCGATCAGCTCATCGTCTGTAATGGTCCTCCTAGATTTTCGTAAGATTCAGCCGCTGAAATCAGACTTTGCACCCGTACAACTAAAAACGAACACACACTTGACCAATGGTACCGATGCACTTGTAGGACTCAATCCACACGCGAAGATATCGTGCCTTGATGGGAACTGGCAGGGCAACCTTTACTACGCTTGTAGCATTCACATTACCGTCAAACACCTGAAATAATGCACAACTTATGCCCGATGCATGACTTGATTTAACATATTTTAACATTTATTTCATATTAGTGGTATGAGTGGTTAATAAATTCCTTTTACTTGCTGGTGTTACATGTTCACAAATTAATTGGGACTGGAGCAGAAATTATTATATAACAATGCAGAGCTACATTGTATACGGGAAACAAACATAAAAGCATTTTTTACCCTTTTATTCAGTTTGGCACATCTTATGTGTGCCATCAGTGTTACTTTCCGTTGCAATATTAATCCATTTATCCCAGAACTGCCAGGTTTTCCAAATTTCCTTGCTTCAGAAGAGCGACATATCTTTTCCTCATTTAGTACTACTTGTACATATTTTATATATACATATATATATATATATATATATATATATATATATATATATATATATATATATATCAATATTATCGGGAGGGCTGATGTATTCATAAAAGTGTTGCGTATTTTTTAGACTGTAAAAGTGTCATAACCTTTTTCTCTCCATTGATAAGGTAGGTGTTCCGTCATCACCATAACCAAGACTGAAACTTTGGACCCAGTATTTGCGGGATGAATGTTCCACACCCTACAATGTATAAATGAAACTCTTTACAACAGACAGTAAATGGTAGCAAGATCAGCTGACACGACCAGTAACATCGTCAAGCAGGCAGGTTCAGAGGGACCATTTATTTGTTGGTGAGGGACTTTTGCATCATATGAAACATTTGCTTCCAAGAAGCCACTGACTACTGTATACTACTTTATAATCAATATTTTCTGTTCACTACGTCGTCAAAGTAGCGGTGGAGGAGGTACAATCTTAACTTGACAGTAGTTTTTTTTCCTTCCTGCATATATGTGGCGTAGGTATCCAGGATATTGGACCCCCCACTTCAAAGGTCTCAGAGTAAAATCTAGAGCCTCCATCCCACCCCGTATAAAATCATATAATGTGTTCGTGATAAGGAAACGAATATACATTGGGACAGAATCATTATAGTATCATGGAATTAAGCAAAACATTGAAAGTGAAAACAATCAGTGAATGATACAATACACTAATGGGGCTGTCCCACTAAGGCGACTCTACAGTCGACTACAGGCGATCAGATTTTCGCCTCTTGGTCGCCGAAAAACAGGGGACTGGACCTCCGCTACGACAATAGTCTACGACAAGCTACAACAGGTTGACGACTGTCTGACGACAAGCTACGACAAGCGCCGACAAACAGCGACACAATCGCCGCGACAAAGGACAATAACCTACGACAACGTTCGACTTCAATGGCGACAACCTATGACCGCATCTACGCCTATAGAAGACATGCTTCGCACACTGGCGTCAAAAAAGCTGTCGCCTGAGAATTTTGAATATGTTGAAAATTCAGCGGCGACAGGTGAGAGGTGACGCGTCTTTTGGCGACTTCGGGCAACTTAGAGTCTCCTAAATGGAACAGCCCCATAAGTTTATCCTTTGGGCACCGGGCCCATTTTGGCTGGGCGAATTTCAAGTTTGCCTGAGGCATCTTCTACGGCTTTCACTGCGTAAAAACCCCTTCACACTCAGCCACTTTCCACCTCGTCCTCCAAAAATCTTTTGGACGCAGTTAGAACCTACGATAATGTAGTCTGAACGTAGTAGAAACTGGTAATTATGTGGTATAGTCTCCATGGACGTGGGAACCAGGGCTGACATTTGGATATGATCAGGATGTTGTGGCACTTGCGGCGTGATTAAAAAGGCTGAGTGAGGGGACAGTAAGAAGTTAATCAAGAACGTAGTCATGAGAGTATTGACGTTGGAATGATGTCATTCAAAACTTGTAGGAACTTCACTGGCGTTGTAGAAGATGACGCATACAGTCGATTGCAAAGCATTCTCACTGCGTTGTCACTTTCTTTGTCTCCGCATTTCAGTGATCTCTCCACGTTTTTGCTATGACGACGGTACGTCTACGCCACGTGATAGAATATTGCTTTACGATTTATATGTTTATTCTCTTCATTCCACGTCTATGGCACTCTTGTCACACTCACAGTATATATACTGGATCCAATTCCTCAAGTATGGGTATGAACACACAGCATAAGAAATTCTTCTGCAAATTGCTCTGCTTCATGAAAGATCTTTACTTGATGCAATAGTACCTGTATTTATGTCGGTGAGAAGTAACAGAAAAGAAGAGAACCTCTCTCGGATTCCTTGCAGTTGCGGCATAGTTGTAGACTGTAATTGATTATCTTAAATACAAGGTTATCAGGAGGAAAAAGAGACGAGTCGATTCTGGATTCAAAACTAATATAGGCTGCACAGACGTCCTACCGATCCGCCATTAAACAAACTTCAATGGTCCGCTTTAATATGCAAGTCTTTACATATACCCTCTTTGGAGAAGGCTGTTTTAGTATCCTGTAGTATCGAAACTTAATTTAAGGACCGCTTCCTGAGCGCATTTTATTTGGGTTATGCTCCCCGGATGTGTGATGTGGATAAACACAGTAGTTCATACAGCAGTCCTACGAGTTATGTCTACATTATAGTTCTGACTGCAGGTGGTTTTGATTTTAGGACAAGGTTATTTAAATAATTACACCAGGAGTCGCACTTTTGGTGACCTGAGTGGTAGTTGTACAACTCAGACCACCTCCGCATCATCATGGAGAGCCCCGATACCATATGTTTTGTCTACAAACCTTAAGCCTAAGTTTATTTTTATCAGATGAAAATGGAGTACGGTCGATTTCAGATTCGAACCCATGCTGGTGGCGTTCAAATCCAGTTAGGTCCGCCTTTACAGGTGTTATGTCATGTTCCAATGAATAAATAATCCAGATGGTGTATATGTCTGTATTTATTTTATCTGACACAGGATACATATAAGCACTTGTAAACACGATTGTCCAGTCGGATGGTGTAGCAAAGACTGCCCCTACAGTACAGGGTCGATGACTCACTGTAACGGATACACATGAATGAGGTTGTTGTATATCCATGAGGTCAAATTGTTACATCTCCCTTCTTTGAAAACTAAAATAAAAAGGGCGTCATTTCGTTATAAAATTTTCACTGAATAGTCTATATATATATATATATATATATATATATATATATATATATATATATATATGCTAGAACTAACAAAACATAGGTCCTGTTGTTTCAATGTCGCACAAATACAAAGGGTCTGTATCAAACAGGCTTAACCAGATCCACCTCATGTTGATCTTGTAATATTTTACTAGGATTTCACTAAATGAATGCTAATTTCTAATTGACTGTAAAACAAATATACAGTCTATCAAACACTAATATGATTATGAATAGCACATATTAACAGCCACTTCCGGTTCATAAAAAAGTAATAAAATATCAGTCTATGCTGAGTAGTTAGGCTGATGACGAAAAACTTGCAAAACTTGAATAACTGGGTAAACCGGTTAATACGGTCTAAATGGCCGAAACAGCAAGTATAAAGGCGATTCGTCTCAAAACAATGTCGTTCACAAGATCGAGTTCGGCTCTCGAATGGCATGGCTGGGTCTCCTCTGCTGGGATCTGTGGAGGGAATGTGGGTTGCTTCTGCCTTTGCGGCTGTGGATGCTGTAGCTTTTTGAAAGGTCACCGGCTCGGGATGTACGGTGGCGGCCTCTCGCGGCTCTGCTTGGCTTGGTGTGGCATTGCGTCTGTTGGCTCAGAGAACGTGCTTAAGGAGCGCACAGGGCCGAGGTCTTGACAGCAGCAACCTGTAGCTGCTCGACGAGCGTAAACTTCAACAGTCAGTCAGCTGAGTAGTAAGTGAAGATTGCAGCCTTATTGGTCGGCTTATTTCAGATGATCTGATATTTCACGGAACTACTCTTCATAAGTCATGTATGAATATAAGGACATTATTAACATTACAAATAAAATTGGTGGCTTCACCATTCTGCCAATCTTTGTTAAATATCGTGCACTGTTAGAGGGTTTATTACTGCCTCGTGTATTCTGTACGGTGTCCTCACTTTTTGAGTCTGTCTGTATCATCAATAGTGTTTTGTTTGAAGTTTTCTCCAGTTTCTCTTATGTGTCTTCTGTTCCTTCGGTATTTTACTCCTGATTTTTAACTATGTATGATCTTGGTTCGGCACTGGACTGAGTAATATTTGCCGATTCCAATTTCTTGGAAACTGGATCTGGTATTCTTACTGACTGTCCACTTGCCAGTTTTGGCAGTTCTCTGCTTCGTGAATTTTACTGCATATCTTGTTGCCGTCCGTGATCTTTAAGTTTTTGTGACATTTTCTCATCTTTTTCTTGAGTGCTAATGAAGGGCAAGTTTGATCTTATCATCCTGTTGAACATTAGTTCTGCTGGAGATGGCAGCCCAGAAGCAATTGGTGTAGTTCTCACAGATAGCTATGCCATTGCAGGATCTTCCTTTATTTTTATTTTTTAGTGTTCTTTTCATGACAGCTACATACCTTTCAGTTTTGCAATTTGCCTGAGGGAAATGTGGACTGCTTGTTTTATGCATAGAATCAAACATTTCAGCAAAGCGTTTGAAGTCATAGGATGTGTATTGCGGTTTGTTATCAGTGAATAGTTTTTTTTCTGGAATTCCAAATTCAGAGAAAACAGCTTTCATTGCATAGATTACAGCAGTTGTTGCTGTTGTGTTTAGTTTCCTTATCATGGGATATGAGCTGTAATAATCTATTAGAAGCAGGTAGTTTTCATTATGCCCATGAAATAAGTCAGAACCAACTATTTTCCATGGCCTTTCTGGCTCAATGTGAATCATTGGTTGTTTCTGTTGTGCGCGTTGGTGGCGCTGACAAGTGTCACATGTTTTGACTAATCTTTCAATATCTGCATTGATATCTGCATCTCTGAAATTCAAGTATTTCTTGATGTTTATGGGCAGTCCTTTCTGTGAATTGGGCCACCCATTCATGACTTTTTTCATGAGTGTTCTCAAGATTTCATCCTCTGCTGTCATGTCCTTGATTTGGTCGGTGTTGAGTTACATTTGTTACATTATGTACAGTTATGTCCATGTCTTGCATTTCCTTTGGTTCGTCTCCCATTGTCAGTCTGGACAGTGCGTCAGCGATTGGTATCTTTCTACCTGGAACATATTTTACTTCACAATCATACCTCTGAATTCTCAGTAGCATTCTCATTAGTCTGGATGGTGTGCTTTTGAGGTTTCGTTGCAATGCTTGCAATGCGTGGTCTGTGGTCGGATTCTATTATACATGTCGGCCATACACCTAATGATGGAATCCCTGTAGGCCAAACACTATAGCAAGCATCTCCCTATCAATGTTGCAGTTATTTGACTCTGTGTTTGGTAGACTTTTGCTTGCATACGCAACAGGCCTTCCATCTTGTAGTAGTGCTGCCCCAACACCTTTCTTGCTGGCGTCAGTTTGTAAAGCAAGTGGCTTCTTTGGGTCGAAATTTGCCAACACTTGTGTGGAACCAAGGGCTTCTTTCAGTTTATCAAAGGCTTTTCGATGTTCAGGTGCCCATCAAGTATACATCTTTCTTTGTCAGGTCTCTAAGGGGTGTGTTAGCAGGGACAAGATTGGGACGAATCGACTGAAATAATTCGCGTTTCCCAGAAGTGGTTGTACCTCACTGATGTTTTGGGGTGGTTTCATTCATTTGATATAGTCAACTTTGATATGCCAATACACCTTTGTCAGATATGTAGTGCCCAAAGAATTTTATCTTGTTCTGCTTTACTGTACATTTCCCTGGGTTAAGTCTGAGTCCGACCTGCTGTGTACGCTGTAACACATATAAAGGTTTCTGACATGGTCTTCTTCAGTCTTTCCAAACACAACTATGTCATCAGCAATTCCAATAACGCCATGCAGATTGTCGAATGTCTGATCGATTGTCTTTTGGAAAATGTCCTGAGCTGAAACTAGGCCAAAGGGAGGTCTTTCGAAGCAGTACCGTCCGTATGGAGTATTGAATGTCGTCAGCAATTAAGAGTCTTCATCGCGTTTAATGTTCCTGTATTCAGATCTAGCATCTAGTATGCTGAATATCTTTGCACCTGCGAGTTTTGGCAGTACGTCGTCAAGGGTCAGTGTGTAGTGGTGTTCTCGTCTGACCCAATTGTTTAGATCACGGGAATCTAAGCATATCCTGAGATCGCCATTTGGCTTTTTGACATATACCAAGGAGATTAAAGACTGGAGTATCAAGTGAGAGTCCGGCCGTGTCGAATGTTGCTGACGGGGGTCATAAAACTCGCTGCTCAAAGGCACACAGATATGCTGCTGATAAGCCCGGCGCTAACTGATACAGCGGGAGAGACCCCCCTTCGGCGTGACTTCGTAACATCTCGGTAATTCCCGGCTGCGATAAACATGGGCAATAATACTAGAACAACGCCGTCAGTGACAGAGCGGGCGATCGCTCACTGTTATCCATCAAAATGAAGTCATCCGTTCATAAACCTCAAAATATTTAGTTATCGACGGAATGCTATAATACAAGGCTAATTATTAATATGTGTCAGAAGTTTGGGAACTGATGTAAATTTTAATAATTCCGAAGTTATTCAGGGAAAGTAAGGATTAATTTTACCAGTCGTCCGTCATTAATCACGGCAGAAGTTGATGCAGATGCCCGCATCTATCCAAAATCGATCCAGTGATTTCTCAACACGAGACTTCTCTTGATATATTTGTAACGCATAATTCTTGACAAAACAAACCATTTTTGTATTCATAATTCCGGTCAATGTCATTCCAGTGATATGCCGCTCAGTTACTGGAAATATCGCTCTCCGCTTCAGCGAGCTACAGCGGACCGCGTAAGTAACATCTAGCAGACTCGCTTTATCAAAGGCCGTGCCGCCGCTGCGCCTGACCGCTGCACAAAAGGCGCACAATAGAGTTAATGGGCTTATCAGGTCTTAATTACAATTAGCGTACGACTGACACTCGATACTTCTGACAGTTGATACTCCAGCCTGTAATCTCCTTGCATATACTAAGCTTTTGACCCAGTCAGTTGGTCCATCAACCTTTTCAATTTTGTCCAAGTCTGTCATTTAGTTCTTTCCTTAGAGGCTCTTTCAAGGCCGCAGGCACACGTCTGGGTGGTTTGATTATAAGTTCGGCGTCTGATTTTTAGCTTTATGTTGTATTCGCCTGGGAACAATCCAACCCCTTTAAAACATTCAGGAAATATGTCCATAAAGTATTTTTCGGGATCACCACTAATACCGTCAAGGTTGTTTTTGAGTTGTCTGGGCTGTCATTTTGTACCACATATAGTTGGCCTTGTTCGTGGCATGTTCTACAGTCTCGTTCGTCTTCACAGTTCAGCTGGATTAGTCCGAGGTCTACGCATGATCTTAGGCCTAAGATTGCTGGACCTTCAGCCTCAGTTACATGAAGATCAATGGCGAGTGTCTTGTCTTGGTGTGAGCATTGAAGTTCACATCGTCCATGTTGTTTTATCTGTGTCCCGCCATAGGCGAGAAGCTTGACCTTTGGTGTTTGTACCCCAGCAGGCTGCCCGTTGCTTGTCAGTTTGTTTGGAAATAGCACTTTATACAGTCTTGCTGGCGTGATGTTTGACTGTGCCCCAGTATCGAGTTTACATCTCACAGCATAGGTTCCTTTTTCTGTATTAATGTCGATATTTGCAAATACCTGATCACGAGGCCCCCCTTTGAATATGGTCTGTATTGTAATGCCTTGCAATGTCAGTGAGCTAGAGCATTATACATTATTCCCAATGTGCTGAACATCAATAGTGTCAAAAACAAATTCCTTAAAGTATTCATCAATCTGTTCAGTGTCGTCTTATTCATTGGCAATTTCATGCACCCTCCTGTCAGAAGAACGTGGCTGTCTTTGTGTCTGTCCATACTGTCTAGGTCTAGATTGTGACCCCTGTCTGTCGGTTTGATACCTCATTCTATAATTGGGTTTTCTGATGTCTTTTGATAAACACATTTTGCCTCAGTGACCAAATTTACCACAGTCTTCACATGTGGATCTTGCTGCTGGGCACCTAGCCCCACGTGGATGTCCTTGTCCACGATTACAGCACTGTCCTGTCTTGTGTGGTGCTGGTTTGTCTCAAAAATGTTTTGTGGATTGACTATTGTCCCGTCTGCTTTGAATCAGATGTACCTTTTTTGTGTACTTAATATCATTCATTTGTGTTTGTGTAGCCTCATATGAGCTGACTATACCCAATGCACTGTCAAGTGTAAGCGATTCGTCTTTAGAAATTAATTTTCTTTGTACATCGTTATTGCTGACCCATGCTATTAGACCGTCTAAAAGTTGCTCTTCAGTGTCTGTGTAAAGGCAGTCATCAGCTAGAATTATAGCTTTCGTTATGAAAGCATCAACTGTCTCAACAGCCTCTTGTTTTAAAGCACGTAACTGAAACCTGGCAACTCAAAAAATTGATTTTGGCTTTACATAGTCCCAAAATCATTTCCAGTGCATGTCTAGTTTCTTTTGCTGTGAATCTGTAAGTTTCCAACTATTTCTGATGTCTCGGCCTTCCTCGCCTACCCATAACATTAGATACTGTACTTTAACAAGTTCTGACTTCTCTGCAAGTGGTCCATTGATTATAAATTCAAATGTTTGTTTAAACTTTCCGAATTCTTCTGCAAGGTTAGGTGATTTCCAGTCTAATGATGGTATGGGTACACCTGAAAGCTCAGCCATTGTGACTCAAGTAAATGCTTCAAGTACTAACAGTTACATGCCAGATACAATTTCCTGTGATTAAAAAAAGTGATATAGTCCTTTATCTCTTGTAATCCAAAATACAAAGTTCAATGAATATAGTTCACAGCAACTGAAGATAGGTAATCCAAGGAAGATTGGTCCATGAATGTATTCACAATAGCTGTATATTTCGTTGTTCCTTTATTCAAGGAAACGGGGGCTTGTCTCACATGCTGGTCTAATGTTCTTGATCCTGTGTTATTGTTGATGTGGATTGGTTAAAGTTCTTGACCTGTCACACTTGTTGTTAGTTGCTACCCCTGTCCCTGTTTGTCCAGAAAGGTAAGCGGGGAGTTTGACCTTCAGGTCAGCTTAGCTGTGTCTGGAACAGGGTTGCAGGAGGCTGGTGTCACTGACTGGTAAGTAATTTTAGGAAGGCTGTGCTATTGGCTGTGCTTTGTCACAAAGCATGTGGCCTGATAAAATTGACCAACCTGAAATTTTTAGTCTTTCATTTACTTGAAAAGTTTACAGATTGTATGTTTGGCGTACATTTGACTGTATAATGTATTTCGGAACATACATACAAATCTGCTGTTGTCTCTTAGTTTTGACTTCTGGTACCCAGCCACAATGTATTTAATCCTTTGCCTTCCAGTCTACTGAATATTCTCTTATTACTTTGTCCATAGGATCAATAATCTGTGCTGAACCACGTTTTATGGTGACTAGCAATTCTGACTTCAGGTTATGTTATGTTCCAATGAATAAATAATCCAGATGGTGTATATATCTGTATTTATTATATCTAACACCGGATACATATAAGCACTTGTACACACGACTGTCCAGTCGGACGGTGTAGCATAGACTGCCCCTACAGTACTGGGTCAGTGACTCATTGTAACAGATACACATGCATGAGGTTGTGGTATATGCATGAGGTCATATTATAACAACAGGCACTACTATACAATATGGACACAATCAAACTATAAGAAGTAAAAAAAGAAGGAATTAACGGGAATATCTTAGACGCAGTGGAACTCTGGCAGGAAGGTAGAAGGGACGTAGTACTAATTTAAAATCTGCATTTTCATCCATGTCAATGCTCGTAACGTCAGGACACAGTGTGACTTACATGGTCATTGTCGGAGTACTAGGATGCCTTAAAGTTGGAAATCGAGGAAACTAGGGCTTTTTCTTCAAGTAGTTTTGGATAGATAAATTTCTGATTATTTATTCTAACATCTCTTAACCATGACATAAAAAGTTATTCTTTCATCAAAGACCCAAAAGCAACAGAAAAGTAGTTACCGTTGAATGCCTCGTGAAGTTTATTTTCAGTATGTGCAAGTTTACCTGTATCGCCAACTGCTGAATAATGTAGATCCGGCCCAGGTTAACTTGCCACCATTCCATTCCGGTCTTGACGATGCGCCCTAATCGTGTGCACCACGCATTACAAGACTCACAGATCCGCCCGTGTTTCGCATCCCATTCACTGGAGTAATAACTACTCGCACGGAAAGCGGAGTCGGGGATAATGTCGGGGTCGCCGATTCCCAAAGCCGCTGGCGGTCTCCCACAAACGCCATTACCTGTAATGGCTATAAAATGGAGATGCATGGGGAGTATTAGTTATGACAAAATACAGTTATTACTTAATACAATATTGTATGAAAGGACCATATGTATATTTATATAATAAGCTCCATCATACATACAGAATACCTCAGCCACATTTTAGATCCGGCGTGTGTCTCGAGTCAAATTTGTAAAATTTACAACACTGATTGAGTGTTATAAATGTAAAGCTGTGTGTCAAATTTAGAAAGAGGCCTACATCATGATGCCAAGCTCGATATAATTTAATAATTCATTTTATTTATAACTGACTCAGATCGTAGATGGCTTCACATATTATTGCAAATATTATTAACTGAATGCTATTAAATCAACGTTAAAACAATTGTCATGCTGAGAATCAGTTCATTTGTAGATACGGTGCTCATCTCGCATTACAACCCTTAACACTATTTGTAGATCTAGAAATGTTAGCATCAAGGGAATGATAATTGTTTATTATATCACCACCTACTAGAACGATATATACCAATTTGAATTCCAGAACTAAGTTTAAATTAGTATCTTAACTGGCGGCAGGGGACATTTAAGTACCTAGCAGGTAGTTGAGATACCAGGCTCAACTGCCGGTGTGCTCTTATGTGGGTAAACACACACACACACATACGTACATGTGTTTCATGTCAAACGGGGACAATGGTCGATAATGTAGATAATGGGAATTCGTTATTTTAGTTAGACACAGTCACAAATTTTCTGGTATCCAGAATGATCTTCGGGATATGTATGATAATCTTTTTTAACCTGCAAGAAATTTTGAAAATGAATTTTTCAGTCAAATTGGAGACATGAAGACACACAGTTTGAATGTCTTTGATTGGGTATTGTGTCATTGAAGAAAGTTTTTTCTTCACAGCTTCCGCTCCAGTCGGCTGGTATGCCGTGTCACTAATGAGTAAATCGATATATATATATATATATATATATATATATATATATATATATATATATATATCGCTCACATGGCTTATCCAAAGAATTGCTCAATCTGAGTGTTAGGCAGATTGTCAGCCGATTACCACAGGGTATTGCAAATATATATATATATACATTGCATAAGCAGGCAGGACGGGAAAGTCTTTCCGTTGTCTTGGACAGTTTGTTGTCCGCCTTACTGAGTTGTTCACAGGAAGGAGTTTAACTGAACTATCAGTTTGTTAGCAGTTGTAAAAATAAGACCCTTAACCCTTTTTCGTGTTATTTAGTTGATGTATAGGGTTTCGGCTTTAGTTCTAGCTATAGCCAAATTACAAATTTTATACTATGGGGGCTTACTTTTGATATAAAATTTGCATACATATGAAATCCATTTAATTAATAAAAAAATATAGAATAATTCTATTTGGTATTATCTGTCCACAGAAGAAATTTTAAGCAAAAAGTGAATGACCGTGGATAACGGCGTAGATTTGCTACAGCCAAAATGCAATTAAATTTTTGTATAAAATTTGCAAATAATAATCAGATTATTCAAATAAGATATACAGTTTGTACCCAATAAAGATTCCCATGTTATTTCCTATTATTTGTTTTTTTTTGGTTTCATCTATGTGCATAATCAATAGAGTTTTGGCTATATTTCTTTAAAATTAGGCATGTCCTAAAACTTTCAGAGGTTACAATGGAAAAGGGATAAAAATGGAACTACAAATTATTTTTTGGGAAGAGGAATAGTACCTCATCACGAAAAACTGGATTTTGAATTGTTACACCTTCAGTTGGGGTATGACCCCCAAAAAACCCTTTCTGCGGTACGTTTAATCGTGAATGGGCTGGTCCGTTTCTTAAGCGCTAAACGTACCAACTGGTTCTTCGAGGGGGTCAGACGTGTATGGCCGCACACTCATACCCACACAGCTGTTTTTTTTTTATCGCCAAAATGGGAACCAACCCCGATTTAGCTGATATAGCTGGAGAGCAACCCATTTTCAACGAGAAAGCCATAAGTAATTATAATAAATGTGTAGAAGATAAAACATCTAATTTTGTTATATTATATGGGAAGTTTTACATCTCATGATGTATTAGGTGTGATTTGTTAAGGATTCTTCAACTATATTTGAAGTGTAACTTTGAGACTGCAGCTCAGGGCATATGGGCTGCTTGCGTGTAGGCAAACAAGCAGTGAAATTTGAGAAATCGCGAACAACTCAAGAGAGTTAAATCAAAACATAAAATGTTTAAGGCCAATTAAAGGATAATTTAGACTTGGTTTAAGTTGTGTTATTCTGTTTCTGTGCACTCGGGCGTAATGCATCTGCGATACTCGTGGGCAGTTGCTCACGCACCTATAGTTACCTGGGCCACGTCTTCATGCATTTAGCACTTTGCGCTTGTCAACTGCTTTTGAGTGTTGTGGAATTTTCTACGCCCATTTTTTAGTAAACATTCTACTCTTTATTATTTTTAGTCGTCACTTGTTTTTATACGCATACCACACAGCATCACATGATGGCAGACGAAGAAAAGGATGTCTTCAAAACCAACCAAGAACAGTCGGCCAATTTTGAATTGGGCGCATGGGCCGCAATTGTTGGTTTGACAAAGAAGACCATCGCGGTTTTGCTTAAGGAAGACCTTACCTCCGTAGACGTGCTAGGATTACTAAGTGAAAAGGACGTCTTAGACCTGTCCCTTACGCTTGGCCAAAGGAAACTTTTAATGGCTGCTATAACGCGTTTAGATAATAGCAGTATTGAAATAACCCCGTGAAAGCGTAGCTTACCCTTTGGAAAGCCAGTCTGTAAGGGGAACTGCAAGCCTGACAATTCACGACATCAGGGGACAGAATGCCCATTTAAAATCGGCAGGTGAGGTCTTTGATGATTTCTTTGCCCAAGACACAAATGTACCCATTGCAAAAGATATTTTTTATGCAAGCAATGATCCCTGGCCATACAGCGAGGCACCAAAGGACCTTTACATCCAAGATCAATTCTGACTATTAAAGCAAGTAAGAAATGTCGTGCATATCTCAGAGTTTTTACCAGAACGTATTAAAAACGGTATTAGTAGCGTAGAAGGGGCCAGGCTTTGTATGCTCAAAGCAGCACATTGGTTATGACGATCACCCATACAGTGGTATTACCATAGAAGAATGGTCTGCAGCAAACTGTCGCCTTATGTCGCATCTACTCCATTCTGGCGATCTTCATGTTACAGATATTGATTATTATCTGGCTTATACCACACAAATCTATGATCTTCTAAGTATAATTGGGATTCATCATTAGACTGATTATCAGTACAGGGAACGTCAAGCAGAGAATGGTTTTAAATGGGGCGCCCTCACAGCGAACATGGAACTGCAACAACTCTGGCAGGCTAAATACAGTCATTATATAATTCAGAATCGTTCAGGCAGTTCCAAATACCCAGGTTCAGTACAGGAACAGAGGAAACCCGAGTGTAGGTTGTTTAAAATTCGGAATGGAAATTGCCCTTTTGGTGATTCGCGTAAATTGCATGTAAGTAATGACAATAAGGGAGCTGGTGCAGAAGCACGATTTTCTGTCTCAAAAAAAAATATGTAATCGTTAATGTTAGCAGCTTGGGAGCAGTTGTTGTCAAATCATGACCCAGACAGACCTTATATTTTGCGTGGGGTACGCAAAGGCTTTCATATCCTCAGCCAGCCCGTTGATTTTAACAAAGCCGTTGAGATTGATAATTATAAATCGGCAACTGCGCCCTCTATTGCAAATCGGGTTGAAGCCCAAATAATAGAAGATTTGGACAACGACCAATATCATATTGTGAATAAAGCACCACCCATTGTATCAGCATTAGGGACTGTTCCTCAGAAAGGGTCTTCAAAGTATCGTATAATTCATGACTGTAGCAGACCACCTCGGGAGGCGCTTAATGACTTTGCGTATAAAGACCCCTTCAAATATCAATCAGTTTAAGACGCTATAGATCTAGTCACGGAAGGTTCGTTACAAAGTAGATCTCTCCAATGCTTACCGCGTGGTTAAAATTCACCCAGAGGATTATGCTGCCACAGGCCTTAAGTGTACATTTTCAGGGAATTCCAGATCCACATGCATGATTGATTAACGCTTACCTTTAAATGAGATTGTGGAAATAGGAAAGATTTATAAAACGAAAGATTTGTCAAATTATTTGAAACGAGTGCCTACCAATCCCATAGTGAACAATGCTGCCAATACCGAGCTTGGACGTTATGGCGCTATCAACATGTGGACTTCCAGCAAGCGCGCAAAAAATAAAGAATTGACATCACGAAACCATATATATATATATATATATATATATATATATATATATATATATGTATGTATATATATTTTAAATGAAAATAATACACAAAGAAAAAAAGAAGCGTATCCTCAATTCGTATAGGATATCGCTTTTAGTGTATCGCAATACGTATTGTATCCGAATAAGCTGACCGTTACTCAGCTCTAGATCTCACGGAGGGTAAATTCTCAAATAATCAGAACATCTCAAACATCTTCACACCACGACTAATTAAAGCCCATAGCAATGTTAGGCCTTTCTAAACTGCAGGCAAGGTAAAGGCCTGTCTAAACTACTAGCAAGGTATATTTCCCCTGCCGGGAGTTCAGCCAGTATAGAATACACAGCCGGAACTGCCAAGCAAATTAGCCACTCCCTTTAAATTGTCATTCCTTCTATTATAATAATTTATACATCCCTTAAAATAACGATAAATATAATATCCCCTACAATATAGCATACATATAAAAATCTATTATAAAATTATATAGTTCATATATTCTGTAAACATATTAGTGAATAATATATGTATATATTATATATTCAGGCATTTTACCAGGGACATCGAACCATCCTGTTCAAGCTGTATTTAAACTTGCGTGCCCGCAAAGGTCACAATTCAGGTAACGACATTAACCAGTCCATTTCGATAAAATTTAGCAACAGGTTGCCACTGTTCTGACGATCATGACGTGTAAAAAGGGAAACGCTCTGTACAATGCAATGTGTAGAACAAACACTACACAGTTCTTCATAATGTGGCCATTCGGATTTCAAAGCCGCTTTCACTGGAAATGTTGAAATATTTAATAGATGTTCATGTTAAATATGAATATCCAATGGTCTACTGACAACGAATTGACACCTCCCTTTAATGTGACAAAACATATGCCGAGGCATTATATGAAGTGATTTGTCGGGAATATTAAGGATGCTTCCAATGTAAATATACATATCAATCGTGTACGTCGCTTTTTTTTTATTATAGGTATTCCAAAATCATCTCATGCCATTCTGAAAGTGACACGCTATGATTGCCATTTAGCAGAAAAGCCCTTTTCCTGATGTTCTTTTTATTTTCTTACAGGCTTTTTGTCTATGTACTTTCTCTTGAGTCGTTTATTGTCAGTAACTAGATGAGATCGGCCGTTTATTTTTATCTTCAATGGAGAAAATAGTTTATTTCAAAGGGTTTTTACTGATGAAGTAATCGCTATTCCGCCGTATTGACATCCTGGATATCAGAACAAAATTTGTTAGCGTTATAGGAATAGCAAATATTTTAGGATGACTTTCATCATATCAAACATAGTATTTATATCGAGGTATCAGCAGTATATATATATATATATATATATATATATATATACATATATATATATATAGAGAGAGAGAGAGAGGTGAATGAATAGCCATGCTGGTTCGTTGTACGAAGAAATGGAAAAAGAATACACAGAAAGGTCGGTTCACTGCCGATGGGAATCGAAACCATGACCTTACGATTGCCGTTCGCTAGCTCTATTACTGAGCTACAGCAGATCCCCGACCCCTCTGTGTATTTGCACATATTTCTGTGAACAACTAACCAGCATTGCTATTCATTCATGTCTCTGTATACTATATGCCTCACACCACATAAGACCACCAGTTCTCCCTGCTGTTTGCAAAGTTGCTGTGCCAACACATGTAGTGGGTAGTACTCTGACGTCAGTTCGGTCGCTAGTTCTATAAAAGTGTGCAAATACATAGGGGGGTCGGGGATCTGCTGTAGCTCAGTGGATAGAGCAAACGACCGGCTGTCGTAAGGTCATGGGTTCGATTGTCATCGGCAGTGAACCGACCTTTCTGTGTATTCTTGTTCCATTTATATATATTTATATTTATATATATATATATATATAATTAATTTTTAGAATTTAAGAGGTACTGTTATTCATGTTGAAAACAACATATAAAAGGTTTTATAGTTGTTACGGAGTGCTTTACGCACGCGTTACAAGCGTGGTCGTCAGGTAAGGGGTCGGTAAACAGTGAACATGTATTTGAAAGAAATATGCTTGCGAATTTACCTACCTGAGCCACTTGTTTTATCTGATATCTGGAAAAGGGAAAATTAAAAGGGGTCATTTCCTCTAACCAACGAATTTAAAGCATTATTTCAAAATATCAAACTATAGGCATTTGAAGTGAAAAAGCAATCATCGGTCACAAAGTTTGCATTACTTAGATTCTAACATTTTGATTTCTTATGCAGAACCAGCTATTAAATTCTTATCAATATTTGTTATTTTTATTTATCAATCATTGATACTTTCTAACGATACCAGAAAACAAATGATGTCATAATTGGTCCAATTCGTGAATCAATATTTTGGTACGATTTTAAACAGGTGGTCCGTGGTCCATGACGCGCAGCTGAAATTGTCACACTGATCACACGTTATGATATGGTGAAAAACAATTGTTAATTGTCACCAATGGAAAGAATGACTGGCAAAATGCTAAAAAATCCAACAGCTAGGATTTGTGCGATGTCTGACTATCCAGGTGCTCAGAATTAGGTTTTTTAGCTTGTAGCTAATAGAATATGGATCATCATGACCTAGTGCTGAAGGAGATTTGCAAAGGATCTCCTTGAAATTTAAGTTAGAAGGTTCCATACGTATGATTTGTGTCTTTCACATTGAAAATTAATGCTTTTTTGTCAATATGTTCACAGTGACAGTACACGTCACAGTGACCACATTGACCAAATATCAGGAATCAAAGAAGATTTGCCAAGGAAATCCCTCGATCTCATATTATAATATCCTAGTTTTAAAATTTTTATTAAGAGCAAATGATCATACTTCTGTTCAGTCGTTCACAGAATATAGTCACCAAAACCTAGTTTCAGGTTTCGAGGGGATTTGTCAAGATCTCCCTGGTTGTTGCTATGGATGATTCTAGGCCTAATGTATACAATTTCAGCCTAACTGCCTTACATAGTGCTCAAATTCATGTTTGCAGCATATACAAATGCCGTATACCGTGATCTTATTTTAAACTTTCCGCGGAGATTTACCCAAGATATCCCTGAATGTCATGTTAGAAGATTCTAGGCCAAATGGATACAATTTGTACTCCTTCTGACTGTCTGGGTGCTCATAAGCATGTTTTCGGCCCCTAGTTTGAAGAATATAGGCCACTATGACCTTTTATAGACACGGTAATTTCTTACTTCAACGGTATTGCAGCAACTGCGAGATGATTTTTACTTAAATACTACTGCCTAATATAATTATGATGGATACCAGTTGGGAGCTTTAGTTTGAATTGTTCATAAATCATGCAGAAGTCAGGAAGACAAGATTATGAGCAGAATACTGTGTAAAGCATGTTACAGAAAAACATTGGCGCGTTTAATATAGGATATTTAACTGAATATGCCTAATATTATAAATGCAATTCTTATATTATTTTAAATGTGTAAACAAAATAGACTTAGACTATGGACAAGAGAGCTGTTACTCCATATTTGGATCGGATCGCATTTAGAAGAAGTCTTCTGTCAGACTTCCATCTGATAACCAATTCTCTAACCCAATTATCTGTACTTAACTCATTAATCCATTGACTTCCTCGCTTCTTAATCATTTAGAATATATATATATATATATATATATATATATATATATATATATATATATATATATAACTCTGAAGAAAAACAACACTGTAAATTCACAACAGCCTGTTTCACGGAATCTCGTGATCTCGTAATCTAGTAAAGTCTCGGCTTTTCAGACCACGCCCTCAGCTTCATTCTAACCACATTCACCTGATGATAGGGTCGCATCCCGTGAAACAGACTGTTGTGAATTAACAGTGTTCATTTTCTTCAGAGTTACACCGGTCTGGCCTAGTCTGTAGGCCATAGGGCACTTCACAACGGAGGGTAACTCTACATTCTATATATATTATATATATATAAAACTTACTTTGATATAGATCTTTTCCTTCCCACCTCCTGGGTTTATGAAGCTCCGACAAAGTTTGCAGATGTTTGAGACCTGATTGTACACCCCGCCGGAACACCAAGCACGCCTACCGCAAATACCCAAACACGTGACTTTGTCACTGACCTTCTGTTTTACAGGAACACAGTCCAGTTCCACAAAATCTCGTCGAAAGATATCTAGGGAGATATGAGCACAACAAACGCTGAAGGCAATAGCATTTAAAGTCAGGAAAAAGACGATCACGTGAATCAGAACCCTAAGTGATTTAATCATCGCGGCGGCGGTTGTTTAACCAATTTCATACGGGACGAACATCGCACTGACTTTGCCCATGTAAAAGTATCGTTGTCAGTTTTATCAATGTTCCGATCTCATGGACTGATAATGCTTAAATGGAACAAAGGAAGTTAATACACATCATTATTTTTTTTATTTTATACTTAGTGCTACAAATTCATGTGAGACAGATGTACATTTGTATTGTTATCCTGATAATTGTTCCCCCATGCAAACCCCATATATCAGCAATTTGAGCACTGAAATTTTCAAGTATCCTGCATTTAAATATTCGCTTAAGTAGCAACATATCAATCATTAATATAGTAAATATGTACAGATAGGCCTCGGGGTTGTTTCATGTCTATTTGTAAATTGATTAGGTCGGAATGGCGACCTTGGAGAATACGTTCAAACTGTATATCATGCACTTTTATTTATCTCTGTTTGGGTACCTTGTTAATTTTGTTGTTGTTGTCCATCCACAAATTATTTTCATGAGATTTGATGGATCACTATCAATACATTTTAGTAGGAGGTTTGTTTGATAATCAAGGAATAATTGCTAGAATATTTTGGCGGATGTCTGAATACAGCTTTTCTATTACAATAAAGACAGATACTTACAGTTTGCTACGACTTTATTGAAAAAGAAATATTTCTGTCGTTGTGTCACCTCTAAATTAATAAATGTAAAAAAGTCTAATCTTTAAAGGTGAGATTTCGAACCTGAGACATATTTTTTTCATTATAAACAGTGTCAGTCTACTATACCCAGAGCAAACCAGAAGACCATCAGACGCAGATCGCTTGCTCGTGGAATTGTTTATAACCATGGAGTACTGCGGTTTAGGCGCCTTTCCCCTTTATCCGTATTTCTGCTTGAAAAACTGTGGATGGGTGACAGTTTTCATCTATTTTTTTTCTCTGGTTGGCAATACAAGTTCTTGATATTGTTCATAAATGCAGTGGAATGTAAGGGAGTTCGTCCATGGACCAGGGAACAATTACTTAAAAGTTGAGGGCGGATCGGTAACTGTTTGTATAGGATTGGATTAGGTTTAAGACAATTAATGATGATATGCTCTCTGTGAATTAATATCTAGCCGTTTAGTGGAATTACAAAATACTGTAAGCAACATGCTCAATCGAAATCTTACCTTATGTGATAAAAATATAAAATGAGTTTTATTTGTCTGGAATAATCAATATATGTCAAATTTGGAGGGTCAGTATAGCAATATCCGTACTGGTACCAGGTGTAACCTAAATAGAGTGTGATACAAGTTCCCACATCTAACATGCAAACATACGAATTAATTGATATATGGAGAGTAAGGAATCCATCTTATTCGAATTTCACTTGAAGAAGTAAAATACATACTATAAAAAGAAGGCTTGGTTATGTTCTAATCTCGAGTTATTTGAATTAGCAGGTCATACAGGTTAATATAATTCCAGCAATTTTAACAGATCATTCGGCAGTGAAATGTAATATGAAATCACCCAGTGTTTGCAAACATGGCCCGTCCTTCTGGAAATTAAATGTGTCCCTCATGGAAGATCCAGTTTTTGTGTCACCAATGCGAGAAAAAAAAAATAAAAAAGTAGAAGGAGCATTATGAAAATAAAAATAGGGAGACTGAATGGTGCGAATATCTAAAGTTTAAAATTAGAGAATATTCAATTTCATGTTCTAATAGAAAATGTAGACGTGAAAAGCTAATACTGAAAAAAAAACCTAGAGAAAAGTTTTAAGGAAGTAAAATTCAACTCGCACAGCAGTAATAATCAAACTGAGATCGATCAAATATGTCAAAAAATAGATAAGCATTATGAGAGAAAAGTAGATGGCTCCATAATAAGATATAGAATCACATGGTTTGAGGAAGGGGAGCGTAATTCAAAGTATTTTATGAATCTGGGAAAGAAAAAACAAAACCAAAACTACCATAAGAAGATTATTGTGTAATGGAAAAGATATAACAGATCAGCAAAAAATTATGATAGAACTGAAGAGGTTTTTATGAAGAAAAGTACACTTGTACAGGTACCTTTTCAAAACAAGAATGTACACAACTTCTGTCAGAGTATGATACTCGAGTCCTATCAGATATGCAAGCAGCTAGTTGTGATGGACTGATTAAAAAAAAGAAGTCTTGTCAACGTTGAAATAAATGAAAAAAATATTAAAACTCCCGGGAATGATGGATTTCCAAAAGAATTTTTTTATCTCGTCGGGAAGGATCTCGTTAATTGTTTGCCCAGATGTTTTGAGGAGGGTAAGCTAACTACAAGTCAAAGGCAAGCAGTGGTTAATTTAATAGAAAAACTAGTTAAAGAATCGTTTAATCTCATCATGGCGACCAATTAGTTTGTTAAATGTCGAATATAAGATATTAAGTAAAATTTTAGCACGGCGCTTAAATGTTGTCCTTCCTAATCTGATTAATGAGGACCAGACGGCCTTTGTTCCCGGGGGAACCATTTGTGAAACGAACCATTTAATCTGTGATATCTTAGATTATTGTATCAAAGAAAATAAACCTAATATCTTGTTTGCAGTTGATTTTTCTGCTGCTTTCGACTCCATAGATCGTAACTATATGTTCAGTGTTTTGGAAAATGTTGTCTTCCAGACAGGTTTTATTAAATGGGTACAACTTCTTCATAACGATATCCAAAGCTGTATAATAAATAATGGATACCCCACAGGATATATCAGATTAGCAAAAGGTACGAGACAAGGAGATCACTGGCGTAATATTTGTTTGTCATGGCCATTGAGATCCTAGCAATAATAGTACGTAAATCTGTGTCTATCAAAGGGATTAATATTAACGGCTTTGAAATTAAACAGTGTATGTATGCATACGATACCACATTTTTGGCAACAACGGTGGCTTGAGGCTGCTTGATATTGATACAATAATAGAAACTCAAAGATTTATGTGGATGAAGGAAATCATCACAGGTGACACGACAATATACGTAATAATACCTGATCTTTATTTAAAACTCGTAGGTGGATGTAATAGTATCAGAGGTAACTTGGATCCTGAAATTTTAAAAATAGGAATATTATCTTTTTATTTACGTTGCCTTAATGTATGGCACTCTGTTACCTCCGGGGACCATTAAGTAAAGAAACAATCTTGACACAACTTCTACCGAATAACAGATACATCAAGAATGGAGGTAAATCAGTGTATTATTATTTTCTTGATATTCTTGGTATAAAATATGTTCCTGTTGTGTACGATGACAGAGGTAAAAGAAAAGTTAATGAAGTTGTAGCAAAAACAGTTTTGCTTACAACAAATTCTATATCCACTGGATAGCTCCGCAAAGGGCTATTCCACAAAAATGGTTTCAGGATAATGATTTAAACAGATATTTTGAGGTTAATAGTGCTTCGGTATTAAATAATGTAGTTGTATCCTACAATGACGTGGTTCTAGATTTAGACAAACTCATATTCAGAAGTGTCTACGACAAAATAATATCATGTAAAATTTCTGAACCAGTCTTCAAAATAAAGTTACCAAACCTTTATAAAGACCTCAACATGAAACGAGCAATTAATAACTCTTACAAGACCACTCTGGACATGTATCTAGGGAAATTTCAGTTTCAGAGTTCTGCATATCATCCTCGCTGTTAACGAAAATCTAATCAGATGGAGGATAACAGACACAAACAGATATTCTAATTGGTTAATTGAAAATGAACATATTGATCATTTATTCTGTGATTTCACATTTCATAAAACTGTTACTTGAAAATTTAGTCTTGGGCAAAGAACTTTGGATTAGAGACGCCAAGCCTCGGTCGTCAACGTTTATACACTGGAGCAGAAAAATCAGAACATGCTGCCCTTGTAAATATGTTGATGTTGGTCTACAAGATCATCGTTTAAGTAATAGGAATAATCTGGCACTTCTTTCATTGGATCAGTATGTGACAAAACTGAGGAGATTTGAAAATCTTGAACGCAAACTGGCGGAAAAAAGGCACAAAAGTACTGTATATGAAATAAAATGGAAACCAATTCCTCAAACTATACTAAACAAGAAGTGATGTATATTATTCAACGACTATCATTTTGCAATATACAGCCAGGCGGTGACCCTTTTGGCTTCATGGGTGTGTATATAATATGTGATTTTTATTTCAATTTTATGTGAATATAGTATGAAATGTAAACATAATAGGAAACGTCAGTTTTTGTATTGACTTCACAATTCGATCTGTTAAGTACTGTGAGACAAACTTATGAATTTTTAAAAATAATAATGATTTTAAATAATGGAATGTTCAGTGATAAACACATTAACGTAAATACATGAACTGGGAAGCAGAAAGTTTTATATAAATATATATTTATGTATTTGTATCCATGTACCTGCCGGATACTAAATTTTATACAGGTAATTTGGATTTCGTAATATCTTAAAGTCATAAAAATTCTAAAACCAAATGAACCTTGACAGATTTATATGGTATTCGCATGTAAAACATGGAATTGTACTTGTTTATTGGTTTGTAACTCACTGTTGTAAATTTCATTATAGTCTCTGATGTCATTGATGAAACCAAACTTAAAAAAATAAAGAACAAGTACAAATCTGAGACATCATAGAGATAGAGAAAAAAATCCCAATTTTGTAGAAAAGTAAATATTATAGCCAGCCACACGTGACACCCCCACCCTCTGAAGTTTGACGTTTTGCTTAGACATTTAAGGTAAGAGTAGTAGATGAACAGAAAATCCTTATAATACATTTTTTCAGGTTCTACTTTTTTAGAATAACTTGGAGTTTTTGAAAAAGTACTGTGAGTTCCAAACAATGTATTTTGAGTTCCAATTAAAGGCCACTTGACAAGAGGTTGAAGTTTCTCTGATCATGCAATTTGATAAGCAAATTCAATAACCAAACCAGCACCTGCACAACAATCATTCCCTAATAACATTGGAGTTTGGAGATGTGGAGTTACAATACATTCCGTTTGGTGAGAATATCCAACACACTCGAGATCAACTAGAACATATCCAATAGCAGAGAACTCTGATCCTTCAAACCACCTCAAAACCTGATTCCTCTTCTTAACAATGGTGAGCCCTAAATCATGACACAAGTCTTCTCTGATCATTGAAACAGAAGATCCAGAATTAACCAAACTATAACATTCCTGACCATTTACTTTAAGTGTTACTAAGGGTCCATTTTGGAAAGTGGGTGGAAATCTATCAGATGAAAATACAGAACAATCCTTACTCTGCAATTTCGGAATAAACTCTTTAGTATGAACACTGAATTTTGGAATAAATTCTTTGGCATGAACATTTAATGGTTTTGAAGAATGGCATGGTCATTTGTCAGTTGGTTCAGCTTTTACAGGTGATTTTCTTTGCTTTGTTTGTTAGGGCAATTTCTTTGAATATGACCTAATTCACCACAGAGAAAACATGCCGAAGAGAATCTTCCTCTGCCTACTGATTTATATTGAAAAGTATTCTTTGGAATAGCCCCAGAATTAACTGAATTTTTGGTATCAGAATCTTTCTGATCAGATTGTTTAGGTTTAAATCCAGGTCCCTTGTAAGCATAGCCTGTTTGAGGTCTTTTGAATGTCTTTTCCTCTCTCAACAATTTTTTCTGCAGAACATGATCATCTGCAATACCAGCTAATTCTCTGACTGTTAACCCTTCCTTTTCCACCAACTGAAATTTCAAATTGTCATCAGCTACAGAATGTAACATTTGGTCCATAACCAGTTTATCAAATATAGCTGTGACTTCCTCATCTTCTATTAATCTATCACTAGGTTGTACCCCCATTCCTAAATTTAAGGCGGTAAGCACTAGGAGTTAATTGATATCTGTGCAAGATAGCATGGATCACTTTATCATAATCCCTTTGTTCTTTCTGGGAAAGTGGATGATAGGCCTGCTGAGCATTTCCAGTAAGATATGGTTCTAAATAATGACTCCATTCACTTTTAGGAATTTGATATCTATCGACCAAATTCTCAAAAGTTTTGATCCAATAGTGAATATCATCCCTACCTGTCAGTTTAGTCATTTCTTTGATCTTAACATGGGATTGACTACCTGCTTGTTTAACCATCATCTTCTCAAGAAGATTAATAAATCTATCATTATCCTCTTTCCTATGCTTTTCCATCTCACTAAGGACAGACTGGAGATAAACATCTGACATACCCTTAAGAGATACTCCAGGCTCTTTCATATCAGGAATCTCTACTAAAGCATCTATATGCTCTTCCTTAGTATTCAAATCAGACAATTCTAAATGATTATGTTCACACAATTGAACAATATAAACTTTAGTATATCTACGCAAAATAGCTTTCTTTTCATCTCTTGACGCCATGAAGACATTTAAAAGAAATCAACTATTATTAGTACGGAATTACCTTCTTTTATTTCTTAGGATAAATGGCTCACTATCTTTTAGCTGCCGCCCAGACGACAGTTCACCAGACCCACATGAGCTATAGCTGCTGGATGCCGCCAAGGCCCCGAATGGGTCTCCCAAGAAATAATGACACGCCAGCAATCCCACTAATAATAAGAGCAAAGCCCCTGGTTGATAATAAGAAAATAATAAGAGTATCACTGCCTCTTAAAATCCCACTCCTGCTCTTCCTCAGAACTAGAACATTTATTTTTCTTAATTGGCAAGCACGGGTGAGTTTATTAAAGATCTTCCGCTTTAACACCTCCCCTGGATGTACCCCATCCCTTAACAATGAGAAATTTACCTTTCTGACTACCTTCTCATCAGACTTCCCTGGCTTGCCTCTTTTCTTGATGGAAGTGCGTGTTATGTCTTTAATGGAATTGACAAAAATAAAACCGGACTGACGGGCTTGAGAGGTAATGAAATGATTGATAATGAGTATATCCAAATCTAGAGATTTTTGCTGGACTTCAAATTGAGCATCAGTAGAATTTAGTAAACTGAGCTTTCCAGTTTGGACATTATGTTGACAGGCAGACTTAATATTGACGGGAAGAATGGTGTTCCAAATGATAAAATAGCCATGTTGTTTGACATAAGAGTTGATATCACTAACAAGATTCTGTACACGTGAAAGTCTATGAGGGTCAGGATTGTATATAATTTCTATGCCATTGGGAGTAGTTCTCTTGTTGACGAAATCACAAATACCAGCAGAAAAAATAATAGTAAATTCCGTTTTTGTATTAGAATGTGTACGACCCCGAAGTTCATGGAACAAAGAATTCAAAGTAGCCCCGCCCCTACACACTTCAACAACGGAATCCTCAGGCGAGAGCCGCGCATTTCCCCGAAAGTAGTCGGCTAATCCCCTCCCCCTAGAATCAGAGAGGAACAGAAAGGTGGACATGGAGGGGCGAGAAAACAACTAGAAATCAGAGAGAACGACAAAAAACACCCGAAGACAGGCCAAAAAGGAAACTAACTAGAAAACAGAGGAAAATCACTTAGCTGAGGTAATGAAATGATTGATAGTGAGTATATCCAAATCTAGATAAACAACAGGAAAAGGAAGTAACAAGAAACAGAGCATGATGGGAGAAAAAACCGGAATCCAAAGGTGTTACCTCAAAAGCACATGGCAGCTCCAAGTGAGTCGGCAGCCGGCGACGTTGGGCGCCATTTATGTAGTGGTGTTCTTGTTCCCACAGATAACGAACTCCAGCAACGGTTTAGAGATGTTTTATTCGCCCCGGCTCGAGAACCAACTGACTAACATGTCCACGAAAACTTGGGACATTAACTACGCGTATGCGCACTAGCTATAACAAAAAAAAAAACAAAAGAACATGTGACATTTAAGCCGCTGTTAACCCTGCTCTACCAGTTTCGATGAATACAGTCCTGCCGGTAGATGTCGCCATCAGCAGAACACGAAATAATTCACTGGTTTACATGTTAATACTACTATTTGACTCTAGATGTCGCCACAATTCATTACATAGTCTCTCCTAGCCATAATAAATTTAACTCGTCACGAATTCCAGAATATAAGACGGGGGCCAGACTGTTCTAATTGTCACTATCCGCCTTGGTGTCAAGTCTTGGAAGTAAAGAGAATTCAGCGGGAGAACCACGTGTTGACGGAAGAGGCTTAGTGACAGCTGCGTTTGGCATAATCTGCCCATGTTACGGTATCTAGGCATCGGTGATAGGGACCTGTTTGCCGTTAATTATCAGCCGGCCGTGCCAGAACCGTACTTTTTGTTTGTCCGTGAATGCCTGTCTGATTTGTGGCCCGGCTTTCTTCTTCAAATAATAATCTTCCCTGACCAAGTCTTCTACAAAGTGTGCGGCGTTTCCGTCCTCTTGACCTCGTTTCTCTCTTTGTGTTTTTAGTAGTGTGTTTCGTACCGGTCTTTCGTAGAATCTCTCTATAATATGTCTATGGCCCTCAGATTTTTGTTTACCGGTTCTATGAGCGTTTTCAATAGCTTCCAGCCCATTAATTGTTTCAAAATCATCATTCAGGAGTTTTTCGTTAACAACATGCCACAATCTTTTTACAGTCCTCCTGTTTTTGTTCTGGGATCCCAATGAGTCTCAAGTTAAACTCCCGGCTATAAGTTTCCGAGTCCAATAACTTTTCCTTTAATGAAGAAATCTGCTGATTTTTCTCATTGTTTTCTGATTTCAGTTCATTTACTTCAGATTTCAGAGCTTTTTTTTCTGCTTCAATTTTTGCCAATTTAGTCACTGTTTCTTTAATCTCAGCCTGTGTAAATTCAAGACTTTTCACTACAGATTCAACTTTTGAGTTCAGTGAAGCATAATTAGTTTCTGCTTCTAGACCACTTCTAATATGTGAAATCCCTTCACAAAGTGATGTTTTAAAGTCATTCAAAGCAGTCTGCATTACCTCTTGAAGTTGGGTGCACTTAGCATCTACAACGTCCATTATTGAACCACTTGCGTGAGCGGACCCTGGTTCTCGCCCGTCTTTCTCTGAAGGGTTGGACTTTTTCTGCCCTTGTTTTAAATATTTCTCCCTACTTGGTTGCTCCAAAGATGACATATCACTTTTGCTTTTTGACCGTGTAGTAATTTGAGACACCTGTGACATATCCAGTGAGATACTAATTTACTGAGAGGGCACATGAAAGTGTGTCCACTCATTCGGCCATATTGAACCGGAAGTCTCACCTAAACTTGATGTGAAAGGTCTTGATAAACAAATGTCTTTGCTGTCAGCTGAAGACAGGCAAATGTGGACAGAGGCTCTTGGGGCAATGTCAGAGATGTTTGGAATAACCGAGCACGCGGAGCAAGCCACTCACATGGAAGGGAGACCACTACCTAAGAAATCGGACCAGGCAACCCGTGTGGATTACGGTCAACTATTTCATTCGCCGTGGCGTACTTCAGTTTGGACACCTATTTGAGCACCGCATGTGGCTTATCGGTTGACCACGTCTTAGGGAATGTGCACATGTGCACCTGTATCAACCACTGAGATTCCGAAGTATGAGGGCCCAGCAAGTACTTACTGCATCTACCCACCTGCTGTTAGGTCACCAAGTCTACATCTATATGGTTACATGCCCCCAGCAAATCCAACCCGATTGACGACTTTCTCAGAAGAAGAAATGAAAGGAGAGAAGTCTTATCAGCAGTGGAGACACGAGGTACGCAATCTGATCAGACAGAATCTATATCCAGATCATCACATCGTACTGGCCATCGTCAAGTCGTTGAAGGGACAGGCAGGACAATTCGCGATCCGTTTGGGGGAGGAGGCAACCTCTGCTGAGATAGTCAGGAAGTTAGACAAGATCTATGGAAATGCGTTACCATCTAAGGTCGGCATGGGACAGTTCTTCTCCGCGAAACAACAGAAGGACGAAACTATAGCAGAGTGTAGTTGTAGGCTGGAGAATTTCTTTTCGCGTGGCAACCAGTCGCTTATTTTAGCCACTGCTGGACCAAACATGTAAATGTCAAAGTTCTTCACAGGAATTCGATGGGAGCAGATCCAAAACGAGATTAGTAATAAGGCTGAGAATGCCACATACGAACTTGAGACCGAAGATGGGAATGAACCACGAAAAACATTGCACCGCAATCTGCTTCTTCCGATAGGATATTTGTCTCAGCACACAGCATGACACACAGGATACCAAGAATCAGACAGTTAAACCAACGCCAAAACGTTCAGTTAAAAACGGAAGGGTTGATGATACTCTTAGCTCTGAGGAGGAAGATTCTTAGGAGGAACCTGTTATTTTTTTATGCCACAGCCAAAACCTAGAAGAAAACCGTGTCCCCAGCGATTTCTAAACTCCAACATTGCAGAAAAGCCAAAACCGACCCCAAGACAACATTCAGCAAGTGAGGCAACGGCGGTTTCAAATGATTGTCATGAGCTGACTGATAGGACACCAAAGTCACTAGAAAATGAAGGACCTGAAGTTTCGCGGGATGCTTTGGAGATTGGTGCTGCCACTAATGCAGACGAAACAGTTCATACTGACAAAATCGTGGCAGACCTACCGCGTACTTCAGACCAGTCTGTTCCCAGTATGCCAAGACGTTCAAGCCGTACCAGAAAGACGCTAATGTGGTATGATCCTTGTTCCCATCAACAAACCTGTTACTCACAAAACCAAGAATCCCAAGAGAATTCTGTCATTCAAAACCGAATAGTCAATCTAAAGAAGCTAATAGACGCCCTTTCTCCTTTAATGTCATTACATTATATGACATGTATTTACTTAGGTTTCAGCGAAAAACATTAAAGAATAGAACAATTTATGTAAGCTAGGCCCTATGGTGTATATATTTTATTGATATATTCATATCACATGCGTTATATTATGAAATACCTTGGAGAGATATGATAAACATATGATAATTTTTTACTAAACAGCGTGAGCGTACTTAACCACATAATGTTTAAATCGCAGAAGTACTGGTATAATTTATGATATCATCATTCATATGTCAAATGGTCATGGTACACTGTCGTATGCTTTTGAAGACCTAGGATTATTTTATATTGTAATGTATTTGTAATGTGTACATATCATTATATGCAGGCAACTATCATGTAAGTGATGTTATAAATTAGTAACTTGCTGATGAAATTGCCTGGGTTAGTTGATGCTGTCTCCTTCGAATTGATGTATACACATACATGTATCATATATTGTTGCGTGTAATACATAGTTAAGTGATACGTAATCCTCTGATCCCAACGACACATAGACTACAAGAACAATAGGCATTACAAGACCATAGAACAAATCCTGTAAGTCAGTAACACCCATCAGGAAACTACTACCAGGCTTCATTTACACCTGAAGAAGGGGGCTGAACCCCCGAAAGCTTGTGTCAAGAGTGACAACACCAGGTAGTCTACATAAAGGTATCATATATCTACTTCACTTGCTCATATATACAGACTAGCACGGCAATTCAAACCTTATATAGTGTGTCAATGTTAATTCAGTAGAGTAAGTCAGTCAATATATTGTCATAATAACGGTAATATTATTATACACGTACTATTTCGCTAAATGTGGTCCAAAAGGTAAAATATTCTATGACCAAATGTGGTCGTCTGTAATATCGTATACATTAGAGTATGTCAGTCCTTATATTTTCATTATACTGGTAATATCATCATAGATATTATTACACGCTTATTTTGCTAAATATGGTCAGAAAGTTTGATTTATCAACCAAAGGTGGATATCCGATCAGCTATAATGTTCTCAAAGTGTAAACACATTGTAAGTGCCGCACATTATGTTAGCGAAAATTAACTGTAAATTCTGAAAACTGAGTATGTTGTGTGTGTATTTCCTATTGTACATTTGTCGCCGTTTTAATTGTATATATGACTTGGCAGGCAACTATTGAACTGGAGAGTTCAATGTCATGTGTTTCTCTCTTTCAAGCGCATTAAACCTGTATAGCACATTCTGTGTTGTGCTTCGGATGGTGTTTGTGACTGAAAGACGTGATCTGTATGTACGGCTCACTTTCCCTAGCAATTGTTCTTAACCAACCCCGGTGTGACAACTACTGTTACATAATATATATATATATATATATATATATATATATATATATATATATATATATATATTGAGTGACGTTTTACAAAAGTACTAAAATATATTACGACACAAGAGTTAAAATTTAATCGAAAAGAAACATTTTCAATTTTCGTATAAAGTAAGCAATATTTCGCTTCATTTAACATCTTTAGGAAGTTAATTGAAAAGAGAACATCCAGATGTTGAAAATGCCAAATCAGCAAATATTATGTTAGCATTCCTTTTCCTTGACTTTCCCTGGACTTTAAGCTGGATTTCTATGAAAAAACTAACCAACCAAATTCATTTTCTTCTCAAAAACGTTATTCTACTGCAAACATAAATTTTATTTGAAACATTGTAACTGAAAAGCAAAGCAAAATGAAACTAGAAAGTTGGAATTAACAATGTTATATTCAAAGAACCATACACTCTGTTATTAAAACATTTATCATGTGTATAAGATTATCGCACAATAACAACAAATGACTTTGTACTTTGTTACCTGTGCAAATTCATGTCCTTGTGTAAAATTATATATTAGTTGTGTATTACTCCCGAGTAACAAGTGGCCTTTCATAAATGGTTGGTGCTACATGTTAACATTTTGTCTATCCATGTTATGCATCATCAACTTACATGTGTTTACAAAAGAACAAATGGAAATAAGATTTTACCTACAGATACAACACTACTTAATTGAAAGTAAAATAGAAATGAAGTATGAAATTATTGAATGCTACCTAATGAGATGTAAAAGCTATCCTACCTGATAATTAACTATATTCATCATAGCCATTAAATATTCCCTGACTTACATAATCATCATAAAATTCCTTGACTTTTTATGAAATTTCCTGACTTTTCCCTGTCCTTGAAAACATAATATTTTCCCTGACCGCTGGCAACCCTGTACGCAGTTAGAGCCCCGCATTTTCAACAAGTATACTATCAGACAACACCTACCATGTTTTTTTTTAATTATAGGTTACTACGATATCAGTGCAACAGGATAGGTGAGCGCTGCACATTTCCAAGTTAGGGTTACCTGCTCAATATAATTGCCTACTGAGTGGTGCTCAGTGGTGCCATCACCACCGCGCCCCATGCTTCAGACCGTTTCCACATCAATCCCAACACATTGGCTTTTGGAATCCATAAATTAGCAAATAAAGACCAGAATCGGATTCTGCGACCCAAAAAACCCTGAAAATGTTGTATTATTTTTATACCATTTAATTAATTAAGCTTGGTGGATTCTAGGACTTCTTGTGGCCATTTTTGGATATTCCCAAATTTTACTACTTTCTCCCAGTAGAATGTTTAAGGACTTTTCATATGTTCAGAAGCATATCTTTAGGGGTACAAAACAAATGGGATAGCTTATGTTGCAATTCATGAGAGGTCATGTTACAACATGACTGTACCTCGAGGACGCAGGCGGGCTCCCACAGACGCCATTTGCTTCAATGGTTGATAAAAAAGCAGATGCATGAAGAGCTGCATAAACCGGTATAGTGAAGACTATGAAGAAGATAGATTTACATTATTTTATATGATAGTATCATCTATATGTTTATAAAGTCAACTTCACCAGACAGCATGATCCTGTATTCCACTTTCAAAGAAAGAAAAAGAAAACATTAAAATATATCGAATGTTTCCGAATACTCTTTGAAACACGTTTTTAGTTTGGATACTGTATGCGTTCTCTGAGGGGTATATAAAGTCAAACTTACAATACCGATCGGCCTTGAGGTCCTGGATTGTTATGGACGTATTTCTCTGTATCAAGTTTAATACACTTTACTTTAAATCCCAGAACAAAACCATTTATTTTCATCGTCGCTGAAGTAGTCGCAATACAAATAATCCCTATTGAAAAATTAAGATATTGTTATTTAAAACTGACCTAGAATGTAGATTGCTTCACCTATAATTATGACCTGAAGACCTTTAAATCAACATCAAAATAGTTATTATTACTCTGAGAATCAATTTATTTGTAGCTATGGTGCTATTCATGTAATTACACCGTGCACACATTGTATTTCCCCGAGCGATACATTCCTTTGTACATCTAGAAGTGTTTAAACACCATAGGAATGAAACTTTAAGAGTATGTCACCACCTGCAAGAAAGATATTTACCATGTTGAATTCGAGAACTAACTTAAATTTTCTTTCCTTCAAATAAAATGATTCAAATGATCTGCAGCATCTAAAATAACGTTAAATTTAATATCCCCAACAATATAGCATAAAAATGATAAAATTTATATATATTAACTTATAAAACAAAGTTACATTCCGTCAATGGGCTCAAGAGACCTTACCGTTAATAGCATATTCTGGTCTGCTTGAGTTCTTATTTTTGAGGGTCACATTAAAACCGAAAATGCAGATGCATTATTTTTAGAGGCTTCATGCATGTAGAGGTCAAGATCGAAGTCAGGATATCAGCCCTGAGCCCGTCCTGCCCTTCTCGGTCCACCAGGGAAACCAGAGGAAGGATCGGCATTCTAAATGCCAAAGACACTTATTCAGTGGCTAAGAGGCTGCTTGGGGACATTGGCAGTCATAGAATTCCAACGTGGGAATTACAATGTATGAGCTAGAATGTGCTGCAGGATTATTACTAGAAAGGAGGCACACCAATAAGGACAGGGTCGGTTTGAAGGTTGCTCTCCCGGTCATGTGCACCGAAGAACCAACAGTTTCAAGACGAAATCAGGTGTACATACATTGTCACTGAAATTCCGCCATCGTCAGATGCTGTCTGGAGGTGTGTAATACGAGCCAGATACACACTAGTTAAAATGCGGTGCAATATATTGCGCCACACATTTCTTGAAGCATCGATTGCCAAATTTTCTTGAAACATGGCCGACCGGCAGTTAAACCAAAGCTCTCCTAAACAATACCGTGGAAATGTCCGTCCGCCTTCACTCATTAATGCAGGGTGCCTGCCCATAGATCAGCCCGTTGATTGTGTGACTAGGGCTTCCGAAACGGTATAATTAACTGTTTTATATCATCTCTGTTTCCTTCATCCTACCAAAACCAAATAATGCACATATATCCAACTTGATAATGCACTTCTTTACTGCGATGTATATGTGTGTGTATGTGTGTGTGTGTCATGACTATGAAATCGTGATCCCAAACCGTAATGAATTAACGGCTAATAAGCCAGACCTGTAATGAATGAATGGTTTATAGGCACGAGTCCTAGTGAATGAACGAGTCATATATCAGAGCTGTAGAGACTTAACTAGACACAAGACGTTTTGTATTTTGATAAGCCGGTGTAATCGCGAAAGTTCAAAATGCATATTACCACAGGACTTCATTGCGAGGTAACCTATCACACATAATTTAATAATGTATTCAGTAGCTACAGAGAAAACCATGTTGACCCCTAATCATGGTAGGCTCTCATGAGTCACTGTTCTAACCTCGTCAGAAGGTATGTGCGAGATAGATATTTTGAAACGTAACTAGGGCTATCGAAGTACAGCCACCATGTTGTATAATATCTTCTAAATGATTAAAGGGACATAATCAGGAGCTTAATAATGGCTAGTCTTTCACACTATCAGTTCAGTTTTGCTTTATACATATGTTTCCCAGCAAAACCATCCCAGCACACGCTCTTATTTCCTCGCATACGGCTGTTTAAGACCATGTTATGGCTCTGCTTGTTAGTAAACATAAACCGGTTACCATAGCAAGGCTGCCTGACCGGAGGCCCGAATAAGAGGGATAATTTAACACGCTGTTTCAGCCAGCAGAAACATGTATTGCATTTTTTTGGGCCAAGTCATTCCGGGCATCTCCTGATTGACACGTGTTCGACGATAGACACGGCCCAACGCGATGTTTTTCATCACCTTTCATCGCGCCCGGTCCACTGGTTTTAACATTTGTTTACAGGAGAAAGGAAACGGTTTCAGGGCAATATTTTGGCAGGTAAAGATTTATTTTAAAGGGAAGAAGCTATTTTTCGTGTTAACTCAACATGCTTTATAGGATTGGGCGCCTTTAAGACATGTTACCTCTGTTGTGTTATGACGGCATATAGCCGTGTATGCCGGATATCCCGGGGAACTATTTCAGTAATCATATAATACGTGACACCGGATGGGGGCCACTAAGTTCAGTTCATATCATGTTGCATAATAATGTAAAGTGCTGCGAATAAAATTTGTTACTCAAGTGATTAACTACAGAACAACCTCAGGTGTATAAGCGAAAACCAAATATGGTAATGAATGTTGATGTCGGGATCTCAAAGAAACAACGGCTATATTATATATGTTTTTATAATAGTTAAAGAAATGTTACTTCACGATATGCTCATTACAAGAGAATATGTTATTTGAACGACATACATGACGTCTAACGATGATACGTGTTGATATACGCAATACGCATCTGTATAGATCTAATACTAGCAAGTACGATATAATATTTGTCTCCAGGGTTTATTTTAGCCATGTTGGCCGACTGGTCTGGTGTCGTGGTGGACGTGACGACAGATGATAGTCCGCCGTGTAGTGTCGTGATGGACTCGATAAGTGCACCACCCTTAGGACAACCAAGAAGACAGAAACATCATAGGCGAGGACATACTAATTTTGTTTCTAAGTCGCTTCAGACTTAAAGCCTGGGTGAGCCCCGCCCAATCTCCACCTTGGTTGTTGCTTTGCATCAGACACAGATAAACATGTTCAGTAATACTAGAAATACGCATCCCAAGCAATCACTGGATGAAAGAAACTAAACAATGAAGGCGGATTTGCCATGGAGTGAAGTGTACCTTTGAAAATTGGTTTAAGGTAAAAAATAAATGCCAAAGAAAGAGTTGAAAAATATAATTCCAGACTTGTTTTATCAATTTATTTATTTTACATGGATTGTATAATAGTTATAATCACTGATGTTAGAGAATCTCCATGGCACAGATCAAGGCGTTCGAAAGTAGAGGAGAAAAGAGGACCATGAGAAGAACCGCAAGTACAACCCTCTGTCACAACCAATCCGGGTATCGGACCCGACTCACTGTGGCAGGCAATGGGCTGAACTGTGCTCAGTATCACAGGGGAAAAGTTGTGTTTTAAACTCGCTGTGTCTCTGGATTAAGACATTTATCTTTAGTGTTACAATTTCACAGAAAATGAAAGAATATAGTTTTAAAACAATACTGATTTTCTGCAAAAAGGTGACAAAATGCTGATAAAGTTTGTTTGGATACATTCTTCTTTCCCTTGAAATGTTATATATTTTAAGGCAGAATAGTAATTTCTTGCAGGATAATAATTTTGACTGTCACACATCGAACACTCACATACGTCCAACCTGCTGTCCAGTAAAGGTGATATTACCAGACAGACCACACGTATAAACAAAGACATTATTGACCCGTTGAATTAATGACAACTTTACAATCGGAAATGTACCCACTTTGTTAAGAGTTACAGTATACCACTGCTAGCTCTGGCAATTTACAGGCTTAATTTCAAAATCACTTATGCAAATACACCACGTAATATACATAACGAAATGGAAGATATACACTACGCATGGGCTCAAAGCTGAAAGACCAACATGTCTATACATTAAAAAAGTGACCGTGGTTTATTATCCTGTCCACAAGAAAGACCTCCTGTTTGACAGGTATGTTCAGCTTCAAGCATTGCTAATAAAATAAAAAAAAGTGATGAGTAATTATATTTTATTCAGAAAATGAATATCGCGTTAATGTGATTTATATATATATATATACACGTCAAAATATACTTAAGCAAGCCTTGCATATACGAATGGACTGCTCAATTGTTTTTTTAGTAAGTGGTTAATGTGCAGGAGTCCCTGCAGCTACGTATGATTATACACTCTATACACAAATGTGCATATTCCTATTGATTAATGTTCAATACATCTATGTACATTGACTATTTGACCATTGTAAACCATTACTGTCCCAGTCAATGCATGTTTTGCAACCAGGAAGTGCAGATATGTACATACACTTACAGACCCGCTGAATTATATATGATTGCCGCAAAATACAAGATGGTTTTACATGGCTGTATGTGCATTATTTCTCTCTGGACAGAGTATAGATGTTACCGGTGCTTCGTACCTGCCAGAATGGTCAATTGAGATAACAGGCCTTTCAACATACAAAGTAATGTGAACACTGGTATGTTTCAACAATAGGCAATATTTTTATTTCTTTCCTTTCTAAGAGTAACAGATCGTTTCGGGCTATAAACTCAATTGACCCTTCAGGGGCCGGTGACGCAACAGACTTAGGAAAATGTAAAAAAAGAACAACTTTTGCTTCATCGTCGACGGCTACTGCAAGCCTTGTTAATGACGAACAATGCCGCAGCACGGACTTCTCTCTGGCGCTTGTTTATTTTATTTACAGGAATAACTTATTCCAGGAGATCATAAAAAATAAGAATGTATTAAACATAATATATGAGTTCATATAAACGAATTTTGAAGGCACTATTCCAGATATTTTAATACCTCCATCTTCCATCTTTTATATAAAGACCATATACGAGACGCACGGGATTTCTTTATAACAAAGTGACAGATCATTTACTACACAGAATATACATATCTAACCCAGTCCAGACTAAAATCTTTCTAAGGTATATTTTCACTCCAACTAAAGTTCACAAGACTTTGTTGTTGTTACTAAATCTGTAAAGTTTACTTGAATTAACGGTTTTAAAAGTAGTGGGATAATTCCTAAAATTAGAATGTTTACTTCTTGAATAAACCCTTTAAATAAATACGTATTATATATTATTAAATGCATCTTTAAGTAAATGAAAATGGTCGTATATCTCGAATATCTTTTTAAGTAGCTTCTAGTATTATTAAAAGTAAAACTATATTAAACATAAGATAGTGTCAGAGCTGTAGGATTTTAGTTGTTGCACTAATCAAGAAAGAATTCGAGAACAAAGCCTATGGATGGGAATATGATGTATATTGTAATGAGTAGGTCAATGAACTGTAGATGGGAATGTCTGTTGATTGTGGCCGGAGTTTACATTTTGATAAGATTAATAATTTCATACCGAATCTCGCTTCCTCTTTCAATTTTTACATCAACAGGCCTCATAATACCCAGGGAACTTAACCCGTAGTAGGACATTTGAGCGAAGATCTGAGTCTAAATTAGTTTTGTTTTTGTGTGTCTGTATGCGATCGAAATGGGTCTTTCAACGTCGAAATTCCTCTGCCCTATCCATCCGGTGGTGCAACAGCCTCAAACATTTTTATACAATCAACTATATATTAATGGCCTCACTGGTGTAATGCAGGCCACATGTGGCATCATATCGATCAGCGTACGTCTGTAATGGTCCTCCTAGATTTTCGTAAGATTCAGCCGCTGAAATCAGACTTTGCACCCGTACAACTCAAAACGAACACACACTTGACCAATGGTACCGATGCACTTGTAGGACTCAATCCACACGCGAAGATATCGTGCCTTGATGGGAACTGGCAGGGCAACCTTTACAACGCTTGTAGCATTCACATTACCGTCAAACACCTGAAATAATGCGCAACTTATGCCCGATGCATGACTTGATTTAACATATTTTAACATTTATTTCATATTAGTGGTATGAGTGGTTAATAAATTCCTTTTACTTGCTGGTGTTACATGTTCACAAATTAATTGGGTCTGGAGCAGAAATTATTATATAACAATGCAGAGCTACATTGTATACGGGAAATAAATATAAAAGCATTTTTTACCCTTTTATTCAGTTTGGCACATCTTATGTGTGCCATCAGTGTTACTTTCTGTTGCAATATTAATCCATTTATCCCAGAACTGCCAGGTTTTCCAAATTTCCTTGCTTCAGAAGAGCGACATATCTTTTCCTCATTTAGTAATACTTGTACATATTTTATATATACATACATAAATACATATCAATATTATCGCGAGGGCTGATGTATTCATAAAAGTGTTGCTTATTTTTTAGACTGTAAAAGTGTCATAACCTTTTTCTCTCCATTGATAAGGTAGGTGTTCCACTTCATTCCGTCATCACCATAACCAAGACTGAAACTTTGGACCCAGTATTTGCGGGGTGAATGTTCCACACCCTACAATGTATAAATGAAACTCTTTACAACAGACAGTAAATGGTAGCAAGATCAGCTTACACGACCAGTAACATCGTCAAGCAGGCAGGTTCAGAGGGACCATTTATTTGTTGGTGAGGGACTTTTGCATCATATGAAACATTTGCTTCCAAGAAGCCACTGACTACTGTATACTACTTTATAATCAATATTTTCTGTTCACTACGTCGTCAAAGTAGCAGTGGAGGAGGTACAATCTTATCTTGACAGTAGTTTTTTTTCCTACCTGCATATATGTGGCGTAGGTATCCAGGATATTGGACCCCCCACTTCAAAGGTCTCAGAGTAAAATCTAGAGCCTCCATCCCACCCCGTATAAAATCATATAATGTGTTCGTGATAAGGAAACGAATATACATTGGGACAGAATCATTATAGTATCATGGAATTAAGCAAAACATTGAAAGTGAAAACAATTAGTGAATGATACAATACACTAATGGGGCTGTCCCACTAAGGCGACTCTACAGTCGACTACAGGTGATCAGATTGTCGCCTCTTGGTCGCCGAAAATTAGGGGACTGGACCTCCGCTACGACAATAGTCTACGACAAGCTACAACAGGTTGACGACTGTCTGACGACAAGCTACGACAAGCGCCGACAAACAGCGACACAATCGCCGCGACAAAGGACAATCACCTACGACAACGTACGACTTCAATGGCGACAACCTACGACCGCATCTACGCCTATAGAAGACATGCTTCGCACACTGGCGTCAAAAAAGCTGTCGCCTGAGAATTTTGAATATGTTGAAAATTCAGCGGGGACAGGTGAGAGGTGACCCGTCTTTTGGCGACTTCGGGCAACTAAGAGTCTCCTAAATGGAACAGCCCCATAAGTTTATCCTTTGGGCACCGAGCCCATTTTGGCTTGGCGAATTTCAAGTTTGCCTGAGGCATCTTCTACGGCTTTCACTGCGTAAAAACCCCTTCACACTCAGCCACTTTCCACCTCGTCCTCCAAAAATCTTTTAGACGCAGTTAGAACCTACGATAATGTAGTCTGAACGTAGTAGAAACTGGTAATTATGTGGTATAGTCTCCATGGACGTGGGAACCAGGGCCGACATTTGGATATGATCAGGATGTTGTGGCACTTAGGGCGTGATTAAAAAGGCTGAGTGAGGGGACAGTAAGAAGTTAATCAAGAATGCAGTCATGAGAGTATTGACGTTGGAATGATGTCATACAAAACTTATAGGAACTTCACTGGCGTTGAAGAAGATGACGCATACAGTCGATTGCAAAGCATTCTCACCGCGTTGTCACTGTCTTTGTCTCCGCATTTCAGTGATCTCTCCACGTTTTTGCTATGACGACGGTACGTCTACGCCACGTGATAGAATATTGCTTTACAATTTATATGTTTATTCTCTTCATTCCACGTCTATGGCACTCTTGTCACACTCAGAGTATATATACTGGATCCAGTTCCTCAAGTATGGGTATGAACACACAGCATAAGAAATTCTTCTGCAAATTGCTCTGCTTCATGAAAGATCTTTACTTGATGCAATAGTACCTGTATTTATGTCGGTGAGAAGTAACAGAAAAGAAGAGAACCTCTCTCGGATTCCTTGCAGTTGCGTCATAGTTGTAGTTGTAATTGATTATCTTAAATACAAGGTTATCAGGAGGAAAAAGAGACGAGTCGATTCTGGATTCAAAACTAATATAGGCTTCACAGACGTCCTACCGTTCCGCCATTAAACAAACTTCAATGGTCCGCTTTAATATGCAAGTCTTTACATATACCCTCTTTTGAGAAGGCTGTTTTAGTATCCTGTAGTATCGAAACTTAATTTAAGGACCGCTTCCTGAGCGCATTTTATTTGGGTTATGCTCCCCGGATGTGTGATGTGGATAACACAGTAGTTCATACAGCAGTCCTACGAGTTGTGTCTATATTATAGTTCTGACTGCAGGTGGTTTTGATTTTGGAGCAAGGTTATTTAAATAATTACACCAGGAGTCGCACTTTGGGTGACCTGAGTGGTGGTTTGTACAACTCAGACCACCTCCGCATCATCATGGACGAGCCCCGATACCATATGTTTTGTCTACAAACCTTAAGCCTAAGTTTATTTTTATCAGATGAAAATGGATAACGGTCGATTTCTGATTCGAACCCATGCTGGTGGCGTTCAAATCCAGTTAGGTCCGCCTTTACAGGTGTTATGTCATGTTCCAATGAATAAATAATCCAGCTGGTGTATATGTCTGTATTTATTTTATCTGACACAGGATACATATAAGCACTTGTAAACACGATTGTCCAGTCGGATGGTGTAGCAAAGACTGCCCCTACAGTACAGGGTCGATGACTCACTGTAAAAGATACACATGTTGTATATCCATGAGGTCAAATTGTTACATCTCCCTTCTTTGAAAACTAAAATAAAAAGGGCGTCATCTCGTTATAAAATGTTCACTGAAAAGTCTATATATATATATATATATATATATATATATATATATATATATATATATGCTAGAACTAACCAAACATAGGTCCTGTTGTTTCAAAGTCACACAAATACAAAGGGTCTGTATCAAACAGGCTTAACCAGATCCACCTCATGTTGATCTTGTAATATTTTACTAGGATTTCACTAAATGAATGCTAATTTCTAATTGACTGTAAAACAAATATACAGTCTATCAAACACTAATATGATTATGAATAGCACATATTAACAGCCACTTCCGGTTCATAAAAAAAGTAATAAAATATCAGTCTATGCTGAGTAGTTAGGCAGATGACGAAAAACTTGCAAAACTTGAATAACTGGGTAAACCGGTTAATACGGTCTAAATGGCCGAAACAGCAAGTATAAAGGCGATTCGTCTCAAAACAATGTCGTTCACAAGATCGAGTTCGGCTCTCGAATGGCATGCCTGGGTTTCCGTTGCTGGGATCTGTAGAGGGAATGTGGGTTGCTTCTGCCTTTGCGGCTGTGGATGCTGTAGCTCGGGATGTACGGTGGCGGCCTCTCGCGGCTCTGCTTGGCTTGGTGTGGCATTGCGTCTGTTGGCTCAGAGAACGTGCTTAAGGAGCGCACAGGGCTGAGGTCTTGACAGCAGCAACCTGTAGCTGCTCGACGAGCGTAAACTTCAACAGTCAGTCAGCTGAGTAGTAAGTGAAGATTGCAGCCTTATTGGTCGGCTTATTTCAGATGATCTGATATTTCACGGAACTACTCTTCAAAAGTCATGTATGAATATAAGAACATTATTAACATTACAAATAAAATTGGTGGCTTCACCATTCTGCCAATCTTTGTTAAATATCGTGCTCTGTTAGAGGGTTTATTACTGCCCTGTGTATTCTGTACGGTGTCCTCACTTTTTGAGTCTGTCTGTATCATCAATAGTGTTTTGTTTGAAGTTTACTCCAGTTTCTCTTATGTGTCTTCTGTTCCTTCGGTATTTTACTCCTGATTTTTGCACTATGTATGATCTTGGTTCGGCACTGGACTGAGTAATATTTGCCGATTCCAATTTCTTGAAACTGGATCTTGTATTCTTACTGACTGTCCACTTGCCAATTTTGGCAGTTCTCTGCTTCGTGAATTTTACTGCATATCTTGTTGCCGTCTGTGATCTTTAAGTTTTTGTGACATTTTCTCATCTTTTTCTTGAGTGCTAATGAAGGGCAAGTTTGATCTTATCTTCCTGTTGAACATTAGTTCTGCTGGAGATGGCAGCCCAGAAGCAATTGGTGTAGTTCTCACACATAGCTATGCCATTGCAGGATCTTCCTTTGTTTTTATTTTTTTTAGTGTTCTTTTCATGACAGCTACATGCCTTTCACTTTTGCAATTTGCCTGAGGGAAATGTGGACTGCTTGTTTTATGCACAGAATCAAACATTTCAACAAAGCGTTTGAAGTCATAGGATGTGTATTGCGGTCCGTTATCAGTGAATAGTTTTTTTCTGGAATTCCAAATTCAGAGAAAACCGCTTTCATTGCATAGATTACAGCAGTTGTTGCTGTTGTGTTTAGTTTCCTTATCATGGGATATGAGCTGTAATAATCTATTAGAAGCAGGTAGTTTTCATTATGCCAGTGAAATAAGTCAGAACCAACTATTTTCCATGGCCTTTCTGCCTCAATGTGAATCATTGGTTGTTTCTGTTGTGCGCGTTGGTGGCGCTGACAAGTGTCACATGTTTTGACTAATCTTTCAATATCTGCATTGATATCTGCATCTCTGAAATTCCAGTATTTTCTTGATGTTTATGGGCAGTCCTTTCTGTGAATTGGGCCACCCATTCATGACTTTTTTCATGAGTGTTCTCAAGATTTCATCCTCTGCTGTCATGTCCTTGATTTGGTCGGTGTTGAGTTACATTTGTTACATAATGTACAGTTATGTCCATGTCTTGCATTTCCTTTGGTTCGTCTCCCATTTTCAGTCTGGACAGTGCGTCAGCGATTGGTATCTCTCTACCTGGAACACATTTTACTTCACAATCATACCTCTGAACTCTCAGTAGCATTCTCATTAGTCTGGATGGTGTGCTTGTGAGGTTTCGTTGCAATGCTTTCAAGTGGTCTGTGGTCGGATTCTATTATACATGTCGGCCATACACCTAATGATGGAATCTCTGTAGGCCAAACACTATAGCAAGCATCTCCCTATCAATGTTGCAGTTATTTGACTCTGTGTTTGGTAGACTTTTGCTTGCATACGCAACAGACCTTCCATCTTGTAGTAGTGCTGCCCCAACACCTTTCTTGCTGGCGTCAGTTTGTAAAGCTAGTGGCTTCTTTGGGTCGAAATATGCCAACACTTGTGTGGAACCAAGGGCTTATTTCAGTTTATCAAAGACTTTTCGATGTTCAGGTGCCCATCAAGTCTACACCTTTCTTTGTCAGGTCTCTAAGGGGTGCTCTTAGCAGGGACAAGATTTGGACGAATCGACTGAAAAAATTCGCGTTTCCCAGAAGTGGTTGTACCTCACCGATGTTTTGGGGTGGTTTCATTCTTTTGATATAGTCAACTTTGATATGCCAATACACCTTTGTCAGATATGTAGTGCCCAAAGAATTTTATCTTGTTCTGCTTTACTGTACATTTCTCTGGGTTAAGTCTGAGTCCGACCTGTTGTGTACGCTGTAACACATATAAAGGTTTCTGGCATGGTCTTCTTCAGTCTTTCAAAACACAACTATGTCATCAGCAATTCCAATAACACCATGCAGATTGTCGAATGTCTGATCGATTGTCTTTTGGAAAATGTCCTGAGCTGAAACTAGGCCAAAGGGAGGTCTTTCGAAGCAGTACCGTCCGTATGGAGTATTGAATGTCGTCAGCAATTAAGAGTCTTCATCGCGTTTAATGTTCCTGTATTCAGATCTAGCATCTAGTATGCTGAATATCTTTGCACCTGCGAGTTTTTGGAGTACATCGTCAAGGGTCGGTGTGTAGTGGTGTTCTCGTCTGACCCAATTGTTTAGATCACGGGAATCTAAGCATATCCTGAGATCGCCATTTGGCTTTTTGACATATACCAAGGAGATTAAAGACTGGAGTATCAAGTGAGAGTCCGGCCGTGTCGAATGATGCTGACGGGGGTAAAAAAACTCGCTGCTCAAAGGCACACAGATATGCTGCTGATAAGCCCGGCGCTAATTGATACAGCGCGAGAGACCCCCCCTTCGGCGTGACTTCGTAACATCTCGGTAATTCCCGGCTGCGGTAAACATGGGCAATAATACGAGAACAACGCCGTCAGTGACAGAGCGGGCGATGGCTCACTGTTATCCATCAAAATGAAGTCATCCGTTCATAAACCTCAAAATATTTAGTTATCGACGGAATGCTTTAATACAAGGCTAATTATTAATATGTGTCAGAAGTTTGGGAACTGATGTAAATTTTAATAATTCCGAAGTTATTCAGGGAAAGTAAGGTTTACTTTTACCAGTCGTCCGTCATTAATCACGGCAGAAGTTGATGCAGATGCTCGCATCTGTCCAAAATCGATCCAGTGATTTCTCAACACGAGACTTCTCTTGATATATTTGTAACGCATATTTCTTGACAAAACAAACCATTTTTGTATTCATAATTCTGGTCAATGTCATTCCAGTGATATGCCGCTCAGTTACTGGATATATCGCTCTCCGCTTCAGCGAGCTACAGCGGACCACGTAGGTAACATCTAGCAGACTCGCTTTATCAAAGGCCGTGCCGCCGCTGCGCCTGACCGCTGCACAAAAGGCGCACAATAGAGTTAATGTGCTTATCAGGTTTTAATTGCAATTAGCGCACGACTGACACTCGAGACTTCTGACAGTTGATACTCCAGTCTGTAATCTCCTTGCATATACTAAGCTTTTGACCCAGTCAGTTGGTCCATCAACCTTTCCAATTATGTCCAAGTCTGTCATTTAGTTATTTCCATAAAGTCTTTTTCGGGATCACCACAAATACCGTCAAGGTTGTTTTTGAGTTGTCTGGGCTGTCATTTTGTACCACAAATAGTTGGCCTTGTTCGTGGCATGTTCTACAGTCTCGTTCGTCTTAGTCCGAGTTCTACGCATGATCTGAGGCCTAAGATTGCTGGACCTTCAGCCTCAGTTACATGAAAATCAATGGCGAGTGTCTTGTCTTGGTGTGAGCATTGAAGTTCACATCGTCCATGTTGTTTTATTTGTGTCCCGCCATAGGCGAGAAGCTTGACCTTTGGTGTTTGTACCCCAGCAGGTTGCCCGTTGCTTGTCAGTTGGTTTGGAAATAGCACTTTATGCAGTCTTGCTGGCGTGATGTTTGTCTGTGCCCCAGTATCGAGTTTACATCTCACAGCATAGGTTCCTTTTTCTGTATTAATGTCGATATTTGCAAGTACCTGATCACGAGGCCCCCCTTTGAATATGGTCTGTATTGTAATACCTTGCAATGTCAGTGAGCTAGAGCATTATTCATTATTCCCAATGTGCTCAACATCAATAGTGTCAAAAACAAATTCCTTAAAGTATTCATCAATCTGTTCAGTGTCGTCTTATTCATTGGCAATTTCATGCATCCTCCTGTCAGAAGAACGTGGCCGTCTTTGTGTCTGTCCATACTTTCTAGGTCTAGATTGTGACCCCTGTCTGTCGGTTTGTTACCTCATTCTATAATTGGGTTTGCTGATGTTTTTTGATAAACACATTTTGCCCCAGTGACCTAATTTACCAGTCTTCACATGGGGATCTTGCTGCTGGGCACCTAGCCCCACGTGGATGTCCTTGTCCACGATTACAGCACTGTCCTGTCTTGTGTGGTGCTGGTTTGTCTAAAAAATGTTTTGTGGATTGACTATTGTCCCGTCTGCTTTGAATCAGATGTACCTTTTTTGTGTACTTAACATCATCTATTTGTGTTTGTGTAGCCTCATATGAGCTGACTATACCCAATGCACTGTCAAGTGTAAGCTATTCGTCTTTAGAAATTAATTTTCTTTGTACATCGTTATTGCTGACCCCAGCTATTAGACCGCCTAAAAGTTGCTCTTCAGTGTCTGTGTAAAGGCAGTCATCAGCTAGAATTATAGCTTTCGTTATGAAAGCATCAATTGTCTCAACAGCCTCTTGTTTTAAAGCACGTAACTGAAACCTGGCAACTCAAAAATTTGATTTTGGCTTTACATAGTCCCAAAACCATTTCCAGTGCATGTCTAGTTTCTTTTGCTGTGAATCTGTAAGTTTCCAACTATTTCTGATGTCTCGGCCTTCCTCGCCTACCCATAACATTAGATACTGTACTTTAACAAGTTCTGACTTCTCTGCAAGTGGTCCATTGATTATAAATTCAAATGTTTGTTTAAACTTTCTGAATTCTTCTGCAAGGTTAGGTGATTTCCAGTCTAATGATGGTATGGGTACACCTGAAAGCTCAGCCATTGGGACTCAAGTAAATGTTTCAAGTACTAACAGTTACATGCCAGATACAATTTCCTGTGATTAAAAAAGTTATATAGTCCTTTACCTCTTGTAATCCAAAATACAAAGTTCAATGAATATAGTTCACAGCAACTGAAGATAGGTAATCCAAGGAAGATTGGTCCATGAATGTATTCACAATAGCTGTATATTTCGTTGTTCCTTTATTCAAGGAAACAGGGGCTTGTCTCACATGCTGGTCTAATGTTCTTGATCCTGTGTTATTGTTGATGTGGATGGGTTAAAGTTCTTGACCTGTCACACTTGTTGTTAGTTGCTACCCCTTGTCCCTGTTTGTCAGGAGAGGGAAGCGGGGAGTTTGACCTTCAGGTCAGCTTAGCTGTGTCTGGAACAGGGTTGCAGGAGGCTGGTGTCACTGACTGGTAAGTAATTTTAGGAATGTCTACTATTGGCTGTGCTTTGTCACAGAGCATGTGGCCTGATAAAATTGACCAACCTGAAATAGTTTGGTGTTTCATTTACTTGAAAAGTTTACAGATTGTATGTTTGGCGTACATTTAAATGTAGAAAGTATTTCGGAACATACATACAAATCTGCTGTTGTCTCTTAGTTTTGACTTCTGGTACCCAGCCATAATGTATTTAATCCTTTGCCTTCCAGTCTACTGAATATTCTCTTATTACTCAGTCAATAGGATCAATAATCTGTGCTGAACCACGTTTTATGGTGACTAGCAATTCTGACATCAGGTTATGTTATGTTCCAATGAATAAATAATCCAGATGGTGTATATGTCTGTATTTGTTATATCTGACACCGGATACATATAAGCACTTGTACACACGACTGTCCAGTCGGACGGTGTAGCATAGACTGCCCCTACAGTACTGGGTCAGTGACTCATTGTAACAGATACACATGCATGAGGTTGTGGTATATGCATGAGGTCATATTATAACAACAGGCACTACTATACAATATGGACACAATCAAACTATAAGAAGTAAAAAAGAAGGAATTAACGGGAATATCTTAGACGCAGTGAAACTCTGGCAGGAAGGTAGAAGGGACGTAGTACTAATTTAAAATCTGCATTTTCATCCATGTCAATGCTCGTAACGTCATGACACAGTGTGACTTACATGGTCATTGTCGGAGTACTAGGAGGCCTTAAAGTTGGAAATCGAGGAAACTAGGGCTTCTTCTTTAAGTAGTTTTGGATAGAAAAATTACTGATTATTTTGTTCTAACATCACTTAACCATGACATAAAAAGTTATTCTTTCATCAAAGACCCAAAAGCAACAGAAAAGTAGTTACCGTTGAAAGCCTCGTGAAGTTTATTTTCAGTATGTGTAAGTTTACCTGTATCGCCAACTGCTGAATAATGTAGATCCGGCCCAGGTTAACTTGCCACCATTCCACTCCGGTTTTGACGATGCGCCCTAATCGTGTGCACCACGCATTACAAGACTCACAGATCCGCCCGTGTTTCGCATCCCATTGACTGGAGTAATTACTAGTCGCACGGAAAGCGGAGTCGGGGATAATGTCGGGGTCGCCGATTCCCAAAGCCGCTGGCGGTCTCCCACAAACGCCATTACCTGTAATGGCTATAAAATGGAGATGCATGGGGAGTATTAGTTATGACAAAATACAGTTATGACGTAATACAATATTGTATGAAAGGACCATATGTATATTTATATAATAAGCTCCATCATACATACAGAATACCTCAGCCACGTTTTAGATCCGGCGTGTGTCTCGAGTCAAATTTGTAAAATTTACAACACTGATTGAGTGTTATAAATGTAAAGCTTTGTGTCAAATTTAGAAGCAGGCCTACATCATGATGCCAAGCTCGATATAATTTAATAATTCATTTTATTTATAACTGACTCAGATCGTAGATGGCTTCACATATTATTGCGAATATTATTAACTGAATGCTATTGAATCAATGTTAAAAAAATTTTTATGCTGAGAATCAGTTCATTTGTAGATACGGTGCTCATCTCGTATTACAACCCTGACCACTATTTGTAGATCTAGCAATGTTAGCATCAAGGGAATGATAATTGTTGATTATATCACCACCTACTAGAACGATATATACCAATTTGAATTCGAGAACTAAGTTTAAATTAGTATCTTAACTGGCGGCAGGGGAAATTTAATTACCTAGCAGGTAGTTGAGATACCAGGCTCAACTGCCGGTGTGCTCTTATGTGGGTAAACACACACACACACATACGTACATGGGTTTCATGTCAAACGGGGACAATGGTCGATAATGTAGATACTGGGAATTCGTTATTTTAGTTACACACAGTCACAAATTTTCTGGTATCCAGAATGATCTTCGGGATATGTATGATACTCTTTTTTAACCTGCAAGAAATTTTGAAAATGATTTTTTCAGTCAAATTGGAGACATTAAGACACACAGTTTAAATGTCTTTGATTGGGTATTGTGTCATTGAAGAAAGTTTTTTCTTTACAGCTTCCGCTCCAGTCGGCTGGTATGCCGTGTCACTAATGAGTAAATCGATATATATATATATATATATATATATATATATATATATATAAATGGAAGGCTTAACGTTCACTTCATTTGCGTGGTCCTTATTGGAGTATTTGTATGGTACGGCTAGTGTAGTGTTTATGGTTTGCGTTATATTTTTGGAGGAGAAAGCCTCGCTCACGTGGCTTATCCAAAGAATTGCTCAATCTGAGTGTTATGCAGATTGTCAGCCGATTACCACAGGGTATTGCAAATATATATATATATATATATATATATATATATATATATATTGCATAAGCAGGCGGGACGGGAAAGTCTTTCCGTTGTCTTGGACAGTTTGTTGTCCGCCTTACTGAGTTGTTCACAGGAAGGAGTTTAACTGAACTATCAGTTTGTTAGCAGTTGTAAAAATAAGACCCTTAACCCTTTTTCGTGTTATTTAGTTGATGTATAGGGTTTCGGTTTTAGTTCTAGCTATAGCCAAATTACAAATTTTATACTGTGGGGGCTCATTTTGGATATAAAATTTGCATACATATGAAATCCATTTAATTAATGAAAAATATAGAATAATTCTATTTGGTATTATCTGTCCACAGAAGAAATTTTAAGCAAACAGTGAATGACCTTGGATAACGGCGTAGATTTGCTACAGCCAAAATGCAATTAAATTTTTGCATAAAATTTGCAAATAATAATCTGATTATTCAAATAAGATATACAGTTTGTACCCAATTAAGATCCCAATGTTATTTCTTATTATTTGTTTTCTTTTGGTTTCATCTATGTGCATAATCAATAGAGTTTTGGCTATTTCTTTAAAATTAGGCATGTCCTAAACTTTCAGAGGTTACAATGGAAAAGGGATAAAAATGGAACTACAAATTATTTTTTGTGAAGAGGAATAGTACCTCATCACGAAAAACTGGATTTTGAATTGTTACACCTTCAGTTGGGGTATGACCCCCAAAAAACCCTTTCTGCGGTACGTCTAATCGTGAATGGGCTGGTCCGTTTCTTAAGCGCTAAACGTACCAACTGGTTCTTCGAGGGGGTCAGACGTGTATGGCCGCACACTCATACCCACACAGCTGTTTTTTTTTATCGCCAAAATGGGAACCGGCCTGAATTAAGCTCAGATAGCTGGAGAGCAACCCATTTTCAACGAGAAAGCCATAAGTAATTATAATAAATGTGTAGAAGATAAACCATCTTATTTTGTTACATTATATGGGAAGTTTTACATCTCATGATGTATTAGGGGTGATTTGTTAAGGATTCTTCAACTGTATTTGAAGTGTAACTTTGAGACTGCAGCTCAGGGCATATGGGCTGCTTGCGTGTAGGCAAACAAGCGGTGAAATTTGAGAAATCGCGAACAACTCAAGAGAGTCAAATCAAAACATAAAATGTTTAAGGCCAATTAAAGGATAATTTAGACTTGGTTTAAATTGTGTTAATACTGTTTCTGAGCACTCGGGCGTAACGCACCTGCGAAACTCGCGGGCAGTTGCTCACGAACCTCTAGTTACCTGGGCCACGTCTTCATGCATTGCTAGCATTTAGCACTTTGCGCTTGTCAACTGCTTTTGAGTGTTGTGGAATTGTCTACGCCCATTTTTTAGTAAACATTCTACTGTTTATTATTTTTAGTCGTCACTTGTTTTTATACGCATACCACACAGCATCACATGATGGCAGACGAAGAAAAGGATGTCTTCAAAACCAACCAAGAACAGTCGGACAATTTTGAATTGGGCGCATGGGCCGCAATTGTTGGTTCGACAAAGAAGACCATCGCGGTTTTGCTTAAGGAAGACCTTACCTCCGTAGACGTGCTAGGATTACTAAGTGAAAAGGACGTCTTAGACCTGTCCCTTACGCTTGGCCAAAGGAAACTTTAATGGCTGCTATAACGCGTTTAGATAATAGCAGTATTGAAATAACCCCGTGAAAGCGTAGCTTACCCTTTGGAAAGCCAGTCTGTAAGGGGACCTGCAAGCCTGACAATTCACGACATCAGGGGACAGAATGCCCATTTAAAATCGGCAGGTAAGGTCTTTGATGATTTCTTTGCCCAAGACACAAATGTACCCATTGCAAAAGATATTTTTTATGCAAGCAATGATCCCTGGCCATACAGCGAGGCACCAAAGGACCCTTTACATCCAAGATCAAATCTGACTATTAAAGCAAGTAAAAACAATGTCGTGCATATCTCAGAGTTTTTGCCAGAACGTATTAGAAAACGGTATTAGGGGCGTATAAGGGGCCAGGCTTTGTATGCTCAAAGCAGCACATTGGTTATGACGATCACCCATACAGTGGTATTACCATAGAGGATGGGCTGCAGCAAACTGTCGCCTTATGTCGCATCTACTCCATTCTGGCGATCTTCATGTTACAGACACAGATTATTATCTGGCTTATACCACACAAATCGATGATCTTCTAAGTATAATTGGGATTCATTATTAGACTGATTATCAGTACAGGGAACGTCAAGCAGAGAATGGTTTTAAATGGGGCGCCCACACAGCGAACATGGAACTGCAACAACTTTGGCAGGCTAAATACAGTCATTATATAATTCAGAATCGTTCAGGCAGTTCCAAATACCCAGGTTCAGTACAGGAACAGAGGAAACCCGAGTGTAGATTGTTTAAAATTCGGAAGGAAATAGCCTTTTTGGTGATTCGCGTAAATTGCATGTAAATAATGACAATAAGGGAGCTGTTGCAGAAGCACGATTTTCTGTCTCAAAAAAAAACGATATGTAAATACCAAGGGATCGTTAATGTTAGCAGCTTGGGAGCAGTTTTTGTCAAATCATGACCAAGACAGACCTTATATTTTGCGTGGGGTATGCAAAGGCTTTCATATCCTCAGCCAGCCCGTTGATGTTAACAAAGCCGTTGAGATTGATAATTATAAATCGGCAACTGCGCCCTCTATTGCAAATCGGGTTGAAGCCCAAATAATAGAGATTTGGACAACGACCAATATCACATTGTGAATAAAGCACCACCCATTGTCTCAGCATTAGGGACTGTTCCTCAGAAAGGGTCTTCAAAGTATCGTATAATTCATGACTGCAGCAGACCACCTCGGGAGGCGCTAAATGACTTTGCGTATAAAGACCCCTTCAAATATCAATCAGTTCAAGACGCTATATATCTAGTCACGGAATGTTCGTTACTTCCAAAGTAGATCAATGCTTACCTCGTGGTTAAAATTCACCATGAGGATTATGCTGCCACAGGCCTTAAGTGTACATTTTCAGGGAATTCCAGATCCACATGCATGATTGATAAACGCTTACCCTTAAATGAGATTGCGGAAATAGGAAAGATTTATAAAACGAAAGATTTGGCAAATTATTTGAAACGAGTGCCTACCAATCCCATAGTGAACAATGCTGCCAATACCGAGCTTGGACGTTATGGCGCTATCAACATGTGGACTTCCAGCAACCGCGCAGAAAATAAAGAATTGACATCACGAAACCATATATATATATATATATATATATATATATATATATATATATATATATATATATATATTTCTCTGAGCTTTTAAATGAAAATAATACACAAAGAAAAAAAAAGAAGCGTATCCTCAATACGTATAGGATATCGCTTTTAGTGTATCGCAATACGTATTGTATCCGAATAAGCTGACCGTTACTCAGCTCTAGATCTCACGGAGGGTAAATTCTCAACTAAACTGAACATCTCAAACATCTTCACACCACGACTAATTAAAGCCCATAGCAATGTTGGGCCTTTCTAAACTGCAGGCAAGGTAAAGGCCTGTCTAAACTACTAGCAAGGTATATTTCCCCTGCCGGGAGTTCAGCCAGTAGAGAATACACAGCCGGAACTGCCCAGCAAATTAGCCACTCCCTTTAAATTGTCATTCCTTCTATTATAATAATTTATACATCCCGCGCTTTCTTAAAATAACGATAAATATAATATCCCCTACAATATAGCATACATATAAAAATGTATTATAAAATTATAAAGTGCATATTTTCTGTAAACATATAAGTGAATAATATATGTATTTATTATATATTCAGGCATTTTACCAGGGACATCGAATCATCCTGTTCAAGCTGTATTTAAACGTGCGTGCCCGCAAAGGTCACAATTCAGGTAACGACATTAACCAGTCCATTTCGATAAAGTTTAGCAACAGGTTGCCACTGTTCTGACGATCATGACGTGTAAAAAGGGAAACGCTCTGTACAATGCAATGTGTGGAACAAACACTACACAGTTCTTCATAATGTGGCCATTCGGATTTCAAAGCCGCTTTCACTGGAAATGTTGAAATATTTAATAGATGTTCATGTTTTAATATGAATATCCAATGGTCTACTGACAACGAATTGACACCTCCCTTTAATGTGACTAAACATATGCCGAGGCATTATATGAAGTGATTTGTCGGGAATATTAAGGATGCTTCCAATGTAAATATACATATTAATTGTGTACGTCGCTTTTTTTTATTATAGGTATTCCAAAATCATCTCATGCCATTCTGAAAGTGACAGGCTATGATTGCCATTTAGCAGAAAAGCCCTTTTCCTGATGTTCTTTTTATTTCCTTACAGGCTTTTTGTCTATGTACTTTCTCTTGTGTCGTTTATTGTCAGTAACTAGATGAGATCGGCCGTTTTATTTTTATCTTCAATTGAGAAAATAGTTTATTTCAAAGGGTTTTTACTGATGAAGTTATCGCTATTCCGCCGTATTGACATCCTGGATATCAGAACAAAATTTGTTAGCGATATAGGAACAGCAAATATTTTAGGATGACTTTCATCATATCAAACATAGTATTTATATCGAGGTATCAGTAGTATATATATATATATATATATATATATATATATATATATATATATATATATATATATATATATATATAGAGAGAGAGAGAGAGAGAGAGAGAGAGAGAGATGAATGAATAGCCATGCTGGTTCTTTGTGCGAAGAAATGGAACAAGAATACACAGAAAAGTCGGTTCACTGCCGATGGGAATCGAACCCATGACCTTACGATTGCCGTTCGCTAGCTCTATTACTGAGCTACAGCAGATCCCCGACCCCTCTGTGTATTTGCACATATTTCTGTGAACAACTAACCAGCATTGCTATTCATTCATGTCTCTGTATACTATATGCCTCACACCACATAAGGCCACCAGTTCTCCCTGCTGTTTGCAAAGTTGCTGTGCCAACACATGTAGTGGGTAGTACTCTGACGTCACTGCCGTGACGTCAGATCGCTGGTTCTATAAAAGTGTGCAAATACACAGGGGGGTCGGGGATCTGCTGTAGCTCAGTGGATAGAGCAAACGACCGGCTGTCGTAAGGTCATGGGTTTGATTCTCATCGGCAGTGAACCGACCTTTCTGTGTATTCTTGTTCCATTTATATATATTTATATTTATATATGTATATATAATTAATTTTTAGAATTTGAGAGGTACTGTTATTCATGTTGAAAACAACATATAAAAGGTTTTATAGTTGTTACGGAGTGCTTTACGCACGCGTTACAAGCGTGGACGTCAGGTAATGGGTCGGTAAACAGTGAACATATATTTGAAAGAAATATGCTTGCGAATTTACCTACCTGAGCCACTTGGTTTATCTGATATCTGGAAAAGGGAAAATTAAAAGGGGCCATTTCCTCTAACCAACGAATTTAAAGCATTATTTCAAAATATCAAACTATAGGCATTTGAAGTGAAAAAGCAATCATTGGTCACAAAGTTTGCATTACTTAGATTCTAACATTTTGATTTCTAATGCAGAACCAGCTATTAAATTCTTATCAATATTTGTTATTTTTATTTATATATTTATTCAAATTAATCATTTATACTTTCTAACGATACCAGAAAACAAATGATGTCATAATTGGTCCAATTCGTGAATCAATATTTTGGTACGATTTTTAAACAGGTGGTCCGTGGTCCATGACGCGCAGCTGAAATTGTCATACTGATCACACGTTATGATATGGTGAAAAACAATTGTTAAGGAACCTTCACTAATGGAAAGAATGACTGGCAAAATGCTCAAAAATCCAACAGCTAGGATTTGTGCGATGTCTGACTATCCAGGTGCTCAGAATTAGGTTTTTTAGCTTGTAGCTAATAGAATATGGATCATCATGACCTAGTGCTGAAGGAGATTGCAAAGGATCTCCTTGAAATTTAAGTTAGAAGGTTCCATACGTATGATTTGTGTCTTTCACATTGAAAATTATTGCTTTTTTTGTCAATATGTTGACAGTGACAGTACAGGTCACAGTGACCACATTGACCCAATATCAGGAATCAAAGGAGATTTGCCAAGGAAATCCCTTGATCTCATATTATAATATCCTAGTTTTAAAATTTTTATTGAAATGTATGACTTTTAAGAGCAAATGATCATACTTCTGTTCAGTCGTTCACAGAATATAGTCACCAAGACCTAGTTTCAGGTTTCGAGGGGATTTGTCAAGATCTCCTTGGTTGTTGCTATGGATGATTCTAGGCCTAATGTATACAATTTCAGCCTAACTGCCTTACATGGTGCTCAAAATCATGTTTGCAGCATATACAAATGCCGTATACCGTGATCTTATTTTAAACTTTCCGCGGAGATTTACCCAAGACATCCCTGAATGTCATGTTAGAAGATTCTAGGCCAAATGGATACAATTTGTACTCCTTCTGACTGTCTGGGTGCTCAAAAGCATGTTTTCGGCCCCTAGTTTGAAGAATATAGGCCACTATGACCTTTTATGGACACGGTAATTTCTTACTTCAACGGTATTGCAGCGACTGCGAGATGATTTTTACTAAAATACTACTGCCTAATATAATTATGATGGATACCAGTTGGGAGCTTTAGTTTGAATTGTTCATAAATCATGCAGAAGTCAGGAAGACAAGATCACGAGCAGAATACTGTGTAAAGCATGTTACATAAAAACATTGGCGCGTTTAATATAGGATATTTAACTGAATATGCCTAATATTATAAATGTAATTCTTATATTATTTTATATGTGTAAACAAAATAGACTTAGACTATGGACAAGAGAGCTGTTACTACATATTTGGATCGGATCGCATTTAGAAGAAGTCTTCTGTCAGACTTCCATCTGATAACCAATTCTCTAACCCAATTATCTGTACTTAACTCATTAATCCATTGACTTCCTCGCTTCTTAATCATTTAGAATATATATATATATATATATATATATATATATATATATATATATATATAAAACTCTGAAGAAAAACAACACTGTAAATTCACAACAGTCTGTTTCACGCAATCTCGTGATCTCGTAATCTAGTAAAGTCTCGGCTTTTCAGACCACGCCCTCAGCTTCATTCTAACCACATTCACCTGATGACAAGGTCGCATCCCATGAAACAGACTGTTGTGAATTTACAGTGTTCATTTTCTTCAGAGTTATACCGGTCTGGCCTAGTCTGTAGGCCATAGGGCACTTTACAACGGAGGGTAACTCTACCTTCTATATATATTATATATATAAAACTTACTTTGATATAGATCTTTTCCTTCCCACCTCCTGGGTTTATGCAGCTCCGACAAAGTTTGCAGATGTTTGAGACCTGATTGTACACCCCGCCGGAACACCAAGCACGCCTACCGCAAATAGCCAAACACGCGACTTTGTCACTGACCTTCTGTTTTACAGGAACACAGTCCAGTTCCACAAAATCTCGTCGAAAGATATCTAGGTAGATGTGAGCACAACAAACGCTGAAGGCAATAGCATTTAAAGTCAGGAAAAAGACGATCACGTGAATCAGAACCATAAGTGATTTAATCATCGCGGCGGCGGTTGTTTAACCAATTTCATACGGGACGAACATCGCACTGACTTTGCCCATGAAAAAGTATCGTTGTCAGTTTTATCAATGTTCCGATCTCATGGACTGATAATGCTTAAATGGAACAAAGGAAGTTAATACACATCATTATTTTTTTATTTTATACTTAGTGCTACAAATTCATTTGAGACAGATGTACATTTGTATTGTTATCCCGATAATTGTTCCCCCATGCAAACCCCATATATCAGCAATTTGAGCACTGAAATTTTCAAGTATCCTGCATTTAAATATCCGCTTAAGTAGCAACATATCAATCATTAATATAGTAAATATGTACAGATAGGACTCGGGGTTGTTTCATGTCTATTTGTAAATTGATTAGGTCGGAATGGCGACCTTGGAGAACACGTTCAAACTGTATATCATGCACTTTTATTTATCTCTGTTTGGGTACCTTGTTAATTTTTGTTGTTGTTGTTCATCCACAAATTATTTTCATGAGATTTGATGGAGCACTATCAATAAATTTTAGTAGGAGGTTTGTTTAATAATCAAGGAATAATTGCTAGAATATTTTGGCGGATGTCTGAATACAGCTTTTCTATTACAATAAAGACAGATACTTACAGTTTGCTTCGACTTTATTGAAAAAGAAATATTTCTGTCGTTGTGTCATCTCTAAATTAATAAATGTAAAAAAGTCTAATCTTTAAAGGTGAGATTCCGAACCTGAGACATATTTTTTTCATTACAAACAGTGTCAGCCTACTATACCCATAGCAAACCAGAAGACCATCAGACGTAGATCGCTTGCTCGTGGAATTGTTTATAACCATGGAGTACTGCGGTTGAGGCGCCTTTCCCCTTTATCCGTATTTCTGCTTGGAAAACTGTGGATGGGTGACAGTTTTCATCTATTTTTTTTTTCTCTGGTGGGCAATACAAGTTCTTGATATTGTTCATAAATGCAGTGGAATGTAAGGGAGTTCGTCCATGGACCAGGGAACAATTACTTAAAAGTTGAGGGCGGATCGGTAACTGTTTGTATAGGAATGGATTAGGTTTAAGACAATTAATGATGATATGCTCTCTGTGAATTAATATCTAGCCGTTTAGTGGAATACCAAAATACTGTAAGCAACATGCTCAATCGAAATCTTACCTTATGTGATAAAAATATAAAATGAGTTTTATTTGTCTGGAATAATCAATACATGTCAAATTTGGAGGGTCAGTATAGCAATATTCGTACTGGTACCAGGTGTAACCTAAATAGAGTGTGATACAAGTTCCTACATCTTACATGCAAACATACGAATTAATTGATATATGGAGAGTAAGGAATCCATCTTATTCGAATTTCACTTGAAGAAGTAAGAAACATACTATAAAAAGAAGGCTTGGTTATGTTCTAATCTCGAGTTATTTGAATAAGCAGGTCATACAGGTTAATATAATTCCAGCAATTTTAACAGATCATTCGGCAGTGAAATGTAATATGAAATCACCCAGTGTTTGCAAACATGGCCCGTCCTTCTGGAAATTAAATGTGTCCCTCATGGAAGATCCAGTTTTTGTGTCACCAATGCAAGAAAACATAAAAAAGTAGAAGGAGCATTATGAAAATAAAAATAGGGAGACAGAATGGTGGGAATATCTAAAGTTTAAAATTAGAGAATATTCAATTTCATATTCTAATAGAAAATGTAGACGTGAAAAGCTAATACTGAAAATAAACCTAGAGAAAAGTTTAAAGGATGTTAAATTCAACTCGCACAGCTGTAATAATCAAACTGAGATCGATCAAATATGTCGAGAAATAGATAAGTATTATGAGAGAAAAGTAGATGGCTCCGTAATAAGATCTAGAATCACATAGTTTTAGGAAGGGGAGCGTAATTCAAAGTATTTTATGAATCTGGGAAAGAAAAAACAAAGCCAAAACTACCATAAGAAGATTATTGTGTAATGGAAAAGATATAACAGATCAGCGAAAAATTATGATAGAACTGAAGAGGTTTTTATGAAGAAAAGTACACTTGTACAGGTACCTTTTCAAAACAAGAATGTACACAACTTCTGTCAGAGTATGATACTCGAGTCCTATCAGATATGCAAGCAGCTAGTTGTGATAGACTGATTTAAAAAAAAGAAGTCTTGTCAACGTTGAGATAAATGAAAAAAATATTAAAACTCCCGGGAATGATGGATTTCCAAAAGAATTTTTTATCTCGTCGGGAAGGATCTCGTTAGTTGTTTGCCCAGATGTTTTGAGGAGGGTAAGGTAACTACAAGTCAAAGGCAAGCAGTGGTTAATTTGATAGAAAAACTAGTTAAAGATAATCGTTTAATCTCATCATGGCGACCAATTAGTTTGTTAAATGTCGATTATAAGATATTAAGTAAAATTTTAGCACGGCGTTAAAATGTTTTCCTTCCTAACCTGATTAATGAGGACCAGACGGCCTTTGTTCCCGGGGGAACCATTTGTGAAACGAACCATTTAATCTGTGATATCTTATATTATTGTATCAAAGAAAATAAACCTAATATCTTGTTTCGACTCCATAGATCGTAACTATATGTTCAGTGTTTTGGAAAATGTTGTCTTCCAGACAGGTTTTATTAAATGGGTACAACTTCTTCATAACGATATCCAAAGCTGTATAATAAATAATGGATACCCCACAGTATATGTCAGATTAGCAAAAGGTACCAGACATGGAGATCCCTGGCGTCATATTTGTTTGTCATGGCCATTGAGATCCTAGCAATAATGGTACGTAAATCTGTGTCTATCAAAGGGATTAATATTAACGGCTTTGAAATTAAACAGTGTATGTATGCATACGATACCACATTTTTGGCAACAACGGTGGCTTGAGGTTGCTTGATATTGATACAATAATAGAAACTCAAAGATTTATGTGGATGAAGAAAATCATCACAGGTGACACGACAATATACGTAATAATACCTGATCTTTATTTAAAACTCGTAGGTGGATGTAATAGTATCAGAGGTAACTTGGATCCTGAAATTTTAAAAATAGGAATATTATCTTTTTTTTTACGTTGCCTTAATGTATGGCACTCTGTTACCTCCGGGGAACCATTAAGTAAAGAAACAATCTTGACACAACTTCTACCGAATAACAGATACATCATGAAAGGAGGTAAATCAGTGTATTATTATTTTCTTGATATTCTTGGTATAAAATATGTTCGTGATGTGTACGATGACAGAGGTAAAAAAAGAAAATTTAATGAAGTTGTAGCAAAAACAGTTATGCTTACAACAAATTCTATATCAACTGGATAGCTCTGCAAAGGGCTATTCCACAAAAATTTTTCAGGATAATGATTTAAACAGATATTTTGAGGTTAATAGTGTTTCGGTATTAAATAATGTAGTTATATCCTACAATGACGTGGTTCTAGATTTAGACAAACTCATATTCTGAAGTGTCGACGACAAAATAATATCATGTAAAATTTCTGAACCAGTCTTCAAAATAAAGTTACCAAACCTTTATAAAGACCTCAACTTGAACCGAGCAATTAATTACGCTTACAAGACCACTCTGGACATGTATCTAGGGAAATTTCAGTTTCAGAATTCTGCATATCATCCTCGCTGTTAACGAAAATCTATTCATATGGAGGATAACATACACAAACAGATATTCTAATTAGTTAATTGAAAATAAACCTATTGATCATTTATTCTGTGATTTCACATTTCATAAAACTGTTACTTGCAAATTTAGTCTTGGGCAAAGAACTTTGGATTAGAGATGCCAAGCCTCGGTCGTCAACGTTTATACACTGGAGCAGAAAAATCAGAACATGCTGCCCTTGTAAATATGTTGATGTTGGTCTACAAGATCATCGTTTAAGTGATCGGAATAATCTGGCACTTCTTTAATTGGATCAGTATGTGACAAAACTGACGAGATTTGAATATCTTGAACGCAAACTGGCGGGAAAAAATCACAAAAGTACTATATATGAAATAAAATGGAAACCAATTCCTCAAACTATACTAAACAAAAAGGGATGTTTATTATTCAACGACTATCATTTTGCAATATACAGCCAGGCGGTGACCCTTTTGGCTTCATGGGTGTGTATATAATATGTGTTTTTATTTCAATTTTATGTGAATATAGTATGAAATGTAAACAATAGGAAACGTCAGTTTTTGTATTGATTTCACAATTCGATCTGTGAAGTACTGTAAGACAAACTTATTAATTTCTAAAAATAATAATGATTTGAAATAATGGAATGTTCAGTGATAAACACATTTACGTAAATACATGAACTGGGGAGCAGAAAGTTTTATATAAATATATATTTATGTATTTGTATCAATGTACCTGCCGGATACTAAATTTTATACAGGTAATTTGGGTTTCGTAATATCTAAAAATCATAAAAATTCTAAAACTATATGAAACTTGACAGATATATATGGTATTCGCAGGTAAAACATGGAATTGTACTTGTTATTTGGTTTGTAACTCACTGTTGTAAATTTCATAATAGTCTCTGATGTCATTGATGAAACCTATTTTTAAAAAAATAAAGAACAAGTACAAATCTGAGACATCATAGAGAGAGAGAGAAAAAAAATCCCAATTTTGTAGAAAAGTAAATATTATAGCCAGCCACACGTGACACCCCCACCCTCTGAAGTTTGACAACGTTTTGCTAAGCGTAGTAGATGAACAGAAAATCCTTATAATTTTTTGTGAAAGATGCCTCAATATGTCTTCTTTACTTTGCCCGTTTAAAACATTTTCTCATTATGGAGGCGGAAAAACAACATATTTGAAAATATTTTTCGGGGTAAAAAAATATTACACACACACACACACACACACATATATATATATATATATATATATAACAATGATAAAAATAATAATGCATACATACTTATTGCTTAATACCCATCAACCGCTTTCCTGGAACGGCTATATTAGCGTACCCATCTTCTAGAATTCCTGGATCCGCCACAGCAAGTTGACAGCTTGTTTCAGAATCACGCTTGAAATATCGCACTGAGTGATGCTCGTGACGTCATCACTACAACGGACTTTTCATAAAAAAAAACCACCTCGAAGTCACAGTTGTCGTTTCCCATCAGCATACACTTGGCCTAGTCCGTGTACATAGTCACTTTAAGGGTCTTGGACTTGACCCTGTCAACGAATCAGTAAGAATGGAAACACATATATGGTTCACAATCTATTTTAAAAGAGAATATGTTATCATTTGTGTTCAAATGATATTTTTCTCGACGTTTTATAACATGTCATATATCTTTCATGACAATGACATAATATGTGAACTTGCTTTAGTAAAGATAATAATTGATAAAAAGTAATAAAATCGAGTAAGATCTAGATCTGTTTTAAAATGCCCGACATGCATTTACTGTACCTATTTGTTGAGAGACAAAGAGAATAGCACATGTTCTCCGTACTGACCTTGCCGCATGCTGGGACCTCTTCCAGTATTCCCTGGGGCAGCCTGTCGTTGCTGGACTCCCTGACTGCCGTGTTGTCAAACTGGGGCTGATAGATCTGTATCACGTGACCACCAAGGCTGATCTTCATCACTAGTCTTGTGGTACCATTATACTTGTCGTTATAGCTGTCTTAATAAATCACCACATCTTGGTATAACTGATCAGGCACACCTCATGAGCCTTAGGATGATTCTTTTTCCGTCCGTCCGTTTTCCGAGTAAGACAAATCACAACCGTAAGAGTAGAAACTTTAAACATCACAAACTGACAAGTCCTGATAGGTCCTTTGCGGAATTTAGAACTAGGTCACTGTGACATATTTTCTCTGATCTCTGAGTTACTTGTTGTTGTTGTTGAACACCTAATTTTTTAGTTGCATTTTTTAGTGGAGCGTGGCGGCGAATTGGTGAGGGTATTACAATTTATGCCGGGAAGGTTGAGGTTCACTTCCTGTTCTGAAATCATTCCGATTTTTAACATTTCTAACGAAAATCATGCCCTCTTTCCACCAAAGAAACTTGTTACTGGTCGTAAGCGGTAGGCAAATGTAGAACGAATAACCTTCTATAGCGCCTATTATGGCTGCTTGGGTTTCATGTTCCTCCAAGGGGCTGAGAAAAGCTACAAAATTGAACAGATTAGAAAAGATTAAATAAGCAAAGTGTACATTCGGATGAGACAGACATCACCGTGACATGTATATTTTGGACTAAAAGGGTCTAATTTGCAGGATTTTGTGGCTCATAACGTTAATTCTGATATAGAAGCACATACTGTGGTTACCTGTTTGTTCGCGAGGGTTCAAATTCGCGATATTCGCGAGAAGAAAATTATCGCGAAAATAAAACCTTCGTGAAGAAGGAGGCTGCTTCGTCAGTGCCATGTCGAAAGGAAAACAATCTTATAAATGATATGAGAGTTTCATATTATCTGCGAATAATGAAAAGTAATGTCTTTTCTTCGATATTCACTATGGTTTTAGTACAATTGTTACGATTTCGCAGAAATATTATTTAATATATTTAATTTATATAATTAAGATAATACTCGATGTAGGTTATTGTTTGTTTAGGTCGCGAAAATGGAACCCTTGCGAAACAACGAAAACGTAAAAACCGCGAAATTTTTACCTCGCGAATATGAAGCCAAGCACAGTATGTTCTGACCATTAGAGCTAGGAAGGTCAAACGTCACATGCATCAAAGATGAGTTATTTCCACATATATTAGCTCTATAAATGGATATTGCCGCTATACTACTCCAGAGGAAGTTATTTAGGTCTGATAGGGCCCAAGTTTTACGGAAAACTTGTAGTCTGATTGGCCATCTGGTCGCTGTACAGAGCTGTACAATCTATAAATGTGTCAATAGTTTACATTCAAAACAACAGGTGGCGTCTGTGTGTTTAACCATGCAAATATTGTTCCCTGACGACTGATAAGCAGAACACTCATACATCTATTACCACAGAACAATCAGGAAAAAACGTTGCGTTCAACATATATTTTAATATTAGGACTTTATTGATATGTCGTATGGTATTGTGTTTATTCCCCAGACATACTCCTGTCTTATGAGAACCAGACACACACACGCGAAAACACACATATATCATCATCATAACCACCACCAAAAACAAATGATAACAGAGACTTTTGTGCTTTTTCGACACAACCTTTTATTTTGATTTAGAATTAATAACATGCGTTTGTCAAGAAACACACACACAATTCATATACACGCATGTACGCGCGTCGTCGTCGCACACCACACGAACATGGTCTTGCATGCTGCGCTTTTACCTCGTCTTTACCCTGTATTTGCATTTAATCACTATCATACATGATGTTCATCTACGGTATTTAAAGGAAAGTCGCATAAAGATCATGATAAAAAAAGTTTTAAATTTTCACCTCATTTTCTAGGCTCGCATCATATCGAATATAGAGGTGTCAATATGTGCATTATTCAATATTGCGTATAATGTGGACGAGGCAATGTGTTGGCCACTTTGAAGTTTTCTTTTTTGTTCATTGCCAAACGCGCCCTAAACCTAAGACTTGGTCATTTCCGAGCATGTCTCTTTTCTTAACTCTAACTTCCGTGCTCTCTGCTCCCACCACGCTGTGCTAGATATTGGATACTGGTCTACGTCGCACATATACAGTTACTCTTCTCTCTGATCCATCAAACCACGTCCTGACGCAGTTGTTACGGTGGACCTGTGGCTCTGCTTGTGGCCGCTTCATGCATATTGTAGCTTCTGTCAGCTCATTGTCAGACGCGGGGCTGCACTAACCGACCGGTCGTGGTTTACAGACTTGTAAAAACTTGTAACAATTAAATGCTTTATGGACTTGGTTTTTCCTCGGCTCTTCGTTCAAGACGTCTGTGCTGTCCTCAGCTTATGAAACACTGCGGGCAGAGTGTCCATCTTCTGTCTCACCTCCAACGGGATATGGTCATTCTCCTTAAAACTGTAACAGACAGAAAGAGAAAATAAGATGTAACCCCAAATTATATATACAGTGACAAGATAAATATGGTAAAATAAACTGAGACATAGAGTCTGGTATTGACGCAATGATTCATATCAAGCAATTTAATCTGATTTTAAGGTTTAATTATTTCTATTTTGCCTGTGAACTAATTGATTCGAATATGATTATAGTCAATGTAAGTAGCTCCGCTGAGATATGCTAGGTTTTCCATTTAGCTGGCATGTGTAAAGACATTTATAGGTTATATTTTTCAACAATATATAAAGTTATATTTGGGTTAAGGAAATACGTACCTAGCTGAGAATCCATTAGCACCAATATACTTCATGACCATGGGACTGGGTTGAAGTTTAAGTTCTGAACCGTCAACAAACTGGACAGACACTTCCCTGTTGGACCACTGAGTGCCACAGCCGATACCAGGGACAAATACTTTACACAGGACCATTGGTTCTACCAGGGACCTATAGTTACTGATTGGTAGTGGTGAAGCAGACGATGGTGAAGGTGGCGCCACCTGGTTTAGCGGGGATTCCGGAGACGCCGCCATGTTTGAAGGTGGATTGAATGACAAAGATGATGTCCTCGTTGAACAGCTGGTTTGTTGTGTTGCTTTCTTTTCTAAGTTCGACGACTCTGTCCGAGGAGACGAAACACGTGATGCCGGAGCTGTGTACCTCGGATTTGAAGGAGAGTTGGTCTTGTTGGCAGGAGGAGGACGGCTGCAAAAGAAAAAAGACCAGATGATTAGTCCCAGCGTGCGTAATCACACTGAATTTGCGAATAATAATATTATCCTAATATTTTGTATTATCTGTCTTCACTGAAGTCAATAATGATTTACGCATTAAAAATATACAATAAGGGACCAGTCGTTATTCTAGTATCTTTAAATTAACTGGAACAAATTATTGTTAAAAATAGATACTATATCGGATGTTAACTTAACCTTTTACCAAACGTTGTATGTAGAAATCGCTTCGTTTAATCATTGGTTGTTTAATCATTAATCAAGCGCTGTGAGTCTGATCTTGGAGTTCAGCGCTATATAAGTACTATTCATCATTATTATTATTATTATTTATTATTATTATTATTGTAAAAAATGAATACGTCAGATAAACTCTGATTTTTTGCTAAGATTTTACAGAAATGCTGTAATGTTTGCCTCACCTTCCGGTCACTACTGGGAAGCAGGTGGAATTTGATCTTGATCCTCCGTTCATCCCCATCGTCATCAGGGAGACAAGGTTCAGACTTTTCTGACGATACTGAAAAGACAAAATAAATTTGTAAATGAAAGGTTAATAAAACAACCCTGCATATTCCAAACAGCTTTGAATATGCACTTGTATATATGATTCTTTTTATAGCAATTATTAAAACGGGGAAGAAAATTTATAGTACTGATTATTTCAATAGGTCTATTCAAGATTTTTTATCAAGTTCAGTTAAAATTAGTTGTAAATTCTTACCTTCATCGCATAACGGTAGATCTCCTTGTTCTTGGGGTCCAGTTGTTGGAAGCTGGTGTCAGTCTCCAGTGTGATAGAACCCCCGTTACTCTGAGTGATGATTGTGACGTCATCGTTGCTGCGGACCTTGACGCCGTCATAAAACGCCGCCTCAAAGTCACAGTTGTCGTTCTCCATCAGCATACACTTGGCCTTATCCGTGTACATGGTCACTTTTGGTGTTCTCGACTTGACCAGTTCAACAAATCTGAAAAATAAATAAGAAATAATGTTACATTGCAAGTGAACCAGAAAACAGAAAGAAAATAATAATTGTTTTTAACGAATTTTTAAGAAATTTGTAGGATATCAATTTGCTTTATGTCCTTAAAATATCAATAATTCAGTTTTTTTTCGGTATTTTGAATACAATCACCTTGCTGCATGCTGGTACTTCTTCCAGTATTTCTGGGGTAGCATGTCGTGGCTGAACTCCCTGACAGAGCCTGCTGCAGGGCTGGCGGGGCTGTCACTGACAGTCGTGTTGTCACACTGGGGCTGATACACCTGGACCACGTGACCATCAGGGCTGATCTTCATCACTTCTTTCACGATTTCCAGGTCCTGTTTAGTTCTGAGAATCTCCAAGTACACGCTGCAGTCGTCTGTGATCGTCATCTGTGAAGAATGAAATGTGAATATAGAAATGATTCTCAGTAACTATCGCATTTTATCAATTATCTTTAGCTTTCCCAGTTTAGCTAAATAACACATCCAGTATCTATATTACAAATATTGATAAGTAACTGTTTTCTTTAAATAGTACAAAGTAAAATTTACAAAATATATCAATGTCAAGTTTGACTCGTTTCCAAGGCTCTCCTTATGATAAATATACAACCTTTGAGATGACACCTTACATTTATAATGCAATGAAAACAAGAACTTACCACAAGACTGCGAATTTTCTGACGAAAAGGCTCCAGGCGAAAAGACGTGAGAGGAAGAGTCGGACAATTGTCCACGTGACCATAGGTGACGTCATCCACTGAGGCGGAACACCTTCCTCCCTGGCTGTAACCGGACACCTGAATAAAAATAAAAAGAAAATTATGATGTATGGCTTTATGGAATAATTCAAATGTCACATTTCTGTACAGTATATGTACATAAATATGTCTTAAGTTTAACCAAATTATATATTTTCATTTTCTGTCAACGAAATGATTAAAATCTAAATAGGCTTTAAGGAATGAATTAAAATGTGTTCTCAATTAACTTGTATTTTTGACATTTTTTTTAAGTTCAGACTTACCATATTTTGAACTTCCATTGTTGTGTGTTGTTTCTCAGTCTAATGATACTGCTATAGACCTTCAAATTACGATAAAGGTATATATAGTTATAACGGCTGAGGCGGGTAGTTGTATATCCTTAACTAAGACCTCGTCGAGAACATCTGATGGATTCTGAGGACCTTTCATTTTATTTATTCACATTAAAGTTAAGAAACATGTTTGACCTCGCACGCCCCGACTCGTTTGATCTTGTTTTGTCAATCACGTGACCTCTAGGATTAATCAGTCGGGTGGATCGTTGTAGAGTAAGATATAATTAACAGTAATCAGATCAGTCGCTGCGAGCGAGCAAGGACGGAGCAATCATCCTGAACGTAATTAGTGCACATAATAATGAGAACATAAGCAATAATGATGATTAATTGTACTGCTGTACTATTTTCTCATACTTTTTGTTTTTACAGTATTTATTCAAAAATTGCTGATACATAACGACTAGACTAATAATAATTTTAATGCTGTTCGTTACTATCTTTTCATGGATCTGCTTCCTATATGCTCTTTACGTCTAGTATATATATATATATATATATATATATATATATATATATATATATATATATATATATATATTCATATATATTCACCAAGGAAAAAAATAAACCTCGACAGGGATAAAATTCAATTGAAGTCTAACATAAAATTTCATTTGGAGTTTAAAATTATCAAAATTGATTTTTGTAGCTTTATTTCGTGTGAATACAACATTAGAATATGCCAGTTATCTTAATTATCTTTGGATTTGAAGCAAACTGTTGCCAATGCAGTGGCGGTTCCTGAAATTCGAGAACGGGGGGTCCGAATGTATTGGGTTAACGGTTGATGGGTATTAAGCAATATATTTATGCAATATTGTATTATCCAACTATATTTATAATATATATATATATATATATATATATATATATATATATAAATTATTACTTTGTACGTAAAATATTTTCACCCTATGAATATATAAAATTTTATGAATATATATATGGATAAAATCTAAAGCCATGTTCATTTGGAAAGTTAGTTACAGGTACACGGGAGAGGGTATGGGAGTGTCCCCCTCCCAGATTCAGAAAATTTAAAAAAATACAATGTAAAGAGGACATCCTGAAGCAGCTATCAAATTTGAAGATTTTCTGTTCCTCAACTTCTGTTCTCTTAAATGTCTTTGCACAACGTAGTCAGACTCTAGATGGCGGGGGTTCATGTGTAGCTGGCTATATAATATTTATATTTCTTCAGAATTTGGATATTTACTGATTAGTTCAAATATTCATCGTTATATATATATAATATATTATAATCGTAAGTATCATGTTAATATTGGGGGGGGGGGGGGCTCTGGATACGCGACTGCATTGTATAGATTTACACGAACAAATCAGATATAAATACTTTTAAATGTAATTTAAAGGAACAAGATATAAGTATATACTATTAGGTTTGTTGTAATGATATAATTAAATTAATATACAATTCGTATTTTGTAATTTTTTTTTATAAATCTGGAGCAATTTGATCAAAATGGTAACAATGTGGAGCAATTTGAAGAGCTCAAAGATTAATTAATGTGAATACTACTGGTCATGCCGGACCAGGCTTTGTTCTTTCTGTGAAGTGAGCAACAGTTCATTCACGCATGAGATGACCAGTCATCCATACAGTGTGACTTGAAAGAGGTATGCCGCCCTTGCCTTGGAAAGATATTTAGTATGAAAGGGTGATCAAGTACCCCGCCGAGATCCCAAAAATATTATACCCATCGCTCACACATACAAATTACAAAATATAAGGCAGGGTGCCAAACTCGGCTTTTATGTGCCAGTAGAGTCACCAACTTCAAAACAGTAAAAATAACAAACAATTTTCTTTTGGTCACAGTGCAGGACTAGCACTTAGATCAACATACAAAAAAAAAATATACCTCACACGTCACACACGTGGAAAGATATACACCACACACACGCTCACGAATGTATCACTATGAGGTAGGCTGCCAAACTAGCTGTCCATGTGCCAACAAAGGTCACCAAACGCAAGACAGTGGGAAATTAAACAACAAAAATGTTCATTTCGGTTTAACAAGGTCAGTTGTACATTTCAGGCCACACCTGCTACAATAAAATTGACAAGTCGTTGTTGTGAACACCCAAAACAATAATTAAAGACAGGGTGTTACCAGACATAGGTGTAATATTGGGTATGATTACAATTTTATTGCATAATATGACAATGGGTGGTCCATAGGTCATGAATCAAGGTGATGCCACCTTGTCATTGTTTGGCAATTTCTTTTGTGGCCAAAATCCGAAATGGCTCCTGTAATAATTAAAAAAATTCAAAGAGTGGATGCAAATTACGTTTTTACTCAATGTGATTACAATTATATTTCATAAAATGGTAAAGAGTTGCCCATGCATAGACTTTGCATTAAGCGAGTGCTACCACCTCTTCCTTGAGAAATCTATGTTTTTGCTCCAAAATTCAAGATGGCGTCTTTAAATATTAAAACAAATCGCAGAATGGATGCAAATGAAGCGTAAACCCGGTGTAAATACAATTTAGTTTCTAGAAATGATAAACAGTGGCATGTGGACCATGAATGAAGCGGGTGCTACTACGTCTTAAGTGGGAAATCTTCGTTTTGGCTAAAAAAACCCAAGATGGCGTCTATGATGTCGTGCGGTGGTGGAACCTGATTTTTAAAATGGCAATTGAGGCGTTAAAACACTTAAAACTGTAACGTTGATAAAACTTTTGTCACTTTATTGATTTTTAATGACCAAACAAAAAGCCGAGCTTCGACCATAAACACAAAAATGTAACATAATTCTTTAGCAGAAAAAAGAAGATAGACCAAATTTTAATATGTGTGTTTTCTGAAAGAACTGTGTTTGATAGCAAACTGTTTCTGCCATGAACGATTTAAGTGTGAAAAATTAATTGTGATATGATAAACGTTTCGGGAGCTCTATGCGCATGTGCACAGTCATATGTGCCACACGGATAGTGTTGGTGGCATTTTTATTTATGCAGAACTGAACGTACAATCTTATGTCATAGGTATCGAACGACCATTCTATGGGAATGATTATTCCTCCTGGGCTGATCGAGTATCATAAATCTGTTTGTGTCTATAGGAAACATGTATTATCAAATTCCTTTTTAAAGGAATTATTATTATTTACAAAGTGTATCAAGCCACGTCAATGTGCTGTTTTCTGGTTCAAGGAAATGATGAATCAAGTTGTCATAACAAAATATTCTTTGACATCATGATGTTTTGTGGGAAACCTACGTCAGCAACAAGGAGACTGATAATAATAATAATGAAATTTATTAAACAAATTACAATGCCTTGTTCCTCATAGTATGACGTATGAAAGCCCTTCTGACAGAAGAGCCAGTGATTTTCCGCGATCGCGGACTAAATTGCCGAACTGACAGACCGAAAAGGAACTCCCAATCATGAAAATATATGTTTTAATGTATTTTTTGCCAAAAATATCTTAGTAATCCACTTAAAACATATATGCAGTGATATAATTGTCGATGCCGCTGACTGCGTGCGGGGCTTACCCATGTACTTAAGATCCCAGAGCCCTAGGTTTATTTGTATGTATACAGCGCTCGCGTAAGGGATGCTGGGAACTTGTCTACTTGGCTAAATGCCATCCAGTAGCACGTAATAGGTATATTAAAACAAGGTTTTTTTTTTCATACGGTGCCGTATTAACCGCGTAAAATGTTCACGAGTCCAGTTAATGAAGACGCTGTCAGCTGGCTTGCACACTGACATACACGGAGACTCGCACATGGCACTTCGATTACAAGACAACAAATAGCGCGTTATATTTATAAATATGAAACGGCCTTTCCTCAGGTGACGCCAGATTCAATGTTTGTCAAGCTTGTATTATTGAACTACGTCATATACCTTTATATGAACATACCTTTATATGAACATTTTATATATACTACTACCTTATTAGGCGGTGACTTTTATTAAAGAGTTCATTTATTACCATCCTTATTTTTCCTCTTCACCGCAAAGGAAATCTCCAACTGCAGTCATTCATACAATTTTCTCATACAATACAAAATAAAATCGTCTGCAAATCGCTATCACTTTGATTAGTTATTATTTTTCAATTTTCACACAACCATCGCTAAAAGATCGTTGGTCTTTCTGAATTGTCCTGTATGTGTTGTGAAGTCTAACACGTGTACACAAGCCGCAGTGTTAAATTAGAGGATCGTAACGCACTTTGGAAGTTGGCAGATGCGGGCGCGCGCTTATTAGGGAATAAAAATTAAAAAAAAAAATTTGAGAGCGCCCAGGGCGCTTATTACGTCAAATCCGGTAACGATGGATGGTTACATTTCGTAAGGTGGTCCATTTTCACAAAATATTAGGTTTTCTGAAAAAAAGCTAATACTGTTGCCTCTGTTGAATGACAAAGTGCATGTTTTATACATACACAGAAAGCTTGGAACATACCCTTTCTAGTGCTGCTATTTGCCGGTAGCTAAGGAAAGATCCAGAGTCAACAGAAGACCCTAAAGTTACTTATTGATGTAATTTCTGAATGTCCCCAGTGACATGCTGATCAGCTAAATACGTACATAAAGCTTAATCAGCACACAAATGCTGCAGTAACCACATAATACCATATTATTTGTTGGGCCTACATGTATTGACTATGTTTTAAAACTATTTACTAATCTCTTAATCATTAAAAGATAAAGCTTCTACCCAAATAGCCCTTCAAGGTTATGGTGTCCCGTTTCATTTTAGAAAATGACATGAATTTTTCAAAGTGTTGCTAGAGGGCTCAAAATTCATAATATGGTTTAGAATTGTTCATTACACAAAGTTCATAAGTTGTTCTTTTAGGAAAAGTAAACATTAATTGCTGTTGTTCATTGCTGGTTTTACACTTTCTGTATCAATTTCAGTGAATGCTTTGAAACGCAACCAATTTTTGATAAAACTGAAGAGAGGTTCCCTGTTACTCTGTCCAAACATTTCAACCAATAAAGTCATTTTTGTATATGGAGTCCACCACACAAATGCTCATAAATTAAGCTTTACTTTGGTATATCATATGCATTTCTACCTCCTGAAAATCGGTGAATGAAATGTAACGCCTTATTTACGTCTCAAAAAACTACTTTAAAATCAGAATGTTACAGGAATGAGTATATATATCTCCATTCACTCCTCATTTATCAGGGCAGTCATCATTATAATGAGTGGCAGTGAATCTAATGATTCTAGGATAGAGCTGTGGAGGATAAACAAGGGCCCAAGGACCCAGTGCTCACCTGTAAACATTTGCATTGACAAAATCAGAAAAAAAAAATTATTTTTATGTGCCGTAAACACCACTGAATTATATACTGACCAACAAACAAAATATTTTTTAGAACAATCTATAAACCCATTTATTTGTATGAATTTAATCATAATGTGACATCAAAAGGTCAAGGACACATCTAGGTTATGAGCACTTTATTGAATGGGCTTGGTCCTCTTTTTTTAAGGTTTCATCTGACACTACACTTGCGTTACAAAAGAATTAGCATGATGAAATGGGACTGTTACATTAAGGACCAGATGTTTTTATCTGGTACTACTTTGCTTTCCTGAGAGAAATAAAATATGTGTCAATTTACAGGTTAAACAAAAGAGAGATGTGTATACGCCATGATTTCCTAATGTATATAGTAGCTAGTGCAATGTCCAGTTATAAGGTAAGACCTCATATAGGACATTACTGACCACCAAGACATCATACCTGTGCACTGTACTGTTTCAGTTATATAATTTTGAAGTGAGACCTTGTTTCACGTACATTTGTGTACTTAAAAATTCAAAATTTTGAATGATTCCATGTTTTTAATTCTTAATTTACCCCTTTCGATTTTTGTTGTTTGACAAAAAAACGTGTATCCACAATCATTGACTCTCATACCTATGAAAATTTCATTGTGGCCAAACAAAAATTAAAAGGTTAATGAAAATAATGTTTTCTGTTAATCCTGAAAATTTCAGTTAAATATCTTAAATAGTTCTTGAGATACATCAGTTTATTATAAAGAAATATAAACGGGAGAAAAAGCAGTTTGAAGTTGCAGTTTATATGATATTATATAGCATTTAAATATGGTTTTTAATGCCATACTTGGTTAATTAAGGAGTTTTAACCTTTATTCTTTACTTTTTCCTTAAATGGTCAATTTGACCCATATCACCATATTTGGACCACCTCGCGAAATGCGACCGGATATGAATTTTTCATAAAGCCTTTTTAGATTTTTGTTTTTATTTCAATCTATGTGAACATTTTTGGTTTTGTTTTTATTTCATTCAATGTGAACCCTCTGAAAGGAACTGTCCGTTTATGTGAATGGAATATACTTTCATAAACAACTATGTACATGCAGTAACTCTGTTACCATTAAACAACCCACATCATTTCTTTGGAAATATTTATTCATGCGCAAGGGAGTTACTTAATTAATGTAAGATACATTATACGTATACAGTCCCAATAGATAAAAGATCATACATCATCATTTGGAATTTTCACAGAATTTGATAAAAAGTAAGTCGATGTATAAATGGAATGCTCTTTGTGTCGAATGCAAACTTGTTGCAGATAAACTGTCCGCTTTAACCTATCTATACAGATAATAAAAAAAATAAAGAATTATGACTAATACTGACAATTATCACTGTGAATGAGGACTTATTTGCTGTAACCTATATTGTGGTGAATGTTACCAAATTCGGCGGACTATAAAAAACAACGAACAACAATCGTGGCCCTAATACAGTACGTTGATACTGACACCTTTCAGGGAAAGGCACGTACACGTTGGGTGACGTCATTGACGTCACGACTCGCACTCCAAACATGGTCATAATGTCACCTGCTACGTGCCAGTGTAAAAAAAATATGCAACAGACCCCCGATGAAACACTAGAGCGTATTTCGGGATTATTTACGTATGGATCGCATCCCAAATTTAATAAATTGTTCCTTGTGTCATTGCAGAGGTATCCTGATAATTTCATCATCCTCCGTTCCGGAATTTTTTTGTGTTATCATGTACACAGTCACACAGACAAACATACTCTGTCAAACACTTAACCCCCTCCGCTTTGCTTGGTGGAGATAATAATTAAAACGTGCATTCAGACGTCAAATACCAGTGCACCTAATAAAATTTTATACCATATACACGTGAACCGCAGAACACAGTTCAGAACTGGGCGTTTGCTGATTGGCCAGAATGAACAGCCATCCCCCCCCCCCCCCTAAAATTCTGCTGACACTTATACCAGTCAACTACTGGCAAGTGTTATATTTGTTATAGATAAATAATCGCACACAGTTCATATACACACATGTAAGCGCGTCATCGTCGCACACCACACGAACATTGTCTTGCATGTTGCGCTTTAATTTGTCTTTGTCCTTTTGTTGCAATTAATTTTTTCATACATAATAAGCATCTACGGTATTTGAAAGTGAGTCACATAAGAACATGATAAAAATAGGTTTTATTTTATTTTCACCTCAATGTCAAGGCTTGCATCAATGCTATGATAATACCAAATAAAATGTATAATATTAATATGTGTATTATTTGATATTGCGTACTATGTTCACGAGGCAATGTATTGGCCACTTTGAAGTTTTCTTTGTGCGTTCATTGCCAAAAGCGCCCTTAACCTAAAACTGGGTCAGTTCCGAGCAAGTCTTTTTCTCAACCTTAGCTCCCGTGCTCTCTGCTCCCACCACGCTGTGCTAGATCTTGGATACTGGTCTAAGCCGCACATATACAGTTATTCTTCTCTCTGATCCAGCAGACCACGGCCTGGAGCAGTTGTTTCCGTGGACCCGTGGCTCCGCCTGTGGCCACTTCATGCTTTACTCAGCTCCTGTCAACTCATCGTCAGACCAGAGGCTGCACTGACTGACGGTTATGGTGAAGAGACTTGTAACAATTTGTAACAATGCCTGATGGACTTGTTTTTTCCTCGGCTCCTTGTTCAAGACGTCTGTGCTGTCCTCAGCTTGTGAAGCACTACGGGTAGAGTGTCCATCTTCTGTCTCACCTCCAACGGGATATGATCATTCTCCTTAAAACTGTAACAGATAGAAAGAGAAAATAAGATGTAATCCCAGATTTATATATACTGTGAGCAAATAAATATGGTAAAATAAACTGAGGCATAGATACTGGAACTGACGGAACGATTCTTATCAACCTATTTTGTCTGATTGTTAAGGTTTAATTATTTCTATTTTGCCTGTGGAGCTCATTGATTTGAATATGATTATAGTCAATGTAAGTAGCTGCGCTGAGATTTGCCAGGTTTGGTATATAGCTTGCATGTTTCGAGTAATTCTTAATTATATTTATCAACCATATATAAAGTTATATTTTGATCAAGGAAATACGTACCTAGCTGAGCATCCATTAGCACCAATATACTTGATGACCATGGGACTGTGTTGAAGTTTAAGTTCTGAACCGTCAACAAACTGGACAGACACTTCCTTGTTGGACCACTGAGTGCCACAGCCGATACCAGGGACGAATACTTTACACAGGACCGTTGGTTCTGTCAGGGACCTATGGTTACTGCTTGGTGACGGCGAAGCAGACGATGGTGAAGGAGGCGCCCCCTGGTTTAGCGGGGATTCCGGAGACGCCGCCATGTTTGTATGTGCTTTGGATGACAAAGATGATCTCGTTAACCAGCTGGTTTGTGGAGATTCTTTCTTTGCCAAGTTCGACGACCCTGTCTGAGGAGACGACACGCGTGAAACCAGAGCTGTGTACCTCGGATATGAAGGAGAGTTGGACTTTCTGACAGGAGGACGGCTGCAAAAGTAAAGAGACCAGTTGAATATTCAGCGCATAGGATTTCACTGAAGTTTTGCATATAATAATATTGTCCTAAACATTTGTTTTATTTGCCATCACTGAAGTCAAAACAATTAACGCATTACAAATCAACATTAATGGAACAGTCTGTATTTTATTATCTTTAAATTAACCGGGGGACGTTATTGTTAAAAAAAAATAGTCTATCGTATGTTACCTTGACCGTTAGCAAAATGTTATTTGTAAAAAAAAATTATCTCATTTAATCATTTGAAATAATTGGAAAAAAATAAACGTCGGATAAACCCTCATTTTTTTCTAATGTGAATTGTTTGACTGTAACGATGTAATGTTTTGCCTCACCTTCCGATCACTACTGGGAAGCAGGTGGCATTTGATCTTGATCCTCCGTTCATCCCCATCGTCATCAGGGAGACGAGGTTCAGACATTTCTGACGATACTGGAAAAACAAAATTATAACAAAATGAAAAATAACAATAAGGAATAGTTTCGAAAATCAAGTCCAGGTTCACTTATTCTTTTAATTAGTAAATAAAAGGTTATTTCAACCACCGGGCATATGCCAAAAATTATTTAATAATATGCACTTGTATATATGATTCCTTTGTTATAGGAAACCTTAAAAGAAGAAAAAAAATTTAAGTACCTGCAATTTCAATAGGTCTAATTAAGATATTTTATCAAGTTCAGTCAAAATTAGTTGTAAATTCTTACCTTCATCGCATAAGTGTAGATCTCCCTGTTCTTCGGGTCTAGTTGTTGGAAGCTGGTGTCAGTCTCCAGTGTGATAGAACCCCCGTTACTCTGAGTGATGGTTGTGACGTCATCGCTGCTGCGGACCTTGACGCCGTCATAAAACGCCGCCTCAAAGTCACAGTTGTCGTTCTCCATTAGCATACACTTGGCCTGGTCCGTGTACATGGTCACTTTTGGTGTTCTCGACTTGACCAGTTCAACAAATCTGAAACATCAATTACAAATAATGTTACATTGCAAATAAACCAGACAACATGAAGAAAAAATAATTGATTTTATCCAATTTATAAGAAATTTGTTAGAAATCAATTTGCTTAAAGGTCCATTAAATATAATATTATTCTTCTTTTTGTATTTTGAATATAATCACCTTGCCGCATGCTGGTACTTCTTCCAGTATTTCTGGGGCAGCCTGTCGTGGCTGAACTCCCTGACGGAGCCTACTGCAGAGCTGACTGGGCTGTCACTGACTGTCATGTTGTCACACTGGGGCTGATAGACCTGTATCACGTGACCATCAGGGCTGATCTTCATTACCTCTCTCACGATCTCCAAGTCTTGTTTAGTTTTGAGGATCTCCAAGTACACGCTGCAGTCGTCTGTGATCGTCATCTGTAAAGAAAAATAAAATGTGAATATAGAAATGATTCTCAGTAACTATCGCATTTTATCAATTATCTATAGCTTTCCAAGTTTAACGAAAGAACAAATCCAGTATTTTTATTACAAATATTGATAAATAACTATTTTCTTTAAATTGTCTAAATAACATTACAAAATATATCGATGTCAAGTTTAACTCATTCCATATACATACATAATCTTTGAGGTAGCAGCTTACATTTACAATACAATGAAAACAAGAACTTACCACAAGACTGCGAATTTTCTGACGAAAAGGCTCCAGGCGAAAAGACGTGAGAGGAGGAGTCGGACAATTGTCCACGTGACCATATTTGACGTCACTCAATGAGGAGGAACAACTTTCTCCCTGGCTGTAACTGGACACCTGAATAAAATGGGAAAAGAAAATTATGATGTATGGCTTAATAGAATACTTCAAATGTCATGTTTCAGTATAGTTTAGGTACATATATATGTCATAAGTTATACCAAATCATATATTTTCATTTTCTCTAAAAATATTGATTAAAATGTAAATAAGGCTTTAAGGAATTAATGTTATTTAAATTAACTTGTTTTTTAAGTTAACACTTACCATATTTTGAACTCCCATTTTATATGTTGTTTCTATGGCTTATGAATCTGGTATAGACTTTAAGATTACGATCAAGTTATATATAATTACAACGGCTGAGGCGGGTGGTTATATAGTCTTAACTGAGCTCTCGTCGAGAACATCTGATGGATTCTGAGGACCATTCATTTTATTTATTCACATTAAAGTTAAGAAACATGTTTGACCTCGTCCGCCCTGACCTGTTTGATCTTGTTTTGTCAATCACGTGACCTATAGGGTAAATCAGTCGGGTGTATCGTTGTAGAGTAGCAGTAATTAACAGTAATCAGATCAGTCGCGGCGAGCGAGCACGGACGGAGCAATCTTCCTGAACGTAATTAGTGCAGCTATTAATATGAAATAGTAAATGATGATTAATGGTATCACTGTACTCTTGTTTCACACTCATAACTTTTGGTTTTCTTGGTCTTTATATTGAATGTTCTTATCACAAATACGACGACTAGAGTAATGACAATGTCAACGCTGATCGCGATTATCTTTTCTGGATCTGCTTCCTATGTCTAGCATGTTTCCATTTTAAAAATCTCTGCACATAGGCCAAGGAAAAATTAAATCTCGAAAGTGATAAAATTCAGTTGAACTCTAACATAAAACTAAAGTCGGGGTTCCCATTAAAAGTAAGCTGTATTTTATATGATTACAAGGTTATACTATGCAAATATTATATATTTTATTTACTGTATGGATTTTGAAGAGATATATTCCCACTAAATACTAAAATATATGTTTTTATGATTTTATTATATTAATATACAAATTCGTATTTTGGTATTATTTTGTAATTATAAACAAGTAATGTGGAGTAATGTAAAGAGCTCAAATATTAATTAATATGAATACTACTTGTAATGCTTGACCAGTCTATGTTCTCTCAGTGAAGTGAGCAGCAGTTCACTCATGCGTGACAAGTCATCCAGACATGAAACAGTCGTGTCGCCCTTGCCTTGAAACGATACTTAATATGCAGGGGTGCAGTATCCCGCCGAGATCCCCAATATAGCATACGCATCACTCCCTCACACACACACTCACACACACATACACACGCACACATATGTATATATATATACCTTTTTATATTTTCCCCAGAAAGCAAACATATATGTGTATTAACAATTATACATTGTATTTTCCTGTTTCATATATCCTCGGTTTTTCCTTTAATCTGAATGAATACACTGTCTTTCCAGAATGTGCTGTGCTGCATGTTTGTATATACATGACTCTGCCCTCAGTGTTTAGGGAGGATAAAGGCTGCATTGTGCATGGTTGATGCCCAAGAGGTAGGGATTATGTCAGAACTTTCACCTCTAGTAGTATACAACTCGTTATATAAGACAAAATAGTTATAAATGTAGCGTAATTATGAACTGGTTATATATAGCCATTCTACAGAGTGGACATACAGAGTCTTTCATTGATTTAAACATTTAACAAAGTTTCAATGGTTATGTAGAATTTTAATTTTTGCTCATGTATTATCTTGCATCTCAGTGTTAACAATTAGAAGATACACTTTATTAAATATGTTGATTTCCTTTTAATTGTAGAATATCCAGAGCCCTGCTCCAGTCCTTGTTCTTGAAGCGGACCAGTAGGGTCTAAGAAGTAGCTATAGATGGGCAGTCTCCTCAGGGACAACATGTCCAGATTCCGCCAGGTGCTGCGGATCGAGTATGACAGTTTGTGGGTATTCGCCTTAAAATATACCCAAAGCAAGTTCAAAAGATACTGCACTGCTCCTTGAAAAATACATAGTAGGCCAGTCATGCAAAATTTCCACAGGAGAGAACTCTTTTGACCAGCAAGCTTAATATTTATATATTTATATATTATATATGTGCGTGTATTGTCTGGTTGATACTGAGCTTAATAAGAAAAAAGTTTAATCCAATAGGAAGATAAAATAATGTGGAAATGGTTCATTTAGCGTGTCTTAATTTTAGCCAACGAAATTTTAACAATTCGAATTATTAAACGATTGTATAAATGACAGGTATGTAGCGCTCGGGTGACCGACCGCGTGCATTTTACGGATGACTTAGTACCTTGACCGCAAGATGTGAACAACACGTAATTAACCAGGAATAATCATGTTTGATGATGATGCATTGGTACTGCACCCAAGACGTTGTTTGACATTTGTCTAAGTTGTAGAATTACTCAACAACAACAATTGTCTTTACTAACAAGAAGCAGCCCGCTATGTGTACTACAAACAGAGCTGACAACAATCGCGACTGGCTCTCAGCTCTGTGAAAGTTTATTAAGTCATTTGGGAGGGTTTCCAAATGTTTTCAAATGCTGCTTGTTTCATATTTATTTATAAAAATCACTATAAAATCAGAGGGGATTTCAGCTGAGATATCCCTTGCTTATAACCTCCTATGATAACATGACTACTCTAACAACCTGGCTGAAGAAGCTCAACTCAAAGGATTACCAGCCCCACATATTATATATCATTGTGTAAGGCGAGAACGCTGCCGTCTTTCAAGCATCGAAATAACGCGCGTAAGCTAATGCTAAAAGCGCAAAAAATTAAACCCCGCTAACAAAACCACCTCCACAGTATCTGTTCATTTTTAATCCCCATATGATCTTTTTTAGCTATACTTAGTAACTTAGTCTTAACACGACTGCTTTCTTCCCGCTTGCTCCACGTCACTAATCTGATGAAGGTAAATCATTTTATTTGGTAATACTACTCACGTCACGATACCTGATTAATGCAGCACGCACAGAACGATGTCTCCTTAACGTAAAGTCAATTTATGGTTCCCTAAATCATCAACTGAACACGAAAATAATTTTGAATCTTCACATTGGCGGATGCCGAACGTGGGACCTCAGTACTAGGTTGTCCGTTGATGAGTATCATAGAAGGCTAAATTCTTAAATCTGCATTTAAGTTTTTGTATATATATATATATATATATATATATATATATATATATATATATATATATAATAATAATAACGTTATATATTTACGGGCTATGAAAATTCCAAATATATTTTTATATAAAAGTTAATGACAAGTACATGGGGAGGGTATAGTTTTTCCCATATTGAGAAAATTTTAAATATGTAAACAGGAAATTATTAGGCACTTTCTTCACAAAAAAAAATATGAATATTTTTCTAATATTCACTTAAATGTAACCAAGACAAATGGGAAACTAGTCACCTCTAAAAAACTCCAGACGGTGCTATATGGGGGGCTTGTGTTGCAAATTGTACAGTTATCTTATTTCTATATAGCTTTTTTTCCCAAATTATTTAAAATAATGCATGTTTATAACCAAATCTAATACATTTGATAGATGTCATGTCTCATCGTATTGTAATACCGGTTTATGTACAATTTTTTTTCTAGTCTTAGTAATATCCAAATTTTATTCTTGCTTCTCGTTTTCGCCATTGTTTTCTATAAAATTGTAAGCTGTAATAGCTTTCATAGAGCACATCATTGTGGGCTTTACACTTTACAGAATAAAACATTATATTATTTTTATTATTCCAGCACACATGAAGTCTCGCTAACGGCTCTTATAGGGTTGGTGAACCTAGAATCATCCCGACTTCGCTTTTAAAGCCAGCAGTGACCACTTCAGTCCATTGGGGTGTCTCGAACGGGAAAAGTTGTTGAGGTCAGGGTTGCCAGGGGTGGTTCACACAATCAGGGCCCATAGAGATCCCCGGGGCAGAGTTGTGACGGTTCGATCTGGGAAAACCCCAGGTAATTCATCAGGTTCAGATAAAGGCAAAACAATCAATGCAAAAAGGATTTTATAAAAAAATCCCTGGCACTGTCATCTGGCCGGTTATCTAAGAGATGTCTTTCGTTGGAAGTTCGCTGTTTTTTTAGTCGAGAACGTTCGAGACATGCATATGTGATATGTGTGTATTTGTCTGGGGGGGGGGGGGCTCGTATTTTTGGTTATACGCCAAGTCATATAAGTTTCATATAGGAAAAGTCTTTTAAATGAAATGATTTATAAATTGAAGGTGTGGCTTACTCTGTGCTTTAATCACACTTTAAAAATATGTTAACAAATCTTAAGAAATCTATAAAAAAAATGAAAATGGCTTTTGCCGTTGTTTAAAACACTATGATTTCAATTTTCAAGAACAAACTTACCCCTCAACCAGTGACAAAATGATGACTGTCGGACAAAACCGGATTTAACTTACCGCCTGTGTCAGCATAACACGTCGTTTAAGAATGATTATTGTCAAAGTACTGAAAAATAAAGAAAGCTAAAAACTAAAAGAAAAAAGTAATTAAGATTCATTTTTCAGTCTAATTTGTAAATTTTAAATATTAAATGTGGTTAAGGAAATATGTATTTTTATTAAATAATTGCTTTAAATCAAAGTTGCGTGTTAAAAACAACACAAATATTTAAATCCTTATATTAGACTTAAATATGTGCCATATTATATTTAATATTTGCTAGCCTCTATTGATTTTTGTAAAACAGAATATTTTAAATTTAAATAAAAAGGGTAATTTGAATTTAATTAATATATATATCATAAAGTAATGGTTCAAAATTGCTTTTCGCATAACCAAACAAAGTTGTAGTCGTCGTTGTCGTGGTACTGTTAATAGTCTTATTAGTTGAGCAACATTGAAATATATATATCGATAATGATTTTTGATTGGATTATATTTTTAAATGAGATCAGTGAATTTACAATATGGCTCAAACATTATCATTATTATTATTATTATTATTGGTAATCATTCAAACAAACCTATATCGATCGATATTTCGCACCGACCAAATTAATGGATATAAATTTATACTATCACATTAATTTTTATTTGTTTACGACTGGTCTGATTTTCTTTCGGTGAGAGTTTAAGGGTCTTGTCTGACTGCATTTTATACGAGCATACGACTGCTCGTAAGATTTCTACCGACCGATCGTTGAATGAGACAATATGTCCTACGATAGCTGCCGAGGGGTCGTACGATAACCATAGAGTGGTCGTTGGTAATTACGTACGAGCAGTCGGCCTGTAGGGAATTTCCCCACAGGTAATAGAAAACAACACAGGAATTTCGTTTAAAATACCAGAAGTGCCGAAAAGGTTGTCCAGATAACTATAATGATACTGCCAGTCCTGAGAGGGTGCGCGTTGTGAAAAGCTCACACTATCGCAGCGGCTACTAAGACTTCGCCTTATGTCGACAAGTGTGTGAACCCTTCCAGCGCCAAGGTCAGAGTGAGCGAGGCCGGTTATCCTTTAGCCTCGCTTTGGGTCCCCGGACCGGGAGATATCCCGATTGGCTGTCCCCTCAGGTGGGATCGCCCACTTACCCTTAGGGGTGTTATTATAAAAAATAATGGGATATCCGACACTCTCCCCCCCTTATCGAGAAAAAAAATGTAGCTATCTATATACTTATAGACAGGGACTTTTTTTTTTTAAGTTATAGCCCAATAAGGATATCCCATGTTAAATTTGAAACACATCGTAGTCCCCGGGTGAAAACCCTAGTGGACATCTAGGGAAACCGGAAGACTTCGATGGGTTTACGGATGTGTAGGGTCTGGCAGTATTTGATGTTTTACTTTGATTTTGTGTGGTTGGTAGTTTTATTCAAATACATAAACAGTATTATATGAGGCATATTCAACACAGTAATACAAGCTGTCCAAAACGACAGACCTATATGGAGTCCACAGAATATTATAGGTTCATTGAAAAGCCATGGCCAAAGTCTCTAGCATACCGATTGTCCATTTAAATGCAGCGTAGTGCTAGGCTATGTGACCATTGGTTTGTAGCACGCGTGAAAGGTTAACTTTTTTTTCTTTTTTTTTATGACCAGAGTCTCTAGCACACAGATTGTCCCTTTCAATGCAGCGTAGTGCTAGGCTGTATGTCCATATGGTGGTATCTCGACAGGAAAGCATGCGCGATTGTAGAGATCTTTCCAACCAGACAGCTCCTCGGGGATGCATCGGGGCGACCCTCACGGAACGGCCTCTGCAAAAAGACAATCAACAGCAGTATCCGTTCCTCCCTTATACGGGGCGTTACCCACATACACAAGGATCAATTGACTGTTATATACATATCATTATAATGAGTTATTGTTATTATGTATCTCTCTCTCTCTCTATATATATATATATATATATATATATTTTTTTGTTAATAGCCATCCTGGAATAGCGCAAAGCTATACATGCACTTGATAAATAATGTACACATATATACATATATAACCACACAGAATTGATTGGCTTTATACCTACACCTTTTTGTATATACATTCTATGTACAGATATACATGCTTACCTACCACTTCTTGATTAAACACTCTGGTGATTACAGGTTATGTGTTTATGAACGAGCTAGGGTTGGGGTAAAGGGTAACAGTCTGTTCTACGCGGTCCTTTTTCTGATTTGGTGATGGAGCTGGTACTGGTGCAGACAAGGAATTTTTGGGCGGAGGAATAGGGGCACTGGGCGTAGCGGTAACTGTTTGTATTTTATGGAGCTCAACACGGCGGGATAAAGGGCATGCGAGGCAGCGTTGATGTAGCTGATGGCGGTTAAACCAACAACATGCTAACACTATGGCCAGTGATGCTAATAGAAATACAATACTGGCCGTAGACCAGGAAAACACCGTGTTTGGTAAACTAAAATCAATATATTCCGGTATTTTTTACCTATCTTGCTGGACTAGGTGGGGTAAGTGACCCAAGGGAGTCCACGCCTTTATTGTAGCTAATTTTAGTTGGATATGGCGAGGGGTTTCAAGCAAAGGCAAGGATTAATTAATGTCAAGGTGCCCAATTTTTCGTATCAAGTTCTTTACTAAGGTAGGTGCCGTGGAGGGACCAGTCTAGTCCCTGAAGGACACAGTCACCAGGAATAAAGGCGTGAACGGTGCCTCTTATTAAGGTAAGATGCCTAGGAGACTTTTTTAAGCAGCGGAGAGTAGTTACTTCTCCATTTGTGGCGATTATGTGGTGGCCAAAGGTAACAGTTTGTATGAGCGTGCTCGTAAAATTGGAAAACTGGACGGCGCAAGATCCTATACCCCTGGCGGTTTGTATGATTAGAGATCGTTCGCACTGGAGGCGACTTTTCAGTAAAAGGGGGCCCCCATGGCACAAAATTGGTTGCTTTCCGGCACAGTGACGAGGAATGAAGGCCTGCGATGTCTGCGAAGCAAGAGCGATTCTAGAGTGCAAACGATATTTAGCGGCAACCGTTTTCGATATAGGGTATGGCCAAGAATGCAAGCTATAGCATATGAACGGAGTGTTACGGTACAAAGGGATGTGAATGAAAAAGGAGAAGTGAGTAGAATTCTGGCTGAGCAGGGAGGTACGGCCGTTTTGATAAATCCACTCCGGGGTGGGGTATTCCAAGTGGTGAATATCTGCATAGGTGATTAGAGCCGACAGGTAAGACCGCGGCAGAATTTGTTCTGTGATAAGGCCTTGTCGGATAGCTCGTCGTTGGGAGTGATAATCAGCTACCGGTGTTGATATGCGTGGACTACAGCCGTGACTTTGTCTAGATATATATCAATATGTAAGGCATGACGAACGGCATTAATTCGTTCCTGGAGAGCATTTTGTTGTACATTAAGTATTCGGGGCCATTTGGATATTGTTTCCTGGATGTCGGCGAGTTGTGCAGAGGTATTTGTAGCGGCTGAGCTGAGTTGATTAACAGCAGTGACTAACATAGAGTTCATATGCATGGTTTGGCTGTTAGATTTATGTAATAATGCTACGACTGTTTTAAGTTTGAGAAATTGTTTTTCCGTGACAAGACCAAATAGATAACTTGACAGATCACCAACAAAATTGAATAATCCCCTTTTTTGTCTACGAATAACATGATTAAGGGTTCGAGTTAGGAGCTGAACACGCGTGTCCCAGTGATATTTCAGACTATGGTTACGTTTTTGTAACTGGTTAATATAGGTTTTTAACGATCCTAAAGTGTCCGTTAAATGAGATGGAATTGGAGGGGCCGGAACATTTACGATTATTGCCTGTTTTGTAATGACTATGCCATGGTCAATCGGATTAATCTGCAAAGAGTCATCCGTTGCGTGCAGGCAATGCAGGCCAAGGATGAAGAGCAAGAGGGGCAGCATGCTAACTTGTTACCTGCGGCTGTGAAGCGCCAAGTATGACGGGTATACTAGAGGGCAAAGGGGATCACGGGTTCTTAGTCACGTGACGGCCGTTACAAGAACTGAAACGCACGCGCTTTGCTGTCTGTTGACACTTATGGTATATTTAACTTGAGTTGCCCCAGGACGCTAGAGTTGCATAATCCACTCTGTGTTTAAATCTAGGCGACCTGCGGGGCTGAATACTGGGGTTTTGCTCATTTAAATATCGCTGTTGTCTAATTGGACAGTCGGCGGCCACGTGATATGGCTGCGCACATTCATAGCACACAGGTTCACCATTTTTAGTCCAAGCGAGCGGATTGGTGAATCGGATGTTTCGCTTTGTTTTCATGCGACCGATGGGTTGGTGATCGTTGACCGCCGGGGTATTATGGTAATGAGGTGCGGGTGACACCTTTGTTGGGGCAGGGGGTGATTGAGCGCTAGAACTAATTACCTCTGTCGTGTCCGTTGATTGCGCAAGTGTGGAGTGGTGTTGTTTGCAGGGACCTTTGTGACACGGGTGATTGTGATTAGGCAATTTGCACCTGGGTCTTTGTAATCTGGCCGGCTTTGGGGTGTGGGGCGATTGTGATTGTACCTTTGTGTGGCATTTGGTTTGCTTGACCTGGCCCTGTGTGTCTTTGTGACACGCCGGATATTGGTTAGGCAATTGGCACCTGGGCTTGTGCACATTTGGCGCGGTCGTTAGTCGGCCGGCTGGCGCTGGAGTATTATGCAATCTGGAATGATCTTTAGTCGGGCGTGTTGTTTCGCTGGCCGGGCCCTGTTTGTTCAGCTGTGAAGCCTGGACTGATCTACATGTCTTTCGCAAGGTGCGAGTGGTCATGCAAAGATTCTGTCCTTTGTGTTTCGGGCGGACCGGCAAAGATTTAATACCGCTGGGGTTATTTCTTTGCTGCTGGCCCGTTTGTGATCTTTTTGGTCGTGGTGGGTGTGAATTCCATGCTATATTATCCGAGACCTTTGTGACTTTCGACCTGTGGACTGTTTTTGTGTGCCCTGTGTGGGCATGTTGTAAATTACATGTAGTACCTTTTGTGCGGGTGACGATCCACTGGGGATCACATTTGCTGGTGAATGTAAGAGGTTTTTCCGCCTTTACTACCACGTGGTCACCCTCCCGTAAAATGGGTGCAGTTGGCATATTTTCGGACTTTAACCGATCATTTATTCTACTCTGTTTGATCTCTTCATTAGCTTTTTCCCATGCCTCATTAAGTGCCCGTAATCTTAGTGTTGTGCTTGGGAATGATTTTTGCATATTTTGCCAAGTGTTTAAAGGGGCTCTGGGGTGCCTTCCATACATTAAAAAAATACGGACTGTAACCAGTTGATTTACTGGGCGTGATGCGGTGACCGTACAAAACATCAGCTAGAACGTCCTCCCAGCAATAGGGTTGATTTTGCACAGCTTTTGCTATCATATCTTTAATTGTCCGGTTAGCCCGTTCAGTTTTACCGTTACTGGCTGGGTGGTAGGGGGTTGTGCGGGACTGCTCAATATTAAGCTCGGCTAAGTAATCGCACCAGGCCTTAGCAGTAAATTCTGCTCCATTATCATGAACTATACGTCGCGGGGCGTCATGCCGCGCGAGGTATTCATTGTGGAATGCATACCACACACTTTTATTTGTTTTGTCCGGAATCGGATAGGCTTCCACCCACCCCGTTAAGTGACAAATAATAACCAGGATGTACTTGTTATTATTAGAGGACTGGACGAAGGGTCCGATTAGGTCCATGCCTATAATTTCTGCCGGGCTATTCGGGATAGGCATTTCTCCAATTGGCACTTTGTCATGGGGCGTCTTTTGAAGTATACAGACTGGGCATGTTGATATAAAGTCTGTAACAGCCCGTCGCATGTTGGGAAAAGAATAAGCTTCTTTTAACCTGAGCATTGTCTTTTCTATCCCCAAGTGCCCTACTTGGCTGTGTGCGTTTGAGATCACCTGATGGTGGAAGGTAGGGGGTAAAACCAACCGGGGGTGCATAGGGTTCAGAGGGTCAGGTGATGTAGTGTCATATAGCAAGTCATCAATAATGCAGGAGTTAGGGTTAGTCTGCGCGACAGCCCGATTGCGCTGTGTGCCTAAATAAAGTCTCTGATCTTCTTTCACTTTTTGTATATCTAAATTGTCATATGGATGCCTGGGGCTATGCAACTCTGCCCCGTCGCTATCAATCATGGCCAGTTCCGGTGTGTTTGGAAGGGGAGCCGAATTAGGAAGGCGGCTCAACATGTCAGCCTTCACGTTTAACTCGCCCTTTCTGTACACGATTTTCGTGTTAAATTCAGCGAGAGTTAGCGCCCAACGCTGTACCCTGCTGTTGTTGATTTTGGATGAGAATATCCCACAAAGGGGAGAATGGTCTACATACGCCGTATGGGGGCTACCATATAGATATGGATTTAATTTCGTGAGGCAGTACATGAGAGCCAAGCCCTCTTTCTCTATGACAGGGTACCTCTTTTGTGTGTCAGATAGCTGATGGGAGACATATTCTATGACATATTCGATCCCATCCTCATGCTCTTGAACTAGGACCCCACCTATAGCGCTGTCGGATGCGTCAGTGTACAATTTATATTCCAGGTCAGTCCTAGGGTAGGCCATGACTTTGGCTGAAACTAGCAAGTTTTTTAACTTTTCAAAAGCCCGTTGGCGGGCATCGGTCCATGAACATTTTGCTTTTTTCTTAGTGAGTTCAACAAGGGGGCCGGCTACTTGTGCATAGTTAGGCATGAATTGCCGATAATAGCCAGTCATGCCCAAGAACGATCTGATGCCCTTTTTGGTCGTGGGCGGCGCCATATTGGCTACCGCAGCTGTTTTATCAGGGTCGGGGGCTCGGCCGCCGGCCGAAATGATGTGACCTAGCAATTTTACAGAGGGGAGCGCGAAATGGCATTTTGATGGCTTCAATTTGAGACCATACCGCTGGAGGCACTCGAACACCCGCCTGAGGTGGGTTATGTGTTCTTCCGGTGTTTTTGAGAAAACGACGATGTCGTCTATGTATACCATAGCAAATTTCCCTAAGAGGGCTTCCTCTAAACAGCGTTGAATCTGTCTTTGGAAGTGCGGTGGGCTGTTCGTGGCCCCGAACGGGACCCGTAAGAATTCATATTGGCCGCAATGCGTGACAAAAGCCGTCTTTGCTATGGATTCTTTGGACATAGCTAACTGGTGGTACCCGCTTTTCAGATCTAAGGTAGTGAAAATGGTTGCTCCTTGCAGGGAATCAAATATGTCCTGAATCCGGGGCAGGGGGAACCTATCATTTACTGTAACAGCATTCAAGCGACGGTAATCGACGCAGAAGCGCACCTCCGAAGTGCCCGATTTTGGTACTAACGTGACGGGAGAGGCCCAAGGGGACCTTGAGGGGCGGATAACTCCATTTTTTAGCATTTTCTCAACTTCCTGCTCAATTAGTTGACGCTTGGCTAAAGGGGCTCGATATGGGCGTTGTGCAATTGGCGGGCCTTCTGTTTCAATTCTCATGGGTTCTAAGGTACAGAGGGGCATGGGGCCATCAGGGTGGGCAAAAACTTCTTGAAATTCATTAAGAAGTTTGTCAATAGGGGGGGTTTTATTCGTTGGGATGGTGTGAAAAATGCCGGGAGATTGAACCGGGGGCTCCCGGATGAAAGGGTACTGTATGCCAAACCATTTGAGCCGGGAAAATTCGAAATCAATGTGACTTTCTCCCAGGTCCAAAGCATCACTACCGATGATAATTTCATGCGGCAAGTCATGAACAACAAAGAAAAATAAGGGCGGAAGGTGGTTGAATTGTACATATGTTACACCACGGACCCCCAATTGTGTGCCTGTGATCGCCTGCAGCCCATGTGGGGGAGAATTTAGAACTAAATGGGGGTTTAAATTTTTCAATCTCTGAAACACATTGAACCGTATCAAACTACGGGATGCCCCTGTGTCTAACAAGGCCTGAAATGAAGGTTTTTGAAAATGTAATAGGAGGAAGGGGCGACCCTGGGGTGTTGATACGGTGCTTACAAGTTTTTTGGCTGGGACATGGAGTAATCTACTGCAGTGTCCTGATCTATAGGTTGGGCTAGGACCTGTTTCTGGGCGGGTTCTGCACAACAATGTGGCGCTTGTGTACAACAGTGACAACACGTTTGATGTTCACAGACCGTATCCTCTACGACGTGCACCATGGGCTCAATATTTCTACGGCGCGGCTCATTAACCGAGCCGGTATTAACGGGGGCGCGGCCACGTGGAGCGTAGCGGTGTTGCCTAGAGGGGTTTCGAGGCTGGGCGTACCCACGGGGTGAATAATTGGTCCGGCGCGAGGCCGGCGGAACGTGACGCGCAAGGTCACGTTTTAATGACAGGCACTCGGCTTTGATTGGAAGAGTGGAACCCTTTTCTTTTTTGGAATAATGTGGTTCAAAGAACCACAAAATAATTGCAGTTCTGTCACTTGCACTGGTTATCTTTTTTATACAACAGAAATGTATTATAACATCGTACATTTTCCATTTTGTTCAAAGTAGATCGAAGTTTGTAAAAATTTCCCATATATATATATATATATATATATATACATATATATGTATGTTATATGTATATATGGTCTATATATATATATATATATATATATATATATATATATATATATATATATATATATATATATGTATATGTGGTCTAAATAAAGCTATGCCCGCTACTATGGTTTATAATGAATTCCCAATGATTCTTGGTCACATGATGGTCTTGTTCCATAGGGTAAGCGTTAAGACGACAACATCTATATGCCGGAAACTATCAAGTAGAGCTGAAAACGCGTCAGGATTTGGAGTCTACGCTTCAGGATGTAAACAGTTGGATGATGGCAATAAAGACAGAATTCGTTATTTTTTTATCTAGAAAGATGCTTAGTGAATCGAAATGGGACAAACTTAATGGTACCGGTGATATTTTTTAAGGTCTGAATCTGTAAAACATCTGGAGTGCAACTAGACAATGAGTTGAACTTCAAGAAACACAGCGCATCTAAGTGTCAGGCTGCGATGCCTAATCTCTTAAGAATTAAAAATATTAGATCATATTTGACTTTGGAGGCATGTAAAATATTTATGTCTGCTTTAGTATTATCACATCTGGATTATGCAATTGCAATTCTTTGTGGATTACCAGAGTGCACCATTCACAAATTACAAGTAGTGCAAAATATTGCCGCCAGGATCACTCTGAATAGAAGTAAATACTGCAGTGCCACACAGTGCTTCAAGGACCTGCATTGGCTGACCCTTAAATATAGGATACAATACAAAGTGCTTGTACTGGTATTTAAATGTGTTAAGGGAGAAGCGCCAGGTTACCTGATAGATTATTTGCATACATATAAACCATCTAGAGCTGGTTTAAGATCAAGTGTTAGTATTGCAAATGATCCTCTCATCCCGTTTTGTGCCAAGAAGACCCATGCTGAAAGACCAGTGTCGGTGGTCCAAGGCTTTGGAATTCTCTACCGGTGGACATAAGATGTTGTGATACTCTTAATAATTTTAAAATTTGTTTTAAGACACATTTATTTAGTCTTATATGATATCTGATTTGGACTCTCATTCCAACTTTTTACTTTAAAGGTAATGTTTTTTCAGTGACGCAGGAACTTTTCATCATGACTACTTTAATGTTTTATTTTCAGCTTTTAGATGTGAAGCGCAAATGGAGACTAATATGTATTGAGTTATAGCGCTAAATATAATGAATATATTTACATTTACATTTACGTTATTAAGTTTTATAGTTTCGGAGATATGGCCCAAAAGATTATGTTGTTGTGTTCCGATTGCAGCGCCCCTAGCGGCCATATCCCGAAAATGAAAAATCACTTCCGAGATATGTGTGACATAAGATGTATCAGTTTCAAAAGGATTCCTGCAAAACTGTAGCCTGTAGAATGCTATATGTAAGACACAAGCACCAGCAAGAAGGCAAAATTGAGGACAACTGACAGACAGACAAACTGAAAAAGCGACACAAAGTTGAGACAAGATGACTAGAATAAGAATAAGCTATAGTTTATGTTATTTAGGTTTATAGTTTTGGAGTTATAGCCAAGAGATGATATGTTGAAGTGATTTATGTGAAGCGCCCCCTAGCGGCTATTTTCTGAAACTGAAATAAACTTTCGAGATATTATTGTATGCCATAAGATGTATCAGTTTCAAACGGATTCCATCAAAACTGTGGCCTGCAGAATGCTATATGTAAGACAAAAGAACCAACAAGAAGGCGAAATTGAGGACAACTGGCAGACAGACAAAAATACTGACAAAATGACACAAAGTTGAGAAAAATGAATAAACCATATTACGAAGAAGACACAGAGGATGAAAATGAGCTTATGTTTGTGAAGATAGGACCAATATTGACAAAGTAATGATGAAGATAAAATTTTTTTGACGTTTTTTGATGACATTGATCTTTGACCTACGAATACCAAAAGCAAAAGGCTTCCAGGACTTTTTCAGATCGATTGCTACAAAATTGTAGCCAGGATAGAACTGATAAAAAGACACATTAACACACCCACAAACAGACATACGCGACTGACCGACATGCTTGTCTAAATCGAAGATTCATACCCCTAGGTTTACAATGGAATGTTCCAGATCATTGATATAAACTTGATAGAAAACCATACGTCTATTCATACGAATTCTTCAGACTGACCGAGTGCTACCTCTCTACAAGACATGTGGCGCAAACTCCAACACTATTAGCTTATATTCATTGTAAACCGTTCCATTGATACATAACAGGGTCTTGTTTGTTCACAGTTATCGGATCGACCATTTCGGCTTTGCTTCTAGTGGCGACTAAATCACCAGGAAAAGGTTCAGCTTTGATGGGATATACAGGGCACTGTATAAAATCATCTTTTCTTTTTAGAATATAACCTTGAAATGAATATTTATAAATGAGTTTATGGAGTTTAAAAATTTAAGAATACGAGCAGTGACTATGGTCGAAATACAAAGAATTGTGAAAATAAATGTCTGCACCAACAATGACTATACAAAGCGTCCTCCCATAGCTACCGATTTTTTTTTATTCGAAAATTATTTTATTTGACATTCGCCAGGATCTGGAATGCTATTGTAGGCATAAATGATAATAGAAAGCTGAATAATCGACCATTTTTCTTGATCTTTACATCCACCGAATCTGGACCGCTATTGTCGTCATAAATTATGAAAGATGGCTAAATAAAACATTTTTTTTGTTCTTTCATTACATCTGCCGAATGTTGTGGCCGGATAAAAATCAGCTGGAAGGTCCTTGACATTGTCAAGGATTTCTGCAGCCGATATTCCCTGCCAGATTAAAGAAAAAATAATCCGGCCGGCGGCACCCTCACATCTACCGTTCCTACCGATCGATTCGGAAATAAAATGGTAGATGGTAGGCCGGCTTAATATCGGTTCCCACTCACATTGGAAGAAAACAAGCTGGGTTCTCGCATAACACAAACTGGACTTCTCGTCTAGCAGTGACAGCATATGGTAACAGCGCATGTTCTATGCAACCAGATACACAATCAAAAGTGGTCGTGGGCTGCTGCAGAAACTCGGATCGACCCGTCAGTCCTTCCCTTCGATATTTCAGGTGAAATAAGTAGAAATTTATAAAACGTCACAGTTAATAATGTATGATCAAATGACACGCACCTTGTCGACTTCGGGCAAAAGCGAAGGTTATTTAAAGTCATTTAAGGAGCTTACTTAAACCATTGGTTTAATTTTAATTACTAAACTACCCAAAGCCCTCTTTTTCAGTAAATACATTAAACGTGTACTAAAACGCAATACACATGCAGGACAGGCACTGATGGGAGGCTTAATACCGAATCACACTTTGATATACCAACAAGCATTAACTGAAACCGTGGCAATGTAAATATTTACCAAGAACACTTTTAAAAAGGGGAAACGTTTAGACTACAAGTAATGCATGTGGACGGTGTAAATTTGTTATTTCGTTATACATTTTTTTTTCAAAATATACTCTGCCTGACAGCATTATGAATATGTTTTTGTCACAGGTAGAAATGGTTATAAAATAATTAATAATGTACATGTCAGTGGCCTTGTGCAAAGCCATTAACTGTCTTTAATATAAAAAAAGGCGTATATGCAGGCTGACCAAGAAATTTGCTAACATGTTTTTTTAATAAAAAAAATGAATAATTACATACAGGTACTTTCCTTGGTGAAATCGGCGAAACGCGCAGGCTTGCAATGCGTCCCCGTCATTAGTCGGTGTGTTTGATCCTTCCACGATGTGCTGCCATTTGCTCGGCTTATTCCTGATGTTAATGGGTTATACACCGAATGGTTGTCACACACACATCTTCACAGAAATCTTCCAGCAAAAATCAATAAAACTACATTCTGAAGCCGTGATTACAACGGAAAGGGGCAAAATCATGTGTTTCGCTATATGCGGCAGGAGTTCCTGGTGTTCTGGCGGGACGTACCATCTTAATTCAAACATCTGTACACTTTATTCCAGTGATGTGGACTCAGACGGTGTTTGGGAGACAATATTTGTTAAAGTAAGTCAGAGAGAGAGAGAGAGAGAGAGAGAGAGAGAGAGAGAGAGAAGGAGGGGGGGGGGGTGTCTACGATACTTTTCAACAATTGAATACATAATGAAAGAGCCAAAGGCAGCAAATTCGGATATAGTGCAGGTTAGGTGAATATATGTGAAGAAAGTTGAGAGATCTGATTTGCCTCTTATGAACATATATTTCACCTATGAAACATGTTCTTTTGTTAATATCTTAAGTATCGCAAACGTCTTTTTTTTTGTTAAAATGTTTGTGGAGTTAGCCGCCTCCATTTTTATATCCTGTCTTATTTAATTTTTAATCTATGTTTGACTATCTGCCGAGTTCTGTTTTGGTTTGTGGCAGGGCGGTAGTTCTTGCTTCCTATCACATTAGTTTATATCCTGCTGTCACACAGGTCCCGTGTACACCGCACCTGTGTGTAATCAGCATCGACATGTGCTAGGACATAACACTACCTAACACTCATCCGCCAAATATATTACCGCTCCTCAGTTTTGATTTGAACGCAGAACCTCCTGGCTTTAAATCGCAACATCTTATCAAACGAGGGGCTACAAAAATAGAGATATGAAACAGCTGCGCATGATTGAAAAAATTCTCACCGTGATTCGATGAGTGTTTTCTCTGTAATGTTATCCATTTGACAAGCTGCCTTCTTTCTTTTCAAGATTTTTTTGGTGTAGGTAACCGCCTCCCTTTTTTAATGATTGCTTAACTAAGTAGTATGTACGTGTACAAGTATGTACGTGTACATCTGCAGAGTTCCATTCAGGTTTCGGACAACGTGACAGGGGCATATATACTCTATTATCCTGGTGTCAACCAGGTTCGTTGTTCTACTCCTGCGAGACCTAGGGGTGTGTCATCCCCATTACTGGGTCATAACACCGAGGAACCACGAAAGGGCTAACTAGTTTGTGAGTGAAACATGGCTGTTGGGCACAGTCTCTCCATTAAGCTACAGAGCGCTCACCCTGGGTGGGGACCGACCGTGAAAAGTCTCACCGCCTCGGCTAAGATTCGAACTCACGATCTCCCGGCTTTGTGTCCTCCGCCCTACCCCTTAGCCACAGAAGCCGGGGCTGCCTTCTTTCTTTATTATCTTGTCTTCATTAAATATTATTACATAAACCATGAAAATAAAAAAAAAATACTTAGGGTTTAGTACGACGAGGTAAAACTATGACGAAATCAATAATATCGTAAAAATGTATGATTCAGACCAAATTGCTCATTTACTTTAAGATGCTAAACAGTGTTTAACGTGTTTAGTACAGTAAAACCTCGCTTACGACCCCCTCAGTTTGACGACCACCTCAAAGTTACGACCACCTTTTCATGGTCCCGATTTTTATGCTCTTTAAATCATATTTGTAAACCTCAGAATAGCGGGCACCTCGGTTTACCGTTTAACGACCACTTCTTATGGTCCCAACGGGTGACCTAAATCTTAACTGTGCGACCGATAAGTACTGAGTAAACGTTGCTTGACCAGGGGTAGCGGGAGGTCAGGCTGAAACCAATGCTTTACACCACTAATTAGTAAAGGGCAGTAGATGATACGAGTGTGGATCATAGATTATATCGTGTTCGCAGATGATCACACCGGGCCAGGAAAGTTTGCGTCACGCTCTCTTCTCTGTTATCAGGCCTGCCGGTAATTATATGATATTATTTTGCATAGGCCCCTTGCTTTGACTAACTCACTGGCTATTAATGAGTTATAATTGGTTAATATTTAATTCATCATTAGGTTAACTATTCAAAAACAGGTTATTTGCTGGGGAAAGTTTGAATTATACTCCTTTTTTTAAGTATGAATAAATAAAATTATACAAAACATATAATCTTTCTTCCCTGTCATATTATGTACAGTAAGGTGGAAAATATAATCGTGCAGTAATTCCAAATTATATCGAATAATTAACTGCCCCTCACAGAGCACTAAGAGTTAACATCGGAGGACCAGACGAGCTTTTTTAAGACCCTTGATATAGTCAAGTCTGACTTAAGCGACCACCTCGGAAGTATGAAAACTTTATCGTGGTCCCATTGGTGGTCGTAATTCCGAGATTTTACTGTATAGATATATTTCATATCACAGTTTGCAAATGGTTGCCCAGTAGAAACCTGTGTTCTCTGGGTCTACCTATAATGTTCGTAATCTAATTGTCAGGTTGTCAGGAGCGAATTACTGCTGTCAATAATTATATGGGGAAAAAATTCCTTAGAAAGAAATCATCATAGTTAAATAGTGAAAAAAATTCAAATATTGTGTAGAAAAAGAATAAAAAAGGACCAGTATACAACTAAAAAAACTTAATTTTGAAGCCATTTTTCTACACTAAAGCTTTAAAGTCCGTTGAACTACTTTCCTGTTTTGCTTAAACTACTGGCATCAAAGCTTATAGGATTTATAGGAAAATAATTTTTTAATAGTGTATTACAATTATATTGGTATTATAATTCTGGTATCACAGAATGTTAAAATATTTGAAATTGTCCTCATTCCTGCGGGGTGCTAATTTTTTTCCAGATATATCGCACTTTGAAATTCGGTTTGACAAAAAGAATCATTTAATTCCATTTCGTCTTTCTTCTCTTTAATTATTTCATTTGCATTTCATTATAATTTCCATTTTTGTTCTCTTTCTTCTGTCATTTTCTGTCTGCAAGATCTCCGAACTGACTGATTTTTCAAAAGCTTTTTGCACAATATGAATTCGCAATTGAAATAAGTTTGACCTTATTCCCAATCTTGTACACACCATATCTGCTTCCCCCCGGGGGGGGGGGGACCTTATTTTGCCCCCTTGACGATTTTTTAGTTTACAGTTCTCGTTACTATATAAATATATTGTAACGGCGGACCGAACGTCTCTCTCGCTAGTGAAGCATGCTTTTCTAGCGAAGCGGTTGGTACGCCGGACTTGTGCGCCATCGACATGGGTCCGAATCCCGGATCGGCCCGATATTTACCCCTTAAAATTTATTTTCGTAACAAAATGGAGGCTCGTCCAACGTGACGGTAAAACTTTGTGGCCAAGGGAATAAGCTCACCAAATTGTGACTCCTGGGAAATTTAGGCTGTTCTGATAGCAGAACGCTCTTAAGAGGGGGGTGTGTTACGGGGTGACATAAAAGCGGACCGAAGCTTGCTTTTCTAGCGAAGTGGTTGGTACGCCGAACTTGTGCGCCACCAACCTGGGTTCGAATCCCGGATCGGCCCAGAATTTTCCCCTGAATAATTTGTCTTCGTAACAATATATATATATATATATATATATATATATATATATATAGTATAACTCGTCTTTTAAATGTCCTCTCACTGCAGGTATCCACAGGACCAAGAGCCGCTGGTATGTATATTGTGTAATATGTGATTTAATTAATTATATATGCTTAAATACGGTACGTTTACAGAAAAATTCTCGCCAGTCTGCAGCCTCATATAGGCATCTAAAAACATGGTAATTTTGTCCACACCTGACATGCTAGCTGGCTAAAAATAAAAGCACAATGTCGAGGATAAATCACGATGATTCCAAAGACACTCGTTCTAGCGTGAAAGATTTCTTCTGTTTCAACTTTGTGCACCATGTTTTGAGTAACACATACATGTACCTATTCCTGTAGAGTCATTTATTGTTAATCCTTACAGCAAGTGGCCTCTGTAAAACTTCTGTCTCGGCCCTGGGAGTCGGTGACCCCGGTATTATCCCCAACTCCGCCTTCAAAGCCATCAGTGAATACAACAGTGACTGGGATGCCGCCAACGGGAGGATCTGTGAGGGTTGTAGAGGATGGTGCACCAGAGACGGTCGGCTCGCGATACCCGGTTAAGACTGGTGGCAAGTTGACCTGGGCCAACCCAGAGTAATTCAGAAGATAGCCATACAGGTAAAATAATCCACCAGGGTGTATATAATATATGCGGTTTACCTGATGTCAAAATATTATTCTCATGTATCTTTATGACAATCTTTGGTACAGTAATCAGGGATGTTTATAGCGTTTTACTTCTTCTATTACTGACGCTCACACCAAATTGTCCAGCCCTGGAAATACACAATTTTTGTTTGAACCGTCCGGATATAAATGAAAGTCGTGTATGGAGGGTTTCTTTTAAATATTATTGCAAAAATTCTAAGTTAATTAAACTTAACATTTATTACTAGCTTGCGACAGATGGTTTACCTGTATTTATAATTGTTTAATGTATACACTACAGGGTGTGGTCTTCTCTCTTCGTCGATTCTGGATCAGTCGTTTTAGTCTGGCTTATAGTGAAGATGGCATCAACTGGACTAGGTACAGAGTTGACGGACAGAAAAAGGTTATGAGTTTTGTACAGTCTGTTAAACAGGAAACACATTACGCCATAAGCTTTCTGTCTTGAACTGTCGTTTTAATAATTGTTTGACAGAAATTATAATACACGTCCTAAATTTAAAGATTCTAATTAGTCATTCGAAGGAACGAAAATTACCTTTTCTCAGGTTTAAAAGTATGGAATTTATTTTGTCACCAACAAGCTCAAACTATTAATACCAGATAAGTTCAAAGAACTCTCTCACATATTTGACAAACGATCTGTAAGGGTGAAATTCACTGGAGGAGCGATTTCAATTTAATGCAACAATTTTATTTTAAATCTCCGACTCTTGTATCATTTAAAACTAATTTAAAAACGTATCTCTTTCGGCAAGCTTTTGGTTATAAATGTGCGTATTTTTTTTTCTTATGTCAGGCACAGGGAGTAGATTTCCATGGAATTGTATGTGGGTATTTGTGTGTGTGTGTTTGTGAATTGCGCTGTGAGTCTGACCATCGGAGTATTGGCGCTTTATAAATACTATTATGTTATTATTATAATACTGTAAATACTATATATTAATACTATAAATACTATATATTACTATTATTATTCTTATTATTATTCTTATTATTACTATTATTATTAACTACTGAAAGAGGTTTTAAAATACTTAGGATCCCGGTATTAACATTCATCCTGTGTGTAAACGTCCTAAAACCATGCAATGCCGATAATACAAGGGTCGAGGCCGTTTAAATTGGTCTGAAACCCTCAAGGATTGTACCGGCTGAAAAAAGGGGGGGGGGGGTAGTTCCGGACCCCCTGGACCCCCTTCGGTCCGATTCTGCTACTGACGAGGTATGCATATTTCCTTTTTTTAGGAACAGCTTCCTTGCCTTAAAACATACATTTATTTCATCTTTCATATCTTCCTTACACCAAATTATACTTCTCACAACAATAATATATGTAACCAATCAAGGATATTCAAAAATCTGAATGCCCCGCGTCCCATTACGGTTCGCAAATGTAACCATCATGACTGACCAGATCTTCAAGATAAACATACTAAGGTATGCATTTCTTGCCATGAGCACAGCGCCACAAACTAAGTGTTAAACATTTGTACATATCTGAATGAGACAGTATTCCACTGAAAAATCTATATTTTAATTTAACTTTTAGAATAAAAACAAACAAAAAACAAATGAGCCAACATTCATCATCTCATTTGATACATCCCCTTACCAAGACAAAAAACCCGGTTATCGGTATATTAGTTAGTGTCATATATCACAGGAAGCATGTATGTCAGCGACCGGTCATGAAAAATGGTGTGTGGAATATTTAGTCGGAGGATAAGTTTACTCAGTGCTTGTTTTTGTAAACTGTCACACTTTAATATAACATTAAACCTGGTTTTAGGTATTTGCTGGAAACGTTGACGCCACAAGCATTGTGACGGTTCCTCTGCCAGTTGCCCTGGAGACACATCATCTGCGCTTGTGGGTTGAGTCCTACCGTTGTACCGCATGTCTTGGTGTGATATGTGCACGTTTTGAGCTTTATGGTTGCCAACCCTTCTGATCAAGAACCTCGCCGAGAACAAACGACATTTTCATACCAATTTTGATCTAGTTTGGTCATATACCTATCGAGTCGTTGTGTGGACTTGCTATAATATAAACTAGTACACTTGTGTTAGATGCTATATTTCATAATAATATATTCTAAATAACATGAAAAGTCGTCAAAAGATCCAATGCCCACCTTTGAGGATTTTGCGCATCAAATTTAGTATTTAATCCATTTACAAGGTATAGAATGAAAGGATTTAAGCATACATCATGTAATCTCAGCTCTTTACACTTTGCCTCTGAATGCTATTGTAGCTGTGGTAACATTTTATGGCTGTGTCCATTACAATAATGACAGAACAACCCGATTTGCTTTGTACATACATCAGTTGTTATGATGCATGTTGTTTTGTGTATATATGTATTTCAAGGGGTCTGAGATTGAACACACTTCAGTGATTGTCAAAGTACTGTAAAAAAAGAATCCCAACTTATATACATGGCGCAGTCGCTGAAGCACAATTTCCTGTCTATGTTATACATACCCACCCACAAACACCTACATCTCCACACACACACACACACACACACACACACACATATATAGTCAGTAATAGTTGTTTCATTTATATCAACGTTGACACTGCAGGAACATTTTGATCAGTGATCCTATTTTATCGTATCGATCAATTATTATCACTATTATCAATTATTATTATAATTATTATCGTCATCTGCGCGTGTGATTTTTATTATGATTATCATTTATAATAAATTTGGTCGGTCTGTATCGATCAATATATCGAGAAATTTCTCCTGTCAAATTAAAAAAAAAATGATTAATAAAATATATTCAGTTTGGTAAAATTCACAGAAACACGTCAAGATAGTATTCACTATTGTTACGCCATATGTAACGTACAGCCGATTACTTGACAGGATTGAGCGTGACATGTTTCAGTGAAAAGACCTGATCTCTCTCACTTGTATGCGTGTTGCCTGTGACTAAATGCTTTTTTGAAGGCCCTTCGTGCCAAATTTAGTCTTTCTTTGCTTGAAATGAAATAGTGAAAAAGATTTTTTTTATCTTATTCCTATTATAATATTATGAAAAAATACCTAATAAATTTAAATTTAAATATTTTCCAAACCCTACTGAAATCATATATATGTAGACATATTACGATTTCTAAGAGTTTTTTGGGTTAACTCTTTCAGATTTAACTTTTTCGAATTAAGGTGAGATATATATACTGTTCATCATCACCATCATCTTCTTTGGAATTTTTTGTGTTCAAATTGTAAGATTTATTTTTTTAATTGCAATCTGAGTATGAAAAAAAATATTCAAACCAAGATATAAGGCTATTAAAATAACGATGTAGAAAACATGGAATCCGAATAAAAAAACATCATACGGCAAATATGATAAATAAAAAATCTGGTTTATAATATAATAATTGTTAATATTACATGCATGAGGATTTACTTTCACAGCTTATATTCTACTAAATCTCTGAGTTACCTGTATATATCCTACGAAAGCTCTATTAAATTATGACGGCACGCCTTCCGCATATAATATCTGACCGCTGTAACTATAACCCACTAACACAATATTAGAAGGCGACAATATTTACAATTTGGTAATATTCTGTATCACGCGATCTCAGCTTTTCATATACACAAGAGCACTAGATTTTATATGTAATGAGATCTCAAAGATGCACAGGGCCCCCCCCCCCTCTAAATTTAGTTTCTGCAATAAGGTCCTTATTTTTTCTTACACACCTACAATATTAACTAAATACCAACATTTACAGAATATATGGCAATTTTAGTGACAATAACATAGTGGAAACATGGTAACACAGCGGACACATCAACCTTTCCACGAAGCAACTTATGAAGTTATGGATGCAGAACCCAACCAGGGGCGGATACAGGATTTTAGAATAGTAGGCGCCGAGGGGGATGGGAAATTCCCTCCCACGGTGTAGAAACATTTTGAAAATACAGGCTATAATGGCACAACATTAGGCAGTTTAAAAGGCATCATGATGCATGTCTACTAGGTTACCTTTCTGTACACTGAGTCACTGGTCTCTACTTCTGAAATCGCAAAAAGGTCGGTTATTGTATCTAAATCCATATAACCTATAATAAATGGAACTTTAATGGTACAAGGAGCGGGTTACTGAAATCTACCAGTCATAATACAACCTGTACCGCCTTTAGCAGGAAGAACTATGTCTATGCGACAACTGGGTTACCAAAATTATTTATTCTACTATGAAAAAATAACATAGCAGACATAGTAGACCTTTTCCCATATACCATGTTCCATTGGATTCCTGGTAGGTTCATTTACCACCCACCAGACCTCAATAACTTTTACGAAAATTGAACTTTTCTAAAGTAATCTGTACAAGATAATTCCGGTTGCATGATCTAACAACATCAGTGACTTTATGGACATTGAGTAAAAGTATGATCTTCTTTTCTTGTACAAGTCCCTGAGGAACTTCTGCATTCAGAACAAAAATGTAGCTTCAACTTTTTTTCATAAATTCTTCAGGCGCCACCAGGTGACTATCCAAATGTAATATCAGGTATACTGGCAGGTTTCATGGAACTAAAACGTCAGGGTAACGTAGTGGACATTACCATGAAGGACAAAGAGTAAAACCCCTGTTATAAACATAATTTTCAGAGTTCATTGACTGCAAAAGGGTTGCTTTCACAGGGGGTACTGTAATCTTCCCAGGAAAGGGCAATACAATATTAAAACACAACTATTTTTCAATTTAGGGACCCCTGCAAATAATTTTGCGGTTGTCGGGACAGTAACTTATTGGATATTATAGAAGCATCATTCACATATCTTTGAGTCACTAAAATCTGAGAATGTCTGAGATGCACAACAAAACATCTCTATATTAACCACTTTTCTCCAGCAGAGAGAATATAGGTATCTCTGAATTCATATAATAGGTCCAGGATGCAGTTTATTGAAAATGTTTATCATTTGTCTGAAATGATCCATTTGATTTGCCTATGAAGAAAAACATGATTGATAGCTAGTTGAACTCAGGGGGAGGCACTAAAACATGTCTGCATAATCTTTCGGATTATTTTACCGGAGGGTCTGCATTGACATATGCATGAAAGTCATATTTTTATTGACGACCACAGCAGTCTGAAATTACATGCCTGCTATTCAGCATTAACTGTTGGCAAGGATTTTACATTTAGCCTCGATCTGAGTTAGGTAAAAAAAAATCTCGTAAATTCATGCATCATCCGAATTCCGAAGTCATAATAGCATTATTTTGACCATCTATAGCACCTATAGACATATTTTGTATTAGGACCTTAACCATACCCGCCTCCACATATCCCAAATAAACTCTTAAGTGGCCATCATTATAATTTTATTGAAAGTTATCGTAGACAAGAAGACAAAACAGGTCGGATCTTGCCGTTTTGGCCTTTTAATTTGTCCTACTCAAAATGTCATCACTTCATTCCTGTCAGTCTTCACTTCCTTCTCTGAAATACTACAACAACGTTCGGGAACAATTCGTATTTTCACTCAAAGAGATTGAAAAAAAGTACACAGTTTGGCCGGTCTGCATCTAGGTCCGCATGTACATTGCGTCCTTTAAATAACAAAGGTATAGAAAAATCACTGATAGTGTTTTCTGAATGTACAGAATTCAGATTTTTTTCTGACAAAGTAGCATACTTTATGTCAAAAGGCCTTTCTTACCCCAACTCCTTGCTTTGCTTTTTTGAGCATTGCAAGACACCGGGAATTCCCCTCTGAAAAGTCATTCAGACAGAACCTTAACAATTTTTGAGCGTTCTGTGCTGGTCTCTTTTGTAAAGCTGTGTGGAAAAGCCTGTATTGCTGCCGTTAATTTTAAAGGACCCAAATGAGCTGTCCATACTGGTAATCGGATTGGACAATTGTGGAGGTAAACCTTGACCAGGGAAATGTAAGTTGGCCATAACGTATCAGAGGAAAGAACAATGACTAAAGGCCTGTGAACCAGATTGTCTCTATAAAACTGACGGTAACCAACTCTGAGAAGAATGATATGCTGAATATGTGGGTACCACTCTCAATGATGAACTCTTTAAATATTTTGTGCTTTCTATAAATTGTTTGTTGATTGCCTGAGAAGACAATGCGCCCAGGACAGCCAAGGAAGGTTTGGAGAATTATGTGTAACAATGGTTATGTTACAAGTGGCATGGCACTTATGTCGTGGTTCCTGAGAGTGAGGCAGAACTAGCACGGCACATATATGTTGAGTCGGCTCTGTTTTATGCCATCCCAGTTTAAGCATATAAAAGTGTAAACTTTCAGTAATTCAGTCATATAATTTTGCATCACAGAACTAAACTTTATTGTGATTATCTGAGTCTAGTTAAACTTAGGGGAACCCTTGAGATTTCTTCTAAATGATGCATTCCTAGAATTTTTTTTTCATAAGAAAACGTGAATTTTCTTCTTTAACTAGAGCAGAGTTTCATTGTTTCTCTTCAGAGTAGAAAGGGTACACATTTCTTTGTTTATCTTAAGCATGAGCTATGGTACATGTAGGCTGAAGAGTGCAATCCCTGGTGATGCCTGGTGTCGGAACTTACCGTTACGGTTAAGATATTGTTTAGACACGCTTTTTTAACGTGCTACTAAGTATATATATATATATATATATATATATATATATATATATAAATATATTATTTTTTGTTGTATATAACTAATCAATTTGTCTTTAGATTTACTTATGCTTTTGGTCTCAATGTATGTATAGGTGTCTGGTCATAAGGGTCCATGCTGAGAGAATTCTGGGCAAGGTTCGACCTGGAGTCTGACCTTTTCACGCAAAGAATGAGACAGACAAAGTAGGGAGATAAAACAAAAGATCTCTTGGGAATGACTGACAGTTGAAATTGAATGTTATGTCCCCAATCCATTATAATTCAAAGAGATGACTTGGGGGCTGGCAAACGTGTCACATTTCGTCAAGCTTCAGCTGAATAGACAATGGCTTTATATTCAAAGATAGGACATACTGGACTGCCTTTAAACTCACTTAAGGACGATTTAAAGGCATTATTGACAATTTAAAGAATTTACAATAGAGTAAATTTATAGCTCTCTAATGCTAATGTGCAGCATCAAAGGCTGAGAGGCGTGCGTTAGACGATATAAAACATTAAACTTTAAATTGATTTTAGATATAGCATCCAGGGAAAACCAATCATGCTCGCATTGATAAATCAATAGTGAGGTACCGGTATAATGCAGAGTCAGTGAGAGACCCATCATGAATGCCAGAGATCTGGATAGTGCAATACCATTGAAGAAATCAGTACAGTTTTTTTCATGAGGCCTGAATTAGCGAGCCTTGGTCAACTGGTCGTCTTATTTTTTATTCTATGTATCAATATATTTATCGGCTGTCTCGCCCACATCTCCAGATAAAACTTTAGAAGTGAATTATTAATCTCAATTCTATGACTGTGTTCACAACGGAAGGAAACAAAATCACGTGTTTGGCTGCTTGCGGCGATCAGGAGAAGCGTCCCATCAGCATTCAAACACCTGCAAACTTTATCAGAGTGTATCCGTGAACCCAGATGATGGAGCGATGAGAATATATATCAAAGCATGTGGGTGTTTGTGTGTGTGCCTATACAGGACGGAATCAGTAATTGTTTGAGAGTACAATGGATAAACGGATTGTGGAAATGGATAATTGTGTCCGCCAATACAGAATTTTGCGGATAATATGTTTTCAGTCGGACGCCGCCGCCGCCGCCTCCGTAACCACTGAGCAGAATTCTTTAAAATTCGGAATTATGATCAAGTCACATGTGAACTGCTGCGCCCTCATTTTTGGTTGACCCTCCGACCTTTCCTCTCTGCACAGCGTTCATTTGTGCTTCTTTTTCCACACATAAACCAACATATCTCGAGAACTGTTTCACCGATCAGGCTAAAAATTTTGCACAAATGTAGCCCTTGGATAGTTTTATAACATACACTTAAAATAGTGGCCCACCTGCAAGCATTTTTGCACAGTGTCCATCTGTTCATCTGCCTTCAGATAATATCACTCATATCTCTGCATTGGTTGGACTTATCCACCTGAAATTTTGTATGTGTATACATCCTGGATAGCTTTCTTGATTTTATGACGGGTGGCGCCACCTACATTCACGTTCTGACTGCAGACATACAGGCTTATATTTTCGGACTAGTTTGACGTATCTTCATTAAATTTTGCGTGTGTTTAGATCTCACGTAGTTTTTATCATACACAAAAACTGGTTGCGCCACCAGCAACCATTTTTCACAGCGTCCGTTTGTCTGCCTTTGGTTAAAATCACTCATCTCTGAAATATCGTAAAGGTATACATCTTGGATAGTTTCTCTTTCAAATAACAGGTGGCGCCACCTACAAGCATGTTTACGTGGCAGACATCCATGCTATTATGCAACACATCTCACTCTATTTCCTCTTGCAACTCACTCCACCCGTCCTACTCGTATTCTAGTATACATATTGTAAACGTTTTTATTTCTGCACCACAGGGTCTAGCTTATTACAGATACCAGTACTGGTTGAACCGATTCAGCCTTGAATATTCTGAACACAAAATCGGGTGAACCACCTACACCACTGTTGGAATGAAAAAGGTAAGAACACCAGGTTGAATAAGCAGCATGTTCTTAGAGATTTTTCTTCTTTTGAGAACATTTAGAAGTAAGCAATTTTATTTTAAATACTGACTATTCCTCGAGTTATTCATGAAAAGTAATTTGTTAAATACTTTCACTGACTGTGGGTACAATATATATTCCCCTTATGGTAACGACAAACCACTAAGTGATTAAGCTTGCTATACACGGTGGCGCGGGGGAAATAGCGAATACACAATTAAATGCAACGAAGCTAATAGTCTGTCATGAGGCCTCCTGGCGAGAACAAAAGGCACCACAGGAATGCCGAAACATTATATGTTGGTTGTAGAGTAAATTAATCATCTTGAATTTTTTTTAAGTTAACATTAAAATGTAGGATAGAAGAGTACTTTATTTGCACTTATTGTTTTGAATTTGAAAAGTAAGATTGCATTGGTAATAAAAGTTTTGTGAATGACACTCACTAGTTCTTGAGATCGGCATAAATCTTTTTTTTTAGAACTGTAAGCAAAATGAATAGCATCAATTCATGCAACTTTACTTGACATTTGTGTATCTCGTGGCTCATTATCTCTCTGCACCTAACCCGTGAAATATCTAGGTTTTAACGTAATATTGCAGGAGATACTGAAGAGCATGGTCAATTAATCACGCTACCATTCGATCAGGATTTATACAAAATGAAATTGTACAGTAAAACCTCGAAATTACGTCAACCATTGGGACCTCGATAAAGTGGTCGCGTTTGGGAGGTGGCCGTCAAAGCGAGGACTTATATAAAAAGCAAACAGAAAATCTTGTTTCGGGAAAAGTGGTCGTTTTGGTCTCTAAAGCGAGGTGGTCGATAGGCGAATTAGTTTTTGCACCACTGTCACTGGTTCTGTTGCAATATCATCTATTCATTTGATCTATTCCTAAAATGACATCAACTGTGGCTACCCTCTCCGTTTAGGTATTCCATGGTTTTGAGTAAACTTACGTCCAATCATAGTTCTCCACATATAAACCACAATCTGTCAGTATATCCAACCCATATGAACCGAATATAGAAAATTACTACACCAAACAAGACTTACACAATAGGGACACCTTTGGCGCACAATGCAAAGCAGTTTAACAGAGCTACCGTCTTATACTGACTACGTAGTTTTATTAATCTTACGTCACTAATAACAGCGATTGCAGACTGAATCAATTATTATAATTATGCCATAGATAGAGAGAAGTACTAATAATCTGAATATCAAAATAACCCGGTCAGCTTACATAAAAAGTGTATTATAATGATCCATGAACACGCACCGGGTTATCCACCGGCCGAGTCGCATAGTAGTGTCAGGGTTAGTATTATTGTCTATAGCGACCGTGGCACCGGTAGGACGGAAGGTTTTGTCACTGTACCGACCACCATCCAGCCCAGCCATCTGAATGGCTTCATTCAATATTTGTGTCACAGTGCCTGCCTGAATTGGGCAAAACGGCTGTGATAATGTAGGAAACAGTGGCATCTCAGGATCACGTCTCTGATCCATAGTACGCCTGATGTAACATCGAAGTGTCAATTTTATTCAGGTCAGCAGCAGGCAAGTTCACCACAAAAACCAGATCGGGAAGTATCATTTTGGTACCGTGGAAAGTGATATCCGCACCGCCATCACGCCGGAATTACACCTGATACACCGAAAATACCCGTTGGCACAAAGTAATATGCATCCTGTTGTATATCATGCTCTTCGTGGCTATATCGGATGGTTTGAGCATTAAGTAAGAGCTAATAAAACGATGACTGTGTCGCAACCTCTTGAGATCCAGTTCCGTATTCTCGGGCCAGCTAATAAACAAATCTCTGAATGGTTTCACTGTCATGACGACCGACCTTTTTATCATGTCAGCGGTTCCGGATTTGACCAATGCCGTCACCATATGACCAGTGTCCGCACAATGGACAGGGTTATCACGAGCAAGACCCTGATATAAAAGTGACAAAGATGCTAGCGTCGCCTTTAACTGAGAATTTGGCCTTACTGAAGAATCAGCAACCGCACATAAAAAACTTGCAATATCTCCAGAGTGAGCTGGTGGGAAAACAATGTCATTTTCAGCACAAAACACAACATTTCGATTTGTCTATTATAGAGCGCAACTGTAGAAGGAGCCCATGCCTTGATATACTACACAGCAGCGCGTTCGTTCCAGTTCACTTCTGCTGTGAGAATCAACAGTTTTACAGCATATGCTCTATTACTGCTCCATCTCAGTATATTTGCAGCAGATATACTGAAAATCTGCTCTCCTGAAATAACCGTCAAGACAGACGCAACAACTTCTGCTATATCTCGTTCTGCTGCCTCCAGATGTACCAGACTGGACCAGAACGCGGATTTGCACCAGATGCTCACACACTGCTGCTTTGAGACATATGATATTTTCTTAAGTTCGGAGAGCAGATCTGGAGCATATAGTGATTCACTGCTGCTCTTACATAGACAATCTACAGTGCAATTAAATTAATTCTTTACAAGTTGGGACAGCATATTTCGAGCAAACCCGTACGCTGAAGGATTGCTGAAATGAACCACGATAATTAGGGCCTACTTGGCCCTGCCCCCCTCCCCTAAGTCCCGAACACCTTTTCCTAATCGCCCTATTTTACTATTTTAGTAAAGATAATGGCCCAGTATAACGACAATCAGGGTTTAAATTTTGTATTATTTTGGCTGACACAGGGACACAATCATAAGACCTTTTCCTCGATTGCTGAATAAAGATTGAGAGATTGAAAACATTATATTTACAGTTTGAGTTAGGCATTGTTAGGCAGAAAAAATAGATCCAGTATTCCGGTGTAATTGTGCTGAGCAGAGGGGTCCATTGCTGCCCCGGTTAATGCCACTTGACTTCAACTCCTGTGTTTGGATACATGATACACATCAACACTGCCTCATCTCGAACTTGACTAACCTATAAACCGTGGCCCATGCTGTTTAAAACAAAGCCGAGGCTGGTACCGGTAACAGGAAAGGAGGACATATTGTCAACCAAGGCAAACGAAAATGTAAGTTCTCCACTTTCTTAGCATGTCTGATAGTATCGTATTTAGGTAGATCTTTAATTGTAAATATTTTATTTCTGATGGGCTGGTTAACATGTTCTGGAGATCTGTAAAACAGTAAATCTGATGGTCGAACTCTGATGGTCTGCCTAGACGCTTCTCTTGTGCATGCTCAAGTAGGACATTTTGAAATCGGGAAGGGGGCGGGGGAGTTGTGGGGGAAGGAAACAGATTATAGCGTTAATAAGAGAAAAGGGCCACGGGCTTGAGTTCCAAACATAATTCAAATTCAAGGTTTGATTAAAAGCCTCTGATCTGAATTTTACAATCTCCCAATTAAAAAACAATTCTTCATTTCTGTTTGCAAGACACTAAAAACCTGGCTTAGGCTTAGGGCCAGACATTTAAAAGTTTACAGTCATGCTTTCTATTCTCTGTCTCATGAGTTTAAGGGGACAAAGTTGTTCAGAGCAAACTGTAATTCTGGCCATTAAGGCAATGTTTTTTTTCTGAATTTGTGTCCACCTACAAACAAGAAGGAAAATAATATCCTGTTTAAACAAATCTTTTGTGTGCAATACCAATCTCTCTCATTTTCAAAATTAGATATTTCTTACCGGGGTTGTTGAATAAAGAAATTGGATTTTAAATCACATTTTTAATTAAGATGGATTTTTGATTTTTTAAATTAAAAATTATGGTCATACTTTACTGAATGTAAACTATATTTAGACTGCTTTTAGACCAATGATAGTAGTCAAGCACACCTTTGAACATTGTGTATTGTAATATTTGACAGAATATTCCACTAAAGAAAGGCTTTTAGCTCAGCTGACTATAAGTCATCTGAGCTATAGTCATGGTCCTTTGTCCGTTGTCCATTCGGCTGGCAGGCCGTTAACAGGGTACGTTTTGAAACCATTGGACCAACGAATCCAAATATTGCATACAGGTAAATGTACCCAAATATCTCCTTCCATACCAAAATTTGGGTCACTAGGTCTTTGTTTCACAAAGATATTAAGGAAAAAGCTCAATTTTTCATTAAAAACCCATTGTTGCACTTCAAGACTGCCTAATGTCAACACTACTGATCTTTTTTTATCAGTTTTAATACACATATTTTTCTATACATTTGCTACGTACATGCCAGAAATTAGGTCAGTATTGCGTACATTCTTTATGTTATCGGCCCAAACAAAACGCACTTTGTAAAAAAATTAGGAAATATGTTTACCTATTGAACATGAGAATTGCTGAAGCTAGAGACTTTTTTCAGTGGTGCAACTATTTACCGGTAATAAAGATTCCACTCACTGATAGCTTGAACTGCTGTTTTAATCATTTTTTAGGCTTTCCCTTTATGCATGACAGTGGAAAACCTGGCTGGGAGAATGAAAAATATATTGATGTTGATCCTCATCTACCCAGAGGGAAGAAAAAGAATAAGCTTATATTAACTGTATATAATTAATAAAATTCTGTTATACACATTGAAAGGTATGTGTTTTTCATTTCTTTTGAAATTGGCGTAAAAGAGAATGCTGCTAAGTGGGCCCTCATATAAAAACACTAATAAGAAGATGGAAGGGCAATGTGGAGTGAACATCAATAAACACGGGTCTGCTCCAGGGGAGCACTGCTCGAGGAAAGCACAGATGATTGCTCCAGGAGAGCACTGCTGTACGAGAGCACTGCTCCAGCAGAGCACATGTCTGTGCCAGGAGAGCATACTGCTCAGGTTCTGCCAAAGTTCTGCTCAATATCTGCTTCTGATATGCAAATAGGCCTGCTCCATTGAGCACTAATTTAGATAATTGGAACCGCTCAATTTGTGCTGAAACCGCTGCTGAAAATCTGCTGCGCAATACCTGGTATATGCATGGTAAGTGTGTAGCAGACTTTCAGCATGTGATCCATAGGTCTTGGAGTACATAAACAGCATATGCTGTAACTGTGCTGAATAACTGATGCAGATCTGCTGGAAACACTGCTCTGGCTATCTACATAAAAACTGCTTCAAATATGCTGCAAAACTGCTGAATTTTGGTAGGGGTAGGCATGAGCCTTGATACATTTGCCCTGTAGAGAGTAATCACAAGAGCACAAACCCACGCACTTGGTGACTGCTTTTAGGGTTCTCGCTTTTGATTTATGTTGTCAAAACTTACTTTTACAGTTTGGATATTTTAGATACTCTAATTTGCCTGAGACAATATGCCGCTGCGTATTATATATATATTAGTCTTGTATATAGTTAATGTTTGTCTTTACACTTACTTATGCTTTTGGGCTCAATGTATGTATGTCTGGTTAAAAGTGTCCAAGCTGAAATAATTCTGGGCAAGGTTCGACCTGGAGTCTGGCCTTGACACACACAATCAGACAGACAAATGGGGGGGGGGGGGGAGGGGGGTGTCAATAAAAACCATTTGTCAATGATTGACGGTTAAAATGGAATGTTATGTGCCAGTCGACTCGACAGTCCCCAATCAATGATTCTACACACAGATGACTAGGGGCTAGCAAATAAGTCACATTTTCCAAACGAACGTCAAGATAAGCAATTCACGTGAACCGACTGTAGCTTTATAATCAGGAGTATAAGGTAGGGCATATTTGATTGTTTACAAGTTCAATAAAGTATGGCATGCGCATAATATATGAGTAACAATAGAGTCATTTATATCTGTCTGTGGTTGACGTGCAGCCTCTCAGGCCGATAGGTGTTTGTAATAATGTTGTGTATTGATATAAATGCTTATTTTATTTTAAATGTAACTTCCAGAGATAACCCATAATGCACGCATCGATACATAATCGATAGTAAACTAACGGTCCATTTGCAGAGTCAGCGAAACACCTATCCTTAATGACAGACATTCAGGGTTAGTGCGGTTCCCATCGAAGGAATGTGTACAGTTGTTTTTCGCGATGATTGAATCATTTATGACCTTAGGTCAACTGATCGTCTTCTTTTTTATTCTATGTGTTAATACGTTGAGTGGATGTCTCGTCAACATCTAGCGTCATATCGACCCTCTGGCATTACGACCAGATTACTAGGGCCAGAGTGTCATTACATCTATGTCTGAGGAACGCGTTAATGAAGATGCAAATATTTCGTCATTTCTGACAATGTTTCATGGCCTACAGGTAAACTGTCAATCAACATAAACCAGACCAATCGTTAGCATTTTTTGTGTACTTTCAAATAATACCAAACATGACCGAGAAAAGTTCCGTTTTAACCCAGCACATTGGTAACCCTTTGGCATGTTTGTTGAATTTATGAGCGCATGAACACAAGCATGGCTCGCACGGGTTTCAGGACGCAGGCAGCTTGCAGGTGATACAGGAAATGACCCGTGTCCATGGAGACGGTGTTTCAGTTTGGGTTGTGAGCTCACATGTATACTATTGTGTAAATTCATTATTTTTAGCATAATATTGAGATTATGGGCCGTTTACCACGATATGAATGCAACCTGATGCAAGACCACTGCGATACATTCTTAGATATAACTTGTATCTCGACTCGGGTAGGCTTAAGGCCGTGTCACACAGCCGTTGACGCATAAATTGCACATAATGTACGCATAAAATTGAAAAATCTGGATTTATACGCGGACATACGTGGAAAAAATAGAAATGTTGGGAGTTATGCATGAAATTATGACAGATGAATCACGCAAGAACGACGCATAAACTACGCAAGAAATACGAATAAACTGCGTAAAATTACGCATATCCATGGAAAAGCCAAATTCCTACATAATTCCCACGGATGAAACACAATCACGAAGGAACTGCGTATGATCCACGCATGATTTACGCAAAGCACGAATGAATAGCGCATGCTCCGCGTATAGATCGCGTATGTATCACGCATATGCGCGTATGAATTACGCATTATTTGCGTAAGAACTGCGTATAACCTAGGTAAATTACGCATAGATCCCGTAAATCCAAAAAGAGGAAACATTTTGTGCAGCTCAAAACGGTTTTCGCGTATGTCCGCGTATGCCCGTGTCCGCGTATGCCTACCCCGCCCCCCACTCGCTGCGCATAGCGACGAATGAAATGCGCATGAAAAACTTATGAATTACGTATATCGCGCATGAATTGCGTATCTCGGCGTATGCCTCATATTTTATGCGTAGTTTATGCGCAATTTATCCGTAAGTGCTGTGTGACACTGCCATTACCAGCCAAATTATCCGATATCCTACTGAGTCGGGTTGTCACGGCTAGTCAACATCTCCAGAGAAAGCTTTCGAAGGGAATTAGTAAAACTGCCTTCTGTGGCTGTGTTAACGACGGCAGGAAAAAATGAACATGTGCTTGGCTGCTTGCGGCGGAAGTGCTTGGTGTTCAGGAGGAGAGTACCATCAGCATTCAAACACCTGCAAACTTTTTAGAGTTTACCGTCAACATAGATGGTGGGGCGGTGAGGATATATGTCAAAGTAAGTGTGTGTCTGCTGTTGTGTGTTTGCAGCTGAAAGACAGATAATCAAAATATTCTTTTCACAAGGTTCCTATGAATAAAAAAGTAGAAAGTCTTTGCCATTATGGTTTAAATACTAAACAAAGATGAAACATTTTAAACTTCAATAAACACAAATTATATTCTAGACTATATTCCTCGATACCTATAGAATATGTCTTCAGCACATACTTATTTTTTAACTTTTTTTTGCAGCTGAAGTCGAAACCAAGTGAGAAAGGTATGTCTACACATTCTCAAACAGAACAATTGCATTCTTTTTTCTATGTAAACAATACAGTAAATCCTCATCCGACTTTCACGCTGGTGGCTCGATCTCGTTACTTGGACAACCACTATTCTGTCCCTGGAGCAAATATGACATCCAAACAGCTACCTTGATTACGCTTGTCAGGATGGCCCTCCAACCATGTTATTTGTGTTGATATGGCTGAATTGGTCTATATATTAAACCACTAAGTTGTTTGTGTTGACATTTCGCCTGTTGATGTCTATAAAAGCTTCATCAGAGTGCTATATGTCTCCGCTAGGTGGAGTTCTTGTGCGAATGTTGTATCACTCTAGCCGCTCTTACGGAAATTTAGCTTAAAATATTTAATGTCAGATTTTTACAACTCACCAGGTGTTGCCCGTCTGTTAATCATTTTAGCACCTAATTGTGGGGCCTACCCCTCGGCCCTCGGAACTGACTCCGCCTTTCAGGCAGGTAGTACCGACTTCCGGCCGTATATGCAGCTCCGAATGGGAGGATTTGTAGTGATTGGGATGCGTGCCCTTGATCAGACACACGTCATTCAGAGGGTCTCGATAAAAGTAAACAGTCAAAAAACGTACTATAAAGAGAACGGTGTTTATTTGGCAGGTTACCTGGATGTTACCTTAACACCAAATAAAATGCCATCTGAAGCCGTTTATAATTTAACCGCATTAAATGGTTGATTATATCATATTGTATAATTGCCTTAAAAGGATTGGATTCTTATGTCACATACCGCAATACTGAGCTTATAATTATTGTAACCGTTTTCATTTCTGCATCACAGGGTCTGGCTTATTACAGACACCGGTAATGGGTGAACCAATTCAGCCTTGAATATTTTGAACGCGAGTTCAGTTGGACCACGCACAGCATTGGTGGAATGAAATAGGTGAGAACACTAGGTGAAATAAGAAGCCCATTCTTAGAGATTTTTCTACTTCTGGGAACATTAATAAGGTAGTATTGACTTTTCCTCGAGTTATAAATGGACAGTAAATTGATAAACTACTTTCGCCGGCTGTGGCTAAAATATAGGTCCCTCCTAAAGTGACATCAAACAACCAAGTGATTAGACCTGCCATACACGGTTGATACACAATGCAAAGAATCCTAGTAATCTGTCCATAGGCCTCGTGACCAGGACAAAAGGCGACACAGCACAACATTATATGTTGTTTGCAGAGTAAATAAATAATCTTAGATATACTAGTATGTTTAAAGAAAGTTAAAAGAAGAGAGATACATTAACATTCACATAGGAAAATACTACTCTATTACTCTTAAAATTTTGAATTTGAAAAGTGTGGCTAATAAACGTTTCGTGAATAACATTCATCGGTCCTTGAGATCGACAATAACTTCAATTAGAATTTGAAGCGAAATTAATGCTTTCAATTCATGCAATCGTACTTGATATTTGCATATTGCGTAGCCATATATCTTTCGGCACCAAACACTGAAATATCCAAGTTTTAACATTATGTTGCCATTATATATTGAAGAGCATGGTCAACATATTACGCGTCAAGGCGATCCGGATTTATACAAAATTAAATGATATGTTGTTAACGTGTGAGAGGCTGTAAAAGAATGTGTACCACTGTCACTGGTTCTGTCGCAGAGGCTTTTAACCATTCGAAGTATTATCTGTTCTTAAAATGACATTAACTGCGGGCATCCTTTTCTTTTAAGGTATTTGATGGTAACAAAGATGCGACCAGCATAGAAACAGTCACCCTGCCGATTTCCATAGTAACACGTTATCTGCGCGTGAGGGTGGAGTCCTTCAGGAATGTTAATAAAGTGCGTGAGATAACCTGTGCTAGTTTTGAGCTGAATGGATGCAGACCCTGATTCTGTTGGCTAAACAGAGAAGAACGTAGGTCGACTTTTCCTTAAGAAGTAAACACCAGCAAAAGACTATATAATTAAATCATTCAGTTTAATATTCTATACTTTTAATGTTTGCTGACGTGTCTTTCGTGTCACGGTATGAATCCCGCTTATTTTTCAAAAACGTTTTATTAAAAAATATCTTTTTCTAAATTTGTAATATTTTTGCGATTGTAGGTAAAACTTGTATGATAATAATCAATAATTTGGTTGCATCATTGCTTGATGCCACGAAGTGAAACTTGTCGTTTTGTTTAATCATTTTTTACATAATTCCTGGGTTAAGCTGTATCTTTGTATTTGTTGAGAGGACAGTCGGGCGCTGGCCAGAGTTATGTGTTGTGAGATAGGCTATTGTTATGTCGAGCGATGTGGCAGCAAGCGTGTATTGTTCTTAGCCGTATTGGTTTTTAGCGTGCTCATGAATATAGATGAGCTTCCAGGATAGTAGGGTATTTATATAGGGTCGCTTAGTGGTCATTCAGTCTTTGTTGTCCAGAAGCCAGCCTGTCGCCAGATGGGAACAAGTACCGCCAGTCGGGGACTAATGCTGGCAGTCGAGAACCAGTACCGCAAGTTGGGGTTAAGTACCGCCAATCGGCGTCCAGTGCCGCCTGTCGGGGTCCAGAACCGCGAGTCGGGGACATGTGCCACCAGATGGGGTCCAGTACCGCATGTCGGTGTCCGGTGCCGGCAGTAGGGGTCCAGTGCCGCCACTCGGTGTCCAGTATTGCCAGTTAAGGACGTCAAGATACTGTTTAATCGGACTCTATTTTTAACTAAAGTATTATTTTGTGTGCAACCAGTGTATTTCATGTAATTCATAACAGGATGGGAACGCTATCTGGTAGGTTGATTTGAATTTTGTAATTTTTACTATATTCGTTGTTGCTTAGCCACTGTTTCGTGGTTTGTTGTGTACATGAGTGCCAATACGACGAGTGCGCCATAAAAAAGGACAGCCTTTTTCCTTGGACACTGGTAAGGGAAGCGTTATCGTGTGACCCTGGACAAGGTTGAAATACTTTAATAGGGATAATCATGTTGTAATAAAAAAAAAATAAAATTATATCCTTAACATAATACTTGTATTTTATAGCTGAAATAGTGCAAGGAATAATATATTAAACCACATCAGTATTAGTTCCATCAGAGTACGGGGACATACATATTGGTTTAAGGTCCAATTCAAATTTAAATTATTTTTTTTAAATATTTGCAACGTTTTCTTTAAGGTGTGGCTTCCGATGAACAATTTTTCAAGTCAGACAAAGTGTCGTACATAAAAGCCTGCCCAGTAAGAAGAGCAATAGTAGATCTATCAAAGTACAGACATATTTATGTTGGTTTAAGGCCCAATCGAAATTTAAATTTAAGTTCTTAAGTAATGCAGTTATGTACAGTAATATTACTTTTCCGTTCGTGATATATATTTTAAATTTTGTTTGGCAAGAATCTGTTGGATTATCTGTTTCCTGTGACAATCAAGAATTTTAACATTGAAGTGGAGTACAGTATATAACTGGTCTCAGCATTCGCAGATAACCCTGTCATGTCTATAAAATATGTAGTTTAATATCAAAACAAAGTGTTAAGGCGAATCTAGCGACAAAACTTCAGGAAGGGTGGGTCTAACAAATGATGAGGCGTGTCTAAAAAAACTTGCTCTATGTCTGTGTTTATCATCTTTATTCAAACATGCTTGCTTATAAATGACCATAAGACCGAATGGAAGAAAATGAAACACGTGAAATGTCGTGATATTTGGCCAATGGGCTAGGATCTTTCATAATTCACATCATTGGAAACGTTAACATCTCAAAAGAAAGTTCAAGGTGAAAAGCTCCCATGGCAAATGGTGGATGATAAGACTTACTTCCCAATTGTTCAAAAACGTGCTTTCGTTGAGGTATGCAGTAATGTGCAGCTTATTTCTGAACGACAGACATAGAGTTCTAAGTTTTATTTTATAAACAGCTCCGCAAAGTGACTGTTAATAAGCATGAGGGAGGTTCCAGAGACTGGTAAAGAACAGGTTCACAATGATGTCAGACTTGCCCACTGTCGTTGTAGAAGATGTTGCATGAAGAGTTAATAAAAATACGTATCTATGATTGCCTGCATATCTGAATGAAAGTAATCTTACTAACATTTTCCTAATTATTTTTCCTAGCGGACGGTTACAGAGAGGCGAATGATATTTGAACACGTGCTTTTCAGGTTAACTGTTACCGTGGTTTCAGTCAATAAAAAAGGACCGGTCAATTGTACCAGTGCAAATGTGCCATCCAATATTAATTTCAAATGATTAATTTGAAATGACCCACGCCATATTGCGGAAGACTGTAATGAGAGAAACTATTTTACTTAAAACAATGTGGCCGATACACGTGGGCGTGGCGAACTAAGTAAAAGCTGAGTCATGCAACTGTCTTTACTCAGGTATGGGTCGCCATATGAAATAACATGTAGCTTATACAAGACCGTACACGAAAATAAAAAGAAGAAATGTTTTACAGGCTAAACAATGTTAAATGCATCAGCAAACTTAATATAATAAAAGGATTTTCATACATCGGGTAACTGTTTCTCTTTAATGAATAACCAATGCTAAACAGATGAACACCTACTAGCGTCAGAGAGCCGTTAAATCTTCAACGAAGATATTTGACAACGTATCATGGCCTACAAGTATGCTGTACGTGTCTTCACATTAATCAGACGAATCGTTAGCTGTTTTAGTATAACCTCAAACAACCCCTGCCACGTGCGAGAAAAAAAAACTGTTTTAACTCAGGATATTGGCTAATGCCTCTGCATGATTGTTGAATTACTGACCGCATGAATACATACTTGGCGGTACGCGGTGCAGAAAATGACTCGTTACCATAGGTTTGTGTGTTCACATGTATTCTTTTAGGTTTACTAAGGCGTGTATTCAGGTCTACATCTTTACAGGCAAACTTGGGCAGAACCCTTAACCATCTTAATATTCCAAATCGCGTGACGCCTCCTTACATCTGTTCTTCGGTTTACAAAATAAATCTACTTGTGATCATGTTGGCGGCGGAATTATGGATATTATTAACCAGACTTTTTTACAAGCTTTACCAGCTACTACCACAAATTTATACCAAATCTTGCCGACATTGACTTACCTCTCACCGTTCACACCAGGAATGGTAACTTGTTAAAGTACTTGAAAGGATGACACATTATTACATTATTTATAAAGCCTAATACTATAACTTTTTTTTTCCGAAATTTCATCTTTTAAATTTGAAGCGTCAATCATTTACTTCGTGAGACTCCCTTTGGTTCGGAAAAAAGCACCAGAGGAGCATACATATGTTGTTTTTTGTCTCTTTTCACTTTTGTGATTGGTCACAAATCATATAGAAATATATAAGAATGCACGGACAGTTAACGGAACCTGAAACACTATCGAGATTTCATCTCAGGTTCAAGTCACATGCTAATATCGGCAAAAAGTAATTACCGTGGTCCGTTCATTTTAACTAAGATAATGTCACTAGCATTTGCACACGTTTATAAAAAGGTTTTAAAATGACAGTATAATTATCTACCTTTCAGTTCACAGAGACTGTAACTTAGACAACCATTTAAACATCCTACACCTTGACAAAAAAGATAGCTGTCTCAATTGTAATGGCAAGCCAGATTGTTGAAACTGATCTGTGCTACTTATTAATGAAGTACCTGTCAGTCATATCTTCGGCAGATCCTTAATCCTGCTTTCAGCTCGTTGGGCTTTTGCTGTGAATATGTTTATACACAAGCTGGTTGGGAATACGGCGACTGTGTTTGTGGGAATAGACTGTCGATAATACCATACCGGTGCCATTCGCTGCAACATCTGTGTCACGGAGAGCGCCGTGCATAAAGTTAACTCTGTTCTCAAAATGTTTGAATCGTCAATAATCATATTCCCCGTTGTCGTCTTATTCCTGATTTTAAGTGAATATACGTTAAGCTGCTGTTGTTCTCCCATCTTCTCAGAAAACTTTCGAAGAAAAACAGTTTATCTGCAAAATGCGGCTCTAATTTCGACGACAGTTAACAAATTCTGTTGTCTAGCGGCTTGCAGTAGTAATGATTGGTGTTCCGGTGGAGTCTACCATCGAGATTCAAACATCTGCAAACTGTATCGGAGTTACAGGAACTCGTTTGACGGAACGGAGATAATATATGTTAAAGTAAGTATTAAACGAAGAGAGAGAGAGAGAGAGAGAGAGAGAGAAGGCGGGGGGGGGGGGGCTTTATTCTGCTATATTCCAGTAACATAAAGTACATAGGGAAAACGCAAACGGCAACACTAACACATAATGCAGACCAGGTGAAGGGAAACTAAGAGAAAGGATTCGGTTACATTTAAGTATATATAATTGATCATTTAAAAAAGAAGGAGCAATATATTGATCCTTATTTTTGGTTAATTGATATTCATATTTCGACAGCTGTGGATCGATGTTTTCGAATATTTACAGGGTACGCTAGTCAGCACGATACTTATCGACTTATATTTTCTCTTCTGAAAGCCAGTTTTCTTAAATATTGCATTCATGAAGTCTACAGTATTTGTGGATATCCAGTATTTGGATGATCATTTGTACACAAATGTAAAATTCATAAACAGAAGCAAGTATCAAGCTCCATTATGAATGATTAATTTATAAAGTAATAAAAATAAAAATAAACATTTACATTTATAATTGTCCCGCATGCGGCGTTTATTTCCTTTGGTCTGATTATACATGAAAATCCACTTGCATTAGAGCTAGCTGTAAGGGCTTTGCAAACCATAGTTTCTGATTAGGGGCGGGTTTCAAGTACTGCAGTTGCAATTTTTTCTAAGCGAGTTTCATTCATTAACAAAAACTTTTAGCTAAATTACCCAGTCATTCAACACTATTCCTATTTATAGACCCCAAATTACTCCAGTTTCCCTGTCATAAACACAATATTTGATTTTATACGATTTTTTTTTCAGGGAAACGATGTAAGCTCTGGAGTATTTCTCAACATTTTTATTCGGCGGTATCCCCATATGCACCGCCGCATATATATATACAGTTGGGCAAAAGCTAGAGAAATTTGAGGCTAGATTATTAGTGGGAGTAATTCAACAAACCAGCTGATAGAAATGATTTTCGACCTTGACGCGGCGCATGGGGGACAAATCGGTTATGGCATAATGTAATGTTGCGCAAATCGTAAAGTTTTACTCGGCCTGTGTCAATTATGGCATTCTCTCGGCTTCGCCCCGCAATGTATTGTATGACCCACGCCTCGTGAATCCTTACCTTATGAAGAACATTTTACTAATACTCATAATATAACTTATAAGCTTAGCCAGTTTAAGTGTCAAATTTTTACCGGGGTGAGCATACCTGTCCTAAACGGATACCATGTGTTCTATCTAACAGAGGAATCTTCTTGTCTGAATATATCCGATTGTTAATGTTTTAAATATTTTCAATATTTTTGTTGATACAAATATATGTTTCTCTCGGACCACTTTTATATTATTGTTAGGTCTGTACCATTTTAGAATAGTTTCATTTTATCATTATTGAAAATACAAATGTTTGATTCATGACGTTATACATTTTAATATTATAAACAAAGAAATATAAATATAGAAAAATGTAAATTTAAAATGAATATTTTATTTATTTCATATGCAGTCAGGGATAATAATAAAAATACAGGACTTCGTTACCTTTTTCCACTTAAACCTAGAACGTTCCATTTTCAGGTATCAGCTGATTCAGGCGGCATAGGTGTGTACATTCTTAATTATAGACTCTAATTGCCGCATATACAATTAAACACACATACAATAGAGTGTCACTTAATGTCACTAAATAAATCTCACAGGTAACGCTGAAACAAATAAGCCACTCAGTCCGCGTCCTTGCATAAACTCCAAGAAGTGGAGTATATCTACTTCTTTCTGCTAGGTGGTGCTCATCTGGTAGGAATGTCTTGCCCCGGCGGTTAGCTGTCTTCAACTCATAACAGTTGTGTATGTTTTATGTATATATCCATTTTGTCTGTCATTTTAACAGAATAGAACTATACACTCTGACTTATGAAATTTAAAGCACATACTGTCCAACCCATAATAGAACGAAATACCAGGTTCATACAACCACTCAGAGGTTATATATTGGTTAATCATTACAGCATCTGAAGTATGTGGGAATCCTCCCCCTTCGCTCGGTATAGGCGACCTGGACATAATCCCCAACTCTGCTTTCAAAGCCAGCAATGAGTATATCAGTCCGTGGGATGCGGCAAATGGAAGGATCTGTGAGAGTTGTAAAGCGTGGTGCACGGACAAAGGGTACATAGCATTACCTGGAAAAGAGTGGTGGCAGGTCGACTTAGGCCAGCCACGAGTGATACAGCAGATTGCGATACAGGTAAAACTAGCCATATCTGAATGTCACCATTCAGTTCTGAAGTGTAAATTAATAATGTAATTTTAATAATGACAGTAATGGTGTATTGAAGTTATGGTTTTCGTGTGGTGCTTCGTTGTTACGTTGAAAATTTAGGGATTAGTTTTAATTCACTGCAGGCACTTCTGCAAAAGATCCATCGTTCATAGAAAAGTCGATGTGTTTTCAGTCAAATTTCGATGGATGATTTACTAGATATCATAACAGTGCCAGCATATCAAAGGCTGTAGGTGTTACAGAGAAGAATATTAAAAAAAGTCCATTTTTTTTCTTTTATTCACATAGTGAACGACAGTCAGAGGTACTGTAACACAGTATCCGTCTCTGTTAACAGAGAGAGCGGAGAGCGTTGCAGACCTTCTGGTAGTGCCCTGCCTGAAATTACTAATTGTCCCTCCTTTGACAACATAAACAAACGTAACCTAGCTAACAAACCCTTAACCACGACATTTCACCCGTTTTCTTGTTCGAATAAGATAATGAAACATATTATCCAAGTGCACTATAACGAAGAGATGAGAGCATGTTTCTAACCAGGATGACATGTTGCTAAGGGTCAAGGTCACAGGGGAACGTGTCAGTTTTCAAAGTCCTTTTTATTGGCTGTAAGGTTTCAGCCCATTCAATATAGAAATCAAGCAGAGGATTTAATGTCTGGTCCTATAAAAGTGCCATCTAGTGATTAAAACAAAGTTCAGGGAGAAAAGTTGCGCCAAGCGGGCCTTATGGTTACCTGAACCCGTTATTTAAAATAAAGCAATTATGTTATTTAATAAAGAACGCACGTTCACCATCATTTTTTATAGGCGCTAATAAACCTCACAGGGAGGCAAAATAACTATGTACCGCAGAGACACGAACGCTGTGAGTCCATCGTGCATTTTGGTTTGTTATGTGGTTAGAGACATTCACCAGCAGAAATCTTCTGTAAGATTTTCTGCTAAGAGAGAAATACCCAGAGTAGACTGAAAGCCTGGAGAACTGCTTCCGGCAACTCTTGTTTTCAGACAAAGCAATATAACCTGGTGGAAGGATTAGACGTAGGAGAAAAACATATACATCAGGCTCATTCCGCCGGAGCAGTGTGTATTAATAACGTGGTATTATCCTTGGAAAATCTCGGCTTGTTTATACTTGCGACCAGCACCTAGGGCTCAAATTATTTCGCGAACAGGCGCATGCATGTTTCCTGAACTTTATTACACGTGGGCGTAGAAACGTAAAAAAAAATAAATAAATAATAATTTCTATATACTAAGGAGGTCAGTGAACAATCCAGGGTCTCTATATAGTTTTGTGTGGATTATATGGACTCCATGTGTTTTACCTTCTTTCGTGGGATTACGTGACATTACATAATACATAATAGCTTGACAGTGCTTCAGTTATGTGTTTGTGTGTTATACTTTTTATAAAATCTCCATCCCGTTTATTTCTGTGTAAATGTGTGTATGTAACGGTTTAAAATTGATGGAGCGGATTACAATCCTCAGGTTTTATGATAATTGTAAACGCATTTATATATACATTACAGGGTTTGGATTATTCCTTTCGCAAATACTGGATCGACCGTTTTGTTCTTAATTATGGTGACGACGGAATCAACTGGATTATATACAGAATTGATAGAAAGACAAAGGTAATGTTACATACTTGTATATTAAGTTAATAAGCAACACGTTCATAAGTACATTACCAAAAACTAGGTTAAATGCTTAATCACATTAAAAAAATAAATGTATATCGAAATTGTCGTATTTGTGAAGCAAAAGATAAATTCCCTGGATCAGATCCAAGCGGAGGTGGGGGCGGGGGGGGGGGGTGGATAATACGATATGAAAAGAGATGACTGGATAATTCATGAATCTACACCTGAAATTGCGTCGACAATTTGTAGACTTATGAATTTATATGTTGACAGCAATCCGTAAAACATATCTTGAACAGAATATTATTTATAATGACTCCTTCAAACGTGGTCATAAATAGCAAACCTCTCTTGCAGCATATTGTTAACAACAGGAAAATATTTTTTCCCATATAATGTGTTATTCAGCCACTAGGATATACTATTATACAATGATAACGGCGAATAAAATATTTGCCTTGTATATAGATTAAGAGTGGAAGGTGAAGTTCACTTCAAATGTCAATGTTCAGCACATGATGTGGCTCTATTTTATATTAATCTCTACAAACAAGGTTTTCTTTGGACATGTCATACCACAAAAAAAAAAAAAAAAAAACGATTGGGCATTGTTATATTACCTCGCACAAGCTTATTCTGGAAGTATTTTTACAGGAGGGTCTTATTGACCAAAGTAGAGGATGGGTACATTACACTCATAATTAGAGATGACTTTTGATGAACATGTAAAGTGTAAAAGACGCACGTCATTGAACAATTTGTCTAAAATACGATTTCTTTCACGCGGCTGTGGTTGTGGCCGGGGCTGGGGTTGTGTTAGATTCAAATATGTGATTTTATGAAGGACCGATTCCCTTTTTGGGGCTGTGGTGCATGCCCGACCTTACCGCATTTCCCTTACCGCATAAGCCTGGCACAAGTGCGTGAAAGGAATCGAAGCTTTACACAGGGACAAGTCTTATTTATGTATGAGCAACTTTCTTTAAGGACTGACTTGAGGACTTTCTTGAAGGACTCTCGGTGTTTCAGTTGAAAAGAGATTATACAAAATGAAACATTGAAACGCCAATGCTATTCTGTTCTGTACACTTTCTGTAACTCTCACTTGTACATTTTATATTCAAAAAAATGGTCCTTATCACACTTACCACAACTAGCTGTCCATAATGATTGAATATAGGTTTTAAAATTCTCCTGATGTTTAGGTTGTACATAACCCCATTCGCATAATAAGAAAAATTCAGGTTCTCGTGCTACTCTTGACTCGTATAATTATTTGATATGACATTAATTTTGGATTTGTACTTTCAGGTGTTTGATGGTAACATGGACGCTACAACAAAAGTAAAGGTTGCCTTGCCGATTCAAGTGAGAGCACGCTATTTGCGCGTTATTGTTGAGTCCTACAAATGTATCAATGATATTGGTGTGATCTGTGCACGTTTTGAACTGTATGGCTGCCAACTGTTATTGAATTAATTAAATACCGAGGACAAGACTTTTCAAAGGTCATTTTAAATATTGTGACTCATGGATATAAACCGTTTCGACAGCATTGTTCGATTGAGTCGAATCCGTGTGTTGTCAGTTATGTTTAAAATCTTATACAGGTATCTATATAATTTGAGTAACATAGATGAAACTAGAACCAACTGATATGGCGAATACCTTCGCCAGTAATTCAATTGAACAAAACCTTAAAAATAAAGTTCACTCTTTACGCATAATTATTGTCTAACCTCCACTTGACCTTCTTCCTATAGCACTGTTTCTCAGTATCGAGTACAAGGGCTGTTTTTTTGGTATCGAGTCCAGGGGCTATTTTCCGAGTATCTAGTCTAGGGACTGTTTCTGGGTATTGAGTCTAGGAACCGTTTTCTGGGTATAAAGTCCAGGGACTGTTCTGGGTATCAAGTCTAGAGACTGTTTTGCTGGGTATCGAGTCCAGGGACTGTTTTCTTAGTATCGATTCCAGGGACTGTTTTTTGGGGGGAGGGGGTTCGAGTCAGGGACAGTTTTCTGGATATGGATCCTAGGGACAGTTTCTGGGTATCGAATCCAGGGACTGCTAATGGGTATCGAGTCAAGGGACTGTGTTGTGGGTATGGAGTCAAGGAACGGTTTTCTGGGTGTCGAATCCAGAGACCATGTTCTGGGTATGGAGTCTAAGGAACTGTTTTCTGGGTATCGAATCCAGGGTATTTAACTCAGAGTTAAAACTAGCCTGGCAATACTGCGCCTGCATTGTTTCAAGCATCATGTACAAACTCAGCTGGAGACGATACCCAACAAATATTGGCTTAGAGTGGACAAATAGAAGGAGTTCGATAATGTATATCACGAAATCAATGTAAAAATAGTATATTCCTTCTAGAATTATTATTGAAATACACTGAAAATATGTTGTGATGAAATATAACTTGTACCCATCGTCTCAGTCTCTTGAAATCATATATTTATTTATAATACACCCAAACTTCAAATTTTAATTTACTGAAGACGTCAGGGTGGTAGTGCAATCTGTTGGGTTCGCATCAATTCAAGTATACATGCAAATGTGCACTCCATTTCTAACAGTGCTTTTTCATTTTCATCTGCTTGTCGAACTGTTATTTTTCCGAAGTAAAACAAAGTGACGTGATTCTGTTGGGAAAAATAATCAATTTTACATTCACGGATGACTTCCTTACATTCATGCAACAGTTATTAATAAGGAGGATGTTTTTACTTGGAAAGTTTGTTTCTGCAATGAATTTATAACTTTGACCAGAAATATGAATGCGCAGATCGTAAGTTTTGTAAAGATTTATGCAAATGAGGTATATTAAGAGTGGTCTCTTGCTGAGAAATCACTGGTGCGATTTTGGGACAGATGCGGTCACTCTGTATCAATATCTTCCGTGATACATGGAGGACAACTGGTAAGTGTAAACCTTATTTTCAATGAATAATTTCGGAATTCTATAAGTTCCCATCAGTCTACACACTTCTGTCTGGTATTAATAATTATTCTTGTTTTATACTACTCCAAGAATAACAAAATGTTATGACGCTCATGTCCGGATTACTTTCATGGCGTTATTCTCGTAACAAGTGTTTTAGCCTATTATGTCAATAACTACCACACAGCAAAATTTTTTGTCCTCTAGGGATCTCTAGCCAAGTGAATTTTCACTGGTCAAGGTTTGCCTCCACAAATTTCCTACCCAATAACCAGTATGGACAGCTAATTGTGGTCTTTTAAAAGTAACTGTAAAAACACAGGCTTATCCACAAGGCTTAACAATAGGGACCAGAACAACACTCACTAAATGAAGGTTCTGCCTGAATGAATTCCGAAGGGTAATCCCCGGGTATTGCTTAAAGAAACAAAAAAAAAGGAGTTGGGGGTCTGAAAGGCCGTTTGACATTACGCATGCCACAGTCTCAAATCAAAACCTGAAAAGGTGTACAGTCACAAGGCACTTTGTGACATCACTTCTCCCTTAAAAAAATGCTCAGTTTTTTTATAAGAAAAAGTGGACAAAATAAATTCTGTAATCCAACATTTTACTCACAAAACTTATGAGAGGTTGATAGCTGATGTCTGGTAAAATTGAAAACTATAGATAGAAATATAGCATACAGGGATCGTGTCTCGTCACAATCTGTCATTTAATGTCACTGGGATGTATATGCCACTCAGCTTATAAATTTAAATGAACTTAGCCTAAGGATGGTTTTGATAAAATCAGCCCGCACAATCCGATCTCCTAGGCACAGACTCAACAGTATACTGATACTCGTGTAAGAGTATTGCCCATCGCATTATGCGTTTGTTCAAGCACTTGGCTTTCTGAATTTAGGCAAGAGGTTTGTGATCTGTCTGAATCACAAACTGTCTTCCAAACAAATACATATCAAATTTGTTAACTGCCCAGACAATGAACAATGCTTCTCTTTCAATGACCGAGAAATTTTCCTCTCTTTGAACAAGCTTACGGCTCGCAAAAGCCACTGTATGCAAAATCCCTTCATGCTCTTGCATGAAAATCGCTCCAATTCTTTATCGGAAGCATCAGTTCTCAGAATGAAACATTTTGAGAAGTCGGGGAGTTGCAAGACTGGTGGTTTCACCAACAAACATTTGAGAGTTTGAAATGCTCTCTCCTGAGCTTGTCCCCAGGTAACCTTATTACTCTGCCCCTTCTTGCTTAAATCTGTTAAGGGCACGGCCACTTCAGCATAATGAGGGATAAATTTACGGTAATAACCCGTCAAACCTATGAAAGACCTAACCTATTTCTTGGTGGTTGGTCGTTTTGCATTACTGATTTTCTCGTGTAAGACTGGGTCAGTTCCAAGCCTGCCTATTCCTATTTTATGGCCAAGAAAACCAAGGTTTGTGTAACCAAGGAAACACTTCTTTGGTTGTGCCGCTTAATTAGCAGACTGAAGTATGCCAAATACCTTCTCAAGGAGTTTTACATGGTCTGGCCTGTTTTCAGTGTTACACAGGACATCATCGATGTAATAAGTCACCCCAGAACATGAGCAAACAATGTGCGCATCATTCACCAGAATACTGCGCCTGCCACAACAAACCCGAAAATGGCTTGAAGTTAAAATGATATTATGTATTTGGGGTTACAAAGGATGTCAACTCTTTAGACCCGTCAGTCATGGGGATCTGTCAATATCCTTTTGGTAGATCAATTATGGAAAAAAATCTACTATTTCTCAATTCGGCAAACATATGTTTTTGGAAATCAATGCAAAAGCGAACCGAATTGTCGGGCTTCCGAACCATGACCACAGGTGCTGAATATCTTGAATTAGATCTTTCGATCACCTAGAGATATCATATCACTTATCTCTTTATCCAGGGATTCTTTCATGGCATGAGGTACGTTGTAAGGTTTAGACCTAACAGGAAGGTGAGAAGTGAGCTGGAGATCACATTCAAGGACTTTTTGTCCGTTTTGGCACATCTGTAAATGTGCTTTTATACCTGTTTACAAGGTCTATCAACTCAGCTTCCTGTTGAGGGGAAAGTTCATCACATATTTTTACCTGCTCAGGTCCTTGTGTGTGATTAACACTTGGCATTGGAACAATACACTTTTCATTACCAATATCAACATCCTTAGTCCTATCATAACTTTGATCTGACATATTACATCCGTAGATTGTAATCCAGCCAAAATGGTACTATCACAGGGCAAATCAAATAACCCCATAGCACTTTGCTCGGAATCACCTGGCGGTCTTGTGAGGTACCATTCAACAAGTTTATGTGAAATGTTTTTACCTTACCTTTTACCTTTATCCGGTAATCGCAGTCATTGAAAACTTCGAAAGGACCCTCCCACTGTAGCACCAACGCTTTACAACCCGACCATTATAATCGGTATATTGCGATGACTTATTTAAAAACAATAAACATTTAAAATCGATATTGGACGTGCCTTGTTATATGTTTCATTAGGAAATATAATGTATAAAGAAACTGTATTTGAAACTATTTATAAAATCGTTTTATCGAACAGATGAATATTATTATAGAAACACCCAAGTCTCCAGGAAAATCCGACGTGTTGCCAAAAAAAATCCTGTCAGGATTCTTCCTTTTGAAGCTTAGGCCGAGAAAAAAATGTTGGTTTAACAAAAATGGAATAGTGCGAGTCGAATTAATACTCAAAAGTGTACAGGTTTAGCAATAGTAAACACGATATCACATCCGACTTCCCAGGAATTATGAAATAAAATGATTACGTCGGTCACGTTGGTGACAACAATGGCGTTGCTAAACACCGTGATAGCTGAATGTACGGACGTTACTGGGGTGATGAACTTATGACGCAGATTGGAATTAATTAATTATACGTCGTGAATGCCTTATATGATACAGATTGACTTACTACCTTTCGCATGTCGTTTTTACAGTGCAAGTTCAACAATTTTTCTCGTCCTGTAGAGGGTGTATTCATGTCCCCCCCCCCCACCCCTTCCGAAGGACGATGGAAGTAAACCCCATCGGCTGGTCAGTCAAGTTTGTTATAGATATATCTATATAGTTGTCTTGCTTCAGATATATATATATATATATATATATATATATATATATATATATATATATATGAAACATCGTGGGGAGAGTACCTTTCTTGAGCTTATCACCCCCCACCCCCCCAAAGAAAATATAACAAACGCCCCTGGTCACATCTTAGACGCGATAACAAGTGACTGCACCAAGATGTTGGTTATCATCATAGAGATAAAATTTGCAATAACCAGAATTAAAAAAAAAAAAAATGTCCAATTATTTTCCTTTTCCAGAAGACATTGTTCACCGTAACATGATGATTTATTTAACCTATTAGTGGCCCTAGTGTGTGACCAGTAGCACATCCAGCTTTTTGATGTGGCCTACCATTTTGTTAGTCAAAACCCGTTCACATCTAAATGGACCAGATAGCTAAGAGAAACAGGTATGGGTAACGCACAAGTAAGTTAACAGAAAATAAACGAATCCACTCGCACAATTCAAATCATTACCGGTATGAATTCAATTAACCGTTTGTATCGACTCACTATACTCAATATATCGTACCTATCTGTGCACACATATCGACTGAATGTAAAATTTACCATTTTGTTCATAAACTTTTCAACCCACTTGATATATTCTTTATATTCACCAACCTATTACCAGTATATGAAAAAAATTGTGAGATGATCGTTCCAGGGTCAGGGGTCAACATAGATGCTGTTTGGGATTCAGTCAAGCCGGGACGTTTACCTTTGAAAGTTTTATGGGGATGTGGTTTCTTATAAAGAGAAGAGTTGTCTGTTGTCTCTGTCTGTCTGTCTCTCTTGGGTACGTATTTCTCCCCCACTCTCCCTCTATCTCTCTTTTTTTTTCTCTCTCAATACATGCGACGGAATCAGTAAACTCTTTTATACACAGAACTTTATTACCAGTATTTATTACCAATATGTGTAGATATTTTATGTGCCTGCAAGCCGCACATGTATAGCAAATCTATTCAAATGCCTGACATTACATTTAAACACTTGACTGTTATTGTAACAAATGGCGGTAGAACTTGTAAGACTTTTACAGCAAATAATCAGAAACACTAGGTTCACCGAGGTAACCTCGGTTTTTTATCATCATCATCATAAGAAAATGAGAAACATGTATATCACACTCTCTCCACATGCTTTAAATCAGTCCATGTGTATGAGCTCATTTCCCGAAAGTAGTCTTTGGCTGCATCATACCATTCCGCTCGGTTTCTCGGCTCCCTCTTTTCAGTCTCCACAGTCTCTGTAGAGTTCTTGGTGCCCTTTACCAATCGATGGACATGCATGGTCCATCCTACAGACGTTTAGTGTACCTTTGTGAGCACCTCTGTGAACTCCAAGTGATGAGGTCTGCGGTTCTTACAGATTGTCTGTAGCCATCTGTGTGTTAGCTCCATATGAATCTTGTTGAAATCCCGCTCAAGGCGTCTGTGCTTCTCTCAGTTTGTGAAGAACTGCTGGTAGAGCGTCCATTTTCTGCCTCACTTTTAAAGGGATATGATCGTTTTCCTTGAAACTGAAATATGTACAAACACAAACAAATAAAAAACTGTCAGAAAATTATATTCTGAGTAAATTTATATTTTTATTATCCTCCAATTATTACTATCATTTTAAATTAGTGACTTCTACTAAGCCTGATTTAATATTATAAAATAAAACTTCTTTAACATTTAAAAAGTAGGCTACTTACCCAGATCAAAATCCGAAATTTGTACATGTTTCTCTGGGAATACATACTTTGTATTTTGTTGCATTAAAAATGTCCCTTTCTTGATTTTACCATTCTGTTGTTCAAGTGACATTAAGTATACACACCTTGATGCGTTTCCTTTTGGACACGTGTACTTGATGACCATGGGGTTTGGTTGCAGTGAGAGTTCTGACCCGTCATCGAAATGAACAGACACTTACTTGTTTGACCACTGAATTCCCCAGCCGATACCGGGGACGTTAACTTGGCAGAGCATCCTTGGTGACGGTAAAGGGAAACTGTTACAGCCAGAGGCAAACGACAATGTTTCATCCTGGTTTGGCGCCATTTCAACAGACGACAGCGTCTCATCTGGTTTTGCAGATATATCTGTCCTCCCGTCGATTGGCGTGCTGCTTCTTAGGTTTTCTTTCACAGACGACGAACCTGATGAATTGGCCGTAGACTTCGGAATGCCATGGCATGGACGTCTGTATAGATAGAAAGAAATAATGGTGATTAGAGACCAATTAACCTTGTAAAAGTAAAGGACTAAACATATTATTGCATTTAATTGTTCTGAAGGCATTCTATCATACAAATTTATCATATTATTATTTAGATCTATCTATTTTTTTAGGAATGACCCAAACATATAATTCAGAACTTTCTCAGACTAACGTCCCCCTTTTTGGTGTATAAATCTATTTATAAAGTCACTATAAAAGATATCATTTATAGCCAAAGAGGAAATTGAATGTTTAACAACTGACATGCAGCACAATTAAAAAAAATAAAACTGTGAGAATTAATAAGAATATGACTTTTAATAAGAATATGAAAAGAGATGACTTTTGATGAAAATGTAAAGTGTAAAAGACCGACGTCATTGAACAATTTGTCTAAAATACGATTTCTTTCACGCGGCTGTGGTTGTGAAGGACCATTCCCTTTATGGGAATGCGGTGCATGTCCGACCTGTCATACGACACAATTTGTGTCAAATCAAGTAGCGACTCGTCGGCACACGCATAGGGTCGGACGAGGTATTCAGCTTAATTGCATACGTCACTCAAGAGGTTTCCCAAAATTATTCGCGCTTAACAGAATATGCCACGGGAAGAAACCAGGTTCTCCGCTCAAAAACTGATAGATTTAGACATAATCAATAAATATATATATATATATATATATATATAAATATATATATATATATATATATATATATATATATATATGTTGTGTATATTACAATGCATAATACATCTTATCCGCGACCGAATAAAATAAATCGGCATTTCCCTCACCGCATTAGCCTGGCACAAGCACGTAAAAGGAATGAATGTGAAGCTTAACACAGGGACAAGTATTATTTATGCATGATCAACTTTTCTTTAAGTACTGACTTGAGGACTTTCTTGAAGGACTGCCGGTATTTAAGTTGAAAAGAGACAAAATTAAACATTGAAACGCCAATGCTATTCTGTTCTGTACACTTTCTGTAACTCTCACTTGTACAATTTATATTCAAATAAATTGTCCTTATCACACTTACCACAACTAGCTGTCCATAATGATTGAATATAGGTTTTAAAATTCTCCTGATGTTTAGGTTGTACATAACTCCATTCGCATAATAAGAAAAATTCAGGTTCTCGTGCTACTCTTGACTCGTATAATTATTTGATATGACATTAATTTTGGATTTGTACTTTCAGGTGTTTGATGGTAACATGGACGCTACAACAAAAGTAAAGGTTGCCTTGCCGATTCAAGTGAGAGTACGCTATTTGCGCGTTATTGTTGAGTCCTACAAATGTATCAATGATATTGGTGTGATCTGTGCACGTTTTGAACTGTATGGCTGCCAACTGTTATTGAATTAATTAAATACCGAGGACAAGACTTTTCAAAGGTCATTTTAAATATTGTGACTCATGGATATAAACCGTTTCGCCAGCATTGTTCGATTGAGTCGAATCCGTGTGTTGTCAGTTATGTTTAAAATCTTATACAGGTATCTATATAATTTGAGTAACATAGATGAAAATAGAACCAACTGATATGGCGAATACCTTCGCCAGTAATTCAATTGAACAAAACCTTAAAAATAAAGTTCACTCTTTACGCATAATTATTGTCTAACTCCTCCACTTGACCTTCTTCCTTTAGCACTGTTTCTCAGTATCGAGTACAAGGGCTGTTTTTTTGGTATCGAGTCCAGGGGCTATTTTCCGAGTATCTAGTCTAGGGACTGTTTCTGGGTATTGAGTCTAGGAACCGTTTTCTGGGTATCAAGTCCAGGGACTGTGTTCTGGGTATCAAGTCTAGAGACTGTTTTGCTGGGTATCGAGTCCAGGGACTGTTTTCTTAGTATCGATTCCAGGGACTGTTTTTTGGGGGGAGGGGGTTCGAGTCAGGGACAGTTTTCTGGATATGGATCCTAGGGACAGTTTCTGGGTATCGAATCCAGGGACTGCTAATGGGTATCGAGTCCAGGGATTGTGTTGTGGGTATGGAGTCAAGGAACGGTTTTCTGGGTGTCGAATCCAGGGACCATGTTCTGGGTATGGAGTCTAAGGAACTGTTTTCTGGGTATCAAATCCAGGGTATTTAACTCAGAGTTAAAACTAGCCTGGCAATACTGCGCCTGCATTGTTTCAAGCATCCTGTACAAACTCAGCTGGAGACGATACCCAACAAATATTGGCTTCGAGTGGACAAATAGAAGGAGTTCGATAATGTATATCACGAAATCAATGTGAAAATAGTATATTCCTTCTAGAATTATTATTGAAATACACTGAAAATATGTTGTGATGAAATATAACTTGTACCCATCGTCTCAGTCTCTTGAAATCATATATTTATTTATAATACACCCAAACTTCAAATTTTAATTTACTGAAGACGTTGGGGTGGTAGTGCAATCTGTTGGGTTCGCATCAATTCAAGTATACATGCAAATGTGCACTCCATTTCTAACAGTGCTTTTTCATTTTCATCTGCTTGTCGAACTGTTATTTTTCCGAAGTAAAACAAAGTGACGTGATTCTGTTGGGAAAAATAATCAATTTTACATTCACGGATGACTTCCTTACATTCATGCAACAGTTATTAATAAGGAGGATGTTTTTACTTGGAAAGTTTGTTTCTGCAATGAATTTATAACTTTGACCAGAAATATGAATGCGCAGATCGTAAGTTTTGTAAAGATTTATGCAAATGAGGTATATTAAGAGTGGTCTCTTGCTGAGAAATCACTGGAGCGATTTTGGGACAGAAGCGGTCACTCTGTATCAATATCTTCCGTGATACATGGAGGACAACTGGTAAGTGTAAACCTTATTTTCAATGAATAATTTCGGAATTCTATAAGTTCCCATCAGTCTACACAGTTCTGTCTGGTATTAATAATTATTCTTGTTTTATACTACTCCAAGAATAACAAAATGTTATGACGCTCATGTCCGGATTACTTTCATGGCGTTATTCTCGTAACAAGTGTTTTAGCCTATTATGTCAATAACTACCACACAGCAAAATTTTTTGTCCTCTAGGGATCTCTAGCCAAGTGAATTTTCACTGGTCAAGGTTTGCCTCCACAAATTTCCTACCCAATAACCAGTATGGACAGCTAATTGTGGTCTTTCAAAAGTAACTGTAACAACACAGGCTTATCCACAAAGCTTAACAATAGGGACCAGAACAACACTCACTAAATGAAGGTTCTGCCTGAATGAATTCCGAAGGGTAATCTCCGGGTAATGCTTAAAGAAAGAAAAAAAAAGGAGTTGGGGCCTGAAAGGCCGTTTGACATTACGCATGCCACACTCTCAAATCAAAACCTGAAAAGGTGTACGGTCACAAGGCACTTTGTGACATCACTTCTCCCTTAAAAAAATGCTCAGTTTTTTTATAAGAAAAAGTGGACAAAATAAATCCTGTAATCCAACATTTTACTCACAAAACTTATGAGAGGTTGATAGCTGATGTCTGGTAAAATTGAAAACTATAGATAGAAATATAGCATACAGGGATCGTGTCTCGTCACAATCTGTCATTTAATGTCTCTGGGATGTATATGCCACTCAGCTTATAAATTTAAATGAACTTAGCCTAAGGCTGGGACGCGGCTGATAAAATCAGCCCGCACAATCCGATCTCCTAGGCACAGACTCAACAGTATACTGATACTCCTGTAAGAGTATTGCCCATCGCATTATGCGTTTGTTCAAGCACTTGGCTTTCTGAATTTAGGCAAGAGGTTTGTGATCTGTCTGAATCACAAACTGTCTTCCAAACAAATACATATCAAATTTGTTAACTGCCCAGACAATGGACAATGCTTCTCTTTCAATGACCGAGAACTTTTCCTCTCTTTGAACAAGCTTACGGCTCGCAAAAGCCACTGGATGCAAAATCCCTTCATGCTCTTGCATGGAAATCGCTCCAATTCTTTATCGGAAGCATCAGTTCTCAGAATGAAACATTTTTAGAAGTCTGGGAGTTGCAAGACTGGTGGTTTCACCAACAAACATTTGAGAGTTTGAAACGCTCTCTCCTGAGCTTGTCCCCAGGTAACCTTATTACTCTGTCCCTTCTTGCTTAAATCTGTTAAGGGCACGGCCACTTCAGCATAATGAGGGATAAATTTACGGTAATAACCCGTCAAACCTATGAAAGACCTAACCTCTTTCTTGGTGGTTGGTCGTTTTGCATTACTGATTTTCTCGTGTAAGACTGGGTCAGTTCCAAGCCTGCCTATTCCTATTTTATGGCCAAGAAAACCAAGGTTTGTGTAACCAAGGAAACACTTCTTTGGTTTTGCCGCTTAATTAGCAGACTGAAGTATGCCAAATACCTTCTCAAGGAGTTTTACATGGTCTGGCCTGTTTTCAGTGTTACACAGGACATCATCGATGTAATAAGTCACCCCAGAACATGAGCAAACAATTTGCGCATCATTCACCAGAATACTGCGTCTGCCACAACAAACCCGAAAATGGCTTGAAGTTAAAATGATATTATGTATTTGGGGTTACAAAGGATGTCAACTCTTTAGACCCGTCAGTCATTGGGATCTGTCAATATCCTTTTGGTAGATCAATTATGGAAAAAAAATCTACTATTTCTCAATTCGGCAAACATATGTTTTTGGAAATCAATGCAAAAGCGAACCGAATTGTCGGGCTTCCGAACCATGACCACAGGTGCTGAATATCTTGAATTAGATCTTTCGATCACCCCTAGAGATATCATATCACTTATCTCTTTATCCAGGGTTTCTTTCATGGCATGAGGTACGTTGTAAGGTTTAGACCTAACAGGAAGGTGAGAAGTGAGCTGGAGATCACATTCAAGGACTTTTTGTCCGTTTTGGCACATCTGTAAATGTGCTTTCATACCTGTTTACAAGGTCTATCAACTCAGCTTCCTGTTGAGGGGAAAGTTCATCACATATATTTACCTGCTCAGGTCCTTGTGTGTGATTAACACTTGGCATTGGAACAATACACTTTTCATTACCAATATCAAAATCCGTAGTCCTATCCTAACTTTGATCTGACATATTACATCCGTAGATTGTAATCCAGCCAAAATGGTACTATCACAGGGCAAATCAAATAACCCCATAGCACTTTGCTCGGAATCACCTGGTGGTCTTGTGAGGTACCATTCAACAAGTTTATGTGAAATGTTTTCACCTTACCTTTTACCTTTATCCGGTAATCGCAGTCATTGAAAACTTCGAAAGGACCCTCCCACTGTAGCAGCAACGCTTTACAACCCGACCATTATAATCGGTATATTGCGATGACTTATTTAAAAACAATAAACTTTTAAAATCGATATTGGACGTGCCTTGTTATATGTTTCATTAGGAAATATAATGTATAAAGAAACTGTATTTGAAACTATTTATAAAATCGTTTTATCGAACAGATGAATATTATTATAGAAACACCCAAGTCTCCAGGAAAATCCGACGTGTTGCCAAAAAAAAATCCTGTCAGGATTCTTCCTTTTGAAGCTTAGGCCGAGAAAAAAATGTTGGTTTAACAAAAATGGAATAGTGCGAGTCGAAAGTGTACAGGTTTGGCAATAGTAAACACGATATCACATCCGACTTCCCAGGAATTATGAAATAAAATGATTACGTCGGTCACGTTGGTGACACCAATGGCGTTGCTAAACAACACCGTGATAGCTGAATGTACGGACGTTACTGGGGTGATGAACTCATGACGCAGATTGTAATTAATTAATTATACGTCGTGAATGCCTTATATGATACAGATTGACTTACTACCTTTCGCATGTCGTTTTTACAGTGCAAGTTCAACAATTTTTCTCGTCCTGTAGAGGGTGTATTCATGTCCCCCCCCCCCCACCCCTTCCGAAGGACGATGGAAGTAAACCCCATCGGCTGGTCAGTCAAGTTTGTTATAGATATATCTATATAGTTGTCTTGCTTCAGATATATATATATATATATGAAACATCGTGGGGAGAGTACCTTTCTTGAGCTTATCAACCCCCCCCCCCCCAAAGAAAATATAACAAACGACCCTGGTCACATCTTAGACGCGAAAACAAGTGACTGCACCAAGATGTTGGTTATCATCATAGAGATAAAATTTGCAATAACCAGAATTTAAAAAAAATGTCCAATTATTTTCCTTTTCCAGAAGACATTGTTCACCGTAACATGATGATTTATTTAACCTATTAGTGGCCCCTAGTGAGTGACCAGTAGCACATCCAGCTTTTTGATGTGGCCTCCCATTTTGTTAGTCAAAACCCGTTCACATCTAAATGGACCAGATAGCTAAGAGAAACAGGTATGGGTAACGCACAAGTAAGTAAACAGAAAATAAACGAATCCACTCGCACATTTCAAATCATTACCGGTATGAATTCAATTAACCGTTTGTATCGACTCACTTTACTCAATATATCGTACCTATCTGTGCACACATATCGACTGAATGTAAAATTTACCATTTTGTTCATAAACTTTTCAACCCACTTGATATATTCTTTATATTCACCAACCTATTACCAGTATATAAAAAAAATTGTGAGATGATCGTTCCAGGGTCAGGGGTCAACATAGATGCTGTTTGGGATTCAGTCAAGCCGGGACGTTTACCTTTGAAAGTTTTATGGGGATGTGGTTTCTTATTAAAGAGAAGAGTTGTCTGTTGTCTCTGTCTTTCTGTCTCTCTTGGGTACGTATTTCTCCCCCACTCTCCCTCTATCTCTCTTTTTTTCTCTCTCTCAATACATGCGACAGAATCAGTAAACTCTTTTATACACAGAACTTTATTACCAGTATTTATTACCAATATGTGTAGATATTTTATGTGCCTGCAAGCCGCACATGTATAGCAAATTTATTCAAATGCCTGACATTACATTTAAACACTTGACTGTTATTGTAACAAATGGCGGTAGAAATTGTAAGACTTATACAGCAAATAATCACAAACACTAGGTTCACCGAGGTAACCTCGGTTTTTTATCATCATCATCATCATAAGAAAATGAGAAACATGCATATCACACTCTCTCCACATGCTTTAAATCAGTCCATGTGTATGAGCTCATTTCCCGAAAGTAGTCTTTGGCTGCATCATACTATTCCGCTCGGTTTCTCGGCTCCCTCTTTTCAGTCTCCACAGTCTCTGTATTTGTAGAGTTCTTGGTGCCCTTTACCAATCGATGGACATGCATGGTCCATCCTACAGACGTGTCGTGTACCTTTGTGAGCACCTCTGTGAACTCCAAGTGATGAGGTCTGCGGTTCTTACAGATTGTCTGTAGCCATCCGTGTGTTAGCTCCATATGAATCTTGTTGAAATCCCGCTCAAGGCGTCTGTGCTTCTCTCAGTTTGTGAAGAACTGCTGGTAGAGCGTCCATTTTCTGCCTCACTTTTAAAGGGATATGATCATTTTCCTTGAAACTGAAATATGTACAAACACAAACAAATAAAAAACTGTCAGAAAATTATATTCTGAGTAAATTTATATTTTTATTATCCTCCAATTATTACTATCATTTTAAATTAGTGACTTCTACTAAGACTGATTTAATATTATAAAATAAAACTTCTTTAAAGTTTAAAAAGTAGGCTACTTACCCAGATCAAAATCCGAAATTTGTACATGTTTCTCTGGGAATACATACTTTGTATTTTGTTGCATTAAAAATGTCCCTTTCTTGATTTTACCATTCTGTTGTTCAAGTGACATTAAGTATACACACCTTGATGCGTTTCCTTTTGGACACGTGTACTTGATGACCATGGGGTTTGGTTGCAGTGAGAGTTCTGACCCGTCATCGAACTGAACAGACACTTCCTTGTTTGACCACTGAATTCCCCAGCCGATACCGGGGACGTTAACTTGGCAGAGCATCCTTGGTGACGGTAAAGGGAAACTGTTACAGCCAGAGGCAAACGACAATGTTTCATCCTGGTTTGGCGCCATTTCAACAGACGACAGCGTCTCATCTGCTTTTGCAGATATATCTGTCCTCCCGTCGATTGGCGTGCTGCTTCTTAGGTTTTCTTTCACAGACGACGAACCTGATGAATTGGCCGTAGACTTCGGAATGCCATGGCATGGACGTCTGTATAGATAGAAAGAAATAATGGTGATTAGAGACCAATTAACCTTGTAAAAGTAAAGGACTAAACATATTATTGCATTTAATTGTTCTGAAGGCATTCTATCATATAAATTCATCATATTATTATTTAGATCTATCTATTTTTTTAGGAATGACCCAAACATATAAATCAGAACTTTCTCAGACTAACGGCCCCCTTTTTGGTGTATAAATCTATTTATAAAGTCACTATAAAAGATATCATTTATAGCCAAAGAGGAAATTGAATGTTTAACAACTGACATGCAGCACAATTAAAAATAATAAAACTGTGAGAATTAATAAGAATATGAACTAGAAGATATATATGAAAACATTATATATGCTTATTAAGCGCAAGCCTTGTACTTGGCATGAATGAGTCCCAGAATACGAAAATCTCATGATTCTTACCTCCCGATGACAGCAGGGAAGCAGGTCACATCTGATCTTGATCCTCCAAGATCGTCCATTGACGTCATCAGGTACACGAAGTCTAAACATTTCTGACGTAACTGAAACAATACAGATAATTAAATACAAAAACTGTTTGTTTGCAACATGAATTCCTTTAGTCTTTTTTTTAATATGTTTGACCTTCTTTAATATTATTTCATCCATACGACCAAACACTCTTGGATAGCTGTTATTATATACCACATAAAAATATGATTGAATATGCAGTGTACAAAGATCTTAATGTAAAATAAATGCAAAATATGTTTATGAATATTTACCTTCAATGCATGTGAGAGGTGTTGTCTAGTTTTATGATCCAAGTTTTCAGAGCTTGATTCAGAATCAAACTTGAAAGAAATCCCGTCGCTCTGGGTGATTCTCGTGACGTCATGACAACAACGGACCTGGGCTCCGTCATAAAATGCCGCCTGAAAGTCACAGTTGTCGTTCTCCATCAGCATACACTTTGCCTTGTCCGTGTACATGGTCACTTTTGGAGTCTTGGACTTGACCACCTCGACAAATCTGTAAGAAATGGAAACAACAATTTATATTTTGAGAAAAAAAAACTAATAATTTGTACTTAATATCGTATATTTCACGACATGTCAAATACCTTATTCTTAATTTTTTCATGATATATAATAGAGCAAAATGTAAACGCAGTTAAATAAGTTGAACGGAGGTTAAAACAGTTAAACAATTTGAAAACAAGTATTTTTTTTTCTATTTCAAAACACAAAATTTATATAAAATGAAAACACAAAAAAAGTATGTCACAGGATCACCGTACTTACCTTGCCGCATGCTGGTACTTTTTCCAGTATTTTTGGGGCAGCCTGTCGTGGCTGTACTCCCTGACGGAGCCTGCTGCAGGGCTGGCTGGACTGTCACAGACCGTCGTGTTGTTACACTGGGGCTGATAGACCTGTATCACGTGACCATCAGGGCTAATCTTCATCACTTCTCTTACGATCATCAGGTCCTGTTTAGTTCTAAGGATCTCCAAGTACACGTTGCAGTCGTCTGTGATCGTCATCTGTTGTAGAATGGAAATGAATAATAAGTGATCTCTTGTAATTTATTCCTACCATATACCTCCCTCCTCAGTTAAATATAAGTGAAAAGTAAGGAAGGACTACATAATAATATTATATATTTCACAGTTTTCTATTTATTGGTTCGATTCGGTTGTCTGTTAGTAGTTTGATCTGCAATTGATTTGAATTGTTTCACAAAGATATCAATAACTGTATTATTTAAAAAAAGTTATAGATTAAAATTCTGCAATTATTATGTCACTTTAGGTTTATCTTCGTCGCTGGAATAATAAATAATGGTAACTTACCACGACGTTACGTATTTTCTGACGATAAGGCTTCAGACGAAAAGACGTGAGAGGAGGAGTAGGACAACCGACCACGTGACCACTGGTGACGTCATCGGCTGAGGATGAACGCCCTTCTCCTTGACCGTGACTGTATACCTAAAACATGAAGGTTTGAAGTGAGTTTAGGATACCAGTATTTTGACATGCGTCAGATATCGGATGAGTCACTCATATCTAGCGATGATTTATACTCAAATTATATATTATTATACGTTAATTTAGACGCACTTTCAATTTCTCTTCTTAATGTATTTAATTTCAGTATTAAAGCTAAATTTGACATAAAAATTGTGATCAGTTTTCATGGTGGAAAATGAAGTGTAAGTGTATTGGCTGAGATTTGTAGTCCCGAAATGTTGTATTAAAACAATTAAGTACAATAGTGATTCTTTTAATGGCCAAACTGAAATAAATTCACAGTCTATATAAACATAATCACTGAGAGCCCTTACCATATTTTGGACTTTCATTCTTTTTCCCTTGAGGTATTAAGATATGACCTTGATATATTTTGACCTTGTAACGGCTGTAGCAGAATTATCGAGAACAACAGATGGACTGTGAGGAAACTTTCGTTTTTATACATGATAAACTTAATAAACGTGTTTCACCTCGTCATATCCTGACCTGCCCGTAGAAGTGACTGGTCGAGTAACTTTGATTAATATTAATCAGTGCAGACCCCAGGACGAGTATGGGCGGAGGAACAAACCTGGACGTAATTAGTGGGAAGTAAAATGTGATATATCTAATTAAGTCACATGACGATCACTATGATAGTCATGTTAATAATGATATAGTATATATTATTTAAAAGAACCAGTATTATAAAAAAAAATAGGACACAGTCCTTTTTTAATTCATGTTTTCATATACATATAATCATTTCACGTAATATTATATTTGATATTGAATGAAATATGATTATATAATCTATACATGTGTATGTATTATTGCAAACATTAATTCATAATTTAGAAAGTTGAGATTTAAAATATATTTTTATACTTTATCACACTTCTATATACCTTTACTTGTTTCACAATACTTTTATATTTAAAACGTACATACATAAAAACAATCATATGCAGGGTATCTTTTATTCAATGAATGTATAATCTGTTGATACGCTGTCATCTCATTTCTCATTGATGATATATTACGAAAGTGAAATTCATTATACCCCGAAATATATACTCTGTGGTTTTGACGCGAAGTGTCAAAATCAACCATTTTAAATATACAACATTTCATAATATTTATAGTTGAAACAACAAGATGTAATTTTTTTAGTTTTGTTATTTCGCTCCATTTTAATGTAAATAAACGTGTACATTACCGAGGCGAGCTAAGCCAAGTCCGTTAATAATTTTTCATCCCCCTTTATTGCAAGATTGCTGATTTATGTAGGATTTTTAGATTATCAGCTCACAGAGTAACGTTGAGTAATTTCCTATGTCTGGAGTGTATGCGCTCCTTCCCGTTCTTGTGTGTGTGTGTGTATTTGCGTTTCAGTTCACAACATAACACGCACAATCATAAACGAAATCGCAGGATTTTCTCAGACCTCCTCGTGAATGAACAATCGATTAAGGTAGGATTTCCAGGAATATTCACAAATGTGCAGTCGCCTAAGCACATTGGAATATGGGCAGAATAAAGGAATGCTAGAGATCTTAAGCACCAATGAACCTGGGAAAATTGGGTAAATTAATGAATGAAACACAGATTACGGAGTACCCCTTATCAAGGCTGTATACAGGCCTGTATTCCTGAAAATGTACCTTTTTAGCTGTAAAGTGTTAACCTTTCTGAATGTGTGAAGACTACAAGGTTGTGGGTTCGCGTCCCGTTCTGACGGCATCCCGCGTTTACTAAAGGTAGGGATGGGTAATATTTTACAAATTTGGGAAATCCAAAACTCTAACCCCCTGAATTTAGGTACCTGCGTATAAAACCTCGAAAAATAATTGTTTGTCAAATTTTCTTTCAAGTGTAACCCCCCTGTACACCCCCTCTGAAGTTTGCATAAAATATTATTTTTTTCAGTCTTTTTCATAGACTCTTCAACTCCTTTAGAAATTGGGTTCTAAAATTGTTTGAAGTTTTTCCAAATGTACTGACATGATCATATTAACTGGTATTGATGTTTTTTTACCATAGTTCATTGACATAATTAGTGTATGGCCACAGCTTTTACTGAAAATGTGAATAAATCATACAAATAAGGAAATAACGTATATATAGCTATAAAGTCATATGTGATATTGGTATTATCAAAACATATACTAGTATACTGCTGCATAAAAGGTGGCCTATAACTTCAGAGTCTGAATAAGATGTTCAACACACTGCTGTTAAAAATTTTGGGAAATATGGGAAATGCTGTCTGAAAAGTAATGGGCTCAACAAAATCTACATTTGCCTAACATATTACGATTACTGCCTTCCTGTAAAGATTTATCATGAAGACATGGATTTGTTAGTCCATAAATTTGTTAAATAGCCTAGTCTTGCAGTGAATGTGTTTACAATAGTAAATCTTTCAAACAGAAAAATACACAAAATATATTCCGCTTGTAAATATTTATTTTACGTGCTACGGATAAAAAATCACAGGTTCAGGGCGCCCTTTTGGAACATTTCTTTCCTGTATTAATCGATGCCCATACAATTGCAGATGGAAACACCTTTTAAGTTGTAACTATAAAATAAATGGACAGCATCTCCCTTACAAAATCCCATACCAGTCTTATTTGTGTGAAGGTCTCTGTCTGTATGAAGTAATAATGATAATCTGTTTCTTTCAGCTGAAGAAAGTATGGCAAAGAAATATGGTAACATAAAAAACTAGGTCAAAGTACAAGATGATTCTTGAGGGAGATCATGCCTCCAAACAAGTCCTGGTGAACCCTGTAGGAAACCTTAAATTAAATAATGACCTATAATCTATGAGCTATGTGATTGTAAACACCTTGACAGCCAGTTTCATCAGAGTCTTAATCCTTGCTGCACTTGAACTGATTAAAGGGTCATAAATTGAAAATAATATATATAATATACATATACATTTCTGTTATCAATCCTAAATTGGAACATAGTTTGCCCAAGTGTCACAATAATCTTTCATTTGAAGTTTATTAGGAATTCCAATTTTCAATAATTAATCCATTAATTGCTTTGAAATTTGCTATGCTTATCCATCTTAGATAAATTTATCTTTTGCACATGAGCTATCTATAATTAATATTCTTTTATAGTGAGTATTCTTTGATTTACGTAGAGATTCACATTTTACATTCAACTGACATTTGAAACTCTGCAGTTATTTATCTGACTTTGAAAACAAAATTCATCCGGCATACCCATTTTATGGTCATCATTCAAAGTTTTAACAAAATTTGGCAAAATAATGCTTATTAAGGGAATATCAGATGGGAAATTTCCCTTTTCATTGTCTGTTCCAAGTAAAATTTACATGATTTCTCCATAAATATTGCATGGATTTTCTTATTATTTGTTGCACATGTTAATCTTGGATATCTTTAGAGATGGTGCTAGATTCGTTGTAACCATCTGTTCATTTTGTATCTTTAAACATTTTTTTATGAAAGTTTTATGGTCAATTTGTGAGTGAGATTCCTAACTTTAGCAATAATATCATACATTTATTGACAAAGATGTTTAAGTTAAACGTACATCATGTGTTTTATTATGTGAGTGAGATTAAAACTTTGGCAAAAACAAACATATTAATGGCTACAACCTTTTGAACAATTAACATAGAGTCATGTTTTTATAGAGCCTGGTCCGTTCTTTAAAAGTGTCCATATCATTTGTACGGTAGTTATTGGATTGAACTTCTGAGTGTGAGAGTGACTGTATATCTTGTTTCCATTCATTTCATCATAAATGTATCAAGCTTTTGTGAATTTCGGACGACAGTGATAACATATCTATATCCCAAGAGCAAAATTTGTTTTTATGCAGATATCAGTGAACCACAACTTTTGAGAGGTATGTACATGAAGATTCTAACAGAAATATTTTCAGCCATTTTAAAAAGAAATCTCACATATTGGAGGGATAAGCACAGAAAGTTTTGGTTAACACGCCTCACATCGTCTATATTATGTAATTGTTGTTTTTGTTGATAGAAAGGTATTCTTGTAAGTTTTTTTTTACCAAAATATATGTTTAAATTTTGCTTTTATTTGATGCGAATTTTCAAGTATTAAACTTAAATCTTGATAATAATTGCATATCATTACTTGCATATATTGATTTTTCATTACATTTTGACAAAATATATCCTAAATATATATTTTTTCTTTAATAAAAAGCAAAATATAGAAAAAAATACCAAGTAAAACAAAATAATGTTAGTTATATAAAGGAATATCTTCCCAAAATATTATAAATATGGTGATTCACATGTTCGCAAATAAAAAAAAACTAGAAGTTTGCAATCACTCTTAGCGATCACTGGAATCTCCCTTCACGCTCCCAACTGAGTGATAATTGGGAATCAGATATGGAGTCTATGACCATGGAAATCTGGTCAAGGTCCAAAGTAAATATCAGGTGCAACTCTGTCATATCAGACTAATATTATACACAGAGGTCAGTTTTTTTAAATCAGCCACATGTGAGATCTAGTAAAAACGTGGCTGAAGAAAGATAAACAGGTATATTAACCCCCCAAAAAAGGAGAAAAAAATTATTTGACAGTTTTGTACTCTGGGGAACCTGACAAAGTCCATACACAAACAATGGAACCAAAATATTGGTATAGTAATAAACTAATCAACCCTTGTTAGCCTGGTATCCTTATTGGAATTGGATTTATGATGATTTTCATGTTTTTTTACGACCTCATAATTTTCAGAGGCCATGTACAGGGGGGTTACACTACATTAAAAATTAAAAAAAAAAAAAATTTTTCACACTTATTTCCACCAGGTACATATTTTGAGGGGGTTAACTCATTGAGTAAGTATTAATACCCGCCCCTACTAAAGGGGCAACTCTCCCCAACAAAGAGCAAATTGGAACTGGTCATGGGCGGCAGGCAAATGTACAACGAATAACCATCTATCGTCTGTTGTGACCTTTTGGTGGTATGCACCCAGTTGCCCGAGGAAAGCTACAAGAATTTACAGAGCAAAAAAGACCATGTAAGCGAAGTGTACAGTCGGATGAGACTAATATCACTGTCGCCTATGTTTTCCGAGTTAGAGTTGCAAAGATGCAGGATTTAGTCGCCCAGAAGCTGTTTGACACATTGAAACACACCTACTTTAACCATAAGACCTGAGAAGGTTAAACTTCACATGCACACGGAATTTGTTTCCGCAAATTTAAGCAAATGACGTAGCAGCAAATATAAACTGATTTATTTTACATGGAGTGTACAAATAGTTATTATAACTAATCGCGGCACTCTCAATGGCTCAGATTTTGGCGTTCGGCAGACTGTATAGATGGAGGAAACCGGAGAGCCCGGAAAAAACAACGGCCTTTGATGGGCAACTACAACCCTCTCTCATAGCCACGCCAGAGATGGAACCCAGGTCGCCAGCAGAGAGAGCCAAGCGTTTTACCCCTCGACTGTCCCGGCCCCCATGGGCTATATACTATTATTATATTGGACTCATAGGGCCTTTCCTTTGAGATGTTACTGAAAAGGTCCTACTTTGAGGTCTTACGGGAAAATGTAGTCTAATAAGGCACGCATCCCATCGATGTACAGAGCTGTACCATCTTAAAGGGAAATATAAGGGATCAGGTATGTTGAAATTGATGATGTATATTAAATATTAATGAGTGTTTATTTCCTTTATTTATTTTAGTCTCTGTCAATATTTTGTTCTAAGATTGTTTGTCAACTCCTTTACACAAGCGGAAATAAACTGCCAATGGGCACGATCAGTGGCACGTAACATACACATAGTACGCTTGCCACCTGGTATCGCTCGACTTATTTAATTGAGAGATCCTTCCTCTGTGACCTGAGATCACAGCCTTCTTGGCAGAACTAGCACTGGAAGAGACCAATAGGGCCCGCATAAATTATAAAAAATGGTCAACGGCCATTCTCTGCCCCTGCCAATTTTTGATGAAATTATCTATCACTAAAAGCCTCCTCAGGACAGGGAGAACATGCGTTCACCGTTCCAGGAAGATTTTTCGACATGAGAGAGTCAAGATTGCGTAACCGCACTTTTGAGACTTAAATGCTCCTTAAAGAATAAATATACCATGTTTCATTACATTATGATAATTATTTTTTGTAATTTATTGCCATGAATTTTAAGAAACAAAGTGTTTCTGGAAAATACATTGTGTTATTGCATAATACAACGTCATAGGTTTAATACCTAAAACTACTTATGTAAAAAAAAGGGCTAACGTCCTCGGACTTTGGAGAGTTTTAAGCTGTTCGTTCGTACGTGCAGATGCTGTAAAATATCCATTTAGATTTAAACAGAGAACACATACAGACCTCATAAACCTCCGCCAACATTTGTGATTCCCAAATAAGGAACGTTACCTAAATCCTGCACTTTGGTGTGTAGTATATAAGCGAAGGAATTATATCGATGCAAGCTTATGTGTTACGGTTCACAAATCTATTGCTGCATCACAAGTCAGTTCTGTCTACCAGAACAAATGCGGTTTCAATCAGTTGACACCTGTACATAATGCAGCTTTACCAACTTCGGATATTTACACTAAAGTTTAACCGAGATGAATAACATCGAGATCGATCTCGCAACGGTGAAGATTCCTTTAGGGTCAAGAAAACGTATTCCATAAATTACATTATACTAGCTGCCATGTAACACATTTGTGGGTTAACTATTATAAACTATAAAAAGCCGGTATTTTTTCAATATATTTCCCCAAACAAACACAAGGGTAGAATGGTTTGTTAAAAGCTATCAATATTTGAGTGGACATTTTCAACTCCGAAGTGAAATCAGTCCATGAAAACCTCGTGCCTAAAATCTCAATTAAAACTTATTATTTTTTACCCTGTCAGATACAAATAAAACATGGAGAATGCATTTTTATTCTGAAAGAATGAGAACAAGGTTTATTGCTAGATTTACGTCTTGGTACCATACTTACTATCATGCTCCCCTCACATGACAAAACTCAAAGGGAACCCGCTGACCTGACCTCAAGTAAAACATTACCGTGGTGCGATAAAATCCTTGGGTATTACCGTTACCATCCACGAAATGTTCATTCAGATCCATTCGGTCTGTTGTGCCTGTTAATTTTAACCTTTTATTACTACCGGAGAAACAGAATCATCTTGCCATAGTGGTGGGAGTCGGTTCCTTTATCATAATCGATCATCGGTTTGAGCAAACCGACTGATGATCGATTATTAATCGGTTCTGACAAATGTATGCAATTATCAAAGAAATATGCAATTATCTGTGAAACTGTACCTGCGTTTCCCCGGCAGGTATTTTCTTCTTGCGCACGAGTGTAACGATCCTTCCACGTATAAAGACACAATCAGACTAATTTTAAGGATCAAATTTAACGATCGGCAACGTCGGGTAATATCTTTCATAATGGAATTTAAGAGCATCTAAGAATGTTAGGCCTATAAAGAGGTTGTTTTCCTGGCACATGAAGGCAGATTTTACGGCCCAGGTGCGCTTGGGCCAGATCATACAAAAAAATGCAGACTAGTCCAAAAGAAATTCCAGCTGATATCAAAATACGCGACCGACCGGGTTAGCCCCAACAAAGAATTTTTAAGGACGGCCTAAACAGCGGGACCTGGCATCGGTTGAATAGATTATTTCTAAGATAATCTCACAAATTGGCATAGACCTGCAGAATTTATGGAGTATTTTAACGCCTTCCCGCCCATATTTTGCATTGTACATTACGTTAGAAAACTCTCCGCTAATTCTGCAGCTCCCTGCAGTCCTCCGTTCACGCATCTACCGTGTCATACTCAGTTACATATTGAAGTTATTTGGGAACACAGACTCATTATATGAAGCGCAGAATGTGGTACAAAATGGAAGAATCATTTTTGCCTATAACATAAGGGCATTCTGGAAAGAAAACATCATTATTATGATATAATCGATAGTTGCCTTTGATAATCGAGCGCTTGAAAGTGGCAGCAAACCGACTGACTTTCGATAAAACTCGATGATCGGCCCACCGCTATCTTGCCATCGGTGACAATCATGATACCTACGCTACCTGTCGGAGTTAAACCAATGATGTAATTTCTCACCGGTGTCAATGCAAAAAAGTATTACTTTTATGATTTTCTATTTCGATTATCTTCAGTTGGTTCGGTGCAAAGAAGGAGCTGAAGAGGACCCAAGTTACACAGATGAGGTGTTAACGCAAATGATAACTACACGAATAAAATCGACTTTAATTTAATCAAATATTCGGCAGGTTCAATGATAAATTAGTTTGGTCACAATTAAAAAAAAAGTAGTGAACGCAGTCATCCTCTTTTTTCCCTGATTGTTTGTGGTATTTGTTTCACAGCTCAGTGGTCAGTTCATATATGGATTTGCTAACCTTTTCAAGGTGACCAACCGTCACGGACAATGCCTACAAAAGTATCTGATGATTAAACACACAGACGCAACATGCTGTGACGAAAGTAAAATACTGACACCGGTAAGGTCAACTGAAAAGAAGCGGGCGGGGGAGGGGGGGGGGGGGATACCTGTGCACTGCTACACAGTTGACCTCATACGGCCATTCGCTGTGAGTTGTTTATATTCATGACAACGGGTGGCGTGTGTAGCCTGTGTTTTACAGAATTTACAGTACTTCATTTTTTGGAATCAATTAAAATTGCTGTAACAAAGTTTCTTGACAACTAAGTCTTATTTTTTTCTTTTTCTCTCTCTCTCGCGCAAATTAAATATGAAAGGCAAAATAATTACTTAAAGACATATATTTGATTTTTAAGGATAGATTTATATTTATTTTACATTTTAAATTAATCACAGTACCTGCTTTTGCCGTGTGCGTGCACATCCTTATCAAACACCACATGGACAGGGTCTTGCCGTCTGTGATTTCACCGTACTCTTTCATGTAGCTGGATGTACGGATAAGCATAAATCGTTACTTGTAGAATGTCGCATAAAGAACATGACACATTTTTTATAACGTATTTATTATGTTAATCTCAGTAGGCCTATCAAGTCTGCATTAATGCAATGATCATACTGTGTAAAATAAACACGTTCAACCTTGCATTCTGTGTTGACCAGCCCATGTATCGGTCACACTGAAGTTATTGTCTGCCTACTTCACCAAAAACAAAAACCGCCTTGAGTCGTCCATCTTAACCCAAGACTTAGTCAGAATTGTGGAGATATCTTCTCTACTCTTTGAGACAGTAGACCATGTCCTGGCGCTGCTAAATTATGGTGGAGCGCCTCCTGCGTAATTGCGGCCTGCATTCACGTGACGTCACGGCTATTCCAAGGCAGGGAATAGCGTAAGGTCAAAGGTCGATTGTAGAGAGTGTGCGGCCTGTAGCTTACGTCAGCTCACCGTCAAACCAAGAGCTGCACTGACTGACCTGCGAAACCTCATGGTCGGTCGTGGTGTACAGACTTGTAACAATGCCTTGTGAGCTTTGTTTTTCCTCGGCTCCTTGTTAAAGACGTCTGTGCTGCCCTCAACTTGTGAAACACTGCGGGTAGAGTGTCCGTCTTCTCTCTCACCTCCAGCGGGCTATAGTCATTTCTTTAAAACTGAAACAGATGAGAAAATAAGCTGTAAGTCAATGGTGCATATATGGTGAACAAATAAACAGTTATTAAAACTGAGACTGAATACTGACGCAATGATTCTTATCAATCTGTTTTGTCTGATTTTAAAATTTAACTATTTCTACTAATTGAAGACGAAGTAAACCAAAGTAAACAGCTTAAATTTTCAGGTAAGGTACAGTGCTCGCATTTGTTATGTTTTAAAAGTTTGTTATGTTATCAAACAGAAGTACATTTGGGTTAAGCATATATACGTACCTAGCCAAAAGTCCATTAGGACGCGTGTACTTGATGACCAAGGGACTGGGTTGAAGTTTAAGTTTTGAACCGTCAGTGAACCGGACAGACACTTCCTTGTTAGACCAATGAGTGCCAAGGCCGATTCCGGGAAAATATATTTTACACAGGACCGTTGGTTCTGCAAGGGACCAGTTGTTACTGCTTGGCGAAGGTGAAGCAGACGATGGTGAAGGTGGCGCCCCCTGGTTTGGCGGGGATTCCGGAGACGCCGCCATGTTTGTAGGTGGATTAGAGGACAAAGATGATCTCGCTGAACAACTGGTTTGTGGTGATGCTTTCTTTTCCAAGTTCGACGACTCTGTCCGAGGAGACGGAACACGTGAAACCAGGGCATTATACCTCGGATTAGAAGGACAGTTGGCAGGAATGCGGCTGCAACAATAAAAAGACAAGTTGATTAGTCTGAGGATGCGTATTAACTCCGGATTTGCGCATATTAATATTATCTGTTTGTAGTATTTGTCTCCAATGAAGACAACGATAATTTACGCATTAGAAATCACATTAAGGGAACAGTCGGCGTTCTAGCATCTTTAAATTAACATTATTTTTATGTCGGGTGTGACCTTGACTTTTTGCCAAATGTTGTACGTGAAAAGTGCATCGTTTAATTATTATAAAAAATTATAAGTCGGATAGACCCTAATGTTTGGCTAAGATTTACTGCTGTAATGCTTGTCTCACCTTCCAATCACTACTGGGAAACAGGTGGCATTTGATCTTGATCCTCCGTTCATCCCCATCGTCATCAGGGAGACGAGGTTCAGACATTTCTGACGATACTGGAAAGAATAAAAGAAAGTAAAGATTAGAAAGTTCAGGCTCACCTTTTTTTAATTGTTTTAAATGAAAAGTTAAACCAACTTGCAAATACAATACTATATTAAATAATATGTACTAAACATGTATACATAATTCCCTTAATTGTTACGTCAATTTTTTTAATAAAGAAGAACATTTTTACGTATATTGCAATTTCAAAAGGTCCAAGATCAATCATCAAGTTCAGTCTAAATGAATTTATAATTTTACCTTCACCACATAACTGTAGATCTCCCTGTTCTTCGTGTCCAGTTGTTGGGAGCTGGTTTCAGTCTCCAGCTTGATAGAACCCCCGTCACTCTGAGTGATGATTGTGACGTCATAGCTACTGTAGACCTTAGCGCCGTCATAAAACGCCGCCTCAAAGTCACAGTTGTCGTTCTCCATCAACAAACAATTGGCTTGGTCCGTGTACATGATCACTTTTGGTGTTCTCGACTTGACCAGTTCAACAAATTTAAAACATTAATCACAAATAAATTTACATTGCACGTGAACCCGAACACACAAATAAAATAAATAAATGTTTCTAACGAATTGATTTACAAAAGAAATCCTTTACTTAATGTAAGGTCGATTAATTATACTATAACTGTATTCTTTTACCGTTATTTTAAACATAATAATCTTGCCGCATGCTGGTACTTCTTCCAGCATTTCTGAGGCAGCCTGTCGTAGCTGTACTCCCTGACAGAGCCTGCTGCAGGACTGGCTGGACTGTCACTGACTGTCGTGTTGTCACACTGGGGCTGATAAACTTGTATCACATGACCATCAGAGCTTATCTTCATCACTTCTCTCACGATCTCCAGGTCCTGTTTAGTTTTGAGGATCTCCATGTACACGCTGCAGTCGTCTGGGATCGTCATCTGTAAAAAAAAGTGTTGATATAGTAATGATTCTCAGTAACTATCGTATTTTATCAAGTATCTATAATTTTCCTAGTTTTGTTCAAGTACAAATCCAGTATCTACGTCTATAAAACAAATATTGATAAATAACGGATTTCTTTAAATAGTACAAAGTAACATTACAAAGTATATCGATGTCAAGTTTGACTCGTTTCCGAGGCTCTCGTGATGATAAATATACAATCTTTGAAATAGCATTTTACATTTAGAATGCAATGGAAACAAGAACTTACCACAAGACTGCGAATTTTCTGACGTAAAGGCTTCAGGCGAAAAGACGTGAGAGGAGGAGTCGGACAAATGTCCACGTGACCATATGTGACGTCATCCACTGAGGAGGAACACTCTTCTCCCTGGCTGTAACTGGACACCTGAATAAAATATCAAAAGAAAATAATGATGTATGATATTATTAAATAATTCAAATGTCACATATTTCTATATAGTATAGGTACAAAAATATTTCTTAAGTTCAACCAAATTATATATTTTCATTTTCTGTCAACGAAATGATTAAAATATAAATAGGCTTTAATGAAAGAATTAAAATGTGTTCTCAATTAACTTGTATTTTTTACATTTTTTAATGGTCAGGCTTACCATATTTTGAACTCCCATTTTTGTGTGTTATTTCTATGCCTGCCTATGGATTCTGCTAGAGCTTCAGATTACGATCAAGTTATATATAATTATAACGGCTGAGGCGGATGGTTATATATATATCCTTAACTGAGCTCTCGTCGAGAACATCTGATTGATTCTGAGGAACCTCCATTTTATTTATTCACATTAAAGTTAACGAACATGTTTGACCTCGTCAGCCCCGGCTCGTTTGATTTTGTTTCGTTAATCACGTGACCTCTAGGGTTAATCAGTCGGGTGTATCGTTGTAGAGTATGATATACTTAACAGTAATCAGAACAATCCCGGCGAGCGTGTAAAGACGGAGCAATCATCCTGAACGTAATTAGTGCACATGATAATAAGAAATAATGAATGATGATAATGATAATTAATGGTATCTCTATATTTTTGTTTCAAAACTCATAACTTTTTTTCATAGGTTTCATTCTCAATTTACTTATCATAAATACTAGAATAATGAAAATGTTAAGACAGACTATAAGAGTAATAAAAATGTTAATACCATTTTTTATCTGCTTCCTATGTCTAGCATGTTTCCATTTAAAGTCACAGAGTAAAAAGTATATCTCGACATTGCAGAATTCAATGATCACTAACATAAAATTTTTGTCGGAGTTGATAACTATCAAAATTAATTTTTTATTTCGTTTTATTACAATCTTAGAATATGCCAATATATCTTATTGCAAATATGTTGTATGTTGCCAATGTATTAATTTACACAAACACATCCTATTAGCCATTGAAAAACCTTAATACTAATATATGAATACTAAATGAAATTAAAAATACAACAAGATATCAGTAAATACTAATAGATATTTATGATATAATTATATTAATATAAAATTTTTTTTTTTTTATTTTAAATATAAACAATGTTTAGTATTTAAAGAGCTCAAAGATTAATTAATATGAATACTACTTGTCATGCTTGACCAGGCTTTGTTCTTTCTGTGAAGTGAGCAGCAGTTAACTCATGCGTGAGATAACCAGTCATCCATACAGAGCTATGCCGCCCTTGCCTCGTAAAGACCTGCCGGGGTGCAGAGTTTGTGTCTGTGATACCTACCTACCCTTTTCTATGAAATGTGACACAATTATCGGCAGTGTAAACATTCAGAGGTGATTAAATTTTGGAATCACTCGATGTAAATTTTTCATTTTTCTCAGCATTCTATTATATTGAACATATCTTTACGTTCATGATCTATATTATAATTGAGGGTGGTGGTACTGGTTCTTTGTTACGGAACTCCTGTGTGGCCACGCTTTCCGTTTTTGGGTTAGAACTGCCGAAAACTATACCATGTCTATCCTTCTAGGGGTTTACTTCAATATTTTCAACAAAAAAAAAAATCACGAGAAATTTAAAATTCTCACGGGAAAGGGCTATCGCAGCGCCATCTATCGAGAACTACACGGAAAGCGTGTCAAGCAAGAAAACTCACTCAACGGATTCCCTGGATTTTGCAAGTCTTATGTCGTGATTACGCTTATGCCGCTAGTGTATTTGATTCTTCTTGATCAGACTGTTACTCAAAAGCCACAGCCTTGACCATTTAAAATATCTGATACTACAGGGGGCTGGACAGTCAAGAAGTAAAACGCTCTCGGCTGGCGACCCGGGTTCGATCCCTGGCATGGCTGTGAGAGTGGGTTGTTTTTTTAGTATTGTTTCTTCATGATCACGCTCTAGCTGATTCTTCAGGATCGCGCTCTGATCTTTTTTGATCATGCTTTGACCCTTCTTTATCACGCTCTGATCTCTTTTGATCATGCTCTGACCCTTCTTGATCATGCCCTGGTCCTTCCTGTTCATGCTCTGAACCTTTTCTTGGTCACGCTCTGTTCCTTCCTGACTACGCCCCAGCTGATCCACCTTGATCATGCTCCAGCTGATCCTTCATGTTCATGCTCTGATCAAATTTTGATCACGCTTTGCCATTTTTGGATTGTAAATTCAAAGCGTATTTTTATTAATTAATTTTCATAATGCTCGTGGCGATCTTACCCTGGGGCTGCGTTTGGATATAAGACCATTTTTGATCACGCTCTGATCCCTCTTGATCACGCTCTAGCTGTTTCTTCTTGATAATGCTCTGATCCCTCTTGATCAGGCTCTAGCTGTATCTTCTTGATGAGTCTCTGATCTTTCATGATCATGTTCTAACCCTTCTTGATCACGCTCTGATCTCTTTTGATCATGCTCTGACCCTTCTTGATCATGCCCTGGTCCTTCCTGTTCATGCTCTGAACCTTTTCTTGGTCACGCTCTGTTCCTTCCTGACTACGCCCCAGCTGATCCACCTTGATCATGCTCCAGCTGATCCTTCATGTTCATGCTCTGATCAAATTTTGATCACGCTTTGCCATTTTTGGATTGTAAATTCAAAGCGTATTTTTATTAATTAATTTTCATAATGCTCGTGGCGATCTTCCCCTTGGGCTGCGTTTGGATATAAGACCATTTTTGATCACGCTCTGATCCCTCTTGATCACGCTCTAGCTGTTTCTTCTTGATAATGCTCTGATCCCTCTTGATCAGGCTCTAGCTGAATCTTCTTGATGAGTCTCTGATCTTTCATGATCATGTTCTAACCCTTCTTGATCACGCTCTGATCCCTCTTGATCACGCTCTAGCGTATTCTTCTTGATAATGCTCTGATCCCTCTTGATCACGCTCTAGCTGATTCTTCTTGATGATTCTCTGATCTTTCATGACCATGTTCTAACCCTTCTTGAAAATGCTCTGATCCCTCTTGATCACGCTCTAGCTGATTCTTCTTGATAATGCTCTGATCTTTCATGATCATGTTCTGACCCTTCTTGATCACGCTCTAGCTGATTCTTCTTGATAATGCTCTGATCCCTCCTGATCACACTCTAGCTGATTCTTCTAGATCATGCTCTGATCTTTCATGATCATGTTCTGACTCTTCTTGATCACGCTCTGATCCCTCATGATCACACTCTAGCTGATTCTTCTAGATCATGCTCTGATCTTTCATGATCATGTTCTGACTCTTCTTGATCACACTCTGATCCCTCTTGATAATGCTCTTTCTGATTCATCTTCACGCTCTGATCCCTTCTGACCACACTCTAGCTGATGTTCTTGATCATGCTCTGATCTTTCATGATCATGTTCTAACCCTTCTTGAACACGCTCTGATCCCTCCTGATAATGCTCTGATCCTTGGTGTTAACAATATTTTTATTGCAAACATGCAATGAGGATAAGAAAACAGGGTAAAACCCTATATAAATTCTTCTCCTCAAATGAAATGCACACAGCTATTTACAATATAACATTAAGTTGTAAGAAAACGTGAAAATGAAAATGAAAATGAAGATAAAGACAAGTGTTTTCAATATAAGCAGATCTGAAATGTGACCTGTGTAACTTTTACAGTTACAGTAACAAGGTCATTAAAGTTTAATTGTTATTTATATATGATAACTACACATGATGTTCACATTGCACAATATGTGATAGAGATACAAACTGTTTGACAGAGATATTCAATTGTATCTTATCAGAAACAATATATAATTACTATCCCCTCGTAAACCGTCCTGACTTATCAATGAATTCTTGAACAAGTTGAAAAATTTGACAGTTTTCTGCATGAGACAAGTTCACATTACCGTTTAACATAGTATTTACATTTCTATGTAAATCGGTATCTTTATCAAGATGTCTTCCCTGCAATTAAAGTGGACAACAAATAACAAAATGTTCTAGCGTTTCTTCAACACGGCCACATGAAAAAAAGAGATTTCTCTCTCAGTGGTTAATGAACAAATGATATTTCAAACCGCTACAACCGAGCCGCATGCGTTTATGGAAGATTTGTGCTGCTCGACTCCCACTGCACTGGCTAAAATATAAAGGTGGCTTTGGTAAATTTCCTTTCAATTTTCCCCGAAAACTGGCAATTGACGGACATTTTCTCGTGGATTGATCTTATGTGTTCAACAAACTGATAGAAGATATTAAAAATAAATTCTTTCTCAAAGAAGTACGGAATGCAGGCGACCGCAAGTTGCCTGATGTTGGTTTGAACACCATTTTCAATATCGTTAAAATAAACTAATAAAAGTAAAGGCCCCAAAATGGAATCCTGCGGTACTCCTGCTGGTACATGCAAATACGATGAAGGGTTTCCATAAATGACCATCCTTTGCTTTCTGTTTGACAAGTAATCAGACAACCAACGTAGTAAGGAACCTTGTATGCCCATAATGTATAATTTATGCATTTTGAGGCATCTAGTGAACCAAATATAGTGTCCATTCCCAGGTCCATAGCTTTGGAGATCGTATTATATATTTCACAAAATTGATTAGTACACGAATCATGTTGCATGAACGCCGATTGTACTTTAGTGAATTTATTAGATTTGTATAAAAAATTAAAGATATACTTAAATATATTTTCAAAGTATTTTCCCTGAACAATTTAGTAGTGAGACAGGCCTGTAATTGCACATATCCTGTTTGCTACCTTTTTCATGCAATGGTACGGCATTCGCCTGCTTCCATTTACAAGGAAATGTTTCGCACTTAAATGACCGATTAAAAATGAACGTTAAATATTTAGTGATCGAATTCGCGCTCATCTTAAGCATGCGTTTGGTGATCCCATCGGGTCCGCATGCTTTGTTTACATCTAGATTAATTAATACGTCAGAAACATCTTGTTCTGAAATGGTTATCCTCTCTCAAACCTCGTCGACGTGCACACGTCAGTGTCAACGGTTGACTTACCAATTAAAAACTGATTAAAAGAATGCGCCTTGTCGCAATCATCAGCGATCACTCGATCATCGACAAAAAGTGGTGGTATTGTACTTTTACCAGATCCCTGCTTAAAATAATTTTTGAGAATTCGCCAATAACATTTTAGGTGTTAAAGCACCTGGGGGATTTATTTTTGTATCAATTTTTTGTAGTATTCGCTTTTCGCAAGACGCACGTGATCTGTTATTATAATACGTGTTCTTCTAAACTTGGCCCAGTGCTCCGCATGATTTGTCTTTTAGCCATTTTATGTAACCTGTTTCCTCCCTTTCTGAGTCGCCGAAGATTACTGTTGAACCATGGCTTATTCTTAGCTCTGACTGTAACATTTTTATTTGGAATATATTTATTTACAATAGCAAAAACAAGCATGTGTCCATTTTTCAACGGCCAAGATAATATCACCCGTTTCGTCTACACTGTATTTGGCCACGGCTTTTGTATCAGCGAAATCAGACTGATAGATTTTCCTAGCAAACGTTTTATACTTTTTTACCTTAAAATTTAATTTAGCCCCAAAAAACAGCCCGCTCCAAAACGGAGGGAGATTACCAGATTCAAGCAACGTGTCAATAGAAGTAATGGCAATAATATCTATACATGACCCATATGTTTCTGTTATTCGTGTCGATTCGACGATCGAATAAGTCAAATTAAAAGTCGAAAATATACGATTAAGAACATCGCTTGAATTTTGCTTCAGCATATTAATATTTAAATCACCTGTGATCAAAATCTGCCCAATGTTAGTTTCTTTAGCCGTTTCTAAGGATGCTTCAAACCTCGACCAAAAGTTTACACGTTCATTAGGTGGCCTGTAAAATACACCTATTAACATTTAATAATCACAATGTACTTCAACCCATAAATATTCAACATCATCGACCTCCAAGTCAAGGCGACGTTTTAATGGTACATGAGACCCCGCGTAAAGCGCTATCCCACCTCCAGATCTCGCCTTAGCGGCCCCTGAAAACCGTAAATCATTATTTGAATGTTTGAAATAATATTGTGCAACCAGGTTTCAGTCGGTGCAATGATGCAATAATCACCTAATTATAATTCTATGATGTTGACTTTAGTCTAGAGACTTCTTACATCCAAATGAACTCAGTGCACTCAGATTACCCACTAGACCTGGATTGGGAATAACGTCTCCCGAAATACGTAACAAAAAAACATGCAAATATTGCAAATATTGAATAAACATTGAAAGTTTTTCTTAAAGGTCTTTGCCTGTAGATTATATTTTGGTATGATAACTGATCCAGAGTGGTAGCTTAGTCTTAATTATCCTTTATTGAATGTAATGATCCAGATGAAAATTGAACCTTTGAGCTGCATCGCCTTTTCCACGGTATTTAGTTAATTACTTCATGAATACAAAATATATCATAACAAATTTGGTCTTTTTATTCATTTAATCAAAGATTGCAGGAACTTATGACATTTTCGCTCTTGTCTTTTATTCTTTGATTTAATCTTAGGTACCAGCTTGGTTTTCCCTGTCTCTTTTTAATATTTTTGGACATTCAGGCTAACACTTTGATGAAGTATGTGTGACCCTATATGAAAAGTTAACCTTTGAGCTGGACCGACTTTGCCACAGAATGTAGTTAAAAACGTCATGAAAACAAAGGATATCATATCAAATTTGGTCTTAATAGATAACTATGACCCAGGGCATTCTAACAGTGTGTCAAATGTGGCAGTTTTATACATTTATCATAAGTGGCAGATATTGATAATTACCCCTACCTCTTAAAATTTGATGAAAATTCGATATTTTTTATTCATTTAACTAAATATTGCAGTAACTTTAACAGTTTCGCTATTTTCTTTTGATCTTTAATACCAGCTTGGTTTTCTTAGTCTCTGTTTAATTTTCTAATTTGGCTTTGAGAGTGGGTCGTAGTGGTCCATCCAAGGTTTAATGGTAAGAGTGTGTCCGACAGCGGTGATTCTGTCACAAACGACTTCGTCTATGGGGATTCCTCGGTGTTATGCAATGGGGTTGATTACACACCCAGGAGCCGCAGGTGAGTTAGACACAAGGCATGGGTGACCACAGGATACAAAATAACATGCTAACATCTTGTCACGTAGTCCCAAATACTAATAACATATGACATAATAAACAAAGCCTACAGACCTAATACGAACGTGTGTAATGGGATATACATCAGGTATAATGCTTACATGATAATATGCATGGCCATTTTTAACCTGAGTTTAGAACAAAAAAATCGCTCCTGAAATACTGGCTTGGATGTATATACAACACAAAAATGATTGTATGTGGTGCTACCAGTCTTGTGAAGAGGAATCCATTGAGGATGTTTAGAGATGCTAAATTTCAGACAGATACTTCACACCACTTTCGAGCTTGGTGCACAGATGCATGGAACAAAAATATAAGTCTCGTATATGACGAAGCTTTCCAAGATGTATTACTATCCCCAATTTCATGCATATATTAATATAATCTCTCCTGGGAATAAGCCGGGATATTTACTGTGCCAAAATTATTACTGGTAGCGCCGTCAGTCATATGACTTAGGTATCCGGGGTGTACAAATACCAACTTAAGCTGCGTGTCCACTTATGCGGTACGGATACGGATGCGGATGCGGTGAGGAGTGCGTGCGGCGTGCGGAAACGGATACGTTTTTTTGAAACCGGACCATGTAGCCGCGGGTACGGAAACGCATGCGGGAAGTGCCATTTTGTAGAGGTGAAAGAGAGTGAAAGACCTAAAAACGCACTGAAAAACGTATCTAATAGACACACACGCACAAAATATCCGCATACGTATCCGCACCGCACACGCACCGCATCCGTACAAGTGGACACGCGGCTTTATCCATGAAAATACAAATAAGCACAATGTCAGGGTGATAAAAAACAAATCCTGAGAAATGAGCATTTACATACACTGTGCAAAAATCATTGTAGGTTGCGACACCAGTCTCGTGTACAAGAAAGCCAATAAATATAGATTGACAGGCAAAATTTCAGGGAGATACATCAAAATTCTCTTGAGTAAGGTTCCCTGGGTAGACCAAGTTTACCGAAGGGAGGCAGTTGTCAACCAAGTCAATCGAAGTGCCACGTGTAACTATTGCAATTAAGGAACTCTTGACATGTACCCAGCCTTCGCTGACGTTACTCTTGACCTGTTGCCTTATCTGATACAGTTGGCCGTCTGCCAAAGCTATTAAAAGATACAAACTGAAACTTTGCCTGTTTCAAAATCTGAAATAGTTGGCAGTCTGTGAAGCTATTCTTATGCAACTGAGAGACCCCTGCAATAACAGATCTTTTTTGAAGAATTTAACCGTTCGGCAGACAGTTGAATTACAAAACATTTCTAAACTAGTGACTGCAAGAGGCTAAAATAAAATTTTAATTAAAGCAAAACTGAGCTGATAGTGTGAAAGAATGGTCATTATATAACTGCAGGTAATGTCCCTTTAAAAGAGCACAAGAAGAGTAGGGAAGAAATATTTAAACAATAGTTGATTCCTGGCCGAGTCCTTATCCGTATATGGTTGGCACCTCAGTAAGCCCTATTTTGTCCATATGGTGAGACTAATACTGTCGCTCTTGGCTCAGAATGCAAGACAAAGTACAGACAGTTAAACTGGAATGGTAACTGCTAACTGGTAAGTTGTTTTTTCCGTAATTTTCTTATGGTTTTCGGGTTCATCGTAGTGGACTTCGTCTCAACGGACCGTACCCAATCCTTATTAGCAAGCCCGGATTTGTTATAAAGGCCCAATCACCTATAAAGCATGTTGAAAAAACACGGAAAACAGCTTCCGTATAAAATAAATTTGGACCTGCCAAAATATTGCGTTGAAACCGTTTGCTTACTCTTGTAACAAGAGTTAAAGACTTATAGTAGACCGGGCGCGATCACAGGTGTCAACATAAACACAGCTTATGGGACCGTGTGCATCGCAGAGCCACAGCACGAGTCAATCAGGAGATGTCCTGACTGACTTGGCCCAAAAAATATAATACACGTTGCTGTGACACCGCGTGTTGCGGCTCACAATAGGATCTCCAGTTTTTTGCCTGTAAAAAACAGCTTAATATGGGTGTGGCCATAATAACCTCAATTTTAAATATTACCCATGTGAACACATTGGCATTAAATCTGGTGTTGATAGCTTCTGTAATTTTAATATGCTTATTTTGCTAAATGACCAAGGTTAGCTTTCTGTAAACTCAAATTATTTCAATCCAATAACATTTGATATCTGACTGATTCTTTAAAAAAAATGGCGCTGCTAGCTCTGATGTTTTTGAGATGGCATGGGTTAACATACGGTGGATGCCAGTTGGAAGACGCCGCACCATCGCATGATCTCAAAGTTGACTATAAATTGGGCCGGTTTCCTCCATCCCCCATCCCCCCCAAAAAATATATATATACATATAAAAATACGTTCGGCGCGCTTCCAAGCTATCATACACTTAAAACAATATTTAAACAAGTATGGTGTTCCGTGTAAGTAGCTCACAATAAAAATATAGAATTTTCATAAGTTTTAAGGGGTAGGGGTGAATAAAAATATCTGCCACTGATGATAAATGTATATAACTGCCACATTTGACACACTCTCAGAAAGCCCTGGGTCTAAGCTATCTACTAAGACCATATTTGTTATAATATATTTTGTATTCATAACATTATTAACCAAATGCTGTGGAAGAGAAGATGCAGCTTAAAGGTTAACTTTTCACAGAGGGTCAATCATGCTTCATTAAAGTGTCAGCCTGAATGTCCAAAAATATTAAAAAGAGATATGGAAAAAAAAGCTTGTAACTAAGATAAATGCAAAGAATAAATGTCAATAGCAAAAATGTCATAAGTTCATGAAATCTTTAAATAAGTTAATAAAAATACGATATTTTTTTGCAAATTTTAAGGGGTGGGGTAAATATTTGTATCTGCTACTGATGAAAATTGTATCTAACTGCCACATTTGACTACTGTCAGAAAGCCTTGGGTCTTAGCTATCTGTTGAGACCATATTTGTTATGATATATTTTGTATTCGTGACGTTATTAACTAATTACTGTGGAAAAGTCGATGCAGCTCAAAGGTGAAGGAACAAATATTATAAAAATTGCTGTTGTAATGGATAAAAAAAGGTTGTTGTCGGTCTTTAATTATAATGTGGAACGAGAAAGAAGGTGGTGCTGATTGCGAGAATGCTTGAGAAGTGGCCCCCTCTTCGGTCCATTTTATGAATTTCCATGCATCTTAAAATCGAGAAATACAAACCTCATTTTTTAAGTCAGAAAAAATACAGAGGTTTAGAGACTAAGTTTGTGACATAATATAGTGGCAAAATCTCGATGGAAAGTATTTTCCTGGTGTTGTGAATATGACCAGTTTATATGATAGTCCTAATAGGCCTATAGGCCTACCGGGGCCGGAAACTTTAGTTGACGTATTTAATGACGTCATGAACCGTGTTACCCGGGAAACGATGACGTCACAAAATATGTCCAGGAACGTTAGTCTCGCTACGAATGTAAAACCTGGTGGACGTGTTCTATCGCGGCTGTACATTTTGTGAGATTTTTTTTTCATTGCGATCATTGAAAATTACAATGGTTTCTGTGCGACTTGGGACCAGAACGTTACAGTGGATCAAGGACCAGCAGAAACACGTTGATGAGAGGATGGAGACGAGGAAAACACTCCAAAGACGGCGCCAAAGGTATGTAATAGACTTACATATACGGAGCAGATCTGTAAGTCAGCCATATACCGTACGTTTCTTCTATAGCTATAAAGGTCATAATTTTTTCATGCTAGCACAAGATGCCACACACACATATATACAGGTCTATAAATATATTCGGTGTTATATAAAACAGGCTATGCTCTGAATATGCATACCCTACATTGTATATTGGCTACCAGCTGGCATAGAAAAGCAATTCGTGTGAGGCCGGGTTAGGGGTGTTAAACAACTTATTATCTCTAGCTTAAACTTTAATATTTTAAAAGATGCATTTGTAAATGTTACAAAATAAACATTTATCCTTTTTGTGTGCTGATAGACAGCGGTGTGGAAAGCCTATCTGTATCAAATTATGGCCAGGCTATGTGGGGGCTTTGCATGAGCTATATCAATATAAGTGCGCCATGGCAACGGCATCCAGTTTTGGCGCATGCGCCGCCTTTGAAGTTTGCGCGTGTGGCCATGGCGTTATATTGACCTCTCGTCAAGTGCAGTTTTACCTTTTATGCGCTGTATAGATATTTCATTTGATCATAATCAGCAAAACCCGTGAAGTTTAAAAAAAAACACACATGCTAAAATGCATTTTAGGCATACAGCATTTACAGAGAATTGACAATTGCAAATTTTCTTTTATTCCTTTTAAAATAATCCATACTAGAAACGTCCAAACCAAAGTTGCTCATTTACACCGAAAAAAAACTCCTTATAACAGTTGAAACAAACTAAGGGGCAGAATTCAGCTTTTAACATAACGGAGGTCGTATGTTGGGTCCTTAAAAAAGGAAGAACCATGGACATTTAATTATATACATGAATATGTAGTATAAACAACAAGTTCAATTTATAAAATGTTTTCTAATAAAAGCAGTCAGTAGGATATACCCAGGATCCGTCCATGCGCATGAACAAGTTCATTGTTTCCTCATTGTCCTTTATAAATTTCCGTATATACTATTTCTGTTGACAGATCAGTTTAAACAAGCTGGTATTATTTTAGTTATTTCACAAAATATAGATGTTGGCCCCATTACGTTTGTAAACAACCCGCAAGTTACGCCTGTCCTTGGTAAGCTTGTGTAACCCCCCCCCCCCCCCCCCCCCCTCACGGATATATACATCACATCACTACCACTCTTCCACTGTTAAATTAATAAGATAAATGAATAAATACCACATAATAATTAAAAAAATTAAAATGGAAAGATAAAAATAGTTTTAGCAGGAAATGAATCTTGTATTTTATTTCAACTGGTGTACTGATTGTATACAAAAGTCAGTTGTCACTTTACATTATTGTCCTTATTTCAGTAATACTTATATTGACCAAATGTAGACACTTAAAATATTAGATTTAGTATGTGTAGCAGGCCTAATGTGTCGTTAAATATTGAATGCATTATGTCACACACACACAGTGGAAGACGGGACCAGTGTTACTGGGAGACCATGTATACTTAGAGCGAAAAAAGTATGTTTTATTCAAAGTGGAAGGAATAGCAAAATTAAACTGAAAACATTTATTATATTTATATTTTTAAATATAATAACATAATTGTTGTACGTGGTTCGATATCATTAGTTCCCTCTCTGTCAATTTCAACCCAAAATTTTCATAAATTAATATATACACGTTTATCACATATCCATTTTGCCACACACGCATATATATATATATATATATATATATATATATATATATATATATATATATATACATATATATATACATAAATGTGTATATATATATATATATATATATATATATATATTTATTTATTTATTTATTTATTTAAATGCTGTCTCTCCAGGAGGATCAACCGCGGTAAGAATCAAGGGGCCCAAGTAAGTCACGTGAACGCTCAGACCGCGACCCCTGGTGATAAACAGGTGAGTATGGGCAGACAACTTCTGAAGGCCATCAGGAGGATGAGAGGGCTGCCGGCTCTCATACGAAGGGAGGTAAGAAAGCTGTCTGCCTGTTTCAGAAGACCGAGAGAAGATAAACAACCTCAGGAATATCAAGATTTAATGCATCTGTGGAGGACGTATGGTCAGCCTAACGAAATGAATGTCACTAACCATAATTTGTCTAGTTTTCAGAGCACAACATCTACAGAAATGGCATCATTTGAATGCAGAAGCGATACATCTAATACAAACGCTTTTGATTTCCAGGAGACAACAGTAGAAAACCATTGGTTTACACTGGACACCTCTTTTGCTCCAAGTGAGAACCCATCCATTTGGTCAGCTGAGGAGGATTCGATGTATTTGTGGACACCACACCATGAGCAAAAAGAAGATTGTGCTACTAATCATGATTTGGCAACTTTTCAGGACACAACATCTGCAGAGAATGTCTCGCTTGAACGCAGCAGTGTTACAAATAACACCAAATCACCTTACTTTGAAGACGGTTTTGGTTTGCAGAGCCTTTTTATGGAAAATGACAACACTTCTATCTGCTTAAAAGAGGAAGATTTGCGCTGTCCTCCCAAAGTGTTGCCTTTTAATATTTCTATCCCTGATAATGACGGGAGGCCACTGGGAGAAATCCTTGATGATATGGTCCAAGAGAACCTGGACGCCCTGAGCGTGACGTCATCACTCAGCGACTCAACTATCACCTCTGTCACTGAACTCCTGGACCTGTGTTCTGATGAATTTGATGATCTCAGCGTTCTTGATTACATTGAAGCTGAGAATATTCAAGACCTGCATGAAGGAATCACCGAGAATGTTAACGATATCAGTAAATAAATAGCTCCTAACCTGAAAATGATCTTATTAACCTACAGTATTAGTTTCAGGTTGAGCATTTCTCAATATAAAACCTGTGAACCTTATCACAGTCACAGGATATCATCTCTATCCTCTCTCTATCTGGCTGTCTCTCCCTTTCTTTCAGAAACACGATTACACACACGCAGCGGCTTTTGTTCATCCCAAGCTCTTTTCCATCTCTAATCAGATATCAAGAGAAAGCCTTTGCACATATGAACAATAATAATATACCGTGCTCACATATACTCTCTGTGAGAAATTTTAATTTATTTAAAATTTCAATTGTTTTTCAGGTAAATCAGAAAACAGCTTCTATATCATGGTTATCTGTTCCTCAGGGTAAAGGGATCAACTTGTTTGAGATTGCTTTGAATTACTTTAAAAATGATATGCTCACGAACTTTAGATTTCACCATCAGCTACCAACGTGAGACTTTACAGGCATCTTGATCACTTGACTGGTATGCAGATGGCGCCACCTAGTTTTTACTTCGGTTTAAATGCTATTAAATTATCACAATATTACGAAATACCATGCCTCATATTGCAAAGAATGGACGTTAGAACCCTAGAATCCCTTATCATATAATGATATGACGTTTGTTATGTACAAAAAGTTTTCATTTCCCTGTTATGATTGATTACCAGATGGGAGGTTACATCATTAAGCCATTTGCACAAGGGTTTAGTGTTCAACATATAATGTCCGATGGTAGCTAAAGAATCTTGGCATTCTAGTATCAGAAGCTCCGCACATGTAAAGTGGGTACGTGGATGGTAGTGCCATTGAAAAGGCAGGAAGTAGGTGTCAGTATTCCCACTCAGCACATTATGTGAGTTATGCCAGCGTGTTCTGTCCAAACCTGGCTGACGTAATTTGTGAAAACACCAAGGAAAGGTATAGCTTTACGGCTCCTGTACGGCTACCAAATAAGGACCACCCATCACGTATGGTGACAATGAAAACATATTTTTTAAAAATTATTTATTATATAATTTCCATGATGAATTGTGATGCAATGTATTTAATTTGCATGTATAATCTTTACTATTATACTTATATCTGCATGATCAGTTATTTTTCACTTTTTGTGAATGCCCTCTTTGTTCTTGTTTTCATATAGGTATATAAAAAAACTAAAAAAAAAGAAAAGAAAAACAAAAATAAATAAGTAAATATCATATTATTTCCATGATGAATATTGATGCAATATACGTAATCTGTATGTATAATCTTCACTATTATACTTATATCTGCAAGCTTAGCCATTCTTCACTCTATGTGAATTTCGTCTTGGTTGTAGTTTTTATATAGGTATTAAAAAATCTAAAAAGAAAAAACAAAACCAAAAAAAATATATATTATTTCAATGATGAATGTTGATGCAGTATATGTAATTGGTATTTATAACTTCTCTTTTATATATCTGCATGCTCAGCCATTTTCCACTCTATGTGAGTACCGTTATAGTTGTAGTGTTAATTAGGTATAAAAGGGCGTTAATGAATTAATCTATTTATAAAATCCTGTTTCAGAATATGCATGTATATCTTCAGTACATGAAAAGTCGTGTATTGAAACGCTTTCAGATAGGCCTTCATTATTTATAGTTTCTGAGGGGGCGATTTTTTTTAACACGCCCTAAAAGGTCATGAATAGTGAAATTTACAATATCAGTACTTAAGAAGTCATGATTTATTATTATAAAAGTCCTTACACAGTCATTTTTACAGTGTCTAAATCTATGACAATGTTATTTTAAATTATATGAAACTGTAAATTGGCTGAATGAACACACAAATTACTGTTTAGTTTATTAAAACATAATATCCCTGTTAACAAAATACTTTGTAACATTATCCTTCATATGCTAATGATCTAATAGCCTTTTAATATGCACGGTAACAGATTTTTAAAAATCAAAGTTGTGAAAATAAAAGTCATGAATTATTGTTAAATTTCAAGATAATATAACAATATAATGTGGTGACCATGGTCTAACGGTAATAGTGTCAGTTACAAGTCCATGAAGATAACCATATGATGTGGTGACCATGGTCTAACGTTGATAGTGTCTGTTAGAAGACCATGAAGATAACCATATGATGTGGTGACCATGGTCTAACGTTATGGTGTCTGATAGACGACCCTGAAGATAACCATATGATGTGGTGACCATGGTCTGACGTCAATATTGAATGTTAGAAGACCATAACAATAACCATATGATGTGGTGACCAAGAAGACCATCATGAAAACAATTTGATGTGGTTACCATGGTCTAAAATTGATAATGCCTTTTAGAAGACCATGAAGATAACCATTTGATGTGGTGACCATGGTCTAACGTTATGGTGTCTGTTAGAAGACCATGAAGAAAACCATATGATGTGGTGACCATGGTCTAACGTTATGGTGTCTGTTAAAAGACCATGAAGATAACCATATGATGTGGTGACCATGGTCTAACGTTATGGTGTCTGTTAGAAGACCATGAAGATAACCATATGATATGGTGACTATGGTTAACATTTATAGTGTCTGTTAGAAAACCATGAAGAAAACCATATGATGTGGTGACCATGGACTAACGTTATGGTGACTGTTAGAAGACCATGAAGATAATTATATGATATGCTGACTATGGTTAACATTTATAGTGTCTGTTAGAAGACCATGAAGATAACCATATGATGTGGTGACCATGGTCTCACGTTATGGTGTCTGTTAGAAGACCATGAAGATAACCATATAATGTTTTGACCAAGATCTAACATTATAGTGTCTTTTAGACGACCATGAAGATAACCATATGATGTGGTGGCTATGGTTTTACGTTGATTGTGTCTGTTAGAAGACCATGAAGATAACCATATGATATGGTGACTTTGGTTAACATTTATAGTGTCTGTTAGAAGACCATGAAGATAACCATATGATGTGGTGACCATGGTCTAACATTATGGTGTCTGTTAGATGACCATGAAGATAGCCATATGATGTGGTGACCATGATCTAACATTATGGTATCTGTTAGACGACCATGAAGATAACCATATGATGTGGTGGCTATGGTCTTACGTTGATTGTGTCTGTTAAAAGACCATGAAGATAACCATATGATATGGTGACTATGGTTAACATTTTAAGTGTCTGTTAGAAGACCATGAAGATAACCATATGATGTGGTGACCATGATCTAACATTATGGTGTCTGTTAGAAGACCATGAGGATAACCATATGATGGTTGACCATGATCTAACATTATGGTGTCTGTTAGAAGACCATGAAGATAACCATATGATGTGGTGACCATGGTCTAACATTATCGTGTCTGTTAAAAGACCATGAAGATAAACTTATTATGTGGTGACCATAGTCTAACGTTTTGGTGTCTGTCAGACGATCATGAAGGTAACCAAATGATGTGGTGACCATGCTCCAACTTTGTTAGTGTCTGTCAGACGACCATAAAAATAACAATATGATGTGGTGACCATTGTCCAACGTTATGGTGTCTGTTAGACGACCAAGAAGATAATCAAATGATGTGGTGACCATGGACTAACGTTATAGTGTTTGTTAGAAGACCATGAAGATAACCATATAATGTGGTGACCATGGTCCAACGTTATGGTGTCTGTTAGACGACAATGAAGATAACCCAATGATGTGGTGACCATGGGCTAACGTTTTGGTGTCTGTTAGAAGACCATGAAGATAACCATATGATGTGGTGACCATGGTCCAACGTTATGGTGTCTGTTAGACGACCATAAAGATAAACATATGATGTGGTGACCATGGTCTAACATTATGGTGTCTGCCAGAAGACCATGAAGATAACCCAATGATGTGGTGACCATGGTCTAACGTTATGGTGTCTGTTAGACGACCATGAAGATAACCATATGATATGGTGACCATGGGCCAACGATAAAGTGTATTTTAGAAAATCATGAAGATACCATTTGATGTGGTGACCGTGGTCTAACGTTATGGTGTCTGTTAGCCAACCATGAAGATAACTATATGATGTGGTGACCATGGTGTAACGTTAAGGTGTCTGTTAGAAGACAATGAAGATAACCATATGATGTGGTGGCTATGGTCTTACGTTGATTGTGTCTGTTAGAAGACCATGAAGATAACCATATGATATGGTGACTATGGTTAACATTTATAGTGTCTGTTAGAAGACCATGAAGATAACCATATGATGTGGTGACCATGGTCTAACATTATGGTGTCTGTTAGAAGACCATGAGTATAACCATATGCTGTGGTGTTCATGATCTAACATTATTGTGTCTGTTAGAAGACCATGAAGATGACCATATGATATGGTGACCATGGTCTAACATTGTGGTTTCTGTTAGAAGACAATGACGACAACCATATGATATGGTGACTATGGTTAACATTTATAGTGTCTGTTAGAAGACCATAAATATAACCATATGATGTGGTGACCATGGTCTAACGTTATGGTGTCTGTTAGAAGACCATGAAGATAACCATATGATGTGGTGACCATGGTCTGACATTATCGTGTCTGTTGAAAGATCATGAAGATAAACAGATAATATGGTGACCACGGTCTAACGTTTTGGTGTCTGTGAGACGACCATGAGGTTACCATTTGATGTGGTGACCATGCTCCAACTTTGATAGTGTCTGTCAGACGACCATGAAGATCACAATATGATGTGGTGAACAAGGTCTAACTTTGATAGTGTCTGTCAGGCGACCATGAAGATAACCATATTATGTGGTGACCATGGTCCAACGTTATGGTGTCTGTTAGACGACCATGAAGATAAACATATTATGTGGTGACCGTGTTCTAACGTTATGGTGTCTGTTAGACGACAATGAAGATAACCATATGATGTGGTGACCATGGTTTAACGTTAGACGACCATGAAGATAACAATATGATTTGGTGACCATGGACTAACGTTATGGTGTTTGTTAGAAGATCATGAAGATAACATTATGATGTGATGACCATGGTCTAACGTTATAGTGTCTGTTTGACGACCATGAAGATAACCAAATGATGTGGTGAACATGGTTTAACGTTATGGTGTGTGTTAAACGACCATGAAGATAACCATATGATGTGGTGACCACGGTCTAACGTTATAGTGTCTGTTTGACGACCAAGAAGATAACCAAATGATGTGGTGAACATGGTTTAACGTTATGGTGTGTGTTAAACGACCATGAAGATAACCATATGATGTGGTGATCACGGTCTAAAGTTATGGTGTCTGTTAGAAGACCATGAAGATAACCATATGATGTGGTGACCATGGTCTAACGTTATGGTGTTTGTTAGAAGACCATGAAAATAACCAGATGATGTGGTGATCATGGTCTCACATTGTGGTGTCTGTTAGAAAACCATGAAGATAACCATTTGATGTGGTGACCATGGTCTAACATTGTGGTTTCTGTTAGAAGACAATGACGACAACCATATGATATGGTGACTATGGTTAACATTTATAGTGTCTGTTAGAAGACCATAAATATAACCATATGATGTGGTGACCATGGTCTAACGTTATGGTGTCTGTTAGAAGACCATGAAGATAACCATATGATGTGGTGGCTATGGTCTTACGTTGATTGTGTCTGTTAGAAGACCATGAAGATAACCATATGATATGGTGACTATGGTTAACATTTATAGTGTCTGTTAGAAGACCATGAAGATAACCATATGATGTGGTGACCATGGTCTAACATTATGGTGTCTGTTAGAAGACCATGAGTATAACCATATGCTGTGGTGTTCATGATCTAACATTATGGTGTCTGTTAGAAGACCATGAAGATGACCATATGATGTGGTGACCATGGTCTAACATTGTGGTTTCTGTTAGAAGACAATGACGACAACCATATGATATGGTGACTATGGTTAACATTTATAGTGTCTGTTAGAAGACCATAAATATAACAATATGATGTGGTGACCATGGTCTAACGTTATGGTGTCTGTTAGAAGACCATGAAGATAACCATATGATGTGGTGGCTATGGTCTTACGTTGATTGTGTCTGTTAGAAGACCATGAAGATAACCATATGATATGGTGACTATGGGTAACATTTATAGTGTCTGTTAGAAGACCATAAATATAACCATATGATGTGGTGACCATGATCTAACATTATGGTGTCTGTTAGACGACCATGAAGATAACCATATGATGTGGTGGCTATGGTCTTACGTTGATTGTGTCTGTTAGAAGACCATGAAGATAACCATATGATATGGTGACTATGGTTAACATTTATAGTGTCTGTTAGAAGACCATGAAGATAACCATATGATGTGGTGACCATGGTCTAACATTATGGTGTCTGTTAGAAGACCATGAGTATAACCATATGATGTGGTGACCATGGTCTAACGTTATGGTGTCTGTTAGAAGACCATGAAGATAACCATATAATATGGTGACCATGATCGAACATTATGGTGCCTGTTGGACGACCATGAAGATAACCATATGATGTGGTGACCATGGTCTGACATTATCGTGTCTGTTAAAAGATCATGAAGATAAACAGATGATATGGTGACCACGGTCTAACGTTTTGGTGTCTGTGAGACGACCAAGAGGTTACCATTTGATGTGGTGACCATGCTCCAACTTTGATAGTGTCTGTCAGACGACCATGAAGATCACAATATGATGTGGTGAACAAGGTCTAACTTTGATAGTGTCTGTCACTCGACCATGAAGATAACCATATTATGTGGTGACCATGGTCCAACGTTATGGTGTCTGTTGGACGACCATGAAGATAAACATATTATGTGGTGACCGTGTTCTAACGTTATGGTGTCTGTTAGACGACAATGAAGATAACCATATGATGTGGTGACCATGGTTTAACGTGATGGTGTTTGTTAGAAGATCATGAAGATAACCATATGATGTGGTGACCATGGTGTAACGTCAATTGTGTCTGTTACACGACCATTAAGATAACATTATGATGTGATGACCATGGTCTAACGTTATAGTGTCTGTTTGACGACCATGAAGATAACCAAATGATGTGGTGAACATGGTTTAACGTTATGGTGTGTGTTAAACGACCATGAAGATAACCATATGATGTGGTGATCACGGTCTAAAGTTATGGTGTCTGTTAGAAGACCATGAAGATAACCATATGATGTGGTGACCATGGTCTAACGTTATGGTGTTTGTTAGAAGACCATGAAAATAACCAGATGATGTGGTGATCATGGTCTAACATTGTGGTGTCTGTTAGGAGACCATGAAGATAACCATATGATGTGGTGGCTATGGTCTTACGTTGATTGTGTCTGTTAGAAGACCATGAAGATAACCATATGATATGGTGACTATGGTTAACATTTATAGTGTCTGTTAGAAGACCATGAAGATAACCATATGATGTGGTGACCATGGTCTAACATTATGGTGTCTGTTAGAAGACCATGAGTATAACCATATGCTGTGGTGTTCATGATCTAACATTATGGTGTCTGTTAGAAGACCATGAAGATGACCATATGATGTGGTGACCATGGTCTAACATTGTGGTTTCTGTTAGAAGACAATGACGACAACCATATGATATGGTGACTATGGTTAACATTTATAGTGTCTGTTAGAAGACCATAAATATAACCATATGATGTGGTGACCATGGTCTAACGTTATGGTGTCTGTTAGAAGACCATGAAGATAACCATATAATATGGTGACCATGATCGAACATTATGGTACCTGTTGGACGACCATGAAGATAACCATATGATGTGGTGACCATGGTCTGACATTATCGTGTCTGTTAAAAGATCATGAAGATAAACAGATGATATGGTGACCACGGTCTAACGTTTTGGTGTCTGTGAGACGACCATGAGGTTACCATTTGATGTGGTGACCATGCTCCAACTTTGATAGTGTCTGTCAGACGACCATGAAGATCACAATATGATGTGGTGAACAAGGTCTAACTTTGATAGTGTCTGTCAGGCGACCATGAAGATAACCATATTATGTGGTGACCATGGTCCAACGTTATGGTGTCTGTTAGACGACCATGAAGATAAACATATTATGTGGTGACCGTGTTCTAACGTTATGGTGTCTGTTAGACGACAATGAAGATAACCATATGATGTGGTGACCATGGTTTAACGTTAGACGACCATGAAGATAACAATATGATTTGGTGACCATGGACTAACGTTATGGTGTTTGTTAGAAGATCATGAAGATAACATTATGATGTGATGACCATGGTCTAACGTTATAGTGTCTGTTTGACGACCATGAAGATAACCAAATGATGTGGTGAACATGGTTTAACGTTATGGTGTGTGTTAAACGACCATGAAGATAACCATATGATGTGGTGACCACGGTCTAACGTTATAGTGTCTGTTTGACGACCAAGAAGATAACCAAATGATGTGGTGAACATGGTTTAACGTTATGGTGTGTGTTAAACGACCATGAAGATAACCATATGATGTGGTGATCACGGTCTAAAGTTATGGTGTCTGTTAGAAGACCATGAAGATAACCATATGATGTGGTGACCATGGTCTAACGTTATGGTGTTTGTTAGAAGACCATGAAAATAACCAGATGATGTGGTGATCATGGTCTCACATTGTGGTGTCTGTTAGAAAACCATGAAGATAACCATTTGATGTGGTGACCATGGTCTAACATTGTGGTTTCTGTTAGAAGACAATGACGACAACCATATGATATGGTGACTATGGTTAACATTTATAGTGTCTGTTAGAAGACCATAAATATAACCATATGATGTGGTGACCATGGTCTAACGTTATGGTGTCTGTTAGAAGACCATGAAGATAACCATATGATGTGGTGGCTATGGTCTTACGTTGATTGTGTCTGTTAGAAGACCATGAAGATAACCATATGATATGGTGACTATGGTTAACATTTATAGTGTCTGTTAGAAGACCATGAAGATAACCATATGATGTGGTGACCATGGTCTAACATTATGGTGTCTGTTAGAAGACCATGAGTATAACCATATGCTGTGGTGTTCATGATCTAACATTATGGTGTCTGTTAGAAGACCATGAAGATGACCATATGATGTGGTGACCATGGTCTAACATTGTGGTTTCTGTTAGAAGACAATGACGACAACCATATGATATGGTGACTATGGTTAACATTTATAGTGTCTGTTAGAAGACCATAAATATAACAATATGATGTGGTGACCATGGTCTAACGTTATGGTGTCTGTTAGAAGACCATGAAGATAACCATATGATGTGGTGGCTATGGTCTTACGTTGATTGTGTCTGTTAGAAGACCATGAAGATAACCATATGATATGGTGACTATGGGTAACATTTATAGTGTCTGTTAGAAGACCATAAATATAACCATATGATGTGGTGACCATGATCTAACATTATGGTGTCTGTTAGACGACCATGAAGATAACCATATGATGTGGTGGCTATGGTCTTACGTTGATTGTGTCTGTTAGAAGACCATGAAGATAACCATATGATATGGTGACTATGGTTAACATTTATAGTGTCTGTTAGAAGACCATGAAGATAACCATATGATGTGGTGACCATGGTCTAACATTATGGTGTCTGTTAGAAGACCATGAGTATAACCATATGATGTGGTGACCATGGTCTAACGTTATGGTGTCTGTTAGAAGACCATGAAGATAACCATATAATATGGTGACCATGATCGAACATTATGGTGCCTGTTGGACGACCATGAAGATAACCATATGATGTGGTGACCATGGTCTGACATTATCGTGTCTGTTAAAAGATCATGAAGATAAACAGATGATATGGTGACCACGGTCTAACGTTTTGGTGTCTGTGAGACGACCAAGAGGTTACCATTTGATGTGGTGACCATGCTCCAACTTTGATAGTGTCTGTCAGACGACCATGAAGATCACAATATGATGTGGTGAACAAGGTCTAACTTTGATAGTGTCTGTCACTCGACCATGAAGATAACCATATTATGTGGTGACCATGGTCCAACGTTATGGTGTCTGTTGGACGACCATGAAGATAAACATATTATGTGGTGACCGTGTTCTAACGTTATGGTGTCTGTTAGACGACAATGAAGATAACCATATGATGTGGTGACCATGGTTTAACGTGATGGTGTTTGTTAGAAGATCATGAAGATAACCATATGATGTGGTGACCATGGTGTAACGTCAATTGTGTCTGTTACACGACCATTAAGATAACATTATGATGTGATGACCATGGTCTAACGTTATAGTGTCTGTTTGACGACCATGAAGATAACCAAATGATGTGGTGAACATGGTTTAACGTTATGGTGTGTGTTAAACGACCATGAAGATAACCATATGATGTGGTGATCACGGTCTAAAGTTATGGTGTCTGTTAGAAGACCATGAAGATAACCATATGATGTGGTGACCATGGTCTAACGTTATGGTGTTTGTTAGAAGACCATGAAAATAACCAGATGATGTGGTGATCATGGTCTAACATTGTGGTGTCTGTTAGGAGACCATGAAGATAACCATATGATGTGGTGGCTATGGTCTTACGTTGATTGTGTCTGTTAGAAGACCATGAAGATAACCATATGATATGGTGACTATGGTTAACATTTATAGTGTCTGTTAGAAGACCATGAAGATAACCATATGATGTGGTGACCATGGTCTAACATTATGGTGTCTGTTAGAAGACCATGAGTATAACCATATGCTGTGGTGTTCATGATCTAACATTATGGTGTCTGTTAGAAGACCATGAAGATGACCATATGATGTGGTGACCATGGTCTAACATTGTGGTTTCTGTTAGAAGACAATGACGACAACCATATGATATGGTGACTATGGTTAACATTTATAGTGTCTGTTAGAAGACCATAAATATAACCATATGATGTGGTGACCATGGTCTAACGTTATGGTGTCTGTTAGAAGACCATGAAGATAACCATATAATGTGGTGACCATGATCGAACATTATGGTACCTGTTGGACGACCATGAAGATAACCATATGATGTGGTGACCATGGTCTGACATTATCGTGTCTGTTAAAAGATCATGAAGATAAACAGATGATGGTGACCACGGTCTAACGTTTTGGTGTCTGTGAGACGACCATGAGGTTACCATTTGATGTGGTGACCATGCTCCAACTTTGATAGTGTCTGTCAGACGACCATGAAGATCACAATATGATGTGGTGAACAAGGTCTAACTTTGATAGTGTCTGTCAGGCGACCATGAAGATAACCATATTATGTGGTGACCATGGTCCAACGTTATGGTGTCTGTTAGACGACCATGAAGATAAACATATTATGTGTTGACCGTGTTCTAACGTTATGGTGTCTGTTAGACGACAATGAAGATAACCATATGATGTGGTGACCATGGTTTAACGTGATGGTGTCTGTTAGACGACCATGAAGATAACAATATGATTTGGTGACCATGGACTAACGTTATGGTGTTTGTTAGAAGATCATGAAGATAACCATATGATGTGGTGACCATGGTGTAACGTCAATTGTGTCTGTTACACGACCATTAAGATAACATTATGATGTGATGACCATGGTCTAACGTTATAGTGTCTGTTTGACGACCATGAAGATAACCAAATGATGTGGTGAACATGGTTTAACGTTATGGTGTGTGTTAAACGACCATGAAGATAACCATATGATGTGGTGATCACGGTCTAAAGTTATGGTGTCTGTTAGAAGACCATGAAGATAACCATATGATGTGGTGACCATGGTCTAACGTTATGGTGTTTGTTAGAAGACCATGAAAATAACCAGATGATGTGGTGATCATGGTCTAACATTGTGGTGTCTGTTAGGAGACCATGAAGATAACCATATGATGTGGTGACCATGGTCTAACGTTATGGTGTCTGTTAGTCGACCATGAAGATAACCATATGATGTGGTGACCAGGTTCTAACGTTATGGTGTTTGTTAGGAGACCATGAAGATAACCATATGATGTGGTGACTATGGTCTAACGTCAATAGTGTCTGTTATAAGACAATGAAGATAACCGTATGGTATGGTGACCGTGGTCTAGCGTTTTGGTGTCTGTTAGACGACCATGAAGATAAACATATGATGTGGTGACCATGGTCTTACGTTATGGTGTTTGTTGGAAGACCTTGAAGATAACCAATGATGTGGTGACCATGGTCTAACGTCAATATTGTCTGTTAGACGACCATGAAGATAACCTTATGATGTGGTGACCTTGGTCTAATGTTATGGTGTCTGTTAGAAGATCATGAAGATAACCATTTGATGTGGTGACCATGGTCTAACATTAATAGTGTCTGTAAGAAGACCTTGAAGATAACCATTTGATGTGGTGAATATGGTCTTACATTGATAGTGTCTGTTAGAACACCATGAAGATAATCATTGATGTGGTGACCTTGGTCTAACATTGATAGTGTCGGTCAGACGACCATAAAGATAACCATATGATGTGGTTACCATGGTCTAATGTTTTGTTGACTGTTAGAAGACCATTAAGATTACCATATGATGTGGTGACCATGGTTTTATGTTATGGTGTCTGTCAGACGACCATGAAGAAAACCATATGATGTGGTGACCATGGTCTAACATTGATAGTGTCTGTCAGACGACCATGAAGAAAACAATATGATGTGGTGACCATGGTCTAATGTTCATAGTGTCTGTTAGAAGACCAATAATATAACCATATGATGTGGGGATGATGGTCTTATTTTAATTGTAACCTATTTACCTACATCGGTTTCCTATGAAGAGATGATCAAGTCTGTCAGAATATCAATACAAAACAGAATACACCCTTATTAAACACGCCAAATACTGAGGTATTTGAAGGTCACAAGCCCTTATTTCTAGTGTGAGTGGTAAAGGTTTTCCTGTTTTATTCATTTATATTTATTACGTACTAATATGTTTATGTGTCCGCTCCATGGGGGGGGGGGGCAAACAGTGGTTGGGCTGTCGTCGTCCATGGTCGTTGTCTTTGTGATTTCTTTTGAAACTAATATCTTTGGAACCACATTGTTTTCTTTTCTTAAATATGATAAACTTATTTTTTCTACCAAGTCCCTGTAAGAGAAAAAAAGTGACCTCGACCTCTTGACCTGGTTCCGCCCCTGTTGCATGAGGTAGATCACGAGGACATATAGCTCTTCTTCCGCTTTCATTATCTCATTTTCTTTCAAATTGATCTCATTCCTGATCTGTTCACTAAAGATGCGTGTATGACATTTACAGGGCTATGTCCATGACTCTATACGTTTACACTTGCGTATTTAATGTAGCTTCTGATTTTATAATGTTCCATATTAATATGTGTATAACTGCTTTATTCCAAAGATTGCAGCACATCTTTGAAGAATAAACCCTAAACATCACTTTACCTCAGAGTGCATTGTACAAATGATGATAAAAAATATATAATAATTTATGATAACTTATGCAAATTTTGGTGATAAAAAGGGGTTATGTATTAATAAGTACTAATTCCACACTATTTACTAATTCTGGGGACCACGGTAAATTTTGTAACCCTTGCGAGCCACCACACTCGCCGTCCTTGTTGGTATACCTCGAAACATATTAAAGTAAATGATTAAAAATACAGATAACATGTGAAAAACAGGACAAACAAGTCACAGGATTCTTCAAGGTACACAACAGGTAAGGCACAGGACAGACATGTAACAGGGAAGGTACTGGACAGACAGGTAACATGTGAGGTACAGGACATACAGGTAACATGTGAGGAACAAGACATACAGGTAACATGTGAGGTACAGGACATACAGGTAACATGTGAGGTACAGGACATACAGGGAACATGTGAGGTACAGGACATACAGGTAACATGTGAGGTACAGGACATGCAGGTAACATGTGAGGAACAGGACATACTGGTAACAAGTGGGGTACAGGACATGCAGGTAACATGTGAGGTACAGGACATACAGGTAACATGTGTGGTACAGGACATACAGGAAACATGTGTGGTACAGGACATACAGGTAACATGTGAAGAACAGGACATACAGGTAACATGTGAGAAACAGGACATACAGGTAACATGTGAGGTACAGGACATACAGGTAACATGTGAGGTACAGGACATACAGGTAACATGTGAGGCGCAAGACAGACAGGAAACAGGTAGGGTACAGGACATACAGGTAACATGTGAGGTACAGAACATACAGGTAACATGTGAGTGTCAGGGCATACAGGTAACATGTGAGGTACAGGACATACAGGTAACATGTGAGGTACAGGACATACAGGTAACATGTGAGGTACAGGACATACAGGTATCATGTGTAGTACAGGACATACAGGTAACATGTGAGATACAGGACATACAGGTAACATGTGAGGTACAGGACATACAGGTAACATGTGAGGAACAGGACATACAGGTAACATGTGAGGTAAAGGACATACAGGTAACATGTGAGGTACAGGACATACAGGTAACATGTGTGGTACAGGACATACAGGTAACATGTGAGGAACAGGACATACAGGTAACATGTGGGGTACAGGACATTCAGGTAACATGTGAGGTACAGGACATACAGGTAACATGTGTGGTACAGGACAAACAGGTAACATGTGTGGTACAGGACGTACAGGTAACATGTGTGGTACAGGACATACAGGTAACATGTGAAGAACAGGACATACAGGAAACATGTGAGAAACAGGACATACAGGTAACATGTGAGGTACAGGACATACAGGTAACATGTGAGGTACAGGACATACAGGTAACATGTGTGGTACAGGACAAACAGGTAACATGTGTGGTACAGGACGTACAGGTAACATGTGTGGTACAGGACATACAGGTAACATGTGAAGAACAGGACATACAGGTAACATGTGAGAAACAGGACATACAGGTAACATGTGTGGTACAGGACATACAGGTAACATGTGAGATACAGGACATACAGGTAACATGTGAGGTACAGGACATACAGGTAACATGTGAGGAACAGGACATACAGGTAACATGTGAGGTACAGGACATACAGGTAACATGTGAGGAACAGGGCATACAAGTAACATGTGAGGTACAGGACATACAGGTAACATGTGAGTTACAGGACATACAGGTAACATGTGTGGTACAGGACATACAGGTAACATGTGAGGAACAGGACATACAGGTAACATGTGGGGTACAGGACATTCAGGTAACATGTGAGGTACAGGACATACAGGTAACATGGGTGGCACAGGACATACAGGTAACATGTGTGGTACAGGACGTACAGGTAACATGTGTGGTACAGGACATACAGGTAACATGTGAAGAACAGGACATACAGGAAACATGTGAGAAACAGGACATACAGGTAACATGTGAGGTACAGGACATACAGGTAACATGTGAGGCGCAAGACAGACAGGAAACAGGTAGGGTACAGGACATACAGGTAATATGTGAGGTACAGGACATACAGGTAACATGTGTGGTACAGGACATACAGGTAACAAGTGAGGAATAGGACATACAGGTATCATGTGAGGTACAGGACATACAGGTAACATGTGAGGTACAGGACATACAGGTAATATGTGAGGTACAGGACATACAGGTAACATGTGTGGTACAGGACATACAGGTAACAAGTGAGGAATAGGACATACAGGTAACATTTGTGGTACAGGACATACAGGTAACATGTGAGGTACAGGACATACAGGTAACATGTGAGTTACAGGATATACAGGTAACATGTGTGGTACAGGACATACAGGTAACATGTGGGGTACAGGACATTCAGGTAACATGTGAGGTACAGGACATACAGGTAAGATGTGTGGTACAGGACATACAGGTAACATGTTTGGTACAGGACGTACAGGTAACATGTGTGGTACAGGACACACAGGTAACATGTGAAGAACAGGACATACAGGTAACATGTGAGAAACAGGACATACAGGTAACATGTGAGGTACAGGACATACAGGTAACATTTGAGGTACAGGACATACAGGTAACATGTGAGGCGCAAGACAGACAGGAAACAGGTAGGGTACAGGAGATACAGGTAACATGTGAGAAACAGGACATACAGGTAACATGTGAGGTACAGGACATACAGGTAACATGTGAGGTACAGGACATACAGGTAACATGTGAGGCGCAAGACAGACAGGAAACAGGTAGGGTACAGGAGATACAGGTAACATGTGAGGTACAGAACATACAGGTAACATGTGAGGTACAGGACATACAGGTAACATGTGAGGTACAGGACATACAGGTAACATGTGATGTACAGGACATACAGGTAACATGTGAGGTACAGGACATACAGGTAACATGTGAGGTACAGGACATACAGGTAACATGTGAGGTACAGGACATACAGGTAATATGTGAGGTACAGGACATACAGGTAACATGTGTGGTACAGGACTTACAGGTAACAAGTGAGGAATAGGACATACAGGTAACATTTGAGGTACAGGACATACAGGTAACATGTGAGGTACAGGACATACAGGTAATATGTGAGGTACAGGACATACAGGTAACATTTGAGGTACAGGACATACAAGTAACATGTGAGGTACAGGACATACAGGTGACATGTGAGGTACAGGACATACATGTAACATGTGAGGTACAGGACATACAGGTAACATTTGAGGTACAGGACATGCAGGTAACATGTGGGGTACAGGACATAGCTGTGAGGTACAGGACATACAGGTAACATGTGAGGTACAGGACATACAAGTAACATGTGAGGTACAGGACATACAGGTAACATGTGAGGTACAGGACATACAGGTAACATGTGAGGTACAGGACATACAGGTAACATTTGAGGTACAGGACATGCAGGTAACATGTGAGGTACAGGATATAGCTGTGAGGTACAGGACATAGAGGTAACATGTGAGGTACAGGACATACAGTTAACATGTGAGGTACAGGACATACAGGTAACATGTGAGGTACAGGACATACAGGTAACATGTGAGGTGCAGGACATGCAGGTAACATGTGAGGTACAGGACATACAGGTAACGTAACATGTGAGGTACAGGACATACAGGTAACATGTGAGGTACAGGACATACAGGTAACATGTGAGGTACAGGACATTCAGGTAACATGTGAGGTACAGGACATACAGGTAACATGTGAGGTACATGACATGCAGGTTACATGTGAGGTACAGGACATACAGCTAACATGTGAGGTACAGGGCAAACAGGTAACATGTGAGGTACAGGACATACAGGTAACATGTGTGGTACAGGACATACAGGTAACATGTGAGATACAGGACAAACAGGTAACATGTGAGGTACAGGACATACAGGTAACATGTGAGTTACAAGACATACAGGTAACATGTGAGGTACAGGATATACAGGTAACATGTGAGGTACAGGAGATACAGGTAACATGTGAGGTACAGGACATACAGGTAACATGTGAGGAACAGGACATACAGGTAACATGTGAGGTACAGGACATACAGGTAACATGTGAGGCGCAAGACAGACAGGAAACAGGTAGGGTACAGGACATACAGGTAACATGTGAGGTACAGGACATAAATGTAACATGTGAGGTACAGGACATACAGGTAACATGTGAGGTAAAGGACATACAGGTAACATGTGAGGTACAGGACATACAGGTTACATGTGAGTTACAGGACATACAGGTAACATGTGAGTTACAGGACATACAGGTAACATGTGAGGTAACGGACATACAGGTAACATGTGAGGTACATAACATACAGGTAACATGTGAGGTACAGGACATACAGGTAACATGTGAGGTACAGGACATACAGGTAACATGTGAGGTACAGGACATACAGGTAACATGTGAGGTACAGGACATGCAGGTAACATGTGAGGAACAGGACATACAGGTAACATGTGAGGTACAGGACATACAGGTAACATGTGAGGCGCAAGATAGACAGGAAACAGGTAGGGTACAGGACATACAGGTAACATGTGAGGTACAGGACATTCAGGTAACATGTGAGTTACAGGACATACAGGTAACATGTGAGATACAGGACATATAGGTAACATGTGAGGTACAGGACATACAGGTAACATGTGAGGTACAGGACATACAGGTAACATGTGAGGTACAGGACATACAGGTAACATGTGAGGTAAAGGACATACAGGTAACATGTGAGGTACAGGACATACAGGTAACATGTGAGGTACAGGACATACAGGTAACATGTGAGGCGCAAGACAGACAGGAAACAGGTAGGGTACAGGACATAGAGGTAACATGTGAGGTACAGAACATACAGGTAACATGTGAGTTACAGGACATACATGTAGCATGTGGGGAACAGAACAGATAAGTAATAGGTGAGGTACACAACACACAGATAACAGGTATGGTACAAGACCAGCAGGTAACATGTGTTTGGCATTTGTATGAAAGACTAGTGACACAATTTGCAATTGTTTTCGAGTGCCGTCCATCTGTCCGTTTGCTTTGGTTAAAAATCGGTCATATCTCGATCATCCGTGGATGGGTGTATAAGCCTGAAATTTTGCATGTTTATCCGTCTTGGATAGCTTTGTTGTAGACCAGACAGCTTACAAAATGCAAAGGGATATACGAGGGCTCAATTTGATATTATGCAAGCATTTTCTAGTTCAAACAAGTACGATTTGTGTCTCTCAACAAATAACCAGCTGTAATTTCTTATTTTAATAAAACAAAAAAAAAAATGTAAAAAATGGAGAAGTATGTGGACGGTGGTCTTGCACAGCTGATAGAGCTATCCATTGTCTAAAAGCTTACCAAATTTAAAAAAATAAACTATGCAACCATTACTCCGATATCTGATTAAAGTATAAATTTCAGGCGTAAATTAGCTGCCACAAGTTTTATTGGAAAATGTGTCCGCAGCAGCTGTGAAGAACTCATTGGACAGAATTTCCTTCATAATTTCAATGGTGTTGCGTACATATTTATTTTATATATTAATTTAATACACCAAAAGTCAAAATTTTTAACATTTCGTTGGTTTTATGTCCATTTAACATTAACAAAAAACTTTAACTGGACGTTGGAAAATGTTTAAACAACTTATACTGCATGGTTGTTCAGTGCTTAAACAACTTTAACTAAATGTTGGTAAAATGTTTAAACAACTTTACTGGATGGTGGAAATGTTTGAAAAACTTTAGCTAGATGGTGGTAAAATGTTTAAACAACTGAAACAAGATGATGGTAAAATGTTAACACAACTTAAACTGGATGGTAGTGAAAATTTTAGTTCAGCTGAAAGTCATCTGTGCTATAGCGAACACTCTTTGTCCGTTAACAAGGCAAAATTCGAAACCGCTGGACCTAGAAACTTCAAACTGAATACCTATATAGGTCCATAAAACATCTCCTTGAAATTAAGTCACTGCGACCTATATTCTCTGAGCTATGGGGCTCGTCAGTACCCCCCCGGTATAATTAAAAATTTGATACAAACGCTCCAGTATCCGCTTAACCAGGGGCGTGTTTAGATGGGGGCGCAATAGGCGCACCCCCCTTAAAATCTGTTCTATTTTTAGGAGGCACCCAATTTCGTTAATTGTCAGGAAACCTTTTGCAAAATAAGCTCACATAGTCGTATTTGTAAGGCCCTGGCCTTAGTTAAAACTTGACTAACTTTAAAAGTATAGGATGACACCTTTAGTGGCTATGATGGATCATACAAAATCCTCATTGGAAGCTGCTCCTCATCTAAAGGACATGTCGTGTTATGCATGGAGCACGACAGTCCTAGTCAATAGATACCCACTTCTATGATTGGTTCAGGTAACGTCAGTGTGTGGTGGTCAATCCCCCCCCCCCCCCCCCGTGGTTTATCTAACTAAAAGCAGGTCCTATGAAAGGTGGGGTCAGCAGGCACAAGGTACCGGAACCGAACGGGAACAAGGGGGCCCAGATCGACCAGGAATTTTCTATAGAGTAGAAAAATATGTTTGGAAATGTGAAAGTCTCATATAGTTTTTTAGTTAGGCGACCTCTCCGAGGGTCCGGGTCGGTAAGGTGTGCACTGAAAACAAAGGATTGACAAATCGACAACTTTAGGGTTGTCAAATGGGTTTACCTAAAACAACGTCCCAGGTTGTCAAAATTTCAATTTGACAACCCTCTACGGTTGTAAAAAGGGTTGTCAAATGTTTGCTGTGACAACCTATGGGTTGTCATGGACCTGTCAGGTTCATCCGTATTCTCTCTCTCTCTCTCTCTCTCTCTCTCTCTCTCTATATATATATATATATATATATATATATGTATGATAATAATAATAATTACAGACATTTTCAAGTAAAACGTATATTTATTAAAACCAAGTGGTCGTGTAACTTGTGATACGTGTATTTGTCTGCAACAGTTTTACGACTGATTATTCCTTACACTGTGTTTCAGTGTTCATATAGAGTAAATGTGTTGCTTTTTTATATCGTCATCCACCTTGGCTTCCATTCTGGCAAGTAGTTTACAACTCCAAGGATTGGTTGACATGTCCTATATAAGGCGAAAGGAATGCACATCATGTTTGCCATTTGTAAAGCATGTGTACGAAGTTTTTAATCTATACTGAGGGACCTATATTTAAGGACCTGTACCGGCCAGGAATTTCCAATAGGACCCAATGAAATGTTTGAAATATAAAAGTCTTATTTAGTTTTATTTTAGCCTAGGAATTCCCAATAAGGCACAAGATGCTTAAGTCACGTGTTTTACGAAAAGTAAATTTAAGAGTTTCTAATAGTGAGTAATCCAAAGGGATCGAGTAATCCCTGGCCCGTCAGGAGTTTCCTACGTAAAGAACACCAGAAAATACTTGAATTGTGAAAATCTCTTTTAGCTTTTATGTCAACTTGCATTTAGTTAGCTGTCATTAGGACGACTCAAACAGGCCCGCCCGGCTCGGGCTTTGTCTTCTATAGAGGGCCCAGTTAAACGCTTATTTGTTAATGCGGAACTTTGTGTTTTCTCTTTGGTTTTAGCTTATAGCTTTTATCGGAAGTGGTCGGAAGGGCCTATGGAATCCGGGGGCCCAGGAGTTCCCAAGGGCACAAGAACAGACTTTACGATGAAGTCTCAAATTTAAGTATCCCCTTTTTTCTTAAGAAGTTCAAACCCGTTGGGTCCAAAGGGCCTTGATGGACCAGAAGTTCTTAGTGCCTATTAGAATGCATTGAAATTGTAATCTTTCGTTCCGGAAGTACATGCCATTTTTCCAATTTATTCATTTACGCTGTTTTAAGTTTAGATCAGGTAGGCAGATAAATGTAGGTTAGATGCTTTTGTTGAGTGTTCATGAATATAATCATTCAAAACACCAAATTTAATTATTTATTCACGTTGAATATAAAACATGCGTGGGTTCATGGAGGTTCGCTTTTATTTTGTTTATAAATACCGTGCTCTGTATATTGTATATAGATCCCATGCTGTATATATTGTCAATTATCATCTTACCACGAACCGATATAGCTTTCTATTATTGTGAAAACCAAATATGGATGCGTTTGAGATGCAAATATTAATGATTCAAATTCATTCCGGCAAATGTAGGTCTGGTCTTATTTATTACTAAACATTTTTATTATACATGGTGAATGTCCCCAGAAAGTAAACATCCTTCAATCTGTTTGATGGAATATGTTGCAAGCAGATATATAAAAACTGTGAGCTACTGTATATAAAAAAGAAAAAGGTAATCACTGAATCACAGTAGTCATCCTGTCACTTCCACTGCCTATCTTACTTCTGTCAAAGTATGTAACAGTCTGACGCATTTGCACTCGCCATGGCTACAGCGGCACTATTTTAACCCCTTATTATGTTCCTGTAAATGTTTTTTATTCTTCCAGGTTTCAATTGGTTTTGTTGTTATTGTGATCTTATTGTTGTTGATAGTACACATAGCATGAGAGACACAGATTGTTGTGTGCGTAACCTTTTGTAAGTTGCTTGCCTTGAGGTTATAGGGATGCCTTCTAAGACCTGCATTTATGACTTATTTTTGTTTAGCACGGTGGATATAGTATATATATGAGGATATACGTGACATTAAATGTAGAAAAATCATGCATCCCTCTATTACAGACAATAAACAGAATTTAAACAGGATTTAAACAGAATAAAGAGTTTATCACTTGGCAAACATTCGGTCACAGGAAGCTTACCTATTTTTTGCGCCTGTGTACAGCTTAAATATATGTATTGATTGAAAAGAATAAAAGTCCAAAAATGTTCTCAATATAAATAATGTCATGTATGGTGGACCAGAATCCGGGGGGGGGGGCATATAGACCCCCCACCCCCCACCACCAAGTCCTTTTATCTGTGGACTGGGGATAAAAGTTATATTTCAACTGTATACATTTTATAAAATAATATATTTATATATTTAATTATATGTAATAAAAAATGATTCAATTGAACAAATGTGTAAAATACTTGTATGTCAACAGTTAATCAAAAAGCCAACTAATGATCATGGTAATAGTACAAATCATTTATTCACAAACTGCTCACATGCTTCTGTTTCAACATTAGGAAACGCATGGTCAGGTCACAAAATATTATTTGCAACAATTTCTGGCTAATCAATACAAACCAATCATATGAACCAACCATGGCCTATATTACTTCTTCCCCTCACACTTTGTCTCCATTTGATATTATTTAAGATTTTTACCATCAAGGTCAACTTCAGCTGAGCACAGTGACCCGCTGGTCCCTTGTTCATTTTCAGTATCTCAAAATATCTGATACAAGAAAATCTGCCCATCCCCTTTTCATCGATTAAAATTAATCCCACCTAAAAAGTCATCAAAAATTCACTGTTATTTAAAATGTGAATGTTCTTTTTTTCTGCCTCGTTAAAGTCTACATGATCCCACGCAACTGAATTATAATGCAATTGTGGCACTATAACAATATAGCAAATAAATCTCTTTTTGACATTTAATTGTGTCAAATTTCAGAAAATATTTTCAATTCCTAATCGTGCTAAATGGGTAATCCAAATATCACAATCTATTTGTGAAATTGACATTATATGCATGTTGACAAGTTAACCAAAACAGTTTACATTAAAATTTACCTGAGTTGAGCTGTATTACTCCTATTATAACTATTATTATTATTATTATTATTATTATTATTATTATTATTATTATTATTATCTTTATTTATATAGCGCAAATGGACTTTATATTTTCTGTGCGCTCACATATAAAAACAAAAATAAGATTTGAGGTACTATTAAACACACTTAATATACATTCATAGTTTGTTACAGCATTCAATATTACATTGTTTAAAAAAATTGAAATGTGTATGTTAAATTAATAATAACAGTTTCAGTAAAAGCAGCTGAACACCTAAATTACAGTTTTTTTTTCTAAAATAAAGTTTGTGAAATTGGTTCTCGGCTAGCCAATGGTAACTCATTCCATGTCAGATGGGGGATTTTACGGAGCCACAGGGTTGACATATAGAACAAAGATTATGGAAGTATTGTAATACAGTGGTAGAGTGCAGCATTTTCTGTAAAGTTGTCAAAATCGTAAATGTGATTCTCTGCCTCACAGGGAGCGCGTGCAGATCTCTTCGGGAGCCTTGCTGCATTGTTCTGGGTCAACTCCAGTTTGTGGAAAGGCTTCCCGGAGGCTCCCAAGAGGCATTATGATAGTCAAGGCGGGACGGGATTAGCAGTAATTGCCTTTGGGTATGCCTCCGTTGTCAAGTTATGTTTGACCTTAAAGTTACGCCCGATGTTATAGTACATACTACGTGTTACAACCTTCACTTGGTCATCCAAAGTGGCTCCAGGATTCTTGCGCGGGTCCCAATGGTTCTCTTCTTTGGACCTCCAGAGTTGTACTCCTTTTGTTAAATAACTGTACCTGTTCGAGTACACCCGTATGCCATTCGGGCTCTGTAGAGCTCCAGCAACTGCCCAAAGGGCCATGGAGTTTTGTGCCTGGTTTTGCAGAAGTTGCCACTACTTTGATTGATCTAATGGCGAAGGGGACGGGGTTACATTTGGGGAAACAAAAGAACGTGCATTCCACTAGCTTTTATATTGTCCCACTTTAACTCAACATACTTATTTGTTTTTAATACAGACGCTTCTCACACTAGTTTTGGTGCTGTATTATATCAGGTGCAAGAAGGGGAGAAAGGTGTCGTCGCTTATGTCAGCTTGCCACCAAAGCCCTCACACCAAAGATATGGTGTCACACAGCGATAACTTTCTTCCATTATCTGCTAAATAGACGGTTTGTGGTAAGAACTGATCATAATAGCCTTGCCTGGTTCAAAGCGCCTCCAGGACAACGTGCCCTCTGGCTGTAAAACCAAAATCGGTTCTCCATTGTATTAGAGCATAGAGCTGGTAAGCGACACGGCAATGTGGATAAATTAAGTCGGCAAATTACATCCGGTGATGATCAGTGCGATTGGTACCAGGCATGAAGGAATCTCCAATAAGTATAAAATGGCTATTCGTCTCAAAGCCCTGTCGTTTCACAGATCGGGTTCGGCTCTCGATTGGCATGGCTTGGTCTTCACTGCTGGGATCGGTGAAGGGAATGTAGGTTGCTTCTGCCTTTATGGCTGTTGGTGCTGTGGCTTTCCTGTAAAGTCGCCGGTGCGGGTTAAACATCAGCGGTCTCTCGCGGCTTTCTGCTTGGCTTGGTGGCATCGCGTCTGTTGGCTCTGCGAAGTATGCTTAAGGAGCGCACATGGCTGGATCTTTGACCACAGCTACCTGTTGCTGCTCGACATGCGAAAATGAACTTATATCAATTGGTACCCTATCGAGGTTGTAAACACTGCTGAAGATTACATGAACAAGGCCCAGGTATGACGAAGGCGATTATTTTGTTCCTCTATTAAATCGAATTGTCACCCAAGTCTCTGCTTTCCCCGCAAATACCGAGTTAAACGGTTCAGACAAATCCTCCCCTCCCCCAATACTCCTGTAGAGAACTTAGAGATATCCAGCTGAAGGGTCCAGAAATCATTGTACTTCATACATGGACGGCGCAAGATAAGTTTCAATCTGGGGAAGCGATCATATTAGAAGGCCAAGCTGTAAGGAACTATTGGACCTGCTGGTCTCAAATTGAGAAGCAGAATGGAGTACTGTAATATCTGTTGGAGGTAACTGCAGATGGAAGTTCCCTGAAACTCTTAGTACAACAACCATTGAAGAAGTATTTAGAGCTTTCCACGACCTGAAAGGTTCAGGTAATCAATGCTATCATTAAACAATGCCAGAGTAAAGCATTTGTATGATTGGATATTGCATGAGGGAAGAAGGCATGTATGGCCAAGCGTGCTCCGCTGCAAAGTTTTCACCAATGGATCGAATACCCCTCGATATATATATATATATATATATATATATATATATATATATATAAATATATACATATATATATATTATTTATTTATAAATATATAATTGCTCTTGTGATTTGACCTTTCATTTACTTTTTCAAGAATAAAAAAAAATATATGTACGATTTCTTACTCCAGTCTTAAAGTAAGACCAAATTCCGTTCAGAAATAATTGTCATAATAATATTGACGGTATTATCTGGAACGGAGGAAACCAGAGATGTTGGCGTTCGGTAGTCTGCAGGGGTAGAGGAAACAGTAGGACCCGGAGAAAATCACCAATCTTGGACGGGCTACTGCACTGCTACTTTTTTATTTGGACTGAGATAGTTGAGACTGGGAGAATGTAGGCACATTCACTACGAATACGAGAGAGGAGAATAAAGGAACGTATACTAATACCATCAGGTATTAATTAGAAGAACATGTACTACTAATACAAGAGATAAAAAAAGAGGAACGTATAATACTAATACAAGAGATGAAAAAAGAGGAACGTATACTACTAACAGGAGAGAGGAGAAAAGAGGAACGTATACTACTAATAGAAAAGAGGAGAAAAGAGGAAGGAATACTACTTATACGAAAGAGGAAAACAGGGGAACGTATACTACTAATATGAGAGAGGGGAATAGAACGTGTACTACTAATACGATACTGCCGAATTTGGAAGGTGTACTAATAATACGAGAGAGGAGAATACAGAAACGTGTACTACCAATACGATAGAGGAGAAAAGAGGAAGCTGTACTACTGATACGAGATAGGGTAATAGAGAAACATGCACTACTACAGCGAGAGGGGAGAACAGAGGAACGTGCTATACCGATACGAGAGAGGAGAACAGAGGAAGGTGCACTACTGATACGAGAGAAGGGAATAAAGGAACGTTTACTACTAATACGTGAGAGGAGGAGAGAGGGAGTTTTACTGCCAATACGAGAGAGGAGAATAGAGAAACATGTACTATTAATAAGAGACAGGAGAATAGTGGAAGGTATAATGCTGCTACAACAGAGGAGAATATCGGAACGTATACTAATAACCTCACGGGGAAAATAGGCTAACATGCACCACTAATACGATACAGGATAATAGAGGAACGTGTACTTCTAATACATGAGAAGAGAATAGAGGAACGTGTACTAGTAATAAATGAGAAGAGAATAGGAGAACGTGTACAACTAACAAGAGAAAGGATAATAGAGGAACATGTGCTGCTACTACCAGCGAGGAGAACAAGGTAACGTGTACTACTGACAGAACAGAGGAGAAAAGAGGAAGTGTACTACTAATACGAGAGAGGAAAACAGAGGAACATACACTACTAAAATTTTAGAGGAGATTAAAGGAACATGCACTACAAATACGAGAGAGGAAAACAGACTAACATGCACTACTAATACGATAGAGAAGACATGCACTTTTAAAATGAGAGAGATGAATTGAAAAAAAAGTCCACTACTTAAACGAGGAGAGAATAGAGGAATGTGTACTAGTAATACGAGAAAAAAGGATGGAAAACTCTTACCAAGACGAGGCGGAGGAACAGAGAAATTATAACCTACATTTGGAATTAAGACAAAGGAACTTGTTCTTGTATGTGAGAGAAGATCGAGGAATGTGTACAGGCAAAAAGAGAAGAATAAAAGAATTTGTTCTGGAGGGGAAGGGGTGCATGTATTTCCTCAGACACGGGAGGAGAATAGAGGAAGACATACTTAAAAAGGGGAAGAGGGGACAGAGGAATTTGAACTGAGAAGTCGCGGAGATAGAGTTTTTATAAAGGAAGACGGGGAACAAAAGGACTTGTACTGACTTGTACCGAGGAATAAAATTAATAATAAATATTTAGACGCGGAGGGAGAAAAGAAAAATATGGACTGAGTGAGAGAGGAGGGAGGGAATAGAAGAATTATGAAAGAAAAGATTTAATTCCATCATCATCCGGCAGAGAGTTTTCGTTATAGGCCAACTAGCTTAGTGACATTTAAACATTTTATTGAACAAGTATTTTCATCTTGAGAAATGGTAACTGTCATATATATTGACTCTCTTTATATACGGTCATTGTATTTAATTATTTAAAACTTTACAAAATTCTGTTATATCCAAAATCGGTGAATTCTCATGCAGTAATGTGTTCTTCATTTCGAGAATATTTTCTTAATGTGGTACAGCAGTCGTCTGAGACCTGGAAGAAAAGAATACATATTGTCTTTTAAGATTTTTATGTCAAGCGATGCAAATATCACACAGAAAAAGTTCAAATAGAAGAAGAATTATCGAAGGGTTCGATGTGTTTGTCCATGTATCCGTTCTGCTCAGATGCTCAACATTAATCTAAAGCTATTTATTAACTGATAATTTTAAATAATGAAATCAAATAAGAAACACCGACGGGAGGGATGACGTAGATAGCTACCTGGTGCGGTTTGAGAGGTTTGCCGAACAATTCGACTAGAGGAGAGAGTCATTGTCGACCCGGTTATTAGCGCTTCTGACAGACAAGGCTTTAGATTGTTATTGTTGGTTGTCTAGTTGTCCGTATTTAGATAATGATGTTGCAAAACAGTTTGTTGACTAGATATGGCAACTCAGAAAAGGGTTTTAGAGTCAGGTTTAGAGAATGTAAACCAGAGGAATCAGAGTGTCCAGGTCAGTTTATTGTTAGGCTTCAAGGTTATCTAGATAAATTGGTAGAGTTATCACACACGCATTTGAGGGAGTGTGTGCACTGATAGTGAAAGAACAGTTTATTCATTCTTGTCCTAGTGATTTTGTTGTCCACATGCGTCAGGGAGCCCCAGCTACTTTATCAGAGCTGGCTGATTCAGTGGAAACGTTTTAAGTTGCCAGAAACAGACAACTTGCAGGTAGACAATAACCGGTTAAGTCAAATCTAAACCGGTACCAACCGATTGGCCAGACACTGTCGAATACGAAGTTATATTGTAGTGCAGGTAGGTGTGTAGGTCAAAAAGCATCTGACAGTAAACTGAAAGATCAAAGGATCCGTTGCTTTAAATGTGGGAAGATTTGTCATATAACACGGGATTGTAGGTGCTGTAATTGTGGGAGGTTCGGTCATTTAGCGCGAGATTGCAGGACTTTGTCGACGCGGGATGATGAGAGTGATAAGAGCCAAGTAAGCCAGAGAGCTAGTCAGACTGTGATTAACTCGGATGTTACGTCTATTAGCGTAGGGAGGCAGGTTCAGCTGGGACTGCAGAGGTTCATTTAGGAGTTCACTTAGACCGATGTATATATGTAATGCTAGTGCTCGGGTTATTGCACGGTCCGAAGGCCGATTACCAGTAGCCCAGGGTAGAGAAGGCGACAGTGATGTAATTATGAGGAGAGACACCGGGTGCGAAGGTGTTATTGTAAGGACTAGTCTTTAAGGTAACGACCAGTTGTTACATTAGAATTTACGTGTCATTGGTTTTGATCAGCACGAGAGTGTACATAGCGTGGCGATGGTAGACCTAGAAACACCGTATTATGTGGGCAAAGTAGAGGCCATTTATGTTCAATTTGATTGTTGGAAATATTGGGGGAGTTCGTCAGCCACATGATACAGACCACCCTTAATGGCATGTCAGTGCTGTTAATACTAGGACTCGGGTTAATCAGTCTAGGCGCACAGATGAGAAAGTTAACGTGAAATCTTGTAGAGCTTAGTTAGAGACAGTATGTACAGCAGTTTGTAGAACCCACTGATACAGTCAAGGATACAGTCAATCATAATTAGTTTTCAATAAAAAATATGTATAGCTCAATAATATGTCAATGATATAGTGATATCGGCTGATATAGGACCATATCAGCAAGAAGCGGCAGACAGCTTTTTGTGGAATACAATGATGTGTTCACTGATGTCCTAGTACCACTAACTTGGGAGAACATAGATTTCAGTTAACATCCGATGAGCCACTTAAGTGTAAATCGTATTCTGTATCTTATGCTATAAGAGAATCTCTCAGGAATTATATAGATGACAATGTATGTAAGATTGATAGAGTAGCCAGACGTAGAACCAAGAAGAAGATATGACCGTTTATTGGCTGGTTGGATATTACGAAAATTGGTACAATATGAAAATCAATTCAGGGTTATAAAAACAATGCAGCACTTCCGAAATAATGTCATGTGATTCTTCAGCAGATGGTTTAAACAGTAGTACCCATGTTACTCTGTATGAATATGCATACACACAACTATGCTTTACTTGATATAATATGATTATCATGTTGTAAATTTGATATTTATTTAGTTGTATGTTGATGCCATTTTATTGTACAATATGTTTGATGATGTTTAAATATGCTGATGATGATGATGCATTGTTATATATGTACTGAAAGTGATCAATAGCAGAACCATTGTATTTATGCACACATGTAAGCCATGTAGTACTGGTAATACAGTATCATCAGATGTATTAATCTATATTTGTAATCTATATTTACTTGATGAGTGTAGAGGGAATAAATTTGTGTTTTTGTTTGGGACTGGAAAAATATCTTTAGGAGATTTTTCTTTTTTTTTTTCGCCTCAGACTGTTGAATTAACTCAACCTTCTGAATTCATCATCGGCGATTAAATTTATTTTAAACACAACAAATGACATGAAATACAGACATAGTACATTATTATACAAGACTCCACAAGACAAACAATTGAAGGCCATTCTGACCACAAGTTCAAAAATCCAAGATTCAACAATCTAGATCACATGCATCTCTTAATTTACCCCATTTCAAAGTATGTTTAGATATTAAACCTTTTTCATGCGCTAAAAACCTTTCTGTCACCTCTGTCTTGCTTAAAAAACTTCGGAATATCGAAAACAAAGCAGCTGGGTTGTCCTCTCTTTGCATATACAAAACATATTTAAATAACATCAAAATCTGGTTTATCAGCATGTTTTTCGAAGTGACTGGGAGTATACCATACAATATAACATCTAGTGATAGATCTGGCATATTAATATCACTATTTTGCATCCATGAGTGTATTTTAAAATAAAGGTTTTTGGCAACTGTACATTCAAACAGTAAATGAACAATACTTTCATTATAGTTAAAGCAATAGGAACATCTGGGTGTTTCCTTTATTTTCCACTTATACAGATGCTCATTTAGTGGAATGTAATTATTCAATAGTTTGTACTGGAATTCTCTCATATGTGTATCCATTGTTGTTCTATAGATACCTTCGTACACATCTTTCCAATAAATATCAATACTATTTTTCGTGTTCAAGGTATTAAAAAACTTCTGAGCTGTAGGAGGTTTCCATATTTTTTCAATCAATGTGCCATATATTTTCTTTGAATTTAATTTGTCCATGGACTGATGTCCATCAGTTGTTACAATAATATCTGTATCAACCTCTGTTGAGTGAACTTCATAGTTCATAAACATTTTTTCTCAGCGATATGGTATTGCATTCCTCAATGCTGTCCAGTACATATAATCAAGGGGACTTTTCCTAAATACGTCATGTATTTTACATACTCCTTTCTAGTCAACTAAATCCTTAATATAACGAATGCCCAAATTGTGCATTCTATTATTGTACACAGATATTTCATTCTTAGTTATATATTTGTTGTTCCACACAAACTGATAAAGAACATCCTCATATGTTTTTGGTTCCACTGACACATAATTTGCCCAGTCTTCAAAACACCTGATGTAAAAGTTAGGTAAAACATTTGGTAGAATGCTAACATCAAAATTACTTCTAATACATCTTAATCCACCCATATTCCTTAACTTGTAATCCAGTATCTCAGTAGTCTTAGACGACCGATTACAATATAACCGCCTGACCCACATAATTCTCTGTGATTTTATCTTGCTCTCAATATCCGGGACATTGATTCCCCCATGTTCATATTTCCCTGTAATTGTAGTATATTAACCTTAGGTTTTTTTCCTCTCCAAATAAAGTCACAGAGAAGTCTTTTGGAATGCTTCAACGTATTTTTTGGCGGTATCATCATATTTGTCACATACAAAACCTTTGGTAGAGCTAATGTACGGGCAGCTTCTGCCCTCCCATATATTGAAAGATTTCGACTTTTCCATATTGACATAGTTGTTGCAAGGTTATTTTCCACACGTGTAAAATTTTCTTTATTAATCAAATCCTGATTATAAGAATAATGAATTCCAAGTATTTTTATGGTTGCTTTTGTGAGGTCTACCCATTTCAGATTATACAAATTTTTGGTCACATGTTTTATAGATCCTATACAAGCAACCTCTGAGTTAGTATAATTTATCTTGAGTGAAGAAAAATATTGAAATCTTTCAATTACATGAAGAACATTTTCAAGTGATTTAACATTTTCAACAAATAATGTTGTATCGTCTGCAAACATGCATAGTTTGACCTCTGTGTTTCCAATGTCTATTCCTTTTACATGTTTGTCATTTCTAATCTTGATTGCCAATATTTCTATTACAAGGATAAATAAATATGGAGCCAGCGGATCGCCTTGCCTGGTTCCTCTTTCTAACTGGAAATACCCTGTGGAAAAGCCATTGTTCATAACTGAGCTTTGTACATTAGTGTGTAATATTTTAATCCATCTGATAAAAGCACTATCAAAACCAAAATACTTTAAAGTCTCATATATAAAACCATGATCGACACTGTCGAAAGCAGCCTCTAGATCTGCTGCAAACATAATTCCAGGTTTATGTTCCAATTCCGTATAATGCAACACATCCCATATTAATCTGATCGGTTCTCCAATATATCTTTCCTTAATGAAAGCATATTGGTCATATTTGATTAATTTTTGTAGATATCTTTCTATTCTTTTGACTAATATTTTACTCAATACTTTTAAATCAACATTCAACAAACTTATTGGTCTCCAACCACTTAAGTGTTTTAAATTTTTACCTGGCTTAGGAATTAATTTTACAAGGGCCTGCTTTTGTGAAGATGTCAAAGATCCATGTTCATAATTTTCATTCAAACAATCTGTTAAGCATTGGCCAAGTTCATTAAATAAAGCCAAATAAAATTCCTTTGTCAATCCATCATTACCTGGAGTTTTATTATTCTTCATTGCATTCAAACAGGAATACACCTCATTTCTTGTAATTATATTCCCACATGATTTTGCTTCAGAGTCACTGAAAGTATTCTCATGTACAGGAAGACATTCAAAATAGCTGTTGAACTCTTGTTCAGTACAAATTACTTTTCTCTGGTATTTATCAATAAAAGAATTCTTAATAAATGACATGACTGCTGCATGGCCAACAATATCTTGTCCGTCTTTTGACAGAGTTCTTATGACACCTTTTTTATGATTATGTTTTTCTAGGTTCAGGAAGTATTTTGTGCCTCTCTTACCATGCTGCAACAACTGTGCCCTAGATCTCACTATAATACCTCTAGTTATCTTATCATAATGTTCTTGTAATTTACGTTTCATAGTTTGATAAATCTGCTATGATTCTATGGTGTCTGTACTCTTTATGTTTTGTTCCATCTTATTAACCTCTGTTTCTAATATATTACCACTTTCTTTAAACTTTCTAACTTTATCTTTACTGTACCTTATAGTGTGCTCTCTTATTTTGTATTTCAAGTACTCCCATTTACATCTTGCTGTTTTACTTTTAACTTCATTTTTCCATTCAGCAATTTTACACCTGATAACAATTATATATTCTTTGTCATTAATTAAATCATTATTAATACACCAGTGTGACGGTCCCCTGCTGATTTGCTTTAATTTATTTACTTTTAACAGGACTGCTGAGTGATCTGTACTTACAGCAGAAATTATCTCACAACATTCAATGAGTAACTGAAGAGAATTTGATATAAAAAAATAATCCAAGCGCCTTTGAATGAAAGGAGTCAGTGACCTCCATGTAAAAGACTGTGTATTTTCATGTTTAACACGCCATATATCACAAATGTCTAAAACTTCCATCACACTTAAAAGTTTGTTGACTGAAGCCTGCATCACATTTATTTTGCCTCCATCAGCATCAAGTTCAGTAAGCTGTACATTTAAATCTCCACCCCAAATAAGATCAATATTTAAATTCTGAGACATATCCAAAATTTCTTCCAACACTTTTTGATAAAAGGCAACCTGCTGTGCTTCATAATTCGGTGCATAAATATTAACAAGTATACAGTGAAGTCCTTCAATTTCACATTCAATTATAATATATCTTCCATTAGTGTCAATACTCTTATTAATCTCCTTAAATTCAACGCTTTTACCAACAAGTATAGATACTCCACATGATTTGGTGCTCCCATGAGATAGATACATTTTACCTCGCCACTGTTTAGACCATTTATTTTAATCTTGTATTATGCAGTGACATTCTTGTAGGAAACTGATTCCTTGATATGCATTATGTTTTACTAACCAGTTAAGTGTCTGCCTCCTCTTAACATAACTTCTCATTCCTCTCACATTCAAAGAGAGGACCTGAAATTGTATGTTATCTGCCATGTTGCATGTAAAAAGTTAATTCTGTCAAAAGTATGGGGTATTTAAGGTTATCAAAATGAAGTTTATTTTCCCTTGGGTCGCTCAGCAGATCAAAGTACAAGGCCTCAACAATATATATACATGTAAGACATAAAACATTGAACATTATAATTGTCGGGTCATTTATATGCCAGACAGTATGTATATTTATTCAGATGTAGGTAATTCTAGAAATGATTCACCATATTTTATTTCCCTGACATCACCTTTCATATCTTTCAAGAAGACTTTACCATTCCACGTCCATGCATCTTTTACCATAGGATTGTTTTTTGCCCTGTTATAGAGTTGATACAACTCTTTACATAAGTCATCAGTCATGACAATTCCTGTACCTTTTAGTTTCCTGCGTTCTCTCATGACTGAAACTTTGACAGCCCTTCTAACAAATTTGACCAGCATGGCCCTAGGTTTACTGTCCCTGGGATGTCTGCCTACCCTATGTGCAACATCAACCTCTGTTGTATCCAGGTCAAACCTCAGTTTTTCTTTAAAAAGCTTTTGCACCAATTCTGTACAGTTTTCTGAACCATTTGTGCTTTGTTCACTCTCAGGTAAACCAAATATTCTGACAGTAGATTTTCTAGAATACTGTTCTAGTTCTATAGCCCTTTTCTTTGCATCAATAGCCTCAGTGGCTGTCTTATAACACTGTTCCTTAAGAGCTGTTATTTTGTCTGAGAGTTTAACTATTTCAGTTTTGATTTCTGCGTTTTCATGTTCTAGAGTAAGTACCTTAGCTTCTAAATGTTCTACTGTTCTTTCATATTTCTCAGTAACTTGTCTGACAATTTTCTTTTCTAGTTCCTCAAGCATTTTCTTTAAGGTTTCCTTGGACACACTTGCCATTTTTTTACACTTTGGTTTGTCTTGTTTATCAGATAAAATGATTTTTTTTTACTCTTGGCGGACTATTTGAAGATGCAGAGGAAGAACTGGATATTACTGATCTTTGTCTTTTTGATTTGCCATTCATATCACAATTTAACTTTCATTTCAGAGAAATATCATGTATCAGAAACCCTGTCAATGTAACATTGTTAATACTGCCCGGCAGGGACTGGAGTTCAATGGTACATTGTTCTCAAGACCCTGTGTGGCTCACACAACAACCCGAGACGAGAGACCTGGTGTTATGTTTATGGTCCACTGACCACTGCCAAAACGTTATGTAATCACGGGGGTAATACCCCTAGCCTGTGTTTCCAGTATGAAAGGCCAATGCCAAATACAATACAATTTTTAATATTAAAACTATGAAAAAAATACTTATCTTTCTGCTTCAATTTTTAGATCCTCAAAACAACCGTCAACAAGTGTATATCCCTGCCAAACATGAAATCCGTATACACATTACAACCACACCAAAATTCACATTATTAACAGAGCGACCACAGTGTGTGTGTACTCTTCCATGCACCAGGGCTCTCAGATTTTTCTTAAGGTGGAGCGAGTGAAACAAATGTATTTACCAAGTCTGGTTATGTTAACACCCCGTAGTCTAGTAAGTTCAACTTCTTGATACGTATCAGGTATTGGAACTCACTAGACTAAGGTTTGTTATGATTAGCAGACAGAAGATTCTGGAGGTCAAGAAGCTCCTTGGAGTTTAAGCTGGTAATTTCATTAAGATGGTTCCAAAACAATAGTTGTAGAACCTTTTTTGTAATGCCGATATATAAGTGGGGGGCACCGCTGCCTCCCTGGAAAGCCCTTTTCGGCTCTCCATCCCTAACCTGAGTGTGTCCTCCGAGACCTTGACCCGCCTGAGGTCGGGTATACCTATTTCGGTTTCTCTGAAATCTGCGATTCACTCCTGGACATTTCTGAAGTCTAAAATCTACTGGCTGGACTAAAATGCTCGACCTCCCATAAGTTGGTACCTTATGTTTCGTTCTCGTTTAGTTTTGACATTACACCTTGGCCTCCCTTGGGCCTTACATCTTTCTGCTGGCTCCACTCTTGGGCATTGGACTTTTGAAAACTAAACTGATTAACAATTTTGAGCAGGGGCTCACGTCCTGGGGCCTGTTCACTTTCCCTGGGAAGAATTTCTTAGAAGCAGATACCCCCCCCCCCCAATCCCACACACTCGAGAAAGAGAATGCATTCTGTAGCTGCAGCAAGATGCTGCAGGAATTCTGTAGGCCGGCCTCAGTAAACAAAAGGCAGGTTAACTACTCGGTGACGATTTATGTGCATCAGATTCAGGAGAATATTCCACCTTCCTTTTGTTCAATGGTCTCTGTTTCAATGATCTGCAACATTCGTGCCATTCAAAGAGATCTAGAAATTCCTCCATTCTTATTAGCTTCTAACTTATCAAATCATTAATTAAATTTGGGTCGGGGAGCCCATTAACAACATGCTCATTAAGCTCTCTCTATACATGCAGCGTGTTTTACAGATTAAATATAAATATAAACTTATGTATTTTACATGGATTGTACAAACAGTTATAATAACTAATCGAGGCACCCTCCATGGCTCTGGTGATGGCGTTCGGAAGTCTGAAGAGGTGGAGGAAACCGGAGTACCCGGAGAAAACCACCGCCCTTGGACGGGCAACTACAACCCACTCTCATAGCAACGCCGGGGATCGAACCCGGGTCGCCAGCGGAGAGAGCCAAGCGTTTTACCACTCAGCTGTCCAGGGCTGGGCTCCTTCTTTATAAACGCAAATAAAGCTCGGAGATCTCAGGTGACACCAAATCTGGATTTCTTAATCGAGCAGCTGAAGAAGTCTTGACATAAATGCAAGAGCTCCATCCTGAAGACTGGACATCAAATAGCTAAGTCGCTTCTGGTCCTTCCATCCGAACTGCTGGGCCAAAATTCAAACTGTATTCAAAAGGACTGCCAGTCCTGTATCCCATTAAAAGTGGGTAATAACAGTTTCGGTTCCAGGAAGGCAGGCAGTTACTGAACACTCATCTGTGGTACAGGAGATATAAAAGCAGGTTGAATCATTTCAAACCCTTTCATTCGGCTGACTATCAACAAAAAATATCTCTGGAAGATCCATTCCGATCATCAGGGAACAACTGAATTTCCTACAAAACGGGGGTCCACTGGTACATGTACGATATCTCCTTCCGCTTCTCGGTCCACAAAGCCAGGGTTGTATCCATTCATAAGTTGACTCCCGGGTTGGCTCATTGCTCTCCGACCCTCAACAGTCTCTTCCGAAGAAATAGCACGAATGTTTGTTTCTCCAACTTCAGTGGGCAACTCGGTACCAATATTATCTTCAGTGTCCACAAATCTTTAGTCTGAGGTTTCACGTTGTTTTCCTTTCTTTCTGATGTAATGGCTGTAGGTGACTGGACAGGCTATGGGGTGGACAGCTACATGTAACAACAGAAAACGTGTAAAACTCTCCTACTTTAAAAAAAAAATTGTCCCACTTCTGACAACATTTGTGGCGGGAACCCCGATTTATGATAAGGCCATACTGTTGTTACATTTTTAGTGGCAATTTAACAGGGTCAAGCGCAAAAATTCCATTCATTCATGTGTATAACACACACTTCACTCAAAGATAAAAAATTCCAGTAGGTTTTAAAGTTCTTCAGAAAGCATCATATTAAATAACTCACTAATGTAAGGAAAATATAGGAGGAATAAGTGAATGCAAACATGGATTGTTGAGCATCCCACAATATCGACTCTCATATGGAGGAAGCTTGCCTTCCTTTGAATGCAGATTTTTCTTAATTATTTTTTACATGACCTTAAGGATTAATCACCCGTATCGTTGAAGACAACGATATAATTTATAGTAATCAAATGATTCGCGTCGAACGAGCAAGGACAAACAATCTTTCCGAATGTAATTAATGCATGAATTCATAAACAGCGCATGATAATGATAATTTTCGTCGTGAATAGCCATTGTTTAAAAATTCTTAAAATGACGCTTGAATGGATATATAACTTGTGTAATAGATATATTTAAATATTTCTTTCTCTAATAAGACATAACCCCCCCCCCCCCATCACCGACAGAATACACGACTGCCACCTGGAATTTGTAGTACAATTTTGAGTGAGGAAAACTACAAAGGTAACACAGCGAAATAAGCATAAGTAGGTTAATTGAAATTATTTATTTATTTTCTTCTCCTGGGAATATGGGTTATAGTGATAATCTGTTATATTAATGTAACATATACAAGTAATTTTATTATAATGAATACAGCTTTTTATGATTATATATTTTATAATTATAATTATAGCTTTGCATACAGGAACCGGGGAATATACCTGGTTAAGGGGGGGGGGGGGTTCTACTTTGGCTCTTTTTTAACTCCGGCGCATCAAAAAGTCCAGTGGAGCAGGTATGGGTTATGTGCTAGTAAGTAAATAGTCCACCCACATAATTAAAATCATTACCACTATCAACTGAATTAACATTTTGTATTTACTCCATTTACCGTAGCTAATGGTACACAGATATCGACTGAATGTTAACTTTACCCTTTTGTTCATGAACTTTTCCCAACACTCGATATTTGTTTAGATTCGCCAACCTATAACCAGTATGTGAATAAGGTTATGAGATGACCGTTTAAGGGGCAGTGGGTCAGCATAGATGCTGTTTGGGACACAGTCAAGGAATAAAGAATACCTTTAAGGTTTATGTTGATGTGGTTTCTTCTCTCTCTCTCTCTCTCTCTCTCTCTTTGGATGGAGACAAAGTGTATTTATTATTTGAGCTAGAGAGTTGTCTGTTGTCTTCGTTTATCTGTCTCTCTCAGGTATTTGATCTCTCTCTCTCTCTCTCTCTCTCTCTCTCTCTCTCTCTCATATATACACACGCACAATACATGCGGTAGAACCATTAAAATGCTATACACCGAGCTTCAGAACCATTATGTGTAAGTATTTTTTATGTCTGCAAACCACACATGTATAACAAACAAAGCAAGTCAAATTCTACATGTTATTACGGTTAAACATTTGATGGGTATATTGTTAAAATGGCGGTAGAACTTGTAAGACTTTTACAACAAATAGTCACAAATATTTACTTCTCCAGAAACCTCGGTTTCTTATGATCACCATCATAAGACAATGAATAACATGAGTATCACTTTCTCTCCATATGCTTTGAATGATTCCATGGGTATGTGCACATTTCCTGAAAGTAGTCTTGATGGCTGAATCCCATAATTCGTTCGGTTTCTCGGCTTCCATTTTTCAGTCTCCTCCGTCTCTGTGTATGTAGAGTTATTGGTGCCCTTGACCAACCGATGGACAAGCCTGGTCCTATTGGACCCCCGTCCTCTGCAGCTCCCTTACTGATGGCGGCTCAGACCACGGCCGCTTGTTATCAGCCTGCTTCTTCACCCGCGTCTTGACACAACGCTTGCCTTTCCAGCTGAGTCAACAGTGTCAAGTCTATAAGCTGTGTCAGATTGTGCCATCCGACAGACGTGTAGATGAACCTTTGTGAACACCTCTGTAAACTCCTGAGTGGAGTTCTGCTGTTCTTACAGATGGTCTGTAGCTATCCGTGTATATGCAGATGTTTGGTAGCTATGCGTGGATATACAGATGGTCTGTAGCTATCCGTGTGTCAGCTCTAAATGAACCTCCTTGTAATCAAGCTCAAGACGTCTGTGCTTCTCTCAGTCTGTGAAGAACTGCTGGTAGAGCGTCCATTTTCTGCCTCACTTTCAAGGGGATATGATAATTTTCCTTGAAACTGAGATATAAACAAAGAGAAACAAATAAAGAATTGTCATAAATTTATATTATGTGAAAATGTATAAATTAATTATGCTTTAATTGTCATTATCATTAAGAAATTGCCACTTCTACTTGTTCCGACTGAACCGTATAAATTAAAACTTGTGGTATCATCATTAAGTTTTAAACGTAGGCTCTTCCCATGGTTCAGAATCCGAAATATGAGCATATTTCTCTGGTATACAAACATTGTGCATTGTTCTATTTAAAAAAGAAATGTTCCTGTATTGAGTTTAACATTCAGTTGTTCAAGTGGCATTAAGTATACAAACCTCGATGTTTCTCCTTTAGGACACGTGTATTTGATGACCATGGGGTTAGGTCGAAGTGACAGTTCTGATCCGTCATCGAACTGAACAGACACTTCCTTGTTTGACCACTGAGTTCCCCAGCCAATACCAGGAACGTATACTTGGCAGAGCATCCTTGCTGACGCTACAGGGAGACTTTGACAGCCGGAAAAAAAGACGACAATGTCTCATCCTTGTTTGGCGCCATTTCAACAGACGACAGCGTCTCATCCGGTGTAGCAGATATACCTGCACTCCCGTCGATTGGCGTACTGCTCCTTGGGCTTTCTCTGGTGGACAAAGGATCTGTTTGGCTAAATCTAAACTTTGGACTGTCCGTGCATGGACGTCTGGATAAAAGGAGAAAAATTATGATGATTAGAGACCGATAAACTTTGTAAAGTAAAAGACTTAATATGTTGCATTTAAAACTTCTGAAAGCAATTAATTAAATATAATTATATAGATCAAACCTATATTTTTAAATCATGAATGACCCATGCACATGACTCAGAACTACCGGCCCACTTCCATCTGTATAAGTGTACATATTAAAGTTACGATATGTATCAAAACACGTCTAATTAGACTCACCTTCCATTGACAGCAGGGAAGCAGGTAACATCTGATCTTGATCCTCCGTGACCGTTCATTGAAGTCACCAGGTAAACGAAGTCTAAACACTTCTGACGAATCTGAAAAAAAAAACAGACATTTTAATTAAGAATTAAAAAAATATATTTTTGTGTGTTTGGAGGTAGCGGCCTCCGTTTTTAATGTTGACTTATATAAGTCTTAAGCTAAGTTTTCAAATCTGCAGATTTCCATTTCGGTTTCGGACTACTTGACAGGGCGGTAGCACTCGCTTCCTGTAATTTTTTTAATTTTATATCCTGGTGTCACCGAGACCCGGTGTCTACCGCACCTGCAGGACCTGTGCGTGTTATCATCCTCATTGTTGGGTCATAACACCGAGAAACCTCCCAAAGACGCACTCGTTTGTGAGTGATACACGGTTGTGGGGCACAACCTTCCCATTAAACCTGCAAAGTGCTCACCCTGGGTTGGGGTTTACCATGAAAATCTCAACGCTCCTCGGCTGAATTTTGAACTCACAACCTCCCGGCTTTAAGTCGTGCTCTACCCCTGAGCTACAGTAGCCGGTTTAATACACAACTATTTGTATATACTGTGAGTTTTTAATTTGTTTCGTATTTATTTAAATATTTTTATTTTAATATCGTTATAGTTATCTAAATATACCTTAAAATCTTGATACGTGTTTTTTATATGACCAAATACACGGAAATAGATGTGCTATATTAAGATATAAAAAAAATTAATATAATATATTATAATAATTATTTACCTTCAATGCATGTGCGAGGAGTTGCCTGATTTGAGGATCCAAGTTGACAGAGCTTGTTTCATAATCAAGCTTGAAATATCTTCCGTCGCACTGGGCGATGCTCGTAACGTCATGACAACAACGGACCTTGGCTCCGTCATAAAACGCCGCCTCAAAGTCACAGTTGTCATTCTCTATCAGCATACACTTGGCCTAGTCCGTGTACATGGTCACTTTTGGGGTCTTGGACTTGACCACGTCAACGAATCTGTAATAAATTAACACATATGGTTCACAATCTATAGTATCTAGAGATATTTTATCATTTGTGTTCAAAATTATATGTTTCTTGACGTTTTATAACATGTCATATATTTTATATATCTTTCGACAATGACATCATATGTGAACTTGCTTTAGTAAAGATAATAAAAGATAAAAAATAATAAAATCGAGTTTGATCTAGATATGTTTTAAAATGCGTGACATGGATGTTCTGTACCTATTGTCGAGAGACAAAGAAAATACCCCATGTAGTCCGTGCTGACCTTGCCGCATGCTGGTACTTCTTCCAGTATTTCTGGGGCAGCCTATCATGGCTGTACTCCCTGACGGGGCCTGCTGCAGGGCTGGCTGGACTGTTACTGACTGTCGTGTTGTCACACTGGGGCTGATAGACCTGGATCACGTGACCATTAGGGCTGATCTTCATCACTTCTTTGACGATCTCCAGGTCCTGTTTAGTTCTGAGGATCTCCAAGTACACGCTGCAGTCGTCTGTGATCATCATCTGTTGAGAAAATGGTGTAAAAAGGGAATGTGACCACTTGTATTTTATTCCTACTACATATCTCATTTCTCAGTTAAAGTAGTAAAGTCAAGAACGGTAATATAACAAGATTTCAGATTTCACAGTTTTTTTTTTCTATTAATCCGTTCGATTTGGTTGTCATCGTCTGTAAGTTGTTTGATCGACAAAAGTTAACTTTGCCCAACATATAACTGAAATTTTTCAAAAAGATATCAATACTTGAATTATTTTTAAAATGATAAAATGCTTAGATACAGTGCCTGTGTTTATATCGGTGTATGTATATAATCATCGTTGAGTATAATAAATAACAGTAACTTACCACGACGTTACGTATTTTCTGACGATAAGGCTTCAGACGAAAAGACGTCATAGGAGGAATAGGACAACTGTCCACGTGACCACTGGTGACGTCATCGGCTGAGGATGAACGCTCTTCTCCTTGACTGTGACTGTATACCTAAAACATGAAGGTTCGAAGTAAATTTAGGATACCAGAATTTTGACATGTGTCAGATATCGGATGAGTCACTAGGATCTAGCGATTATATATACTCAATTAATATATTAAAATCTATAAACACACTTTCAATTTCTGTCATCAATATATTTAATTTCAGCATTCAAAGAAAATTAAAAATGAAAATGTAATCAGTTTATAGGATAGAAACTGGAGTGTAATATTATTGGCTAAAATTTGTAATCCCGAAAGGTTGAATTAAAAAAGATTAAGTACAACTGTGTTTCCGTTTTATGGCCAAAATAAAATTAAATTTAAAGTCTATATAAACTTAATCAGTGAAAGCCCTTACCATATTTTTTACTTTCATTCTTTATTCCCGATGATTAATGGATTTGACCTTGAGGTATTAAGGTATGACTTTGATATGTTATAGCCTTGTGACAGCTGAAGCAGACACGACCTTTCTGCACTGATCTGATCTCTAATAGAGTACAACTGATCATAATAGACCTTGTGGAAACTTCATTTTATATATTTGTTGAAATTAATAAACGTGTTTCACCTCGTCATATCCTGACCCGCCCGTTCTTGTTTAATTAATCCAGTCACGTGACCACCTTAGTCGCGGAGTGAGTAGTCGAGTACTATATAATTAATATAAATCAGTGCAGACCCGCAGGGCGAGCAAGGGCGGGGGACGTAATTAGTGGGAATAACTGTAGAAGTCGCATGACGATCACTTTAATGGTCATGATAATAATGATATAGTATATAGTATTTAATATTGGTTAAATAATATTTAATTGCAAAAGGGAAGCCCTATAATTATTCATGTCCTCCTGAATATACAAAAAACATTTCATAAATTATTATCTGATATAGATTTTTGATATGATGATATAATTCATACATGTGCATGTATTATTGTAACCTTTGATTAAGAATAGTTGAAATTAAAAAAAAAAAAATATTTCCCTTTAACTTTTATAAACTTTTATTTATTTTTACATGTTTAAAAATATTTTTACATTTAAAACGTACATAAATATATAGACATTCATATATGGGGTTTCTAAATTCAATGAATGTATAGTCTGTTAATATGTCGTCATCTCATTTCTCTTTGGTGATTTATAACGAAACTGAAAGACATTATTCCCCGATATGTATACTCTGTGCTTTGACGGTGACGTGTCATGCATTCAGCTTATACTATTTTGTAAAATAAACAATATTTCATAATATTAAAAAATTTATCAACAGGAAATAATTTTACCAGTTTTGTTTTCTCGCTCCATTTAAGGGTATTTCTACAGAAAACGTCGCATTTCAAGGGTTTTCTTGGTGATTTTTTTTTAAATCTTGATTTTGATATAACAAAACTTAATTTGTAGAAAATATCGTTAGAATTGTAAAATAGTGCAAGTAGTGCACTTTTCAGTTTCCCTTTTTTTTATAAATAGTCCAGGTTAGGGGAAAATATGAACCTTTTTCTCGACACCGTTACACGCAGTAAAATCTCACTTGCACATTTCAGAAATTGTTTTGACTAGATTTTTTGTGATTTTCGATAAAATTAAAATTAATAGCCTTTGATAAAATCAAAACATAAATTTCAGTTATGAATTTAACAAAAAAAAGTGGGTAAAAAAGAACATATTTTCTTATTTTTAATTAACTTTTGAAAACAAAAATTGTCTCTATACCTATTTTTGCTTCCAGAGGGGTGCATTTGCAGGGATTTACCGGACAAAGTACTTTGGTACATCTACCTTCAGAATTTGAGTCGAAATACCTTGTTAATATTTTGAATGCACAGAAAATAAAATTTAAACATGGTTTTAAATCCTCTTGGTAACGGTGTTGAGCATAGATAAAGGTGTTGAGCATAGGTAACGGAGTCGAGCTTCTGAAGTAAAAATAACCGTAGTGACTACTTGAATACCAGTATTATGTATTAAAACAAGCAAATGCCTGTTTGAATAGAAGAAACGCAAATGTTTAAAATATTTAGCCCAAAATATGTTTCAAATTCAATTTCAATAATTTAGATTCAATACCAAGTTCTTGACACCGTTACCTTGCTCTCGACACCGTTAGTTTTCATGCAGGTAACGGTTTCGAGTGGTAACGGTGCTGAGTTTTTTTTTCATCTATACGTCAAATGCAGGACAAAAATTACCTAAGAGGGCAGCACGAGTTATCACTATATGAACAACAAGAGGAAGCCATTTTCGAAGTGTTATATGTGACGGTTAATTTTTCGCAGGTGTAACGGTGTCGAGTCCAAATAAACATACGGTGATTTTTTTAACCCTTTAATGATTAACAGAGAACACTGATATGGCAGTTACTAAATTTAATTGTGGATTATGTGTACAAAATTTCCTGAACTCTAATAAACGCTGCTCCCTGCATCAGCAAAGTGGTTTCTGTTCACGCGCTGCAAGGTCAAAAGGTCAGTTAACGGTGCCGAGTATATTTTGGGAGACATACTTTTTATATCCAAATTTTTGTATTAAAAACAAAACGGTCAGGAAAAATCAAGCAAAAATATCATCTTAATAAACTTTCACCGCTGTGACAACGTGGAAAACAAAATCTATATAAATGGAACAGTGGTTACAGAAAAACGCTGTTTTGAATTTAAGATCCGAGAGAAAGGGACAACGGAAATTTAAGGGTATAGTAACATTTGCAGCTTTTTTTCAGTATGTATTTCTGCCCCGATTTGAATTATTTTTATCTCATAATAATGGTTATATCTTTAGCAACAATCTGAATGGTTATTCATGTCATTTTTAGCATTTGCTAATTTCTCAGTAACAAATATAGTTTCGGGACATGAAATGCGACATTTTTTGTAGAAATATCCTTGAGTGTAAAATAATCGTGTACATTTCCGAGGGGAACCAGTTAAAGCTGCGTTTCCGGCGCGCGGTATGCGATATGTGGAGTGCGGCTGCAGAACGCGGAATGCGATATAAAATCGCATGGAACATTTACTTGGCGAGCGGTAAAACACTGAGATATGAGCCCGATAATCTCGAATCCCGCTAGGTCGCGCTGCATCTGAAGTCCATGCATATGGTAACCAGAGCCCATTGGCGCTATACCGCGCGCGGGATGCAGATCCAATTTTCTTTTAAAAATTCCATTTTCCCGCGAGCCGGTAAACGCTTCATGATAAAATATCTAGAGGGAAAGAAAAAAATCTTTTTCGCAAACCGCTTACCGGAAACCGCACACCGCGCGCCCGGTAAACGCAGCTTAAGGCCGTTATTAATTTTTTATTCCCTTTTATTCAAATAATCCTGATTTATGTAGGATTTTAAGATAGATTAAGGTGAGGGTAAACCTACTTAAAATTAAATTTTCTGGATGTAGGTTTATTCAAGACAATTTGAAAACCGACCCGCTCTTTTTGTAGTTAGGAGGATACTACAATTTAGATAAAACTATGATTTTTTTAAAACCGTAAAAATTAGTGTATATGGTTAATCAAAGCCCTTCGTGTGAAATTGACATTAATTGATTATATAATAATACTGCATCATAAAATGATGTTTTTAAATATACTAAAATCATTTAAAACAGTTCGTGCTAAGACTTTTTTACCCGAGTGAGTCAAGTCCTAATATTATACAATAGTAATAACATATTATGTCGGAAAATATCCTTCTGGCTGAAACAAATATGTTTAATAAACAACCTACAATGAAAACACAGAAAAGAATGTATTACTGATATTACCATTTTGCCTTTTGACTTCTCCGTCTGATATATATATATTGTTATTTTTTTCTGTGCCTCAGGAATGACCTTCCTTCGCTTAGCGGGCCGTTGAACTACCGTCTGTTCCAGGACCTGGACGCGGTGACGTTGTTCACACTTATTAAACTCTGATGAGCAGTCACGCTCTGGGGGCGCCCCCTGTCCACATGAACCGAGAAACTTGTTAATGCATCATTGTCAGAAACATTATGGGCGAAGATATACTTTATTGTTAAAAATCACGTCAGACAGACTCATAAGGCGTGGGAGCCTGTTATACAAGGGGACGATCTCGGTCGGGGTTGCCGTCAACATCACAATTACAAACCGTTATATACACATTGGTATATGATAAACATTTTTAGCTACTAGCGGTCTCGTCACCAAGCCAAGCTCATCCGAATAGGTCACGTAGATAAGCTTGTTTGACGCAGCTTATATTGTGCCAGACAGTCAGTCAGACAGACAGGCAGACAGACAGACAGACAGACAGACAGACAGACAAAGTGCAGGACCGTATCAATGTATGCAGCAGTTTGTTTCGGTTTCCGGTAGGTCTTTGTGGTACCATTATATTAGTCATTATAGCAGTCTTAATAAATCACCACATCTTGGTATAACTGATCAGGCACAACTTATGAGCTGTACGATGATTCTTGGACATTGAACAAAAATGAGGGATAGGTCCATCTCCTGTTGGAAGCACTGTTTATTGAATAAAATGGACAACAAAAATGGTATGTTATCACTGACCTTTTAGATTTCAGATTGTATACCCATATAGGAACAGGAAAAGTTTTAACCTGTTTAAATGTGTAAGGACTTAAGAGCGACATTAGAGAGAATCAATCAGGTTTTAATGATATTTCACATTTTCGCCTTTGAGTCTGAACCTCTGCTTCCGGCCCTATAGTCATCTGGGCTACAACGTTCTTTATTCGTCGGTTGTTTGTCCGTCCGTCCGTCTGTCCTCCAGGTAAGACATAAATCGCAACCGTAGGAACAGAAACTTTAAACTTCACATTCTGATAAGTCCTACGGGAATTTAGAACTAGATCCCTGTGACATATATTCTCTGATCTCTGAGTCACTAGAACACTTATTTTTTAGTTACATTTGTGGGTGGAGCGTGGCGGGGAATTGGTGAGGGTATTACAATTTGTGCCGGCAAGGTTGTTGGGTTCACATCCCGTTCTGAAATCATTCCGATATTAACACTTCTAACCAAAAGCATGCGCTCTTTCTACCAAAGCTCATAAAGTAAATTCTGATACATAGAAGCACATGCTGTGGTTGCCTTTTTGATCGTGAGGGTTAAAAGTTCACGATATTAGCGAAAGGGAAATTATCGCGAAAATAAAACCTTCGCGAAAAAAAAGTTACATCGTCAGTGTCATGTCGAAAGAAAAAAATATAAATGATATCAGATTTTCAAATTATCTGCGAATAATGAAAAGCAATGTATATTCTTCGATATTCACTTTGATTTCTGTACAATTGTTACGATTTTCAGAATGTTATTATATATATAAAGATTATACTCTATGTAGGTTTTTGTTTGTTTGGATCGCAAAAATGGATCCCTTGCGAAACAACGAAAATGTAAAACGAAATTGTTACGTCGGGAATATGAAGCCAAGCACAGTTTATTCCAACCTTTAGAGCTTGGAAGGTCAAACGTCACATGCACAGAGGATGAGCCAATGTGGCAAACTATTTCCACAAACGTAAGCTATATGAATAGTCATTGCCGCTATGCTACTCCAAATGAATTTATATGGGACTGATAGGGCCTACTTGGAGGTTTGACCCAAGTCTTACGGAAAAGTTGCAGTCTGATCGCTGTACAGAGCTGTACAATATTAAAATGTGTCAATAGTTTACATTCACAACGACAGGTGGCGTCTGTGTGTTTAACCATGCAAACATTGTACCGTGACGATTGGTGGGCAGAAAACTCATACAACTATTACCACAATGTGGAATCATGAAAAAAGGTTGAATTCATCACATATTTTGAATATTTAGACTTAACTTATATTTCGTATTGGGTTTATTCCCTAGACTGGCCGTTTCCCTTTTCTTCTATACTTCTATCTTATGAGAACCACATACACACACACACACTTATCATCATGATCATCATCATCATCATCACCAATAACATGATATACGAAAGCCAAAATGATAACTGAGACTTTATTTTGCTTTTGAGACTTAAACTTTTATTTTTATTAAGAATTATTAACATACGTTTGTGAGGAAACACAAACACAGTTCATATACACACATGTACGCGCGTCATCGTAGCACACCACACAAACATTGTCTTGCATGTTGTGCTTTTACTTCGTCTTTACCCTGTAGTTGTTTGTAATTATTATCATACATTATAAGCATCTACGGTATTTGAAGAAAGTCGCATAAAGAACATGATAAATATATGTTTCATGTTTTCACCTCATTGTCAAGGCTTGCATCAATGCTACTCTCATATCGAATATAGCGGTGTCAATTCGTGTGTTAATTAATATTACTATGTGGACGAGGCTAAGACTTGGTCAATTCTGAACCTTAGCCCCCGTGCTCTCTGCTCCCACCACGCTGTGCTAGATCTTGGATATTGGTGTACGCCGCCCATATACAGTTACTTATCTCTCTGATCCAGCAGACCACGTCCAGGCGCAGTTGTAACGGTGGACCTGTGGCTCCGGCTGTGGCCGCTTTATGTAGCATCCGTCAGCTTATTGTCAGACCATAGGCTGCACTAACCGACCTGCCAATACATCACGGTCGTGGTGTCCAGACTTGTAAAAACTTGTAACAATGAATGCCTTATGGACTTGTTTTTTTTTTCCTCGGCTCCTTGTTCAAGACGTCTGTGCTGTCCTCAGCTTGTGAAGCACTGCGGGCAGAGTGTCCATCTTCTGTCTCACCTCCAACGGGATATGTTCATTTTCCGTAAACTGTAACAGATAGAAAGAAAAAAAATAAGATGTAACCCCAAATTATATATACAGTGACAAAATAAATATGGTAAAATAAACTGAGACATAGATTCTGGTATTGACATAGTGATTCTTATCAAGCTGTATTTTCTGATTTTAAGGTTTAATCATTTCTATTTTGCCTGTGGAGCTAATCGATTTGAATATGATTATAGTCAATGTAAGTAGCTTCGCTGAGATATGCTAGGTTTTCTATTTAGCTTGCATGTGTAATGACTTTTATAGGTTATATTTTTCCACAATATATAAAGTTATATTTGGGTTAAGGAAATACGTACCTAGCTGAGAATCCGTGTACTTGATGACCATTGGGCTGGGTTGAAGTTTAAGTTCTGAACCGTCAACAAACTGGACAGACACTTCCCTGTTGGACCACTGAGTGCCACAGCCGATACCAGGGACAAATACTTTACACAGGACCGTTGGTTCTACCAGGGACCTATAGTTACTGATTGGTGGTGGTGAAGCAGACGATTGTGAAGGTGGCGCCCCCTGGTTTAGCGGGGATTCCGGAGACGCCGCCATGTTTGTAGGTTCAATGGATGACAAAGATGATCTCGTTGAACAGCTGGTTTGTGGAGATGATTTCTTTGCCAAGTTCGACGACTCTGTCCGAGGAGACGACACGCGTGAAACCGGAGCTGTGTACCTCGGATTTGAAGGAGACTTTCTGACAGGACGACTGCATAAGTAAAGAGACCAGTTGATTAGTCAGCGCATCTGATTTCACTGAAGTTATGCATATAATAATATTGCCCTAAAATGTTGTTTCATTTGTCATCACTTAAGTCAAAATAATTAACGCATTACAAATCTACATTAAGGGAACAGTATGTATTATATTATCTTTAATTTAACCGGGGGACGTTATTGTTAAAAAAAATAGTCTATTGTATGTGACCTTGACTTTTTGCAAAATGTTATTTGTGAAAATTATCACATTTAATTATTTGAAATAATTGGAAAAAAATAAACGTCGGATAAACCCTCATTTTTTTCTAAGATGAACTGTTTATTTGACTGTAACGATGTAATGTTTTGCCTCACCTTCCGATCACCACAGGGAAGCAGGTGGCATTTGATCTTGATCCTCCGTTCATCCCCATCGTCATCAGGGAGATGAGGTTCAGACATTTCTGACGATACTGGAAAGAAAAATTATAACAAAATGAAAAATAAAAATGAGGAATAGTTTCGAAAATCAAGTCCAGGTTCACTTATTCTTTTAATTTGTAAACGAAAGGTTGGAAGCTGGTTTCAGTCTCCAGTGTGAAAGAACCCCCGTTACTCTGAGTGATGATTGTGACGTCATCGCTGCTTCGGACCTTGGCTCCGTCATAAAACGCCGCCTCAAAGTCACAGTTGTCGTTCTCCATCAGCATACACTTGGCCTGGTCCGTGTACATGGTCACTTTTGGTGTTCTCGACTTGACCAGTTCAACAAATCTGAAAAATCAATCACAAATAAATTAACATTGCAAATGAACCAGAAAACACAAAGAAAAAAAAAATAACTGAACGAATTCATAAAAAAAATTGTAAGAAATCAATTTGCTTTAAGGTCCATTAAATAAACTATAATTCAATTCTTTTTTTCTGGGTATTTTGAACATAATCACCTTGCCGCCTGCTGGTACCTCTTCCAGTATTTCTGGGACAGCCTGTCATGGCTGTACTCCCTGACGGAGCCTGCTGCAGGGCTGGCTGGGCTGTCACTGACTGTCGTGTTGTCACACTGGGGCTGATAGATCTGTATCACGTGACCATCAGGGCTGATCTTCATAACATCTATAACTATCTCCAGGTCCTGTTTAGTTCTGAGGATCTCCAAGTACACGCTGCAGTCGTCTGTAATCGTCATCTGTAAAGATAAAAAAAAAACAGTGTGGATAAAGAAATATTAATCAGTATATCTTATTTATCAATCGTCTATAGCTTTCCCAGTTTGGCTAAAGAACAAAATCCAATATTTACGTCTATATTACAAATATTGATATATAACCAGTTTCTTTAAATAGTACAAGGTAACATTACAAAGTTTATCGAGCTCAAATCTGACTCATTTCTGGAGCTCTCGTAATATATATATATATATATATATATATATATATATATATATACATATATATATATATATATATATATATATATATATATATATATATCTTTGAAAGGGAATGTTGCATTTACTATGCAATGAAAACAAGAACTTACGACAAGACTCCGAATTTTCTGACGAAAAGGCTCTAGGCGAAAAGACGTGAGAGGGGGAGTCGGACAATTGTCCACGTGACTATATGTGACGTCATTCACCGACGAGGAACAACCTTCTCCCTGGCTGTAACTGGACACCCGAATAAAATATGAAAAAAAAAAAATAATAATAATAATGCATGGTTTTATGGAATACTTTCGATTTTAACTTGTTTCCGTGTAATCTATGTGCATAAATATGTCATTAGTTAAACCAAATCATACATTTTTACTTAATGTCAGAGAAATGATAAAAATGTAAAATAGGCTTTAAGGAATGAATTCAAATGTGTTTTCAATTAACATGTATGATAATTTTTTTTTAAAATTAACACTTACCATATTTTGAACTCCCATTGTTATGTGTTGTTTCTCAGTCTAATGATTCTGCTAGACCTTCAGATTACGATCAAGTTATATGTAATTATAACGGCTGAGGCGGGTAGTTATATATCCTTAACTGAGCTCTCGTCGAGAACATCTGATGGATTCTGAGGACCGTTCATTTTATTTATTCATATTAAAGTTAAGAAACATGTTTGACCTCGTCCGCCCCGACCCGTTTGATCTTGTTTTCTATCACGTGACCTCTTGGGTTAATCAGTCGGGTGTATCGTTGTAGAGTAAGATATAATTAACAGTAATCAGATCAGTCGCTGCAAGCGAGCAAGGACGGAGCAATCATCCTGAACCTAATTACAGCACCTGATAACGAGAACATAAGCGATAATGATGATTAATGGTACAGCTGTACTATTAACTGCATACTTTTTGTTTTCATAGTCTCTTTTTTTACTCAAATTGCTTTATAAACAATGACTAGAGTAATAAAGATGTTAATGCTGATGCTGATCTGCTTTCATATGCTTCCTACGTCTTGTATTTTTATATGTATAGTCACCAGGGAAAAAAATAAAAATTATTATATTACCCATATATATATATATATATATATATATATATAAATTATTACTATATTCGTAATATATTTTCACCCTATGAAACTATAACGTTTTATGAATATATATGAATAAAATCTAAAGCCATGTTTATTTTGAAAGTTAAATACAGGTATACGGGGGAGAGTATGGGAGTGTCCCCCTCCTATATTGAGAACATTTTTAAATCTGGAATGTAAAGAGGATATAATGAGGCACCTTTCACAAAAATATGTAGAATTTCAGTGCCTCAGGTACTGTTCTCATATATTAAATGTCTTTGTATAACGTTGTCAAATTTCAGATTTGAGATGGGGGGGGGGGGGGGGGGGAGGGGGGTTCATGCGTAGCCGGCTAAAATATCTATATTTCTTCAAAATTTAAATATTAATTGGTCAGTCCAAATATTCAGTCGTTTGTAACATGTTGATATTGGGGAAGGGGGGGGGGGGGGGCTCTAGATTTGTCACTGCAATGTATAGATTTAATCAAATCAAATTAGCCATGAAGAAACCTTAATAAGAATATATAAATAATTATTTAATAATTTTAATATAATAATAATAATAATAATTTATTTAAAGGAACAAAATATTATAGGTATGTAATAATGATATAATTATATTAATATATAAATTCTTATTTTTGTATTATTTGCAATTATTAACAATGTGGCGCAATTTGAAGGGCTAAAAGATTAATAAATATGAATACTACTTGTCATGCGGGACCAGGCTTTGTTCTTTCTGTGAAGTGATCAGAAGTTCACCCACGCGTGAAATGACCTATCAGACATGAAACAGCTCTGCCGCCCTTGCCTTGGAAAGATACTTAATATGCAGGGGTGCAGTACCCCAAAATGACATACCCACGTTGATGGCATCGCTCACACATACACATGACTATATATAAGGCAGCAGGGGCGGATTCAAGATTTAGGAAAAGGGGGTGGGGGTCCAACCCAGGAGGACTAATGAAAATCCTAAAAAAAAGTCATTAGGTCCGGAAAAGGAAGGGGGGCGCAGGCCGCAAAATTTCGTCTAAAACCCTTGATAAAAGGTTGCCACGGGTGAATAAAGGGGGGGGGGGGGGGTCCGGACCCTTGGACACCCCCCTGGATCCGCTTCCGGGTAGAGAGCCAAACAAGGCGACTTTGTGCCAGTAAGGGTCACTAACATCAAAACAGTCATAACAATTATTTTCTTTGGGTCACAGTGCACCACAAGCACGTTGGCGATTTTTTTCTTATACTTAAATAAGATCACGAAGTAGTATCACTAAAGCTGGTAATATGGACGCCTCACTGTGCAACATACGGAAGCGTAATGTTGCCACCTGGTAATAAATTATTTATCTCCTTCGTACGACATACCGTCTCGTACGTACGACATACTATCTCGTACGTACGACATACTATCTCGTACGTACAAAATATTATCTTGTACGGTCGACATAATTAATCTTACCGATCTGTTTTACAGACTGCAGAACAGTCCAACTGATATATGTATAAGTAATATATGTATGTTAAATAATGCGTGTTCTCACCCTAACTTCACAACATCTCTACCTCCTAGCAAACCGTCGGGACACCGTTGAAAAGAATAAAAATACGTATATTTATTTATGTATTTATTTATTTATTTATATATACTATAAATTAAAATGCTATTCGATTTATCATTTGTTTTTTGTGTTAAAGTTTCTGAAATATTTCAAGGAAGTGAAATTTATCAAATTGTTGTCTGCTGGTCATATACATAACTTTAATTTTTAAATAGGTAATTAAATTCTGTCAGCCTTGTATGATGTTATAATGGTGAGCCTGTCATAATATTAATAAGAAAAATAATTGCCTTTGCCAAACTGAAACTACCTTTTGTAGAAGGAAGGGTTCAGACAAGAGGTACAGCTACCTTTTGGAGAAGAAAGGGCCTGATTTTAAGTAACTGAGAATGGAAACAGGTGGGGTGGGTTTCTTATATTCTAAAACTGATCTGTATAAGAACTAGATTATTCACATAAAGCACAGGATCACTCGCCCTACTGTTGACGGCATGATTTCAACTGATGGGATCAAGCACTTCGTTATATGATATATAAATCACGAACCTCTCCTTACGGGCATCTCTGTATTACAGACACCTCTATATTGACACTCAAGGTTCATATTCTTTTGTAATAGTATGTGTATTTTCTCACGTAATTAACTCACTCTGGCTGAATACGAAATTGTTCAGCAAATCCATTTCGACACACGGGCTTAATATCTCCTATTTACCGGTTTTATACCTTTTTATGGTTCTGTGTGTGAGTAAACACACAATACCGCGTGACCAGAGGCAAGATCTTAAGCCGCGTGTCCACTTGTACGTATGCGGATTTTGTGTATGTGTCCATTAGATACGTTTGTAGGTGCGTTTTTTGGTCTTTCACTCTCTTTCATCTCTATCAAATGGCACGTTTCCGTATGCGTTTTCGTACCCGCGGATACATGAACCGGTTGACAAAAAAAGTATCTGTATCCGTATCTGCACCGTACTCCGTACCGCATAAATGGACACAGTCCTTTTTCCCATGTGTGCGATATTAGACGCATCCGGATCCTTTTCCTAATCCGCACCGCATTAGTGGACACGCAGCCTAAGTCTATCACACGCGACAATAATAAAACAAAAAGAAGAAACACGAATGAAGAAACACCCAGAACAACCTTGAATTGTGAAGTTGATTTTTACGGTTTACGGATTTCATATATACTCAATATACCTGATATGTGAAATGTAAATAAGTCCTTTTTGACTTATTAAACTTATTTTATTTTTTTTCTATACAATCGGCTCTCTCTCTCCCTCCCTCCCTCCCTCCCTCCTCTCTCTCTCTCTCATTCTCTCTCTCTCTATATATATATATACGTGTATGTGTGTGAATAGACTGAAAGCCCCGGGATATATGGGTTATTCTACGAAAAAACGACCCATTTCAGCAGGTACAACATCTGAAAAATAACTTATCATAATATTTATTTTATAGAGTTTCACATAGAAATAAGAAATTTAAACTATAAAAAATTAATTTCAGCAGAGAACTTTATTTAATGAAAAGTTATAGTTTTCGCTAATTTAATGTCCTATGTGAATCATCAATTTCAACACCGTTACAGACTTAAAGCAATGCTTGGAAATTATTTTGAAAGATTGAGCTGGACATTTTCATGCCAATTTCATGGTCCCACATAATTAATTTAGAAAAAATAAAAAAGGCTCACCTGTACGATGTATTTTATTATAAAAATATATTTTAACCCTGTAAAATGCACATTTTTAATTTTATGAGTTATGTTTTAATCCTAAAACAAAATACAACCGCAACCCACAGAAGGTATAATACAACAAATAGAAGGAAAATTTAGCAATCTACCTCGGTAAATAAAAAATTCAGGAGATAAAAGCATTTTCTAATATGTTTCAAGTCATTTTTTTCTTGAAATTATGTCTTTTTTCAAAATATAACGGTGTTGAAAAAGGATAACGGTGCTGAATTACAATGTAATCATTGGCAAAATTATTACTTAAAGCAAGCGATATTCTTATAAATTATTTTAAAGTTTAATATTTAAAAATTTATAACACAGTGATCGTAATAAAAACTATGAAAATCCTGAATAACAATGCCAGTTTGTAGAATTTAGATCTTACATCCATCCTGCCACCTTTTTCTTTCAAAATTGTTCATTGACATTTATCACCGTTAAAAGTGAAAAATTAGAGGTATGTAAAGAATTTTGTGTAAGTTTTTAAGGAATGATTTCTATTAAACATGAAGAGTGAAAAAATTTTAGGCCTGTACCATTTTTGATAAAAATAAGAGGATAATCAGTTTTTTATTATGACCTGGGGACAGGTACTTTTTAATGACCTTTGAACCATTAAGTATTGATTTGAAGCATTTTAGGTATTACTTCTCTAAACAAATAAGCTCAAATTAATCAGAAAATATAAGATACTAAAATTAAATCCCGAAAGCACAATGACAGATGATATATATATGTACTATGGCCCTGTGAATGCTAGGGACATGAATTTTCATGAATTGGGTCGTTTTCTGTAGAATGACCCATATTACCAGCGCTGTGTTAGAATGGCTCAACCGGTTGATACTATTAATGTCATTAGTAATACATGTAATGTTTATCAGAGGTCCTTGTTTGACCTTATAAAATATCCCGACATGTGCAAGGGACACAATTGGTTATTGTTACTTGCGGGGGATTTCTATGCTTATATGGTACATTTAAAACGGAAATACAATTTTGAAACGAGACACACATAACGCTCACGCCACCTGGTGTTGGTGATACCACATAACTTCACAAATCAAGATTTTTTAACCTTCTCTTGGTGTTTCTTCTTTCATGGTTCTTCTCTTTTTTTATAATTGTCGCATGTGCGCGACTAAAATATTTCCTCTGGTCACCCGGCCTTCTTATGAAAACACTTAACAGGCACTTAGAGAGGTTCTGTGATATTTTATCTTGTCAAACAAGAACCTCTGATAGACATGTATTACTAATGACATTAATAGTATCCACAGGCTGAGCCATTCTAAAACAGCGCTGGAAATATATCCCAAGACTTTCAGCTTTTCGCACACACATACACACACATATATATTAATAAATACATATATATATATATATATATATATATATATATTTATAGATAGAGAGAGGGTAAAAGAGAGACGATTATGTAGTAGAGAGTTTAAATGAAAAAAAAAGGACCTATTTACATTTCATTATACCAGGTATATTAAGTATACATAAAATACAATGTAGTCTGCTTAAATTATTACGGCATCTTTCAATATTTCGCTCTGAAACCGTTTGCTTACTGCTGTATACAAGTAGACAAAAACTTGCCAATGGCGCGATCAATGACGAACAACAAACAGCGCTCACGCCACCCGGTGGCCGTAAAAATCAACTTCACAAATCAAGGTTTTCAAAGATTTCTGTTTCTTCATTTTCTTTCATGTTTCTTCTCCATTTTTTATTGTCGCGTATGATAGACTAAGCTCTTGTTTCTAGCCACGCGGTCTTGTTATAGTAAACATCAAAGGCGCACTGTGTTTACTCACACACAGAATGACGTATAAAATCGGTTACCAGTAGATATTAAGCCCATGTATCGGCATGGATTTCCTGCAGAGTTTCGTATTAAGCCAAAATGAGTTAATAACGTGAACCTTGAGTGTCAATATAAAAGTGTCTGTAATACAGAGATGCCCGTAAGGAGAGGTTCCTTATTCATACATTATGAAACGAAGTGCTTGATCCCAACAGCTGAACATGCCGTTTATAGTAGGGCGAGTGACACTGTGCGTTATGTCATACATCTTGTTCTAATGCAGATCAATTTTGGAATATAGGAAACCTTCCCAACATATATCCATTCTCAATTAACTAAAATATAATATGTCGTACGTGCGAGATAAATAATTTATTTTTCTTTTACCAGGTGGCAGCATTACGCTCCGTAGCAACATACTATAATAATAATAATAATAATAATAATAATTTAAAAAGATAATTTTTTTATCATATTTGATATAGATTAGTAGTGTATAACTTGAATACATATATAGAAAAAGTCTCGAAGAAGAAGAATAAGCACACGCACCAATAAAATACGCAAGAACAATGCTTAATACAAACTTTATTCTTACAAACAACGGAATCTGCAGTACAATCGGCCATTTTATTCAAGACTACAAGCGGATAAAAGGATTACACTCAATAAAAACTGACACGCGATTTGCTTGTTCATTTCGGTTCATCAAGGTCAGTTGTCCCTTTCAGGCCACACCTGCTACAATGAAATTAACAAACCATTGTTTTTAACACCCGAAACAAAATGTACTGACAGGTCCCTGGCTCCCTGCGCCACCTACATATCACCACCCGTACTTTTCATTCTCCGCTTGGTGTCGGTAGAGTGGTATTCTTGATTGATGGTGGATTATTACTGTGAATGAGGACATATTTGCCGTAATCTATATTTGTATGCCACAAAAATAAATAATACATGCATGTTTGAATATTGACTATACCCCTGGTATATATACTATTAGTTAATCTGCCGTCACTCGCTGGCAGTATATACCTCAAACATAATAAAGCACGTACGGAAACGTCAAGGCAACACGAACGAATAACAAAACATGTAAAATCGATGCCAAGAAAGTTACACAACCAAAAATAGAAATAACAGCACCCAGGCTTCTTGCTTCTTGAATAAAACAAATACCGCTCTGTCTTCATTCAAATAGAGGTACAGGACCAGGGCCAAGCTGTCGGCATGCTGCTGGCTGGGGTGTTCAGGCCCTTATTACGGAATGGGCGTTATCGCTGCTGCTCTGCTGGTTCGTCTGACTTCTCGTCGTGACCTCGGTGCTGGGTGTTCTGGAGCTAACCTGGGGAGGCGTCTTGGGCCTCTTTGCGCTTGGCTTGCTGTGACATCTACAAATACATTCACAAACTTCGCCTCTATTTCCTCTTAAATATTTGGAAGCCATATATATCTGGAAACAAAATATTTCTTAACTTGTGTAGTTGTTGAGGGAGTCGATGCGGCCCGGCTTGCTGTAGTGTACGTGATCGGCTCGAGCCCCAACTCCACTTTTTGTTCGAAATTCGTTTAGATTGATGTAATTTGAAAACGCGACTTTCACTGTCCAAGTACCCCCAACACGAACACCTTATATGCATGATAACATATAGGGCCTGGAAATACATCCATCAAACCTGTAGGGAAGACAGCAGTTCGTTTGAGCTACAACTCTGGCGGGAAAAAAACGCAACAGACAGGTTCAGGATAAAAAAATAGAGGATAAATGAATATTAAATGAAAAACAAGAATATAAACCCTTACCTTTGTACCTCTATTATCGCCATATATAAACAGCTGTCTCAACAGGAATAACCCCCCCCCCCCCCCCCCACATGAGCCCCTTCCCCAAATACTCGCCCACAACTTTTATAACACCCCCCTCCATTTTTAGCCCCCTTAAATAATTAACACCCCCTTCAAAATAAATCAAACATCCTACTGGTATTCATTTGAATAAGAAGACAACTGCCAGTAGGATGTGTGAAACTTTTACAGAATGCAATAGCAGATGACCTGGTTCTACGACCTCCTGTGCAGCAGAAATGGCCATTTTCACCAGGTATGGGCCGATACCTTGGACTCACAGGGGCCTAAAATATGCGGTATTGGTTGTGAACTTTTTGTTTATGCTAGAAAAAGTAAGAACTGTCGGGATATACTTTAGAAAGAAATCGGGTCAGGTTGGTTTAAATGTAAAGACCTGTCTCCCGGCCGGCACACGGGCCACGCCCACCCACTGCATGGGGAGACCCCAGGGGCTGGTTTGCCAGTGAAACACCCTATGGACTTTCCATAGGACGACGTCAGCCCGCACAATTTTCATTTCGTCCTCGCTTTCAAGAAACAAAAAAAAGGACAAAAAAGTGATCAATACTGTTAAGAAAATTAAGACATTCAATCATTAAATTTATTTTTTCACTTTCATGTCACTTTATAATTAAGATAAATCCATGGTTGCAATAAATGATGCGATTGAGATAAGGTTAACCTAACTGAAGATAGACACAGCTAAACCCATATGCGTGATAAAAATAAGAGGCAATCTCGTGCCAATACTGGTCCGAATATTTACCACATTCACTGCATTAATGTTGCCAGCCATTTTTGGATTGTAAATTAAATTCGTACTTCTATTTATTTAGTTTCATAATGCATGTGGCCATCTTTCCCTTGAGCTGCACTGGGGCCAGTTTTGTCTCAGCCAGTGGGGTTTACGTTCATCCCCGCTCGTGTGTGTTATTTTGTGTGTTTTTTTTCACGACATAACTCAAACGATAATGAACGGAATCTCATGAGAAATATTAAGGGCATTTCGGGAATGGTCAAATGAAGAATCGACTAGATTTTTTGTGTGGACCCGGTATATTACCCGGATACAATTGTGAAGTTGATTTTTACGGTTTACGGATTTCATATATACTCAATATACCTGGTATGTGAAATGTAAATAAGTCCTTTTTGACTTATTAAACTTATTTTATTTTTTTTTTCTATACAATCGGCTCTCTCTCTCCCTCCCTCCCTCCCTCCCTCCCTCCCTCCTCTCTCTCTCTCTCATTCTCTCTCTCTCTATATATATATATATACGTGTATGTGTGTGAATAGACTGAAAGCCCCGGGATATATGGGTTATTCTACGAAAAAACGACCCATTTCAGCAGGTACAACATCTGAAAAATAACTTATCATAATATTTATTTTATAGAGTTTCACATAGAAATAAGAAATTTAAACTATAAAAAATTAATTTCAGCAGAGAACTTTATTTAATGAAAAGTTATAGTTTTCGCTAATTTAATGTCCTATGTGAATCATCAATTTCAACACCGTTACAGACTTAAAGCAATGCTTGGAAATTATTTTGAAAGATTGAGCTGGACATTTTCATGCCAATTTCATGGTCCCACATAATTAATTTAGAAAAAATAAAAAAGGCTCACCTGTACGATGTATTTTATTATAAAAATATATTTTAACCCTGTAAAATGCACATTTTTAATTTTATGAGTTATGTTTTAATCCTAAAACAAAATACAACCGCAACCCACAGAAGGTATAATACAACAAATAGAAGGAAAATTTAGCAATCTACCTCGGTAAATAAAAAATTCAGGAGATAAAAGCATTTTCTAATATGTTTCAAGTCATTTTTTTCTTGAAATTATGTCTTTTTTCAAAATATAACGGTGTTGAAAAAGGATAACGGTGCTGAATTACAATGTAATCATATTTTATCTTGTCAAACAAGAACCTCTGATAGACATGTATTACTAATGACATTAATAGTATCCACAGGCTGAGCCATTCTAAAACAGCGCTGGAAATATATCCCAAGACTTTCAGCTTTTCGCACACACATACACACACATATATATTAATAAATACATATATATATATATATATATATATATATATATATTTATAGATAGAGAGAGGGTAAAAGAGAGACGATTATGTAGTAGAGAGTTTAAATGAAAAAAAAGGACCTATTTACATTTCATTATACCAGGTATATTAAGTATACATAAAATACAATGTAGTCTGCTTAAATTATTACGGCATCTTTCAATATTTCGCTCTGAAACCGTTTGCTTACTGCTGTATACAAGTAGACAAAAACTTGCCAATGGCGCGATCAATGACGAACAACAAACAGCGCTCACGCCACCCGGTGGCCGTAAAAATCAACTTCACAAATCAAGGTTTTCAAAGATTTCTGTTTCTTCATTTTCTTTCATGTTTCTTCTCCATTTTTTATTGTCGCGTATGATAGACTAAGCTCTTGTTTCTAGCCACGCGGTCTTGTTATAGTAAACATCAAAGGTGCACTGTGTTTACTCACACACAGAATGACGTATAAAATCGGTTACCAGTAGATATTAAGCCCATGTATCGGCATGGATTTCCTGCAGAGTTTCGTATTCAGCCAAAATGAGTTAATAACGTGAACCTTGAGTGTCAATATAAAAGTGTCTGTAATACAGAGATGCCCGTAAGGAGAGGTTCCTTATTCATACATTATGAAACGAAGTGCTTGATCCCAACAGCTGAACATGCCGTTTATAGTAGGGCGAGTGACACTGTGCGTTATGTCATACATCTTGTTCTAATGCAGATCAATTTTGGAATATAGGAAACCTTCCCAACATATATCCATTCTCAATTAACTAAAATATAATATGTCGTACGTGCGAGATAAATAATTTATTTTTCTTTTACCAGGTGGCAGCATTACGCTCCGTAGCAACATACTATAATAATAATAATAATAATAATAATAATAATTTAAAAAGATAATTTTTTTATCATATTTGATATAGATTAGTAGTGTATAACTTGAATACATATATAGAAAAAGTCTCGAAGAAGAAGAATAAGCACACGCACCAATAAAATACGCAATAACAATGCTTAATACAAACTTTATTCTTACAAACAACGGAATCTGCAGTACAATCGGCCATTTTATTCAAGACTACAAGCGGATAAAAGGATTACACTCAATAAAAACTGACACGCGATTTGCTTGTTCATTTCGGTTCATCAAGGTCAGTTGTCCATTTCAGGCCACACCTGCTACAATGAAATTAACAAACCATTGTTTTTAACACCCGAAACAAAATGTACTGACAGGTCCCTGGCTCCCTGCGCCACCTACATATCACCACCCGTACTTTTCATTCTCCGCTTGGTGTCGGTAGAGTGGTATTCTTGATTGATGGTGGATTATTACTGTGAATGAGGACATATTTGCCGTAATCTATATTTGTATGCCACAAAAATAAATAATACATGCATGTTTGAATATTGACTATACCCCTGGCATATATACTATTAGTTAATCTGCCGTCACTCGCTGGCAGTATATACCTCAAACATAATAAAGCACGTACGGAAACGTCAAGGCAACACGAACGAATAACAAAACATGTAAAATCGATGCCAAGAAAGTTACACAACCAAAAATAGAAATAACAGCACCCAGGCTTCTTGCTTCTTGAATAAAACAAATACCGCTCTGTCTTCATTCAAATAGAGGTACAGGACCAGGGCCAAGCTGTCGGCATGCTGCTGGCTGGGGTGTTCAGGCCCTTATTACGGAATGGGCGTTATCGCTGCTGCTCTGCTGGTTCGTCTGACTTCTCGTCGTGACCTCGGTGCTGGGTGTTCTGGAGCTAACCTGGGGAGGCGTCTTGGGCCTCTTTGCGCTTGGCTTGCTGTGACATCTACAAATACATTCACAAACTTCGCCTCTATTTCCTCTTAAATATTTGGAAGCCATATATATCTGGAAACAAAATATTTCTTAACTTGTGTAGTTGTTGAGGGAGTCGATGCGGCCCGGCTTGCTGTAGTGTACGTGATCGGCTCGAGCCCCAACTCCACTTTTTGTTCGAAATTCGTTTAGATTGATGTAATTTGAAAACGCGACTTTCACTGTCCAAGTACCCCCAACACGAACACCTTATATGCATGATAACATATAGGGCCTGGAAATACATCCATCAAACCTGTAGGGAAGACAGCAGTTCGTTTGAGCTACAACTCTGGCGGGAAAAAAACGCAACAGACAGGTTCAGGATAAAAAAATAGAGGATAAATGAATATTAAATAAAAAACAAGAATATAAACCCTTACCTTTGTACCTCTATTATCGCCATATATAAACAGCTGTCTCAACAGGAATAACCCCCCCCCCCCCACATGAGCCCCTTCCCCAAATACTCGCCCACAACTTTTATAACACCCCCCTCCATTTTTAGCCCCCTTAAATAATTAACACCCCCTTCAAAATAAATCAAACATCCTACTGGTATTCATTTGAATAAGAAGACAACTGCCAGTAGGATGTGTGAAACTTTTACAGAATGCAATAGCAGATGACCTGGTTCTACGACCTCCTGTGCAGCAGAAATGGCCATTTTCACCAGGTATGGGCCGATACCTTGGACTCACAGGGGCCTAAAATATGCGGTATTGGTTGTGAACTTTTTGTTTATGCTAGAAAAAGTAAGAACTGTCGGGATATACTTTAGAAAGAAATCGGGTCAGGTTGGTTTAAATGTAAAGACCTGTCTCCCGGCCGGCACACGGGCCACGCCCACCCACTGCATGGGGAGACCCCAGGGGCTGGTTTGCCAGTGAAACACCCTATGGACTTTCCATAGGACGACGTCAGCCCGCACAATTTTCATTTCGTCCTCGCTTTCAAGAAACAAAAAAAAGGACAAAAAAGTGATCAATACTGTTAAGAAAATTAAGACATTCAATCATTAAATTTATTTTTTCACTTTCATGTCACTTTATAATTAAGATAAATCCATGGTTGCAATAAATGATGCGATTGAGATAAGGTTAACCTAACTGAAGATAGACACAGCTAAACCCATATGCGTGATAAAAATAAGAGGCAATCTCGTGCCAATACTGGTCCGAATATTTACCACATTCACTGCATTAATGTTGCCAGCCATTTTTGGATTGTAAATTAAATTCGTACTTCTATTTATTTAGTTTCATAATGCATGTGGCCATCTTACCCTTGAGCTGCACTGGGGCCAGTTTTGTCTCAGCCAGTGGGGTTTACGTTCATCCCCGCTCGTGTGTGTTATTTTGTGTGTTTTTTTTCACGACATAACTCAAACGATAATGAACGGAATCTCATGAGAAATATTAAGGGCATTTCGGGAATGGTCAAATGAAGAATCGACTAGATTTTTTGTGTGGACCCGGTATATTACCCGGATACAATTGTGAAGTTGATTTTTACGGTTTACGGATTTCATATATACTCAATATACCTGGTATGTGAAATGTAAATAAGTCCTTTTTGACTTATTAAACTTATTTTATTTTTTTTTTCTATACAATCGGCTCTCTCTCTCCCTCCCTCCCTCCCTCCCTCCTCTCTCTCTCTCTCATTCTCTCTCTCTCTCTATATATATATACGTGTATGTGTGTGAATAGACTGAAAGCCCCGGGATATATGGGTTATTCTACGAAAAAACGACCCATTTCAGCAGGTACAACATCTGAAAAATAACTTATCATAATATTTATTTTATAGAGTTTCACATAGAAATAAGAAATTTAAACTATAAAAAATTAATTTCAGCAGAGAACTTTATTTAATGAAAAGTTATAGTTTTCGCTATTTTAATGTCCTATGTGAATCATCAATTTCAACACCGTTACAGACTTAAAGCAATGCTTGGAAATTATTTTGAAAGATTGAGCTGGACATTTTCATGCCAATTTCATGGTCCCACATAATTAATTTAGAAAAAATAAAAAAGGCTCACCTGTACGATGTATTTTATTATAAAAATATATTTTAACCCTGTAAAATGCACATTTTTAATTTTATGAGTTATGTTTTAATCCTAAAACAAAATACAACCGCAACCCACAGAAGGTATAATACAACAAATAGAAGGAAAATTTAGCAATCTACCTCGGTAAATAAAAAATTCAGGAGATAAAAGCATTTTCTAATATGTTTCAAGTCATTTTTTTCTTGAAATTATGTCTTTTTTCAAAATATAACGGTGTTGAAAAAGGATAACGGTGCTGAATTACAATGTAATCATATTTTATCTTGTCAAACAAGAACCTCTGATAGACATGTATTACTAATGACATTAATAGTATCCACAGGCTGAGCCATTCTAAAACAGCGCTGGAAATATATCCCAAGACTTTCAGCTTTTCGCACACACATACACACACATATATATTAATAAATACATATATATATATATATATATATATATATATATATATATATATTTATAGATAGAGAGAGGGTAAAAGAGAGACGATTATGTAGTAGAGAGTTTAAATGAAAAAAAAAGGACCTATTTACATTTCATTATACCAGGTATATTAAGTATACATAAAATACAATGTAGTCTGCTTAAATTATTACGGCATCTTTCAATATTTCGCTCTGAAACCGTTTGCTTACTGCTGTATACAAGTAGACAAAAACTTGCCAATGGCGCGATCAATGACGAACAACAAACAGCGCTCACGCCACCCGGTGGCCGTAAAAATCAACTTCACAAATCAAGGTTTTCAAAGATTTCTGTTTCTTCATTTTCTTTCATGTTTCTTCTCCATTTTTTATTGTCGCGTATGATAGACTAAGCTCTTGTTTCTAGCCACGCGGTCTTGTTATAGTAAACATCAAAGGTGCATTGTGTTTACTCACACACAGAATGACGTATAAAATCGGTTACCAGTAGATATTAAGCCCATGTATCGGCATGGATTTCCTGCAGAGTTTCGTATTCAGCCAAAATGAGTTAATAACGTGAACCTTGAGTGTCAATATAAAAGTGTCTGTAATACAGAGATGCCCGTAAGGAGAGGTTCCTTATTCATACATTATGAAACGAAGTGCTTGATCCCAACAGCTGAACATGCCGTTTATAGTAGGGCGAGTGACACTGTGCGTTATGTCATACATCTTGTTCTAATGCAGATCAATTTTGGAATATAGGAAACCTTCCCAACATATATCCATTCTCAATTAACTAAAATATAATATGTCGTACGTGCGAGATAAATAATTTATTTTTCTTTTACCAGGTGGCAGCATTACGCTCCGTAGCAACATACTATAATAATAATAATAATAATAATAATAATAATTTAAAAAGATAATTTTTTTATCATATTTGATATAGATTAGTAGTGTATAACTTGAATACATATATAGAAAAAGTCTCGAAGAAGAAGAATAAGCACACGCACCAATAAAATACGCAAGAACAATGCTTAATACAAACTTTATTCTTACAAACAACGGAATCTGCAGTACAATCGGCCATTTTATTCAAGACTACAAGCGGATAAAAGGATTACACTCAATAAAAACTGACACGCGATTTGCTTGTTCATTTCGGTTCATCAAGGTCAGTTGTCCATTTCAGGCCACACCTGCTACAATGAAATTAACAAACCATTGTTTTTAACACCCGAAACAAAATGTACTGACAGGTCCCTGGCTCCCTGCGCCACCTACATATCACCACCCGTACTTTTCATTCTCCGCTTGGTGTCGGTAGAGTGGTATTCTTGATTGATGGTGGATTATTACTGTGAATGAGGACATATTTGCCGTAATCTATATTTGTATGCCACAAAAATAAATAATACATGCATGTTTGAATATTGACTATACCCCTGGTATATATACTATTAGTTAATCTGCCGTCACTCGCTGGCAGTATATACCTCAAACATAATAAAGCACGTACGGAAACGTCAAGGCAACACGAACGAATAACAAAACATGTAAAATCGATGCCAAGAAAGTTACACAACCAAAAATAGAAATAACAGCACCCAGGCTTCTTGCTTCTTGAATAAAACAAATACCGCTCTGTCTTCATTCAAATAGAGGTACAGGACCAGGGCCAAGCTGTCGGCATGCTGCTGGCTGGGGTGTTCAGGCCCTTATTACGGAATGGGCGTTATCGCTGCTGCTCTGCTGGTTCGTCTGACTTCTCGTCGTGACCTCGGTGCTGGGTGTTCTGGAGCTAACCTGGGGAGGCGTCTTGGGCCTCTTTGCGCTTGGCTTGCTGTGACATCTACAAATACATTCACAAACTTCGCCTCTATTTCCTCTTAAATATTTGGAAGCCATATATATCTGGAAACAAAATATTTCTTAACTTGTGTAGTTGTTGAGGGAGTCGATGCGGCCCGGCTTGCTGTAGTGTACGTGATCGGCTCGAGCCCCAACTCCACTTTTTGTTCGAAATTCGTTTAGATTGATGTAATTTGAAAACGCGACTTTCACTGTCCAAGTACCCCCAACACGAACACCTTATATGCATGATAACATATAGGGCCTGGAAATACATCCATCAAACCTGTAGGGAAGACAGCAGTTCGTTTGAGCTACAACTCTGGCGGGAAAAAAACGCAACAGACAGGTTCAGGATAAAAAAATAGAGGATAAATGAATATTAAATAAAAAACAAGAATATAAACCCTTACCTTTGTACCTCTATTATCGCCATATATAAACAGCTGTCTCAACAGGAATAACCCCCCCCCCCCCCCCACATGAGCCCCTTCCCCAAATACTCGCCCACAACTTTTATAACACCCCCCTCCATTTTTAGCCCCCTTAAATAATTAACACCCCCTTCAAAATAAATCAAACATCCTACTGGTATTCATTTGAATAAGAAGACAACTGCCAGTAGGATGTGTGAAACTTTTACAGAATGCAATAGCAGATGACCTGGTTCTACGACCTCCTGTGCAGCAGAAATGGCCATTTTCACCAGGTATGGGCCGATACCTTGGACTCACAGGGGCCTAAAATATGCGGTATTGGTTGTGAACTTTTTGTTTATGCTAGAAAAAGTAAGAACTGTCGGGATATACTTTAGAAAGAAATCGGGTCAGGTTGGTTTAAATGTAAAGACCTGTCTCCCGGCCGGCACACGGGCCACGCCCACCCACTGCATGGGGAGACCCCAGGGGCTGGTTTGCCAGTGAAACACCCTATGGACTTTCCATAGGACGACGTCAGCCCGCACAATTTTCATTTCGTCCTCGCTTTCAAGAAACAAAAAAAAGGACAAAAAAGTGATCAATACTGTTAAGAAAATTAAGACATTCAATCATTAAATTTATTTTTTCACTTTCATGTCACTTTATAATTAAGATAAATCCATGGTTGCAATAAATGATGCGATTGAGATAAGGTTAACCTAACTGAAGATAGACACAGCTAAACCCATATGCGTGATAAAAATAAGAGGCAATCTCGTGCCAATACTGGTCCGAATATTTACCACATTCACTGCATTAATGTTGCCAGCCATTTTTGGATTGTAAATTAAATTCGTACTTCTATTTATTTAGTTTCATAATGCATGTGGCCATCTTACCCTTGAGCTGCACTGGGGCCAGTTTTGTCTCAGCCAGTGGGGTTTACGTTCATCCCCGCTCGTGTGTGTTATTTTGTGTGTTTTTTTTCACAACATAACTCAAACGATAATGAACGGAATCTCATGAGAAATATTAAGGGCATTTCGGGAATGGTCAAATGAAGAATCGACTAGATTTTTTGTGTGGACCCGGTATATTACCCGGATACAGTATCAAGGTCATATATATGATCGAAGAATATTCACAAATGTACAGTCACTTATTCGCGAATTGGTATTCGGGCCGAATAAGATAATTCAAACACAGGTTAAGGAGCATCCCACACAAGGAACCCCCCCCCCCCCCCCCGTCCACTTGACGGAGGCTTGCATTCCTTATAATGTAGATTTCAATTTTCTGATTTTTTAACATTTTTAACATTATCTTGAGGATAAATCAACCGGATGTATTGTTGCAGAGTACCATATAATCAATAGTAATCAAATAATTAGCGTCGAGGGAGCAAGGACAGGGCAATCATCCTGAACGTTATTAATGCATGAATTAAAATACAGCGACACGATCATGAATGAGCGTCGGGAAGTCCTGTATCCATTGTTGCCTCCGCAAAGAGGATATTTTTTGTGTGTGATTGATTGATTGATAACCTTTGTTTTTCTCCATGACATCACAGGTAATACAATCAATGGGAAAGATCATGTTGCGAGTTATTTATAAAAAGTAAAATAAGGAAAACCACAGTTAAAAAATTAAATAATAATAATAATAATATTAATAATAATAATAATAATAATAACACGTTAGGCTCAGATTAGAGATCACATGAAATCTAATCAATTATCGATTTTACAAAATTATAACTTGTTTATATTAAAAGAGCAGATTCTCTGTTAACATTCATACATGAATATTGGAAATCTATACATCATAATATACCATCCAGTATTCATCAGTCCAAGCTTCTATCAAGTTTTTCCCAAAAAGAAAACTAATAAATTCGTGGTTTTAGTTGAATAGGAATGCTGATATTTGAACCCCGCAGCTATTAAAAATAACTCCCATAATCGATCCTTTGGATCTTTAGTGTTGTCACAATATAGCAGTGCATGTATAACAGGGAAAAATATACATGGTTCCACACAGAAAACACAGAAAGTTACCACTAGCATCGGCACTCCCGATTGACAGAAGTATTTTTGACATCCATTTAAATCTTAATAACGGTACCCCATTCGCAGCTTCCCACATTACGGAAGCCTGAAACAGTCCGGATTTACATGATTGAAAAATGTATATTCAAAATTTACAAAAGAATGGATTAAGTTACGATTCCTTTTACGTGGTTAGGGTTGCGGCCGCGGTACGGTCGCGGTTAGAGTCGAACATGATATTATGAAGGACCGATTCCTTTTATGCAGTTGGGCTACGTCGGGGTACTTATCCAACTCGTCATCCGCAAATTTTTTTTTCGGATCATGTAGCGATCGATCCGACAAAAAATCTTATTCGTATGGGGTCGGACGAGGAATCTCACTGAATTCAATTTATATACGCCACATATGGGTTTCCCCAGGATTATAACAGTCAGTTAAAGCTCAAATGAAACGATTTGACCGAACACATAATTGGATTAGCAATGTAATATTACCCCTAAACGTTTGATTACTTGTTCAAAATATTCTTTTAATTATGTATATTTTGAGGTTTTGTACTGTCCAGAAGTGACCGTTGCATTCAAATGGCCATTCGGCTGGCCCCGTCGCCTTAATGACCTGTGACGTCAAAGCAGACAAACAGCTCAGTGCCTGGCTGCAGCAGCCCCGGTCACTCACTGTGTAAACACGCGTGTCACGACTGACTGTCTTTGTTCTTGTCCCGAAATAAACATGCGGTTCTTGATACCTTAAGACATACCTGTTCACTTTGCATGGAATACACTAAATACTATATTTTCATCGTTTATTTTTATAAATGTTTGCAATTTCCACAAAAGAGTAACCGTCTATAAGAATGTGCTGTGAAGACAGTTGGAAGATCGTTTAACAACACGGTGTGCGGCTGACATCTATACTATGTACACCCTATAACACTGCGTCACTCAGTCTGCTTTATAAAAACATGACAAGTTCATTTGAGAGGTTTATACATATTGGCTGTTGTTATATTTTTTTAGTATAAGGGACAACTTTCCAAATATGATTCAAAACATAAATACGTTTTCTTCCCCTGATACGTTAGTGAGACTTTTCAGGGCAATTCCGCGTCTCGGTATCACGGGAGGGTATGCGTATGTGTTACTATGTGAGCATGTCATCACATGTAACAGAACGAAATACCCGGAAAAGCGGACAAGATAATACCGGGGGGGGGGGGGGAGACAAAAGAACACATTATTGTATCCGCCAAAACAGAGTTTTGCGAATACTTTGTTTTCAGTCGGATGCCGCCGCCATCACCGCCGCCGCCGCATAGGTTTCAGGAGAACTCCTCCGTAACCACTGGGCGGCATTGTTTTGAAATTCGGGATTATGATTGGTTTGTAACATGTAAACTGCTGCGCCCTCATTTTTGGTTGACCTCTGACCTTTCCCTTCTGCCCAGCGTCCATTTGTGCATCTGTTTCCACACATAAACCCACATATCTCAGGAACCGTTTGACCGATCAGGCTAAAAATTTTGCACAAATGTAGCCCTTGAACACACTAAAAATGGTGGCGCCACCTGCAACCATTTTTGCACAGCGTCCATCTGTTCATCTGCCTTTGGATAAAATCACTCATATCTCTGCATTGGTTGGACTTATCCACCTGAAATTTTGCATTGTGTATACATGCTTGATAGCTTTCTTGATTTTATGACAGGTGGCGCCACCTATATTCACGTTAACGCTGCAGACATCCGAGCTCATATCTCGGGAACCAAAAAGGTGGCATGTGTATAGATCTGACACAGCTCTTTATCATACGCAAAACTGGTGGCGCCTCCAGCAACCATTTTTGCACAGAGTCCGTCTGTTTGTCTGCCGTGGGATAAAATTCATCATATCTCGGCAGTGGTTTGACATATGTACCTAAAATTTGGGAGGTTTATACATCTTGTATAGCTTACTGGATTTTGTGGCAGGTGGCGCCACCTACATTTATGTTTACGCTGCAGCAACCAGGCTTATATCTCAGGACTCGTTTGCTGTATCCATTGAAAAACTGCTGTGAAAAATAAAAAAAAATAAAAATAAACTAGAATACGGGTAGTTGAAAAGCGACTACGTGCATCCGCCGAAATCAGAGTGGGATGGGTGAAGTGAGGCATGGATTAAGTGGCAAGGGGAATAGAGTGAGGTGTGTTGCATATTCACATGGATGTCTGCAGCCGAAATGTGTATGTAGGTTGCGCCACCTACCACAAAATTCAGAAAGCTGTCCAAGTTGTATCCATATGGAAAATTTTAGGCAGTTAAGTGACACCATTATTTGTATATGAGTGATTTTATCCCACAGCAGACAGACAGAAGGACGCTGTGCAAAAATGGTGGCAAGTGGCGCCACCAATCTTGTATACGATTAAGAGCTATGTAAGATCTAAACACCTGCAAAATTTCAGGGGGGTATGTAAAACTGTTCCTAAGATATAATCCTGAATGTCTGTAGCGTGAACACAAATGTAGGTGGTGCCACCTGCCATAAAACTTTAAAATCGTGTAAAATCAAATATTGCGTTAATGACAAGGAAACTAAAGTAATCAAAGGAAGATATACATCTAGTGCTTTATTCGAATGATCAAGAAATTCAGCAAAAAATATGCTTTTGTATGTTAACAAAACTCGCTTTTAAAACTTTACAACCCTGGCACTTGAAACTGTCTCAGAATCTGAAACAATGAACCGCATGACCATTATATATTACTCGCTGAGCCATCACGGCCCGTAACCACTGATTACACAGGTGGCTACCGGCCAGCCGTGGCTGGGGGAAAACCCAGAGCAGACATCGTTCCCCGCGTATCACCGTTTGTAAGGACAATATTTTCTTCTAATCATCATTTCAAGTGGACAAACACTGTCTAAGTGGTATGTTATATGCGCATTTGGTAAGAATATTTTTATTTCATAACAAATACGACATTATAAGACGAAATATAAGAATTTAATTGTCATGTGGAATGTCACCAGGTTTCTAGATTCATCTTCTAGGGCTCTCGCACAGTGTAGCGTAGAAAGAGAGCACGGGAGCTAGGGCTACAACAGTAATAGAAAATGGTTCACAGAGGGTCCATTTTGCGTCGTAAACTGCGATGCGATTACGCTTATTTCGATCTAATCCACTAGAAAGCTAGCCATATCAGGGATACCGGACCAGAGCTTATGCCGCTGACACTTGAACAGTGACCAGCGCCCGCACGACTGAGTGACCGTGTTTGTCTGGTCTGACGTCACACGTTGTACCAGCCCAGCTGCTGGGTGCAGCAGCACTGAGCTCGGCAGATTCCATAAACAGCATGATCTCTGCAATATATTTTGGTTTTATTATTGGTTTTTAATTAATATGGTCGGACGTCATGTATCAAATGTTAATTTAAGATATATACTACTGAAAAGTTACTTTTTGTGATTTTTGGCCAAATCGTGTCATTTGAGCTTGAACGCCACAAGGAAAAACATTTCCACCCTGAAAGCATCGATTTAAATTGTTGCCAATTGTCTGTCGATAACTGGTTAATGGTCTGCCCAATACATGCATCTATTTCGATTCAAGCGGCTGGTTTCCTATCTTTACTACAACTTTCACAATGCAGGGATATATATATATATATATATATATATATATATATATATATATATATATATATATATATATATATATATATATATATATATATATATATATAAACTTATTTATTTTACATGTATTGTCAAATTAGTTATTATAACTTATCGCGGAACTCTCCATGGTTCAGATTGTGGCGTTCTGTAGACTGTAGAGGTGAAGGAAACCGGAGAACTCCGAGAAAACCACCGGCCTTGGACGGGCGACTACAACGCACTCTCATAGCCACGCCGGGGATCGATCCCAGGTCGTAAACGGAGAGAGCCAAGCGTTTCACCTCTCGACTCTCCAGGCCTCATATATATATATATATATATATATATATATATATATATATATATATATATATATATATATATATATATATCATACATAAATGTTATATCACATATACAAACATCGTTTTTATCCGCAACCGCGTAAAAAGAATTAAGCTTTATCCGGTTTTCCAGGTACCCTAACTCATATATGGCCCAGGGCTGTCAGGACCAAGAATTATACCTAAATAATCCACAAGGTTTAACTCTGTTAAAGAATTATACAGATCGGAATCAAATCCTGATCTATGTATACCAGGTTGGGGTTTTCTTATTATTAAACGATACATGATAATAAGCTTACATACACTGTTACCTGGATGCATCAGAATCTTCCCCAGCAAAGTCAATTTAGCCTTTTTGATAAATGCACAAACACAAGGAATCCCCAGCATAGACAAGGCCATATCCGATCTGGTTTGCATGTGGAAACCTTGCATAACTTTATCACAGAATCTTTGCATTCTATCAAGACTGGCAAGGTTAGAGACAGTCATTCTAATCCATAATTCACAACCGAACAATGCCTTTGGCAGAACAATAGATTTATAAAGATGAGAGCTCGTTAAAGGATTTAGGCCTTTTGGCCGGACATCGTCTCCTAGAAGTACTTTAAATGAACCTCTGCCACGTCTGCACGCTTCCTCAATTCGTCCATTAATTTTATGGCTCCATGTAATAAATGCCTAGATGTTTAACTTCGCGCTTCTCTTCAAGATCGTGATAATCTAATCTGAAACTCCTAAGCTTAACATTTTTGTGTGAGTCCGGTCATTTTCACCAAAAACAACTGCAACAGTTTCCAATGTGTTAAAATTAAATCTCCATGCACAGCTGAAGTCCGAACAGAAATCAATAATTTTTGCAACCCTGTTCACGATGATGACATTAAACAAATGTCATCGGCTTGCACGGGACATCCAGTGTATATAATTCCTAAGTGGGTCTATTATTTAGACTTACACAGATCTCTGAGCAGTGGACCAATAAATATTAGAAAAAATAAAGGAGATAACAGGCCGCTTTGACGGACTAATTGTTTGACAGGAAACCAGTGACAAAAATAACAGCGCTGTACATGTCAAAATACGCATCATACAATAATCGCCATTGAGTACCAGAAATACCAAATTCATACAACCTTGTAAAAACCCAGCGTGCAACACCACGTCAAATGCTTTTTGACTGTCCATAAAGCATGAGTAAATGCGAGAACCACCATCAACAAAATAGGATATTGTTACCTGAACTATTAAAGATGAATAAATGGTGAACTGTTTTTCTGGTAAGCACATTGTAACGGATCCGGAAATAGTTTTTCAGTTACCGACAGTATTTATTGTAATTCCACCTAGAATAGTTTACCCCCAGAAGTAAGTAAAAATTGGATTCTTCAAAAGTTGTTTGGGTCAGAACCTTCGCAATTTCCAATTGTGGGTATAGTAATTACCATTACCCTTTTCATTTGACCTGGAATAATTCCAGCAGAGATTAATAAATTAATCAGATAAGTAATGTGCCATGTCAGCAAGGGCCCGCAATAAATAAGATGCTCATTACTGATGTTATCTATTCCGGAGGCTTTGCCCTTGCCTAACTTCATGATTTCTTTATAAAAGTTTGGAAGTGTTTGTCCAAATTATCGCTAAAGTTTTTATAAGACATTAAGACGGTGGTGGCACTAGATCTTTGTCACGAAACTCCCCTGTGGACACGCTGTGCGTTTTTTTTTTATACTTCAACTGACGGGAATGATGCCAAGTGTGTCCTCCATATTTTCCTATAAATAATGAGAATTCAACAATCACACGCAAGAGGGCTATCGCAGCGCCACCTAACATAAACTACGCGCACTGTAAGCAGGAGGCAAACAGCAGACAAAACTGGATGTCGCAAGTCGGGATTACGGGTATGGTACTAGTTTTATTGTCCATCAGTGTTGCCCTGGAGTAGTTTCAAACTCAAAAGCCACAACCTTTACCATTTAAAATGTTAGATCCCACATTAACTTCTCTGATTCAGTGCCAGGGAATCACAAAAGGTAGATCACATTAGAGAAAGTCACATTCATGAGTTACACAAGCTTTTTAATATAATTATTCAACGTAGCCATTAATTCCAGTGTTAAAGTACTCTCATCGTGTAAAAATTTAGAATAAATGGCTAAACAATGGAGTAGCAGTGACGAGACTCAATCTAACGAAATAAAGGATTTTGATAAAACGAAAATATTGAAAACTTAACGTCACCATTTTCAGCTCTACTGTGAAGGTACGGTCAAATTTCATTTCTGTTTATAGACCTAAAGTTCTTTCAAAACTTGTGGAGGTATATGTGAATAAAAACGTTAGGCCAGTGGAAAAACTCAACAATGGAGAATCGGGGGAGGGGATGAGGGGATAGGTGGAGATCAGGGACTGTCAGATTACAGTTACAAGAAAATCTAGTAAAATTAATATTTTCCTGTACGAAAAAAAAATAGTTCGGTGGCAAAATTGGTCTTCTTTTATTCTATCAACATTTGTCAGAACAGCGTAATTATTAATGGATAAATTTACATAATTAATTTATGTTTCCTTACATAACCAATTTATGTTTTTAAACTCTATCTACATTAATCTACATAGTGGTGTCATCCCATATACAGATATTTCCCCTAACGGATACAATTTGTGTCCCGGGTGCCTGGGTGCTTAAAATAATGTTTTCGGCCCGTAGCTCACAGAAAATAGGTCACCACGACGTAATTTCAGGTTTCCAAGGAGATTTACCCAGACTGGATGTTGCGTTAAAAGATTATAAGCATAACAGGTACGATTTGTGCCCAGTGACATTCACCGTGCTCAAATGACGTTCCTTTCCTATCGGTAGCAGCTTATAGTTAGGTCATAGGTCACAGTGACCTTATTTCATGTTTCCACGGAATTTTGCCTAGGAACTCAATAATGTCACATTAGAACATTCTAGGGCTAACGGGCACAATTTGTCTGACTGTCTTGATCCTCAAAATCATGTTTTCGGCCCGTAGGTCGCAGAATATAGATCACCATGACTTAATTTCAGGTTTCCAAGGAGATTTGCCTTGAACCTAGCTGTATATTGCGTTAGAAGATTTTAGGCTTAACAGATACGATTTGTATCCATCTGACATTCAGGCTGTGACATAATGTTTTCAAGGATATTTGCCAAGGACCTCCCGGAATATAACGTTAGAAGATTCTAAGCCTTATGTATCCAACTTGTACCCTGTATGACTCTCTGGGTGTTCTTAATAACGTTTTTGACTTGTAGGTCGCAGAATATAGTTCACCATGGCCTAATGCCCGGCTTTGAAGGAGATGTACCTAAAACCCTGATGTTGCGTTAGAAGATTCTAGGCCTAATAGATACTCTCTCTCTCTCTCTCTCTCAGTTTATTTGCATTACGATAAAAGTGGACAACATACATGCTTGCTATACCCTTCATTGACATTGCAAGTTGCTGTCATGTGTTAGTGGAAAAAACTGAGGTGGCGTAAATGTTGCAAGCTAATTATGTAGAGGACTAATCTTTTTCAGCAAACTTTCTTAAGATAAATCTTTGAACACGATTCATGTAACCGTTTGTTAGAAGTGTATAAATTACATCCTAAACTAGTTCAACTGTGTTTCTTCAAAGTACATGTACAAACGACACATACAAGAAGGTCGTTCTTTTTTTCAGTTTTCCATTTTCAATAAACACATGGCACAATAACATGTAGACACCGGGTCCCTCTATATCGTCTTAGTTTCTGTATGTATATGGTATCCCGTAACAGCACCTCAGGTCAGTTTCTGTCTGCTGGATCCATGTTGTGTTTTCAACTACATTCACCCTCCATTTACACCAGAGAAGGTCACACACCCCAGTTGGTTCATGCTGCTCGATCCCCGTTTTAGTTCTATAGAAGACAGAGTCCGTCTAGCACAGTAGACCGTGTGGCTCCTTATTTAAATCTAAACCCTTTCTTTAATTTACGGAATAGGGCGCGGCCACCCCCGGAGCGTTTCTCTGACTTCTGCTTGGAAGATCAGTTCTAATGGTCACCAGATTTTCTTCGCAGATAAATTACTACCTTTAGACTGTCTTCTGAGTACATTTCCTGTCGTATATCCCTACCCTTATAAAACCCTGACCGCGCAAAAATCTCGAAACAACTCATTGCAGACTATAAAGTGGATGTCGCAAGTTGCATGTCCGGATTAGGGGTCTGCCGTCAGTGTACAAAACAAATCCTGAGTAAGCAGCTCACTCCACTTGCCCTTCAAAACTCCTCTCTGTTTTCTAACATCAGCTTCCTTTCTTTGACAGTAGAGAAATTCATGGTGTCCCAAGGTTCTGATTTCTATGACCACCTGTTCAGAACTGAGGCCACTCATGGCTTGTTCCCATTTTAACTTCTTTGTTCCATGTAACCCTTTATTGCGCATTCTTGCTCAAGGCATAAGCGATGCATCAAGCTTGTCAACGACCTCTGGCAGCGCATCTAGTTTTTCTCTAACCTCCGAGGGGATTATGTCTTCGTTTGTGTATCTGGAACAAAAACAAAATATATTAAGTCTGTATTCATTTACCATAGCGGTCTGTCGTCGAAAGAAAAGGCAACGTCGTCTCTGTTAATTAACCAATATTCAATACCATATCAGTAACTTATTTTAAATCTGTTTCCCTATTTACATTTGTCTGTTGAAGATAATTTCATGTTAATTTTCAATATTTACTACAAATGAACCTTGTTTTATGAGGATGTGTTTAACTGATTTATGAAATTTTGTTTGAGTAACCTATATAACGATAAGGCACGTTATCACCCGGAAACAGGTACATCGTGCCAGATGCCGCACCATATAACGGTCCGTTTATAACGAGTTATATCGGCCCTGTTCGTCCGTATCCGCCCGTTGGAGTGCACGGGTCAATTGAGTTTTAGATCAAGATAGTTATAACGTTTACAGTTAATAATATGCATGAAAGTTTGGTAACAAGATATGAACTTTTTTTATTCAGGTAACCGTGTCGGATCTAGGCCCTGTCGGTTTCGGGCTGACTTTCCTTACGCCTATTTGAAAGAGATGCAAATCAAAAGTTTATAACATAAAAAACATTGATTTTAGGAACATAAATTTCATTTAATTATCTGTACCTAAGGTCTTTTGGACACGGCAATGCAATATTAGAATAAATAATACACGAACCTTGTGCAGAATCCTTCAGGACACTTGTACTTGATGACCTTAGACTCTGGTAGGACAAACAGTTCTGAGCCGTCATTGAACTGGATCACAACTTCCTTGTTGGACCATTTAGTTCCCCAGCCAATGCCAGAGACGAATATTTTACACAAGATAGTTGGCACCGCGGCGCGTCTTGCGTTGAAGAATGGAGAAGCAGGTGTGGGTGATACTGGTGGCGTCCCCTGGTTTGACGTGAAGGAATCAGACGCCGCGTCCCTGGGTGCAGCAGACGACTGTTTGGTTCTTGGTGCCACCTGGGATTGCACTGGGCGGTCATCTTGGTCAAGCGCGGTCATCTCTCTCAGGGCAGACGGAAGTGACGGACAGTCTGTTGGCGTGCTACTTCTTGGTGAGGGTAATTGTGACAAAGAATGTGGCCCCAGATAGCCACGCGATGAATCTTTGCTGGTTTGGTAAAGCATGGCGGCCTCGGTGTTGTTATTATTTCGTGGTGAAGACACTGGACTGGACGGTTCCTCCTTGATCGGTGACAGCTTCCCTTTGGACTGATCTATACCGTCACATCCAGGACGTCTATGAAATACAAATGAAAATACTAAATTAAAAACTATTATGATGTTAAACACACACACTGTCAGAATAAAAATTTTTCTTTCTCAGTGGAATGTGTCCTAATGATGCAAAAGTTTGTTCAATGATTTCACACTGCGCAGAATCGGACTCACAGGAGTATAGTGTGATTATTGAAAAGGCGAACGTACTCAAAAAGACATATATAGGCCTTCGATGAACATCAAGAATTCAGTGTCGCTCTTAATCATTATTTTCAGAATTCTGATTTTCTTTTTTTTTTATATAAACGAACATATCACAATTTTCTTAGTTAATCAACTCACCTTCCAAATACCACTGGAAAGCACTGTCCGCCTGGTTTGATGGTTTCGTTTTTCCCACTAGAGGTCAGCACATGCACAAACTTCAGACATCTCTCCCGGCACTGATAGAACGAGAGTAATATATGTTTAATATGTTACTTTATAGTTGCATTATTTCATTTTTGTTAAATATCATATTATATATTACTCATAGAATAAAAATATACCGTTTTAAAGGTAGCTTAATAATTCTTTAATTATTGTTTACTTGAAATCTTGTGCTACATCAGCCCATAATTATGTTTTCCTTTGTCGCAGCATTCTTGTGCAACCTTTAAAACAAATTAAAAAATGCGTTACATTCTGTAACAATAGTGGAAACATTACTTTTTTGTTTTACCTGTATGGAATATCGGTACAGCTTTCGATTTCTGGGAGTCATTTTCTGGTAGCTGGATACGGACTCCAACGTAAAAGAGCTTCCGTCGCCCAGGCTGATGCTCGTGACGTTATTACTATAGCGCACCTTGACGCCGTCATAAAACTCCACCTCAGAATCACAGTTTTCATTTTCCATCAGCATACACTTGGCCTGGTCAGTGTACATGGTCACTTTTGGTGTTCTCGATTTAACCAGTTCAACAAATCTACAAGAAAACGAACCTTAAAATTTAAAATCAGAAGCTCATAGAATAAATGGGGAATATGGTTTAGATATTTTTTTATCAGGGTCAGCTGGTTATGAGAAATTTTAACCGGCAGACATGTAATCACTGGTGATTGTGTCTGTAGAAAATCCAAAAGAGTTATAGTAAACCGGGTTGAATCAAGATGCTATTATCAGTTCTGCTCCACCACAACCCCACCTGATCCACCAACATAACTGCAATGATGGAGTCATTGGTGGTCTTTGAATTTCACCTTAATTTAATGATTTAATTATTTGCTTTCTATTTTCTATCCTGCCCTTCGTTAACTATTGGTAGTTTAAAGTACAAAAATATTTATGACACCTTTTCTAAATATTCAATGAATACAAAAACTCACCTTGCCGCATGCTGGTACTTCTTCCAGTATTTCTTGGGCAGCCTGTCGTGGCTGTACTCCCTGACGGGGCCTGCTGCAGGGCTGACTGGGCTGTCACTGACTGTCGTGTTGTCACACTGGGGCTGATAGACCTGAATCACGTGACCATCAGGGCTGATCTTCATCACATCTATCACGGTATCCAGGTTCTGTTTATTTCTGAGGATCTCCAAGTACACGCTGCAGTCCTTCGTGATCGTCATCTGTTGTAGAACAAAATTGTAAAATGTTGTACGGAAATTATTTGCAAAATTTCAATGTGCTTTCAGTTACTAAAATATATCATAATTAGGACTAAATAAAGAAGAAGCTGGAATATGGAATGCAGCCTTATATGAATATTAATCAATTTTTTTACTATCGTTCGCTTACCATTGTATTTCGTATTTTCTGACGTATAGGCTTCAGACGCGAGGTGTTCAGAGATGAAGGGGCACAATCGCTCGTCAAGTGATCACCTGTGACGTCACTCACAGACTTGGCGCTCTCCCTACTTTGGTCTCTCTGGACTGCACTCTCCCCGGTGACATTCTTGGAATAACTTGTAGACTGGGTATTCGGACATTCTTGTAAATTCTTCGTAATGTCGCCTTCACTGGGATTACAGATCTGAAAAGTAATTACATTTTTTTGTTGTTAAATGTTAAATTCTTGATAACAGTAAAATAAATTACCCCATATGTAATCAAATGAGATAGGTATCGAAATAATAAAATGTTTTAAAGTTAATTCGTACCATGCTGAAAGCACCCATTTTATTTTTCGATAGTTTGGTAACTTTATCTTTGTATCGTGTAATCTTTGTAATTCTGAAATAATTACTGATGCATTATTTTGTTTTACACTGAGAGAGTCACAGTGAACGACTGATGACGTCCAACGGGACCCGGCGTGTATTTATAGCGTTCACAGGGTCACGTGATTTACTACGTCACACCAGGACCTGCCCATTCATGATTGATCATCCTGGTCACCAGACCGTGACCGGTAATCACTGGTGGGTAGCAGGCAATATCGATACTCACATTAAGTCGTGTATCATAATAATTAACCTGATAATTAATTAATACAATTTCTCTTATGTGCCTTTATGAGAGTATTGATTAGGATTTCATCACTTGTTTATTGTGAGAACAATTTAAGAGAATTAACCCTATATTGTAATATTGTCTGAGTTACCATTAAATTACAATGTATTAAATCAAAGTAGGATATCACATTGGATCAGGAAAGAGAGAACATTGAAATACCAGTTGAAATCATACTCGCTGCAAGCATACACATTTACATGCAACACTGAGTATTCAGAATTAAGTTAATAACCATGAATGTTGAGAGATAAGAAAGTCGTTGGATTGAAGAATTGAGTTTTTGTATGCAGAAAAGATTCAGTACCATATCAAACAATATATTGATATTATCTATATTTAAAATAAAAACATATTTACGAACACCAAAAAGAAATCGAAAGAGTCATTAACTGATGTGAACACGAGAAACCGTTTCAGCTGCCATTTATCTGTAGTTCACTCTTAATTTGATGGTGTCATTGTTTACAAAAAAATACACATATACACACACTAATCCAGCATGTTTCTCTGTTAAGAGAATATACCAAAATAGCCGCCTGACCGTGGCCTCGCTCAAGCGTGACATTAATGTCAAAAGTAAGTCTCGAAGGGTGATGGTTCGTCTAATGTAGACAATAAAATATCGTTTGAAGCTAAGAAATAGAACAATAAGCGCTTAATATAGAAAAATACAGCCGGAATTCTGCATCTTTTTTTTTTTTTATTATAAACATGTTACATATAGCAAAGTACATTATACAACATGACAGTGTAATGACAGTGACAATAGATACATACATACAAATACAAATGACAAGGTAAATTACAAAAGTAAAAATGTTCTTGTGATTTGAAATGTGGGGTACATATTTTGTTTTCTTTATACTGCATTATTCGTTTCCTATGTGTATGGTTTGAAAGTTTTCCACTTTTGAATATATGTCACAATTTTACCTTTCGTCCTTGCAATATGTTCTTCAATTTTATAAATTTGTGTGACATATGTTTTATACACAGAGAATACTGGTAATTTCCCTCTACATTTACATGTATATATATAATGTTTTAGTAACAGTAAAAGAGTATCCAGTAAGCTGTCGCCTGTGGTGTTGAGTATTAATATTGTTTCTGTTAATGTATTACTTAAGTTTAAAAGTTGTTCCAGGTCTTTTAACCAGCTCTTAAATGTTACTAATAAATTATGGGTTACCTCACAGCGATAAAATATATGTAAGTAAGTTTCTTTTTCCTTTTCACAAAAAGAACAAAGTTCACTTTGGCTTATTTTCAGTTTGTAAAGAAGTGGATTAAGTGGTAAAATCCTATGTAATAATTTAAATTGAAAGATTCTTAGTTTTTCTGAAATAGTAATCATGACAATATTCTTGAATGCCTTAAAGATATTTTCTTCATTTAGTAAACTTAATTCACCAATTCATTTCTTTGTTTGCTTTTCTGGTTTCACGTAGATAGATTCAATTACATTTAAATATACATACCGTGCCGTGTTTTTCTTATTTATTATTTTGTCCATGGTATATTCTTGTGCTTCTAGACTAGGGTTATTTTTTATCTCTTTTTTCCAACAAGTTGGAATTGCGTTCACTAAACTTGCATATTTTATAAAGTTTGTACTAACTTTGTATTTGCTAATGAATTCTTTATATGTGAAAAATGCTATATAATTACCCGATTTTTTTGTTATGTCAGAAAGAGTGTTGATGCCTGCAGTATGTAATTTCTTATAAAAAATTACTTTATCTTTAACCTTTATATGAGTGTTATACCTTAATGTTTGTGATTGAATTTCGTCTGATTTAACTGTCTTGTTAAAATTATATTTGCACCAATGGTGAAGCAGATCTTTCCAGAATGGATCACATGAGTCACTAAAGCTCTGTATGTCATGTTCTTTCAAATTACATTTAAAAATAATTGAACAGAGGGTTTAAATTGTACGTTAATAATCTGTCTCCATCCATCTTCTAAAGGGCCACTGAGGAACTGTTTAACCCATGAAATTTTTAAAGATTGCAGGTTAGATGGAAGATGAATCATATTGAGCCCTCCTTTATTTCTTGGTGCAATGATTGTAGATCTTTTAACTTTGTCTGGCCGGTTGTTCCAGATAAATTTAAATATTAATTTTTTCAATCTCTTTAATGTAATTGATTAAAGGACTTGGTAGGACTAAGAATAAATAGGTTAATTGAGAGATTATAAGTGTTTTTACAATAGTTATTCTACCTAAAAGAGACATCATTCTGTTACTCCAAGTATTAAATATAACTTTAATCTTACTGAGGATTTCTTTATAGTTGATCTCTATCATTTTTTTTCCATTCTTGGTGAATATAGATTCCTAAGCTTTTTACAGGATTGGTACACCAATGTAAACCTAGATTTTTTATGGTATCTTGGTTTTGTGCATTAGCAGTTATTGGCATTATTATTGTTTTTTTCTATATTTACATTGAGTCCAGATATTTGTTCAAAATCAGAGAATACTTTTAAGGTTTCTTGTACTGACAGAGGCCCCCCTGTTAAGGTTAGAACTGTATCATCGGCATATTGTATGATTTTATGTTCCTTCTGATTTATTGTTACTCCTTTTATGTTACGGTTGTTCCTTATTTCCGTTGCTAATGTTTCTGCTGCCTAAATAAAGAGGTAAGGGGAAATGGGGCAACCCTGTCTTACACCTATGGTAACTGGAAAGAATTCTGTTGCCCAGCCTCTGTTTAATACACAACTGTGAATGTTGCTGTACAATAAATTAATCCACCTCCTAAATTTAGTTCCAAAGTTGAGTATTTGAAGAGTGTTTTGAATATAAGGCCATTCTGATTGGTCAAAAGCTTTTTCAAAATCTACTGATAGTAAATAACCGCCTTTATTAAATTCTTTTAAATAAGAGATTATGCCTGTAATTTTAATAATATTTTCTCCAATATACCTATTTTTCATGAATCCAGTTTGCTCGGAGTGTATTAAGGATGGTAAAACTAATTTAAGTTTGTTAGCTAATGATTTTGCTACTATTTTATAGTCTGTATTCAGAAGAGAGAGAGGGCGCCAGTTTTTCAAATAAAGTTGGTCTTTTCCTTTCTTGGGAATGAGGCATATAACTCCTTGACGCATAGTTATAGGAAGACAATCTGTTTCAAAGGAATAATTAATAGCATTTATAAGGTATTCTTTTACATCCCCCCAGAATGTTTTGTAGAACTCAACTGGGAATCCATCGGGACCTGGCGTATTATTGAGAGACATTTAATCAATTGTAGATTTAAAATCTTCCTCTTTAAATTCTTCTTCACATAATTCCTTTTCATCTTCATTCAGAGTTTTAAGATATTCTGGTGAAAGAAAATTTCTATTTGAGCTATTGAGCTTTTCTCTAACTGTATATAGTTTTTTATAAAATCGTATTTGTTCTTTTAAAATGTCTTTGTGTTCTGATAATAGTTCACCATGTTGATCTTTAAGTTTTAGTATGGATTTTTGATTGTAATTTCTTTTTTCCAAATTGAGAAAGTATTTAGATGGTTTGTCTCCGTCTGAGAACCATTTGGTTCTACATCTCACTATTGCCCCTCTGGTTTTTTTCTTCTATTCATTGTCTATGTTTGTTCACTGCTTCCTCCCAATTTTCTCTGTCTTAAGCATCACCTGTTGTATTGAATAAATTTTGTAAGTTGTGAATTATCTTTTCTAAATGTTTCATTTTTTGTGATTTTAATTTTTTTTTGTATACTGCATAAGCTATAGTTTCACCTCTTATTTGACATTTTAAGTTGTCCTACAGTAGTGTTGGATTTGTCTCTTTATTATTAAGAACTGTTGTTTTTATACACTCTTTTACTGTTAATATATAAGTATCATCGTTTAACAGTGAGCAGTTTAGTTTCCAAAAGCCTGGTCCATGCTTGTGTTCTGGTTTTATAATACTTATAGTGATTAGTGAATGGTCACTTTTATATCCAGCTTCAATTCCAGACTGACTAATGCTGTTGATTAAGCTATCGTTAACTAGAAAGTAATCCAATCTTCAAAACACTGGATCAGGTCGGTATCTGTGCCATGTATATTCCAAACTATTAGGATGTTGAAGTCTCCAGATTTCAGATAATTGTTCCAGTTCTATCCAATGATTTATAACTTGTCTAGATTTAGAATGGTTATTAGAATTTCCTCCTTTTTTATCTAATGCTGGATTTAATGTTAAATTGAAGTCTCCTCCTATTATTATATTACCTGTACCATGATGATTTACAGTATTAATTTAATCCTCAAAATAATTAGGGTCATCTTTATTAGGTGCGTAAATGTTTACTAAGGTTAGGTCGTGTTCACCCATTGTTGTATTAATAATCAAATATCGTCCAAGACTATCATTAATTACCTCTTTAACCTGAATGTCTGACCTGTTTTTAATTAGTGTGCATACCCACTTTGCTTGGTTGGTGCCGTGGCTAAAATATATATGGTTACCCCATTCTGTTTTCCATCTATTTACACAATCTTTTGTGCTGTGAGTTTCTTGTAAAAATATGATAGAACTTTCTTTCCTATTCAACCAATGAAAAACTTCTCTTCTTTTTGGGTAACTTGCTAGACCTCTAGCATTAAGTGATATTATCTGACAAATATTGGTCATAAAAGATTATATTGATTAGTTTTTCTGTACTGGCAGAAGTGCCAGTATTTATGAATACCCTTGCGTTTGTTAATGTACCTACAATATATACAACACATACAATAAACATGTAAAGATACATAGAATACACTACATAATATAAACAATGACATAAACATCAGAAAAATAAGCTTACCGGTTATGACAAGTAATAAGTTCTGCTACAAATCTAACAGAAAGAGTACCTGTCTAGTGCTGAGTGCTGACTACTAATCAGTAGAGCTCTGTACATTATCATTGAAAACTTTATATTAAATAGTGAAAGTGAACTGTAATTCATCTAGATAGCATCTTGAGAAGATTTTCCTCCCAAGGATGTCTAACACAATAGCACATGTTATATCACAAAAAGTGTCTTCAACTTTAACCCAATCATTACACTAATGATGTATAATTGACCAAATCTTATCTTTTGTATTACTACTCTTTAATAAGTTAATACTGACATTGTGACTGGTATCACATGATACTATAATTTAAATTAATAATGAAATTGGTTGTAATCAAAATAGTAGTAATATTAATTAAGCCTAATCCGACTAGTAAATTTGTGTTCATGATATTATAGAGTATAAAAGTAATAGAGTTAAATACAAAATTTTCCCCAAACTTTAATACCTCCTTTCAACTAGGTCATCAACGAGCATGAAATATCCATGTTTGACTGGTCTATTTTCCATTCCAGAAAGTCTTTAGGTCTGTATGTATTAAAATCTGTACGAAGTTCTCATAGATATCAATACAGTTACTACAGACAATAACATAGTTATGGTACAACTGAATCTGGAGAACCTGTTTTCCTTTTGGAGGGTGGTGTGTGTACTAATATATAGTTAGTAAGAGTTGCAGAAAAAAATTCCTATTTTTTTTACGCATCAATGCAGTAGTAACAAAAATTACAATAATAATAAACACTGCTGTGGGTGATAGATATATGTCAAAACAGTTATTACTTTTTTCCACACTAATACCTGTATTAACTAGAGTAAAACAGACAATCTTATAAGCATCTAAACATGTCTGGGCTATGCCTTCAGAATGCCTAGAGTGATGCTCAACCAACTGTCAATTAACATTAAATTGATGATCGATAACAATTTACTTATAATGATTGAAAGTTTAGATCGGAAGAAAATAAATAAGAGTTGGAATTATTAGCAGCAATGATCTATCCACTATTGATAAGTATTTATTTATTAACATATCTTCATCCTAACCAAAACATTCTTTTGGCAAGTACTTGTTTCACACTAAATCTAAAGAGTGACATCCACAGTAGCATGCATACATACTTTTAACAATACTTAGGAAGTGGAACCTATTTAAAAAAAAAATAACAGGAGCATTAATAAAACTTCTTTTGCAATGATTCAGACCTACTTGTAGTGGTCAAGTAACTAGTCACCTGCAAGTAAGGAGCCTGGAAAGGGGACCTGTCAATTGCTTGGTATTTTCAAAAGCTTCAAAGATATAGCCAGCCAAAACATTGATGGCTACTCATGCAGGTACACACCGGCTCTATTGTTCTAAAAGATAAAATTGAGGTAGACCATGTGAAGTAAACAAAACTTGGGTTGCATTTCACAGTTCTTTACGAACTATATTAAAAAATATTACATCGTCACTTTTGGTGAAAGCAGAAAGGAAAATTAAATTCAAAGAGCATTTGGGTGCTTTTAAACACTCCTTTGTAGTAATTAGTATATTGGCTGTTACTTCTTGTATAATACAATAATAGTTAGACCTTAAGTGTTGTCATGAATATCAATAATATCAGTAAAAGTCATGTGACATGTTAACATATAATAAATAGTAATAAAATAAAAATTTTAAGTTCAAAGAACACATCTTTGGAATGTTGACTGTACACAGCTTATGTAACAAACAACTGTTAGTCCTGGAGCATTGTCATGAATATCATTGATATCTGACATATAAATGGTATGTTAATTGTTAACATATGATAATGGATAGTACATGATTAAAAAAATTGAAAAATCGATAGACCTGGTGTGTTGTCATGAATATCATTGATAATTGATATCTGTCATATAAAAGTCACATTAAATGTTAACATTAGGTTATAGATAAAAGTAAAATGATTTAACGTCTAGGAACACACCTGTGGAGATGTTGACTGCAAATGGCTTATGTAATAAAGCAGGGGTTAGTCCGAGCGAGTAGTCATGAATATCAGAAGTATCTGACATATATATGATATACTGAATGTGAACATATAATAGTGAATGGTTGAAAACAAAAATTCAAGGAGCACACATTTGGAGATGCTGATTGGTAACAGCTTTGTAATAAACAACTGGTAGTCCTGGAGTGTTGTCTTGAATATCTTAATATCTGGCATATAATTGGTATGTTGAATGTTAACATATGATGATGCCTAATACAAGATTTAAATTTGACCTAAAAAAAGGAACACACCCTGGGTGTTGTCCACTGCTAACAGCTAATATAACAAAAAAATGGTTGGTCTTGGACATAGAAGAGTTATTGTGAATATCTGACATATGAATGATATGTTGAATGTTAACATAGGATTTTGAATAATAGAAGAAAATAAGGATTATTTAACTTCAAGGAACACATCTTCAGGGAAGTTAGTAATTACCAGCTTTTTCAATAAAACAATGGATAATCTGGTGTGTTGTCATGAATTTCATTAATAATCTGACATACAAATCAAATGACCTATTAAATATAAACATATGATAATGGCCAGCAGAAGAAAGTTAATTTAACTACAAAGAATACAACTTTAGGGATGTTGACTGATACAAGCAACGAGTAGTCTTGAACTTAGTGTTATCGGGAATGTCATTAATATCTGACATATAACCGTGATACTGGATGTTAACATAGGATATCAAAACTTAGAGAATTAAACAGAAATTTGACCTCAAAAGGATATTTATTTTTGGTATTAACCAGTATGTTCGCTGGTAACCAAAGATTATGCAGAAAAAAAGCGAAGGGTAGTCATGGAGTGTTATCATGAATATCATTTATACGTGAAATATAAATGGTGTATGGAATGTTAACATATGATAGTGTTAACACTGAAGTGGAACCAGAATTCTCAACTAGTGTATATAGCATATGATATAACATGCGGTAACGGAGAACATTTTTTTTTAAACAACGTCATACGGAAATTAGCCTAGTAAATATTATGTTGCCTACTAGAGTTTAGAGGCATATAAATTACAACTTACATCTGACAGTTTTTTTTTTTTGTTTTTTTTTTATGACAAGTCCCATTGGAGTACTATTGCGTTTTGGATGGCAACATTCTGACAGGAGTCTCAAGGTACGCACTGGGCGATAAAAGATATCCGCAGTTTCATCGGGTCTCGCCTAGCCATAAAATAAGTCTGGCTCCCTGATCCCTGTAATGTATGCTCTAATTTTGGGGAGATGAGGACTTGTCTATTCCTGGGGCTCGGTCTCGGCACTCTTGCACCCCTGGTGGCTTGTCAAGTGCAAACCAGCAGGCCGCGGTTCGACCACGTGTGTTGCGTTGTGATAGGGTGAAGCTACCGTCGACCCCCAATACAGAGGCGTCTAATCTTATTATTCCGTCGCCGAGGTACAATTGAATGGCACGTCTTTGCCGTCAATTATTAGTCGTCCACGCCAGAATCTCACTTTCAGGTGGTCTTCGTGGGCTTTACGCATTTGGGGGGCCGCTTTCTTTTTCATGAGGTAATCCTCGTTGGTCAGGTCCTCCGCAAGGAAACATGACGACGAATTAGCTTTGGGGTTTTGACTTCGTTTTTCCTTTTGTGCTTTTAGCAACTTGTTCCTTATTGGTCTGGAGTACAATCTTGCAATTATGTGTCTGTTGCCTTTTGCTTTTGATTTGCCCGTTCTATGAGCATTTTCGATTGTGTTCAAAATGTCCCTCATATCTGCACCCTCTAGAAGCTTCTTTTCATGAATAAACTGTGACACTATGTCTTTGCAATCTTCGCCTTTTTGTTCTTTAATGCCAATCAGTCTAATATTGTATTCCCTGCTATTTCTTTCTGAATTCAACAGTTTTTCTTTCATCCTGGAAATCTGTGCATCTTTTTCCTGATTCTCTTTTTTCAAAATTTGTATTTCACTTCTCAGTGATTTGTTCTCAGTCTCAAAGTTTTTAAATTTTTCTGTCATTTTCTCAACATTAGATTGGGTGAATTCCAGGCTCTGTACAACAGTATCCATTTGACATTTCAATTCTGAATAATTGTTGTCTGTTTTTTACAGTCATTTTTGATAGATTCGATGTCCTCACGTAGGGAGTCTGTGAAATCTTTTATGGCAGCTTGTAAAACCTGTTCTAACTGAGCGCATTTGGTATTTACAATACTAGTAATGTCACTCGCCTGTAATGACTCTTGTCCCTGCCCTTGCATCTCTGACTGTGTGTTCTCCAGAAGTTTTTTTTAGGTCCTATCTCCAAATATTTGTCCAAACTTGTTTGTTCTCTGGCTGTTAGATCACTTTTGCTCCTTGATCTGGTTAAATGTTGAACTGGTCAGCCATAATCACTATAAACAACAAAGTATACAGAGAGCGCACTGATGGAACGTCTGTTCACTCGGCCATATTGAACCGGAAGTCGGAATTCTGCATCTTGATGTTTTTAAATTATCCCATATTGCGCTATTACAGCCTAAACTTTTTTTTCCACACTATGAGACGGGGGAACCCCGTTACCCTACCTCCCCCCCCCCCCCGTGCCTCCTTATTCTATAATCCTGGTAATTTTCATAGAAATTTTTCATTGGTTTGATTTACATTAACTCTGTTCATAAGGAGTAAGTGTTCATTTTTTTCCATTAATATGTAATATTATGGTGATGCAATCAAATTCCTAAATAAATATTAGCTTGTCTGGACCAGAAATTTGCAAGGAATTTTCCTAATAAATATTAGTCTGTCAATTAAATTGATTTATTTCAAAGATTGGTTTAGCCCATTGACCTGGTTGATATTGGTATCAATGATATAATTTTAATTATCTTACTGTCGCATGATCTTAATTTCTACTTATATACTTATGATCTTAATTACTATCACATCAATCGCTTCTGTCGAGCTCTCCCTGCATGACTAATCTGATTAACGTGAATCATTGTGTTTGGCGTTCGACTCCAGTCACGTGACCTGATTATTGATGCAAAAACTGGCGTGAAATTGTCGTACACAGAAACATGTCTGCCTAATATAATGACCAAAAGTGGATGATCAGTTTCCAAAACATCAATCATAGACTTATGTTAAAGTGAAAAGGCATACTTTATGATGAAATTAAAATGTGTAAATTTGTCAAAAGAAATTTAATGCAAATGCAGTCGGCGGATGAAGTCTGTACAATTAAAAAAAAAGGTCTGCGGAATTTCATATTGAGCATTGGTTTCTTTTTGAGAACTGCTTTTTACTCTGCAAGTGTGCTACAGATCTTCTTAAAAGTAATGTATAACCGGGATTATAAGTAATGACGTAGACTCAGTATTTAAAACAAATAATATCTTTAACCATGTGTGCATGTAATAAATTAGAAAACATTCATACAACGACTATCGCATAGATCATAATGATGATGTTGATGATGACGTTGATGCAGTTGAAGCTAAGCAGGCATACTTTTTGCATCTTGATATTGTGCCTGTGTGTGGTATCCGAGAAACCAATTATATGACCAACTTAAAAAGTGCCTAAACCAACCCAAGGCATTATCTATTTATTTGGTATTTTCATATGATTCATGTCCATTTACTTTGCCAATCGAAGGGTACACTGCTGTGTTTCAAAATGGACGTGGGCCCTCCTAAAATCTGTTTTTCCAAATTACAACAAGATCAGAATAGGAAGTGGTTTTTTTTCATATATAGTCAGCTATAGCACTGAAGAAATGAAGTTCCTGTGTTGAACACCTTTAGAGATATCCCGCTCACAAGGCCAAAGTTAAAAAATCTGATAACAATTCATAAAAAATCAGAAATTGTAGGTGGCGCCTACTTGTGCAGCAGGTACAGACCATCAGTCCCAATGATCATAGTAAGTCTATGATGGTTTCTGAGAAGTTAGCTTCTAAGTGTTTTTCTATAATCAGCTCTAAAACGTAGAAAAAATAGGTCAAGGTCACCCATCTTCGAACATTACCGAGATTTTGTCGAAATACATCTTCACCGAAGAAATAAAATTCCTACGGTAAATCCTTTTAGAGATATCCCGCTCACGTAGTAAAAGTTAATGGACGCCGGACAGACGGACGGACAGCTTGGGTGACGACAAAAGCCTATCAGCCTAAAGCTGCATGTCCAATTATGCGGTATGGATACGGATGCGGACGCGTTTAAAATCGCGTATATGGGATAAAGAAGGGATGTGTCCACTTATGCGATGCGGAGTGCGTTCGGCGTGCGGAATCGGATACTTTATTTGAAAACCGGACCATGTAGCCGCGGTTACGGAAACGCATACGAAAACGCACGCGGAAACGTACCATTTTGTAGAGGTGAAAGAGAGACAAAGACCTAAAACGCGCTTAAAAACGTATCTAATGAACACACACACGCCAAATATATGCATACGTGTCCGCACCACACACGCACCGCATCCGTACAAGTGGACACGTGGCTTAAGGGCTGAGGGCTAATAATTGTCTAAAACTTTGCAACCAAAGACCAAGAGACATAGCAATGGTATCAGCAAGCAGGACGGACAGGAAATTAACCTCCCAGAATCTGAAAACAATACTAACATGGTGATCACGAGCAGCTGTGGCACTGAAGCTGACATGGTGTGATTTGTCGATTTCAGGTGCCTTGACACACCTGTGTGCACTTACAATCACTGAAACTGACATGGCGTGATTTGTCGATTTCAGCTGCCTTGACACACCGGTATGCACTTACAGTCAAGGTCAACTGTGCAAATCGCCTCTCATCAATGATTTGGAAGAATTCTTGATATATATTCAAGAATATCACAGGATAAAATACACTAGAATCCGTTTTCGCGACATTGTAGTTCTGATCGGATTTCAGCTTCAACCTAATCTAAAATGAAATATTTCATTATCATCCTGATTTTCCAATATTCATCAAATGTTGGTTAGCAACTTTACAAAGAGTGAGTCTGCAAATTCTTGTCAAATATACGGCTCCTAAATAATAATAATAATAATAATAATAATAATTTATTTTATATAGCGTAAAATCCTCAGAGTGCTCTAAAACGCTGTACAAATGATATGAATAAACATAATAAAAATATACATGTGTATGCTTATCAATCAAGATAAAAAGGTATTTATCCATGCACACAATAAAAGTCTTTATGTACTAAAAAGATTTATGAATAAGAATGTTTTCAACTGACTCTTAAACTGAGAATAACTGGACATGGATCTCAACTTCGCTGGGAGATCATTCCACATTTTAGGCCCTGCGACACTGAAGGCACTATTTTGTACTCGTGTCGATTTTGTGTATGGGACATGCAGTAAATATTGGTCGGCAGAACGCAATGCTCTGCATGGATTGTATAGTTGCAACGATTCCTGAAGATACTGGGGTGCAAGCCCATAGACACACTGATATACCAAAGTCAGAACTTTAAATTTCACTCGCTGTTCAACTGGCAACCAGTGAGGAGCATACAAAACTGGTGTGATGTGTTCCGAATTAGATTTCCCAGTGAGAATTCTAGCTGCAACATTTTGAATACGTTGCAGGCGATTCAATTGAGCAGATGTAGCACCGCTGAATTGCAGTAATCCATCTTGGTCGTTATAAATGAATGAATGACCGTTTCAAGAGAATCACTATCCAAATATTTCTTTAGTTTGCCTATATTTCGGATGTGCATATAAGCGGACTTGCACACCGATGAGATATGGGCATCCATCGATGCGTTTGAGTTCATGATGATACCAATATTCCTGGCAAAGTGCGAGGGTAAAATATTACAGTTTCCAATGTGAAGTGTGGGTGAAGTGAGCTTGTTTCTCATTGACTGTGATGAATTTACTAAGAATTCGGTTTTGTCACTGTTCAACTTAAGGATATGTCGACTCATCCAGTTTTGTACTGATGTTATACAGGTTTCAAGCTGACTAATGGCTCCATCAATGTCGGTGGGTTTGCATGTAATATAAATCTGAGTGTCGTCGGCATATAGATGGTAATTAATGCCCATTTTACGAAATAGATGTCCTAATGATGTTGTGTAGATGGTGAAAAGGGTAGGCCCCGATACTGACCCTTGAGGAACACCACAATTCAACGACTTTGTTCCAGATTTCACTCCTTTGATGTGGACACTCTGAGAACGATCCTTTAGGTAAGATGTAAACCATTTTAACACAGTGCCTCCAATTCCCAAATTTTGTAATGCTCTCAAAAGACAGTGGTGATCCACTGTGTCAAATGCAGCTGAAAGGTCTAGTTATACAAGCAGCACAATTTTGCATTCACCAACTGCACGGACGATATCGTTCTGGACGCGAACAAGAGCTGTCTCGGTGCTATGCCCTTTCCTGTAGGCAGATTGAAAAGGCTCTTGAAGACCATTACTGTTCAAATAATCCCTGATTTGTTGATCTACCACTTTTTCAAGCACTTTTGAAATAAACGAAAGATTGGAGACTGGTCGATAGTTTTTCGGAAAATTGGGATCTAAAGTTTGTTTTTTGAGCAGAGGGGTCACAAGAGCAGACTTGAAAGCCTCCGGGAAATATCCCTCTGTCAATGATTTATTGACAATTGCAGCGACAACCGTTCCAATTTCATTAAGAACTCTTTTCAGCAACTGTGTCGAAATTGGGTGAAATGCCAAACAAACGCAGCAGGCTTTAAGAAAGATTCACTATATACTTTAATATATCTATTCATATTGATATAATTGAACATTGTATAACATAAGGGTTTTTTTTATTACATTTCTTTTTTGTATCCTCCTTTTTTGTATCCAACGGTGAATAAATGTGACCTTTCTACTTCCGCATACATGCAACCTACCACCTTAGGTGACACGTTTTCCCGTTTGTCTACATTGCTGTATTTACAAACAAGTTGTAAGTTTACACATCCTTCACGGAGGCTTTTTAAGAACTTTTCCTAACCAGAATTACCCTTTTATCATTGATATATACCTAGAGGAAGCCAGAAACATATTATTTCTTTTCAATAGGTATAGGGGATAAGGCATTTTTAAGTGTCCGTAGAACTACCATCTGGTCCTGAACTCCGTGAAGTTGTCACATTCATTGAACTTTCATGAGCAGTCATGCTCTGCAGGGGCGAAGTGAAGGGGAGCTGCAGGGGGCAATCCCCCCCCTCCCCCTCCAAGCCGCCTTTGCTATAATATTTAGTAAAACTTTCCAGATATTAAATATTTCTCCTTGATGCGCTGCTGGCTGCATTTGTGTTGGTGAGGGGTAAAACAATAGAAGGCAAACTCTCTCGGACTACTTATCCTTGCTTCACTGTATTTGGTTATCAAACATAAATATTGTCACTTGGAAAGACCTCAAATAAAAGTTTTTTTTTCATGTGCAAAAAAGTATAGAGTTGATTCTGCATTCGAACCAATACTTGTGGCGCACAAGTTCATCACTCTAACAATTTCGCCAATAATCAAGCTTCAATTGTCTTCCTTTATACAGAAAAATATTAGAAGTAAACAAAGTGCAACCCATTGGCGCAGTATTTAAAAAATTCGGAAGTGGGACGTTGTATGCAAGGTATGCGAGTAGCGCGATTTTAGTTGTCGAAGGGAGAACGCATAATAGTACAGGCATTTTACCCGAAATAAGTGGTCAAACTTACAGAAGTTGCAACAAAAGCAAAACCACCTGATTTTGATTCCTTGATATGGGCTTAATGTAAGAAAAAAAGTCCTAAGCAATTGTGTGTGTATGTGGGGGGGGGGGGGGGTTGGAAAATAAACAAATTTGACGAGTCAGAAAATACCTTTTAATTTACAATACATCAGCGTTCAAACAGTGTTGTATGAATGATCTCTTGGTTATCTTCATGCTTATTCTTGTTCAAGTATTTTTGAAATAAAGTGTATTTTATGAACTACAAGACACTCTGGTATAGATTTATAATAATATCAGCAATCTAGGAATTAAAGGAACATCATGAGCATCACAATCTGAAATTGGCAAAAATAACCAAAGATATCCGGATCGAAATTTTTTATTTTGTAAAATTATTAGCACCAGTACCTTAAACATTGCCAAGCTTTGACCATGGCACATTTTATTCCTGTAAGCACTACCGATTTGATTTTCACAGCATATACAAATAAGGATTTAATCTGTCAAACTATTAAATTTGAAAATAAAAGCTCACAAACAACTAGTTATTAAAGTTTTTCTTTTTTTTTGGGGGGGGGGGGGCTCTAATGTATTCGCTTGCATTACCAAGATCCAAACTGCCCACTGTTGGTCACTGGAGGTCACTTAATACAGCAATTCCTGCATACCCGATTAGAAATGCATCCCTCAGGAGCACCCCTGCTGTCAAAGGTGCACAGTTATATTCAAGTCACTCCAGATACCCCGACCACACAGCAATATACATCAAGTGTAATTGAATGATTGGTATTGTTTGAACTGTATATCCAAAACTGAAAAGCTATTTCATCTCCATTGTAATCTAAACAATGCAATGCTGTGGTAATTTGGCACCTTTAAAGAAATTAATCGCCTTTTGAATATTTTTAATCAAGTTATGATTCTAAATAAGAGTAAATCCATCAGTGTGCATATTGTGATGTAATATGAGCAATGTAAGCGATAAATGATGCTGAGATTTAAAATTTTGAATTGACTTTAACATGTAAATCAAGATATATATATATATATTATTTTCAATCTTTGAAAATTATAAACTTTATCAAATATGATAATATAAAAAGTGAGTATCTAATGAAAACTTTCTTTCATTATTTTCCTGCCTCAGGAGAATGGGAAATAAAATGATCAGCCTTGTTCGTCTACCTGTCCGTCTGTCCATTTCTAAATATTAAATAATTATGCATCTACTGTTTTCCTGTACTAACTGTTGAATAAAATTTCATACCCCATATGTATAGACCCCCCCCCCCCCGAACCACCAAAGGTCCTTGCACTTGTACACTGGGGACGTTAGTTATATGGCAACTGTATAAAATTTATTAAATTGAAAAAGATGGTATGATAAAACAATTAGGATTTAATTGAACAAAAGTGTCAACTGCTGAGGTTCTAAAAACTTATCAAGGAGTCAACCACTAATCATGGTAATAGTATAGATCTCATGTTTACAAATTGCTCACATGCTTCAGTTTCATCGTTAGAAAACACATGATCAAATCATAAAGTATTATTTGTAACAATTTTCTTACTTTTCAGTTCAAATCAATCATATCAACCAATATCTAGCCTACACTACCTTTTCCTCTCAGCCTTTATCTTCATTAGTTTTTTTTTTTTAGATTTTTACCTTCAAGATCAACTTCAGCTGAGCACTATAATCCACGGGTCCCTTGTTTTAATCACCATATCTATAAAATCATGTACATATGTATGTCACATGTTAAATTAGACGTTATCTTGTCCATCCTTATCACAAAGTGTCAGTTGTGTGTTACGCACAGGGTTGCCAGCAGTCAACTTCAAAAATTATCTCTGACTTTCAAACTTAAACTTTATTCTTTTAATATTGCGCTTTATTATACATATATATGTGACCGGGTATAGTGCCGTCAGTTTCTGTTGTTATTTATTTGTTGTGGTCTGTGTACGTGCAAGAGTGCACACACTGTGGAATTATTCGTCAGCAGCGCGCCAACGCTGTAATCCACCTCGGAGCATAGCACCTGGGTTGTCACCTTTGACCCGATAATTAATTTCCGTCAATTTATGATTTGTCTGCAATAACAAGGTATAATTATATGTATGATGCATTAGTAAGCGTTATATTTAATATAGGTAATACCATCCAGTGCTTATATGATTTTGTAATACACTGGATGAACTTACACAATTATTAGTAATATTGTTCATTTGCATATAAATAGTGTACCTGGTTTTCCCGATTAACGTCACTTGGCAGGCATGCAACTATTGAACCGGAGAGTTCAATGTCATGTGTTTCTCTCTTTCCAGGTACGTAATTTTCAGTGTATATCCTGAATTAGTGTGTCAATGTCAATTCAGTAGAGTAGGTCAGTCAATATATTGTGATAATAACGGTAATATTATCATACACGTACTATTTCGCTAAATTAGGTCCAAAAGGTAAAATATTCTATGGCCAAATGTGGTCGTCTGTAATATCGTATACTATTCATTAGAGTATGTCAGTCATTATATTTTCATTATAATTGTAATATCATCATAGTTATTATTACGCGTTTATTTTGCTTAAAATGGTCAGAAAGTTTGATTTATCTATGACGAAAGGTGGTCATCCGATCAGATGTAATGTTCTCAATGTGTAAACACATTGTAAGTGCCGCACATGGTGTTAGCGAAAGTTAACTGTAATTTCTGAAAACTGAGTATATTCTGTGTATATTTCCTATTGTACATTTGTCGCCGGTTTAATTGTATATATGACTTGGTAGGCAACTATTGAACTGGAGAGTTCAATTTCATGTGTTTCTCTCTTTCCAGCACACTAAACCTGTAAAGCACATTTTGTGTCGTGATTCGGATGGTGTTTGTGACTGATCGACGTGATTTGTGATTGTCCTTACCAACCCCAATCTGACAACCTGACAACTACTGTTACAGAAATGGCGCCCAATGTGGGGCTGTACATCTCCTGATAAGACACACTGCCAAGTGGGGCTACGAGAGGCCTACAAGACGAGCAGGATGCAGTCATTGCCGGAGGGTGATCCATTTTTTCATTGGAGCTTTTCTGTGTACTGGTCGATGGCTTTTTCCGCTTCAGTGGATGTAAAGTAAAGACTGTTCGTCACCCATTTGCAGGTGTTCTTCTGTGTGGAAAGACGTTTGAACTGTCAGAGGATTTTCCGCTTGATGTGTTTCATTTTCTTGAACCTTGTTTTGTGCATGGACCTTCACCGTGGGGACTTTGACAGTGTACGTCGCTGGACTTTGGATTTTTGTACTCATTTGGAGGACATTGTATTGGATATATTGTGCATATGGATATTTAGACTTGTATATTATGTAGTTCATACGGAGCAGCGGCAGCATGAAGGTAATCGATTTTTTTGTATTTATGAGAACTGTTGAATTATTTCCCTGCATGTAAACATACTACTGGTTTTCCTGTTGTAAACGAATTCATGAATACACGTGACTGTACGAGTCACTGTAAACATCTAGTTATGGCCGCCCTATTATAAACAATACACGTGACTCTGGTCATGGGAGCCATGTGCACGTGTTTTTAAATTCATGGTTTGATGTAAACACAGTAACTGCATTTCTGTCTTGTTTCTCCTGGTTACAAGTGATCCCTGGAATGGTTCAGCTTTTAGAGTTTATCATGTAAACTTCTCATTTTTCGTCCATGACTCAGTGATAGCAAAAGCTAGGCTCTAACAATTTTTTAACAAGTATTGTGTTAAAAATACACGTGTCGGTTTTTGCCATGTGCTTTTGGTTGTCCACCAAGTTCCAATTTAGGTGATAGCCGTGGGATTTGATCAGGTTGATTTCCGGGTATTTTAAGTCCGTGATTCAGATCACACAGTAAAAACGGAAACTGGAAACAAATATTTTCGATTAAGCTACATTTCATTATTTCATGTAATAGTCATTTGGACTATTTTGTCTATGTGATATTTTCGCATTTTGGATACGTAATTTACTAGCAGTATTCTTGTACCGGAAGAATATACACCAAGGTCATGTACATTTAAACTTTGTACCCGACTTTTGGTCACTGTTTACTTTTGTTCAGACATATATTCGATTTCTCACTAACTTTTGGTCAGTGAGTGTTTACATTTTTACATATACAGGTATTTAACATTCGACTTCGTCACTGATATTTTTATTAGTGTTAACATATGTTCAGACATATATTTGAATTTGTCACTCATTTTTGCTCACTGTTAAATTTTCTTAGTAATTGTATCCGCCAAAAAAGTGTTTGCGGGTACTATGTTTTAAGTCGGACGCCGCCGCCGCCGCAGAGGTTACCGGGAAACTCCTCCATAACCACTTGGTAGAATTTTTTTTTTAAATTCGGAATTATGATCGGTCACATGTGACTGCTGCGCCCTCATTTTTGGTTGACCTCTGACCTTTCCTCTTTGCCCAGCGTCCATTTGTGCGTCTGTTTCCACACATAAACCTACATATATCGGGAACCGTATGGACGGACGTAATGGTAATTAAAATTAATGTAATGAAGAAGTAAAAGGCAGTTGAAAATAAGTGACCAAATTAAGGCAGAAGAAGATGGTTATAAAAACTTTTTCTGTTCATACAAGTGTCGTGCCTCATACGAGTCATAGAGGTGCACGAGTTATTCTAAATTCGTACCGAGTTGTCTTCTAAATGTCTCAACAGATACATACCCCTATAATGTTGCTTCATGAATACTTGTAAGGATCGTGTAAGGCTACTCCCCCACAATAATTATCCAAACATATCACAACACTACGAGGCCACATCATTCCCCTGACGCCATGTTGCACATTCACAACCTGTTCGGCAAACTTTATACGAACCGTGTTGAAACCAACTCCTGGGGCTATACACTCATGCATGACATCCGGGGGGGGGGGGGGTTCTCCCCCCAAATCAACAGAGAATATATGAATAACATAGGCCTATATTTTTTATGATTTACCTTTTTGTTTCTTTGCACACCTTCTCTCCCGTCTTCATGAACGGTAACGGGGATGAACGTTGTTACAGAACCTAATATCAACAGATCACGTAGTCGTGACGAGCCTAAATTTGTTATGGAGATCAATAAAATCAGATTCTGTACCACTAGGCAGCGTGAAATGTCTAGGGGAATGAAAAAAGAAGTCAGTGTTTTTTTGTTAACAAAAAATTATAATTTATTCTTAAAACAACCCTAACCCTATATAAGATCCGTCACAAATTTAGAAAAAAAAACTTATCGAAAAAGGTCCACAACTGACTTACACGCTTCTGTTTCCGCTGGGATACTTCTCTCCTCTCTAAAACACAGCCCCTTATTTATAACTTCTACCCCTAGCTGAGAACTTTCCATTTCTCGAACAATCCAAAGAACTCAATAGTACACGTTACAGGAAACATCAAGAACAACGAATGCTGTGTTTCTACATATCAGGGTTCTCACGTGGGCCTGCCCGGCTCGGCCAGGCGAGAAAGCCCCAGACTAGCATGACCTCTGTGTTTTCACGTGGGCCGCACCCGGCCAGCTAGAACAAGGAACGCTGTAGCATAACAACGCCAGGGCTTAAGCCAAACACGAATCAGAATGTCAACAGCGCACAGTAAAAGAGACATGTCAACAGCTCACAATAAAGCAGACATATGTAACAACGTGAACTGATATTGTCCACTTATGATATTGTCAACTTATAACGTATATACAAGCTGGCTATGTAACAAATATTCACACACATCAAAACTCACTATGCATAAAACTGGCAGCTGGCTTTGCTGGACTTCTCGTTATACAGGGTTTTGACGGATTTCAAAAATTCACAAAATAAATTCTTCCCCTGATGGCGTAATCTCCATATGTAAACGCCGAGGTAGCTTTGTAAGTTGGACAGATCTAACACCGAATCTCGGCATACCCACACCTTTTTTTCACCTTTTGCCAATCCCCTTCTATTGAATTCGTGTGGCATCCTGTCTCCGGGTTTTTAAAATTCTGACTGTGGTTCACAGTCTCATGCTGGTACACATGATCACTCAAACAATCGTACGACGTCCAGTAATCAGAGCGTATGATAGAGCCGGCTTTAATGTATTTCTTGATAAGTGGCAGCAGCGTGTCGGTCGATCTGTCAGGGACTATAAACATAAACACTTTAGTTTTATCCCTCTGTTCCCTCCCTCCAAAAACCAAATCACCCTTGACCATATGACCTCTGTGGTATTTTCGTTTTGAAAATTTTGACTCGTCGATCTGAACGATCACCCCATTTCCCCCGATTTGTGCATCACCCGTCTGTGAAAGGATATTGTGTTCACATACCTCTCTGCAAATGTTACACCAGTCAACACAAGTATTGCTGCTCACTTTGAGTTCCCCCATCATCTGACATTGTGTCATGCCTGTGGACCACATATTTTTTTATGCCATTCATATAAAGGTTTAATAGTAAACCATAACACCTTACACAACTATGGTGATACATGCAATAACATGTTATAACGACAGCCTTTATGAAAGAACTGCAGATTCATCAAGAGCTCATGCATATCCATTAATACATCTGCCTGAGAAAGAATACAAAATACAACATAACAAGCATATATAACATTTGTGATTTGAATGACATGTCTATCAATATAGATAAAACAATTGAGCCTTGCAAAATAATGCTGCAGACTTCTAATAAAAACTGTAGAGGCTACCTGAGTTAATTAGCTTTAACCTTGAGCTATGTAAGTACAGAAAGGCTATACAAATATATTGTTATACAAGTTCGCCTTTTCAAATTTTCGTGGATCATTTATTTATTTATTTTTTGGAATGAACACCAGATCCTTGGTAGTGTTTTGTTATTTTTTGCACAAATCCCCATATACACCAGTTCAAGAACTGAAGCAAGTTTTTTTATTAACACCACCAAAACAATACAGTTCATATATAATAAGACATTACAAGAAAAGACAGTACATGAAATTCAAAATTTAACACTACAGTCATAACACTATAAATATACATAGAAATGTAAAGAAAACAAATCCATATTCTATATTTATCAGTTGGAATAACAAAGTTCCTTTATACCGTAATTTACTACTAATGTATTTCATTTTCTTTAACTTTTGGATCCAGATCATCGATAATTTACTTGTCTTATGTTTTTAATCTAAAATGTAATCCCAAAGTGATATCCATTTAAACAAATTTTCTTCTTTACCTCCACCTTCAATTCTTTTCTGGTACCTCAAAAAATCTTTAAATTTATCAATGTTCAATGTATGCGATTCATTCATAATATAAATATAATATTTAGCATGTAAAATAATCTTATTTTCTCTCTTCTTCAAATTATCTGATATTCCAAGAATAATATTTCTTTCTATAACTAAATCTATTGGTATACAAAATGAATTACTGATGGCTGTCCAAAACGGCTGAACTATTGGACACTTGAAGAAAAAATGTGCAATATTTTCCATGTCTTATTGGCAATATCTACAATATGGATCTCCAACAACACCACATTTATACAGTTTTTCATTTAAAAATAAATATCCTTGTAATATTTTGTATTGGAATTCAATTATCTTTCTATCTCTACATATTAAAAACCCAATGCTGTACATGACATTCCAATCATTTTCGACAATATCATACTTTGAACTGTATTTCTCTTTACTATTATGTTTATCAAAATTTATCAGACTTTCAAAATAGTCATATGTTTCCTTGGATTTAATATTTCTAATCGTTATATTTCCTTGTTTAGTGTTACAGCTTTGGTGAGGATAGTCTCCCTCAATACGTGTTTGTCTCTCAGACTTTGCTCTCTTTATTTAACATATTATTGTTCTATACACAAGATAATCAAATTTATTGGCCCCTTGGTTAGCCCAATGACAAAAACTTACAATATCTATATTTTCTCTGTACATCTGGTTTGTATACAAAAGCCCTGCTTCATCAAATTATTTACAGAATAAAGATTTACCTGCTGCTGATATATTTATATTATTCCAGATAAAGGGGCTAGAAAAGGTTTGGTTTAATACGGATGTTTTTTCCATGCTATCAGAGCACTGATGTATATTTCTTGTAATTTATTTTTTAATAATTTAGCATCATACTCACATTCCATTAATAACTCTATTGTTCCAAAACAATGACAGAAAAATTCAAAGAACAACTTCCAGTCCTTTTTAAAGTTATCTAAATATTTCTTCAGCCGTATAACATGTTGAGTCTCAATGAAACTCTCTATATCTAACATATTCATTCCTACCTCTGATATTGGCTTTATGAATATTTCTCTTCTCACTTTACCCCTTTTCTTCCCTTTCCATATAACAGCTCATATTATTTTATTAAGTCTATCCTTATACTCTTTTGTTAATGGAATGCTTGCAGTTAAATGTGCAAGTTTGGAGAAACACACAAAACACATTTTTTACGATTAGTATCCTAGCATATAAAGTTAAATTCCTCCGTCTCCATAAATTTGTTATTTCATATTTATTTTGAATGTTTTGTTTAAAATTATATTTGTCCATTCGGGCAAAGTCATTTGTCACATAGGTACCTAACACATTTACATGGTATTGCCATCTAAGCTCCAATGGTTTATTCCTTCTATCCTTAAATTTCCCCAACCACATGGCTTCTGTTTTTAGCTCAGCTGACTGAAAGTCATCTGAGCTATAGCGATCACTCTTTGTCCGTCGTCCGTCTGTCCGTCTGTCCGTCCGTTAACCAGGCACAAATCGTAACCGCTGGACCTAGAACCTTGTAACTTGGGATTCTGAGAGGTCCATAAAAAATCTCCTTGGAAACCAGAAATTAGGTCTCTGTTACCCATATCCTTAGAGCTATGTGGCCCCAAAGTACCCCCCAGAAAAGTAAAAAATTTCATACAAAAACTTCAATATCTCATTAACTACTTGACTGATGGTCATGATTTTTGGCATACATTTTGATCATGAGATGTTACATCACTTCCTGCAGACTGGTGGCGCCACCTGTATTTTTTTACGATTTTTTTTCTCTATTTTTGAGACCTTTAAAAATGTGAACATCTGTTAACAAGGCACAAATCATAAAGACTGGACTTAGAATCTTAATTCTTGACACACTGAGAGGTCCATGAAAAATCTCCTTGGAAACCAGAAATTAGGTCTCTGTTACCCATATCCTTCGAGCTATGGGGCCCCAAAGTACCCCCCAGAATAGTAAAAAATTTCATACAAAAACTTCAATATTTCAATAACTACATCACTGATGGTCTTCATTTTTGGCATACATATTGATCATGAGATGTTCGATCAGTTCCTGCAGACTGGTGGCGCCACCTGTACTGTTTGATTTTTTACGATTTTTTTCCTCTATTTTTGAGACCTTTGAGGATGCTGTCATCTGATAGCGTGGCACAAATCGTAACGACTGGACCTAGAATCTTCATTTTCGACACACTGAGAGACCTATGAAAAGTCTCCATAGAAACCAGAAATTAGGTCTCTGTTACCCATATCCTTCGAGCTATGGGGCCCAAAATTACCCCCCAGAATAGTAAAAAAATTCATACAAAAGCTTCAATATTTCAATAACTACATCACTGACGGTCTTCATTTTTGGCATACATATTGATCATGAGATGTTCGATCAGTTCCTGCAGACTGGTGGCGCCACCTGTACTGTTTGATTTTTTACGATTTTTTCCTCTATTTTGAGACCTTTGAGGATGCTGTCATCCGTAGCGTGGCACAAATCGTAACGACTGGACCTAGAATCTTCATTTTCGACACACTGAGAGACCTATGAAAAGTCTCCATAGAAACCAGAAAATAGGTCTCTGTTACCTATATCCTTCGAGCTATGGGGCCCAAAATTACCCCCCAGAATAGTCAAAAATTTCATACAAAAACTTCAATATCTCATCAACTACATCACTGATGGTCATGATTTTCGACATACATATTGATCATGAGATGTTTCATCAGTTTGTGCAGACTGGTGGCGCCACCTGTATTTTTCAATGTTCACAAATTGTTTTCTCCATTTTTGAGACCTTTAAGGATGTAGTTATCTGTCAACAGGGTACAAATCGTAACGACTGGACCTAGAATCTTCGTTCTTGACACACAGGGAGACCCATGATAAGTCTCCATGGAAACCTGAAATTTGGTCTCTGTTACCCATATCCTTTGAGCTATGGCACTCCAAAGTACAGCTCAGAATAATGGAAAATTTGATACAAAAGCTAAAGTATCTGAACAACTAATGCAGAGGTAACCATAATTGTTTGCATCGATATTGATCATGGAGTGTTTCATAAGTTTCTGCAGACTGGTGGCACCACCTGTATTTGTTCGTTTTTTTTTACGAAATTTTTCTGTATTTTTGAGACCTTTAAAGATATGAACATCTGTTAACAGGGCACAAATCATAAAAACTGGACCAAGAATCTTCATTCTTGACACACAGGGAGACCCATGAAAAGTCTCCATGGAAACTTGAAATTAGGTCTCTGTTACCCATATTCTTTAAGCTGTATGGGTCCAAAATACCCCCCCCCCCCCAGAATAATGGAAAATTTGATACAAAAACTGCAGTATTTCAATAACTACAACACTGATGGTCATGATTTTCGGCATACATATTGATCATGAGCTGTTCCATCAGTTTCTGCAGACTGGGTGTGCCACCTCTATTTTTTTTCAAATTTTTACGAATTTTTTTTCTTTTTTTTGAGACCTTTAAAGATGTGGTTATCTGTCAACAGGGTTGAAATCGCAACAACTGGACCTAGAATCTTCATTCTTGTCATGCAAGGAGGCCCATGAAAGGTGCCTGTGGAAACTTGAAATTAGGTCTCTGTTACCCATATCCTTCAAGCTATAGGACTCCGAAGTATCCCTCAGAATAATGGACAATTTGATACAAAAACTGAAGTATCTGAACAACTAATGCAGAGATCACCATGATTTTTTGCATGGATATTGACCATTAAGTGTTTTTATTAGTTTCTGCAGACTGGTGGAGCCACCTGTATTTTTGTATCTGCCAAAACGAAGTTTTGCGAATACTATGTTTTTGACCGAGTTCCTCCACCGCGGTGGCGTTCGTTTCCAGAGAGCTCCTCGGAGACTAATGGACCGATTTTTCCCAAACTTACACCTATTATCAGGTCACATGTGAACTGGTGCCTAACCAATTTGCTTTGACCTCTGACCTTTCCTCTCTATCCAGTGTCCATTTGTGGGTCTGTTTCCACTCATAAACCCTCATATCTCGGGAACCGTTTGACCGATCAGGAAATAAAATTGATACAAATGTAGCCCTTGGATTGCTTTATAACATACACAAAAAATGGTGGCGCCACCTGTAACCATGTTTGCACAGTGTCCATCTGTTCATCTGCCTTGGGTTAAAATCACTCATATCTCTGCAGTGAATTGACTAATTCACCTGAAATTCGTCATGCGTATACATCCAGGATAGCTTTCTTGATTTTATGACAGGTTGCGCCACCTACGTTCACGTTCACGCTGATGACATCCAAGCTTATATCTTGGGAATTGTTTGACCGATCAGGAAATAAAATTTTTACAAATGTAGCCCTTTGATAGCTCTGTAACATACACAAAAAATGGTGGCGCCACCTGTAACAATGTTTGCACAGCGTCTGTCTGTTAGTCTGCCGTGGCCTAAAATCACTCATTTCTCTGTAGTGGTTCGACATGACTGCCTAAAATTTTGCAGGTTTATACATCGTGGACAGCTTTCTTGATTTTATGACAGGTGGCGCCACCTACATTCTAGTTAACGCTGCACTCATCCAAGCTCATATCTCAGGAAACATTTGACCGATTGGGCCAAAATTGTGCATGTGTTTAGATCTCACATAGGTCTTTATCATACACAAAACTGGAGGGGTTACCTGCAAAGATTTTTGCACAGTGTTTGTCTGTTTGTCTGCCATGGGCAAAAATCGCTCATATACATGTAGTGGTTTGACTTTTCTGCCTAAAATTTTGCAGGTGTATACAACTTGGACAGCTTTCTGGATTTGTGGTAGGTGGCACAACCTACATACACATTTAGGCTGCAGACACCCATGCTAATATGCAACATACCTCACTCTATTTCCCCTTGCCACTCAATCCATGCCTCACTATCCGATTTTGGCAGATACATGTAGTCACTTGTCGGTTACCCGTATTCTAGTTTTAAAAGTTTACACATTTTTCTCTATTTTTGAGATATATAAATACAGACTAAATCTTGGCCTGTTGGTTAATCTGTTTGATGCTTCAGTTGAATGGGTATATACTACCATTCTAATGATAAAATTTCCTTTTGCGAATCTCTTCCCAGTCAGCTGAGCGTCATGACCCATGGGTCACTTGTTTCTCTGTTTATATGTAAACCCGAGTATTTTGCAATTTTTTTTAAAAAATAAGTCAAATACATTTTTAACTGAATCTGTATCTTTAACTATAACAGTAGTATCATCTGCATAAAGCACTAATTTTAATTCAATTTGTTTTTAATGTGTATACCACTTATATCTGGATTACTTCGAATTGATACAGCTAATATCTCCAAGCACAAAATAAAAAGGTAAGGTGAAAGGGGATCTCCCTGTCTCACTCCTATTTCAATCTTAAAATAACCTGACGAAAAACCATTATTTAGTATACATGCCTCAACAATACTGTACAAAACTTTCACCCATTTAATAAAGCTGACACGAAAATTAAATCGTTTAAGTGTTGCAAAAATATATTTCCAATCTAATGTGTCGAAAGCCTTTTCTAGGTCTATTTTGAGAAGTATACCATCCAAATTTCTGTGATTTGTATAATAAACAGCATCCAAAATAGTTCTAACTGCCTCTGTTATGGATGTACTTTTCATAAAGTCATGTCGATTTTCATGAATCAGTTTTGATAAGACTGTTTTTAATCTAAATGATAAAGCTTTTGTCATAATCTTATAATCAATATTTTATAAAGAAATAGAACGCCAGTTTTTTTATTATAGTCCTATCTTTGTCTCTCTTTTCAACCAGAGTGATAACTGCTTGTTTCTGTGATGCTGTCAAACTACCAGTATCCGAGGAATAATTAAAGCTATTAACCATCACCAATCCTAGTTTTTCCAAAATATGTATAATAAATCCTGCTGACAAACTATCGTTACCTGGAGATTTATTCTTTTTAAAGGTATTTAATGCTTTAAAACATTTCTCCAAAGACAAAGGTCCCTCACACATTTCCTGATCTTCAGGTGAAAGGTTTGGAATGTATTTATTCCTAAAAAAAATCATTAAACTCTATATTTTCTGTTGAACATTGTTTTGAGGCATACAGATTTTCAAAGAATCTTTTTTCTTCCTCTAAAATATCTTAGTTCCTATTATAATGTGTCCATCTATTAATTTCTTAATTTGTTTCCCATTTCCATTTCTTTTTTCTAGATTATTAAAATACTTTGTACCTTTTTCTCCATGTTCAATCCATCTTATTTTTGCCCTGGTTATTATTCCTTCAGTTTTTGCATCATATAAATCCTGTAATTCATTATTAAGTTGTTTGTATCTTTCAATTTCCTCCTTTGTCTTCTATCTTTTGTATTTCCCCGATCAAACACAGTTCTCTCTCTCGTGTCTCCCAACATTTAGTTTTTGCATACCGTATGGTTTCTTACGGTGGCTCGTGTAGGACATGCACAAAATTATTTTTTATCTCATTCCCACGCGAAAGTATCTCGTGGCCACGCGATAATCATCTCGTTCCCACGCGTTAGTATCTCGTGGCCACGCGATAATGATCTCGTGGCCACGCGATAATGATCTCGTTCCCACTCGATAATTATCTCGTTCCCACGCGATCGTATCTCGTTCCCACGCGATAATTATCTCGTTCCCACGCGTTAGTATCGCGTGGCCACGCGTTAGTATACCATGCTAGCTGAAGCCCTCATTTAGACAAGAATGTCTGTGGCCAGTTTTATATCGAGCGTCGATGCAGCTTAAATTGTATGTCTGTATTTCGTTGTATGTGCGTTTGCGCCGAATGCTTTGAGGTAAATTTTAGCAGTTTTCATTGCGTTGGTTCAACATTCCGTTGCGTTGGTTCAACTAGCCCATTTTTATTTGTTTATAGAAAACTGTATTGAGTTTGTTTTAGGGTAAGGGTGATATAAACCCTTGTGTACCAAACATATGAATTAAACTGAAACACTTGTTTGTATTTTACCTTCCTAGAAAATCCTATTTTTTAGTGCTAGGGTTGGGGTTATTTAATTTCGGGTATACCGAATAGGGTAACCAACATGTCGGTTTGTTTTATGTCTCAAGGGAGAAGCTTACAACAAAAGGTCTCAGCCATGCCACTTCATTATGACGGGGGGAGGGGTTAAGGAGACCTTTTTACGAGAAATTTGCTCATTCTTCCCCTTCACATCTTTCTTCTACAATAAAACTTCAGTTATGTAATTATAGGTGGCGAAACCGGGGGGCCGGGGCCCGAGCCCCCCCCCCCAATAATTTTTTTTGATGATGGGTATAAAAACATCCACTCTATTATTATTGGGTATTATATATATATATTCCGCAGACTCCGGGATTCGAGGTGAAAAAAAAATACTGCGAAGTTGATATTCTGTGTAAAAATGAAACCATTGCCAGACAGATAACAATTAATCTCCCTACAATGAGGTACTGTTTTACTAAATAAGCATTGACCAATAAAATTCAACAGAATGCAGTAGTACCCATACAGTTTTTCAAAATTTTCCAAACCTTTGGAGGGTGAGACCCCCTCCCACATCCTCCCCCGTCGGGGATTACCCCATCAAATCCGCCCCTCTGCCATTTGTGTCAGGCTACGGCCCTTATTTATAAATATGTATATACATATATATATATATTAATAATAATATATATAATATATATGTATATATAATATATATATTTATTATATATACTAATATATATTATATATATTCATATATATATATATATATATACACACATATATATATATATATATATATATATATACTATTGGGTATACTCTTGGGCCCCCAATGAAAATTTGGTTTCGCCGCCAATGGTAATTCATATTATGAACATTTATTATGACAAGTATTTTACCCGAACTAGCCCCCCCCCCTTTTCCCGCTCACACATTCTCTAAAAAAGATGGCCCACGAGTGTTGTACGAGTCCCCGTTGCATAATTTCAGGTCTCAGCATATTAAGCCCGCTCTAAATTCAATCAAATAATTAACCATAGTCTTCATCCAGTGTATAGAAACATGCCTTAAGGATTTAAGATGTAGGTCTTACTGTATTGTCCATCTACATTTATCTCGTTCCCACGCGATAATTATCGCGTGGCCACGCGATAGTATCGCGTTGGAACGAGATAATTATCGCATGGCCACGAGATACTAACGCCTGGGAACGAGATAATTATCGCGTGGCCACGAGATACTAACGCGTGGGAACGAGATAAAAATAATTTTGTTCATGTCCTATGCGAGCCACCGTAGTTTCTTTTCTGATTTTGAATTTTAGAAACTCCCAGCGAAGGTTTCGATTATCATCATTATCATCCCTTAACCAATCTTCTAGCTTTGAAAGCATCAAGTCCAAGTAAACCCTGTCCTGTAAGAGCTTATTATTAAATTTCCAGTAACCTTTTCCCCTTCTCTCTGATATATCTTCTTTTAAAGAAAGTATTACTCCAGAATGATCTGATTTGAAAGCAGGAATTATTTGAACATCTGACACTGTCTTGTTATTCTGAAGATGTAAGAAAATAATCTATTCTGGTATAAATTTTCTTAGATGTTTGTCTCCATGTATATTTATATAAATAAGGGTGTTTGATTCTCCAGATGTCTTGTAAGTCTAATCTTCCTTTTGTATTGATTATTTCATTTATTGCTCTTGTTTTTAGGATGACTGATCCACCTTTTTCATTATCTCGTGTTAGAGCTGTATTCCAGTTTCTCCCATCAGTATATTATCCTCTTGTTTCACATTGAATAATTCTGATTTTTTTAATAATTTCTTTGAAAAACACAACTTGCTTACACTCATCATTTCGAGTATAGAATATATATGTATGATTATAAATGTTGTTTCATTAACCTCTAATTACAAAATAATTAATCTTCCCTCATCTTTATGTCTCTTTATATTCGCACTGTAAATTTCCCGATATGAAACAAGCTACCCCTCGACTATGTTGACTTCCATGACTCATTATAACATATCATCCCCATTCATTTTTCCAAGTAACTTCATCCCCTGGCTCACTGTAGGTTTCCTGTATTAAAAGTAAGCTCGCTTTATGTTTCCTGGCCCAAGTGAAGATGGACCTTCTCTTTTTGAAGTTTCTTAAACCTCTCACATTTATACTTAGTAGTTTAATATCTGACATATAAAGTTTTTTTTCTTTGTAAAATTTGTTAAACGGTTGCATATAAAAGCAGAAATACTCCACTGGGTAAAAGAGTTAATGAATTTGTTTAAATTTACATTTTGATTGATAGAGACATGCAGATGCATATATAAGTGGATGATTATCTGTACATTATTCTTATATTGTACCAGATTTTCTAGATCTACCAAAAACTATCAGTATAGAAAATCCTGTCATATCTTATTTACCATCTATGGATATCATAATATATACCACTTATTTTTCATTTTGTTTCTCCCTTTGAAATCCTTGGATATGAATTCTTATCATCGAGCTGCAGACCACTTTCCTTTGCTCGATTATTTTAAGTGACTAACAATAGTGGTCTCCAATTTTAATTATGTATATATTTTTTTTAATTTTATGTTTTGAAATTATTACAGACTTTTTTTCTCTACTTTTCATATAAATATATATGACAGACCTTCCTGCGACCCTCCGGTCGCACGAAGAGGGCTCCTTCCTGCGACCCCCCTCACGTGACCTGGTATGCACATGTACCGGGTCGCAGGAATTCCTGGTGGCTTCGTGCGACCTGTGTTGGCCAAGCGCGGTCGCACGAAGCCGGGGCCTTACAGGGGGGCGGGGAACTCACCTACTAATGTAATTTGTGATAGATGGAAAGAAAATGTTAAAGAAATTTGACTCGTTAGTAGTATACGTTGTGCATTTCATTCAAAATTAATAACAAACCATCTATTTGTGATAATTATTTTTTCATTACAGCACTCTCGCACACATTCTTTCATTGCAACGCAACATAAAGGCATCATTGACAACTGAGAAGACTTTATTTGTAAATTTGAAATTCATAATATATACACAATAAGTACATAAATTAGAATTCTAATTCTACTTTCACAATATATACATACAACAGAAACTGTCCATGAAACAAAACTTGTAACCAAATGCACAAATATCATTTTTACAATGAGTGGAAACAGTATCAATGTTGGCCATGAAGTATACACATTAAGCATACATACAGAATAAAACATAAAAAAGTTTTAAAACACAGAGTACTATAATAGTATACACATAAACTTTATTGAAAATGAGATGGCACACGCATGCAAAAGACACTGAGGTACTAGTACAAACTTATTAAATTTGAGGAATTTTACATTTGTAACTGCAGAAGTAAGATAAATCTGGATTTTCAAATTATTTTTAGTCAATATGTTTACAACTTTGATGGTACCACTCTGAACACCCATCGCACTGATCCATGTCTCCACACGGATAACCATAATAGCTTTTTTTCTGAATACAACTGCCTACAAATGCAAAATACTTCTATATTTTCAATCCTTTCTTTCGATTAAGGGGCAATACTAATATTACTTTGGAGAAATTCTGTAAGTCGGCCTTTCTCAAGGTGACTGCGCAGTGAACCTTTTGATATAGTTGCATTGACTGGGATCACTTCCATGAGCTAATGCAGTAGCAAAGGTGACAGCAAATGGATAACAATCGCTGCTGCCCTCCTGTATTTGCACCGAATGTGATTGTATAGTTAGTTGGAGATGTTGCCTTTACTATTGCGCAGATTTGCTGAAATGTGCCTTTTGGAATTTCTTGATCGATGGAATTATATAATGAAACATGATTTGGAGCAGTGTTAACAGTAGAAATAGTGACCCAATTTTTATACCTGCCGCAGTGAATTATCTGAATCATGTTTTTACTTAAATTTTTAAATGACTTATTTTGTGCCAAAACTGGATCTTGTAAACCGTTAATATGTGGAAATTGTTGTTTTAAAATAATTTGAGCAGCGTTCAAATGTGTATCAGATAACCAATTATCAGGGCCTAAAAGAATATCCTGATCTGTATAAGTGAGTTTTCATGCAGAAATCCAGGGGTTTGCATTAAGTTTTCTTTTTTTTCTGTGTATTACAATTGCTTTTGACTTCGTTTTTACCTGAAAACACTGTAAATGATTTTTTTTGTTCCTTTTGTCCCTACGTCTTTTAATATTTGTTAAAGGGAGCGTGTTGCCCAGTTCTTCAGTGCATACCTTTTTATCAAGGCCATCACACGGTACTCTGATGTTCCCCAACTGAGGTGTTTAAGGCTCTGTTTGCACATTGGTTCTAGTCAAATCTGGCAGTTTGTCATTTTCAATGTTAAAATTATCAAATTTGGTGGTGTCCGAAACATTATGGTCAGATTCTCTTTTCAATGGTTGTGGGCGTTCAGCTTTTTCTGTTTTATCTGGTACGTCTGATATTTTACCCGTGCTCTCAAAGCTTAAGTGAACTTCTTTATTTAACCGCCACTCCCTTGAAAGAACTTCTAATATTTTAGTTTTGGAGAAAAATTCTTCTTCGCCACAGGTGGAAAGGAAAGATGCTAAATCCTTTGTAGTTTCAGCAGCTCTTACATATTTTTCATTTTGGGATTAAAAGTTCTTTTTATTTTTTACTGGGGGTAAAACGGGTTGATCAAATATTGGCATATCTTGTTCAATTAATTTTTCATTGTTTTCTTTTTTTCCATCGAATAGGAATAAGTTCTGGACTGAAATGGGGCATATCATTGTCTTTTCTTACTCTAAAAATGTGTCTACAAGGCAACTTATACTGGTACCAAAACCTACAGGTACGTTGAGTAGCATCTATGTTCATCTTGCATATGGTTTCATTTTTAACCAAAAACTCAAAGTTATTATCTGTCTTGATGATAGACCCTGCAATTTTTTCGGACATCTCGATTTCGGGATTAATAATCAATACTCCTTGTTTTTTTTACATACATGAGCTATTTGGACATGCAATTCATCAACTTGTCGGGAGTCCAGACTTACTTTCAGTGCATCAAATTCACTTTTATTTGCATATTTTCTACTGATTTTATGTAATTGATTTGTCCCTGCAAACATTCATCTAAGTGAAAATGTGGTCGGATGTACATTTTCAGTTTCTGATATATTAAAACATCGATATAAATATATTAAAATATAATTGACCAAGATCTTCATACAAAATTTTCAAATCTTGTAGTTTGATTTATGCGTGGGCGTGTCCCTTGGTTCCACTATTAATTCCCACTGAAAACTATAACCTTAATTTTCGCGCAGTATCTGACCATAAATTATAAAGTTTAATATATATATCTTACCTTATTAACACACATTTAACCTCAGTGACCCACCACCTATGAAAAGTAAGCTCTTAATTATCAAATTGAAAATAGTATTGATAATACGGATTTCCAGCCCATCTTACAAACCGCTCAAATATTATATATCTCACGACAACCAGTATATGCAAACCCAAATATGAGTTTGTTTATATATAATTATTAACAATACAAGTTCAGCATTTAATAATTACTTTTCACTACATACTTCTTACCAACAGTGTCAACACGGACAGCACGAGAAACGGCAACTCGCCTGGAATCAAAACCAATAACATTACATTGCACTGTTCAAGACTTGCCCTTATTTAAATTTTGACGGATTCTTTACCTTGCATTTTAAGAAATATTAAATACTCACCAGTAAACCCCTCCATCTAACATTAGTAACAGGTTTCAACTCATATTATGTTTATATATTTCCATACACGGTTATGGGTTAGGTTCACACATTAAGCTAGGGAATCAATAAGTCCCTCATAAACATTGAAAAGTCTTTACCATCCAGAGTAACCAAACATGAGCGTCATATGGCGCTTCCTGCTCGAAAGGTTTGTACTACTTGTTCATATTCCCTGCAGATGGCGCTGTCCCTGTTTTAGACGCTGATTGGTTAACACCAAGTATTTATAAGTCCGTGCCAGTCAAGTTCTATTATTCTGTCTGCGGTTTCAACTGACCTCATCGTTTAAATATCCTTTATGCATTCCGAGGTCTGTAATCCTCGGCTTCAGTGTTCTCTATTCAATATGATCCTTTCCGTTCACAACCAGTTTTTCTTTGTGGAACGTAACCTTCAGTCCAACGTTATGCATTTGTGGGAGAGTTTTTTTTTTCTCAGCTCCCAATCTGCTTTTGTAAAATCCTCAACTACCAATTTCGCCCTTCTGGTCCTCTCTTCTTCGTTTTCTTCAGTATTTCCCGTCTGTCCTCCCTGCTGTATAACCCGACTATGATCTGCCTGTCCCTATTGTCTTTCCATTGTCCAGTTCTGTGTGCCACCTCTGTCCCTTCATTCAGTAACTCGGCTCCTCCAGCACTTGTCGTTTTAACATTTTTATCACAGTTTGACGTGTATTTTCTCCCTTCTCCTCCTCCTTTTCCCCCCTTTCACTCGTATGTTGTATTCACGGCTGTGTCTGTCTAGTTGGTTTTTTAAAAGCATCGTTCATTTCTTGTTTACATGATTTCAACTCTGTTTTACTTTCATCCCATTTCACCTCCAGCTCTTTCACTCTGTTTTCTAATGTTATTTTGTCTTCTTTCAAGTCTTTAACTTCTTGCTGGGTAATTTCCAAACTTTCTTGTAAATTCTGTGAGCTATTTCTAATCTGTTCACCCAGTTCTGTACGCATTTGTTCACACTGGGCCTTTATACTGTCCGCCACTGTTGCAATCAATCTTTTCCACCGTTTCTCCAGTGCACTGAAGCTAGCATTGCTCGCCTCGGCCATCTCCACTGTGGATGGTGTATCAGGTAACTGGAGTTCGCTTTCTCTAGAGGAATATGACTCTATAGTGTCAGGGGTTTCACTTTCACTGACCTTTCTGCACCTTTGGCTTTTGTTGTTGTCTTGGTGGCATTCTGCTATTCTTTGCAGGCTACTAATTTATATTTATGCGGAGACCCTAAACGACCCGTCTCATGCCGCCATGTTAGTCACGTGACCCAATGAAGCAAGCCTTATACGTCAGCTTGATGATTTCTTCACTGGTGAGATTGGCAAAACTAAACCAACTCCCATGTCTGATAGACAAACGCACATCGTGTTTTTGGGGTTGTTTTTTCTGACAAAGCCATTTGTAGGTATCACTAGTAGTGCTTTCGGCGGTACTCACAAGTGACTTAGCTTGTCCACATTGATAACCCGTTCTTTTATCCTTAAGCGATTAACCCTCCATCAGCCAATTGATTGTGCTCTTTTGAAATTAAAATCTGTTGCATCAATGTCTCCCACGTTATGTTGTCTAAAGGTGGGAGATTCTTCCGCTGATAGCTGCCTTTGCTAATATGGTACTGTGTTGCAGCATTTCTTATATTTTTTTTTCACCCACCAATGTACACTGTGTTACTGCATCAGTAACATGACTATGTTTCTGTACATTGCTACGTGGTCTTACCATCAACCTGGGCTTATGATTAACTCTGGGCCGTCGAGCAACGGTTTTTGCCGTCCTCTCACGGAACCTCCAGAACTGTCATTTTTGGATTCCTTCACTCTTTTGGGGATTCCGTGTCATCATGACCAGTTTTTCTTTTTCTGTCGCACGTTTGTGAGGCTTTCTGGGTGACACCTGTCTCTTCAATGACGATACTATCAAGTTTTTTTTTCGAAATCTAGGTATCATCGGGGACTCGAAGTCCATGTCGGACGACATCATGTCTGCCGTTAACGTCAACAGATAAACTGCCTTGGCAATATTGACCATTATTTATTACATAACTAACTATTACATAACCATTGGACTGTGCAACGCGAGTGACCGAGTGTACTGAACGACCTTTAACATAAATATAACCCCCGAACATTGGCCTGCATGAATGCCTTGATGGCATAGGGATTACATTCCTAGCAGCTGTGCGGAAGGTCGGCGGATCGATTCCAGTATACACCAATTTATCTTTATTTGTTTGCATGCTTGTAACAATCATTGATTTCTCTTTCAGATTTCTTCAGAGATGCGAACATTATACCCAGGGTTCACATCGGCAGTAGAAGTGACAGATCAAATAAGGGATCAGGGAGATGGATATGCAGGAAAAACAAGACAGATGCAGTGACAATATATTTTTTTTCAATCCCCCCCCCCCAAACAAAAATTCTACACCCCATTTTTTACTCTATCTCCATCAAATATATTGCCCTCTTTAGCTTGAGGACTATTCCTTTATCCATGTTTTTGGATTCATGGGTAGGTACTAATTCTATAGTCTCTCCAGTTTTGCATGTGTATATATCCTAGACAGCTTTCTTGATTTTATGACAGGTGGCGCCACCTACATCTAAGCTCATATCTTGGGAACCGTTTGACCGATTAGGCCAACATTTTGCATGGGTATAGATCTCACATAGCTCTTTATCGTACGCAAAACTTGTGGCGCCACCTGCAACTATTTTTGCACAGAGTCCATCTGTCCGCTGCTGTTGGATAAAATCACTCATATCTCGGCAGTGGTTTGACATGTCTGCCTAAAATTTTGCAGGTTTATATATCTTGGACAGCTTTCTGGATCTTGTGGCAGGTGGCGCCACCTACATTTATGTTTACGCCCCAGACATCCAGGCTTATATCTCAGGACTAGTTTGCTGTATTCTCCTAAAATATTGCATATCACATAGCTCTTTATCATACACAAAACTGGAGGCGCCACTTGCAGCCATTTTTGCATAGCGTCCGTCTGTTTGTCTACCTTGGGCTAAAATCACTCATATACAAGTATTGGTTTGAATTATCAGCCTAAAATTGTGCATATGTATACAACTTGGACAGCTTTCTGGATTTTGTAGTAGTTGGCGCAACCTACATACACATTTCGGCTGCAGACATCCATGCTAATATGCAGCACACCTCCCTCTATTTCCCCTTGCCACTCAATCCATGCTTCACTTCACCCGTTTCACTTTGATTTCGGCGATACACGTAGTCGCTTGTTGACTACCCGTATTCTAGTTTAACATTCAACTTCGTTACTGGTATTTATAGGAAGTCTTTACATTATTCAGACACTTGAATTTAACACAAGTCTTTATCATCTCACTATTGGTCAGTGTTAACACTGTTAATTATCAAATTCGTTTACATTTGTTTTTGTCACTGACATTTTGTCACTGACATTTGGTCAGTGTATGTTGACACTTCTCAGATGCTAGTCGTTTAAATCATTTGAGTTTTGTTACCCGACTGAAGTCATCGTACGATCAATCATTTTGATATTTTCATTTAATCAGATATTTAAATAGTTATATAATTGATGAATTTATGACATACGAGCTCGCTAGCTAAAAATATATCCATTTGAAATTTTGTTTACATTTGGTTTCGGTGATTGACTGAACTTGATTTAGTATTATCACCTAGTTATTATTAAGCTCTGTGATTTAACTGGGTCAACGTTTCAGTTCAATATTTATACTCACCATTTATATACCAAGTTATCATTTGAGACTTTGTTTGCATTTGTGTTGGTGATTGACTGAACATGATTCAGTATAATCACTTGATTATATATACAAGAATTTTGTCAGTATTCTAAGTTGGTCACAGAGTTGTCAGTTACTTGCCATCAGTTTATACTTCTGCCAACAGTTGTTACATTTGGCAAGATAGCGCTTATTGACCGCAGCTTGTTGTTGCAAAATTCACCTGTGGATTTCCAATTAAGTGACATCACTCACTTTATAAAGCTACATGGGGATTCACAGTGTGCTGACAGAATTATTCCCCGTGACAACTCAGCCTTCATTGTATTCCTTAAAGCTGATGATGTTGTCAGTGCTAGGAATTCCTTTCGATGGTTGCCAGTTAGGTGATCAGATAGTGAGGGTGGTAACCGTTCAGGCTGAGATAGAGGCCACTCGGTACGAATGTAAAATAACTCTCGCACCTCTCTGAAGCACAACACTTGCATGAACAGAAAACGTTTTTATAACCATCTTCTTCTTAATTTCGTCACTTATTTTCAACTGCCTCTTACTTCTTCATTACATTAATTCTAATCACCATTACATCCGTCCGTATATGCACAGAGCTAGTCAAGACAACAGGCACCTGTCGTATAAATAGTGTCTTTACGGGTATATAGAGGGTTAACGGGTATATAAGGCATGGGACCCCCGGCACTACTATACTAATAACAGAGAATGGCACACCACTTTTCCAGGCGACCGCTGTGACCCGCCTACTTCACCAGCTGAATTTTTATGTTTGCATAAGTAAAATGCACAAGTAACACTGATCGTGTGACCATGCACCATTTTATTAGGTATAAAATATATAACTAAAATCTAGAAAGAGATATGTGGTACATGACACAAAAATATAAATGTGCGAGTGTATGTAATTTAGCACATATGAGTGTAGGAATGTCCGTGTGATGGTCATTCCCCATATCTGTGACTGATACGCTCGTATAGGCAAGATGCTTCCAAAAAGATGTGTTTTGTAATATTACTTATAATAACATATAACAAAAATACAAAGTCATGACATATCCTATTAAAAAGATGCAGGTACAAACAGATCATTCATATATATATATATATATATATATATATATATATATATATATATATAGATGTAATTACAAGTGGAAAACAAGACAGAAGAGGTGTCTACTGTATTTGCTGATGTCCACTTTGTCACCCGATTGTTATAATGCAAGAAGTAAAGTGAACATGGGACCCGGCATGCCACACGACATCCTGTTTTTCGTGCATACCTCAAAAATGTAAACAAATACTCAATGCATGTCGTCCAAGCAACGGAATAACAACTATATGGCCTATGGCAGAGCCGGTTTCTGGCCCATGTGACAGATGCATCAAGTGGACCCTTCAACTTTACACCAGTCACCACTCTTCACAAAGTTCATCCTTGCACACAGTGTCTACAAAGAACTGGCGTGTTCTGTGTGATACAAAGCCATTTGCTATGTATTCACTACTATCCGTGGAGCAAGAGAAGGCAAAGAGAGCCGTTATACAGGATCATAATATTGTTGTGACAGGTAACCTGAATGATGCAAAAAATAATATATATGCACTACTATGCCTTGTGTCATATGAAAATAGGTATTGTGGAATGTGGTAAAAACTTTATTAAATTCAATATGTGCTGACAGAGTGATATAGTAAATCAGTGGTTATAATCATGCTGTTGTGTACTGTCAATATCATGTATGTAACCCATATTCCCATAATACATGCATTTTTGAACATGGCATCGGTTGTAAAGCCACATGTACAATAAGAACATGGTGGAGATAGAAACAGTATATTGTAATTTGCATTTGTTTGGTAACACCATTGGCTACAAGTTTGGCCTGTGTAACTACTGTAAAATAATGATTTGTGAGTGCACTCCCATAACTTTGTATTTACAAACTACAATCCTTCCATGCCACACTGTAAGGATAATGTATTTATCCACCAGAACCTATCATACAGGCCACAGACACCTGTTAGAAAGACAAACATGACACACAAATGAAGTTAGGAATGATAAATGTCTGGTCACTATGCAGGAGAATACTCATACATGTGCGATTGCAGCTTGCACCATCCATGCATGTAAAGTCAACAGTGAATTTCCATATCTTTAACATTTACACTGCCTTCGCAAAAAATATATTTATTTCTGGAGCATTAACGCCGTGTGTTGGGGAAAAAAGCAAATGGAAAGCGAAAACCATCATAACCAAGAAAGCGAACTGCAGAGTATGTTTTGCCATCTGCACATCATTCGTATCGGTCGTGAGCTTTGTCATGGCTGCACATTTCTGGCCTGTTTGTACTAGTCCTCGGAACTGGAAGTTACTGTGCATGTCATTATCCTGTTGTATGGCCATTTCATCAAAGATGATTCCCCCAGCCCTTGATGCCTGCTGCCTTTGAGCTTAAGTACCCATCAATTTTAACAGCTCACAGCTTCTGCTTCATGACATTTTTATTCCTCTGCAGAAGTGTTTCACTTGGCAATATTAGGAGGCCAGAGTTTCTCAGTTCACTATATGCCTTTGGACTGCGGTTCCACACTGTTAAACAAGGCATGATGATATGTTTGTTCCATCGATGTCCCCTTTGACCTTTGCTTGAGATAAGACAGTTACGTTGTGCAATTATCAGTGTTTTCATGTGCTCTGTAGCACCTGGTAGCAGCTTGTCTATCAAGCCAGTAACTTCACTATTTTCTTCCTCATGATTCACAGCAGGATCTGGTGCATGAGGTATTGTCTGGCACTCCCTGCACACACGGGTAGCAGCTGAGAAACTGATCACACCTTCACAATTAATAGAATGCAAACGGTTTTCTGTGATCCCAAACGAGGTCCACACCTTCACATGACATGAGCTGCTCATTGGCACATCTGTCACCTTTCCTTGGCAAACTATCTATTATGTCTGTGATCATACTGATATTTTTCGGGGATGCCACACAAGTATTCTGTAAACTGATTGTCTAATCAATCACAATTGAGCCAATGCTGCATGTCAATGTGCCATCAGCATTGAATATTATCTCCTTTCTCTAGCGCAGACTATTAATGGTACGGCAAGTAAGTTTTATATAATGTAATAAAGTGTTACTTTCTTTGGCCAACATGTATGGCCCTGGCATGTACCTTTTTACAACTTCTAATGTGTATGCAAAATCACTGGCAGGCTTATCCTCTGGTGTTTCTTTTACTGCAGCCTTAAACGCGATCCCCGTATATGCCCATGTTAACCGGCCATTATACATTTTCCTCCTGCTTTTCACGCAGCTAATATAGTCCAGAGATCAGTTTGCCATACATCTGTTTATTCATAGGTGTGATGCGTTTTCCTGTACATTCTGCGTTGTACTTATCAAACAGGATATTCTTGATGACATGCCCATCTTTGTGAGGGACCACAGTGTGATGTAGCCTTCAAATATGATGATGCTATCTTAATTACAGATTATATTTTCAGATGGTACTACAGGGCTCAAAAAATATTATTGGACCTAATGGTCCTCGAGACATGATCACATTCAAAGACTGTGGTCCTCAACATTTTTACATGTCTCACAAAAGTTAATGACTCTCCCACAGAACATTTGATAGGTAATTGGGCAAATATACTTTTGAAATGTCCACGTTTTCTGGATATTCATTCTACTACTGCTACAGAATATGAAGATTGATAGATTATTACAACTACTAAATGATGGTACATTTTGCTCTTCCACGGGGACATGATTGTACTGGCTTAGTATTCCTCATCATATTTTATTCGCCAAAAAATGGGATGAGTGGATTTATCGAGCCCTGGTACTGTGTTGTCTAATGGTTTGTGTCTACAAATGTATTCATAAATTATTTCAGCATACGTGTTTTTAATACGCTACAATTCAGTGAGAAAACAATATGACCATATATGTAATACATCCTCATATACCATGCTAGTTTTCTTCTAACTTGTCACAATAATTTCCTCCAACAGTTGAATATTATAATAATCTAAACACATGGCCACACACGTTTCTATCACATAACATATATTATACAATTGGATCAGGGTTAGATATCTTATTCACAGGTGGCTAAATTAATTGAATTTATACAGAGTCATCCTGATTAGGTAAAACAGGTTCTGTCCTTCTTGGGTGTTTAGTGTCTGTGTATGTTAGCATCTGGGGTGCTTCAACAGGTTTTCCCATCATAACTCGGAGTAAATTGATCACAAATAACAACATTATACAAGAAATGCTGTTGTTCATTTGGTTTTGGGTATTTTTTTTCTGAAATTGAGAAGTATTGGCCAGTAATGGCTACATGGGCATTTTTAAGTACTTACTGGGTCAGCTTTAGCCGGCTTTAGCCAGCGGCTGAAGCCTGGGATGGCTCTTACCAGCCAACCCTGATGTTTTAATATGTTCTTATTTCATGTCATTGTGATTGATTCCACTTTCTATTCATTTAATGAACATTTTGGAGAATACATGCATCCCAGCAGCTTTCCACCAATAAAACAATGCAACACTTAGGAAACAATATGATCATCATACAGGCAGATATAGGCCATTTCAGAGGGTAGATATAGTTATTTAGGTTGAAATCAATTATCATTCATGATTAGTAATAGTAATAGACTATTACAGCTTTATTTTTCATGTAATAGTAATAGACTAAAATTTTTTAGCTGTAATAGTAATAGAAACAGAAGGTAAAGTTATAGAGTAATACATATTACTTTCTATTACTTCCTGTAACACCATTGGTCATGAAGCATATCAGCAAATAATGCTGAACTGACTCAGTTCTTGTTTAGTGATTGCCCAGGATGTGCCTATTATTAAGGCAAGCAGGGGCCAGCTGTTATACAGGTGGTGTCAACTGGTGCTAATTACACAGGAGTACTGGACAGAGCAGGTTTCAGCCAATTAACCTATACCTATATCACTATCTGACTTTTCATTACTTGACCATGAATAAACAGAGGCATGTTTGATGTTGAGACAGATAATGTATTATTATTGTGATATGTAAATGCATCTTATCTCACATCAATCAATTACATGTATATTCTGAATTGCATCAAACTTGTTTTTACCAACAAGTTAGCATTTCAATAATACAAATTGCAATAAAACACAAGGAAAAATATAATATTGAACCAGAGGCAGAACAGACCCAAAATGTTCATGAACAGCTTAAGATGTTTTCACTACCCAAAATGTAATGCAGCCTACAATGCTAAAAACTACTACCAGTACTTATATCACTTGAATAAACCCATACTACGAGTACATGTTTTATCTTTTTTTTTATATATAATGTTCTTTTAAAACTATTCTGTTAATACTTGTCTGTTTTTTTACAGTGGCAATTTTGCAGCACCCTTTCAACATCCTCAATCATGCCTTTTTATGTATTGAACATGTGATGAAATCATGAGGTATACAGTATTTTTATGGAATATATAAGTTTGGATTGGGAAATGGGATATAGCTCTTTATTCATTTACATACATACTGATTCATCAGCTTTGATACTGAATAATCATATTCAGTAATCATAAATAATTCCTCTGGTGAAAATTTCAAGTTACACTGACTTTAATTAAACATGTATTAACTATATGGAAGAAAATGAAATATAAACTGAAGTATGTAAGATTGATACATTTAAGTGAAATATATATGACGAAAATATGTAAATATATTAATTTAAATTAATATTTTCCATATACCTGGTCCTTTACAATTGGCATGCTTTCAAATTACATGTAGATTCATACAATTATCTTACATGTCTTCTTGTAAGGGCCACATAATCATCATAAAGGTTTCAAAATAAAAATAAACATAATTAAACATGCTTGTATAGCTATGATCTGCAGTATCATCGTAAAAATGTCACTGTAAACGACAGACAAAGTAAAACAAATTATGTAAATAAGTGTAATATAACTTGGTGATATGTAGGTGCTTGTCATATTAGTGTAAAATGTAACTGCAGTGTTAGGTAATATTGATGTTGACTGCAGAAGGTCCAGAATCTCCTATCAGTATAAGTAATAGTAATAGATACACAAGTAATAGTAATAGTAATCTTAATATCAGAAATTGAAAGTTATAGTTATAGTAATAGAAGTGGTGTAATAGATCCCATGTCTGCTCAGGGATGGACAGACAATAGGAGAACACACACACACACTGCTATAGTGTAGCTCAGTATGGCGAGAGTGGTCTTAAGTCAAACATTCTACATGAGAATTCCTGACACACAGGGATTATATAGCTAAATAAGGAATATATATACGTCACAACAGCACTGCCTGACAAATATATGAAAAAAATAATTTGGAATATAGGGCAGCTAGGAAGCCTGGAAAATACATATTTCTTCTGTTACTGACTGATATTAACTGACATCCATTTTGCCACTTGTGGTAATATACTATAATCATGTATACATATACTATTAAAAATATTAATTGGAATCGACGGTAAAAATCGATAATTGAATTAGTACTAGCAGATCACACACACGCCACGCTTCACATGGCTCAGACACTATGTTCATATACTAGGTATGCATGTCATATTGCATACAGAAATTAAATACTTTTTTTCTACATACCATGTGATGATGTGACTAGTATCTCTTTCAGTGGTCATGTTCGCCGTGTCATCCACCAGATCAAGCAGACTCCCGAGTCTTGTGCATGTAACCAGGTAACGTGCACTTCTGTTGAGATTTCCCGCACTTTTGTTTAGCAGCGGAGCACATAATTCAGTTCCTGAATATTTTGCAGTTTCGCCAGAGGCTTCCCCATTCAGCCCGGCACTGGTATATCCGGGACACTTGTACCGACATCGACAAAGCGGAAGTTGGCACTGCATGGATTATTCATTTGGACAGGATCTGACGAGGAATTAATAACAGCGAGCTTGTATGAACCTAATGCTGATTTCAGTAGGTACAACAATCTTTCTGCTTTGTAACAATCAGCGTTCTTGTGCATTTTACTTATGTTAACATAACAATTCAGCTGGTGAAGTGGGCGCGTCACAGCAGTCGCCTGGAAAAGTGGTGTGTCTTTCATTATTATTAGTATAGTAAGGCCGGGGGACCAATGCCTTATACCTGTTGACCCTCTTTTTTCCCGTAAAGACACTATTCATACGATAGGTGCCTGTGAGGCTGGTTACCGTTCAGGCTGAGTTGGAGGCCACTCGGTACGAATGTAGAATAACTCACACACCTCTCTGATGCACAACACTTGCATGAACAGAAAACGTTTTATAACCATCTTCTTAATTTCGTCACTTATTTTCAACTGCCTCTTACTTCTTCATTACATTAATTCTAATCACCATTACGTCCGTCCGTATACGCACATAGCTAGTCAAGACAGTGCGTTAGTGATTCTACATTCGCTCCGGACACTCTAACGCAGATTTACTATACCCTGCCTAAATCTAAACTTGATTTTAAAGGTCTTGTTAAACTAATGTCTTCGCTGTCAGTTGAAGACAGGCAGATGTTGACAGAGGCTCTTGCGGCAACGTCAGAGATGTTTGGAATACCCAAGCAGGCAGAGCAAGCCACTCGCATGGAAGTGAGACCATTGCCCAAGAAATCGGACCAGGCCACCCTTGTGGAGGAGGGTCAACTATTTCATTCGCCTTGGCGTACTTCAGTGAGGACACCTATTGGATCACCGCATGTGGCTTATCGGTTGCCCACATCTTAGGGAATGTACACGTGCACCTGTATCAACCGATTTTGGTTGAGAGGTATGAGGGCCCAGCAAGTACGTACTTAACTACCCACCTGCTGTTACGTCACCAAGTCTATATCTATATGGTTACATGCTCCCAGCAAATCCAACTCGATTGACGACTTTCTCAGGAGAAGGGATGAAAGGAGAGACGTCTTATCAGTAGTGAAATCACGAGGTACGCAATCTGATCAGACTGAATCTATATCCAGATCATCACATCGTACTGGCCATCGTCAAGTGGTTGAAGGGACAGGCAGGACAATTCGCGATCATTTTGGGGGAGGAGGCAACCCCTGCTGAGATAGTCAGCAAGTTAGACTAGATCTATGGCAATATGTTACTGTCGGAGGTCGGCATGGAACAGTTCTTCTCCGCAAAACAGCAGAAGGGCGAAACTATAGCAGAGAGGAGCTGAAGGCTGGAGGATTTCTTTTCGCGTGGCAACAAGTCGCTTATTGTAGCCACTGCTGGACCGAACGTATTAAAGTCAAAGTTCTTCACACGAATTCGATCGGAGCAGATCCAAAACGAGATTCGCCATAAGGTTGAGAATGCCACATACGAACTTGAGACCCGAAGATGGCAGTGGACCATGAAAAAACATTGCACCGCAATCTGCTTCTTCCGATAGGATATTTGTCTCCGGATGTTTCAGAGAATAACACTCAGCATGACACACAGGATATACCAAGAATCAGACAGTTACACCAACGCCGAAACGTTCGGTTGAAACCGGAAGGGTTGATGATACTCTTAGCTCTGGGGAAGCAGATTCTGAGGAGGAACCTGTAATTGTCATGCCACAGCCAAAACCTAGAAGAAAACCGTGTCCCCAGCGATTTCAAAACTCCAACATCCCGGAAAAAGCCAAAACCGACCCCAAGACGACATTCAGCAAGTGAGGCAACGCCGGTTTCAAATGATTGTAATGAGCTGACTGATAGGACACCAGAGTCAATAAAAAATAAGGGACCTGACGTTCCGCGGGATGTTTTGGAGATTGGTGCTGCCACTGATGCAGTCCACACAGTTGAAACTGACAAAATCGTGGGCGACCCGGAAGACCTGCCACGTACTTCAGACCAGTCTCTTCCCAGTATGGCAAGACGTTAAAACCGTACCAGAAAAACGCCAACGTGGTATGATCCTTGTTCCTATAAACAAACCTGTTACTCACCAGACCAAGAATTTCAAGAGCCTTCTATCATTCAAAACCGAATAGTCAATCTAAAGAAGCTAATAGACGCCCTTTCCTCTTTAATGTCATAACAATATATGACATATGTATTTACTTAGGTTTCAGCAAAAAAAAAGTAAAGAATAGAACAATTTATGTAAAATAGGCCCTATGATATATTGCTTTTACTGATATATTCAAATCACATGCCTAATATTACAAATTCCTTGGAGAGATATGATTAACATATTATAATTTATTACTAAACAGCGTGAGCGTACTTGAGCACATAATGGTGAAATTGCAGAAATATTGGTATAATTTGGGATATCGTCATTCATATGTGAAATGGTCATGGTACACTGTCGTATGCTTTTAAAGACTTACGATTATTTGATATTGTAATGTTTTTGTAATGTGATAGTTTGTAGATATTATTATATGGAGGCACTTATCATGTAAGCGATGTTATGAGATAAGTTACTTGCTGATAAAATTGTCTGGGTTAATTGCTGCTGTCTCCATCGAATTGATGTATACACATACATATATATTGTTGCATGTAATATATGGTTAAGTGATACTATTTTATTTCGTACTGAATGTCGGGACGACATTGCCTAGGGAGGGGGGAAATGTGACCGGGTATACTGAGGTCAGTTTTGATTGTTATTTATTTGTTGTGGTCTGTGCATGTGCTAGTGTACAAACTGTGGTATTATTCGCCAGCAGCGCGCCCACGCTGTAATCCACGTCGGAGCATAGCACCTGGGTTGTCACCTTTGACCCGATAATTAATTTCCGTCTATTTTTGATTTGTCTGCAACAACAAGGTATAATTAAATGTGTGATGTAGTAGTAAGCGTTAATTTAATATAGATAATACTATCTACTGTTTATATGTTTTTGTGATATACTGGATGAACTTACTCAATTATTAGTAATATTGTTCATTTGCATATAAATAGCGTACCTAGTTTAGCTGCCAAGTTTCACGATCAACGTTACTATTGAATTGGAGAGTTCAATGTCATGTGTTGCTCTCTTTCCAGGTACGTAATTTTCAGTGTATATCCTGAATTAGTGTGTCAATGTTAATTCAGTAAGATAGGTTAGTCAACATATTGTCATAATAACGCTAATATTATCATACACGAACTAATTCGCTAAATGTGGTCCAAAAGGTAAAATATTCTATGGCCAAATGTGGTCGTCTGTAATATCGTATACTATTCATTAGAGTATGTCAGTTATTATTCTTTCATAATAATGATAATGTAATCATAGTTATTATAACACGCTTATTTTGCTAAATATGGTCAGAAAGTTTGATTTATCTTTGACCAAAGGTGGTCATCCGATCAGCTGTAATGTTCTCCATGTGTAAACACATTGTAAGTGCCGCACATTGTGTTAGCGAAAGATAACTGTAAATCCTGAAAACTGAGTATATTCTGTGTATATTTCCTATTGTACATTTGTCGCCTTTTTAATTATATATATGACTTGGCAGGCAACTATTGAACTGGAGAATTTAATGTCATGTGTTTCTCTCTTTTCAGCACATTAAACCTGTATAGCACATTCTGTGTTGTGCTTCGGATAGTGTTTGTGACTGAGAGCCGTGATTTTTATATGCGGCCCACTACCCCACTTATCGTCCTCATCAACCTCGGTCTGACAACTACTGTTACAGAAATAGCGGCCAACGTGGGGCTGTACATCTTCTGATATGACACAATGGCAAGTGGAGCTACAATGTAACAAGTATTGTGTTTAAAATACACGTGTCGGGTTTTTGCCATGTGCTTTCGGTTGTCCACCAAGTTCCAATTTAGGTGATAGCTGTGGGGTTTGATCAGGTTGACTTCCGGGTATTTCCTTTCCGTGATTCAGATCCCACAGTAAAAACGGAAACTGGAAACAATATTTTCGATTAAGATACATTTCATTATTTCATGTAATGGTCATTTGGACTATTTTGTCTATGTGACAATTTCGCATTTTGGATACTTAATTTACTGGCAGTATTCTTGTACCGGAAGAAATATACACCAAGGTCGAGGACACTCCGATATTGTACCTGACTTTTGGTCACTGTTTACTTTTGTTCAGGCATATATTGGTTTTTTGTCACTGACTTTTGGTCAGTGAGTGTTTACATTTTTACATATACAGTTATTTAACATTCGACTTCGTCACTGATATTTTTATCAGTGTTTACATTTGTTCAGATGTATATGTAAATGCACAATTCAAACTACATGTATCTCCTAGAGAGCTTTTTCTTTTTAACTGGTGGCATATCTCTCTTTCACATGTAGAATACTAGTCCAAGTACTTGCGTCAACAATACCTGTCAAGAACTATTACCTTCCATTTTGTATAAAACCAGCTGGCAGCGTTACTGGATATAGCAGCTCTGTTACTTAATATACAAGTAGTATCATCATCATAATTATCCATATTGGGATCTGTTTTCTTCATTCTTATTGTGCTGTGCATATAACATTTTATATGGACCTATATAGTTAATACATAACAGATAACAAGACATTTTATAATGAATGAAAGACATTACACATACCTCTGTGTGGCCTGAAGGCAAATCTACTGCACCACATGTTACAATTCTGTTCACTGGTCAAAGCAGGAAATGACATCAATGTCATGTGCCCAATGTTGACACTGACCTCTGACATAAACCTCATTTCAATATTAAACAAGCTTCTTAAACACCAGCCAGAGTGGCACAATGCATGCTACACTGGTCCCCAGAGCCACCAAATAAAGGGAACCCGGTTCAAATCCAGAACAAGGCATTAACATTTTTTCCATGAAATTACGCTTTTATCCATTTTAAACAAAGTAATTAATACCTTTCTTAAACATAAAATCAATATTAAATGAATTCACATGTAGTTTGATTTGTGCATTTACACACTCGGCCTCTTATGCATAGGAACTATGCATAATTATTCCCGGATTACAAATGCACATAAACATTATTACACATTATTAGAATAATGGATTCATCTGTTAACATGTAATACTTATTGTATGAAGACAAATGCAAAATGTAACATCAATATTAAAACAACGTTCAGTTTGAGTGGCTTTCGTGCTTTACAATAGGCAGAAGCAAAACGAGCTTATGAATTGGCCTACGAAGATCAGAACTCGAGTTCTGAGTAACACACTTCGCACGTTTCCTTTCCTGTCGGGCTCCGTTTTTGGTAATTCGACCCAAACGCCAAAGATTTCTGGGCATATTGTCGTCCCTCAGCAATACAATGTCTCCAGATTTAGGTTTCTGGTAGTCTTGCTCCATTTCTGTCTTTGCTGTAGAGTCAGCAGGTATTCTCTTCGCCATCTATACCAGAACTGATTGGCTAAATACTGAATCCTTCGCCAACGTTTCCGAGCGTAAACATCTTCTCTTTGGAATTGTCCTCGGGGCGGTTTGACGACGGATTTGAGGTTCAGGAGGTGATTTGGCGTGAGCGGCCTCAAGTCATCCGGGTCACTTAAGACACTGGTCAGTGGACGAGAATTTACAATTGATTCTACCTCACAAAGCAGAGTTCTGAAAGATTCATCATCCACACGGTTGCCAAATTCTCGGAACAAATATGACAGAAATTTTCGCACAGTTTACACCTGTCTTTCCCAGACACCTCCCATATGACTTGCTGCAGGCGGATTGAATGTCCATTTTATGTTTTGCTGTAGCAACTGGTCTCTGAGAGAATTTTGATCCATATCCATGGTAGCTTTGTGTGATTCTCGCTCTGCTCCCACAAAATTAGTTCCGTTGTCACATCGAATCTCCTTGACAGCTCCTCTCCTGGCAATGAAGCGTCTGAGCGCATGAATAAAGGAATCGGTGTCTAAGGAATTTGACGATTCTAAATGAATGGCTCTACTCACCAAGCACGTGAACAGTGCGCCATATCGTTTGACTTCTTTCCTGCCTTCTTTGATAAAGAAGGATGGGAAGAAGTCAACTCCGGTGAAGGTGAATGGTGGAGCAGGACTTACTCGATCCGGGGGAAGAGCTGCCACTTTTTGCTCACAGACGAGTTTGTTTAGACGACGACAGGAGACACAATGGGTTAGCACATGCCGCACAGCTGCATTTCCATTGATCACCTAGTACTTTTCCCTTAGTCGTGCAAGTACATAGTTACGACCAGAATGTTCTAACTGTACGACCAGAATGTCCTAACTGTTCATGTACTGATCTGATGATCAATGTTGTGATGTGACTTTTGCGTGGTAGAATTACAGGGTGTTTCATGTTTCGTGGCAGAATGGATTTTGTAAGGCGTCCGCCTACTCGAATGATATCACGGTCTAAGAAAGGGTCCAGTCGGTAAATCGAGCTTTGGTTCGAAACACAGGCTCTGTTTGCTCGGCCTCGTTGACTCTGAGCTTATTTTGCTTCAGATGTTCAATCTCAGAAGGGAAATGCTGTTGCTGTATGTATTTCAAAATGTATAGCTCTGCTTTATCCATCTCATCCACAGTCAAGGGATGACTCTCTGCTGGTTTCGTTTGACCCAAGTGAGGTTTGTTTGGCTTCTGTAATATGTGACGAAGCCGCAAAAGATATGCCACTGCTTTCTTTAAACGGTGCCAGTTAGAATAATAGACTAGCAGTTGGTCAAGTGGCTTGCTTTGTGGATCCTCATATGGTATGACCGTGCTGAGCGAATGTACAATTTTGTCAGCCTCTGAAGAAGTATCCTCAATAATGATTGGTTGTTTAGGCCATGCATCCTCATGTTTCCTCAGAAATTCCGGTCCTTCAATCCAACATTTGTGCTTTAACATCTGAATGCTATTTTGACCCCTGGAGCCATAGTCGGCTGGGTTGTCTGTTATTGGGACGTATCGCCACTGTTTTGGGGTTGAGAACTCGCGGATCGTTCCAACTCGGTTTGCTACGAACACAGGGAATCTCTTCTTCTCACTACATATGTAATGTGGGACTGTTGTTGAATCTGTGTGATACACAATTTAGTCTGGTTTGTTGTCTAGTTCTTGGAGCATCATTTGGCCGAGGTGTACCGAGATTGTGGCCGCTGTAAGCTCCAGACGAGGTATCGTTGTTGGTTTTATGGGCGCCAGTCTAGCCTTACCTATCAGAAAAGAAGTGTGTATTTTGCCCTCCATGTTGCTTAGGCGTAAATATGCGGCAGAAGCATACCCAATTGAACTAGCATCAGAAAACAAATGGAGTTGAGTTGATGTGACAGTTCCAAATCCTTCCGGATTCAAGCATCTGTTCACAGACACTTCATTTAGCAGTTGAAGATCATTCAGCCACCTTTGCCACTGTATTGTGTACTGTTCTGGAATTTCACCAATCTAATTCTGTTTTTCTTTGCACAGATCTTGCAGTATTTTCTTTGCAGGCAATGTGAATGGTGCAAGGAATCCTAAGGGATCAAAGATGGATGACACGGTAGACAGAATTCCTCGTCTTGTTTCTGGCTGAGAGTTAGTCATGAACGAGAAGCCAAATGTGTCCTTAGAAATACACCACTTGATGCCCAAAGCACGTTCAATCGGCAATTTGTCATAATCCAGTTCGATAGTCTGTATTTCTTTTGCACGCTCTTTTTTCAGGAATGGATGCAAGCACTGCTGTGCTGTTACTGATAAATTTGGCCAAGTAAAAACCCCCTGTTGAGCAAGCAGAAGACAGGTCATTGATCAATTTGACAGCTTCCTGCTCAGTAGCAACTGATTTCAGACAGTCGTCTACATAGAAGTTTCTGTTGTTGTGTGAGACACAGGTTGTGGAAGAACATTATTCTCTGTTATCCTTCTCAGTGCATAGTTACAATTACTGGGAGAGGAAATGGCACCAAACAAGTGCACCTTCATCTGGTACTCATGCAGGCCTGAATCAAGATCACCACCTGGCCACCACAGAAAGCGCAGAAAATTACACTTATCAGATGAAACACGCACTAGAAAGAGATATGTGGTACATGACATAAAAATATAAATGTGCGAGTGTATGTAACGTAGCAATTATGAGTGTAGGAATGTCTCTGTGATGGTCATTCCCCATATCTGTGACTGATACGCTCGTATTGGTAAGATGCTTCTAAAAAGATGTTTTGTAATATTACTTATAATAACATATAACAAAAATACAAAGTCATGACATATCCTATTAAAAAGATGCAGGTACAAACAGATCATTCATATATATATATATATATATATATATATATATATATATTTATATATATATATAGATGTAATTACATGTGGAAAACAAGACAGAGAGGTGCCTACTGCATTTGCTGATGTCCACTTTGTCACCCGATTGTTATAATGCAAGAAGTAAAGTGAACATGGGACCCGGCATCTTGTTCTCGTGCATACCTCAAAAATGTAAACAAATACTCAATGCATGTCGTCCAAGCAACGGAATAACAACTATCTGGCCTATGGCAGAGCCGGTTTCTGGCCCATGTGACAGATACATCAAGTGGACCCTTCAACTTTACACCAGTCACTACTCTTCACAAAGTTCATCCTTGCACACAGTGTCTACAAAGAACTGGCGTGTTCTGTGTGATACAAAGCCATTTGCTATGTATTTACTACTATCCGTGGAGCAAGAGAAGGCAAAGAGAGCCGTTATACAGGATCATAATATTGTTGTGACAGGTAACCTGAATGATGCAAAAAATAATATATATATGCACTACTATGCCTTGTGTCATATGAAAATAGGTGTTGTGGAATGTGGTAAAAACTTTATTAAATTCAATATGTGCTGACAGAGTGATATAGTAAATCAGTGGTTATAATCATGCTGTTGTGTACTGTCAATATCATGTATGTAACCCATATTCCCATAATACATGCATTTTTGAACATGGCATCGGTTGTAAAGCCACATGTACAATAAGAACATGGTGGAGATAGAAACAGTATATTGTAATTTGCATTTATTTGGTAACGCCATTGGCTACAAGTTTGGCCTGTGTAACTACTGTAAAATAATGATTTGAGAGTGCACTCCCATAACTCTGTATTTACAAACTACAATCCTTCCATGCCACACTGTAAGGATAATGTATTTATCCAACAGAACCTATCATACAGGCCACAGACACCTGTTAGAAAGACAAACATGACACACAAATGAAGTTAGGAATGATAAATGTCTGGTCACTATGCAGGAGAATACTCATAAATGTGCGATTGCAGCTTGCACCATCCATGCATGTAAAGTCAACAGTGAATTTCTATATCTTTAACATTTACACTGCCTTCGCAAAAAATATATTTATTTCTGGAGCATTAACGCCGTGTGTTGGGGAAAAAAAGCAAATGGAAAGCGAAAACCATCATAACCAAGAAAGACTAACTGCAGAGTATGTTTTGCCATCTGCACATCATTCGTATCGGTCGTGAGCTTTGTTATGGCTGCACATTTCTGGCCTGTTTGTACTAGTCCTCGGAACTGGAAGTTACTGTACATGTCATTATCCTGTTGTATGGCCATTTCATCAAAGATGATTCCCCCAGCCTTGATGCCTGCTGCCTTTGAGCTTAAGTACCCATCCATTTTAACAGCTCACTGTGTAAGCCTGGCTTCTGCTTGATGACATTTTTATTCCTCTGCAGAAGTGTTTCACTTGGCAATATTAGGAGGCCAGAGTTTCTCAGTTCACTATATGCCTTTGGACTGCGGTTCCACACTGTTAAACAAGGCATGATGATATGTTTGTTCCATCGATGTCCCCTTGGACCTTTGCTTGAGATAAGACAGTTACGATGCGCAATTATCAGTGTTTTCATGTGCTCTGTAGCACCTGGTAGCAGCTTGTCTATCAGGCCAGTAACTTCACTATTTTCTTCCTCATGATTCACAGCAGGATCTGGTGCATGAGGTATTGTCTGGCACTCCCTGCACACACGGGTAGCAGCTGAGAAACTGATCACACCTTCACAATTAATTATACATTATAATTATACATCTTCCTCCTGCTTTTCACGCAGCTAATATAGTCCAGAGATCAGTTTGCCACACATCTGTTTATTTATAGGTGTGATGCGTTTTCCTGTACATTCTGCGTTGTACTTATCAAACAGGATATTCTTGATGACATGCCCATCTTTGTGAAGGACCACAGTGTGATGTAGCCTTCAAATATGATGATGCTATCTTAATTACAGATTATATTTTCAGATGGTACTGCAGGGCTCGAAAAATATTATTGGACCTAATGGTCCTCGAGACATGATCACATTAAAAGACTGTGGTCCTCAACATTTTTACATGTCTCACAAAAGTTAATGACTCTCCCACAGAACATTTGATAGGTAATTGGGCAAATATACTTTGAAATGTCCACGTTTTCTGGATATTCATTCTACTACTGCTACAGAATATTAAGATTGATAGATTATTACAACTACTAAATGATGGTACATTTTGCTCTTCCACGGGGACATGATTGTACTGGCTAAGTATTCCTCATCATATTTTATTCGCCAAAAAATGGGATGAGTGGATTTATCGAGCCCTGGTACTGTGTTGTCTAATGGTTTGTGCCTACAAATGTATTCATAAATTATTTTAGCATACGTATTTTTAATACGCTACAATTCAGTGAGAAAACAATATGACCATATATGTAATACATCCTCATATACCATGCTAGTTTTCTTCTAACATGTCACAATGATTTCCTCCAACAGTTGAATATTATAATAATCTAAACACATGGCCACACGTTTCTATCACATAACATATATTATACAATTGGATCAGGGTTAGATATCTTATTCACAGGTGGCTGAATCACAGGTGGCTGAGTCATCCTGATTAGGTAAAACAGGTTCTATCCTTCTTGGGTGTTTAGTGTCTGTGTATGTTAGCATCTGAGGTGCTTCAACAGGTTTTCCCATCATAACTCAGAGTAAATTGATCACAAATAACAACATTATACAAGAAATGCTGTTGTTCATTTGGTTTTGGGTATTTTTTTCTGAAATTGAGAAGTATTGGCTAGTAATGGCTACATGGGCATTGTTAAGTACTTACTGGGTCAGCTTTAGCCGGCTTTAGCCAGCGGCTGAAGCCTGGGATGGCTCTTACCAGCCAACCCTGATGTTTTAATATGTACTTATTTCATGTCATTGTGATTGATTCCTCTTTCTATTCATTTAATGAACATTTTGGAGAATACATGCATCCCAGCAGCTTTCCACCAATAAAACAATGCAACACTTAGGAAACAATATGATCATCATACAGGCAGATATAGGCCATTTCAGAGGGTAGATATAGTTATTTATTTTGAAATCAATTATCATTCGTGATTAGTAATAGTAATAGACTATTACAGCTTTATTTTTCATGTAATAGTAATAGACTAAAGTTTTTTAGCTGTAATAGTAATAGAAACAGAAGGTAAAGTAATAGAGTAATACATATTACTTTCTATTACTTCCTGTAAGTCCATTGGTCATGAAGCATATCAGCAAATAATGCTGAACTGACTCAGTTCTTGTCTAGTGATCGCCCAGGATGTGCCTATTGTTAAGGCAAGCAGGGGCCAGTTGGTGTCAACTGGTGCTATTACACAGGAGTACTGGACAGAGCAGGTTTCAGCCAATTAACCTATACCTATATCACTATCTGACTTTTGATTACTAGACCATGAATAAACAGAGGCATGTTTGATGTTGAGACAGATAAATAGTGTATTATTATTGTATCTTAACTCACATCAGTCAATATCATGTATATTCTGAATTGCAAAAAGACTTGTTTTCACCAACCAGTTAGCATTTTAATAATACAAATTGCAATAAAACACATTCAAGGAAAAATATAACATTGAACCAAATGTTCATGATCAGCTTTAGATGTTTTCACTACCCAAAATGTAATGCAGCCTACAATGCTATAAATTCCTACCAGTACTTATATCACTTGAATAAACCCAAACTACAAGTACATGTTTTATCTAGGTTTTTTTATATATATAATGTTCTTTTAAAACTACTCTGTTAATACTTGTCTGTTATTTTACAGCACCCTTTCAACATCTTTATTGATGCCTTTTTATGTATTGAACATGTGATAATCTTGAGGTACACAGTAATTTTATGGAATATATAAGTTTGGATTGGGAAATGGGATATAGCTCTTTATTCATTTACATACATACTGATTCATAAATAAATATGATAATCATATTCAGTAATCATAAATAATCCTTCTGGTGAAAATTTTTAAGTTACACTGACATTCATTAAACATGTATTAACTATATGGAAGAAAATGAAATATAAACTGAAGTATGTAAGATTGATACATTTAAGTGAAATATATATGACGAAAATATGTAAAAATATTCATTTAAATCAATATTTTCCATATGCCAGGTCCTTTACAATTGCCATGCTTAAATTATGTAAATAAGTGTGAAATAACTTCGTGATATATAGGTGCTTGTCATATTAATTTACAAATGTAACTGTAGTGTTAGGTAATAGTGATGTTGAATGCAGAAGGTCCAGAATCTCCTATCAGTATAAGTAATAGTAATAGATACACAAGTAATAGTAATAGTAATATTAATATCAGAAATTGAAAGTTATAGTAATAGAAGTGGTGTAATAGATCCCATGTCTGCTCAGGGATGGACAGACAATAGGAGAACACACACACTCTTCTATAGTGTAGCTCAGTATGACGAGAGTGGTCTTAAGTCAAACATTCTACATGAGAATTCCTGACACACAGGGATTATATGGCTAAATAAGGAATATATATACGTCACAACAGCACTGCCTGACAAATATATGAAAAAAATAATTTGGAATATAGGGCAGCTAGAAAGCCTGGAAAATACATATATCTTCTGTTACTGACTCATATAAACTGACATCCATTTTGCCACTTGTGGTAATATACTATAATCATGTATACATATACTATAAAAAAATATTAATTGGAATCGACGAAAAAGAATCGATAATTGAATTAGTACTAGTATATCACATATACGCCACACTTCACATGGCTCAGTATTTATATACTAGGTATACATGTCACAATGCATACAGAAATTAAATACTTTTTATCTACATATATCATGTGATGATGTGACTGGTATCTCTTTTAGTGTTCATGTTCGCCGTGTCATCCACCAGATCAAACAGACTTCCGAGTCTTGTGCATGTAACCAGGTAACGTGCACTTCTGTTGAGATTTCCCGCACTTTTGGTTAGCAGCGGAGCACATAATTCGGTTCGTGAATATTTTGCAGTTTCGCTAGAGGCTTCCCCATTTAGCCTGGCACTGCTATATCCGGTACACTTGTACCGACATCGACAAAGCGGAAGTTGGCACTGCATGGATTATTCATATGGACCGGATCTGACGGATTTCGTCAACAAACCAGACGAGGAATTAATAACAGCGAGCTTGTATGAACCTAATGCTCGTTTCAGTTGGTGCAACAATACTTCTGCTTTGTAACAATCAGTGTTCCTTGTGCATTTTTACTTATGTAAACATAAAAATTTAGCTGGTAAAGTGGGCGGGTCACAGCGGTCGCCTTGAAAAGTGGTGTGCCTTTCTCTATTATTAGTATCGGAGTGCTTATTGACACACGGTCCGAAAGTCTCGGTTACCTCGATTTGGAAGTCTCGGTTACCGTGTTTTAGGTCTCGGGTACTGAGAATGGGGAGTCTCGGTTACCGTGTGTCACCAGTGGTCAGTCATGCATACCGCAATTAAGCTGGCGCACCGTTGCCCCAATTAATCACTTTGATCACTGGTGTCCTAGATCAAAGGGCCAGGTAACTTCAAAGGCTACCCGGGAAACTGGGCGTCATGAAATGTAGTGTTTTTTTATCATTGTGAAGACGTTTCTTTTGCCTTATTGTAACAGGGGTTTTCCAGGGTAATTGTGTAATTAAATTTTTTTTTTCACTGGCCTATTTTCCATCTTTAACGCAAATTATAAACAAAAGTAATGTTCTGTAATATAAAGGAGATGTATAATTTTACAAAAAAAAAACATTTTATTAAAGGTGGTGTTGTTTGAGAGTCATTGTGTATCCTAAGTCGAATTTAACGGCTCAAACTTTGATCTACCACCATAACGTTAATCGTTATGCATGACGTTGATATTGATAAGGTCGCTAAGAAAACGTTGCATTGCATTGTACAAGCTATATTTGACTAATTTGAGCACATTTAGTCATAAAATATCAAATATGGTAGTTATTCTTATACAGATATCCATTTCCATTTATTATAGAATAATAAAAATGTGAAAATAATGCGTCAAAGATAATAAATGAAACAAGCCTTTAAAAATTCTCTAGTTGCATATTTACCTCACCCAGGGCCGCTGCATGGCAGGGCATGCATTAGGAAACACTGTTCAAAGGTCGAGAAGGATGATACTGAAGAAGACTGTATTGGAATATTTAATTTTATATGGAACTTGCTTGAATATTTATGTACGGTATATTTTGTATATAATAAAAATATGTATGCATGTTTGTGTCCGTATCTTAACATGTTTATATTGTGTATATTAATTGTGTATATTTTATATAGCATGATGAATTGTTTGGATTTTCTTTCTTTTTTTATTACAGAAACGTAGTACATGCATAACGTAACAGTACATACATACAAACATACATATAGAAATTAATATTTCAATAACAATTCACATTGAATCGTGAAGATTATTCATGTAGAGGAGAGCAGGTCGGAAAGGTTTTCCCATTTTGAATAATGTTGAGTTAATTTACCTCCTCAAAGTTTCTTAGCGATTACATCATATGTTGAATAAATCTGCTTAACAAAGCTTATACATCCATGATAGTTCGGTAACATTTTGAGACATCTGCAATTACAAACATACTTTTTAGCAACCAGTGTTAGCATATTTAACCATCTATGTTCGCTTTAACCTAACAAAACTTAAAATACTGAAAACTTAACAGAGGAGTTTAATGACGAATTATTCAAAACCTCTTGTATTTTTAACCACAAGTTAGCGACAAGAGAACAATTCCAAAAAATATGTGGTAAATTTTCTCTTACTAATTTACAAAAGGTACAAGTAGGAGAATCTATTAGCCTACATTTAGTCTATGAAGAAATGGGTTTAACGTCACCCGACGTTGTAGTTCATAAAACTGAAAATTCCTAAGTGGTACGAAATGTGTTGTGTCATAAATCTTGGAGAATCCAATATAAACAATCTCCTCTGATATATCAATTAAATCTTGTTTCCATTTCTAAACTACTTAGTCTGGAGTTACTAAATGTTTCTCTTGTTTTCTCTCATCATTAGAGTGCATGTACGGGTTGTGCTTTTTTCTAACGGCGTAAAAGTAAATTTTTACACTTGTTCCAACAGCGGACCAAGTATTCTACCAAAGCCTTACCGTTATAATCTATGAATTAAACCAATTGAATTGTATTATCAAGTATAGGAAACTGCGTAATTGTGTAAGATGTTTTATCATATATATACAGAATTGTTAGGGGTTCGTAATATAGGCAGAACATTCAAAACCATTGTGCCTCTCATCTTCGACGTCACCGTTTTTACATATGACACAGCCCCTTGCTTCAGTGTTTAGGTTCTTGTAGTTATTGGGTGGTATCAGCCTATATATGGTGTCTAAAATCTGTCAGTTTCAGTTCTCAGCGCAAGTATCCCACACCAAAGCCGAGCAAGTGTACTGAACTTTGCTGTCGTCGATCAGGCCATATACTTTTTACGTATATATATACTTAATTATGTTCCGTGCACTGAGTGCTGATAAAACTGATAAAAAAATCTTAATTTCAGAACTGATCGGTATTGTTCAAGCCATTTATGTTGATTATCAGAACGTAACTTCTGGTTCAGATTACGTTGGCAATGCGGCGCTATTTCATTATATGTGTGTATTAATATACATCAATGGATTCGAGTATCTTACTTCTTTGCATCTGAGCACTAAGTTATCCGCGACTTGCAAGGTTATAATCCAATATGAATACTTTCTTGGTTAGACTTGTGTAATCCATAGTGATTCCAAAACCGTAACATCTCAATCAAATGATATCTACATGTCAAACAACAAATGTCTCTTTCAGAGCAGCAATTACACATGCAGAACCTGTGAACACTAAAAAAGGTAACGGAGAGGTCTGTTTTGAATTTTATCACATGACGGGGTTTATGCATATCCCCATAACTCAGACGCATAATCTATAGGACTGTTACTACCATCATAGTATTTAAGTTTGTTAAGGAGTCATATAAGTATAGTATCCTTAAAATTCTTAAACTTGCTCAATACTAGACCAAGTGATTACAATCCAACAGGCGCTAGGAAATCAGAACTTTTGGCCATAAAAAAAATGGATTTTATACCGACATAAGGCTTTCTATTTTTTTCTGCTAAGCCGTTAATATATATATTAAACAGCGTGACGGATTATATCGCCTTGTACCTCAGATAGTACCCCCAAAAAAATTGGTAAAAATATTATTACTTAATCATACATAAGCTGAATAACTACTATATAAACTTTTTTATGGTGTTATAGATTTTGTAATCAAATTTTAGTCCAAACAGCCGCGAGTGAAGAGTAGTTTCCTATATTTACCCATCAATAGCTTTTTTTCCTGCATGCATGCACATGCCCACTTACTAGGGCGACGTGTTTCTATTCCTTGAGGCAAACGATTACTTAATAATGAAGTAACTAAAAAATATGATCAGGACAGGAGCGACCTTTTCGAACCCCATTCTGATCTTTGGCTATATATAGGGTTAAGTTTGTTAAAGTAAGACACGTTATTCTGTAATCGATCAGGCCACGATGATGAGTTCTTGATAAAGATATGACCATTCCATGGTTCGTAGTTACTTAGCCAATTTCATTTTCAGTTTGTTTCTCTGATTTTTAACATGTACACTTTGCATCGTGAAAATCTGGAAAAGTATACATCTCATAAAGAAGAATGTGACAAAATTCTCAGTAATCACGTCTCTATTAAAATTAGAGTAATAAAGTATCCACTTCTCCAGGTTAATAGCTATTATTCATTTATTCAGTATCTATGTGCTTATCAAGTTTGTATATTTAGTAATAAAAAACTATGATTAACTTGCTATATTTTGTATTAATTTCAATAAAGCTTATTTGTTCCTATTATCCTTGTTTATTATTTTCTGATTAGAAAAATAATATTGAATAAAACGAGATATATGTATGTAAATTATATTTTATTTTTAAATTTTTGAATATATTTAAAATTTTGAAATGAGTGAAATAATTTTCATCAGGGATGTAATTTTCATCCCCGAAATTAGTAGCACCCCGCCTGGTAAAAATAGGTTTTAAACTAATTAATATACCTAGGCGATGAAAGTAATAAACTATTATAAATGTTAAACATTTGTGTCCGAGATCAAAGGACCCCTATGGTAACACCTGATTAGTCCAAAGCTACCACTTCTCCTACACGGCCCGGTAATTAACACCTGCTATAGTAACAACAACTCGCGTTATTGACACACGGTTTCGGGTATCACGACGGGGGTGTTAGTGACACACGGTGAACGCCCTGCCATCTAGCGGGAGTGTGACAGATTTGACGCATGCGCAGTTGAACCGTGTGTTAATAAACTGGACCTTATTGGCACACCCCGTGTGTCAATAAGGGCGGCCTATTAGTATAGTAGGGCCGGGACTATGCCTTATATACCCGTTAACCCTCTATATACCCGTAAAGACACTATTTATACGACAAGTGCCTGTGGTCAAGACAGTGCGTAAGTGATTCTACATTCCCTCCTGACACTTTCACCCAGAGTTAATAAAGCCTGCCTAAACCTAAACTTAATTTTTTTTTTAATTACAGAGTTACTAAAGCCTGCCTAAACTTAATTTTTTTTAATTAACAAAAAAAGAGTACATAAGGATACACATAAACGATACAAACATAGATGTACATCTACACAAATACATAATAAACACAACAATACATAAACATATAAAACAAGCATATCACTGGCTATAATTTAACCTTAGGAATGACAGAACCAGATAAAAAAAAAGAATCACACAAAAGAACATACAACACAGAATAAAACTATTTATCCCCATAGTAATAAGTCGAAATATTATTACTTATTTGGTTTATTTATTTTTTTGTTATTTTTTATTTATTTATTTATTTTGAAATGGAGGTTTGCTTAAGCTACTTTATGATGCTTAAAAGTTTTCCCATTAATGTGGTTTTTATTTATTTTACCTCTTTTAATTGCTATATTTTGTTCTATTGAGTGTAAATCTCTCATATACACAGCAAGGCCCTGAAACGTAGGTAGTTTCCTGTAGCATCTACAATTATATATATATATTTTTTGGTTTCTAGTGTAAGCATGTTTATCCAGTCATGTTCACTATTATTAAAGAGAAATTCTTTACTTGATAAATTTGATAATATAACTTTAGACTCTTGTTCGACCATATCTGACCACAGTGTAGCTGTAAAAGAACATTCCCAGAATAAATGAACCAAAGTTTCTTCTTCCTCTTGACAAAAAGTGTATTTACTTGAATTGATAATTTTTAACTTACATAGAAATGGATTCAAAGTCAGCCTACGATGAAGGATGTAATATTGAAATATACGTTGCTTAACCGATATCGTGGTCCCATATATCTTGGAAAATCCCTGGTACACATCCATATCTGTAACTGTGATAAAATCATCTTTCCTTTTTTTGATTGCATTTTCTGGAGGGACTATATGTTGGTCCACCAGTTGGTCATATATAAATGTTGCTGTTTTCTTATTAGTTAACACTATTAAGAAGTTTATGTAAAGTTCTAGGTGATATCATTTCTTTGTTCTCATTGACTATGATTTGTTTCTACCTTCGTAGAATTGCTTGAACTAAACTAATATAATTCAAAAAAATTATTGACCTCATACTTACTAATAAATTCCTTATTCTTTTAAACTTATTCGTACTTTGTACCGTTTTAACTAAATCTGTTACAAATATGACTCCTTTACTGAAAAGCGGTTTGTAAAATAAAATTGTATGATTAATTTTATATGAGAATTAAACCATATACATTGTGACATAACTTCTTCATAAGTTTCTGGATCATAGAAGCTGTTATTGCACCAGTGTTGCATAATTTCTTCCCTAAAAGGATATTTATATTTCATAATATATTTTACATGTTTAGGTGCTAGATTACAATTGAAAGATAATTCTCCTAGTTTGAAAAATCCTAAAACAATTTTCCTCCAGACATTTTGTGGACTTTTATCTAAAAAACGCTTTATCCACGCCAATTTTAAAGCTACATTCTTAATTGAAATCTCAATCATATCCAGGCCTCCTTTTTCAATAGATCCCATAGCTTGTCTTTTTATTAAGTCATTGCGTCTTCCTCAAATAAATTTATATATACGTCTCTCTATTTGTTTCATAAATATTTGACTGGGTGTAGGTAGAACTGAAAGATGATATATCAACTGTGATATGACAAAATTCTTTAATTCAGTTATTTTATCAATTGGTGTAAGTTTTCGAGCATTCCATACTGCTAATATATTATTTATTTTGTTTTTTACTGACCAAAGTTTTCATGTACCATATCTTCAAGTGAGGGAGTGACCTTCACTCCTAATAGTGTTATTCCTTTATCTCTATATACAAGACCTAAATCTTCTACCTTATTTTTCACATGGTTTATTACCTTTCCTTAATATGCCATCAACAGTTTTATCTTTATTGATTTTTAATCCAGAAAATGATTTAAAATCTTCAAACAAATATAATATTTTTTTCTATACTTTTATGATCTTCTACAAATAATGTCGTTTCATCTGCATACTGTAAAATTTTATTTTCTTCACCATATGTATTTATACCTTAATACCTTTTTCTGACCTTATTGCTAATGCTAATATTTTAACACATAATATAAATAAGTAGGGTGATAAGGGGCAACCCTGCCGCACCCCCCTTGATACAGAGAAAAAGCTTGATATCGATCGATTATTGAATACACAACTTGTAATGTCATTGTTTACTGTTTTTATCATTGAGATGAAATTAGAGTCAAAGTTCCTATGTCTGAGTATTGTGTACAGATAATTCCATTCTAAATAATCAAATGCCTTTTCAAAATGTACTGCCATCAACATTGTATTTAATTTTTTCATCTGCATAACTAATTATAGTAATAATTTTATTTATAGTTTCTCCGATATTTCTATCTTTAATAAATCCAGTCTGGTAACTGTGAATCAATTCTGCAAACACACACTTTTATTTGTTTGATAAAAGTTTTGTAATAATCTTATAATTAGTATTTAGCAAAGTGAGTGGTCCCAAATTTTTCAAAATATTTTAAATCTTTCCCTTTTTTGGTAGCAAAGTTATAATCCCTTGTCTCTTTTTTAAAGAAAACTTACCCATTTGCAATGATTATTGTATAGATTTAATAAAATAACTTTATATCTTTCCAAAAGAATTTATAAATTTCAGTAGTAAGGCCATCAGTGCCTGGAGATTTTCCATTTTTCATTGTATTTAAGCTTTTAAAAAATTCTTCATCATTTAATTCTTCAGACCATGTTATGTCAGTCTTGGGTATATTTATCTGATATTTATCTAGAAAGCTATTTAATTTGTTTTCATTGTATTTAATATTTGAAGTATACCTTTTATTGAAATAATCTTCTTTCAAAATTTCTCTCTGATCAATAATTATTTTACCATTAACATCTAATTTATTTATTACTTTCCTATTGAAGTTTCGTTTCTCAAGTTTTAGGAAATATTTTTATTCCTTCCTCATACCATCTGACTTTACTTCTTAACATAGCTGCCCTAGTTTTTTCTTCGATTAATTTATTAAATTCATTTTTAATAGATTCAAAGTGTTTTTTTTCCTAGGTCTGATAATTCTGGATTTTGCAATCTATTTATTTCTTTTTCTAAGACAGTAAGTTTGTTATTCCTTTCCTTTCTTAGCTGAGTACTATAACTTATTGTAAATCCTATGGCCATTTTTTATGGTATCCCACAGCAGGGAAGGATTTGCTTCTTTGTTTTCTGATATTGTATTTAAAATACATTCTTTAATCATTTTTATATAATCTTGATCATGTAATAGTGAATTATTAAATTTCCAAAATCCAGGTCCTGTAACATTGTGAGAATTCTTTAAACCTAAAACAATACCTCTGTGGTCCGTTTTATAACCTTGGACTTTATCTACTACATGGATAAATTCAACAAGTCCTAAAGATATTAAGAAATAATCTAATCTGCTTGCTATAAAGATTGGATTATTACGTGAGGATGTATACTTTTTAACATTAGGATTAAAGTGTCTCCAGAATCTATTAAGTCTAAATAAAAAATCCACTCCTTTATCAATATACGTGTTTGATTTTTTTCAGAATGATAACCATCTAATCTATCCATATGAGGCTCCATTACAATGTTCCAGTCGCCTCCCGCAATAACATTTTCATTGCACATGTTTTCAATCTGACAAAATAAATTATTAAAGAAATTTATATCTGAATTGTTAGGTGCATATAGATTATATAATGTTACCCTAATGTCATCTATAGTGGTATCCATAATAATGAATCTCCCATTTTCATCACAGTTTACACTATGTATATCATGTATAACATTATTTTTTTATCAATATGGCTACGCCTCTTTAAGAAGGGTTTCCACTACTAATAGTTAAATGATGACCCCATTTAGCTCGCCATTTCATAAGATCTTCTGGAACACTGTGCGTTTCTTGCAACATAATAATACCATATTTTTTACCTTGGAGCCAATGGAAAAGCTGTCTTCTTTCCTTACACCCACTGAATCCCCTTGCATTCAGAGATAATATATCTATGTTGGACAAATAAGAAATAAATAATTATATATAGTACTACATATATTCAGTTCCATGTACACATGTTAATCAGAACCAGTGAGAATATATCTAAACATACAGCAATCAATTTGGACTACATAAAAGAACTTGCTGATCTGTATTATTCTGCTAAAGTCGTGAAACAGTTCAACTATTATCACATTCTTATGCCAGTGAGATGTTATAACTCTAACAACTACAGGACAAGCAGAAGACAAAAAAAACCCCATAAAATTACATAAAGAAACCACAAGTGGATGAGAACACATAGTTAACTTCCAAGCCCTTACAGGCAGTAAGTGCTGCTGAATACTAGAGCAGAAAGAGTGCCTGTTTTACTGCATCACCATCATGAAAACTAGAAATACAGTAATAGTGGTGATAGTAAGATGTTTTAAGTTTTTGGTTGCTTATGGCTCATTCTCAGGGTTGTATAAAAGATATAACATTTTTCTTATCCGATCTCACTTGTAACTGCATGTAACCAAGTCAGGCTAACGTAATATAATGACTGCACAAAGTCACAGACTGTTAAATATGTATTTTCATTTAGTGGAAATCTGGTTGCCATACATTTCATAATGTTACATCCTAATATTGAGTGAAAGTATGCAATAATAAGTAATTTATTAAATAAATGAATATATACGTTAAGATATTTCTTGTGCAAAATACAAAATATAAACCGACCTGAGGATTAAAATCTGTCCCAAAGGCCCATCGTGTGGGATGATATAATGTATTATTAGATAATATAATATAATGACTTCGCAAAATCACAGACTGTTAAATATGTATTTTCATTTTAATGTGAATCCTGTTGCCACTCATTTTTCTGTGATGAATGATGTTATGCAACAATAAATCATCATAGAAATACATGTATATATGTTAAGATTCTTCTTGTACAGAAATACAAAATCTACCCTGACCTAAGGATTAAAATTGTCCCAAAGACACTTCGTATGAGTATGATTTAATGTTTAAATTGAGAAAGCTGAAATGTTATGTAGTAATTTATGTGCATGATGCAATATGTAACATGCCTGTACAATTATCAAGGTTAAGGATATAAATAAGGTATAAAGTATCATTGATATCTAGTTTTCAACTGTTTCTGTAATGTAGGAAGACTATTCTTTGAAGAAGGTAAGGTATCATCAGTCTTATAATAACTGATGTGTATTACAGCTGCTTCTGAGATTAGTTAAAATATCATTAAAGTTATGGTTTATTAACTTCTAAACTACATCTGTGCCGTACTTCAGATATCATCAGAATTAGACAGGTTGATCTACCATTATTTCTATGATGCATGCATGATATCGTTATATTTATAATATTTAATTCCGAAAGCTTCTGTTGATGTGGGTAAGATGTCTTGAGAATTAAATTAGTTGATTCGATTATTTTTAGCCAATGCGCCTCCAAAGTGTGTTGCCTATGACATTATAAAATATGCATGTATTTTGCAGGAAATCAAACTTAGGTGAGATATGTTATTGATTAGCAATCCTTATGAGTTTAATATAAAGAAAAATGACCTAAATAGAATAAAGAAAAAGATAATCAAACTTGGGCGAGATAATCTGTAGATAAGTGGTTATGGTGAGTATTGAAAAAAAAATAAAAAATCCATCAAAGCCCTGGTAATTTGTCGCGGTGACACCAAAAGTTGACAATTGGACAGAAATGCGGACAGACAGTGGGTATACCCCAATACTCTTTGTCATATGACTGCCGTGTGAAAACACCATATCTTTCCATTTACTAGATTGTTTTGATTGATGATTTTACTACATAAATTACATCACTCATCAGTTCTCCACCTTACCATAAAATTGGTATACCATAAGAAAGACTTTCCATGTTTTTTTAGTTTATACCATAAGTTTTTTTTCCATATCCCAGATTCATGCTTTTATATAAATTTACTGTTGAAGGTGATTTTTTAAAATATTCATATATGTACATCGCATAAACAACATCAACGGCCCAGCCTAAGTTGGGAACATTTTTGTTTTTTTTTTATAGTCACTATTGGCAACTAACCAACGGAAAAAATCATACACCGGGACTATCAACAAATCAGGTATAATCAACACATGAATGGAACTTACAACAAACGCACAACATCTTCAAGTAATGTCCACACATGTTCATTATCAAAACCAAGTCCTCGAGTGCCTAACAGGCGATATTTTTCTGTTAACCATTGATTATTGTAGTGGTGTTCTTGTTCCCACAGATAACGAACTCCAGCAACGGTTTACAGATGTTTTATTCGCCCCGGCTCGAGTACCAACTAACTAACATGTCCACGAAAACTTGGGACATTAACTACGCGCATGCGCACTAGCTATAACAATAAACAAAATAACATGTAACATTTAAGCCGCTGTTAACCCTACTCTACCAGTTTCGATTAATACAGTTCTACCACTACCCTGCCGGTAGATGTCGCCATCAGCAGAACACGAAATAATTCACTGGTTTACATTTTAATACTACTATTTGACTCTAGATGTCGCCACAATTGATAACAATCTCCCCCCCCCCCTTAAAAGGATGAAAGACTTATAAACATCAACTAAATCACTAATTATTAAGAGTAAACATCACAACATATATAGGTCTACCAATTTCCAGAGGACAGGTTGTCCCTTTAACCTCGGCAGATATACACAACATCTCATTCCCCACCAACCATATGGTGAACCATTTTAACAGGTTATGAGCCTAACTATGCTTCCTCAAATGTCGCGAGAGACATCAATATCCGTTCCGTATTACAATACATTACATAAAACATATTAGAAAATTACTCTCATACCCCACCAGCTATGGTGTCAAGCATAATTTAACAGTAATTGAACCTACCATACACATACCCCACCTACTACACAGGTGTACCAACAAACCGCTCTCTAATGTTACATAACTTTAGGGTTTAATACGAGGCATATACCATAAATATCCTCATAATATAATCATAATATCTGCGATATATGGGTCGCCAAGGAATGTGACCCACTCATAGATTTTACCCCCTAAAGGTAGACTATGAATGACATTTCACTAAAAAAGACATTATAATAAGAATACTATAACCAGAAATCTATTTGTACTTGGTACTAAGTAGGCACTGAGTAACGTAAGCTCCACTGCTTGCCTGACACAATTTACAAGAACACACAAAACAGGCACCATTGGGGACGACATACTCATTACAGAGCCAATACTAGAGCAATACTTGATTTATAAATTTCTGGTGAGATCACCGTACCAGCTTGCTGTTCCTCAAAAAGAATACATTTTAAGTAGACACTAACATATTTCGGTAATCACAAACAAGATTACTGTTCATAAACAAGTAGATAGCTCAACATCACACTAGTATAATTATTACACTAAAGGACCAACTAAGTCTACAGCTGCGAATTCCCACGGCCTAGTGGACCCAATACTTTGCATAAAACCCTGAGGTTAACGATGTGGGTTTTACCTTCTTACATACTGAACAAGAGTCAACATACCTTTTCACATCATCATACAATCCGTCCCAAGTAAAATAAGACTGAATTCTCTTTCTAGTCTTATAACTACCCATGTGACCTGTTGTGGGTAAATCATGAAATGCACTGATAACCCGCAGTTTCACAACAGATGGAAACCAAATCTTATATCCGTCACGGCTCTGACTCGCTAATTTCTCAGTTTTCTTATCAAAGTCTCTCTCACCTTGTAAATAGCTTATAACTAAACCTAACACAGGATCTTGTTTTTGCATTTGTAGGAGTTCTTGATTATTAGGTAAGGAACTGGGAATATTCCTAAACTCCATAGTGGGTCTAGCATCTTGATTAGAATCGGGCGCCTGAGAATCGCTACATAAGGAACAGACAAAATCCAATTCACTAGCTAATGTGGGATCAATATTTACACATATATCATGAAACCAACGGTCACATTGATCACAGTGGACCCAATCTATTACATCTCCTGTAGGTTTGATACAATCAGGGGATTCACATTTACCGTGATTTTGAGTTTGATCTAAGACAAATATACCTTTATTTTTTTTCAAAATACCTTTACCAGATATGCAAAGACCTAAATATATTAATTCTGTTTGGAAAATTTTACTTTTCTTTGGATTTATCGTTAATCCTGCTTGTCTGATTTTTTCAAGAATCAAGTCACTGATATGTTTTCTACATCAGATGAATAAATGACAATATTATCCGAATAAACATAACAATTTGGCCAAGACAATCTTTCAGAACTTTTTATACTAATCTCTGAAATATGGCAGGGCCATTGACTAATCCGAAGGCTAGTACTTTAAATGGATATAAATTCTGTCCCGTAGAGAATGCTGTAATTTCTCTATGTTTAGGTTCCGATTTCACATACCAGTATCCAGATTTCATGTCGAGAGTGGAAAATATGGTTACTCCATGTAAAGAAGTCAATATTTTATCAATAGTAGGCAATGGGTAAGCATCAATTTTAGTAACCGCATTTACTTTTCGGAAATCAATACAAAGCCTGTAATCAATACCTCCTGGTTTAGGAACCATTACAATAGGACTTCTCCAGGGTGATTTAGATTCTTCAATAATACCATCTTTTAACATTTGAGGAATTTGCTCATCAGCAGCTTTTTGTTTTGCAGGGGATAATCTATATGGACTTTGTTTGAATGGTTCAGTTCCTTCTTTTACTATAATTTCATGTTCAACTAAATCAGTCCAACCAGGTTTTTCTGTAATAACATCCGAAAATTCTTCAAATATAGATTGAATGTATTCTGAAACTCCATCCACTATTTAAATTTTCCAAATTTTCATACATTTTTTCATGTTCTACTTTTTTAGAATAACTTGAGTTTTTGAAAAAGTACTGTGAGTTCCAAACAATGTATTTTGAGTTCCAATGAAAGGCCACTTGACAAGAGGTTGAAGTTTCTCTGACCATGCAATTTGATAAGCAAATTCAATAACCAAACCAGCACCTGCACAACAATCATTCCCTTATAACATTGGAGTTTGGAGATGTGGAGTTACAATACATTCAGTTTGGTGAGAATATCCAACACACTCGAGATCAACTAGAACATATCCAATAGCAGAGAACTCTGATCCTTCAAACCACCTCAAAACCTGATTCCTCTTCTTAACAATGGTGAGCCCTAAATCATGACACAAGTCTTCTCTGATCATTGAAACAGAAGATCCAGAATCAACCAAACTATAACATTCCTGACCATTTACTTTAAGTGTTACTAAGGGTCCATTTTGGGAAGTGGGTGGAAATCTATCAGATGAAAATACAGAACAATCCTTACTCAGAAATTTCGGAATAAACTCTTTAGTATGAACACTGAATTTTGGAATAAATTCTTTGGCATGAACATTTAATGGTTTTGAAGAATGGCATGGTCATTTGTCAGTTGGTTCAGCTTTTACATGTGAATTTCTTTGCTTTTGTTTGTTAGGGCAATTTCTTTGAATATGACCAAATTCACCACAGAGAAAACATGCCGAAGAGAATCTTCCTCTGCCTACTGATTTATATTGAAAAGTATTCTTTGGAATAGCCCCAGAATTAACTGAATTTTTGGTATCAGAATCTTTCTGACCAGATTGTTTAGGTTTAAATCCAGGTCCCTTGTAAGCATAGCCTGTTTGAGGTCTTTTGAATGTCTTTTCCTCTCTCAGCAATTTTTTCTGCAGAACATGATCATCTGCAATACCAGCTAATTCTCTGACTGTTAACCCTTCCTATTCCACCAACTTAAATTTCAAATTGTCATCAGCTACAGAATTTAACATTTGGTCCATAACCAGTTTATCAAATATAGCTGTGACTTCCTCATCTTCCATTAATCTATCACTAGGTTGTACCCCCATTCCTAAATTTAAGGCGGTAAGCACTAGGAGTTAATTGATATCTGTGCAAGATAGCATGGATCACTTTATCATAATCCCTTTGTTCTTTCTGGGAAAGTGGATGATAGGCCTGCTGAGCATTTCCAGTAAGATATGGTTCTAAATAATGACTCCATTCACTTTTAGGAATTTGATATCTATTGACCAAATTCTCAAAAGTTTTGATCCAATAGTGGATATCATCTCTACCTGTCAGTTTAGTCATTTCTTTGATCTTAACATGGGATTGACTACCTGCTTGTTTAACCATTATCTTCTCAAGAAGATTAATAAATCTATCATTATCCTCTTTCCTATGCTTTTCCATCTCACTAAGGACAGACTGGAGAGAAACATCTGACATACCCTTAAGAGATACTCCAGGCTCTTTCATGTCAGGAATCTCTACTAAAGCATCTATATGCTCTTCCTTAGTATTCAAATAAGACAATTCTAAATGATTATGTTCACACAATTGAACAATATAAACTTTAGTATATCTACGCAAAATAGCTTTCTTTTCATCTCTTGAAGCCATGATGGCATTTAAAAGAAATCAACTATTATTAGTACGGAATTACCTTCTTTTATTTCTAAGGATAAATGGCTCACTATCTTTTAGCTGCCGCCCAGACGACAGTTCACCAGACCCACATGAGCTATAGCTGCTGGATGCCGCCAAGGCCCCGAATGGGTCTCCCAAGAAATAATGACACGCCAGCAATCCAACTAATATAATAAGGAGCAAAGCCCCTGGTTGATAATAAGAAAATAATAAGAGTATCACTGCCTCTTAAAATCCCACTCCTGCTCTTCCTCAGAACTAGAACATTTATTGTTCTTAATTGGCAAGCACGGGTGAGTTTATTAAAGATCTTCCGCTTTAACTACTCCCCTGGATGTACCCCATCCCTCAACAATGAGAAATTTACCTTTCTGACTACCTTCTCATAAGACTTCCCTGGCTTGCCTCTTTTCTTGATGGAAGTGCGTGTTATGTCTTTAATGGAATTGACAAAAATAAAACCGGACTGACGGGCTTGAGAGGTAATGAAATGATTGATAGTGAGTATATCAAAATCTAGAGTTTTTTTGCTGGACTTCAAATTGAGCATCAGTAGAATTTAGTAAACTGAGCTTTCCAGTTTGGACATTATGTTGACAGGCAGACTTAATATTGACAGGAAGAATGGTGTTCCAAATGATAAAATAGCCATGTTGTTTGACATAAGAGTTGATATCACTAACAAGATTCTGTACACGTGTAATTCTATGAGGGTCAGGATTATATATAATTTCTATGCCATGGGGAGTAGTTCTCTTGTTGACGAAATCACAAATACCAGCTGAAAAAATAATAGTAAATTCCGTTTTTGTATTAGAATGTGTACGACCCTGAAGTTCATGGAACAAAGAATTCAAAGTAGCCCCGCCCCTACACACTCCAACAACGGAATCCTCAGGCGAGAGCCGCGCATTTGCCCGAAAGTAGTCGGCTAATCCCTTCCCCCTAGAATCAGAGAGGAACAGAAAGGTGGACATGGAGGGACGAGTTAACAACCAGAAATCAGAGAGAACGACAAAAAACACCCGAAGACAGGCCAAAAAGGAAACTAACTAGAAAACAGAGGAAAATCACTTAGCTGAGGTAATGAAATGATTGATAGTGAGTATATCCAAATCTAGATAAACAACAGGAAAAGGAAGTAACAAGAAACAGAGCATGATGGGAAAAAAACCGGAATCCAAAGGTGTTACCTCAAAAGCACATGGCAGCTCCAAGTGAGTCGGCAGCCGGCGACGTTGGGCGCCATTTATGTAGTGGTGTTCTTGTTCCCACAGATAACGAACTCCAGCAACGGTTTAGAGATGTTTTATTCGCCCCGGCTCGAGTACCATCTGACTAACATGTCCACGAAAACTTGGGACATTAACTACGCGCATGCGCACTAGCTATAACAATAAACAAAAGAACATGTGACATTTAAGCCGCTGTTAACCCTGCTCTACCAGTTTCGATGAATACAGTCCTACCACTACCCTGCCGGTAGATATCGCCAGCAGCAGAACACGAAATAATTCACTGGTTTACATGTTAATACTACTATTTGACTCTAGATGTCGCCACAATTCATTACATAGTCTCCCATAATCATAATAAATTTAACTCGTCACGAATTCCAGAATATAAGACGGGGGCCAGACTGTTCTAATTGTCACTCTCCGCCTTGGTGACAAGTCTTGGAAGTAGAGAGAATTCAGCGGGAGAACCACGTGTCATCTGTTGACGGAAGAGGCTTAGTGACAGCTGCGTTTGGCATAATCTGCCCATGTTACGGTATCTAAGCATCGTTGGTAGGGACCTGTTTGCCGTTAATTATCAGCCGGCCGTGCCAGAACTGTACTTTTTGTTTGTCCGTGAATGCCTGTCTGATTTGTGGCCCGGCTTTCTTCTTCAAATAATAATCTTCCCTGACCAAGTCTTCTACAACGTGTGCGGCGTGTCCGTCCTCTTGACCTCGTTTCTCTCTTTGTGTTTTTAGTAGTGTGTTTCGTACCGGTCTTGCATAGAATCTCTCTATAATATGTCTATTGCCCTCAGATTTTTGTTTACCGGTTCTATGAGCGTTTTCAATAGCTTCCAGCCCATTAATTGTTTCAAAATCATCATTCAGGAGTTTTTCGTTAACAATATGCTCTGCCACAATCTTTTTACAGTCCTCCTGTTTTTGTTCTGGGATCCCAATGAGTCTCAAGTTAAACTCCCGGCTATAAGTTTCCGAGTCCAATAACTTTTCCTTTAATGAAGAAATCTGCTGCTTTTTCTCATTGTTTTCTGATTTCAGTTCATTTACTTCAGATTTCAGAGCTTTATTTTCTGCTTCAATTTTTGCCAATTTAGTCACTGTTTCTTTTAGCTCAGCCTGTGTAAATTCAAGACTTTTCACTACAGATTCAACTTTTGAGTTCAATTAAGCATAATTAGTTTCTGCTTTCTAGACCACTTCTAATATGTGAAATCCCTTCACAAAGTGATGTTTTAAAGTCATTCAAAGCAGTCTGCATTACCTCTTGAAGTTGGGTGCACTTAGCATCTACAACGTCCATTATTGAACCACTTGCGTGAGCTGACTCTGGTTCTCGCCCGTCTTTCTGTGAATGGTTGGACTTTTTCTGCCCTTGTTTTAAATATTTCTCCATATAGCACTTAGCATCTACAACGTCCATTATTGAACCACTTGCGTGAGCTGACTCTGGTTCTCGCCCGTCTTTCTGTGAATGGTTGGACTTTTTCTGCCCTTGTTTTAAATATTTCTCCATACTTGGTTGCTCCAAAGATGACATATCACTTTTGCTTTTTGACCGTGTAGTAATTTGAGACACCTGTGACATATCCAGTGAGATACTAATTTACTGAGAGAGCACATGAAAGTGTGTCCACTCATTCGGCCATATTGAACCAGAAGTCTCACCTAAACTTGATGTGAAAGTTCTTGATAAACAAATGTCTTCGCTGTAATCTGAAGACAGGCAAATGTGGACAGAGGCTCTTGGGGCAACGTCAGAGATGTTTGGAATACCCGAGCAGGCGGAGCAAGCCACTCACACGGAAGGGAGACCACTACCTAAGAAATCGGACCAGGCAACCCGTGTGGAGGAGGGTCAACTATTTCATTCGCCGTGGCGTACTTCAGTTAGGACACCTATTTGAGCACCACATGTGGCTTATCGGTTGACCACGTCTTAGGGAATGTGCACATGTGCACCTGTATCAACCACTGAGATTCCGAAGTATGAGGGCCCAGCAAGTACTTACTGCATCTACCCACCTGCTGTTAGGTCACCCAGTCTACATCTATATGGTTACATGCCCCCGGCAAATCCAACCCGATTGACGACTTTCTCAGAAGAAGAAATGAAAGGAGAGAAGTCTTATCAGCAGTGGAGACACGAGGTACGCAATCTGATCAGACAGAATCTATATCCAGATAATCACATCGTACTGGCCATCGTCAAGTCGTTGAAGGGACAGGCAGGACAATTCGCGATCCGTTTGGGGGAGGAGGCAACCTCTGCTGAGATAGTCAGGAAGTTAGACAAGATCTATGGAAATGTGTTACCATCTAAGGTCGGCATGGGACAGTTCTTCTCCGCGAAACAACAGAAGGACGAAACTATAGCAGAGTGGAGTTGTAGGCTGGAGGATTTCTTTTCGCGTGGCAACCAGTCGCTTATTTTTGCCACTGCTGGACCAAACATGTAAATGTCAAAGTTCTTCAAAGGAATTCGATGGGAGCAGATCCAAAACGAGATTAGTAATAAGGCTGAGAATGCCACATACGAACTTGAGACCGAAGATGGGAATGAACCACGAAAAACATTGCACCGCAATCTGCTTCTTCCGATAGGATATTTGTCTCAGCACACAGCATGACACACAGGATACCAAGAATCAGACAGTTAAACCAACGCCAAAACGTTCGGTTAAAAACGGAAGGGTTGATGATACTCTTAGCTCTGAGGAGGAAGATTCTTAGGAGGAACCTGTTATTTTTTTTATGCCACAGCCAAAACCTAGAAGAAAACCGTTTCCTCAGCGATTTCTAAACTCAAACATTGCAGAAAAGCCAAAACCGACCCCAAGACAACATTCAGCAAGTGAGGCAACGGCGGTTTCAAATGATTGTCATGAGCTGACTGATAGGACACCAAAGTCAATAGAAAATGAATGACCTGAAGTTTCGCGGGATGCTTTGGAGATTGGTGCTGCCACTAATGCAGACGAAACAGTTTATACTGACAAAATCGTGGCAGACCTACCGCGTACTTCAGACCAGTCTGTTCCCAGTATGCCAAGACGTTCAAGCCGTACCAGAAAGACGCTAATGTGGTATGATCCTTGTTCCCATCAACAAACCTGTTACTCACCAAACCAAGAATCCCAAGAGAATTCTGCCATTCGAAACCGAATAGTCAATCTAAAGAAGCTAATAGACGCCCTTTCTCCTTTAATGTCATTACATTATATGACATGTATTTACTTAGGTTTCAGCAAAAAACAGTAAAGAATAGAACAATTTATGTAAGATAGGCCCTATGGTATATTGATTTTATTGATATATTCATATCACATGCGTTATATTATGAAATACCTTGGAGAGATATGATAAACCTATGATAATTTTTTACTAAACAGCGTGAGCGTACTTAACCACATAATGTTTAAATCGCAGAAGAATTAGTATAATTTATGATATCATCATTCATATGTCAAATGGTCATGGTACACTGTCGTATGCTTTTGAAGACCTAGGATTATTTTATATTGTAATGTATTTGTAATGTGTACATATCATTATATGCAGGCAACTATCATGTAAGTGATGTTATGAGATAAGTAACTTGCTGATGAAATTGCCTGGGTTAGTTGATGCTGTCTCCTTCGAATTGATGTATACACATACATGTATCATATATTGTTGCGTGTAATACATAGTTAGGTGATACGTAATCCTCTGATCCCAACGACACATGGACTACAAGAACAATAGGCATTACAAGACCATAGAACAAATCCTGTAAGCCAGTAACACCCACCAGGAAACTACTACCAGGCTTCATTTACACCTGAAAAAGGGGGCTGAACCCCCGAAAGCTTGTGTCAAGAGTGACAACACCAGCTAGTCTACATAAAGGTATCATATATCTACTTCACTTACTTATATATACAGACTAGCACGGCAATTCAAACCTTATATAGTGTGTCAATGTTAATTCAATATATTGTCATAATAACGGTAATATTATCATACACGTACTATTTCGCTAAATGTGGTCCAAAAGGTAAAATATTCTATGACCAAATGTGGTCGTCTGTAATATCGTATACATTAGAGTATGTCAGTCTTTATATTTTCATTATACTGGTAATATCATCATAGATATTATTACATGCTTATTTTGCTAAATATGGTCAGAAAGTTTGATTTATCAACCAAAGGTGGATATCCGATCAGCTATAATGTTCTCAATGTGTAAACACATTGTAAGTGCCGCACATTATGTTAGCGAAAATTAACTGTAAATTCTGAAAACTGAGTATGTTGTGTGTGTATTTCCTATTGTACATTTGTCGCCGTTTTAATTGTATATATGACTTGGCAGGCAACTATTGAACTGGAGAGTTCAATGTCATGTGTTTCTCTCTTTCAAGCGCATTAAACCTGTATAGCACATTCTGTGTTGTGCTTCGGATGGTGTTTGTGACTGAAAGACGTGATCTGTATGTACGGCCCACTTCCCCTAGCAATTGTTCTTAACAAACCCCGGTGTGACAACTACTGTTACATAATATATATATATATATATATATATATATATATATATATATATATATATATATATATATATATTGAGTGGCGTTTTACAAAAGTACTAAAATATATTACGACACAAGAGTTAAAATTTAATCGAAAAGAAACATTTTCAATTTTCGTATAAAGTAAGCAATATTTCGCTTCATTTAACATCATTAGGAAGTTTATTGAAAAGAGAACATCCAGATGATGAAAATGCCAAATCAACAAACATTATGTTAGCATTCCTTTTCCCTGACTTTCCTGGACTTCAAGCTGGATTTCTATGAAAAACCTAACTCACCAAATTCATTTTCTTCTCAAAAACGTTATTCTACTGCAAACAAAAATTTTATTCGAAACATTGTAACTGAAAAAAGGAAAATGAAACTAGAAAGTTGGAATTAATAATGTTATATTCAAAGAACCATACACTGTTATTAAAGCATTTATCATGTGTATAAGATTATCGCACAATAACAACAAATGACTGTGTACTTTGTTACCTGTGCAAATTCATGTCCTTGTGTAAAATTATATATTAGTTGTGTATTACTGCGGAGTAACAAGTGGCCTTTCATAAATGGTTGGTGCTACATGTTAACATTTTGTCTATCCATGTTATGCATCATCAACTTGCATGTGTTTACAAAAGAACAAATGGAAATAAGATTTTACCTACAGATACAACACTACTTAATTGAAAGTAAAATAAAAATGAAGTATGAAATTATTGAATGCTACCTAATGAGATGTAAAAGCTATCCTACCTGATAATTAACTGCATTCATCATAGCCATTAAATATTCCCTGACTTACATAATCATCATAAAATTCCCTGACTTTTCCCTGTCCTTGAAAACATAATATTTTCCCTGACCGCTGGCAACCCTGTACGCAGTTAGAGCCCCGCAGTTTCAACAATATACTATCAGACAACACCTACCATGTTTTTTTTTAATTATAGTTTACTACGATATCAGTGCAACAGGATAGGTGAGCGCTGCACATTTCCAAGTTAGGGTTACCTGCTCAATATAATTGCCTACTGAGTGGTGCTCAGTGGTGCCATCACCACCGCGCCCCATGCTTCAGACCGTTTCCAAATCAATCCCAACACATGGGCCTTGGGAATCCATAAATTAGCAAATAAAGATCAGAATCGGATTCTGCGACCCAAAAAACCCTGAAATTGTTGTATTATTTTTATACCATTTAATTAATTAAGCTTGGTGGATTCTAGGACTTCTTGTGGCCATTTTTGGATATTCCCAAATTTTACTACTTTCTCCCAGTAGAATGTCTAAGGACTTTTCATATGTTCAGAAGCATATCTTTAGGGGTACAAAACAAATGGGAGAGCTTTTGTTGCAATTCATGAGAGGTCATGTTACAACATGACTGTACCTCGAGGACGCACGCGGGCTCCCACAGACGCCATTTGCTTCAATGGTTGATAAAAAAGCAGATGCATGAAGAGCTGCATAAACCGGTCTAGTGAAGATTACGAAGAAGATAGATTTACATTATTTTATATGACAGTATCATCTATATGTTTATAAAGTCAAATTCACCAGACAGCATGATCCTGTATTCCACTTTCAAAGAAAGAAAAGGAAAACATTAAAATATATCGAATGTTTCCGAATACTCTTTAAAACACGTTTTTAGTTTGGATACTGTATGCGTTCTCTGAGGGGTATCTAAAGTCAAACTTACAATACCGATCGGCCTTGAGATCCTGGATTGTTATGAACGTATTTCTCAGTGTCAAGTTTAATATACTTTACTTTAAATCCCAGAACAAAACCATTTATTTTCATCGTCGCTGAAGTAGTCGCAATACAAATAATCCCTATTGAAAAATTAAGATATTGTTATTTAAAACTGACCCAGTATGTAGATTGCTTCACCTATAATTATGAGACATCCGGTTAATGGCGACACCTAGATAGACGTGTTTCAACAGCGCTCTGACTATTAGTGTCAAATTATTGGAATAACTGTTGCCAGAGGATAAAATGTCAGCACAACGCAGACAAAAAGCAATTGAACAAACTGTGGATAGATATTTGCTAAGAAAAACGAGCCAAATAGTGTCTGAGCAAACGGAAATAAGTGGTGACGTTAACACTGAGGAAAACATGCCTGAGGTGTTTAATGAAGCGTGCTATAGGAACATCATGGACGCAATTAGAGGCTTACAGACTCAAATAGGTGAGACACGAGACTTTATCATTGGTCATATCACTAAAGAATTTGACAGTAAACTAAAAGTGATAGAAACAAGTTTAGAAAATGCCCATGAAAACATAGAAGATTTAAAAAGAGAAAACAAAAGTCTTGCACACAACTCCAGGTTGAACGTACTGCACGAGAAGCAGCTGATAATAAACTTTCTGAAACCAAAAAGGACATAACAAACCTAAAACGTCACACTCGGGAGTTTAATATACGTGTCCCCGGTATCCCTGAAGAACGCGGTGAAAGGGTGAGAGACAAACTGGTAGATTTTATACATGACCATGGTTTAATGAATGATATGAACAAACAGGAAATAAACAAAGAAATCGAATACACTCACAGAACTGGACAAAAACGGAATGGTAAGGTGAGACACATAATTGCAAGACTGCACAGTAGAGAGAGGAGGAACCAGTTGTTATTAAGGGGAAAACGACGAGGAGAGGAGGGCCGTAATTTAATTCAGGAGGATTTTATCCAGGAGGACTTTGAAAAGCGAAGAAAAGCGCTGCCGCTGATGCGACAAGCTCACACAGATGGCAAAAAATCCTGTTTCATTAGAGGAGAACTTATTGTTGAGGGGCAAGTAATACCCATTTAACTAATTCAGTGCCCACACACAGGTGGACTCATGTATTAGAAAATGAATAATGGTCTCCAAGAACTTCGTGTGCACTAACCACAAAGATTAGTGATGTTTTATTTGTTAGATAAAGGTAACCAAGGGTTTTCATAGGTGATATCACCAGGGACAGTGCGCGACCGCGGGAAGTATTGGGGCGACCCCTGTTGGTCGGATTGGGGATCAAGTTACAAGTGACTTGTGTGTGCAAACACCTGGCCAACAATTCCTATATTAGGTGTTAGTAAATCTAGACTAAGAACGCAGTAGAACCAAAATGTAATTTGCGTAAGTTTATTATTTTTCTGTTTCATACTGTTAGTAAATGCCATATATACTCACATTTTCGGTCAGGATTTGTGCAACAAAAGCAATTGTCATTTAAATAATTTCTTGAATCTTATCTCCTTCTTTTACTTTCTTATTTAAATAGTTTTATGCATTTTTAATAGTTATTCAGGTGCTATACAGCAGCAGTTAAAATGAAAATAATGGTGTCAGGAGCGTTGTGATCTATAGTCGTCATACCACATTAACTGTCACTACCAATTCCTGGTATTGTAATTTCTTTTTTTTTTTTTTACACTGCTAGGTAAACTGATTGACAGTTGACAAGGTATTATCATTAATTATAATTATAAACAAGATCAGTATATCTTAGATAAGGTCTGTGATACTACCTTGTCTTTGGAGTATATAACCTATGTGGTTGTGTTCTCCAAGGAGCTGTTGTTTTGTACCACACTCACTAACAAACATGTGGGTGCAGCAGATCTCCAATGTACATTTGTTGTTTGGTTCAGTTAGGTTAATACTCATGATTGGATGGGGTCATTTAGCGGTGGGGGTAGGTCAGGAAGAGATTTTTTTTGTTGTATTTAGTTATTTCACTCCACATAATATTTACTATGTTGTTACATGTTTTGTATGTCAAACACAACACTTAAGCTTTTAAGTTTAAATGTTCGGGGTCTCAATAACCAACTGAAAAGAAGGTCAGTATTTAGATGGGCAAAAAAAGAATATTGTGATGTACTTCTTCTGCAGGAAACTCATAGTTGTAAAAAAATAGAAAGTATCTGGAGGAGTGAGTGGCGCGGACAGGTTTTTTACTCGCATGGATCTTCAAATAGTAGGGGAACAGCAATATTGATGAGACAGCAATTAAACACAGATTGTGTCAAGTTATTATATAGCTCTAAAGATGGTAGAATTTTGGCTATAAAACTGATAATAGAACAAACTTGTTATGTAATTATGAATGTTTATGCTCCTAACTATACTTCAAATCAAATTTCTTTCTTAAAGAATCTCAATAGAATCTTGCAAGAATATGTTTCACTAAATGACATACTTTTCATTGGAGGTGATTTTAATGTAGCTCTCAATATAGATTTAGATAGGAGAGGTGGTGCTTTATGTTTAAAAGACTGTGTAAGGAAAGCTGTAAAGAAAATAATGAATCAATATAATTTATTGGATATTTGGCGCACAAGGAATCCATTTAAAAGGGAATACACTTGGAGAACAAAAAGTGAAAGCATATCATCCAGGTTAGATTATTGGCTTATAACAGAACAGTTTCAGGATTATGTAGTAGATGCAGATTTATTCCCATATATCAAATCTGATCATTCCTTTATAAAGTTGGTTATATGCACCGATCTCCTTCATTCTACAAGGGGTAAAGGATATTGGAAATTAAATAAGTTTTTACTAGAGGATGACCAAATAATCATAGATTTAACTGAATCCATACATACCTGTTTGGAAGAATAGAATGATAACAAAGATTATATTAAAATATGGGAGTATATAAAATATAAAGTAAGAAATCTATTTATCAGAAAAGGTAAAGAAGCAAAAAAGTGTTCAAAAGCAAGAGAAGATGACTTATTGGATCAGTTAAGAAATCTTCAAAATAACTTAGTAAATTTAGATGCAGAGAGTGAAAAGAGAAAAATGGAAAATATACAAAAAATAAAAGCTGAGTTGGAGGAGATAGATAATCATAAAACACAAGGACTGATACTGAGATCAAAGGTCAGGTGGTTCGAGAAAGGAGAAAAGAGTAGTAAATATTTTTATAACTTAGAAAAGCATAATGCAGTCAGAAAATGGGTGAGAAAATTAAAAAAGGAAGATGGAGAATTTACTGTTAATCCAAGTGAGATAATAAGTTTGGAAAAAGAATTTTATTGTAAGCTGTACTCATCAAATTATAAAAAGTCACTTGAACAAATTGAAGAATATTTGTCAGATATTAAGACTCCACTATTATCACAAGAAGAAAATAATTTTCTGTGTAAACGAATTACCATTAGATGAATTATATAATACAGTTAAATCATTTCAAAATAATAAAAGCCCTGGAAATGATGATTTGCCTATTGAATTCTATATGAAATTTTGGCCACAAGTAGGTCCTCTGTTAGTGAAATCTTTCAATAAGTCATTTGAGGAGGGTATACTATCAGTATCCCAGAGGCAAGCAGTTATAACTTTATTAGATAATAATAAAGACCGTACCTTGTTAAAAAATTGGCGGCCAATATCACTCTTAAATACAGACTATAAAATTTTATCCAAAACACTTTCTGTTAGACTTTCCAAGCTTTTGCCAAGAATTATACATTCTAATCAGACTGGTTATGTGAAAAATAGATTCATTGGTGAAAATGTCAGATTTGTTCAAGATTACTGGATTACACAAAGGAAAGAAAATTCCTGGTATGGTAATTGCATTAGATATGGAAAAAGCCTTTGATTCTTTAGAATGGACCTTCATGCTGGAAACACTGAAAAAATTTAAAATTAGAGAAACTTTTTTATCTTGGATAAAGCTGTTATACAATGATATAAGCAGTTGTATAATTAATAATGGTATAACATCTGGCTATTTTAAAGTTGAAAGGGGTGTCCGACAAGGAGACCCTCTGTCTCCCTACCTTTTTATATTAGCTATAGAAGTTCTAGCAATTAAAATAAGAAATGATACAGCAATTAAAGGAATTAGAATAGGGGATGAACAAGTTAAACTTCTACAATATGCAGATGATACAATTGCAATTCTTTCAGATAAAATATCAGGTAGTAACATTTTTAAAACATGATAAATTATTTGGAGAATTTAGTGGACTGAAATTAAATTTAGAAAAATCAGAAGGCATGTGGATAGGCAAAAATAAAAATAGTAAGTTGAAACCATTTGGTATTAACTGGCCAGATAAACCAACAAAATTTCTTGGAGTATTTATATCATATGATAAACATAAATGTGAAGAGCTAAATTTAGAGGATAAATTAAAACAAACTGAAAAGACTTTGCAGCTCTGGAATCAAAGAAATTTAACAATGCAAGGAAAAATTCAAATAATAAAAACATATGTAATATCTAAATTTAATTATTACTTTAGTAATAATAGTATATCAGAAAAATACGTAAATAAACTTAATAAAATTATATTTTCCTTTTTATGGAATGGTGGGAAAGAGAGAATAAAAAGATCTGTCTTAGTGCAAGAAATAGAAAAAGGAGGTTTGAATGTTCCACACCTTCAGTCACTCTTTTTGGCATCAAGGGTGGGCTGGATTAAAAGATTTTTTGAGTGTGAAAACAGACCCTGGAAAGCTTTATGGATTTATAATCTGGAGAAAATTTGTAGAGATATGGACATGTTATTTAATTGTAATTATGAACCTAGCTTATTAAACTTAGAAAATGTTAATAAATTTTATAGAGAGGTCCTACACAGCTGGTACCTCTTAAAGTTAGACTTCTATGCAGAGGTGAACATAAAAGAACAGTATGTGTGGCATAACAAGCACTTTATCTTAAATAAGAATACATTCTATTGGGAATCATTTTATAAAGTAGGAATACAAAAGGTACAGGATTTATTTGATGTACAGAATCATGTCCTATCTTTTGAGTACTGGAAATCTAGAGGGTTAAAAAGTGTATATTTTATTGACTGGTACAATCTAATTTCATTAGCCATAAAACAATGTAAAGTGACTCATGATCAGATTAGTACAATTGTGAAAGGAGACAACGTGGAGTCTGTTAATCATATATTAAATAGTTTACAAATTAAAATCCAGAAATCTATTGTGCCATTAAGTAAGTTAAAGTCACATCAGATCTACCAGGTATTAAGAGATAGGATATGTTCTGTACAACTGACTAAGCCGAAGATATCAAAATATATAACCAATACATCAGAAGATGTATTTATACTTTACCACACAGAGTTTTGTATGATACTAAATCTAGGATATTTCAATAAATTTCTTAATAATATTTTAGTAAACAATTATTGGCTCATGAAATGGAAAATTCAAGATTTTGATTATTGTACGTTTTGTGAAGGAGAAGTGGAAACAATTAACCATTTGTTTTGGGATTGTAAGATAACTAGGAAATTTTGGATGGAGTTGAAGACTTGGTGTACCGATCAGTTAATGGAATTTATACTTGATAAGGAAAATGTCTTTTATGGTTCTGCTAAGGATAGTGATATGTATAATGTAATTGTCATACAGGCTAAAAGGTACATTGACCAGTGCAGAAGCAATAAACAGAAGCTGAATGTTCATAGATTTCAAAACTTTTTATGGGAATATGTAAAAATTGAATATCAAATAGCAGAAAAGAATAAGAAATTAGAATACTTTAAAAAACGATGGTCATTGTATTTTATTAATCATGAAATGAAATGTTAGAGAAAGGCTATATATTTAATTTAATTTTTTTTTATTTATTTGGTATCTAGACAGTTTGGTGAATTTAGAGTTGTTCATATGTTATAAATTTTGTCTGTTTCATTTTAATATTTGTATCATATTTGGTGTTTCTTTGATGTATAATTTGTGGAGTGAATAAAAAAAAAAATAAAAAAAAATTGAATTGAAAATAAGGGAAAAAAAAACAAAAAAAAAATCAAAATAATTATTATTACTCTGAGAATCAATTCATTTGTAGCTATGGTGCTATTCATGTAATTACACCGTGCACACATTGTATTTCCCCGAGCGATACATTCCTTTGTATATCTAGAAGTGTTTTAACACCATAGGAATGAAACTTTAAGAGTATGTCACCACCTGCAAGAAAGATATTTACCATGTTGAATTCGAGAACTAACTTAAATTTTCTTTCCTTCAAATAAAATGATTCAAATGATCTGCAGCATCTAAAATAACGTTAAATTTAATATCCCCAACAATATAGCATACAATTTATATAATTTATATATATTAACTTATAAAACAAAGTTACATTCCGTCAATGGGCTCAAGAGACCTTACCGTTAATAGCAGATTCTGGTCTGCTGGAGTTCTTATTTTTGAGGGTCACATTAAAACCGAAAATGCAGATGCATTATTTTTAGAGGCTTCATGCATGTAGAGGTCAAGATCGAGGTCAGGATATCAGCCCTGAGCCCGTCCTGCCCTACTCGGTCCACCAGGGAAACCAGAGGAAGGATCGGCATTCTAAATGCCAAAGACACTTATTCAGTGGCTAAGAAGTTGCTTGGGGACATTGGCAGTCATAGAAATCCAACGTGGGAATTACAATGTATGAGCTAGGATGTGCTGCAGGATTATTACTAGAAAGGAGGCACACCAATAAGGACAGGGTGGGTTTGAAGGTTGCTCTCCCGGTCACGTGCACCGAATAACCAACAGTTTCAAGACGAAATCAGGTGTACATACATTGTCACTGAAATTCCGCCATCGTCAGATGCTGTCTGGAGGTGTGTAATAGGAGCCAGATACACACTAGTTAAAATGCGGTGCAATATATTGCGCCACACATTTCTTGAAGCATCGATTGCCACATTTTCTTGAAACATGGCCGACCGGCAGTTAAACCAACGCTCTCCTAAACAATACCGTGAAAATGTCCGTCCGCCTTCACTCATTAATGCCGGGTGCCTGCCCCATAGATCAGCCCGTTGATTGTGTGACTAGAGCTTCCGAAACGGTATAATTGTTTTATATCATCTCTGTTTCCTTCATCCTACCAAAACCAAATAATGCACATATATCCAACTTGATAATGCACTTCTTTACTGCGATATATATGTGTGTGTATGTGTATGTGTGTCATGACTATGAAATCGTGATCCCAAACCGTAATGAATTAACGGCTAATAAGCCAGACCTGTAATGAATGAATGGTTTATAGGCACGAGTCCTAGTGAATGAACGAGTAATATATCAGAGCTGTAGAGACTTAACTAGACACTAGACGTTTTGTATTTTGATAAGCCGGTGTAATCGCGAAAGTTCAAAATGCATATTACCACAGGACTTCATTGCGAGGTAACCTATCACAAATAATTTAATAATGTATTCAGTAGCTACACAGAAAACCATGTTGACCCCTAATCATGGTAGGCTCTCATGAGTCACTGTTCTAACCTCGTCAGAAGGTGTGTGCGAGATAGATATTTTGAAACGTAACTAGGGCTATCGAAGTACTGCCACCATGTTGTATAATATCTTCTAAATGATTAAAGGGACATAATCAGGAGCTTAATTATGGCTAGTCTTTCACACTATCAGTTCAGTTTTGCTTTATACAAATGTTCCCCAGCAAAACCATCCCAGCACACGCTCTTATTTCCTCGCATACGGCTGTTTAAGACCATGTTATGGCTCTGCTTGTTAGTAAACATAAACCGGTTACCATAGCAAGGCTGCGTGACCGGAGGCCCGAATAAGAGGGACAATTTAACACGCTGTTTCAGCCAGCAGAAACATGTATTGCATTTTTTGGGCCAAGTGATTCCGGGCATCTCCTGATTGACACGTGTTCGACGATAGACACGGCCAAACGCGATGTTTTTCATCACCTTTCATCGCGCCCGGTCCACTGGTTTTAACATTTGTTAACAGGAAAAAAGGAAACGGTTTCAGGGCAATATTTTGGCAGGTAAAGATTCATTTTAAAGGGAAGAAGCTATTTTTCGTGTTAACTCAACATGCTTTATAGGTGACTGGGCGCCTTTAAGACATGTTACCTCTGTTGTGTTATGACGGCTTATAGCCGTGTATGCCGGATATCCCGGGGAACTTTTTCAGTAATCATATAATACGTGACACCGAATGGGGGCCACTCAGTTCAGTCCATATCATGTTGCATAATAATGTAAAGTGCTGCGAATAAAATTTGTTACTCAAGTGATTAACTACAGAACAACCTCAGGTGTATAAGCGAAAACCAAATATGGTAATGAATGTTGATGTCGGGATCTCAAAGAAACAAAGGCTATATTATATATGTTGTTATAATAGTTAAAGAAATTTTACTTCACGATATGCTCATTACAAGAGAATATGTTATTTGAACGACATACATAACGTCTAACGATGATACGTGTTGATATACGCAATACGCATCGGTATAGATCTATTACTAGCAAGTACGATATAATATTTGTCTCCAGGGTTTTTTTAGCCATGTTGGCCGACTGGTCTGGTGTCGTGGTGGACGTGACGACAGATGATAGTCCGTCGTGTAGTGTCGTGATGGACGTGCCACTCGATAAGTGCATCACCCTTAGGACAACCAAGAAGACAGAAACATTATAGGCGAGGACATACTATTTTTGTTCTAAGTCGCTTCAGACTTAAAGGCTTGGTGAGCCCCGCCCAATCCTCACCTTGGTTGTTGCTTTGCATCAGACACAGATAAACATGTGTTCAGTAATACTAGAAACACGCATCCCAAGCAATCACTAGATGCCCCCCCCCCAGTTGAAAGAAACTGAACAATATAAGCGGATTTGCCATGGAGTGAAGTGTGCCTTTGAAAATTGGTTCAAGGTGAAAAATAATTATTTTGTGCATGTTTTCCACCTGTGATAATATTACTCCAGATCCAGCGCAATCGCTCGTAAAAATAAGGCGGAAAAATCTTGTTGATTATTCGCACTGGGACATGTGCCAATGCCAAAGAAAGAGTTACAAAATATAATTCCAGACTTGTTTTATCAACTTATTTATTTAACATTGATTGTATAATAGTTATAATCACTGATGTTAGGGAATCTCCATGGCACAGATTAAGGCGTTCGAAAGTGGAGAGAAAAGAGGACCATGAGAAGAACCGCAAGCACAACCCTCTGTCATAACCACCCCGGGTATCGGACCCGAATCGATGTGGCAGGCAATGGGCTTCACTCTGCTCAGTATCCCAGCGGAAAAGTTGTGTTTTAAACTGGCTGTGGATCTGGATTTTGAAATTTATCTTTAGTGTTACAATTTCACTGAAAATGAAAGATAATAGTTTTAAAACAACACATATCCTGCAAAAAGGTGACAAAATGCTGATAAAGTTTGTTTGGATACATTCTGCTTTCCCTTAAAATATTATATATTTTAAGGCAGAATAGTCATTAAGATCAGGATAATAATTGTGACCGACACACAGCGAACACTAACATACGTCCAACCTGCCGTCTAGTACAGGTGATAATACCAGACAGACCACAGGTATAGACAAAGACATTATTGACCTGTTGAATTAATGACAGCTTTACTATCGGCAATCTAACCACTTTGTAAAGAGTTACAGTATACCACTGCTAGCTCTAGCAATTTACAGGCTTAATTTCAAAATCACCTATGCAAATACACCACTTAATATACATGACGGAATGGAAGATATACACTGCGCATGGGCTCAAAGATGAAAGACCAACATGTATATACATTAAAAAAGTGAGCGTGGTTTATTATCCTGTCCACAAGAAAGACCTCCTGTTCAGCTTCAAACATTGCTAATAAAAGAAAAAAGTGATATGAGTAATTTATATTTTTTTTCAGAAACTGAATATCGGGTTAATGTGATTTATATATATATATATATACACGTCAAAATATACTTAAGCAATCCTTGCTACGAATGGACTGCTCAATTGCTTTTTTTTTGAGTAAGTGGTTAATGTGGAGTCCCTGCAGATACATACGGTTATACACTCTATACACAAATTTGCATATTCCTATTGATTAATCTTCAGTACATCTATGTATATTGACTATTAGACCATTGTAAACCATTACTGTCCCATTCAATGCATTTTTTTGCAACCAGGAAGTGCAGATATGTACATACACTTACAGACCCGATGAATTATATATGATTGCCGCAAAATACAAGATGGTTTTAGATGGCTGTATGTGCATCATTTCTCTCTGGACTAAGTATTGATGTTACCGGTGCTTCGTGCCTGCAAGAATGGTCAATTGAGATAAAGGGCCTTTCAACATACAAAGTTATGTGAACACTGGTATGTTTCAACAATAGGCGTTATTTTTATTCCCTTTCCTTTCTAAGAGTAACAGATCGTTTCGGGCTATAATCTCAATTGACCCATCAGGGGCCGGTGACGCAACAGATTCAGGAAAATGTAAAAAAAAACAACTTTTGCTTCATCGTCGACGGCTACTGCAAGCCTTGTCAATGACGAACAATGCCGCAGCACGGACTTCTCTCTGGCGCTTGTTTATTTTATTTAAAGGAATAACTTATGCCAGGAGATCATAAAAAATAGGAATGTATTAAACATAATATATGAGTTCATATAAACGAATTTTGAAGGCACTATTTCAAATATTTTAATATCTCAATCTTCCATCTTTTATATAAAGACTATATACGAGACGCACGGGATTTCTTTATAACAAAGTGACAGATCATTTACAAAACAGAATATACATATCTAACCCAGTCCAGACTAAAATCTTTCTAAGGTATATTTTCACTCCAACTAAAGTTCACAAGACTTTGTTGTTGTTACTGAATCTGTAGAGTTTACTTGAATAAACGGTTTTAAAAGTAGTGGGATAATTCCTAAAAATTAGAATGTTTACCTCTTGAATAAACCCCTTTAAATATATACGTATTATATATTATTTAAAGTATCTTTAAGTAAATGAAAATGGCCGTATATCTCGAATATCTTTTTAAGTAGCTTCTAGTATTATTAAAAGTAAAACTATATTAAACATAAGATAGTGTCAGAGCTGTTGGATTTTAGTTGTTGCACTAATCAAGAAAGAATTCCAGAACAAAGGCTATGGATGGGAATATGATGTATATTGTAATGAGTAGGTCAATGAACTGTAGATGGCAAGGTCTGTTAACTGAAGCTGGAGTTTACATTTTGATAAGATTAATAATTTCATACCGAATCTCGCTTCCTCTTTCAATTTTTACATCAACAGGCCTCATAATACCCAGGGAACGTAACCCGCAGTAAGACATTTGAGCGAAGATCTGTGTCTAAATTAGTTTTGTTTTTGTTTGTCTGTATGTGATCGAAATGGGTTTTTTAACGTCGAAATTCCTCTGGCCTCACTTGTGTAATGCAGGCCACATGTGGCATCATATCGATCAGCTCATCGTCTGTAATGGTCCTCCTAGGTTTTCGTAAGATTCAGCCGCTTGAATCAGACTTTGCACCCGTACAACTCAAAACGAACACACACTTGACCAATGGTACCGATGCACTTGTAGGACTCAATCCACACGCGAAGATATCGTGTCTTGATGGGAACTGGCAGGGCAACCTTTACTACGCTTGTAGCATTCACATTACCGTCAAATACCTGAAATAATGCACAACTTATGCCCAATGCATGACTTAATTTTACATATTTTAACATTTATTTCATATTAGGGGGATGAGTGGTTAATAAATTCCTTTTACTTGCTGGTGTTACATGTTCACAAATTAATTGGGTCTGGAGCAGAAACTAATATATAACAATGCGGAGCTACATTGTATACGGGAAACAAACATAAACGCATTTTTTACCCTTTTATTCAGTTTGGCACATCTTATGTGTGCCATCAGTGTTACTTTCTGTTGCAATATTAATCCATTTCATTCCAGAACTGCCAGGTTTTCCAAATTTCCTTGCTTCAGAAGAGCGACATATCTTTTCTTCATTTAGTAATACTTGTACATATTTTATATATACATGCATATATACATATCAATATTATCGCGAGGGCTAATGTATTCCTTAAAGTGTTGCGTATTTTTTAGACTGTAAAAGTGTCATAACCTTTTTCTCTCCATTGATAAGGAAGGTGTTCCACTTCATTCCGTCATCACCATAACCAAGACTGAAACTTTGAACCCAGTATTTGCGGGGTGAATGTTCCACACCCTACAATGTATAAATGAAACTCTTTACAACAGACAGTAAATGGTAGCAAGATCAGCTTACACGACCAGTAAAATCGTCAAGCAAGCAGGTTCAGAGGGACCATTTATTTGTTGGTGAGGGACTTTTGCATCATACGAAACATTTGCTTCCAAGAAGCCACTGACTACTGTGTACTACTAAATAATCAATATTGTCTGTTCACTACGTCGTCAAAGTAGCGGTGAAGGAGGTACAATCTTAACTTGACAGTAGTTTTTTTCCTACCTGCATATATGTGGCGTAGGTATCCAGGATATTGGACCCCCCACTTCAAAGGTCTCAGAGTAAAATCTAGAACCTCCATCCCACCCCGTATAAAATCATATAATGTGTTCGTGATAAGGAAACGAATATACATTGGGACAGAATCATTATAGTATAATGGAATTAAGCAAAACATTGAAAGTGAAAACAATTAGTGAATGATACAATAAACTAATGGGGCTGTCCCACTTAGGCGACTCTACAGGCGACTACAGGCGATCAGATTGTCGTCTTTTGGTCGCCGATAAACAAGGGACTGGACCTCCGCTACGACAATAGTCTACGACAAGCTACAACAGGTTGACGACTGACTGACGACAAGCTACGACAAGCGCCGACAAACAGCGACACAATCGCCGCGACGAAGGACAATCACCTACGACAACGAACGACTTCAATGGCGACAACCTACGACCGCATCTACGCCTATAGAAGACATGCTTCGCACACTGGCGTCAAAAAAGTTGTCGCCTGAGAATTTTGAATATGTTGAATATTCAGCGGCGACAGGTGAGAGGTCACGCGTCTTTTGGCGACTTCGGGCAACTAAGAGTCTCCTAAATGGAACAGCCCCATAAGTTTATCCTTTGGGCATCGGGCCCATTTTGGCTGGGCGAATTTCAAGTTTGCCTGAGGCATCTTCTACGGCTTTCACTGCGTAAAAACCCCTTCACACTCAGCCACTTTCCACCTCGTCCTCCAAAAATCCTTTGGACGCAGTTAGAACCTACGATAATGTAGTCTGAACGTAGTAGAAACTGGTAATTATGTGGTATAGTCTCCATGGACGTGGGAACCAGGGCTGACATTTGGATATGATCAGGATGTTGTGGCACTTAGGGCGTGATTAAAAAAGCTGAGTGAGGGGGCAGTAAGAAGTTAATCAAGAACGTAGTCATGAGAGTATTGACGTTGGAATGATGTCATTCAAAACTTGTAGGAACTTCACTGGCGTTGTAGAAGATGACGCGTACAGTCGATTGCATAGCATTCTCACTGCGTTGTCACTGTCTTTGTCTCCGCATTTCAGTGATCTCTCCACGTTTGTGCTATGACGACGGTACGTCTACGCCACGTGATAGAATATTGCTTTACGATTTATATGTTTATTCTCTTCATTCCACGTCTATGGCACTCTTGTCACACTCAGAGTATATATACTGGATCCAATTCCTCAAGTATGGGTATGAACATACAGCATAAGAAGTTCTTCTGCAAATTGCTCTGCTTCATGAAAGATCTTTACTTGATGCAATAGTATCTGTATTTATGTCGGTGAGAAGTAACAGAAAAGAAGAGAACCTCTCTCGGATTCCTTGCAGTTGCGGCATAGTTGTAGACTGTAATTGATTATCTTAAATACAAGGTTATCAGGAGGAAAAAGAGACGAGTCGATTCTGGATTGAAAACTAATATAGGCTGCACAGACGTCCTACCGTTCCGCAATTAAACAAACTTCAATGGTCCGCTTTAATATGCAAGTCGTTACATATACCCTCTTTTGAGAAGGCTGTTTTAGTATCCTGTAGTATCGAAACTCAATTTAAGGACCGCTTCCTGAGCGCATTTTATTTGGGTTATGCTCCCCGAATGTGTTATGTGGATAAACACAGTAGTTCATACAGCAGTCCTACGAGTTGTGTCTACATTACAGTTCTGACTGCAGGAGGTTTTGATTTTAGAACAAGGTTATTTAAATAATTACACTAGGAGTCGCACTTTTGGTGACCTGAGTTGTGGTTTGTACAACTCAGACCACCTCCGCATCTTCCCGGACGAGCCCCGATACCATAGGTTTTGTCTACATAACCTTAAGCCTAAGTTTATTTTTATCAGATGAAAATGGATTACAATCGATTTCAGATTCGAACCCTGGTGGCGTTCAAATCCAGTTAGGTCCGCCTTTACAGGTGTTATGTCATGTTCCAATGAATAAATAATCCAGATGGTGTACATGTCTGTATTTATTTTGTCTTACACAGGATACATATAAGCACTTGTAAACACGATTGTTTATCAAAGGCTTTTCGATGTTCAGGTGCCCATCAAGTCTACATCTTTCTTTGTCAAGTCTCAAAGGGGTGCTGTTAGCAAGGACAAGATTGGGACGAATCGACTGAGATAATTCGCCTTTCCAAGAAGTGGTTGTACCTCACTGATGTTTTGGGGTGGTTTCATTCATTTGATATAGTCAACTTTGATATGCCAATACACCTTTGTCAGATATGTAGTGCCTAAAGAATTTGATCTTGTTCTGGTTTACTGTACATTTCTCTGGCTTAAGTCTGAGTCCGACCTGTTGTGTACGCTGTAACACATATAAAGGTTTCTGGCATGGTCTTCTTCAGTCTTTCCAAACACAACTATGTCATCAGCAATTCCAATAACGCCAGGCAGATTGTCGAATGTCTTTTGGAAAATGTCCTGAGCTGAAACTAGGCCAAAGGGAAGTCTTTTGAAGCAGTACCGTCCGTATGGAGTATTGAATGTCGTCAGCAATTAAGAGTCTTCATCGCGTTTAATGTTCCTGTATCCAGATCTAGCATCTAGTATGCTGAATATCTTTGCACCTGCGAGTTTTGGCAGTACGTCGTCAAGGGTCGGTGTGTAGTGGTGTTCTCGTCTGACTCAATTGTTTAGTTCACGGGAATCTAAGCATATCCTGAGATCGCCATTCGGCTTTTTGACATATACCAAGGAGATTAAAGACTGGAGTATCAAGTGAGAGTCCGGCCGTGTCGAATGTTGCTGACGGGGGTCATAAAACTCGCTGCTCAAAGGCACGCTGATATGCTGCTGATAACCCCGGCGCTAATTCATACAGCGCGAGAGACCCCCCTTCGGCGTGACTTCGTAACATCTCGGTAATTCCCGGCTGCGGTAAACATGGGCAATAATACGAGAACAACGCCGTCAGTGACAGAGTGGGCGATGGCTCACTATTATCCATCAAAATGAAGTCATCCGTTCATAAACCTCAAAATATTTAGTTATCGACGGAACGGAATGCTATAATACAAGGCTAATTATTAATATGTGTCAGAAGGTTGGGAACTGATGTAATTTTTAATAATTCCGATGTTATTCAGGGAAAGTAAGGTTTACTTTTACCAGTCGTCCGTCATTAATCACGGCAGAAGTTGATGCAGATGCCCGCATCTATCCAAAATCGATCCAGTGATTTCTCAACACGAGACTTCTCTAGATATATTTGTAACGCACAATTCTTGACAAAACAAACCATTTTTGTATTTATAATTCCGGTCAATGTCATTCCAGTGATATGCCGCTCAGTTACTGGATATATCGCTCTCCGTTTCAGCGGGCTGCAGCGGACCGCGTAAGTAACATCTAGCAGACTCGCTTTATCAAAGGCCGTGCCGCCGCTGCGCCTGACCGCTGCACAAAAGGCGCACAATAGAGTTAATGGGCTTATCAGGTCTTAATTGCAATTAGCGCACCACTGACACTCGGGACTTCTGACAGTTGATACTCCAGTCTGTAATCTCCTTGCATATACTAAGCTTTTGACCCAGTCAGTTGGTCCATCAACCTTTCCAATTATGTCCAAGTCTGTCATTTAGTTCTTTTCTTAGAGGCTCTTTCAGTGCCTCAGGCACACGTCTGGGTGGTTTGATTATAAGTTCGGCGTCTGATTTTTAGCTTTATGTTGTATTCGCCTGGGAACAATCCAACCCCTTTAAAACATTCAGGAAATATGTCCATAAAGTCTTTTTCGGGATCACCACTAATACCGTCAAGGTTGTTTTTGAGTTGTCTGGGCTGTCATTGTGTACCACATATATTTGACCTTGTTCGTGGCATGTTCTACAGTCTTAGTCTGGGAGCCAGTGATGTGAATATTCAGATTTGTTGCACCCCCCCTACAACATTTGACACCATATTTTTTCTTATTCTATGGGTTTTTGCGATTAAATGAGCCCAGGTGTCACTTTATAGCTTCACCTTTAAGGAAGTTACAGGACTCTGAAGTTTGGTAGTCATTTAACAAAAAGAACACTTAAATATGATCAACGCTGGCATGAGAGTTTTGTTATGTTACATAAATGGTTTAATTTGATTAATCATACCTATACTGCCAAAGTCCTAATTATATTTTTTCCTTAAATGTAATATTCGCTTTTTGTTTTGATCATAATTACAAAAAAAATACAATTTATTGTACAAGTTGCCATTAATGAAAAATGCTGATGATATTCTTCAATTAATAGTGAATGATAGTAAACAATTTCAGATCAATAGTTCATTGGTCAAAACCTATTGTCTGCATATCAAATGCGACTGGAATTTGTTCGTTAATTCAAAATGTTTCTAGTTTTATATATATTTATATATTCATGGATTTAATTTAAAGAAAGCATTTGACAGTGTAAAAGATAGAATCTTGCGCATAGCTGTTGTACAATTCCATATTTACGCGGTAAATGAGACAAGTATTGCAATTAATTAGCACATTCTACATATATTCATTTGAAATATCCTTTATTCTATTTGATATACACAAAAACCTGATGAAGGCAGTAAATCTGTCTATGCAAGCCAACAATCTCCTTTGTAAGAAAATTAAGCCCAAGAAATTCCTTTATTTCAGAATGATCACAAATGTTTTAGCCCAATAATCAATTTGACAAAATTTGTATTACTTGCCAACAAATGAGACTGCTATGTCATTTAAATTTGTTAAATCGTTCGTGATATCGACAGATTCTGTTACTTGATTTTATTCTACAAAAGCTTTTGACAGTGTAATGACCAGGACTAAAATTGATCAAAACAACAAATGTTGAACATTCTGAAACATTTACTTAAATTAATCATTTAGGTTTAATGCATATTTGTCAAATTATGGAAATATTTCATGCCATTTGCTTGCACTGCTAATTCTGTTTATTCATTATCTTGTACCAGTGCAACCATGTCTATCCAAGTGGATTGCCTGCATGAAAACCTATAACATTAGGTCAGCTGTCTTTTTCCGCATTGAAGGTGACAGTAGCCTGAATGAGGGGTCGCTTTTTTATTTTAAGTTATTTTGCAATTTCAGCATTACTTCGCCGTGACTTAAGTAGTTACACATCAAGATCGGTAATCTGTTTGTGGACCGTTCATGAGGATAATTTTAATTCAGGGAAATCATGGTCATTTTTCCTTGAAGCTCTTCCATCGAATTATTGCTCTTAGTTTTTTTCTCATTTGCACAAATACAGGTCCCTCTGCTAAATTCCAATAAGGCATTTGATGCGAACAAGGAAAAAACTTTTTAGCACCCCCAGCTAAAAGCATGTGGTAAAATATGAATGTTGCAAGCTTTGATAGATAACAAGGCTACACTGAGGAACCGCCACAAGCATGTGATACATTTTGATACATTGTGCAAGCTGATTTGATTCATAAAAAGTGATTGGATAAATTATTTTTTAAATAAAAGAGAAGAATCATTCTTTTATACAAATAGTCTTGGTAAGCAATACACAATTTTAGTCCTCTGGCTAGTTGTGATCAAAAGCTTTTTTTGATCCGCCAATTGGTTAACTCTCACATTGAAAGATATGCATTAAAGCAGATATATCATTTTGTAATTCCACTGCTATAAAACACTATTTCCATTGTAACCAACATGGCAGAATCATCCTTTGAACTTTCAGGTTCCAAAAGTAAGAAAGCAAAATTTCTGGACATTTCGAAATGTATCTTTTGTCAAACCACATCTAAAGACAAATTATCATGCGCATCAGTCCAAGGAATAGCACGTTTGCGAGAAGTGACTGCCATTAGACAGGACGAAACATGTAAACGTTTACAAGAACAATGGTCATCGGTAGAAGAATCTGCAAAATGGCATCTGAATTGTTATAAGAAATACACAAGGAAAACAAATGTAGACAGATATTTGCAGAGGCGTCAGCTGCCAATATCAGTGGAGATCAAAGAGGCAGGCCCTTCCTGCTCCAAGGAATATGTTACATCTCCAGTCAAAACCAGAAAAACGTCTGGCGTATCCACAGATTGGAGTAAATGTGTAATTTGTCAAAAAACATATAAAAAAGGTGATTCCTCTTTGTCACAGATCCTCACTGTTTCCGCGTCGGAATCATTACGGCATGCTGCAGAAACAAAGAAAGACAGAGCAGTTCTCTTACGAATAAGGGGAGAGGACTTGATAGCTGTAGAAGCTAAATACCACCGTCCGTGTTACATGAATTACACGTCAAAGACAAACTTAATGACAGCACCAGAGAATGACCCACAGGAAGATGATAGTCAGCATAGGGAAGCATTTGCTGTTCTGTTGAGGGAAATAGATACCAAACTGATGGATCAAAAACAGGCTTTCACCTTGACAAGTTTGGTTGAACGATACAGGGATATCTTAACAGAAAAAATGCCCGGAGAACAGAAGTACCGGGGTGAAAAATTAAAAAAACAGACTGAAAAAGTATTATGGAGAAAAAATTGTGTTTCAAGCCCAAGCTGTTCCTAAAAAGTCTGAAAAAGTCTGAAAGTCTGTTTAGCAGCTCTATAACACTAGGTGATGCCGTCCAAGCAGCAAGGCAGCTGAATGAAGATCTTGAAGACATGAAACTCGAGACCGATATCTTCGGACCACATGAACATGACAGCACAGAGGACCCTCAACAAATATTATATCATGCTTCACAAATACTCCGAACAACCCTTAAAGGTTGCACTGGGATAAAGACTAATCCAGTTCAATGTGATGACATTTCTAATGAGTCTGCACTGGAGATAATTCCAGACAGCTTGTACAATTTTATATTGTGGTTGCTGGAATCAGACAGGGGTCACAGCAGCCTATCCCTGACAGCAGGTGAAGGCAAGAAAAAAGCAAGCAGTGACCAGATTGATAGACAAGTGTTATCCATCAGCCAGGACCTCCTTCATGCTTTCTCAAGGGGCACCACGCGGACACCAAAACATGTTGGCATAGCCATACTAATACGCAATATGACTGGAAGCAAACAATTTGTAACTCTTCTGAACAGATTTGGCCACTGTTGTATTTATGATGAGCTTGAGAGAATTGATACTGCTATTGCCAACGACCAGCTGAAGAAAGGAGAAGCAAATGATGGTGTGGTACTGCCATCAAACATCATACCAGGATCGTTTGTGCAGGCAGCGACAGATAATGATGATCTCATTGAGGAAACCCTTGATGGCAAACAGACTACACATGCGACAACACTAGTGCTTTACCAACGGCAGTCATGTGAGCAAAGAAGAGTCCAGGGGCAATTTGCTGAGTCAGTTTGTCTTACCAGCACACGTTCAAGATCTCTATCGGGTCAATGTCCAGGACAAGAGATTTTAAACTTCAGTGTGTCCGGCAAGCATCCCAAGGCCAGCAGGTTTGTTGGGGAAAGTCTCTCTGGAATGGTATAGCCAGGCTACCAGGAATGCTGAAGCAAAGAATATTGATGAAGCCTGGATGATTTGTCGACTTTGTCCACAAAAGCTATTCCAAGTCAGCCTTCAACCAAAAGCAAATCAGTCAGTACCTGGATGGACCCCTTTCAATGCACTGTTGAGCAGCAAAAATCCCCCAGTTACCAAAATCGGTTACTGCCCAATGATACCAGAGCCCCAACACAGTATTCGACAGTCTTTACCGTAATGAAAACGGTCCAGACGATGATGAAATCACTTGGACAAATGACAACAGTTATCACATTTGATGAAGCCATATATTGTAAGGCAAAGGAAATACAATGGCGCAATCCAGATACTTTCCAAGGCTTGTCATAAGATTAGGTGGTTTTCATATGGCCCTCACTTTTCTAGCATCAATTGGAAAGTTGTATGATGAGAGTGGACTTCAAGATATTTTGATTGAATCTGAAACATATGGTAGCACAAGAGTGCGTCAGCTAATAAAGGCAAATCATACAACAGCGGAGTTAGAGCTCACAAACTTATGCTGGAAGCAATGATGCGACTGAGATGGAAGGCAATGGGTGATTGGATGAAAACAAGTGAGGTACATGCAGAATTAACTGACCAGGAAGAACTCATCCAGCTTATTGAGAGATTCTGTGACCTGCTTGAGAATGACTATTCAGAAGACATCAATATTGCTTTCCAACAAATTTTGCATAAAATGCCTTTCATCCAAAACATTCAAGATCAGTTTTGCAGGGAAGGGGAATCATCACTTACCTTCAAATTCTGGAGCAATTATCTTGATATGATATGTTGTCTACTTGCCTTTATAAGGGCAGAGAGAGATGGAGATTGGTCCCTTCACCTAGAGTGTGTTGCAAAGATGATACCATATTTCTTTGCAGCCGATAGAATTAACTATGCACGCTAGGCCTGCGTTTATTTGGCAGATATGCAAAGGCTGGATGTTACTGCTCCAGATGTGTATGAACAATTCTGTCAGGGAAATCATCCTGTTAAAAGGTCACGCCAACGATTTAACCAAGTCTGGAGTGACATGGCATTAGAGCAAAGTGTTAACAGGGACAGCAAAACAAAGGGAGGTATAATTGGAATCAGTATGCACCCAGGAGCGCTTAACAGGTGGTTCTTGACAGCTCATGAGAGAGCTGCTGCTACATCAGCCATAAAAGTGATGGCAGGACTCAAAGAGAAAAGTGATCTTGGAAAACACAGCCACAAGGAACTGGGCTCTAAGCGAAAAATGAGAGATGAACATGATATCCAAAAAATAGTGGACACAATTAAAGGCCAAATGATTAATCCATTCATACTTGTTCAACCAGCGGAACAGCTGTGTAACATTGCCACAGGTGTCATTGCACCAGATACAACAGCAAAAGACTTGACATCTTCTTTTCTCATTGGACAAAAGGCAATGAATGTATTTGTGGAAGACAGATTGAAAACAGGAAAAGTTCCATTCTTTGACCCGATTCGTAAACTAAATATTCAGAAGTTTTCAAATGTAAGTGCCTAGAAGAGTAAAAGGGACAGTTCAACCGCTATGAAGCTTGCTTCGGTGAATGAGGACAGAGAACTTTTCAGCCGAATAGTAGTTGTTGCAAAAACAAGAAATGTTGACCTGAAACAAGTTTTTGTACACGAGCTCTCATCAGTGCCATATTCATTGGCACATGCGGATGGAAGACTAAGGAAGGCTACTAAGAGCACACTTTTAGGAGAGTTAGAAAGAGAGGTTTCAATGCACTGTGATATGCCTAATACAGGATCATCCATCTGGATTATCGATGGGATGGCCATTCTTCAGATGGTAGGATCTCGAGGAGCAGTCAACTTTGGACAGCTCAGTAAAAATATATTGCAGCTGATAATGAAGCCATTCAAGTGTACAGCATGCAAACGTTTAGATGTAGTATTTGATGCATATAACACAGAGCACTCGATAAAGAGTTTCGAGAGAGCAAGACGCCAAACATCTGACAGCATTGAAATGTGTATTCACAGCAAAGATACCCCACTCCCAAAGGATTGGAAGCGCTTTATGTGCAGTCCCAAGAATAAAGCTGCTCTTACATCATTCCTCTCTGAGAACTGGTGTGTGGCTGCCCCTGAGTTGATGAAAGAAGGTCAAGTTTTGATACTTGCTGGTGGTTTCAGTGACCCCACACAGTCAAGGGCATTGGCAACGAGAGAGGTCAGAACCCTTGCTCACCTATGCAGCACACAGGAAGAAGCTGACACAAGGATACTTTTGCATTCAGCAGATGCGGCAATTGGCTCAAATACTATTGTAGTGTGGTCACCTGACACAGATGTGGCTATCCTTTGCATACACTTTGTCAGAAGCCTGAATGTGCAAATCTGGTTCAAAACAGGGGTCAAGGACAAGGCTAGATTCATTCCCATCCATGAAATAGCAGGCAAACTGGGTGACGAGATCAGTCAACTTCTACCAGGGCTCCATGCCCTAACGTGTTGTGACTCAACAAGTGGAAGTTTCTCAGTTGGCAAAGTAAAACCCCTGAAATGGGCAAGGCAAAATATTCAACAAGCACTTCCTCTGAGGGAACTTGGATCATCAAGGAGTGTTACAGAGGCTGCAGAACATGCCTGCTTTTTGCTAGTGTGTCAGATGTATGACAAAAAGTGCTGCAATGAAGATGTCAATGGTCTGAGGTACCGACTTTTTTGTCGGAAGCGAGCCAAAAATGAAGACTTGCCCCCCACATCTGACAGCCTCAGATGTCATATTGCTAGAGCAAACTACCAGTGCCTTATTTGGCGACATGCACTGGATGCGGAGGCAACGATTCCGTCTCCAGCCGGAAATGGATGGGAGATATGTGATGGGAATATTCAGCCTGTACTCATGACACTTGACCCAGCACCGAGAGCACTTATGGAAGTCATCACTTGCAACTGCAAAACTTCACACTGCTGAGGGCGCTGCAGTTGCTCTTCGGAGGGTCTTATTTGTACTGCAGCATGTGGTTGTGAAGGTGAAGAAAATTGTCAAAATCCTCATCGGAGTCAGCGCAGGCTTATTAGTGACTCTGATTCTTCAGATCAGGGGTAACATGGAGTTTAAGTTACCTGAGGTGTTTTGCTTAGATTATATTCCTGTACTCCAGGTAAAGTGCACGTGTTAAGATATTTCATTATATTAGAGAATCTTGCTGTGCTAAGGTTCAGCAATATTTGTAACACTTGATCCATTATATTCTCTCAAGTGTGTTGCAAAGAAATGTTTATTACCTCTGTTAAATGAAGAGTAATTGAAAGAAATTAAAATAAAAAGCATAAAAAATGTAAGACAACTACATTGTTTTAGCACGAAGTGTAGGAAAAAAAATATAAAAAAATTAAAAAAAAAATGAAAAAAAAATGTTTATTTGTTTGTTTAGTAATGTTAAAACATTCTGCAAAAATGTTAATTTGCTTTTGTGCCAATTTCAGTTCATTTTTTAACTGAAATGGCTTACGTGATATTTAACATGCTGTATCGTTATTAGCTCAAGCCAAAAATAGATCATTGTATAAAAATTACTCTAACTTCCTTAAAAGTGTCGATAGAAAGCGACACTCGGCCTCATATGAAAGCTGAGAATCAGCTCTATCAAATGGTACCATCAAACTAATGTTGTGGGGGGGGGGGGGGTGCAACAAACTCTTATTTTAAGGCCCCTTCTGGTATCTGGCTCCCAGACTATCTCGTTCGTCTTCACAGTTCAGCTGGATTAGTCCGAGGTCCACGCATGATCTTAGGCCTAAGATTGCTGGACCTTCAGCCTCAGTTACATGAAAATCAATGGTGAGTGTCTTGTCTTGGTGTGAGCATTGAAGTTCACATCGTCCATGTTGTTTTATCTGTGTCCCACCATAGGCGAGAAGCTTGACCTTTGGTGTTTGTACCCCAGCAGGTTGCCCGTTGCTTGTCAATTGGTTTGGAAATAGCACTTTATACAGTCTTGCTGGCGTGATGTTTGACCGTGCCCCAGTATCGATTTTACATCTCACAGCAAAGGTTCCTTTTTCTGTATTAATGTCGATATTTGCAAATACCTGATCACGAGGCCTCCCTTTGAATATGGTCTGTATTGTAATACCTTGCAATGCCAGTGAGCTAGAGCATTATTCATTATTCCCAATGTGCTCAACATCAATAGTGTCAAAAACAAATTCCTTAAAGTCTTCATTAATTTGTTCAGTGTCGTCTTATTCATTAGCAATTTCATGCACCCTCCTGTCAGAAGAACGTGGCTGTCTTTGTGTCTGTCCATACTGTCTAGGTCTAGATTGTGACCCCAGTCTGTCGGTTTGATACCTCATTTATAATTGGGTTTGCTGATGTTTTTTGATAAACACATTTTGCCCCAGTGACCTAATTTACCACACTCTTCACATGTGGATCTTGCTGCTGGGCACCTAGCCCCACGTGGATGTCCTTGTCCACGATTACAGCACTGTCCTGTCTTGTGTGGTGCTGGTTTGTCTAAAAAAATGTTTTGTGGATTGACTATTGTCCCGTCTGCTTTGAATCAGATGTACCTTTTTTGTGTACTTAACATCATTCATTTGTATTTGTGTAGCCTCATATGAGCTGACTATACCCAATGCACTGTCAAGTGTAAGCGATTCGTCTTTAGAAATTAATTTTCTTTGTACATCGTTATTTCTGATCCCAGCTATTAGAGCGTCTAAAAGTTGCTCTTCAGTGTCTGTGTAAAGGCAGTCATCAGCTAGAATTATAGCTTTCGTTATGAAAGCATCAACTGTCTCAACAGCCTCTTGTTTTAAAGCACGAAACTGAAACCTGGCAACTCAAAAATTTGATTTTGGCTTTACATAGTCCCAAAATCATTTCCAGTGCATGTCTAGTTTCTTTTGCTGTGAATCTGTAAGTTTCTAACTATTCCTGATGTCTCGGCCTTCCTCGCCTACCCATAGCATTAGATACTGTACTTTAACAAGTTCTGACTTCTCTGCAAGTGGTCCATTGATTATAAATTCTAATATTTGTTTAAACTTTCTGAATTCTTCTGCAAGGTTAGGTGCTTTCCAGTCTAATGATGGTATGGGTACACCTGAAAGCTCAGCCATTGTTATTCAAGTAAATGTTTCAAGTACAAACAGTTACATGCAAGATACAATTTCCTGTGATTAAAAAAAGTTATATAGTCCTTTATCTCTTGTAATCCAAAATACAAAGTTCAATGAATATAGTTCACAGCAACTGAAGATAGGTAATCCAAGGAAGATTGGTCCATGAATGTATTCATAATAGCTGTATATTTCGCAGTGAAACAGGTGCTTATCTCACATGCTGGTCTAATGAGCTTGATCTTGTGTTATTGTTGTTGTGGATGGGTTAAAGTTCTTGACCTGACACACTTGTTAAATAGTCCTTTATCTCTGGTAATCCAAAACACAAAGTTCTATGAATATAGTTCACAGCAACTGAAGATAGGTAATCCAAGGAAGATTGGTCCATGAATGTATTCACAATAGCCGTATATTTCGTTGTACCTTTATTCAATGAAACAGGGACTTGTCTCACATGCTGGTCTAATGTTCTTGATCCTGTGTTATTGTTGATGTGGATGGGTTAAAGTTCCTGACCTGTCACACTTGTTGTTAGTTGCTACCCCTTGTCCCTGTTTGTCCAGAAAGGTAAGCGGGGAGTTTGACCTTCAGGTCAGCTTAGCTGTTTCTGGAACAGGGTTGTAGGAGGCTGGTGTCACTGACTGGTAAGTAATTTTAGGAATGTCTACTATATGCTGTGCTTTGTCACAGAGCATGTGGCCTGATAACATTGACCAACCTGTTTTATTTTAGTCTTTCATTTACTTGAAAAGTTTACAGATTGTATGTTTGGCGTACATTTGACTGTAGAAAGTATTTTGGAACATACATACAAATCTGCTGTTGTCTCTCAGTTTTGACTTCTTGTACCCAGCCACAATGTATTTAATCCTTTGCATTCCAGTCTACTGAATATTCGCTTATTACTTTGTCCATAGGATCAATAATCTGTGCTGAACCACATGTTTTATGGTGAGTAGCACTTCTGACATCATGTTATGTTATGTTCCAATGAATAAATAATCCAGATGGTGTATATGTCTGTATTTATTATATCTGACACCGGATACATATAAGCACTTGTAAACACGACTGTCCAGTCGGACGGTGTAGCATAGACTGCCCCTACAGTACTTGGTCAGTGACTAATGTAACAGATACACATGCATGAGGTTGTGGTATATGCATGAGGTCATATTATAACAACAGGCACTACTATACAATATGGACACAATCAAACTATTAGAAGTAAAAAAGAGAAGGAATTAATGGGAATATCTTAGACCCAGTGGAACTCTGGCAGGAAGGTAGAAGGGACGTAGTACTAATTTAAAATCTGCATTTTCATCCATGTCAATGCTCGTAACGTAGGACACAGTGTGACTTACATGGTCATTGTCGGAGTACTAGGAGGCCTTAAAGTTGGAAATCGAGGAAACTAGGGCTTCTTTTTTAAGTAGTTTTGGATAGAAAAATTACTGATTATTTATTCTAACATCTCTTAACCATGACACAAAAAGTTATTCTTTCATCAAAGACCCAAAAGCAACAGAAAAGTAGTTATCGTTGAAAGCCTCGTGAAGTTTATTTTCAGTATGTGTAAGTTTACCTGTATCGCCAACTGCTGAATAATGTAGATCCGGCCCAGGTTAACTTGCCACCATTCCACTCCGGTCTTGACGATGCGCCCTAATCGTGTGCACCACGCATTACAAGACTCGCAGATCCGCCCGTGTTTCGCATCCCATGCACTGGAGTAATTACTACTCGCACGGAAAGCGGAGTCGGGGATAATGTCGGGGTCGCCGATTCCCAAAGCCGCTGGCGGTCTCCCACAAACGCCATTACCTGTAATGGCTATAAAATGGAGATGCATGGGGAGTATTAGTTATGACAAAATACAGTTATGACTAAATACAATATTGTATGATAAGACCATATGTATATTTATATAATCAGCTCCATCATACATACATAATACTTCATACACGTTTTAGATCCGGCGTGTGTCTCGAGTCAAATTTGTAAAATTTACAACACTGATTGAGTGTTATAAATGTAAAGCTGTGTATCAAATTTAGAAGCAGGCCTACATCATGATGCCAAGCTCGATATAATTTAATAATTCATTTTATTTATAACTGACTCAGGTCGTAGATGGCTTCACATATTATTGCGAATATTATTAACTGAATGCTATTGAATCAACGTTAAGAAAATTATCATGCTGAGAATCAGTTCATTTGTAGATACGGTGCTCATCTCGCATTACAACCCTGAACACTATTTGTAGATCTAGAAATGTTAGCATCAAGGGAATGATAATTGTTGATTATATCACCACCTACTGGAACGATATATACCAATTTGAATTCAAGAACTGAGTTTAAATTAGGGAGTATCTAAACTGGCGGCAGGGGAAATTTAATTACCTAGCAGGTAGTTGAGATACCAAGCTCAACTGCCCGTGTGCTCTTATGTGGGTAAACACACACACACACATACGTACATGTGTTTCATGTCAAACGGAGGCAATGGTCGATGATGTAGATACTGGGAATTTGTTATTTTAGTTAGACACAGTCACTAATTTTCTGGTATCCAGAATGATCTTCGGGATATATATGATAACCTTTTTTAACCTGCAAGAAATTTTGAAAATGAATTTTTCAGTCAAATTGGAGACATGAAGACACACAGTTTGAATGTCCTTGATTGGGTATCGTGTCATTGAAGAAAGTTTTTTTCACAGCTTCCGCTCCAGTCGGCTGGTATGCCGTGTCACTAATGAGTAAATCGATATATATATATATATATATATATATATATATATATATATATATATATATATATTATAAATGGAAGTCTTAACGTTCACTTCATTTGCGTGGTCCTTATTAGAGTATTTGTATGGTACGGCTACTTTCTCGGAAACTCTTTTGTGTAGAGTGTTTATGGTTTGCGTTATATTTTTGAAGGAGAAAGCCTCGCTCACCTGGCTTATTCAAAGAATTGCTCAATCTGAGTGTTATGCAGATTGTCAGCCGATTACCACAGGGTATTGCAAATATATATATATATATATATATATATATATATATATATATATATATTGCATAAGCAGGCAGGACGGGAAAGTCTTTCCGTTGTCTTGGACAGTTTGTTGTCCGCCTTATTGAGTTGTTCACAGGAAGGAGTTTAACTGAACTATCAGTTTGTTAGCAAATGTAAAAATAAGACCCTTAACCCTTTATCGTGTTATTTAGTTGATGTATAGGGTTTCAGTTTTAGTTCTAGCAATAGCCAAATTACAAATTTTACACTATGGGGGCTTACTTTGCATATAAAAATTTGAATACATATGAAAGCCATTTAATTAATAAAAAATATAGAATAATTCTATTTGGTATTATCTGTCCACAGGAGAAATTTAAGCAAAAAGTGAATGACCTAGAATATCGGCGTAGATTTGCTACAGCCAAATAAATTTTTGCATAAAATTTGCAAATAATAATCAGATTATTCAAATAAGATATACAGTTTGTACCCAATAAAGATCCCCATGTTATTTCCTATTATTTGTTTTTTTTTTTCTTTATCTATGTGCATAATCAATAGAGTTTTGGCTATTTCTTTAAAATTAGGCATGTCCTAAAATTTTCAGAGGTTACAATGGAAAAGGGATAAAAATGGAACTACAACCTATTTTTTGTGAAGAGGAATAGTACCTCATCACGAAAAACTGGATTTTGAATTGTTATACCTTCAGTTGGGGTATGACCCCCAAAAACCCTTTCTGCCGTACGTCTAATCGTGAATGGGCTGGTCCGTTTCTTAAGCGCTAAACGTACCAACTGGTTCTTCGAGAGGGTCAGACGTGTATGGCCGCACACTCATACCCACACAGCTGGGGTTTTTATCGCCAAAATGGGAACCGGCCCCGATTTAGCTGATATCGCTGGAGAGCAACCCATTTTCAACGAGAAAGCCATAAGTAATTATAATAAATGTGTAGAAGATAAAACATCTTATTTTGTTATATTATATGGGAAGTTTTACATCTCATGATGTATTAGGTGTGATTTGTTAAGGATTCTTCAACTGTATTTGAAGTGTAACTTTGAGACTGCAGCTCAGGGCATATGGGCTGCTTGCGTGTAGGCAAACAAGCAGTGAAATGTGAGAAATCGCGAACAACTCAAGAGAGTCAAATCAAAACATAAACTGTTTAAGGCCAATTAAAGGATAATTTAGACTTGGTTTAAATTGTGTTAATACTGTTTCTGTGCACTCGGGCGTGACGCACCTGCGATACTCGCGGGCAGTTGCTCACGCACCTCCAGTTACCTAGGCCACGTCTTCATGCATTGCTAGCATTTAGCACTTTGCGCTTGTCAACTGCTTTTGAGTGTTGTGGAATTTTCTACGCCCATTTTTTAGTAAACATTCTACTGTTTATTATTTTTAGTCGTCACTTGTTTTTATACGCATACCGCACAGCATCACATGATGGCAGACGAAGAAAAGGATGTCTTCAAAACCAACCAAGAAAAGTCGGACAATTTTGATTTGGGCGCATGGGCCGCCATTGTTGGTTCGACAAAGAAGACCATCGCGGTTTTGCTTAAGGAAGACCTTACCTCCGTAGACGTGCTAGGATTACTAAGTGAAAAGGACGTCTTAGACCTGTCCCTGACGCTGGGCCAAAGGAAACTTTTAATGGCTGCTTTAACGCGTTTAGATAATAGCAGTATTGAAACAACCCCGTGAAAGCGTAGCTTACCCTTTGGAAAGCCAGTCTGTAAGAGGACCTGCAAGCCTGACAATTCACGACATCAGGGGACAGAATGCCCATTTAAAATCGGCAGGTAAGGTCTTTGATGATTTCTTTGCCCAAGACGTAAATGTACCCATTGCAAAAGATATTTTTATGCAAGCAATGATCCCTGGCCATACAGCGAGGCACCAAAGGACCCGTTAGATCCAAGATCAATTCTGACTATTAAAGCAAGTAAAAACAATGTCGTGCATATCTCAGAGTTTTTACCAGAACGTATTAGAAAACGGTATTAGGGGCGTATAAGGGGCCAGGCTTTGTATGCTCAAAGCAGCACATTGGTTATGACGATCACCCATACAGTGGTATTACCATAGAAGAATGGTCTGCAGCAAACTGTCGCCTTATGTCGCATCTACTCCATACTGGCGATCTTCATGTTACAGACATTGATTATAATCTGGCTTATACCACACAAATCGATGATCTTCTAAGTATAATTGGGATTCATTATTAGACTGATTATCAGTACAGGGAACTTCAAGCAGAGAATGGTTTTAAATGGTGCGCCCTCACAGCGAACATGGAACTGCAACAACTCTGGCAGGCTAAATACAGTCATTATATAATTCAGAATCGTTCAGACAGTTCCAAATACCCAGGTTCAGTACAGGAACAGAGGAAACCCGAGTGTAGATTGTTTAAAATTCGGAAAGAAATTGCCCTTTTATTCGCGTAAATTGCATGTAAATAATGACAATAAGGGAGCTGGTGCAGAAGCACGATTTTCTGTCTAAAAAAAAAACGATATGTAAATACCCAGGGATCGTTAATGTTAGCAGCTTGGGAGCAGTTGTTGTCAAATCATAACCCAGACAGACCTTATATTTTGCGTGGTTACGCAAAGGCTTTCATATCCTCAGCCAGCCCGTTAATGTTAACAAAGCCGTTGAGATTGATAATTATAAATCGGCAACTGCGCCCTCTATTGTAAAATCGGGTTGAAGCCCAAATAATATAAGATTTGGACAACGGCCAATATCACATTGTGAATAAAGCACCACCCATTGTCTCAGCATTAGGGACTGTTCCTCAGAAAGGGCCTTCAAAGTATCGTATAATTCATGACTGTTGCAGACTACCTCGGGAGGCGATTAATGACTTTGCGTATAAAGACCCCTTCAAATATCAATCAGTTCAAGACGCTATAGATCTAGTCACAGAAGGTTTGTTACTTTCCAAAGTAGATCCCTCCAATGCTTACCGCATGGTTAAAATTCACCATGAGGATTATGCTGCCACAGGCCTTAAGTGTACATTTTCAGGGAATTCCAGATCCACATGCATGATTGATAAACGCTTACCCTTAAATGAGATTGTGGAAATAGGAAAGATTTATAAAACGAAAGATTTGGCAAATTATTTGAAACGAGTGCCTACCAATCCCATAGTGAACAATGCTGCCAATACCGAGCTTGGACGTTATGGCGCTATCAACATGCGGACTTCCAGCAAGCGCGCAGAAAATAAAGAATTGACATCACGAAACAATATATATATATATATATATATATATATATATATATTTCTCTGAGCTTTTAAATGAAAATAATACACAAAGAAAAAAAGAAGCGTATCCTCAATACGTATAGGATATCGCTTTTAGTGTATCGCAATACGTATTGTATCCGAATAAGCTGACCGTTACTCAGCTCTAGATCTCACGGAGGGTAAATTCTCAACTAATCAGAACATCTCTAACATCTTCACACCACGACTAATTAAAGCCCATAGCAATGTTAGGCCTTTCTAAACTGCAGGCAAGGTAAAGGCCTGTCTAAACTACTAGCAAGGTATATTTCCCCTGCCGGGAGTTCAGCCAGTATAGAATACACAGCCGGCACTGCCCAGCAAATTAGCCACTCCCTTTAAATTGTCATTCCTTCTATTATAATAATTTATACTTCCCGCGGTTTCTTAAAATAACGATAAATATAATATCCCCTACAATAAAGCATACATATAAAAATGTATTATAAAATTATATAGTTCATATATTCTGTAAACATATTAGTGAATAATATATGTATATATTATATATTCAGGCATTTTACCAGGGACATCGAATCATCCTGTTCAAGCTGTATTTAAACTTGCGTGCCCGCAAAGGTCACAATTCAGGTAACAACATTAGCCAGTCCATTTCGATAAAGTTTAGCAACAGGTTGCCACTGTTCTGACGATCATGACGTGTAAAAAGGGAAACGCTCTGTACAATGCAATGTGTGGAACAAACACTACACAGTTCTTCATGGCCATTCGGATTTCAAAGCCGCTTTCACTGGAAATGTTGAAATATTTAATAGATGTTCATGTTTTAATATGAATATCCAATGGTCTACTGACAACGAATTGACACCTCCCTTTAATGTGACAAAACATATGCCGAGGCATTATAAGAAGTGATTTGTCGTGAATATTAAGGATGCTTCCAATGTAAATATACATATCAATTGTGTACGTCGCTTTTTTTTATTATAGATATTCCAAAATCATCTCATGCCATTCTGAAAGTGACAGGCTATGATTGCCATTTAGCAGAAAAGCCCTTTTCCTGATGTTCTTTTTAATTTCTTACAGGCTTTTTGTCTATGCACTTTCTCTTGTGTCGTTTATTGTCAGTAACTAGATGAGATCGGCCGTTTATTTTTATCTTCAATGGAGAAAATAGTTTATTTCAAAGGGTTTTTACTGATGAAGTTATCGCTATTCCGCCGTATTGACATCCTGAATATCAGAACAAAATTTGTTAGCGTTATAGGAATAGCACATATTTTAGGATGACTTTCATCATATCAAACATAGTATTTATATCGAGGTATCAGTATTATATATATATATATATATATATATATATAGAGAGAGAGAGAGAGAGAGAGGTGAATGAATAGCCATGCTGGTTCGTTGTACTAAGAAATGGAACAAGAATACACAGAAAAGTCGGTTCACTGCCGATGGGAATCGAACCCATGACCTTACGATTGCCGTTCGCTAGCTCTACTACTGAGCTACAGCAGATCCCCGACCCCTCTGTGTATTTGCACATATTTCTGTGAACAACTAACCAGCATTGCTATTCATTCATCTCTCTGTATACTATATGCCTCACACCACATAAGGCCACCAGTTCTCCCTGCAGTTGCTGTGCCAAAACATGTAGTGGGTAGTACTCTGAAGTCACGGCAGTGACGTCAGATCGCTGGTTTTATAAAAGTGTGCAAATACACAGGGGGGTCGGGGATCTGCTGTAGCTCAGTGGATAGAGCAAACGACCGGCTGTCGTAAGGTCATGGGTTCGATTCTCATCCGCAGTGAACCGACCTTTCTGTGTATTCTTGTTCCATTTATATATATATATATATATATATATATATATAATTAATTTTTAGAATTTGAGAGGTACTGTTATTCATGTTGAAAACAGCATATAAAAGGTTTTATAGTTGTTACGGAGTGCTTTACGCACGCGTTACAAGCGTGGTCGTCAGGTAAGGGGTCGGTAAACAGTGAACATATATTTGAAAGAAATATGTTTGCGAATTTACCTACCTGAGCCACTTGGTTTATCTGATATCTGGAAAAGGGAAAATTAAAAGTGGTCATTTCCTCTAACCAACGAATTTAAAGCATTATTTAAAAATATCAAACTATAGGCATTTGAAATGAAAAAGCAATCATCGGTCACAAAGTTTGCATTACTTAGATTCTAACATTTTGATTTCTAATGCAGAACCAGCTATTTAATTCTTATCAATATTTGTTATTTTTATTTATATATTTATTCAAATCAATCATTTATACTTTCTAACGATACCAGAAAACAAATGATGTCATAATTGGTCCAATTCGTGAATCAATATTTTGGTACGATTTTTAAACAGGTGGTCCGTGGTCCATGACGCGCAGCTGAAATTGTCATACTGATCACACGTTATGATATGGTGAAAAACAATTGTTAAGGAACCTTCACCAATGGAAAGAATGACTGGCAAAATGCTCAAAAATCCAACAGCTAGGATTTGTGCGATGTCTGACTATCCAGGTGCTCAGAATTAGGTTTTTTTAGCTTGTAGCTAATAGAATATGGATTATCATGACCTAGTGCTGAAGGAGATTTGCAAAGGATCTCCTTGACATTTAAGTTAGAAGGTTCCATACGTATGATTTGTGTCTTTCACATTGAAAATTAATGCTTTTTTGTCAATATGTTTACAGTGACAGTACACGTCACAGTGACCACATTGACCCAATATCAGGAATCAAAGAAGATTTGCCAAGGAAATACCTTGATCTCATTTTATAATATCCTAGTTTTAAAATTTTTATTGAAATGTATGACTTTTAAGAGCAAATGATCATACTTCAGTCGTTCACAGAATATAGTCACCAAGACCTAGTTTCAGGTTTCGAGGGGATTTGTAAAGATCTCCCTGGTTGTTGCTATGGATGATTCTAGGCCTAATGTATACAATTTCAGGCTAACTGCCTTACATGGTGCTCAAAATCATGTTTGCAGCTAATACAAATGCCGTATACCGTGAGCTTATTTAAAACTTTCCGCGGAGATTTACCCAAGACATCCCTGAATGTCATGTTAGAAGATTCTAGGCCAAATGGATACAATTTGTACTCCTTCTGACTGTCTGGGTGCTCAAAAGCATGTTTTCGGCCCCTAGTTTGAAGAATATAGGCCACTATGACCTTTTATGGACACGGTAATTTCTTACTTCAACGGTATTGCAACGACTGCGAGATGATTTTTACTAAAATACTACTGCCTAATATAATTATGATGGATACCAGTTGGGAGCTTTAGTTTGAATTGTTCATAAATCATGCAGAAGTCAGGAAGACAAGATTATGAGCAGAATACTGTGTAAAGCATGTTACAGAAAAAACATTGGCGCGTTTAATATAGGATATTTAACTGAATATGCCTAATATTATAAATGTAATTCTTATATTATTTTAAATGTGTAAACAAAATAGACTTAGACTATGGACAAGAGAGCTGTTACTACATATTTGGATCGGATCGCATTTAGAAGAAGTCTTCTGTCAGACTTCCATCTGATAACCAATTCTCGAACCCAATTATCTGTACTTAACTCATTAATTCATTGACTTCCTCGCTTCTTAATCATTTAGAATATATATATATATATATATATATATATATATATATATATAAAACTCTGAAGAAAAACAACACTGTAAATTCACAACAGTCTGTTTCACGGAATCTCGTGATCTCGTAATCTAGTAAAGTCTCGGCTTTTCAGACCACGCCCTCAGCTTCATTCTAACCACATTCACCTGATGATAGGGTCGCATCCCGTGAAACAGACTGTTGTGAATTTACAGTGTTCATTTTCTTCAGAGTTATACCGGTCTGGCCTAGTCTGTAGGCCATAGGGCACTTTACAACGGAGGGTTACTCTACCTTCTATATATATTATATATATAAAACTTACTTTGATATAGATCTTTTCCTTCCCACCTCCTGGGTTTATGCAGCTCCGACAAAGTTTGCAGATGTTTGAGACCTGATTGTACACCCCGCCGGAACACCAAGCACGCCTTCCGCAAATAGCCAAACACGTGACTTTGTCACTGACCTTCTGTTTTACAGGAACACAGTCCAGTACCACAAAATCTCGTCGAAAGATATCTAGGTAGATGTGAGCACAACAAACGCTGAAGGCAATAGCATTTAAAGTCAGGAAAAAGACGATCATGAGAATCAGAACCATAAGTGATTTAATCATCGCGGCGGCGGTTGTTTCATACTGGACGAACATCGCACTGACTTTGCCCATGTAAAAGTATCGTTGTCAGTTTTATCAATGTTCCGATCTCATGGACTGATAATGCTTAAATGGAACAAAGGAAGTTAATATAGATCATTTTTTTTTTATTTTATACTTAGTGCTACAAATTCATGTGAGACAGATGTACATTTGTATTGTTATCCCGATAATTGTTCCCCATGCAAACCCCATATATCAGCAATTTGAGCACTGAAATTTTCAAGTATCCTGCATTTAAATATCCGCTTAAGTAGCAACATATCAATCATTAATATAGTAAATATAAACAGATAGGACTCGGGGTTGTTTCATGTCTATTTGTAAATTGATAAGGTCGGAATGGCGACCTTGGAGAATACGTTCAAACTGTATATCATGCAGTTTTATTTATCTCTGTTTGGGTACCTTGTTAATTTTGTTGTTGTTCATCCACAAATTATTTTCATGAGATTTGATGGAGCACTATCAATAAATTTTAGTAGTAGGGTTTGTTTAATAATCAAGGAATAATTGCTAGAATATTTTGGCGGATGTCTGAATACAGCTTTTCTATTACAATGAAGACAGATACTTACAGTTTGCTTCGACTTTATTGAAAAAGAAATATTTCTGTCATTGTGTCACCTCTAAATTAATAAATGTAAAAAAGTCTAATCTTTAAAGGTGAGATTCCGAACCTGAGACATATTTTTTTCACTATAAACAGTGTCAGTCTACTATACCCAGAGCAAACCAGAAGACCATCAGACGCAGATCGCTTGCTCGTGGAATTGTTTATAACCATGGAGTACTGCGGTTTAGGCGCCTTTCCCCTTTATCCGTATATCTGCTTGGAAAACTGTGGATGGGTGACAGTTTTCATCTATTTTTTCTCTGGTGGGCAATACAAGTTCTTGATATTGTTCATAAATGCAGTGGAATGTAAGGGAGTTCGTCCATGGACCAGGGAACAATTACCTAAAAGTTGAGGGCGGATCAGTAACTGTTTGTATAGGAATGGATTAGGTTTAAGACAATTAATGATGATATGCTCTCTGTGTATTAATATCTAGCCGTTTAGTGGAATACTAAAATACTGTAAGCAACATGCTTAATCGAAATCTTACCTTATGTGATAAAAATATAAAATGAGTTTTATTTGTCTGAAATAATCAATACATGTCAAATTTGGAGGGTCAGTATAGCAATATTCGTACTGGTACCAGGTGTAACCTAAATAGAGTGTGATACAAGTTCCCACATCTAACATGCAAACATACGAATTAATTGATATATGGAGAGTAAGGAATCCATCTTATTCGAATTTCACTTGAAGAATTAAAAAACATACTATAAAAAGAATGCTTGGTTATGTTCTAATCCCGAGTTATTTGAATAAGCAGGTCATACAGGTTAATATAATTCCAGCAATTTTAACAGATCATTCGGCAGTGAAATGTAATATGAAATCACCCAGTGTTTGCAAACATGGCCCGTCCTTCTGGAAATTAAATGTGTCCCTCATGGAAGATCCAGTTTTTGTGTCACCAATGCAAGAAAACATAAAAAAGTAGAAGGAGCATTATGAAAATAAAAATAGGGAGACAGAATGGTGGGAATATCTAAAGTTTAAAATTGGAGAATATTCAATTTCATATTCTAATAGAAAATGTAGACGTGAAAAGCTAATACTGAAAAAAAAAACCTAGAGAAAAGTTTTAAGGATGTAAAATTCAACTCGCACAGCAGTAATAATCAAACTGAGATCGATCAAATATGTCGAGAAATAGATAAGCATTATGAATGAAAAGAAGATGGCTCCATAATAAGTTCTAGAATCACATGGTTTGAGGAAGGGGAGCGTAATTCAAAGTATTTTATGAATCTGGGAAAGAAAAGACAAAACCAAAACTACCATAAGAAGATTTTTGTGTAATGGAAAAGATATAACAGATCAGCGAAAAATTATGATAGAACTGAAGAGGTTTTTATGAAGAAAAGAACACTTGTACAGGTACCTTTTCAAAACAAGAATGTACACAACTTCTGTCAGAGTATGATACTCGAGTCCTATCAGATATGCAAGCAGCTAGTTGTGATGGACTGATTTAAAAAGAGAAGTCTTGTCAACGTTGAAATAAATGAAAAAAAATATTAACTCCCGGGAATCATGGATTTCCAAAAGAATTTTTTTTATCTCGTCGGGAAGGATCTCGTTAATTGTTTGCCCAGATGTTTTGAGGAGGGTAAGCTAACTACAAGTCAAAGGCAAGCAGTGGTTAATTTGATAGAAAAACTAGTTAAAGATAATCGTTTAATCTCATCATGGCGACCAATTAGTTTGTTAAATGTCGAATATAAGATATTAAGTAAAATTTTAGCACGGCGCTTAAATGTTGTCCTTCCTAATCTGATTAATGAGGACCAGACGGCCTTTGTTCCCGGGGGAACCATTTGTGAAACGAACCATTTAATCTGTGATATTTTAGATTATTGTATTAAAGAAAATAAACCTAATATCTTGTTTGCAGTTGATTTTTCTGCTGCTTTCCACTCCGTAGATCGTAACTATATGTTCAGTGTTTTGGAAAAATGTTGTCTTTCAGACAGGTTTTATTAATTGGGTACAACTTCTTCATAACGATATCAAAAGCTGTATAATAAATAATGGATACCCCACAGGATATATCAGATTAGCAAAAGGTACCAGACAAGGAGATCCCTGGCGTCATATTTCTTTGTCATGGCCATTGAGATCCTAGCAATAATGGTACGTAAATCTGTGTCTATCAAAGGGAGTAATATTAACGGCTTTGAAATTAAACAGTGTATATATGCATACGATACCACATTTTTGGCAACAACGGTGGCTTGAGGCTGCTTGATATTGATACAATAATAGAAACTCAAAGATTTATGTGGATGAAGAAAATCATCACAGGTGACACGACAATACACGTAATAATACCTGATCTTTATTTAAAACTCGTAGGTGGATTTAATAGTATCAGAGGTAACTTGGATCCTGAAATTTTAAAAATAGGAATATTATCTTTTTATTTACGTTGCCTTAATGTATGGCTCTCTGTTACCTCCGGGGAACCATTACGTAAAGAAACAATCTTGACACAACTTTTACCGAATAACAGATACATCAAGACGAGAGGTAAATCAGTGTATTATTATTTTCTTGATATTCTTGGTATAAAATATGTTCCTGTTGTGTACGATGACAGAGGTAAAAAAAAGTTAATGAAGTTGTAGCAAAAACAGTTATGCTTACAACAAATTCTATATCCACTGGATAGCTCCGCAAAGGGCTATTCCACAAAAATGGTTCCAGGATAATGATTTAAACAGATATTTTGAGGTTAATAGTGCTTCGGTATTAAATAATGTAGTTATATCCTACAATGACGTGGTTCTAGATTTAGACAAACTCATATTCAGAAGTGTCTACGACAAAATAATATCATGTAAAATTTCTGAACCAGTCTTCAAAATAAAGTTACCAAACCTTTATAAAGACCTCAACTTTAAACGAGCAATTAATTACTCTTACAAGACCACTCTGGACATGTATCTAGGGAAATTTCAGTTTCCGAATTCTGCATATCATCCTCGCTGTTAACGAAAATCTAATCAGGATAACAGAGGATGGAGGATAACAGACACAAACAGATATTCTAATTGGTTAATTGAAAATGAACCTATTGATCATTTATTCTGTGATTTCTTATTTCATAAAACTGTTACTTGCAAATTTAGTCTTGGGCAAAGAACTTTGGATTCGAGATGCCAAGCCTCGGTCGTCAACGTTTATACACTGGAGCAGAAAAATCAGAACATGCTGCCCTTGTAAATATGTTGATGTTGGTCTACAAGATCATCGTTTAAGTAATAGGAATAATCTGGCACTTCTTTCATTGGATCAGTATGTGACAAAACTGACGAGATTTGAATATCTTGAACGCAAATTGGCGGAAAAAAGGCACAAAAGTACTATATATGAAATAAAATGGAAACCAATTCCTCAAACTATACTAAACAAGAAGTGATGTATATTATTCAACGACTATCATTTTGCAATATACAGCCAGGCGGTGACCCTTTTGGCTTCATGGGTGTGTATATAATATGTGATTTTTATTTCAATTTTATGTGAATATAGTATGAAATGTAAACATAATAGGAATCGTCAGTTTTTGTATTGATTTCACAATTCGATCTGTGAAGTACTGTGAGACAAACTAATTAATTATTAAAAATAATAATGATTTGAAATAATAGAATGTTCAGTGATAAACACATTAACGTAAATACATGAACTGGGAGGCACAAAGTTTTATATAAATATATATTTATGTATTTGCATCAATGTACCTGCCGGATACTAAATTTTAGACAGGTAATTTGGGTTTCGTAATATCTAAAAGTCATAAACATTCTAAAAGTAAATGAACCTTGACAGATTTATATGGTATTCGCATGTAAAACATGGAATTGTACTTGTTTATTGGTTTGTAACTCACTGTTGTAAATTTCATAATAGTCTCTGATGTCATTGATGAAACCAAATTAAAAAAAAAAAATAAAGAACAAGTACAAATCTGAGACATCATAGAGATAGAGAAAAAATCCCAATTTTGTAGAAAAGTAAATATTATCGCCAGCCACACGGGACACCCCCACCCTCTGAAGTTTGTCAACGTTTTGCTTAGACATTTAAGGTAAGAGTAGTAGATGAACAGAAAATCCTTATAATACATTTTTTCAGGTTCTACTTTTTTAGAATAACTTGGAGTTTTTGAAAAAGTACTGTGAGTTCCAAACAATGTATTTTGAGTTCCAATTAAAGGCGACTTGACAAGAGGTTGAAGTTTCTCTGACCATGCAATTTGATAAGCAAATTCAATAACCAAACCAGCACCTGCACAACAATCATTCCCTAATGACATTGGAGTTTTGAGATGTGGAGTTACAATAAATTCAGTTTGGTGAGAATATCCAACACACTCGAGATCAACTAGAACATATCCAATAGCAGAGAACTCTGATCCTTCAAACCACCTCAAAACCTGATTCCTCTTCTTAACAATGGTGAGCCCTAAATCATGACACAAGTCTTCTCTGATCATTGAAACAGATGATCCAGAATCAACCAAACTATAACATTCCTGACCATTTACTTTAAGTGTTACTAAGGGTCCATTTTGGGAAGTGGGTGGAAATCTATCAGATGAAAATACAGAACAATCCTTACTCTGCAATTTCGGAATAAACTCTTTAGTATGAACACTGAATTTTGGAATAAATTCTTTGGCATGAACATTTAATGGTTTTGAAGAATGGCATGGTCATTTGTCAGTTGGTTCAGCTTAATTTCTTTGCTTTTGTTTGTTAGGGCAATTTCTTTGAATATGACCTAATTCACCACAGAGAAAACATGCCGAAGAGAATCTTCCTCTGCCTACTGATTTATATTGAAAAGTATTCTTTGGAATAGCCCCAGAATTAACTGAATTTTTGGTATCAGAATCTTTCTGATCAGATTATTTAGGTTTAAATCCAGGTCCCTTGTCAGCATAGCCTGTTTGAGGTCTTTTGAATGTCTTATCCTCTCTCAGCAATTTTTTTTCTGCAGAACATGATCATCTGCAATGCCAGCTAATTCTCTGACTGTTAACCCTTCCTATTCCACCAACTTAAATTTCAAATTGTCATCAGCTACAGAATGTAACATTTGGTCTATAACCAGTTTATCAAATATAGCTGTGACTTCCTCATCTTCCATTAATCTATCACTAGGTTGTACCACCATTCCTAAATTTAAGGCGGTAAGCACTAGGAGTTAAATGATATCTGTGCAAGATAGCATGGATCACTTTATCATAATCCCTTTGTTCTTTCTGGGAAAGTGGATGATAGGCCTGCTGAGCATTTCCAGTAAGATATGGTTCTAAATAATGACTCCATTCACTTTTAGGAATTTGATATCTATCGATCAAATTCTCAAAAGTTTTGATCCAATAGTGGATATCATCTCTACCTGTCAGTTTAGTCATTTCTTTGATCTTAACATGGGATTGACTACCTGCTTGTTTAACATTCATCTTCTCAAGAAGATTAATAAATCTATCATTATCCTCTTTCCAATGCTTTTCCATCTCACTAAGGACAGACTGGAGAGAAACATCTGACATACCCTTAAGAGATACTCCAGGCTCTTTCATGTCAGGAATCTCTACTAAAGCATCTATATGCTCTTCCTTAGTATTCAAATCAGACAATTCTAAATGATTATGTTCACACAATTGAACAATATAAACTTTAGTATATCTACGCAAAATAGCTTTCTTTTCATCTCTTGAAGCCATGATGACATTTAAAAGAAATCAACTATTATTAGTACGGATTTACCTTCTTTTATTTCTAAGGATAAATGGCTCACTATCTTTTAGCTGCCGCCCAGACGACAGTTCATCAGACCCACATGAGCTATAGCTGCTGGATGCCGCCGAGGCCCCGAATGGGTCTCCCAAGAAATAATGACACGCAAGCAATCCCACTAATAATAAGGAGCAAAGCCCCTGGTTGATAATAAGAAAATAATAAGAGTATCACTGCCTCTTAAAATCCCACTCCTGCTCTTCCTCACAACTAGAACATTTATTGTTCTTAATTGGCAAGCACGGGTGAGTTTATTAAAGATCTTCCGCTTTCACACCTCCCCTGGATGTACCCCATCCCTCAACAATAAGAAATTTACCTTTCTGACTACCTTCTCATAAGACTTCCCTGGCTTGCCTCTTTTCTTGATGGAAGTGCGTGTTATGTCTTTAATAGAATTGACAATAATAAAACCGGACTGACGGGCTTGAGATGTAATGAAATGATTGATAGTGAGTATATCCAAATCTAGAGTTTTTTTTGCTGGACTTCAAATTGAGCATCAGTAGAATTTAGTAAACTGAGCTTTCCAGTTTGGACATTATGTTGACAGGCAGACTTAATATTGACGGGAAGAATGGTGTTCCAAATGATAAAATAGCCATGTTGTTTGACACAAGAGTTGATATCACTAACAAGATTCTGTACACGTGTAAGTCTATGAGGGTCAGGATTATATATAATTTCTATGCCATGGGGAGAAGTTCTCTTGTTGACGAAATCACAAATACCAGCAGAAAAAATAATAGTAAATTCCGTTTTTGTATTAGAATGTGTACGACCCCGAAGTTCATGGGACAAAGAATTCAAAGTAGCCCCGCCCCTACACACTTCAACAACGGAATCCTCAGGCGAGAGCCGCGCATTTGCCCGAAAGTAGTCGGCTAATCCCCTCCCCCTAGAATCAGAGAGGAACAGAAAGGTGGACATGGAGGGACGAGAAAACAACCAGAAATCAGCGAGAACGACAAAAAACACCCGAAGACAGGCCAAAAAGGAAACTAACTAGAAAACAGAGGAAAATCACTTAGCTGAGGTAATGAAATGATTGATAGTGAGTATATCCAAATCTAGATAAACAACAGGAAAAGGAAGTAACAAGAAACAGAGCATGATGGGAAAAAAACCGGAATCCAAAGGTGTTACCTCAAAAGCACATGGCAGCTCCAAGTGAGTCGGCAGCCGGCGACGTTGGGCGCCATTTATGTAGTGGTGTTCTTGTTCCCACAGATAACGAACTCCAGCAACGGTTTAGAGATGTTTTATTCGCCCCGGCTCGAGAACCAACTGACTAACATGTCCACGAAAACTTGGGACATTAACTACGCGCATGCGTACTAGCTATAACAATAAACAAATGAACATGTGACATTTAAGCCGCTGTTAACCCTGCTCTACCAGTTTCGATGAATACAGTCCTACCACTACCCTGCCGGTAGATGTCGCCATCAGCAGAACACGAAATAATTCACTGGTTTACATGTTAATATTACTATTTGACTCTAGATGTCGCCACAATTCAATACATAGTCTTTCCTAGCCATAATAAATTTAACTCGTCACGAATTCCAGAATATAAGACGGGGGCCTGACTGTTCTAATTGTCACTCTCCGCCTTGGTGACAAGTCTTGGAAGTAGAGAGAATTCAGCGGGAGAACCACGTGTCATCTGTTGACGGAAGAGGCTTAATGACAGCTGCGTTTGGCATAATCTGCCCATGTTACGGTATCTAGGCATCGGTGATAGGGACCTGTTTGCCGTTAATTATCAGCCGGCCGTGCCAGAACCGTACTTTTTGTTTGTCCGTGAATGCCTGTCTGATTTGTGGCCCGGCTTTCTTCTTCAAATAATAATCTTCCCTGACCAAGTCTTCTACAAAGTGTGCGGCGTTTCCGTCCTCTTGACCTCGTTTCTCTCTTTGTGTTTTTAGTAGTGTGTTTCGTACCGGTCTTGCATAGAATCTCTCTATGATATGTCTATGGCCCTCAGATTTTTGTTTACCGGTTCTATGAGCGTTTTCAATAGCTTCCAGCCCATTAATTGTTTCAAAATCATCATTCAGGAGTTTTTCGTTAACAATATGCTCTGCCACAATCTTTTTACAGTCCTCCTGTTTTTGTTCTGGGATCCCAATGAGTCTCAAGTTAAACTCCCGGCTATAAGTTTCCGAGTCCAATAACTTTTCCTTTAATGAAGAAATCTGCTGATTTTTCTCATTGTTTTCTGATTTCAGTTCATTTACTTCAGATTTCAGAGCTTTATGTTCTGCTTCAATTTTTGCCAATTTAGTCACTGTTTCTTTAAGCTCAGCCTGTGTAAATTTTCACTACAGATTCAACTTTTGAGTTCAGTGAAGCATAATTAGTTTCTGCTTTCTAGACCACTTCTAATATGTGAAATCCCTTCACAAAGTGATGTTTTAAAGTCATTCAAAGCAGTCTGCATTACCTCTTGAAGTTGGGTGCACTTAGCATCTACAACGTCCATTATTGAACCACTTGCGTGAGCGGACCCTGGTTCTCGCCCGTCTTTCTGTGAAGGGTTGGAGTTTTTCTGCCCTTGTTTTAAATATTTCTCCATACTTGGTTGCTCCAAAGATGACATATCACTTTTGCTTTTTGACCGTGTAGTGATTTGAGACACCTGTGACATATCCAGTGAGATACTAATTTACTGAGAGAGCACATGAAAGTGTGTCCACTCATTCGGCCATATTGAACCGGAAGTCTCACCTAAACTTGATGTGAAAGGTCTTGATAAACAAATGTCTTCGCTGTCAGCTGAAGACAGGCAGATGTGGACAGAGGCTCTTTGGGCAACGTCAGAGATGTTTGGAATAACCGAGCAGGCGGAGCAAGCCACTCACATGGAAGGGAGACCACTACCTAAGAAATCGGACCAGGCAACCCGTGTGGATTACGGTCAACTATTTCATTCGCCGTGGCGTACTTCAGTTAGGACACCTATTTGAGCACCGCATGTGGCTTATCGGTTCACCACATCTTAGGGAATGTGCACATGTGCACCTGTATCAACCACTCAAGATTCCGAAGTATGAGGGCCCAGCAAGTACTTACTGCATCTACCCACCTGCTGTTAGGTCACCAAGTCTACATCTATATGGTTACATGCCCCCAGCAAATCCAACCCGATTGGCGACTTTCTCAGAAGAAGAAATGAAAGGAGAGACGTCTTATCAGCAGTGGAGACACGAGGTACGCAATCTGATCAGACAGAATCTATATCCAGATAATCACATCGTACTGGCCATCGTCAAGTCGTTGAAGGGACAGGCAGGACAATTCGCGATCCGTTTGGGGGAGGAGGCAACCTCTGCTGAGATAGTCAGGAAGTTAGACAAGATCTATGGAAATGCGTTACCATCTAAGGTCGGCATGGGACAGTTCTTCTCCGCGAAACAACAGAAGGACGAAACTATAGCAGAGTGTAGTTGTAGGCTGGAGGATTTCTTTTCGCGTGGCAACCAGTCGCTTATTTTAGCCACTGCTGGACCAAACATGTAAATGTCAAAGTTCTTCACAGGAATTCGATGGGAGCAGATCCAAAACGAGATTAGTAATAAGGCTGAGAATGCCACATACGAACTTGAGACCGAAGATGGGAATGAACCACGAAAAACATTGCACCGCAATCTGCTTCTTCCGATAGGATATTTGTCTCAGCACACAGCATGACACACAGGATACCAAGAATCAGACAGTTAAACCAACGCCAAAACGTTCAGTTAAAAACGGAAGGGTTGAAGATACTCTTAGCTCTGAGGAGGAAGATTCTTAGGAGGAACCTGTTATTTTTTTATGCCACAGCCAAAACCTAGAAGAAAACCGTGTCCCCAGCGATTTCTAAACTCCAACATTGCAGAAAAGCCAAAACCGACCCCCAAGACAACATTCACCAAGTGAGGCAACGGCGGTTTCAAATGATTGTCATGAGCTGACTGATAGGACACCAAAGTCACTAGAAAATGAAGGACCTGAAGTTTCGCGGTATGCTTTGGAGATTGGTGCTGCCACTAATGCAGACGAAACAGTTCATACTGACAAAATCGTGGCAGACCTACCGCGTACTTCAGACCAGTCTGTTCCCAGTATGCCAAGACGTTCAAGCCGTACCAGAAAGACGCTAATGTGGTATGATCCTTGTTCCCATCAACAAACCTGTTACTCACAAAACCAAGAATCCCAAGAGAATTCTGTCATTCAAAACCGAATAGTCAATCTAAAGAAGCTAATAGACGCCCTTTCTCCTTTAATGTCATTACATTATATGACATGTATTTACTTAGGTTTCAGCGAAAAACATTAAAGAATAGAACAATTTATGTAAGCTAGGCCCTATGGTGTATATATTTTATTGATATATTCATATCACATGCGTTATATTATGAAATACCTTGGAGAGATATGATAAACATATGATAATTTTTTTACTAAACAGCGTGAGCGTACTTAACCACATAATGTTTAAATCGCAGAAGTACTGGTATAATTTATGATATCATCATTCATATGTCAAATGGTCATGGTACACTGTCGTATGCTTTTGAAGACCTAGGATTATTTTATATTGTAATGTATTTGTAATGTGTACATATCATTATATGCAGGCAACTATCATGTAAGTGATGTTATGAGATAAGTAACTTGCTGATGAAATTGCCTGGGTTAGTTGATGCTGTCTCCTTCGAATTGATGTATACACATACATGTATCATATATTGTGGCGTGTAATACATAGTTAAGTGATACGTAATCCTCTGATCCCAACGACACATAGACTTCAAGAACAATAGGCATTACAAGACCATAGAACAAATCCTGTAAGCCAGTAACACCCATCAGGAAACTACTACCAGGCTTCATTTACACCTGAAGAAGGGGGCTGAACCCCCGAAAGCTTGTGTCAAGAGTGACAACACCAGCTAGTCTACATAAAGGTATCATATATCTACTTCACTTGCTCATATATACAGACTAGCACGGCAATTCAAACCTTATATAGTGTGTCAATGTTAATTCAGTAGAGTAAGTCAGTCAATATATTGTCATAATAACGGTAATATTATTATACACGTACTATTTCGCTAAATGTGGTCCAAAAGGTAAAATATTCTATGACCAAATGTGGTCGTCTGTAATATCGTATACATTAGAGTATGTCAGTCTTTATATTTTCATTATACTGGTAATATCATCATAGATATTATTACACGCTTATTTTGCTAAATATGGTCAGAAAGTTCGATTTATCAACCAAAGGTGGATATCCGATCAGCTATAATGTTCTCAATGTGTAAACACATTGTAAGTGCCGCACATTATGTTAGCGAAAATTAACTGTAAATTCTGAAAACTGAGTATGTTGTGTGTGTATTTCCTATTGTACATTTGTCGCCGTTTTAATTGTATATATGACTTGGCAGGCAACTATTGAACTGGAGAGTTCAATGTCATGTGTTTCTCTCTTTCAAGCGCATTAAACCTGTATAGCACATTCTGTGTTGTGCTTCGGAAGGTGTTTGTGACTGAAAGACGTGATCTGTATGTACGGCTCACTTTCGGTAGCAATTGTTCTTAACCAACCCCGGTGTGACAACTACTGTTACATAATATATATATATATATATATATATATATATATATATATATATATATATATATATATATATATTGAGTGGCGTTTTACAAAAGTACTAAAATATATTACGACACAAGAGTTAAAATTTAATCGAAAAGAAACATTTTCAATTTTCGTATAAAGTAAGCAATATTTCGCTTCATTTAACATCTTTAGGAAGTTAATTGAAAAGAGAACATCCAGATGTTGAAAATGCCAAATCAGCAAATATTATGTTAGCATTCCTTTTCCTTGACTTTCCCTGGACTTCAAGCTGGATTTCTATGAAAAAACTAACCCACCAAATTCATTTTCTTCTCAAAAACGTTATTCTACTGCAAACATAAATTTTATTTGAAACATTGTAACTGAAAAGCAAAGCAAAATGAAACTAGAAAGTTGGAATTAACAATCTTATATTCAAAGAACCATACACTCTGTTATTAAAGCATTTATCATGTGTATAAGATTATCGCACAATAACAACAAATGACTTTGTACTTTGTTACCTGTGCAAATTCATGTCCTTGTGTAAAATTATATATTAGTTGTGTATTACTGCCGAGTAACAAGTGGCCTTTCATAAATGGTTGGTGCTACATGTTAACATTTTGTCTATCCATGTTATGCATCATCAACTTACATGTGTTTACAAAAGAACAAATGGAAATAAGATTTTACCTACAGATACAACACTACTTAATTGAAAGTAAAATAAAAATGAAGTATGAAATTATTGAATGCTACCTAATGAGATGTAAAAGCTATCCTACCTGATAATTAACTGCATTCATCATAGCCATTAAATATTCCCTGACTTACATAATCATCATAAAATTCCTTGACTTTTTATGAAATTTCCTGACTTTTCCCTGTCCTTGAAAACATAATATTTTCCCTGACCGCTGGCAACCCTGTACGCAGTTAGAGCCCCGCATTTTCAACAAGTATACTATCAGACAACACCTACCATGTTTTTTTTAATTATAGGTTACTACGATATCAGTGCAAATAGATAGGTGAGCGCTGCACATTATCAAGTTAGGGTTACCTGCTCAATATAATTGCCTACTGAGTGGTGCTCAGTGGTGCCATCACCACCGCGCCCCATGCTTCAGACCGTTTCCACATCAATCCCAACACATTGGCCTTTGGAATACATAAATTAGCAAATAAAGACCAGAATCGGATTCTGCGACCAAAAAAACCCTGAAAATGATGTATTATTTTTATACCATTTAATTAATTAAGCTTGGTGGATTCTAGGACTTCTTGTGGCCATTTTTGGATATTCCCAAATTTTACTACTTTCTCCCAGTAGAATGTTTAAGGACTTTTCATATGTTCAGAAGCATATCTTTAGGGGTACAAAACAAATGGGATAGCTTATGTTGCAATTCATGAGAGGTCATGTTACAACATGACTGTACCTCGAGGACGCAGGCGGGCTCCCACAGACGCCATTTGCTTCAATGGTTGATAAAAAAGCAGATGCATGAAGAGCTGCATAAACCGGTATAGTGAAGACTATGAAGAAGATAGATTTACATTATTTTATATGATAGTATCATCTATATGTTTATAAAGTCAACTTCACCAGACAGCATGATCCTGTATTCCACTTTCAAAGAAAGAAAAAGAAAACATTAAAATATATCGAATGTTTCCGAATACTCTTTGAAACACGTTTTTAGTTTGGATACTGTATGCGTTCTCTGAGGGGTATCTAAAGTCAAACTTACAATACCGATCGGCCTTGAGGTCCTGGATTGTTATGGACGTATTTCTCTGTATCAAGTTTAATACACTTTACTTTAAATCCCAGAACAAAACCATTTATTTTCATCGTCGCTGAAGTAGTCGCAATACAAATAATCCCTATTGAAAAATTAAGATATTGTTATTTAAAACTGACCCAGAATGTAGATTGCTTCACCTATAATTATGACCTGAAGACCTTTAAATCAACATCAAAATAGTTATTATTACTCTGAGAATCAATTTATTTGTAGCTATGGTGCTATTCATGTAATTACACCGTGCACACATTGTATTTCCCCGAGCGATACATTCCTTTGTACATCTAGAAGTGTTTAAACACCATAGGAATGAAACTTTAAGAGTATGTCACCACCTGCAAGAAAGATATTTACCATGTTGAATTCGAGAACTAACTTAAATTTTCTTTCCTTCAAATAAAATGATTCAAATGATCTGCAGCATCTAAAATAACGTTAAATTTAATATCCCCAACAATATAGCATAAAATTGATAAAATTTATATATATTAACTTATAAAACAAAGTTACATTCCGTCAATGGGCTCAAGAGACCTTACCGTTAATAGCAGATTCTGGTCTGCTTGAGTTCTTATTTTTGAGGGTCACATTAAAACCGAAAATGCAGATGCATTATTTTTAGAGGCTTCATGCATGTAGAGGTCAAGATCGAAGTCAGGATATCAGCCCTGAGCCCGTCCTGCCCTTCTCGGTCAACCAGGGAAACCAGAGGAAGGATCGGCATTCTAAATGCCAAAGACACTTATTCAGTGGCTAAGAGGCTGCTTGGGGACATTGGCAGTCATAGAATTCCAACGTGGGAATTACAATGTATGAGCTAGGATGTGCTGCAGGATTATTACTAGAAAGGAGGCACACCAATAAGGACAGGGTCGGTTTGAAGGTTGCTCTCCCGGTCATGTGCACCTAATAACCAACAGTTTCAAGACGAAATCAGGTGTACATACATTGTCACTGAAATTCCGCCATCGTCAGATGCTGTCTGGAGGTGTGTAATAGGAGCAAGATACACACTAGTTAAAATGCGGTGCAATATATTGCGCCACACATTTCTTGAAGCATCGATTGCCAAATTTTCTTGAAACATGGCCGACCGGCAGTTAAACCAACGCTCTCCTAAACAATACCGTGGACATGTCCGTCCGCCTTCACTCATTAATGCCGGGTGCCTGCCCATAGATCAGCCCGTTGATTGTGTGACTAGGGCTTCCGAAACGGTATAATTAACTGTTTTATATCATCTCTGTTTCCTTCATCCTACCAAAACCAAATAATGCACATATATCCAACTTGATAATGCACTTCTTTACTGCGATGTATATGTGTGTGTATGTGTGTGTGTGTCATGACTATGAAATCGTGATCCCAAACCGTAATGAATTAACGGCTAATAAGCCAGACCTGTAATGAATGAATGGTTTATAGGCACGAGTCCTAGTGAATGAACGAGTCAGATATCAGAGCTGTAGAGACTTAACTAGACACTAGACGTTTTGTATTTTGATAAGCCGGTGTAATCGCGAAAGTTCAAAATGCATATTACCACAGGACTTCATTGCGAGGTAACCTATCACACATAATTTAATAATGTATTCAGTAGCTACACAGAAAACCATGTTGACCCCTAATCATGGTAGGCTCTCATGAGTCACTGTTCTAACCTCGTCAGAAGGTATGTGCGAGATAGATATTTTGAAACGTAACTAGGGCTATCGAAGTACAGCCACCATGTTGTATAATATCTTCTAAATGATTAAAGGGACATAATCAGGAGCTTAATAATGGCTAGTCTTTCACACTATCAGTTCAGTTTTGCTTTTTACAAATGTTTTTCCAGCAAAACCATCCCAGCACACGCTCTTATTTCCTCGCATACGGCTGTTTAAGACCATGTTATGGCTCTGCTTGTTAGTAAACATAAACCGGTTACCATAGCAAGGCTGCCTGAACGGAGGCCCGAATAAGAGGGATAATTAACACGCTGTTTCAGCCAGCAGAAACATGTATTGCATTTTTTTGGGCCAAGTCATTCCGGGCATCTCCTGATTGACACGTGTTCGACGATAGACACGGCCCAACGCGATGTTTTTCATCGTCTTTCATCGCGCCCGGTCCACTGGTTTCAACATTTGTTTACAGGAGAAAGGAAACGGTTTCAGGGCAATATTTTGGCAGGTAAAGATTTATTTTAAAGGGAAGAAGCTATTTTTCGTGTTAACTCAACATGCTTTATAGGATTGGGCGCCTTTAAGACATGTTACCTCTGTTGTGTTATGACGGCATATAGCCGTGTATGCCGGATATCCCGGGGAACTATTTCAGTAATCATATAATACGTGACACCGGATGGGGGCCACTCAGTTCAGTCCATATCATGTTGCATAATAATGTAAAGTGCTGCGAATAAAATTTGTTACTCAAGTGATTAACTACAGAACAACCTCAGGTGTATAAGCGAAAACCAAATATGGTAATGAATGTTGATGTCAGGATCTCAAAGAAACAACGGCTATATTATATATGTTTTTATAATAGTTAAAGAAATGTTACTTCACGATATGCTCATTACAAGAGAATGTTATTTGAACGACATACATAACGTCTAACGATGATACGTGTTGATATACGCAATACGCATCTGTATAGATCTATTACTAGCAAGTACGATATAATATTTGTCTCCAGGGTTTATTTTAGCCATGTTGGCCGACTGGTCTGGTGTCGTGGTGGACGTGACGACAGATGATAGTCCGCCGTGTAGTGTCGTGATGGACTCGATAAGTGCACCACCCTTAGGACAACCAAGAAGACAGAAACATCATAGGCGAGGACATACTATTTTTGTTCTAAGTCGCTTCAGACTTAAAGCCTGGGTGAGCCCCGCCCAATCTCCACCTTGGTTGTTGCTTTGCATCAGACACAGATAAACATGTTCAGTAATACTAGAAATACGCATCCCAAGCAATCACTGGATGAAAGAAACTAAACAATGAAGGCGGATTTGCCATGGAGTGAAATGTACCTTTGAAAATTGGTTCAAGGTAAAAAATAAATGCCAAAGAAAGAGTTGAAAAATATAATTCCAGACTTGTTTTATCAATTTATTTATTTTACATGGATTGTATAATAGTTATAATCACTGATGTTAGAGAATCTCCATGGCACAGATCAAGGCGTTCGAAAGTAGAGGAGAAAAGAGGACCATGAGAAGAACCGCAAGTACAACCCTCTGTCATAACCACTCCGGGTATCGGACCCGACTCACTGTGGCAGGCAATGGGCTGAACTGTGCTCAGTATCACAGGGGAAAAGTTGTGTTTTAAACTCGCTGTGTCTCTGGATTAAGACACTTATCTTTAGTGTTACAATTTCACAGAAAATGAAAGAATATAGTTTTAAAACAATACTGATTTTCTGCAAAAAGGTGACAAAATGCTGATAAAGTTTGTTTGGATACATTCTTCTTTCCCTTGAAATGTTATATATTTTAAGGCAGAATAGTAATTTGTTGCAGGATAATAATTTTGACTGTCACACATCGAACACTCACATACGTCCAACCTGCTGTCCAGTAAAGGTGATATTACCAGACAGACCACACGTATAGACAAAGACATTATTGACCCGTTGAATTAATGACAACTTTACTATCGGAAATGTAACCACTTTGTTAAGAGTTACAGTATACCACTGCTAGCTCTGGCAATTTACAGGCTTAATTTCAAAATCACTTATGCAAATACACCACTTAATATACATAACGAAATGGAAGATATACACTACGCATGGGCTCAAAGCTGAAAGACCAACATGTCTATACATTAAAAAAGTGACCGTGGTTTATTATCCTGTCCACAAGAAAGACCTCCTGTTTGACAGGTATGTTCAGCTTCAAGCATTGCTAATAAAATATAAAAAGTGATGAGTAATTATATTTTATTCAGAAAATGAATATCGCGTTAATGTGATTTATAAATATATATACACGTCAAAATATACTTAAGCAAGCCTTGCATATACGAATGGACTGCTCAATTGCTTGTTTTAGTAAGTGGTTAATGTGCAGGAGTCCCTGCAGCTACGTATGATTATACACTCTATACACAAATGTGCATATTCCTATTGATTAATGTTCAATACATCTATGTACATTGACTATTTGACCATTGTAAACCATTACTGTCCCATTCAATGCATATTTTGCAACCAGGAAGTGCAGATATGTACATACACTTACAGACCCGCTGAATTATATATGATTGCCGCAAAATACAAGATGGTTTTACATGGCTGTATGTGCATTATTTCTCTCTGGACAGAGTATAGATGTTACCGGTGCTTCGTACCTGCCAGAATGGTCAATTGAGATAACAGGCCTTTCAACATACAAAGTAATGTGAACACTGGTATGTTTCAACAATAGGCATTATTTTTATTTCTTTCCTTTCTAAGAGTAACAGATCGTTTCGGGCTATAAACTCAATTGACCCTTCAGGGGCCGGTGACGCAACAGACTTAGGAAAATGTAAAAAAAGAACAACTTTTGCTTCATCGTCGACGGCTACTGCAAGCCTTGTTAATGACGAACAATGCCGCAGCACGGACTTCTCTCTGGCTCTTGTTTATTTTATTTACAGGAATAACTTATGCCAGGAGATCATAAAAAATAAGAATGTATTAAACATAATATATGAGTTCATATAAACGAATTTTGAAGGCACTATTCCAAATATTTTAATACCTCCATCTTCCATCTTTTATATAAAGACCATATACGAGACGCACGGGATTTCTTTATAACAAAGTGACAGGTCATTTACTACACAGAATATACATATCTAACCCAGTCCAGACTAAAATCTTTCTAAGGTATATTTTCACTCCAACTAAAGTTCACAAGACTTTGTTGTTGTTACTGAATCTGTAAAGTTTACTTGAATTAACGGTTTTAAAAGTAGTGGGATAATTCCTAAAATTAGAATGTTTACTTCTTGAATAAACCCCTTAAATAAATACGTATTATATATTATTAAATGCATCTTTAAGTAAATGAAAATGGTCGTATATCTCGAATATCTTTTTAAGTAGCTTCTAGTATTATTAAAAGTAAAACTATATTAAACATAACATCAAGAAAGAATTCCAGAACAAAGCCTATGGATGGGAATATGATGTATATTGTAATGAGTAGGTCAATGAACTGTAGATGGGAATGTCTGTTGATTGTGGCCGGAGTTTACATTTTGATAAGATTAATAATTTCATACCGAATCTCGCTTCCTCTTTCAATTTTTACATCAACAGGCCTCATAATACCCAGGGAACTTAACCCGTAGTAGGACATTTGAGCGAAGATCTGAGTCTAAATTAGTTTTGTTTTTGTGTGTCTGTATGTGATCGAAATGGGTCTTTCATCGTCGAAATTCCTCTGCCCTATCCATCCGGTGGTGCAACAGCCTCAAACATTTTTATACAATCAACTATATATTAATGGCCTCACTGGTGTAATGCAGGCCACATGTGGCATCATATCGATCAGCTCATCGTCTGTAATGGTCCTCCTAGATTTTCGTAAGATTCAGCCGCTGAAATCAGACTTTGCACCCGTACAACTCAAAACGAACACACACTTGACCAATGGTACCGATGCACTTGTAGGACTCAATCCACACGCGAAGATATCGTGCCTTGATGGGAACTGGCACGGCAACCTTTACAACGCTTGTAGCATTCACATTACCGTCAAACACCTGAAATAATGCACAACTTATGCCCGATGCATGACTTGATTTAACATATTTTAACATTTATTTCATATTAGTGGTATGAGTGGTTAATAAATTCCTATTACTTGCTGATGTTACATGTTCAAAAATTAATTGGGTCTGGAGCAGAAATTATTATATAACAATGCAGAGCTACATTGTATACGGGAAATAAACATAAAAGCATTTTTTACCCTTTTATTCAGTTTGGCACATCTTATGTGTGCCATCAGTGTTACTTTCTGGTGCAATATTAATCCATTTATCCCAGAACTGCCAGGTTTTCCAAATTTCCATGCTTCAGAAGAGCGACATATCTTTTCCTCATTTAGTAATACTTGTACATATTTTATATATACATACATATATACATATCAATATTATCGCGAGGGCTGATGTATTCATAAAAGTGTTGCGTATTTTTTAGACTGTAAAAGTGTCATAACCTTTTTCTCTCCATTGATAAGGTAGGTGTTCCACTTCATTCCGTCATCACCATAACCAAGACTGAAACTTTGGACCCAGTATTTGCGGGGTGAATGTTCCACACCCTACAATGTATAAATGAAACTCTTTACAACAGACAGTATATGGTAGCAAGATCAGCTTACACGACCAGTAACATCGTCAAGCAGGCAGGTTCAGAGGGACCATTTATTTGTTGGTGAGGGACTTTTGCATCATATGAAACATTTGCTTCCAAGAAGCCACTAACTACTGTATACTACTTTATAATCAATATTTTCTGTTCACTACGTCGTCAAAGTAGCAGTGGAGGAGGTACAATCTTAACTTGACAGTAGTTTTTTTTCCTACCTGCATATATGTGGCGTAGGTATCCAGGATATTGGACCCCCCACTTCAAAGGTCTCAGAGTAAAATCTAGAGCCTCCATCCCACCCCGTATAAAATCATATAATGTGTTCGTGATAAAGAAACGAATATACATTGGGACAGAATCATTATAGTATCATGGAATTAAGCAAAACATTGAAAGTGAAAACAATTAGTGAATGATACAATACACTAATGGGGCTGTCCCACTAAGGCGACTCTACAGTCGACTACAGGTGATCAGATTGTCGCCTCTTGGTCGCCGAAAATTAGGGGACTGGACCTCCGCTACGACAATAGTCTACGACAAGCTACAACAGGTTGACGACTGTCTGACGACAAGCTACGACAAGCGCCGACAAACAGCGACACAATCGCCGTGACAAAGGACAATCACCTACGACAACGTACGACTTCAATGGCGACAACCTACGACCGCATCTACGCCTATAGAAGACATGCTTCGCACACTGGCGTCAAAAAAGCTGTCGCCTGAGAATTTTGAATATGTTGAAAATTCAGCGGGGACAGGTGAGAGGTGACCCGTCTTTTGGCGACTTCGGGCAACTAAGAGTCTCCTAAATGGAACAGCCCCATAAGTTTATCCTTTGGGCACCGAGCCCATTTTGGCTTGGCGAATTTCAAGTTTGCCTGAGGCATCTTCTACGGCTTTCACTGCGTAAAAACCCCTTCACACTCAGCCACTTTCCACCTCGTCCTCCAAAAATCTTTTAGACGCAGTTAGAACCTACGATAATGTAGTCTGAACGTAGTAGAAACTGGTAATTATGTGGTATAGTCTCCATGGACGTGGGAACCAGGGCCGACATTTGGATATGATCAGGATGTTGTGGCACTTAGGGCGTGATAAAAAAGGCTGAGTGAGGGGACAGTAAGAAGTTAGTCAAGAATGCAGTCATGAGAGTATTGACGTTGGAATGATGTCATTCAAAACTTGTAGGAACTTCACTGGCGTTGTAGAAGATGACGCATACAGTCGATTGCAAAGCATTCTCACGGCGTTGTCACTGTCTTTGTCTCCGCATTTCAGTGATCTCTCCACGTTTTTGCTATGACGACGGTACGTCTACGCCACGTGATAGAATATTGCTTTACGATTTATATGTTTATTCTCTTCATTCCACGTCTATGGCACTCTTGTCACACTCAGAGTATAAATACTGGATCCAATTCCTCAAGTATGGGTATTAACACACAGCATAAGAAATTCTTCTGCAAATTGCTCTGCTTCATGAAAGATCTTTACTTGATGCAATAGTACCTGTATTTATGTCGGTGAGAAGTAACAGAAAAGAAGAGAACCTCTCTCGGATTCCTTGCAGTTGCGTCATAGTTGTAGTTGTAATTGATTATCTTAAATACAAGGTTATCAGGAGGAAAAAGAGACGAGTCGATTCTGGATTCAAAACTAATATAGGCTGCACAGACGTCCTACCGTTCCGCCATTAAACAAACTTCAATGGTCCGCTTTAATATGCAAGTCGTTACATATACCCTCTTTTGAGAATGCTGTTTTAGTATCCTGTAGTATCGAAACTTAATTTAAGGACCGCTTCCTGAGCGCATTTTATTTGGGTTATGCTCCCCGGATGTGTGATGTGGAAAACACAGTAGTTCATACAGCAGTCCTACGAGTTGTGTCTACATTATAGTTCTGACTGCAGATGGTTTTGATTTTAGAGCAAGGTTATTTAAATAATTACACCAGGAGTCGCACTTTGGGTGACCTGAGTGGTGGTTTGTACAACTCAGACCACCTCCGCATCATCATGGACGAGCCCGATACCATATGTTTTGTCTACAAACCTTAGTTTATTTTTATCAGATGAAAATGGAGTACGGTCGATTTCTGATTCGAACCCATGCTGGTGGCGTTCAAATCCAGTTAGGTCCGCCTTTACAGGTGTTATGTCATGTTCCAATGAATAAATAATCCAGATGGTGTATATGTCTGTATTTATTTTATCTGACACAGGATACATATAAGCACTTGTAAACACGATTGTCCAGTCGGATGGCGTAGCAAAGACTGCCCCTACAGTACAGGGTCGATGACTCACTGTAAAAGATACACATGTTGTATATCCATGAGGTCAAATTGTTACATCTCCCTTCTTTGAAAACTAAAATAAAAAGGGTGTCATCTCGTTATAAAATTTTCACTGAATAGTCTATATATATATATATATATATATATATATATATATATATATATATATGTGCTAGAACTAACCAAACATAGGTCCTGTTGTTTCAAAGTCACACAAATACAAAGGGTCTGTATCAAACAGGCTTAGCCAGATCCACCTCATGTTGATCTTGTAATATTTTACTAGGATTTCACTAAATGAATGCTAATTTCTAATTGACTGTAAAACAAATATACAGTCTATCAAACACTAATATGATTATGAATAGCACATATTAACAGCCACTTCCGGTTCATAAAAAAAGTAATAAAATATCAGTCTATGCTGAGTAGTTAGGCTGATGACGAAAAACTTGCAAAACTTGAATAACTGGGTAAACCGGTTAATACGGTCTAAATGGCCGAAACAGCAAGTATAAAGGCGATTCGTCTCAAAACAATGTCGTTCACAAGATCGAGTTCGGCTCTCGAATGGCATGGCTGGGTCTCCGTAGCTGGGATCTGTAGAGGGAATGTGGGTTGCTTCTGCCTTTGCGGCTGTGGATGCTGTAGCTCGGGATGTACGGTGGCGGCCTCTCACGGCTCTGCTTGGCTTGGTGTGGCATTGCGTCTGTTGGCTCAGAGAACGTGCTTAAGGAGCGCACAGGGCTGAGGTCTTGACAGCAGCAACCTGTAGCTGCTCGACGAGCGTAAACTTCAACAGTCAGTCAGCTGAGTAGTAAGTGAAGATTGCAGCCCTATTGGTCGGCTTATTTCAGATGATCTGATATTTCACGGAACTACTCTTCAAAAGTCATGTATGAATATAAGAACATTATTAACATTACAAATAAAATTGGTGGCTTCACCATTCTGCCAATCTTTGTTAAATATCGTGCACTGTTAGAGGGTTTATTACTGCCTTGTGTATTCTGTACGGTGTCCTCACTTTTTGAGTCTGTCTGTATCACCAATAGTGTTTTGTTTGAAGTTTTCTCCAGTTTCTCTTATGTGTCTTCTGTTCCTTCGGTATTTTACTCCTGATTTTTGCACTATGTATAATCTTGGTTCGGCACTGGACTGAGTAATATTTGCCGATTCCAATTTCTTGAAACTGGATCTTGTATTCTTACTGACTGTCCACTTGCCAGTTTTGGCAGTTCTCTGCTTCGTGAATTTTACTGCATATCTTGTTGCCGTCTGTGATCTTTAAGTTTTTGTGACATTTTCACATCTTTTTCTTGAGTGCTAATGAAGGGCAAGTTTGATCTTATCTTTCTGTTGAACATTAGTTCTGCTGGAGATGGCAGCCCAGAAGCAATTGGTGTAGTTCTCACACATAGCTATGCCATTGCAGGATCTTCCTTTGTTTTTATTTTTTTAGTGTTCTTTTCATGACAGCTACATGCCTTTCACTTTTGCAATTTGCCTGAGGGAAATGTGGACTGCTTGTTTTATGCACAGAATCAAACATTTCAACAAAGCGTTTGAAGTCATAGGATGTGTATTGCGGTCCGTTATCAGTGAATAGTTTTTTCTGGAATTCCAAATTCAGAGAAAACCGCTTTCATTGCATAGATTACAGCAGTTGTTGCTGTTGTGTTTAGTTTCCTTATCATGGGATATGAGCTGTAATAATCTATTAGAAGCAGGTAGTTTTCATTATGCCAGTGAAATAAGTCAGAACCAACTATTTTCCATGGCCTTTCTGCCTCAATGTGAATCATTGGTTGTTTCTGTTGTGCGCGTTGGTGGCGCTGACAAGTGTCACATGTTTTGACTAATCTTTCAATATCTGCATTGATATCTGCATCTCTGAAATTCCAGTATTTTCTTGATGTTTATGGGCAGTCCTTTCTGTGAATTGGGCCACCCATTCATGACTTTTTTCATGAGTGTTCTCAAGATTTCATCCTCTGCTGTCATGTCCTTGATTTGGTCGGTGTTGAGTTACATTTGTTACATAATGTACAGTTATGTCCATGTCTTGCATTTCCTTTGGTTCGTCTCCCATTTTCAGTCTGGACAGTGCGTCAGCGATTGGTATCTTTCTACCTGGAACACATTTTCCTTCACAATCATACCTCTGAACTCTCAGTAGCATTCTCATTGGTCTGGATGGTGTGCTTGTGAGGTTTCGTTGCAATGCTTTCAAGTGGTCTGTGGTCGGATTCTATTATACATGTCGGCCATACACCTAATGATGGAATCTCTGTAGGCCAAACACTATAGCAAGCATCTCCCTATCAATGTTGCAGTTATTTGACTCTGTGTTTGGTAGACTTTTGCTTGCATACGCAACAGGCCTTTCATCTTGTAGTAGTGCTGCCCCAACACCTTTCTTGCTAGCGTCAGTTTGTAAAGCTAGTGGCTTCTTTGGGTCGAAATATGCCAACACTTGTGTGGAACCAAGGGCTTATTTCAGTTTATCAAAGACTTGTCGATGTTCAGGTGCCCATCAAGTCTACACCTTTCTTTGTCAGGTCTCTAAGGGGTGCTGTTAGCAGGGACAAGATTTGGACGAATCGACTGAAAAAATTCGCGTTTCCCAGAAGTGGTTGTACCTCACTGATGTTTTGGGGTGGTTTCATTCTTTTGATATAGTCAACTTTGATATGCCAATACACCTTTGTCAGATATGTAGTGCCCAAAGAATTTTATCTTGTTCTGCTTTACTGTACATTTCTCTGGGTTAAGTCTGAGTCCGACCTGTTGTGTACGCTGTAACACATATAAAGGTTTCTGGCATGGTCTTCTTCAGTATTTCAAAACACAACTATGTCATCAGCAATTCCAATAACACCATGCAGATTGTCGAATGTCTGATCGATTGTCTTTTGGAAAATGTCCTGAGCTGAAACTAGGCCAAAGGGAGGTCTTTCGAAGCAGTACCGTCCGTATGGAGTATTGAATGTCGTCAGCAATTAAGAGTCGTCATCGCGTTTAATGTTCCTGTATTCAGATCTAGCATCTAGTATGCTGAATATCTTTGCACCTGCGAGTTTTTGGAGTACATCGTCAAGGGTCGGTGTGTAGTGGTGTTCTCGTCTGACCCAATTGTTTAGATCACGGGAATCTAAGCATATCCTGAGATCGCCATTTGGCTTTTTGACATATACCAAGGAGATTAAAGACTGGAGTATCAAGTGAGAGTCCGGCCGTGTCGAATGTTGCTGACGGGGTAAAAAAACTCGCTGCTCAAAGGCACACAGATATGCTGCTGATAAGCCCGGCGCTAATTGATACAGCGCGAGAGACCCCCCTTCGGCGTGCCTTCGTAACATCTCGGTAATTCCCGGCTGCGGTAAACATGGGCAATAATACGAGAACAACGCCGTCAGTGACAGAGCGGGCGATGGCTCACTGTTATCCATCAAAATGAAGTCATCCGTTCATAAACCTCAAAATATTTAGTTATCGACGGAATGCTTTAATACAAGGCTAATTATTAATATGTGTCAGAAGTTTGGGAACTGATGTAAATTTTAATAATTCCGAAGTTATTCAGGGAAAGTAAGGTTTACTTTTACCAGTCGACCGTCATTAATCACGGCAGAAGTTGATGCAGATGCTCGCATTCATCCAAAATCGATCCAGTGATTTCTCAACACGAGACTTCTCTTGATATATTTGTAACGCATATTTCTTGACAAAACAAACCATTTTTGTATTCATAATTCTGGTCAATGTCATTCCAGTGATATGCCGCTCAGTTACTGGATATATCGCTCTCCGCTTCAGCGAGCTTCAGCGGACCACGTAAGTAACATCTAGCAGACTCGCTTTATCAAAGGCCGTGCTGCCGCTGCGCCTGACCGCTGCACAAAAGGCGCACAATAGAGTTAATGTGCTTATCAGGTCTTAATTGCAATTAGCGCACGACTGACACTCGAGACTTCTGACAGTTGATACTCCAGTCTGTAATCTCCTTGCATATACTAAGCTTTTGACCCAGTCAGTTGGTCCATCAACCTTTCCAATTATGTCCAAGTCTGTCATTTAGTTATTTCCATAAAGTCTTTTTCGGGATCACCACTAATACCGTCAAGGTTGTTTTTGAGTTGTCTGGGCTGTCATTTTGTACCACAAATAGTTGGCCTTGTTCGTGGCATGTTCTACAGTCTCGTTCGTCTTCACAGTTCAGCTGGATTAGTCCGAGGTCTACGCATGATCTGAGGCCTAAGATTGCTGGACCTTCAGCCTCAGTTACATGAAAATCAATGGCGAGTGTCTTGTCTTGGTGTGAGCATTGAAGTTCACATCGTCCATGTTGTTTTATTTGTGTCCCGCCATAGGCGAGAAGCTTGACCTTTGGTGTTTGTACCCCAGCAGGTTGCCCGTTGCTTGTCAGTTGGTTTGGAAATAGCACTTTATACAGTCTTGCTGGCGTGATGTTTGTCTGTGCCCCAGTATCGAGTTTACATCTCACAGCATAGGTTCCTTTTTCTGTATTAATGTCGATATTTGCAAGTACCTGATCACGAGGCCCTCCTTTAAATATGGTCTGTATTGTAATACCTTGCAATGTCAGTGAGCTAGAGCATTATTCATTATTCCCGATGTGCTCAACATCAATAGTGTCAAAAACAAATTCCTTAAAGTATTCATCAATCTGTTCAGTGTCGTCTTATTCATTGGCAATTTCATGCACCCTCCTGTCAGAAGAACGTGGCCGTCTTTGTGTCTGTCCATACTGTCTAGGTCTAGATTGTGACCCCTGTCTGTCGGTTTGTTACCTCATTCTATAATTGGGTTTGCTGATGTTTTTTGATAAACACATTTTGCCCCAGTGACCTAATTTACCAGTCTTCACATGGGGATCTTGCTGCTGGGCACCTAGCCCCACGTGGATGTCCTTGTCCACGATTACAGCACTGTCCTGTCTTGTGTGGTGCTGGTTTGTCTAAAAAATGTTTTGTGGATTGACTATTGTCCCGTCTGCTTTGAATCAGATGTACCTTTTTTGTGTACTTAACATCATTCATTTGTGTTTGTGTAGCCTCATATGAGCTGACTATACCCAATGCACTGTCAAGTGTAAGCTATTCGTCTTTAGAAATTAATTTTCTTTGTACATCGTTATTGCTGACCCCAGCTATTAGACCGCCTAAAAGTTGCTCTTCAGTGTCTGTGTAAAGGCAGTTATCAGCTAGAATTATAGCTTTCGTTATGAAAGCATCAATTGTCTCAACAGCCTCTTGTTTTAAAGCACGTAACTGAAACCTGGCAACTCAAAAATTTGATTTTGGCTTTACATAGTCCCAAAATCATTTCCAGTGCATGTCTAGTTTCTTTTGCTGTGAATCTGTAAGTTTCCAACTATTTCTGATGTCTCGGCCTTCCTCGCCTACCCATAACATTAGATACTGTACTTTAACAAGTTCTGACTTCTCTGCAAGTGGTCCATTGATTATAAATTCAAATGTTTGTTTGAACTTTCTGAATTCTTCTGCAAGGTTAGATGATTTCCAGTCTAATGATGGTATGGGTACACCTGAAAGCTCAGCCATTGGGACTCAAGTAAATGTTTCAAGTACTAACAGTTACATGCCAGATACAATTTCCTGTGATTAAAAAAGTTATATAGTCCTTTACCTCTTGTAATCCAAAATACAAAGTTCAATGAATATAGTTCACAGCAACTGAAGATAGGTAATCCAAGGAAGATTGGTCCATGAATGTATTCACAATAGCTGTATATTTCGTTGTTCCTTTATTCAAGGAAACAGGGGCTTGTCTCACATGCTGGTCTAATGTTCTTGATCCTGTGTTATTGTTGATGTGGATGGGTTAAAGTTCTTGACCTGTCACACTTGTTGTTAGTTGCTACCCCTTGTCCCTGTTTGTCAAGAGAGGGAAGCGGGGAGTTTGACCTTCAGGTCAGCTTAGCTGTGTCTGGAACAGGGTTGCAGGAGGCTGGTGTCACTGACTGGTAAGTAATTTTAGGAATGTCTACTATTGGCTGTGCTTTGTCACAGAGCATGTGGCCTGATAAAATTGACCAACCTGAAATAGTTTAGTCTTTCATTTACTTGAAAAGTTTACAGATTGTATGTTTGGCGTACATTTGAATGTAGAAAGTATTTCGGAACATACATACAAATCTGCTGTTGTCTCTTAGTTTTGACTTCTGGTACCCAGCCACAATGTATTAAATCCTTTGCCTTCCAGTCTTCTGAATATTCTCTTATTACTCTGTCAATAGGATCAATAATCTGTGCTGAACCACGTTTTATGGTGACTAGCAATTCTGACATCAGGTTATGTTATGTTCCAATGAATAAATAATCCAGATGGTGTATATGTCTGTATTTATTATATCTGACACCGGATACATATAAGCACTTGTACACACGACTGTCCAGTCGGACGGTGTAGCATAGACTGCCCCTACAGTACTGGGTCAGTGACTCATTGTAACAGATACACATGCATGAGGTTGTGGTATAAGCATGAGGTCATATTATAACAACAGGCACTACTATACAATATGGACACAATCAAACTATAAGAAGTAAAAAAGAAGGAATTAACGGGAATATCTTAGACGCAGTGGAACTCTGGCAGGAAGGTAGAAGGGACGTAGTACTTATTTAAAATCTGCATTTTCATCCATGTCAATGCTCGTAACGTCATGACACAGTGTGACTTACATGGTCATTGTCGGAGTACTAGGAGGCCTTAAAGTTGGATATCGAGGAAACTAGGGCTTCTTCTTTAAGTAGTTTTGGATAGAAAAATTACTGATTATTTTGTTCTAACATCACTTAACCATGACATAAAAAGTTATTCTTTCATCAAAGACCCAAAAGCAACAGAAAAGTAGTTACCGTTGAAAGCCTCGTGAAGTTTATTTTCAGTATGTGTAAGTTTACCTGTATCGCCAACTGCTAAATAATGTAGATCCGGCCCAGGTTAACTTGCCACCATTCCACTCCGGTCTTGACGATGCGCCCTAATCGTGTGCACCACGCATTACAAGACTCACAGATCCGCCCGTGTTTCGCATCCCATTGACTGGAGTAATTACTAGTCGCACGGAAAGCGGAGTCGGGGATAATGTCGGGGTCGCCGATTCCCAAAGCCGCTGGCGGTCTCCCACAAACGCCATTACCTGTAATGGCTATAAAATGGAGATGCATGGGGAGTATTAGTTATGACAAAATACAGTTATGACGTAATACAATATTGTATGAAAGGACCATATGTATATTTATATAATAAGCTCCATCATACATACAGAATACCTCAGCCACGTTTTAGATCCGGCGTGTGTCTCGAGTCAAATTTGTAAAATTTACAACACTGATTGAGTGTTATAAATGTAAAGCTTTGTGTCAAATTTAGAAGCAGGCCTACATCATGATGCCAAGCTCGATATAATTTAATAATTCATTTTATTTATAACTGACTCAGGTCGTAGATGGCTTCACATATTATTGCGAATATTATTAACTGAATGCTATTGAATCAATGTTAAAAAAATTATCATGCTGAGAATCAGTTCATTTGTAGATACGGTGCTCATCTCGTATTACAACCCTGAACACTATTTGTAGATCTAGCAATGTTAGCATCAAGGGAATGATAATTGTTGATTATATCACCACCTACTAGAACGATATATACCAATTTGAATTCGAGAACTAAGTTTAAATTAGTATCTTAACTGGCGGCAGGGGAAATTTAATTACCTAGCAGGTAGTTGAGATACCAGGCTCAACTGCCGGTGTGCTCTTATGTGGGTAAACACACACACACACATACGTACATGGGTTTCATGTCAAACGGGGACAATGGTCGATAATGTAGATACTGGGAATTCGTTATTTTAGTTACACACAGTCACAAATTTTCTGGTATCCAGAATGATCTTCGGGATATGTATGATACTCTTTTTTAACCTGCAAGAAATTTTGAAAATGAATTTTTCAGTCAAATTGGAGACATGAAGACACACAGTTTAAATGTCTTTGATTGGGTATTGTGTCATTGAAGAAAGTTTTTTCTTCACAGCTTCCGCTCCAGTCTGCTGGTATGCCCTGTCACTAATGAGTAAATCGATATATATATATATATATATATATATATATATATATATATATATATATATATAAATGGAAGGCTTAACGTTCAATTGATTTGCGTGGTCCTTATTGGAGTATTTTTATGGTACGGCTAGTGTAGTGTTTATGGTTTGCGTTATATTTTTGGAGGAGAAAGCCTCGCTCACGTGGCTTATCCAAAGAATTGCTCAATCTGAGTGTTATGCAGATTGTCAGCCGATTACCACAGGGTATTGCAAATATATATATATATATATATATATATATATATATATATATATATATATATATATATTGCATAAGCAGGCGGGACGGGAAAGTCTTTCCGTTGTCTTGGACAGTTTGTTGTCCGCCTTACTGAGTTGTTCACAGGAAGGAGTTTAACTGAACTATCAGTTTGTTAGCAGTTGTAAAAATAAGACCCTTAACCCTTTTTTGTGTTATTTAGTTGATGTATAGGGTTTCGGTTTTAGTTCTAGCTATAGCCAAATTACAAATTTTATACTATGGGGGCTCACTTTGGATATAAAATTTGCATACATATGAAATCCATTTAATTAATGAAAAATATAGAATAATTCTATTTGGTATTATCTGTCCACAGAAGAAATTTTAAGCAAACAGTGAATGACCGTGGATAACGGCATAGATTTGCTACAGCCAAAATGCAATTAAATTTTTGCATAAAATTTGCAAATAATAATCTGATTATTCAAATAAGATATACAGTTTGTACCCAATTAAGATCCCAATGTTATTTCCTATTATTTGTTTTCTTTTGGTTTCATCTATGTGCATAATCAATAGAGTTTTGGCTATTTCTTTAAAATTAGGCATGTCCTAAACTTTCAGAGGTTACAATGGAAAAGGGATAAAAATGGAACTACAAATTATTTTTTGTGAAGAGGAATAGTCCCTCATCACGAAAAACTGGATTTTGAATTGTTACACCTTCAGTTGGGGTATGACCCCCAAAAAACCCTTTCTTCGGTACGGCTAATCGTGAATGGGCTGGTCCGTTTCTTAAGCGCTAAACGTACCAACTGGTTCTTCGAGGGGGTCAGACGTGTATGGCCGCACACTAATACCCACACAGCTGTTTTTTTTATCGCCAAAATGGGAACCGGCCCGAATTAAGCTGAGATAGCTGGAGAGCAACCCATTTTCAACGAGAAAGCCATAAGTAATTATAATAAATGTGTAGAAGATAAACCATCTTATTTTGTTACATTATATGGGAAGTTTTACATCTCATGATGTATTAGGGGTGATTTGTTAAGGATTCTTCAACTGTATTTGAAGTGTAACTTTGAGACTGCAGCTCAGGGCATATGGGCTGCTTGCGTGTAGGCAAACAAGCAGTGAAATTTGAGAAATCGCGAACAACTCAAGAGAGTCAAATCAAAACATAAAAAGTTTAAGGCCAATTAAAGGATAATTTAGACTTGGTTTAAATTGTGTTAATACTGTTTCTGAGCACTCGGGCGTAACGCACCTGCGAAACGAACCTCTAGTTACCTGGGCCACGTCTTCATGCATTGCTAGCATTTAGCACTTTGCGCTTGTCAACTGCTTTTGAGTGTTGTGGAATTGTCTACGCCCATTTTTTAGTAAACATTCTACTGTTTATTATTTTTAGTCGTCACTTGTTTTTATACGCATACCACACAGCATCACATGATGGCAGACGAAGAAAAGGATGTCTTCAAAACCAACCAAGAACAGTCGGACAATTTTGAATTGGGCGCATGGGCCGCAATTGTTGGTTCGACAAAGAAGACCATCGCGGTTTTGCTTAAGGAAGACCTTACCTCCGTAGACGTGCTAGGATTACTAAGTGAAAAGGACGTCTTAGACTTGTCCCTTACGCTTGGCCAAAGGAAACTTTAATGGCTGCTATAACGCGTTTAGATAATAGCAGTATTGAAATAACCCCGTGAAAGCGTAGCTTACCCTTTGGAAAGCCAGTCTGTAAGGGGACCTGCAAGCCTGACAATTCACGACATCAGGGGACAGAATGCCCATTTAAAATCGGCAGGTAAGGTCTTTGATGATTTCTTTGCCCAAGACACAAATGTACCCATTGCAAAAGATATTTTTTATGCAAGCAATGATCCCTGGCCATACAGCGAGGCACCAAAGGACCCTTTACATCCAAGATCAATTCTGACTATTAAAGCAAGTAAAAACAATGTCGTGCATATCTCAGAGTTTTTACCAGAACGTATTAAAAACGGTATTAGTAGCGTATAAGGGGCCAGGCTTTGTATGCTCAAAGCAGCACATTGGTTATGACGATCACCCATACAGTGGTATTACCATAGAAGAATGGTCTGCAGCAAACTGTCGCCTTATGTCGCATCTACTCCATTCTGGCGATCTTCATGTTACAGACATTGATTATTATCTGGCTTATACCACACGAATCTATGATCTTCTAAGTAAAATTGGGATTCATTATTAGACTGATTATCAGTACAGGGAACGTCAAGCAGAAAATGGTTTTAAATGGGGCGCCCTCACAGCGAACATGGAACAACAACAACTCTGGCAGGCTAAATACAGTCATTATATAATTCAGAATCGTTCAGGCAGTTCCAAATACCCAGGTTCATTACAGGAACAGAGGAAACCCGAGTGTAGATTGTTTAAAATTCGGAATGGAAATTGCCCTTTTGGTGATTCGCGTAAATTGCATGTAAATAATGACAATAAGGGAGCTGGTGCAGAAGCACGATTTTCTGTCTAAAAAAAAGATATGTAAATACCCAGGGATCGTTAATGTTAGCAGCTTGGGAGCAGTTGTTGTCAAATCATGACCCAGACAGACCTTATATTTTGCGTGGGGTACGCAAAGGCTTTCATATCCTCAGCCAGCCCGTTGTTATTAACAAAGCCGTTGAGATTGATAATTATAAATCGGCAACTGCGCCCTCTCTTGCAAATCGGGTTGAAGCCCAAATAATAGAAGATTTGGACAACGACCAATATCACATTGTGAATAAAGCACCACCCATTGTCTCAGCATTAGGGACTGTTCCTCAGAAAGGGTCTTCAAAGTATTGTATAATTCATGACTGTAGCAGACCGACTCGGGAGGCGCTTAATGACTTTGCGTATAAAGACCCCTTCAAATATCAATCAGTTCAAGACGCTATAGATCTAGTCACGGAAGGTTCGTTACTTTCCAAAGTAGATCTCTCCAATGCTTACCGCATGGTTAAAATTCACCATGAGGATTATGCTGCCACAGGCCTTAAGTGTACATTTTCAGGGAATTCAAGATCCACATGCATGATTGATAAACGCTTACCCTTAAATGAGATTGTGGAAATAGGAAAGATTTATAAAACGAAAGATTTGGCAAATTATTTGAAACGAGTGCCTACCAATCCCATAGTGAACAATGCTGCCAATACCGAGCTTGGACGTTATGGCGCTATCAACATGTGGACTTCCAGCAAGCGCGCAGAAAATTAAGAATTGACATCATGAAACCATATATATATATATATATATATATATTTCTCTGAGCTTTTAAATGAAAATAATACACAAAGAAAAAAAGAAGTGTATCGCAATACGTATTGTATCCGAATAAGCTGACCGTTACTCAGCTCTAGATCTCACGGAGGGTAAATTCTCAACTAATCAGAACATCTCAAACATCTTCACACCACGACTAATTAAAGCCCAAAGCAATGTTAGGCCTTTTTAAACTGCAGGCAAGGTAAAGGCCTGTCTAAACTACTAGCAAGGTATATTTCCCCTGCCGGGAGTTTAGCCAGTATAGAATAAACAGCCGGAACTGCCCAGCAAATTAGCCACTCCCTTTAAATTGTCATTCCTTCTATTATAATAATTTATACATCCCGCGGTTTCTTAAAATAACGATAAATATAATATCCCCTACAATATAGCATACATATAAAAATGTATTATAAAATAATATAGTTCATATATTCTGTAAACATATTAGTGAATAATATATGTATATATTATATATTCAGGCATTTTACCAGGGACATCGAATCATCCTGTTCAAGCTGTATTTAAACTTGCGTGCCCTCAAAGGTCACAATTCAGGTAACGACATTAACCAGTCCATTTCGATAAAGTTTAGCAACAGGTTGCCACTGTACTGACGATCATGACGTGTAAAAAGGGAAACGCTCTGTACAATGCAATGTGTGGAACAAACACTACACAGTTCTTCATAATGTGGCCATTCGGATTTCAAAGCCGCTTTCACTGGAAATGTTGAAATATTTAATAGATGTTCATGTTTTAATATGAATATCCAATGGTCTACTGACAACGAATTGACACCTCCCTTTAATGTGACAAAACATATGCCGAGGCATTATATGAAGTGATTTGTCGGGAATATTAAGGATGCTTCCAATGTAAATATACATATCAATTGTGTACGTCGCTTTTTTTATTATACGTATTCCAAAATCATCTCATGCCATTCTGAAAGTGACAGGCTATGATTGCCATTTAGCAGAAAAGCCCTTTTCCTGATGTTCTTTTTATTTTCTTACAGTCTTTTTGTCTATGTACTTTCTCTTGTGTCGTTTATTGTCAGTAACTAGATGAGATCGGCCGTTTTATTTTTATCTTCAATGGAGAAAATAGTTTATTTCAAAGAGTTTTTACTGATGAAGTAATCGCTATTCCGCCGTATTGACATCCTGGATATCAGAACAAAATTTGTTAGCGTTATAGGAATAGCAAATATTTTAGGATGACTTTCATCATATCAAACATAGTATTTATATCGAGGTATCAGTAGTATATATATATATATATATATATATATATATATATATATATATATATAGAGAGAGAGAGAGAGAGAGAGAGAGAGAGAGAGAGAGAGAGAGAGGTGAATGAATAGCCATGCTGGTTCGTTGTACGAAGAAATGGAACAAGAATGCACAGAAAAGTCGGTTCACTGCCGAATCGAACCCATCACCTTACGATTGCCGTTCGCTAGCTCTATTACTGAGCTACAGCAGATCCCCGACCCCTCTGTGTATTTGCACATATTTCTGTGAACAACTAACCAGCATTGCTATTCATTCATCTCTCTGTATACTATATGCCTCACACCACATAAGGCCACCAGTTCTCCCTGCTGTTTGCAAAGTTGCTGTGCCAACACATGTAGTGGGTAGTACTCTGACGTCACGGCAGTGACGTCAGATCGCTGGTTCTATAAAAGTGTGCAAATACACAGGGGGGTCGGGGATCTGCTGTAGCTCAGTGGATAGAGCAAACGACCGGCTGTCGTAAGGTCATGGGTTCGATTCTCATCGGCAGTGAACCGACCTTTCTGTGTATTCTTGTTCCATTTATATATATATATATATATATATATATATATATAAATATATATATATATATATATAAAATTAATTTTTAGAATTTGAGAGGTACTCTTATTTATGTTGAAAACAACATATAAAAGGTTTTATAGTTGTTTCGGAGTGCTTTACGCACGCGTTACAAGCGTGGTCGTCAGGTAAGGGGTCGGTAAACAGTTAACATATATTTGAAAGAAATATGCTTGCGAATTTACCTACCTGAGCCACTTGGTTTATCTGATATCTGGAAAAGGGAAAATTAAAAGGGGTCATTTCCTCTAACCAACGATTTTAAAGCATTATTTCAAAATATCAAACTATAGGCATTTGAAGTGAAAAAGCAATCCTCGGTCACAAAGTTTGCATTATTTATATTCTAACATTTTAATTTCTAATGCAGAACCAGCTATTAAATTCTTATCAATATTTGTTATTTTTATTTATATATTTATTCAAATCAATCATTTATACTTTCTAACGATACCAGAAAACAAATGATGTCATAATTGGTCCAATTCCTGAATCAATATTTATGTACGATTTTTAAACAGGTGGTCCGTGGTCCATGACGCGCAGCTGAAATTGTCATACTTATCACACGGGATGATATGGTGAAAAACAATTGTTAAGGAACCTTCACCAATGGAAATAATGACCGGCAAAATGCTAAAAAATCCAACTGCTAGGATTTGTGCGATGTCTGACTATCCAGGTGCTCGGAATTAGGTTTTTTAGCTTGTAGCTAATAGAATATGGATCATCATGACCTAGTGCTGAAGTAGATTTGCAAAGGATCTCCTTGAAATTTAAGTTAGAAGGTTCCATACGTATGATTTGTGTCTTTCACATTGAAAATTAATGCTTTTTTGTCAATATGTTCACAGTGACAGTATAGGTCACAGTGACCACATTGACCCAATATCAGGAATCAAAGAAGATTTGCCAAGGAAATCCCTTGATCTTATATTATAATATCCTAGTTTTAAAATTTTTATTGAAATGTATGACTTTTAAGAGCAAATGATCATACTTCTGTTCAGTCGTTCACAGAATATAGTCACCGAGACCTAGTTTCAGGTTGCGAGGGGATTTGTCAAGATCTCCCTGGTTGTTGCTATGGATGATTCTATGCCTAATGTATACAATTTAAGCCTAACTGCCTTACATGGTACTCAAAATCATGTTTGCAGCATATACAAATGCCGTATACGGTAATCTTATTTTAAACTTTCCGCGGAGATTTACCCAAGAACTCCCTGATTGTTATGTCAGAAGATTCTAGGCCAAATGGATACAATTTGTACTCCTTCTGACTGTCTGGGTGCTCAAAAGCATGTTTTCGGGCCCTAGTTTGAAGAATATAGGCCACTATGACCTTTTATGGACACGGTAATTTCTTACTTCAACGGTATTGCAGCGACTGCGAGATGATTTTTACTAAAATACTACTGCCTAATATAATTATGATGGATACCAGTTGGGAGCTTTAGTTTGAATTGTTCATAAATCATGCAGAAGTCAGGAAGACAAGATCATGAGCAGAATACTGTGTAAAGCATGTTACAGAAAAACATTGGCGCGTTTAATATAGGATATTTAACTGAATATGCCTAATATTATAAATGTAATTCTTATATTATTTCAAATGTGTAAACAAAATAGACTTAGACTATGGACAAGATAGCTGTTACTACATATTTGGATCGGATCGCATTTAGAAGAAGTCTTCTGTCAGACTTCCATCTGATAACCAATTCTCTAACCCAATTATCTGTACTTAACTCATTAATCTATTGACTTCCTCGCTTCTTAATCATTTAGAATATATATATATATATATATATATATATATATATATATATATATATATATATACACATATATATATATAAAACTCTGAAGAAAAACAACACTGTAAATTCACAACAGTCTGTTTCACGGAATCTCGTGATCTCATAATCTAGTAAAGTCTAGGCTTTTCAGACCACGCCCTCAGCTTCATTCTAACCACATTCACCTGATGATAGGGTCGCATCCCGTGAAACAGACTGTTGTGAATTTACAGTGTTCATTTTCTTCAGAGTTATACCTGTCTGGCCTAGTCTGTAGGCCATAGGGCACTTTAAAACGGAGGGTAACTCTACCTTCTATATATATTATATATATAAAACTTACTTTGATATAGATCTTTTCCTTCCCACCTCCTGGGTTTATGCAGCTCCGACAAAGTTTGCAGATGTTTGAGACCTGATTGTACACCCCGCCGGAACACCAAGCACGCCTACCGCAAATAGCCAAACACGTGACTTTGTCACTGACCTTCTGTTTTACAGGAACACAGTCCAGTTCCACAAAATCTGGTCGAAAGATATCTAGGTAGATGTGAGCACAACAAACGCTGAAGGCAATAGCATTTAAAGTCAGGAAAAAGACGATCACGTGAATCAGAACCATAAGTGATTTAATCATCGCGGCGGCGGTTGTTTAACCAATTTCACACGGGACGAACATCGCACTGACTTTGCCCATGTAAAAGTATCGTTGTCAGTTTTATCAATGTTCCGATCTCATGGACTGATAATGCTTAAATGGAACAAAGGAAGTTAATAGACATCATTATTTTTTTTTATTTTATACTAAGTGCTACAAATTCATGTGAGACAGATGTACATTTGTATTGTTATCCCGATAATTGTTCCCCCATGCAAACCCCATATATCAGCAATTTGAGCACTGAAATTTTCAAGTATCCTGCATTTAAATATCCGCTTAAGTAGCAACATATCAATCATTAATATAGTAAATATGTACAGATAGGACTCGGGGTTGTTTCATGTCTATTTGTAAATTGATTAGGTCGGAATGGCGACCTTGGAGAATACGTTCAAACTGTATATCATGCACTTTTATTTATCTCTGTTTGGGTACCTTGTTAATTTTTTTGTTGTTGTTCATCCACCAATTATTTTCATGAGATTTGATGGAGCCCTATCAATAAATTTTAGTAGGAGGTTTGTTTAATAATCAAGGAATAATTGCTAGAATATTTTGGCGGATGTCTGAATACAGCTTTTCTATTACAATAAAGACAGATACTTACAGTTTGCTTCGACTTTATTGAAAAAGAAATATTTCTGTCATTGTGTCACCTCTAAATTAATAAATGTAAAAAAGTCTAATCTTTAAAGGTGAGATTCCGAACCTGAGACATATTTTTTTTTTCATTTTAAACAGTGTCAGTCTACTATACCCAGAGCAAACCACAAGACCATCAGACGCAGATCGCTTGCTCGTGGAATTGTTTATAACCATGGAGTACTGCGGTTTAGGCGCCTTTCCCCTTTATCCGTATTTCTGCTTGGAAAACTGTGGATAGGTGACAGTTTTCATCTATTTTTTTTCTCTGGTGGGCAATACAAGTTCTTGATATTGTTCATAAATGCAGTGGAATGTAAGGGAGTTCGTCCACGGACCAGGGAACAATTACTTAAAAGTTGAGGGCGGATCGGTAACTGTTTGTATAGGAATGGATTAGGTTTGAGACAATTAATGATGATATGCTCTCTGTGAATTACTATCTAGCCGTTTAGTGGAATACCAAAATACTGTAAGCAACATGCTCAATCGAAATCTTACCTTGTGTGATAAAAATATAAAATGATTTTTATTTGTCTGGAATAATCAATACATGTCAAATTTGGAGGGTCAGTATAGCAATATTCGTACTGGTACCAGGTGTAACCTAAATAGAGTGTGATACAAGTTCCCACATCTAACATGCAAACATACGAATTAATTGATATATGGAGAGTAAGGAATCCATCTTATTCGAATTTCACTTGAAGAAGTAAAATACATACTATAAAAAGAAGGCTTGGTTATGTTCTAATCTCGAGTTATTTGAATAAGCAGGTCATACAGGTTAATATAATTCCAGCAATTTTAACAGATCATTCGGCAGTGAAATGTAACATGAAATCACCCAGTGTTTGCAAACATGGCCCGTCCTTCTGGAAATTAAATGTGTCCCTCATGGAAGATCCAGTTTTTGTGTCACCAATGCGAGAAAAAAAAAATAAAAAAGTAGAAGGAGCATTATGAAAATAAAAATAGGGAGACAGTATGGTGGAAATATCTAAAGTTTAAAATTAGAGAATATTCAATTTCATGTTCTAATAGAAAATGTAGACGTGAAAAGCTAATACTGAAAAAAAAAACCTAGAGAAAAGTTTTAAGGATGTAAAATTCAACTCGCACAGCAGTAATAATCAAACTGAGATCGATCAAATATGTCAAAAAATAGATAAGCATTATGAGAGAAAAGAAGATGGCTCCATAATAAGATATAGAATCACATGGTTTGAGGAAGCGGAGCGTAATTCAAAGTATTTTATGAATCTGGGAAAGAAAAAAACAAAACCAAAACTACCATAAGAAGATTACTGTGTAATGGAAAAGATATAACAGATCAGCAAAAAATTATGATAGAACTGAAGAGGTTTTTATGAAGAAAAGTACACTTGTACAGGTACCTTTTCAAAACAAGAATGTACACAACTTCTGTCAGAGTATGATACTCGAGTCCTATCAGATATGCAAGCAGCTAGTTGTGATGGACTGATTTAAAAAAAGAAGTCTTTTCAACGTTGAAATAAATGAAAAAAATATTAAAACTCCCGGGAATGATGGATTTCCAAAAGAATTTTTTTATCTCGTCGGGAAGGATCTCGTTAATTGTTTGCCCAGATGTTTTGAGGAGGGTAAGCTAACTACAAGTCAAAGGAAAGCAGTGGTTAATTTGATAGAAAAAATTGTTAAAGAATCGTTTAATCTCATCATGGCGACCAATTAGTTTGTTAGATGTCGAATATAAGATATTAAGTAAAATTTTAGCACGGCGCTCAAATGTTGTCCTTCCTAATCTGATTAATGAGGACCAGACGGCCTTTGTTCCTGGGGGAACCATTTGTGAAACGAACCATTTAATCTGTGATATCTTAGATTTTTGTATCAAAGAAAATAAACCTAATATCTTGTTTGCTGTTGATTTTTCTGCTGCTTTCGACTCCATAGATCGTAACTATATGTTCAGTGTTTTGGAAAATGTTGTCTTCCAGACAGGTTTTATTAAATGGGTACAACTTCTGCATAACGATATCCAAAGCTGTATAATAAAAAATGGATACCCCACAGGATATATCAGATTAGCAAAAGGTACCAGACAAGGAGATCACTGGCGTCATATTTGTTTGTCATGGCCATAGAGATCCTAGCAATAATAGTACGTAAATCTGTGTCTATCAAAGGGATTAATATTAACGGCTTTGAAATTAAACAGTGTATGTATGCATACGATACAACGTTTTTGGCAACAACGGTAGCTTGAGGCTGCTTGATATTGATACAATAATAGAAACTCAAAGATTTATGTGGATGAAGAAAATCATCACGGGTGACACGACAATACACGTAATAATACCTGATCTTTATTTAAAACTCGTAGGTGGATTTAATAGTATCAGAGGTAACTTGGATCCTGACATTTTAAAAATAGGAATATTATCTTTTTATTTACGTTGCCTTAATGTATGGCACTCTGTTACCTCCGGGGACCAATAAGTAAAGAAACAATCTTGACACAACTTCTACCGAATAACAGAAACATCAAGAATGGAGGTAAATCAGTGTATTATTATTTTCTTGATAGTCTTGGTATAAAATATGTTCCTGTTGTGTACGATGACAGAGGTAAAAGAAAAGTTAATGAAGTTGTAGCAAAAACAGTTTTGCTTACAACAAATTCTATATCCACTGGATAGCTCCGCAAAGGACTATTCCACAAAAATGGTTTCAGGATAATGATTTAAACAGATATTTTGAGGTTAATAGTGCTTCGGTATTAAATAATGTAGTTATATCCTACAATGACGTGGTTCTAGATTTAGACAAACTCATATTCAGAAGTGTCTACGACAAAATAATATCATGTAAAATTTCTAAACCAGTCTTCAAAATAAAGTTACCAAACCTTTATAAAGACCTCAACTTGAAACGAGCAATTAATAACTCTTACAAGACCACTCTGGACATGTATCTAGGGAAATTTCAGTTTCAGAGTTCTGCATATCATCCTCGCTGTTAACGAAAATCTAATCAGATGGAGGATAAAAGACACAAACAGATATTCAAATTGGTTAATTGAAAATGAACATATTGATCATTTATTCTGTGATTTCACATTTCATAAAACTGTTACTTGCAAATTTAGTCTTGGGCAAAGAACTTTGGATTAGAGACGCCAAGCCTCGGTCGTCAACGTTTAAACACTGGAGCAGAAAAAATCAGAACATGCTGCCCTTGTAAATATGTTGATGTTGGTCTACAAGATCATCGTTTAAGTAATAGGAATAATCTGGCACTTCTTTCATTGGATCAGTATGTGACAAAACTGAGGAGATTTGAATATCTTGAACGCAAACTGGCGGAAAAAAAGGCACAAAAGTACTGTATATGAAATAAAATGGAAGCCAATTCCTCAAACTATACTAAACAAGAAGTGATGTATATTATTCAACGACTATCATTTTGCAATATACAGCCAGGCGGTGACCCTTTTGGCTTCATGGGTGTGTATATAATATGTGATTTTTATTTCACTTTTATGTGAATATAGTATGAAATGTAAACATAATAGGAAACGTAAGTTTTTGTATTGATTTCACAATTCGATCTGTTAAGTACTGTGAGACAAACTTATGAATTTTTAAAAATAATAATGATTTGAAATAATGGAATGTTCAGTGATAAACACATTAACGTAAATACATGAACTGGGAAGCAGAAAGTTTTATATAAATATATATTTATGTATTTGTATCAATGTACCTGCCGGATACTAAATTTTTTACAGGTAATTTGGGTTTCGTAATATCTTAAAGTCATAAAAATTCTAAAACCAAATGAACCTTGACAGATTTATATGGTATTCGCATGTAAAACATGGAATTGTACTTGTTTATTGGTTTGTAACTCACTGTTGTAAATTTCATAATAGTCTCTGATGTCATTGATGAAACCAAACTTAAAAAAATAAAGAACAAGTACAAATCTGAGACATCATAGAGATAGAGAAAAAATCCCAATTTTGTAGAAAAGTAAATATTATAGCCAGCCACACGTGACACCCCCACCCTCTGAAGTTTGACGTTTTGCTTAGACATTTAAGGTAAGAGTAGTAGATGAACAGAAAATCCTTATAATACATTTTTTCAGGTTCTACTTTTTTAGAATAACTTGGAGTTTTTGAAAAAGTACCGTGAGTTCCAAACAATGTATTTTGAGTTCCAGTTAAAGGCCACTTGACAAGAGGTTGAAGTTTCTCTGATCATGCAATTTGATAAGCAAATTCAATAACCAAACCAGCACCTGCACAACAATCATTCCCTAATAACATTGGAGTTTGGAGATGTGGAGTTACAATACATTCCGTTTGGTGAGAATATCCAACACACTCGAGATCAACTAGAACATATCCAATAGCAGAGAACTCTGATCCTTCAAACCACCTCAAAACCTGATTCCTCTTCTTAACAATGGTGAGCCCTAAATCATGACACAAGTCTTCTCTGATCATTGAAACAGAAGATCCAGAATCAACCAAACTATAACATTCCTGACCATTTACTTTAAGTGTTACTAAGGGTCCATTTTGGGAAGTGGGTGGAAATCTATCAGATGAAAATACAGAACAATCCTTACTCTGCAATTTCGGAATAAACTCTTTAGTATGAACACTGAATTTTGGAATAATTTCTTTGGCATGAACATTTAATGGTTTTGAAGAATGGCATGGTCATTTGTCAGTTGGTTCAGCTTTTACAGGTGATTTTCTTTGCTTTTGTTTGTTAGGGCAATTTCTTTGAATATGACCTAATTCACCACAGAGAAAACATGCCTAAGAAAATCTTCCTCTGCCTACTGATTTATATTGAAAAGTATTCTTTGGAATAGCCCCAGAATTAACTGAATTTTTGGTATCAGAATCTTTCTGATCAGATTGTTTAGGTTTAAATCCAGGTCCCTTGTAAGCATAGCCTGTTTGAGGTCTTTTGAATGTCTTTTCCTCTCTCAGCAATTTTTTCTGCAGAACATGATCATCTGCAATACCAGCTAATTCTCTGACTGTTAACCCTTCCTATTCCACCAACTGAAATTTCAAATTGTCATCAGCTACAGAATGTAACATTTGGTCCATAACCAGTTTATCAAATATAGCTGTGACTTCCTCATCTTCTATTAATCTATCACTAGGTTGTACCCCCATTCCTAAATTTAAGGCGGTAAGCACTAGGAGTTAATTGATATCTGTGCAAGATAGCATGGATCACTTTATCATAATCCCTTTGTTCTTTCTGGGAAAGTGGATGATAGGCCTGCTGAGCATTTCCAGTAAGATATGGTTCTAAATAATGACTCCATTCACTTTTAGGAATTTGATATCTATCGACCAAATTCTCAAAAGTTTTGATCCAATAGTGAATATCATCTCTACCTGTCAGTTTAGTCATTTCTTTGATCTTAACATGGGATTGACTACCTGCTTGTTTAACCATCATCTTCTCAAGAAGATTAATAAATCTATCATTATCCTCTTTCCTATGCTTTTCCATCTCACTAAGGACAGACTGGAGAGAAACATCTGACATACCCTTAAGAGATACTCCAGGCTCTTTCATATCAGGAATCTCTACTAAAGCATCTATATGCTCTTCCTTAGTATTCAAATCAGACAATTCTAAATGATTATGTTCACACAATTGAACAATATAAACTTTAGTATATCTACGCAAAATAGCTTTCTTTTCATCTCTTGACGCCATGAAGACATTTAAAAGAAATCAACTATTATTAGTACGGAATTACCTTCTTTTATTTCTTAGGATAAATGGCTCACTATCTTTTAGCTGCCACCCAGACGACAGTTCACCAGACCCACATGAGCTATAGCTGCTGGATGCCGCCAAGGCCCCGAATGGGTCTCCCAAGAAATAATGACACGCCAGCAATCCCACTAATAATAAGAGCAAAGCCCCTGGTTGTTAATAAGAAAATAATAAGAGTATCACTGCCTCTTAAAATCCCACTCCTGCTCTTCCTCAGAACTAGAACATTTATTTTTCTTAATTGGCAAGCACGGGTGAGTTTATTAAAGATCTTCCGCTTTAACACCTCCCCTGGATGTACCCCATCCCTTAACAATGAGAAATTTACCTTTCTGACTACCTTCTCATCAGACTTCCCTGGCTTGCCTCTTTTCTTGATGGAAGTGCGTGTTATGTCTTTAATGGAATTGACAAAAATAAAACCGGACTGACGGGCTTGAGAGGTAATGAAATGGTTGATAATGAGTATATCCAAATCTAGAGATTTTTGCTGGACTTCAAATTGAGCATCAGTAGAATTTAGTAAACTGAGCTTTCCAGTTTGGACATTATGTTGACAGGCAGACTTAATATTGACGGGAAGAATGGTGTTCAAAATGATAAAATAGCCATGTTGTTTGACATAAGAGTTGATATCACTAACAAGATTCTGTACACGTGAAAGCTATGAGGGTCAGGATTGTATATAATTTCTATGCCATTGGGAGTAGTTCTCTTGTTGACGAAATCACAAATACCAGCAGAAAAAATAATAGTAAATTCCGTTTTTGTATTAGAATGTGTACGACCCCGAAGTTCATGGAACAAAGAATTCAAAGTAGCCCCGCCCCTACACACTTCAACAACGGAATCCTCAGGCGAGAGCCGCGCATTTGCCCGAAAGTAGTCGGCTAATCCCCTCCCCCTAGAATCAGAGAGGAACAGAAAGGTGGACATGGAGGGGCGAGAAAACAACTAGAAATCAGAGAGAACGACAAAAAACACCCGAAGACAGGCCAAAAAGGAAACTAACTAGAAAACAGAGGAAAATCACTTAGCTGAGGTAATGAAATGATTGATAGTGAGTATATCCAAATCTAGATAAACAACAGGAAAAGGAAGTAACAAGAAACAGAGCATGATGGGAAAAAAAACCGGAATCCAAAGGTGTTACCTCAAAAGCACATGGCAGCTCCAAGTGAGTCGGCAGCCGGCGACGTTGGGCGCTATTTATGTAGTGGTGTTCTTGTTCCCACAGATAACGAACTCCAGCAACGGTTTAGAGATGTTTTATTCGCCCCGGCTCGAGAACCAACTGACTAACATGTCCACGAAAACTTGGGACATTAACTACGCGCATGCGCACTAGCTATAACAAAAAAAAACAAAAGAACATGTGACATTAAAGCCGCTGTTAACCTTGCTCTACCAGTTTCGATGAATACAGTCCTGCCGGTAGATGTCGCCATCAGCAGAACACGAAATAATTCACTGGTTTACATGTTAATACTACTATTTGACTCTAGATGTCGCCACAATTCATTACATAGTCTCTCCTAGCCATAATAAATTTAACTCGTCACGAATTCCAGAATATAAGACGGGGGCCTGACTGTTCTAATTGTCACTCTCCGCCTTGGTGACAAGTCTTGGAAGTAGAGAGAATTCAGCGGGAGAACCACGTGTCATCTGTTGACGGAAGAGGCTTAGTGACAGCTGCGTTTGGCATAATCTGCCCATGTTACGGTATCTAGGCATCGGTGATAGGGACCTGTTTGCCGTTAATTATCAGCCGGCCGTGCCAGAACCGTACTTTTTGTTTGTCCGTGAATGCCTGTCTGATTTGTGGCCCGGCTTTCTTCTTCAAATAATAATCTTCCCTGACCAAGTCTTCTACAAAGTGTGCGGCGTTTCCGTCCTCTTGACCTCGTTTCTCTCTTTGTGTTTTTAGTAGTGTGTTTCGTACCGGTCTTTCATAGAATCTCTCTATAATATGTCTATGGCCCTCAGATTTTTGTTTACCGGTTCTATGAGCGTTTTCAATAGCTTCCAGCCCATTAATTGTTTCAAAATCATCATTCAGGAGTTTTTCGTTAACAACATGCCACAATCTTTTTACAGTCCTCCTGTTTTTGTTCTGGGATCCCAATGAGTCTCAAGTTAAACTCCCGGCTATAAGTTTCCAAGTCCAATAACTTTTCCTTTAATGAAGAAATCTGCTGATTTTCTCATTGATTTCTGATTTCAGTTCATTTACTTCAGATTTCAGAGCTTTATTTTCTGCTTCAATTTTTGCCAATTTAGTCACTGTTTCTTTAATCTCAGCCTGTGTAAATTCAAGACTTTTCACTACAGATTCAACTTTTGAGTTCAGTGAAGCATAATTAGTTTCTGCTTCTAGACCACTTCTAATATGTGAAATCCCTTCACAAAGTGATGTTTTAAAGTCATTCAAAGCAGTCTGCATTACCTCTTGAAGTTGGGTGCACTTAGCATCTACAACGTCCATTATTGAACCACTTGCGTGAGCGGACCCTGGTTCTCGCCCGTCTTTCTGTGAAGGGTTGGACTTTTTCTGCCCTTGTTTTAAATATTTCTCCATACTTGGTTGCTCCAAAGATGACATATCACTTTTGCCTTTTTGACCGTGTAGTAATTTGAGACACCTGTGACATATCCAGTGAGATACTAATTTACTGAGAGGGCACATGAAAGTGTGTCCACTCATTCGGCCATATTGAACCGGAAGTCTCACCTAAACTTGATGTGAAAGGTCTTGATAAACAAATGTCTTTGCTGTCAGCTGAAGACAGGCAAATGTGGACAGAGGCTCTTGGGGCAATGTCAGAGATGTTTGAAATAACCGAGCAGGCGGAGCAAGCCACTCACATGGAAGGGAGACCACTACCTAAGAAATCGGACCAGGCAACCCATGTGGATTACGGTCAACTATTTCATTCGCCGTGGCGTACTTCAGTTTGGACACCTATTTGAGCACCGCATGTGGCTTATCGGTTGACCACATCTTAGGAATGTGCACATGTGCACCTGTATCAACCACTGAGATTCCGAAGTATGAGGGCCCAGCAAGTACTTACTGCATCTACCCACCTGCTGTTAGGTCACCAAGTCTACATCTATATGGTTACATGCCCCCAGCAAATCCAACCCGATTGACGACTTTCTCAGAAGAAGAAATGAAAGGAGAGACGTCTTACCAGCAGTGGAGACACGAGGTACGCAATCTGATCAGACAGAATCTATATCCAGATAATCACATCGTACTGGCCATCGTCAAGTCGTTGAAGGGACAGGCAGGACAATTCGCGATCCGTTTGGGGGTAGAGGCAACCTCTGCTGAGATAGTCAGGAAGTTAGACAAGATCTATGGAAATGTGTTACCATCTAAGGTCGGCATGGGACAGTTCTTCTCCGCGAAACAACAGAAGGACGAAACTATAGCAGAGTGGAGTTGTAGGCTGGAGGATTTCTTTTCGCGTGGCAACCAGTCGCTCAATTCAGTAGAGTAAGTCAGTCAATATATTGTCATAATAACGGTAATATTATCATACACGTACTATTTCGCTAAATGTGGTCCAACAGGTAAAATATTCTATGACCAAATGTGGTCGTCTGTAATATCGTATACATTAGAGTATGTCAGTCTTTATATTTTCATTATACTGGTAATATCATCATAGATATTATTACACGCTTATTTTGCTAAATATGGTCAGAAAGTTTGATTTATCAACCAAAGGTGGATATCCGATCAGCTATAATGTTCTCAATGTGTAAACACATTGTAAGTGCCGCACATTATGTTAGCGAAATTAACTGTAAATTCTGAAAACTGAGTATGTTGTGTGTGTATTTCCTATTGTACATTTGTCGCCGTTTTAATTGTATATATGACTTGGCAGGCAACTATTGAACTGGAGAGTTCAATGTCATGTGTTTCTCTCTTTCAAGCGCATTAAACCTGTATAGCACATTCTGTGTTGTGCTTCGGATGGTGTTGGTGACTGAAAGACGTGATATGTATGTACGGCCCACTTCCCCTAGCAATTGTTCTTAACAAACCCCGGTGTGACAACTACTGTTACATAATATATATATATATATATATATATATATATATATATATATATATATATATATATTGAGTGGCGTTTTACAAAAGTACTAAAATATATTACGACACAAAAGTTAAAATTTAATCGAAAAGAAACATTTTCAATTTTCGTATAAAGTAAGCAATATTTCGCTTCATTTAACATCATTAGGAAGTTTATTGAAAAGAGAACATCCAGATGTTGAAAATGCCAAATCAACAAACATTATGTTAGCATTCCTTTTCCCTGACTTTCCCTGGACTTCAAGCTGGATTTCTATGAAAAACCTAACTCACCAAATTCATTTTCTTCTCAAAAACGTTATTCTACTGCAAACAAAAATTTAATTCGAAACATCGTAACTGAAAAGCAAAGCAAAATGAAACTAGAAAGTTCGAATTAACAATGTTATATTCAAAGAACCATACACTCTGTTATTAAAGCATTTATCATGTGTATAAGATTATCGCACAATAACAACAAATGACTTTGTACTTTGTTACCTGTGCAAATTCATGTCCTTGTGTAAAATTATATATTAGTTGTGTATTACTGCGGAGTAACAAGTGGCCTTTCATAAATGGTTGGTGCTACATGTTAACATTTTGTCTATCCGTGTTATGCATCATCAACTTACATGTGTTTACAAAAGAACAAATGGAAATAAGATTTTACCTACAGATACAACACTACTTAATTGAAAGTAAAATAAAAATGAAGTATGAAATTATTGAATGCTACCTAATGAGATGTAAAAGCTATCCTACCTGATAATTAACTGCATTCATCATAGCCATTAAATATTCCCTGACTTACATAATCATCATAAAATTCCTTGACTTTTTATGAAATTTCCTGACTTTTCCCTGTCCTTGAAAACATAATATTTTCCCTGACCGCTGGCAACCCTGTACGCAGTTAGAGCCCCGCATTTTCAACAAGTATACTATCAGACAACACCTACCATGTTTTTTTTTAATTATAGGTTACTACGATATCAGTGCAAATAGATAGGTGAGCGCTGCACATTATCAAGTTAGGGTTACCTGCTCAATATAATTGCCTACTGAGTGGTGCTCAGTGGTGCCATCACCACCGCGCCCCATGCTTCAGACCGTTTCCACATCAATCCCAACACATGGGCCTAGGGAATCCATAAATTAGCAAATAAAGATCAGAATCGGATTCTGCGACCCAAAAAACCCTGAAATTGTTGTATTATTTTTATACCATTTAATTAATTAAGCTTGGTGGATTCAAGGACTTCTTGTGGCCATTTTTGGATATTCCCAAATTTTACTACTTTCTCCCAGTAGAATGTCTAAGGACTTTTCATATGTTCAGAAGCATATCTTTAGGGGTACAAAACAAATGGGAGAGCTTTTGTTGCAATTCATGAGAGGTCATGTTACAACATGACTGTACCTCGAGGACGCACGCGGGCTCCCACAGACGCCATTTGCTTCAATGGTTGATAAAAAAAAGATGCATGAAGAGCTGCATAAACCGGTATAGTGAAGACTACAAAGAAGATAGATTTACATTATTTTATATGATAGTATCATCTATATGTTTATAAAGTCAAATTCACCAGACAGCATGATCCTGTATTCCACTTTCAAAGAAAGAAAAGGAAAACATTAAAATATATCGAATGTTTCCGAATACTCTTTGAAACACGTTTTTAGTTTGGATACTGTATGCGTTCTCTGAGGGGTATCTAAAGTCAAACTTACAATACCGATCGGCCTTGAGGTCCTGGATTGTTATGAACGTATTTCTCAGTGTCAAGTTTAATATACTTTACTTTAAATCCCAGAACAAAACCATTTATTTTCATCGTCGCTGAAGTAGTCGCAATACAAATAATCCCTATTGAAAAATTAAGATATTGTTATTTAAAACTGACCCAGAATGTAGATTGCTTCACCTATAATCATGACCTGAAGACCTTTAAATCAACATCAAAATAGTTATTATTACTCTGAGAATCAATTCATTTGTAGCTATGGTGCTATTCATGTAATTACACCGTGCACACATTGTATTTCCCCGAGCGATACATTCCTTTGTACATCTAGAAGTGTTTTAACACCAAAGGAATGAAACTTTAAGAGTATGTCATCACCTGCAAGAAAGATATTTACCATGTTGAATTCGAGAACTAACTTAAATTTTCTTTCCTTCAAATAAAATGATTCAAATGATCTGCAGCATCTAAAATAACGTTAAATTTAATATCCCCAACAATATAGCATACAATTTATATAATTTATATATATTAACTTATAAAACAAAGTTACATTCCGTCAATGGGCTCAAGAGACCTTACCGTTAATAGCAGATTCTGGTCTGCTGGAGTTCCTATTTTTGAGGGTCACATTAAAACCGAAAATGCAGATGCATTATTTTTAGAGGCTTCATGCATGTAGAGGTCAAGATCGAGGTCAGGATATCAGCCCTGAGCCCGTCCTGCCCTTCTCGGTCCAACAGGGAAACCAGAGGAAGGATCGGCATTCTAAATGCCAAAGACACTTATTCAGTGGCTAAGAGGTTGCTTGGGGACATTGGCAGTCATAGAAATCCAACGTGGGAATTACAATGTATGAGCTAGGATGTGCTGCAGGATTATTACTAGAAAGGAGGCACACCAATAAGGACAGGGTGGGTTTGAAGGTTGCTCTCCCGGTCACGTGCACCGAATAACCAACAGTTTCAAGACGAAATCAGGTGTACATACATTGTCACTGAAATTCCGCCATCGTCAGATGCTGTCTGGAGGTGTGTAATAGGAGCCAGATACACACTAGTTAAAATGCGGTGCAATATATTGCGCCACACATTTCTTGAAGCATCGATTGCCACATTTTCTTGAAACATGGCCGACCGGCAGTTAAACCAAAGCTCTCCTAAACAATACCGTGAAAATGTCCGTCCGCCTGCACTCATTAATGCCGGGTGCCTGCCCAATAGATCAGCCCGTTGATTGTGTGACTAGGGCTTCCGAAACGGTATAATTAACTGTTTTATATCATCTCTGTTTCCTTCATCCTACCAAAACCAAATAATGCACATATATCCAACTTGATAATGCACTTCTTTACTGCGATATATATGTGTGTGTATGTGTGTGTGTGTGTCATGACTATAAAATCGTGATCCCAAACCGTAATGAATTAACGGCTAATAAGCCAGACCTGTAATGAATGAATGGTTTATAGGCACGAGTCCTAGTGAATGAACGAGTAATATATCAGAGCTGTAGAGACTTAACTAGACACTAGACGTTTTGTATTTTGATAAGCCGGTGTAATCGCGAAAGTTCAAAATGCATATTACCACAGGACTTCATTGCGAGGTAACCTATCACACATAATTTAATAATGTATTCAGTAGCTACACAGAAAACCATGTTGACGCCTTATGGCTCTGCTTGTTAGTAAACATAAACCGGTTACCATAGCAAGGCTGTGTGACCGGAGGCCCGAATAAGAGGGACAATTTAACACGCTGTTTCAGCCAGCAGAAACATGTATTGCATTTTTTGGGCCAAGTCATTCCGTGCATCTCCTGATTGACACGTGTTCGACGATAGACACGGCCAAACGCGATGTTTTTCATCACCTTTCATCGTGCCCGGTCCACTGGTTTTAACATTTGTTTACAGGAAAAAAGGAAACGGTTTCAGGGCAATATTTTGGCAGGTAAAGATTTATTTTAAAGGGAAGAAGCTATTTTTCGTGTTAACTCAACATGCTTTATAGGTGATTTGGCGCCTTTAAGACATGTTACCTCTGTTGTGTTATGACGGCATATAGCCGTGTATGCCGGATATCCCGGGGAACTTTATCAGTAATCATATAATACGTGACACCGAATGGGGGCCACTCAGTTCAGTCCATATCATGTTGCATAATAATGTAAAGTGCTGCGAATAAAATTTGTTACTCAAGTGATTAACTACAGAACAACCTCAGGTGTATAAGCGAAAACCAAATATAGTAATGAATGTTGATGTCGGGATCTCAAAGAAACAAAGGCTATATTATATATGTTGTTATAATAGTTAAAGAAATGTTACTTCACGATATGCTCATTACAAGAGAATATGTTATTTGAACGACATACATAACGTCTAACGATGATACGTGTTGATATACGCAATACGCATCTGTATAGATCTATTACTAGCAAGTACGATATAATATTTGTCTCCAGGGTTTTTTTAGCCATGTTGGCCGACTGGTCTGGTGTCGTGGTGGACGTGACGACAGATGATAGTCCGTCGTGTAGTGTCGTGATGGACGTGCCACTCGATAAGTGCATCACCCTTAGGACAACCAAGAAGACAGAAACATTATAGGCGAGGACATACTATTTTTGTTCTAAGTCGCTTCAGACTTAAAGCCTTGGTGAGCCCCGCCCAATCCTCACCTTGGTTGTTGCTTTGCATCAGACACAGATAAACATGTGTTCAGTAATACTAGAAACACGCATCCCAAGCAATCACTAGATGGCCCCCCCCCCCCCCCCAGTTGAAAGAAACTGAACAATATAAGCGGATTTGCCATGGAGTGAAGTGTGCCTTTGAAAATTGGTTCAAGGTAAAAAATAATTATTTTGTGCATGTTTTCCACCTGTGATAATATTACTCCAGATCCAGCGCAATCGCTCGTAAAAATAAGGCGGAAAAATCTTGTTGATTATTCGCACTGGGACATGTGCCAATGCTAAAGAAAGAGTTACAAAATATAATTCCAGACTTGTTTTATCAACTTATTTATTTGACATTGATTGTATAATAGTTATAATCACTGATGTTAGGGAATCTCCATGGCACAGATTAAGGCGTTCGAAAGTGGAGAGAAAAGAGGACCATGAGAAGAACCGCAAGCACAACCCTCTGTCATAACCACCCCGGGTATCGGACCCGAATCGATGTGGCAGGCAATGGGCTTCACTCTGCTCAGTATCCCAGCGGAAAAGTTGTGTTTTAAACTGGCTGTGGATCTGGATTTTGAAATTTATCTTTAGTGTTACAATTTCACTGAAAATGAAAGATAATAGTTTTAAAACAACACTGATATCCTGCAAAAAGGTGACAAAATGCTGATAAAGTTTGTTTGGATACATTCTGCTTTCCCTTAAAATATTATATATTTTAAAGCAGAATAGTCATTAAGATCAGGATAATAATTGTGACCGACACACAGCGAACACTAACATACGTCCAACCTGCCGTCTAGTACAGGTGATAATACCAGACAGACCACAGGTATAGAAAAAGACATTATTGACCTGTTGAATTAATGACAGCTTTACTATCGGCAATCTAACCACTTTGTAAAGAGTTACAGTATACCACTGCTAGCTCTAGCAATTTACAGGCTTAATTTCAAAATCACCTATGCAAATACAACACTTAATATACATGACGAAATGGAAGATATACACTGCGCATGGGCTCAAAGATGAAAGACCAACATGTATATACATTAAAAAGTGAGCGTGGTTTATTATCCTGTCCACAAGAAAGACCTCCTGTTCAGCTTCAAACATTGCTAATAAAAGAAAAAAGTGATATGAGTAATTTATATTTTTTTCAGAAACTGAATATCGGGTTAATGTGATTTAAATATATATATACACGTCAAAATATACTTAAGCAATCCTTGCTACGAATGGACTGCTCAATTGCTTTTTTTTGAGTAAGTGTTTAATGTGGAGTCCCTGCAGATACATACGGTTATACACTCTATACACAAATTTGCATATTCCTATTGATTAATCTTCAGTACATCTATGTTTATTGACTATTAGACCATTGTAAACCATTACTGTCCCATTCAATGCATTTTTTTGCAACCAGGAAGTGCAGATATGTACATACACTTACAGACCCGATGAATTATATATGATTGCCGCAAAATACAAGATGGTTTTAGATGGCTGTGTGTGCATCATTTCTCTCTGGACTAAGTATTGATGTTACCGGTGCTTCGTGCCTGCAAGAATGGTCAATTGAGATAAAAGGCCTTTCAACATACAAAGTTATGTGAACACTGGTATGTTTCAACAATAGGCGTTATTTTTATTCCCTTTCCTTTCTAAGAGTAACAGATCGTTTCGGGCTATAATCTCAATTGACCCATCAGGGGCCGGAGACGCAACAGATTCAGGAAAATGTAAAAAAAAAAAAAGCAAATGTTGCTTCCTTGTCGGCGGCTACTGCAAGCCTTGTCAATGACGAACAATGCCGCAGCACGGACTTCTCTCTGGCGCTTGTTTATTTTTTTCAGGAATAACTTATGCCACGAGATCATAAAAATTAGCAATGTATTAAACATAATATATGAGTTCATGTTAACGAATTTTGAAGGCACTATTTCAAATATTTTAATACCTCCATCCTCCATGTTTTATATAAAGACCATAAACGAGACGCACGAGATTTCTTTACAACAAAGTGACAGATCATTTACAACACAGAATATACATATCTAACCCAGTCCAGACTAAAATCTTTCTAAGGTATATTTTCACTCCAACTAAAGTTCACAAGACTTTGTTGTTGTTACTGAATCTGTAAAGTTTACTTGAATAAACGGTTTTAAAAGTAGTGGGATAATTCCTAAAAATTAGAATGTTTACCTCTTGAATAAACCCTTTAAATATATACGTATTATATATTATTTAAAGTATCTTTAAGTAAATGAAAATGGCCGTATATCTCGAATATCTTTTTAAGTAGCTTCTAGTATTATTAAAAGTAAAACTATATTAAACATAAGATAGTGTCAGAGCTGTTGGATTTTAGTTGTTGCACTAATCAAGAAAGAATTCAAGAACAAAGGCTATGGATGGGAATATGATGTATATTGTAATGAGTAGGTCAATGAACTGTAGATGGCAAGGTCTGTTAATTGAAGCTGGAGTTTACATTTTGATAAGATTAATAATTTCATACCGAATCTCGCTTCCTCTTTCAATTTTTACATCAACAGGCCTCATAATACCCAGGGAACTTAACCCGCAGTAAGACATTTGAGCGAAGATCTGTGATTAAATTAGTTTTGTTTTTGTTTGTCTGTATGTGATCGAAATGGGTTTTTCAACGTCGAAATTCCTCTGGCCTCACTTGTGAAATGCAGGCCACATGTGGCATCATATCGATCAGCTCATCGTCTGTAATGGTCCTCCTAGATTTTCGTAAGATTCAGCCGCTTGAATCAGACTTTGCACCCGTACAACTCAAAACGAACACACACTTGACCAATGGTACCGATGCACTTGTAGGACTCAATCCACACGCGAAGAAATCGTGTTTTGATGGGAACTGGCAGGGCAACCTTTACTACGCTTGTAGCATTCACATTACCGTCAAATACCTGAAATAATGCACAACTTATGCCCAATGCATGACTTAATTTAACATATTTTAACATTTATTTCATATTAGGGGGATGAGTGGTTAATAAATTCCTTTTACTTGCTGGTGTTACATGTTCACAAATTAATTGGGTCTGGAGCAGAAACTAATATATAACAATGCGGAGCTACATTGTATACGGGAAACATAAACGCATTTTTTACCCTTTTATTCAGTTTGGCACATCTTATGTGTGCCATCAGTGTTACTTTCTGTTGCAATATTAATCCATTTCATCCCAGAACTGCCAGGTTTTCCAAATTTCCTTGCTTCAGAAGAGCGACATATCTTTTCTTCATTTAGTAATACTTGTACATATTTTATATATACATGCATATATACATATCAATATTATCGCGAGGGCTAATGTATTCATAAAAGTGTTGCGTATTTTTTAGACTGTAAAAGTGTCATAACCTTTTTCTCTCCATTGATAAGGTAGGTGTTCCACTTCATTCCGTCATCACCATAACCAAGACTGAAACTTTGAACCCAGTATTTGCGGGGTGAATGTTCCACACCCTACAATGTATAAATGAAACTCTTTACAACAGACAGTAAATGGTAGCAAGATCAGCTTACACGACCAGTAACATCGTCAAGCAAGCAGGTTCAGAGGGACCATTTATTTTTTGGTGAGGGACTTTTGCATCATACGAAACATTTGCTTCCAAGAAGCCACTGACTACTGTATACTACTAAATAATCAATATTTTCTGTTCACTACGTCGTCAAAGTAGCGGTGGAGGAGGTACAATCTTAACTTGACAGTAGTTTTTTTCCTACCTGCATATATGTGGCGTAGGTATCCAGGATATTGGACCCCCCACTTCAAAGGTCTCAGAGTAAAATCTAGAACCTCCATCCCACCCCGTATAAAATCATATAATGTGTTCGTGATAAGGAAACGAATATACATTGGGACAGAATCATTATAGTATCATGGAATTAAGCAAAACATTGAAAGTGAAAACAATTAGTGAATGATACAATACACTAATGGGCTGTCCCGCTTAGGCGACTCTACAGGCGACTACAGGCGATCAGATTGTCGTCTTTTGGTCGCCGATAAACAGGGGACTGGACCTCCGCTACGACAATAGTCTACGACAAGCTACAACAGGTTGACGACTGATTGACGACAAGCTACGACAAGCGCCGACAAACAGCGACACAATCGCCGCGACGAAGGACAATCACCTACGACAACGTACGACTTCAATGGCGACAACCTACGACCGCATCTACGCCTATAGAAGACATGCTTCGCACACTGGCGTCAAAAAAGTTGTCGCCTGAGAATTTTGAATATGTTGAATATTCAGCGGCGACAGGTGAGAGGTCACGCGTCTTTTGGCGACTTCGGGCAACTAAGAGTCTCCTAAATGGAACAGCCCCATAAGTTTATCCTTTGGGCACCGGGCCCATTTTGGCTGGGCGAATTTCAAGTTTGCCTGAGGCATCTTCTACGGCTTTCACTGCGTAAAAACCCCTTCACACTCAGCCACTTTCCACCTCGTCCTCCAAAAATCTTTTAGACGCAGTTAGAACCTACGATAATGTAGTCTGAACGTAGTAGAAACTGGTAATTGTGTGGTATAGTCTCCATGGACGTGGGAACCAGGGCTGACATTTGGATATGATCAGGATGTTGTGGCACTTAGGGCGTGATTAAAAAAGCTGAGTGAGGGGGCAGTAAGAAGTTAATCAAGAACGTAGTCATGAGAGTATTGACGTTAAAATGATGTCATTAAAAACTTGTAGGAACTTCACTGGCGTTGTAGAAGATGAATCGTACAGTCGATTGCATAGCATTCTCACTGCGTTGTCACTGTCTTTGTCTCCGCATTTCAGTGATCTCTCCACGTTTTTGCTATGTCGACGGTACGTCTACGCCACGTGATAGAATATTGCTTTACGATTTATATGTTTATTCTCTTCATTCCACGTCTATGGCACTCTTGTCACACCTAGAGTATATATACTGGATCCAATTCCTCAAGTATGGGTATGAACACACAGCATAAGAAGTTCTTCTGCAAATTGCTCTGCTTCATGAAAGATCTTTACTTGATGCAATAGTATCTGTATTTATGTCGGTGAGAAGTAACAGAAAAGAAGAGAACCTCTCTCGGATTCCTTGCAGTTGCGGCATAGTTGTAGACTGTAATTGATTATCTTAAATACAAGGTTATCAGGAGGAAAAAGAGACGAGTCGATTCTGGATTCAAAACTAATATAGGCTGCACAGACGTCCTACCGTTCCGCAATTAAACAAACTTCAATGGTCTGCTTTAATATGCAAGTCGTTACATATACCCTCTTTTGAGAAGGCTGTTTTAGTATCCTGTAGTATCGAAACTCAATTTAAGGACCGCTTCCTGAGCGCATTTTATTTGGGTTATGCTCCCCGAATGTGTTATGTCGATAAACACAGTAGTTCATACAGCAGTCCTACGAGTTGTGTCTACATTACAGTTCTGACTGCAGGAGGTTTTGATTTTAGAACAAGGTTATTTAAATAATTACACTAGGAGTCGCACTTTTGGTGACCTGAGTGGTGGTTTGTACAACTCAGACCACCTCCGCATCTTCCCGGACGAGCCCCGATACCATATGTTTTGTCTACAAACCTTAAGCCTAAGTTTATTTTTATCAGATGAAAATGGATTACGGTCGATTTCAGATTCGAACCCTGGTGGCGTTCAAATCCAGTTAGGTCCGCCTTTCCAGGTGTTATGTCATGTTCCAATGAATAAATAATCCAGATGGTGTACATGTCTGTATTTATTTTGTCTGACACAGGATACATATAAGCACTTGTAAACACGATTGTTTATCAAAGGCTTTTCGATGTTCAGGTGCCCATCAAGTCTACATCTTTCTTTGTCAAGTCTCAAAGGGGTGCTGTTAGCAGGGACAAGATTGGGACGAATCGACTGAGATAATTCGCCTTTCCAAGAAGTGGTTGTACCTCACTGATGTTTTTGGGTGGTATTATTCATTTGATATAGTCAACTTTGATATGCCAATACACCTTTGTCAGATATGTAGTGCCCAAAGAATTTGATCTTGTTCTGGATTACTGTACATTACTCTGGCTTAAGTCTGAGTCCGACCTGTTGTGTACGCTGTAACACATATAAAGGTTTCTGGCATGGTCCTCTTCAGTCTTTCCAAACACAACTATGTCATCAGCAATTCCAATAACGCCAGGCAGATTGTCGAATGTCTTTTGGAAAATGTCCTGAGCTGAAACTAGGCCAAAGGGAAGTCTTTTGAAGCAGTACCGTCCGTATGGAGTATTGAATGTCGTCAGCAATTAAGAGTCTTCATCGCGTTTAATGTTCCTGTATCCAGATCTAGCATCTAGTATGCTGAATATCTTTGCACCTGCGAGTTTTGGCAGTACGTCGTCAAGGGTCGGTGTGTAGTGGTGTTCTCGTCTGACTCAATTGTTTAGTTCACGGGAATCTAAGCATATCCTGAGATCGCCATTCGGCTTTTTGACATATACCAAGGAGATTAAAGACTGGAGTATCAAGTGAGAGTCCGGCCGTGTCGAATGTTGCTGACGGGGGTCATAAAACTCGCTGCTCAAAGGCACGCTGATATGCTGCTGATAACCCCGGCGCTAATTCATACAGCGCGAGAGACCCCCCTTCGGCGTGACTTCGTAACATCTCGGTAATTCCCGGCTGCGGTAAACATGGGCAATAATACGAGAACAACGCCGTCAGTGACAGAGTGGGCGATGGCTCACTATTATCCATCAAAATGAAGTCATCCGTTCATAAACCTCAAAATATTTAGTTATCGACGGAACGGAATGCTATAATACAAGGCTAATTATTAATATGTGTCAGAAGGTTGGGAACTGATGTAATTTTTAATAATTCCGAAGTTATTCAGGGAAAATAAGGTTTACTTTTACCAGTCGTCCGTCATTAATCACGGCAGAAGTTGATGCAGATGCCCGCATCTATCCAAAATCGATCCAGTGATTTCTCAACACGAGACTTCTCTAGATATATTTGTAACGCACAATTCTTGACAAAACAAACCATTTTTGTATTTATAATTCCGGTCAATGTCATTCCAGTGATATGCCGCTCAGTTACTGGATATATCGCTCTCCGCTTCAGCGGGCTACAGCGGATCGCGTAAGTAACATCTAGCAGACTCGCTTTATCAAAGGCCGTGCCGCCGCTGCGCCTGACCGCTGCACAAAAGGCGCACAATAGAGTTAATGGGCTTATCAGGTCTTAATTGCAATTAGCGCACCACTGACACTCGGGACTTCTGACAGTTGATACTCCAGTCTGTAATCTCCTTGCATATACTAAGCTTTTGACCCAGTCAGTTGGTCCATCAACCTTTCCAATTATGTCCAAGTCTGTCATTTAGTTCTTTTCTTAGAGGATCTGTCAGTGCCTCAGGCACACGTCTGGGTAGTTTGATTATAAGTTCGGCGTCTGATTTTTAGCTTTATGTTGTATTCGCCTGGGAACAATCCAACCCCTTTAAAACATTCAGGAAATATGTCCATAAAGTCTTTTTCGGGATCACCACTAATACCGTCAAGGTTGTTTTTGAGTTGTCTGGGCTGTCATTGTGTACCACATATATTTGACCTTGTTCGTGGCATGTTCTACAGTCTTAGTCTGGGAGCCAGTGATGTGAATTTTCAGATTTGTTGCACCCCCCCTACAACATTTGACACCATATTTTATCTTATTCTATGGGTTTTTGCGATTAAATGAGCCCAGGTGTCACTTTATAGCTTCACCTTTAAGGAAGTTACAGGACTCTGAAGTTTGGTAGTCATTTAACAAAAAGAACACTTAAATATGATCAACGCTGGCTTGAGAGTTTTGTTATGTTACATAAATGGTTTAATTTGATTAATCATACCTATACTGCCAAAGTCCTAATTATATTTTTTCCTTAAATGTAATATTCGCTTTTTGTTTTGATCATAATTACAAAAAAAAATACAATTTATTGTACAAGTTGCCATTAATAAAAAAAGCTGATGATATTCTTCAATTAATAGTGAATGATAGTAAACAATTTCAGATCAATAGTTCATTGGTCAAAACCTATTGTCTGCATATCAAATGCGACTGGAATTTGTTCGTTAATTCAAAATGTTTCTAGTTTTATATATATTTATATATTCATGGATTTAATTAAAAGAAAGCATTTGACAGTGTAAAAGATAGAATCTTGGGCATAGCTGTTGTACAATTCCATATTTACGCGGTAAATGAGACAAGTATTGCAATTAATTAGCACATTCTACATATATTCATTTGAAATATCCTTTATTCTATTTGATATACACAAAAACCTGATGAAGGCAGTAAATCTGTCTATGCAAGCCAACAATCTCCTTTGTAAGAAAATTAAGCCCAAGAAATTCCTTTATTTCAGGATGATCACAAATGTTTTAGCCCAATAATCAATTTGACAAAATTTGTATTACTTGCCAACAAATGAGACTGCTATGTCATTTAAATTTGTTAAATCGTTCGTGATATCGACAGATTCTGTTCCTTGATTTTATTCTACAAAAGCTTTTGACAGTGTAATGACCAGGACTAAAATTGATCAAAACAACAAATGTTGAACATTCTGAAACATTTACTTAAATTAATCATTTAGGTTTAATGCATATTTGTCAAATTATGGAAATATTTCATGCCATTTGCTTGCACTGCTAATTCTGTTTAATCATTATCTTGTACCAGTGCAACCATGTCTATCCAAGTGGATTGCCTGCATGAAAACCTATAACATTAGGTCAGCTGTCTTTTTCCGCATTGAAGGTGACAGTAGCCTGAATGAGGGGTCGCTTTTTTTATTTTAAGTTATTTTGCAATTTCAGCATTACTTCGCCGTGACTTAAGTAGTTACACATCAAGATCGGTAATCTGTTTGTGGACCGTTCATGAAGATAATTTTAATTCAGGGAAATCATGGTCATTTTTCCTTGAAGCTCTTCCATCGAATTATTGCTCTTAGTTTTTTTCTCATTTGCACAAATACAGGTCCCTCTGCTAAATTCCAATAAGGCATTTGATGCGAACAAGGAAAAAACTTTTTAGCACCCCCAGCTAAAAGCATGTGGTAAAACATGAATGTTGCAAGCTTTGATAGATAACAAGGCTACACTGAGTAACCGCCACAAGCATGTGATACATTTTGATACATTGTGCAAGCTGATTTGATTCATAAAAAGTGATTGGATAAATTATTTTTTAAATAAAAGAGAAGAATCATTCTTTTATACAAATAGTCTTGGTAAGCAATACACAATTTAAGTCCTCTGGCTAGTTGTGATCAAAAGCTTTTTTTGATCCGCCAATTGGTTAACTCTCACATTGAAAGATATGCATTAAAGCAGATATATCATTTTGTAATTCCACTGCTATAAAACACTATATCCATTGTAACCAACATGGCAGAATCATCCCTTGAACTTTCAGGTTCCAAAAGTAAGAAAGCAAAATTTCTTGACATTTCGAAATGTATCTTTTGTCAAACCACATCTAAAGACAAATTATCATGCGCATCAGTCCAAGGAATAGCACGTTTGCGAGAAGTGACTGCCATTAGACAGGACGAAACATGTAAACGTTTACAAGAACAATGGTCATCGGTAGAAGAATCTGCAAAATGGCATCTGAATTGTTATAAGAAATACACAAGGAAAACAAATGTAGACAGATATTTGCAGAGGCGTCAGCTGCCAATATCAGTGGAGATCAAAGAGGCAGGCCCTTCCTGCTCCAAGGAATATGTTACATCTCCAGTCAAAACCAGAAAAACGTCTGGCGTATCCACAGATTGGAGTAAATGTGTAATTTGTCAAAAAACATATAAAAAAGGTGATTCCTCTTTGTCACAGATCCTCACTGTTTCCGCGTCGGAATCATTACGGCATGCTGCAGAAACAAAGAAAGACAGAGCAGTTCTCTTACGAATAAGGGGAGAGGACTTGATAGCTGTAGAAGCTAAATACCACCGTCCGTGTTACATGAATTACACGTCAAAGACAAACTTAATGACAGCACCAGAGAATGACCCACAGGAAGATGATAGTCAGCATAGGGAAGCATTTGCTGTTCTGTTGAGGGAAATAGATACCAAACTGATGGATCAAAAACAGGCTTTCACCTTGACAAGTTTGCTTGAACGATACAGGGATATCTTAACAGAAAAAATGCCCGGAGAACAGAAGTACCGGGGTGAAAAATTAAAAAAACAGACTGAAAAAGTATTATGGAGAAAAAATTGTGTTTCAAGCCCAAGCTGTTCCTAAAAAGTCTGAAAAAGTCTGAAAGTCTGTTTAGCAGCTCTATAACACTAGGTGATGCCGTCCAAGCAGCAAGGCAGCTGAATGAAGATCTTGAAGACATGAAACTCGAGACCGATATCTTCGGACCACAGGAACATGACAGCACAGAGGACCCTCAACAAATATTATATCATGCTTCACAAATACTCCGAACAACCCTTAAAGGTTGCACTGGGATAAAGACTAATCCAGTTCAATGTGATGACATTTCTAATGAGTCTGCACTGGAGATAATTCCAGACAGCTTGTACAATTTTATATTGTGGTTGCTGGAATCAGACAGGGGTCACAGCAGCCTATCCCTGACAGCAGGCGAAGGCAAGAAAAAAGCAAGCAGTGACCAGATTGATAGACAAGTGTTATCCATCAGCCAGGACCTCCTTCATGCTTTCTCAAGGGGCACCACGCGGGCACCAAAACATGTTGGCATAGCCATACTAATACGCAATATGACTGGAAGCAAACAATTTGTAACTCTTCTGAACAGATTTGGCCACTGTTGTATTTATGATGAGCTTGAGAGAATTGATACTGCTATTGCCAACGACCAGCTGAAGAAAGGAGAAGCAAATGATGGTGTGGTACTGCCATCAAACATCATACCAGGATCGTTTGTGCAGGCAGCGACAGATAATGATGATCTCATTGAGGAAACCCTTGATGGCAAACAGACTACACATGCGACAACACTAGTGCTTTACCAACGGCAGTCATGTGAGCAAAGAAGAGTCCAGGGGCAATTTGCTGAGTCAGTTTGTCTTACCAGCACACGTTCAAGATCTCTATCGGGTCAATGTCCAGGACAAGAGATTTTAAACTTCAGTGTGTCCGGCAAGCATCCCAAGGCCAGCAGATTTGTTGGGGAAAGTCTCTCTGGAATGGTATAGCCAGGCTACCAGGAATGCTGAAGCAAAGAATATTGATGAAGCCTGGATGATTTGTCGACTTTGTCCACAAAAGCTATTCCAAGTCAGCCTTCAACCAAAAGCAAATCAGTCAGTACCTGGATGGACCCCTTTCAATGCACTGTTGAGCAGCAAAAATCCCCCAGTTACCAAAATCGGTTACTGCCCAATGATACCAGAGCCCCAACACAGTATTCGACAGTCTTTACCGTAATGAAAACGGTCCAGACGATGATGAAATCACTTGGACAAATGACAACAGTTATCACATTTGATGAAGCCATATATTGTAAGGCAAAGGAAATACAATGGCGCAATCCAGATATTTTCCAAGGCTTTGTCATAAGATTAGGTGGTTTTCATATGGCCCTCACTTTTCTAGCATCAATTGGAAAGTTGTATGATGAGAGTGGACTTCAAGATATTTTGATAGAATCTGAAACATATGGTAGCACAACAGTGCGTCAGCTAATGAAAGGCAAATCATACAACAGGGGAGTTAGAGCTCACAAACTTATGCTGGAAGCAATGATGCGACTGAGATGGAAGGCAATGGGTGATTGGATGAAAACAAGTGAGGTACATGCAGAATTAACTGACCAGGAAGAACTCATCCAGCTTATTGAGAGATTCTGTGACCTGCTTGAGAATGACTATTCAGAAGACATCAATATTGCTTTCCAACAAATTTTGCATAAAATGCCTTTCATCCAAAACATTCAAGATCAGTTTTGCAGGGAAGGGGAATCATCACTTACCTTCAAATTCGGGAGCAATTATCTTGATATGATATGTTGTCTACTTGCCTTTATAAGGGCAGAGAGAGATGGAGATTGGGCCCTTCACCTAGAGTGTGTTGCAAAGATGATACCATATTTCTTTGCAGCCGATAGAATTAACTATGCACGCTAGGCCTGCGTTTATTTGGCAGATATGCAAAGGCTGGATGTTACTGCTCCAGATGTGTATGAACAATTCTGTCAGGGAAATCATCCTGTTAAAAGGTCACGCCAACGATTTAACCAAGTCTGGAGTGACATGGCATTAGAGCAAAGTGTTAACAGGGACAGCAAAACAAAGGGAGGTATAATTGGAATCAGTATGCACCCAGGAGCGCTTAACAGGTGGTTCTTGACAGCTCATGAGAGAGCTGCTGCTACATCAGCCATAAAAGTGATGGCAGGACTCAAAGAGAAAAGTGATCTTGGAAAACACAGCCACAAGGAACTGGGCTCTAAGCGAAAAATGAGAGATGAACATGATATCCAAAAAATAGTGGACACAATTAAAGGCCAAATGATTAATCCATTCATACTTGTTCAACCAGCGGAACAGCTGTGTAACATTGCCACAGGTGTCATTGCACCAGATACAACAGCAAAAGACTTGACATCTTCTTTTCTCATTGGACAAAAGGCAATGAATGTATTTGTGGAAGACAGATTGAAAACAGGAAAAGTTCCATTCTTTGACCCGATTCGTAAACTAAATATTCAGAAGTTTTCAAATGTAAGTGCCTAGAAGAGTAAAAGGGACAGTTCAACCGCTATGAAGCTTGCTTCGGTGAATGAGGACAGAGAACTTTTCAGCCGAATAGTAGTTGTTGCAAAAACAAGAAATGTTGACCTGAAACAAGTTTTTGTACACGAGCTCTCATCAGTGCCATATTCATTGGCACATGCGGATGGAAGACTAAGGAAGGCTACTAAGAGCACACTTTTAGGAGAGTTAGAAAGAGAGGTTTCAATGCACTGTGATATGCCTAATACAGGATCATCCACCTGGATTATCGATGGGATGGCCATTCTTCAGATGGTAGGATCTCGAGGAGCAGTCAACTTTGGACAGCTCAGTAAAAATATATTGCAGCTGATAATGAAGCCATTCAAGTGTACAGCATGCAAACGTTTAGATGTAGTATTTGATGCATATAACACAGAGCACTCGATAAAGAGTTTCGAGAGAGCAAGACGCCAAACATCTGACAGCATTGAAATGTGTATTCACAGCAAAGATACCCCACTCCCAAAGGATTGGAAGCGCTTTATGTGCAGTCCCAAGAATAAAGCTGCTCTTACATCATTCCTCTCTGAGAACTGGTGTGTGGCTGCCCCTGAGTTGATGAAAGAAGGTCAAGTTTTGATACTTGCTGGTGGTTTCAGTGACCCCACACAGTCAAGGGCATTGACAACGAGAGAGGTCAGAACCCTTGCTCACCTATGCAGCACACAGGAAGAAGCTGACACAAGGATACTTTTGCATTCAGCAGATGCGGCAATTGGCTCAAATACTATTGTAGTGTGGTCACCTGACACAGATGTGGCTATCCTTTGCATACACTTTGTCAGAAGCCTGAATGTGCAGATCTGGTTCAAAACAGGGGTCAAGGACAAGGCTAGATTCATTCCCATCCATGAAATAGCAGGCAAACTGGGTGACGAGATCAGTCAACTTCTACCAGGGCTCCATGCCCTAACGGGTTGTGACTCAACAAGTGGACTTTTCTCAGTTGGCAAAGTAAAACCCCTGAAATGGGCAAGGCAAAATATTCAACAAGCACTTCCTCTGAGGGAACTTGGATCATCAAGGAGTGTTACAGAGGCTGCAGAACATGCCTGCTTTTTGCTAGTGTGTCAGATGTATGACAAAAAGTGCTGCAATGAAGATGTCAATGGTCTGAGGTACCGACTTTTTTGTCGGAAGCGAGCCAAAAATGAAGATTTGCCCCCCACATCTGACAGCCTCAGATGTCATATTGCTAGAGCAAACTACCAGTGCCTCATTTGGCGACATGCACTGGATGCGGAGGCAACGATTCCGTCTCCAGCCGGAAATGGATGGGAGATATGTGATGGGAATATTCAGCCTGTACTCATGACACTTGACCCAGCACCGAGAGCACTTATGGAAGTCATCACTTGCAACTGCAAAACTTCACACTGCTGAGGGCGCTGCAGCTGCTCTTCGGAGGGTCTTATTTGTACTGCAGCATGTGGTTGTGAAGGTGAAGAAAATTGTCAAAATCCTCATCGTAGTCAGCGCAGGCTTATAAGTGACTCTGATTCTTCAGATCAGGGGTAACATGGAGTTTAAGTTACCTGAGGTGTTTTGCTTAGATTATATTCCTGTACTCCAGGTAAAGTGCACGTGTTAAGATATTTCATTATATTAGAGAATCTTGCTGTGCTAAGGTTCAGCAATATTTGTAACACTTGATCCATTATATTCTCTCAAGTGTGTTGCAAAGAAATGTTTATTACCTCTGTTAAATGAAGAGTAATTGAAAGAAATTAAAATAAAAAGCATAAAAAATGTAAGACAACTACATTGTTTTTGCACGAAGTGTAGGAAAAAAAGTAAAAAAAAATTAAAAAAAAATGAAAAAATATGTTTATTGTTTGTTTAGTAATGTTAAAACATTCTGCAAAAATGTTAATTTGCTTTTGTGCCAATTTCAGTTTTTTTTTTAACTGAAATGGCTTACGTGATATTTAACATGCTGTATCGTTATTAGCTCCAGCCAAAAATAGATCATTGTATAAAAATTACTCTAACTTCCTTAAAAGTGTCGATAGAAAGCGACACCCGGCCTCATATGAAAGCTGAGAATCAGCTCTATCAAATGGTACCATCAAACTAATGTTGTGGGGGGGGGGGGGTGTGCAACAAACTCTTATTTTAAGGCCCCTTCTGGTATCTGGCTCCCAGACTATCTCGTTCGTCTTCACAGTTCAGCTGGATTAGTCCGAGGTTCACGCATGATCTTAGGCCTAAGATTGCTGGACCTTCAGCCTCAGTTCCATGAAAATCAATGGTGAGTGTCTTGTCTTGGTGTGAGCATTGAAGTTCACATCGTCCATGTTGTTTTATCTGTGTCCCACCATAGGCGAGAAGCTTGACCTTTGGTGTTTGTACCCCAGCAGGTTGCCCGTTGCTTGTCAGTTGGTTTGGAAATAGCACTTTATACAGTCTTGCTGGCTTGATGTTTGACCGTGCCCCAGTAACGAGTTTACATCTCACAGCAAAGGTTCCTTTTTCTGTATTAATGTCGATATTTGCAAATACCTGATCACGAGGCCCCCCTTTGAATATGGTCTGTATTGTAATACCTTGCAATGCCAGTGAGCTAGAGCATTATTCATTATTCCCAATGTGCTCAACATCAATAGTGTCAAAAACAAATTCCTTAAAGTCTTCATTAATTTGTTCAGTGTCGTCTTATTCATTAGCAATTTCATGCACCCTCCTGTCAGAAGAACGTGGCTGTCTTTGTGTCTGTCCATACTGTCTAGGTCTAGATTGTGACCCCAGTCTGTCGGTTTGATACCTCATTTATAATTGGGTTTGCTGATGTTTTTTGATAAACACATTTTGCCCCAGTGACCTAATTTACCACACTCATCACATGTGGATCTTGCTGCTGGGCACCTAGCCCCACGTGGATGTCCTTGTCCACGATTACAGCACTGTCCTGTCTTGTGTGGTGCTGGTTTGTCTAAAAAAATGTTTTGTGGATTGACTATTGTCCCGTCTGCTTTGAATCAGATGTACCTTTTTGTGTACTTAACATCATTCATTTGTATTTGTGTAGCCTCATATGAGCTGACTATACCCAATGCACTGTCAAGTGTAAGCGATTCGTCTTTAGAAATTAATTTTCTTTGTACATCGTTATTTCTGACCCCAGCTATTAGAGCGTCTAAAAGTTGCTCTTCAGTGTCTGTGTAAAGGCAGTCATCAGCTAGAATTATAGCTTTCGTTATGAAAGCATCAACTGTCTCAACAGCCTCTTGTTTTAAAGCACGAAACTGAAACCTGGCAACTCAAAAATTTGATTTTGGCTTTACATAGTCCCAAAATCATTTCCAGTGCATGTCTAGTTTCTTTTGCTGTGAATCTGTAAGTTTCTAACTATTCCTGATGTCTCGGCCTTCCTCGCCTACCCATAGCATTAGATACTGTACTTTAACAAGTTCTGACTTCTCTGCAAGTGGTCCATTGATTATAAATTCTAATATTTGTTTAAACTTTCTGAATTCTTCTGCAAGGTTAGGTGCTTTCCAGTCTAATGATGGTATGGGTACACCTGAAAGCTCAGCCATTGTTATTCAAGTAAATGTTTCAAGTACAAACAGTTACATGCAAGATACAATTTCCTGTGATTAAAAAAAGTTATATAGTCCTTTATCTCTTGTAATCCAAAATACAAAGTTCAATGAATATAGTTCACAGCAACTGAAGATAGGTAATCCAAGGAAGATTGGTCCATGAATGTATTCATAATAGCTGTATATTTCGCTGTTCCTTTATTCAGTGAAACAGGTGCTTGTCTCACATGCTGGTCTAATGATCTTGATCTTGTGTTATTGTTGTTGTGGATGGGTTAAAGTTCTTGACCTGACACACTTGTTAAATAGTCCTTTATCTCTGGTAATCCAAAACACAAAGTTCTATGAATATAGTTCACAGCAACTGAAGATAGGTAATCCAAGGAAGATTGGTCCATGAATGTATTCACAATAGCCGTATATTTCGTTGTACCTTTATTCAATGAAACAGGGGCTTGTCTCACATGCTGGTCTAATGTTCTTGATCCTGTGTTATTGTTGATGTGGATGGGTTAAAGTTCCTGACCTGTCACACTTGTTGTTAGTTGCTACCCCTTGTCCCTGTTTGTCCAGAAAAGGAAGCGGGGAGTTTGACCTTCAGGTCAGCTTAGCTGTTTCTGGAACAGGGTTGTAGGAGGCTGGTGTCACTGACTGGTAAGTAATTTTAGGAATGTCTACTATATGCTGTGCTTTGTCACAGAGCATGTGGCCTGATAACATTGACCAACCTGTTTTATTTTAGTCTTTCATTTACTTGAAAAGTTTACAGATTGTATGTTTGGCGTACATTTGACTGTAGAAAGTATTTTGGAACATACATACAAATCTGCTGTTGTCTCTCAGTTTTGACTTCTTGTACCCAGCCACAATGTATTTAATCCTTTGCATTCCAGTCTACTGAATATTCGCTTATTACTTTGTCCATAGGATCAATAATCTGTGCTGAACCACATGTTTTATGGTGAGTAGCACTTCTGACATCATGTTATGTTATGTTCCAATGAATAAATAATCCAGATGGTGTATATGTCTGTATTTATTATATCTGACACCGGATACATATAAGCACTTGTAAACACGACTGTCCAGTCGGACGGTGTAGCATAGACTGCCCCTACAGTACTTGGTCAGTGACTAATGTAACAGATACACATGCATGAGGTTGTGGTATATGCATGAGGTCATATTATAACAACAGGCACTACTATACAATATGGACACAATCAAACTATTAGAAGTAAAAAAGAGAAGGAATTAATGGGAATATCTTAGACCCAGTGGAACTCTGGCAGGAAGGTAGAAGGGACGTAGTACTAATTTAAAATCTGCATTTTCATCCATGTCAATGCTCGTAACGTAGGACACAGTGTGACTTACATGGTCATTGTCGGAGTACTAGGAGGCCTTAAAGTTGGAAATCGAGGAAACTAGGGCTTCTTTTTTAAGTAGTTTTGGATAGAAAAATTACTGATTATTTATTCTAACATCTCTTAACCATGACACAAAAAGTTATTCTTTCATCAAAGACCCAAAAGCAACAGAAAAGTAGTTATCGTTGAAAGCCTCGTGAAGTTTATTTTCAGTATGTGTAAGTTTACCTGTATCGCCAACTGCTGAATAATGTAGATCCGGCCCAGGTTAACTTGCCACCATTCCACTCCGGTCTTGACGATGCGCCCTAATCGTGTGCACCACGCATTACAAGACTCGCAGATCCGCCCGTGTTTCGCATCCCATGCACTGGAGTAATTACTACTCGCACGGAAAGCGGAGTCGGGGATAATGTCGGGGTCGCCGATTCCCAAAGCCGCTGACGGTCTCCCACAAACGCCATTACCTGTAATGGCTATAAAATGGAGATGCATGGGGAGTATTAGTTATGGCAAAATACAGTTATGATTAAATACAATATTGTATGATAAGACCATATGTATATTTATATAATCAGCTCCATCATACATACATAATACTTCATACACGTTTTAGATCCGGCGTGTGTCTCGAGTCAAATTTGTAAAATTTACAACACTGATTGAGTGTTATAAATGTAAAGCTGTGTATCAAATTTAGAAGCAGGCCTACATCATGATACCAAGCTCGATATAATTTAATAATTCATTTTATTTATAACTGACTCAGGTCGTAGATGGCTTCACATATTATTGCGAATATTATTAACTGAATGCTATTGAATCAACGTTAAGAAAATTATCATGCTGAGAATCAGTTCATTTGTAGATACGGTGCTCATCTCGCATTACAACCCTGAACACTATTTGTAGATCTAGAAATGTTAGCATCAAGGGAATGATAATTGTTGATTATATCACCACCTACTGGAACGATATATACCAATTTGAATTCAAGAACTGAGTTTAAATTAGGGAGTATCTAAACTGGCGGCAGGGGAAATTTAATTACCTAGCAGGTAGTTGAGATACCAAGCTCAACTGCCCGTGTGCTCTTATGTGGGTAAACACACACACACACATACGTACATGTGTTTCATGTCAAACGGAGGCAATGGTCGATGACGTAGATACTGGGAATTTGTTATTTTAGTTAGACACAGTCACTAATTTTCTGGTATCCAGAATGATCTTCGGGATACATATGATAACCTTTTTTAACCTGCAAGAAATTTTGAAAATGAATTTTTCAGTCAAATTGGAGACATGAAGACACACAGTTTGAATGTCTTTGATTGGGTATCGTGTCATTGAAGAAAGTTTTTTTCACAGCTTCCGCTCCAGTCGGCTGGTATGCCGTGTCACTAATGAGTAAATCGATATATATATATATATATATATATATATATATATATATATATATATATATATATATATTATAAATGGAAGTCTTAACGTTCACTTCATTTGCGTGGTCCTTATTAGAGTATTTGTATGGTACGGCTACTTTCTCGGAAACTCTTTTGTGTAGAGTGTTTATGGTTTGCGTTATATTTTTGAAGGAGAAAGCCTCGCTCACCTGGCTTATCCAAAGAATTGCTCAATCTGAGTGTTATGCAGATTGTTAGCCGATTACCACAGGGTATTGCATATATATATATATATATATATATATATATATATATATATATATATATATATATATATATATATATATATTGCATAAGCAGGCAGGACGGGAAAGTCTTTCCGTTGTCTTGGACAGTTTGTTGTCCGCCTTACTGAGTTGTTCACAGGAAGGAGTTTAACTGAACTATCAGTTTGTTAGCAAATGTAAAAATAAGACCCTTAACCCTTTATCGTGTTATTTAGTTGATGTATAGGGTTTCAGTTTTAGTTCTAGCTATAGCCAAATTACAAATTTTACACTATGGGGGCTTACTTTGCATATAAAAATTTGAATACATATGAAAGCCATTTAATTAATAAAAAATATAGAATAATTCTATTTGGTATTATCTGTCCACAGGAGAAATTTAAGCAAAAAGTGAATGACCTAGAATATCGGCGTAGATTTGCTACAGCCAAATAAATTTTTGCATAAAATTTGCAAATAAAAATCAGATTATTCAAATAAGATATACAGTTTGTACCCAATAAAGATCCCCATGTTATTTCCTATTATTTGTTTTTTTTTCTTTATCTATGTGCATAATCAATAGAGTTTTGGCTATTTCTTTAAAATTAGGCATGTCCTAAAACTTTCAGAGGTTACAATGGAAAAGGGATAAAAATGGAACTACAACCTAGTTTTGTGAAGAGGAATAGTACCTCATCACGAAAAACTGGATTTTGAATTGTTATACCTTCAGTTGGGGTATGACCCCCAAAAACCCTTTCTGCCGTACGTCTAATCGTGAATGGGCTGGTCCGTTTCTTAAGCGCTAAACGTACCAACTGGTTCTTCGAGGGGGTCAGACGTGTATGGCCGCACACTCATACCCATACAGCTGGGGTTTTTATCGCCAAAATGGGAACCGGCCTCGATTTAGCTGATATCGCTGGAGAGCAACCCATTTTCAACGAGAAAGCCATAAGTAATTATAATAAATGTGAAGAAGATAAAACATCTTATTTTGTTATATTATATGGGAAGTTTTACATCTCATGATGTATTAGGTGTGATTTGTTAAGGATTCTTCTACTGTATTTGAAGTGTAACTTTGAGACTTCAGCTCAGGGCATATGGGCTGCTTGCGTGTAGGCAAACAAGCAGTGAAATTTGAGAAATCGCGAACAACTCAAGAGAGCCAAATCAAAACATAAACTGTTTAAGGCCAATTAAAGGATAATTTAGACTTGGTTTAAATTGTGTTAATACTGTTTCTGTGCACTCGGGCGTGACGCACCTGCGATACTCGCGGGCAGTTGCTCACGCACCTCAAGTTACCTAGGCCACGTCTTCATGCATTGCTAGCATTTAGCACTTTGCGCTTGTCAACTGCTTTTGAGTGTTGTGGAATTTTCTACGCCCATTTTTTAGTAAACATTCTACTGTTTATTATTTTTAGTCGTCACTTGTTTTTATACGCATACCGCACAGCATCACATGATGGCAGACGAAGAAAAGGATGTCTTCAAAACCAACCAAGAAAAGTCGGACAATTTTGATTTGGGCGCATGGGCCGCCATTGTTGGTTCGACAAAGAAGACCATCGCGGTTTTGCTTAAGGAAGACCTTACCTCCGTAGACGTGCTAGGATTACTAAGTGAAAAGGACGTCTTAGACCTGTCCCTAACGCTGGGCCAAAGGAACTTTTAATGGCTGCTTTAACGCGTTTAGATAATAGCAGTATTGAAACAACCCCGTAAAAGCGTAGCTTACCCTTTGGAAAGCCAGTCTGTAAGAGGACCTGCAAGCCTGACAATTCACGACATCAGGGGACAGAATGTCCATTTAAAATCGACGTGGTCAGGTCTTTGATGATTTCTTTGCCCAAGACGCAAATGTACCCATTGCAAAAGATATTTTTATGCAAGCAATGATCCCTGGCCATACAGCGAGGCACCAAAGGACCCTTTAGATCCAAGATCAATTCTGACTATTAAAGCAAGTAAAAACAATGTCGTGCATATCTCAGAGTTTTTGCCAGAACGTATTAGAAAACGGTATTAGGGGCGTATAAGGGGCCAGGCTTTGTATGCTCAAAGCAGCACATTTGTTATGACGATCACCCATACAGTGGTATTACCATAGAAGAATGGTCTGCAGCAAACTGTCGCCTTATGTCGCATCTACTCCATTCTGGAGATCTTCATGTTACAGACATTGATTATTATCTGGCTTATACCACACAAATCGATGATCTTCTAAGTATAATTGGGATTCATTATTAGACTGATTATCAGTACAGGGAACGTCAAGCAGAGAATGGTTTTAAATGGGGCGCCCTCACAGCGAACATGGAACTGCAACAACTCTGGCAGGCTAAATACAGTCATTATATAATTCAGAATCGTTCAGGCAGTTCCAAATACCCAGGTTCAGTACAGGAACAGAGGAAACCCGAGTGTAGATTGTTTAAAATTCGGAAGGAAATTGCCCTTTTGGTGATTCGCGTAAATTGCATGTAAATAATGACAATAAGGGAGCTGTTGCAGAAGCACGATTTTCTGTCTCAAAAAAACGATATGTAAATACCAAGGGATCGTTAATGTTAGCAGCTTGGGAGCAGTTGTTGTCAAATCATGACCAAGACAGACCTTATATTTTGCGTGGGGTACGCAAAGGCTTTCATATCCTCAGTCAGCCCGTTGATGTTAACAAAGCCGTTGAGATTGATAATTATAAATCGGCAACTGCGCCCTCTATTGTAAAATCGGGTTGAAGCCCAAATAATAGAAGATTTGGACAACGGCCAATATCACATTGTGAATTAAGCACACCCATTGTCTCAGCATTAGGGACTGTTCCTCAGAAAGGGTCTTCAAAGTATCGTATAATTCATGACTGTAGCAGACCACCTCGGGAGGCGCTTAATGACTTTGCGTATAAAGACCCCTTCAAATATCAATCAGTTCAAGACGCTATAGATCTAGTCACGGAAGGTTCGTTACTTTCCAAAGTAGATCTCTCCAATGCTTACTGCATGGTTAAAATTCACCATGAGGATTATGCTGCCACAGGCCTTAAGTGTACATTTTCAGGGAATTCCAGATCCACATGCATGATTGATAAACGCTTAACCTTAAATGAGATTGTGGAAATAGGAAAGATTTATAAAACGAAAGATTTGGCAAATTATTTGAAACGAGTGCCTACCAATCCCATAGTGAACAATGCTGCCAATACCGAGCTTGGACGTTATGGCGCTATCAACATGTGGACTTCCAGCAAGCGCGCAGAAAATAAAGAATTGACATCACGAAACCATATATATATATATATATATATATATATATATATATATATATATATATATATATTTCTCTGAGCTTTTCAATGAAAATAATACAGAAAGAAAAAAAGAAGCGTATCCTCAATACGTATAGGATATCGCTTTTAGTGTATCGCAATACGTATTGTATCCGAATAAGCTGACCGTTACTCAGCCCTAGATCTCACGGAGGGTAAATTCTCAACTAATCAGAACATCTCAAACATCTTCACACCACGACTAATTAAAGCCCATAGCAATGTTAGGCCTTTCTAAACTGCACGCAAGGTAAAGGCCTGTTTAAACTACTAGCAAGGTATATTTCCCCTGCCGGGAGTTCAGCAAATATAGAATACACAGCCGGAACTGCCCAGCAAATTAGCCACTCCCTTTAAATTGTCATTCCTTCTATTATAATAATTTATACATCCCGCGGTTTCTTAAAATAACGATAAATATAATATACCCTACAATATAGCATACATATAAAAATGTATTATAAAATTATATAGTTCATATATTCTGTAAACATATTAGTGAATAATATATGTATATATTATATATTCAGGCATTTTACCAGGGACATCGAATCGTCCTGTTCAAGCTGTATTTAAACTTGCGTGCCCACAAAGGTCACAATTCAGGTAACGACATTAACCAGTCCATTTCGATAAAGTTTAGCAACAGGTTGCCACTGTTCTGACGATCATGACGTGTAAAAAGAGAAACGCTCTGTACAATGCAATGTGTGGAACAAACACTACACAGTTCTTCATAATGTGGCCATTCGGATTTCAAAGGCGCTTTCACTGGAAATGTTGAAATATTTAATAGATGTTCATGTTTTAATATGAATATCCAATGGTCTACTGACAACGAATTGACACCTCCCTTTAATGTGACAAAACATATGCCGAGGCATTATATGAAGTGATTTGTCGGGAATATTAAGGATGCTTCCAATGTAAATATACATATCAATTGTGTACGTCGATTTTTTTACTATAGGTATTCCAAAATCATCGCATGCCATATTGAAAGTGACAGGCTATGATTGCCATTTAGCAGAAAAGCCCTTTTCCTGATGTTCTTTTTATTTTCTTACAGGCTTTTTTGCTATGTACTTTCTCTTGTGTCGTTTATTGTCAGTAACTAGATGAGATCGGCCGTTTATTTTTATCTTCAATGGAGAAAATAGTTTATTTCAAAGGGTTTTTACTGATGAAGTTATCGCTATTCCGCCGTATTGACATCCTGGATATCAGAACAAAATTTGATAGCGTTATAGGAATAGCAAATATTTTAGGATGACTTTCATCATATCAAACATAGTATTTATATCGAGGTATCAGTAGTGTATATATATATATATATATATATATATATATATATATATATATATATATAGAGAGAGAGAGAGAGAGAGAGAGAGAGGTGAATGAATAGCCATGCTGGTTCGTTGTACGAAGAAATGGAACAAGAATACACAGAAAAGTCGGTTCACTGCCGATGGGAATCGAACCCATGACCTTACGATTGCCGTTCGCTAGCTCTATTACTGAGCTACAGCAGATCCCCGACCCCTCTGTGTATTTGCACATATTTCTTTGAACAACTAACCAGCATTTCTATTCATTCATGTATCTGTATACTATATGCCTCACACCACATAAGGCCACCAGTTCTCCCTGCTGTTTGCAAAGTTGCTGTGCCAACACATGTAGTGGGTAGTACTCTGACGTCACGGCAGTGAAGTCAGATCGCTGGTTCTATAAAAGTGTGCAAATACACAGGGGGGTCGGGGATCTGCTGTAGCTCAGTGGATAGAGCAAACGACCCGCTGTCGTAAGGTCATGGTTCGATTCTCATCGGCAGTGAACCGACCTTTCTGTGTATTCTTGTTCCATTTATATATATATATATATATATATATATATATATATATATATATATAATTTGATTTTAGAATTTTAGAGGTACTGTTATTCATGTTGAAAACAACATATAAAAGGTTTTATAGTTGTTACGGAGTGCTTGACGCACGCGTTACAAGCGTGGTCGTCAGGTAAGGGGTCGGTAAACAGTGAACATATATTTGAAAGAAATATGCTTGCGAATTTACCTACCTGAGCCACTTGGTTTATCTGATATCTGGAAAAGGGAAAATTAAAAGGGGTCATTTCCTCTAACCAACGAATTTAAAGCATTATTTCAAAATATCAAACTATAGGCATTTGAAGTGAAAAAGCAATCATCGGTCACAAAGTTTGCATTACTTAGATTCTAACATTTTGATTTCTAATGCAGAATCAGCTATTAAATTCCTATCAATATCTGTTATTTTTATTTATATATTTATTCAAATCAATCAGTTATACTTTCTAACGATACCAGAAAACAAATGATGTCATAATTGGTCCAATTCGTGAATCAATATTTTGGTACGATTTTTAAACAGGTGGTACGTGGTCCATGACGCGCAGCTGAAATTGTCATACTGATCATACGTTATGATATGGTGAAAAAACAATTATTAAGGAACCTTCACCAATGGAAAGAATGACTGGCAAAATGCTCAAAAATCCAACAGCTAGGATTTGTGCGATGTCTCACTATCCAGGTGCTCAGAATTAGGTTTTTTAGCTTGTAGCTAATAGAATATGGATCATCATGACCTAGTGCTGAAGGACATTTGCAAAGGATCTTCTTGAAATTTAAGTAAGAAGGTTTCATACGTATGATTTGTGTCTTTCACATTGAAAATTAATGCTTTTTTGTCAATATGTTCATAGTGACAGTACAGGTCACAGTGACCACATTGACCCAATATCAGGAATCAAAGAAGATTTGCCAAGGAAATCCCTTGATCTCATATTATAATATCCTAGTTTTAAAATTTTTATTGAAATGTATGACTTTTAAGAGCAAATGATCATACTTCTGGTTAGTCGTTCACAGAATATAGTCACCAAGACCTAGTTTCAGGTTTCGAGGGGATTTGTCAAGATCTCCCTGGTTGTTGCTATGGATGATTTTAGGCCTAATGTATACAATTTCAGCCTAACTGCCTTACATGGTGCTCAAAATCATGTTTTCAGCATATACAAATGCCGTATACCGTGATCTTATTTTAAACTTTCCGCGGAGATTTACCCAAGACATCACTGAATGTCATGTTAGAAATTTCTAGGCCAAATGGATACAATTTGTCCTCCTTCTGACTGTCTGGGTGCTCAAAAGCATGTTTTCGGCTCCTAGTTTGAAGAATATAGGCCACTATGACCTTTTATGGACACGGTAATTTCTTACTTCAACGGTATTGCAGCGACTGCGAGATGATTTTTACTAAAATACTACTGCCTAATATAATTATGATGGATACCAGTTGGGAGCTTTAGTTTGAATTGTTCATAAATCATGCAGTAGTCAGGAAGACAAGATCATGAGCAGAATACTGTGTAAAGCATGTTACAGAAAAACATTGGCGCGTTTAATATAGGATATTTAACTGAATATGCCTAATATTATAAATGTAATTCTTATATTATTTTAAATGTGTAAACAAAATAGACTTAGACTATGGACAATAGAGCTGTTTCTACATATTTGGATCGGATCGCATTTAGAAGAGGTCTTCTGTCAGACTTCCATCTGATAACCAATTCTCTACCCAATTATCTGTACTTAACTCATTAATCCATTGACTTCCTCGCTTCTTAATCATTTAGAATATATATATATATATATATATATATATATATATATATATATATATATATAACTCTGAAGAAAAACAACACTGTAAATTCACAACAGTCTGTTTCACGGAATCTCGTGATCTCGTAATCTAGTAAAGTCTTGGCTTTTCAGACCACGCCCTCAGCTTCATTCTAACCACATTCACCTGATGATAGGGTCGCATCCCGTGAAACGGACTGTTGTGAATTTACAGTGTTCATTTTCTTCAGAGTTATACCGGTCTGGCCTAGTCTGTAGGCCATAGGGCACTTTACAACGGAGGGTAACTCTACCTTCTATATATATTATATATATAAAACTTACTTTGATATAGATCTTTTCCTTCCCACCTCCTGGGTTTATGCAGCTCCGACAAAGTTTGCAGATGTTTGAGACCTGATTGTACACCCCGCCGGAACACCAAGCACGCCTACCGCAAATAGCCAAACACGTGACTTTGTCACTGACCTTCTGTTTTACAGGAACACAGTCCAGTTCCACAAGATCTCGTCGAAAGATATCTAGGTAGATGTGAGCACAACAAACGCTGAAGGCAATAGCATTTAAAGTCAGGAAAAAGACGATCACGTGAATCAGAACCATAAGTGATTTAATCATCGCGGCGGCGGTTGTTTAACCAATTTCATACGGGACGAACATCGCACTGACTTTGCCCATGTAAAAGTATCGTTGTCAGTTTTATCAATGTTCCGATCTCATGGACTGATAATGCTTAAATGGAACAAAGGAAGTTAATACACATCATTATTTTTTTTTATTTTATACTTAGTGCTACAAATTCATGTGAGACAGATGTACATTTGTATTGTTATCCCGATAATTGTTCCCCCATGGAAACCCCATATATCAGCAATTTGAGCACTGAAATTTTCAAGTATCCTGCATTTAAATATCCGCTTAAGTAGCAACATATCAATCATTAATATAGTAAATATGTACAGATAGGACTCGGGGTTGTTTCATGTCTATTTGTAAATTGATTAGGTCGGAATGGCGACTTTGGAGAAAACGTTCAAACTGTATATCATGCACTTTTATTTATCTCTGTTTGGGTACCTTGTTAATTTTTTTGTTGTTGTTCATCCACAAATTATTTTCATGAGATTTGATGGAGCACTATCAATAAATTTTAGTAGGAGGTTTGTTTAATAATCAAGGAATAATTGCTAGAATATTTTGGCGGATGTCTGAATACAGCTTTTCTATTACAATAAAGACAGATACTTACAGTTTGCTTCGACTTTATTGAAAAAGAAATATTTCTGTCGTTGTGTCACCTCTAAATTAATAAATGTAAAAAAGTCTAATCTTTAAAGGTGAGATTCCGAACCTGAGACATATTTTTTTCTTTATAAACAGTGTCAGCCTACTATACCCATAGCAAACCAGAAGACCATCAGACGCAGATCGCTTGCTCGTGGAATTGTTTATAACCATGGAGTACTGCGTTTTAGGCGCCTTTCCCCTTTATCCGTATTTCTGCTTGGAAAACTGTGGATGGGTGACACGGTTTCATCTATTTTTTTTCTCTGGTGGCAATACAAGTTCTTGATATTGTTCATAAATGCAGTGGAATGTAAAGGAGTTCGTCCATGGACCAGGGAACCATTACTTAAAAGTTGAGGGGGGATCGGTAACTGTTTGTATAGGAATGGATTAGGTTTAAGACAATTAATGAAGATATGCTCTCTGTGAATTAATATCTAGCCGTTTAGTGGAATACCAAAATACTGTAAGCAACATGCTCAATCGAAATCTTACCTTATGTGATAAAAATATAAAATGAGTTTTATTTGTCTGGAATAATCAATACATGTCAAATTTGGAGAGTCAGTATAGCAATATTCGTACTGGTACCAGGTGTAACATAAATAGTGTGATACAAGTTCCCACATCTAACATGCAAACATACGAATTAATTGGTATTATTGGAGAGTAAGGAATCAATCTTATTCGAATTTCACTTGAAGAAGTAAAAAACATACTATAAAAAAAGGCTTGGTTATGTTCTAATCTCGAGTTATTTGAATAAGCAGGTCATACAGGTTAATATAATTCCAGCAATTTTAACAGATCATTCGGCAGTGAAATGTAATATGAAATCACCCAGTGTTTGCAAACATGGCCCGTCCTTCTGGAAATTAAATGTGTCCCTCATGGAAGATCCAGTTTTTTGTGTCACCAATGCAAGAAAACATAAAAAAAGTAGAAGGAGCATTATGAAAATAAAAATAGGGAGACAGAATGGTGGGAATATCTAAAGTTAAAAATTAGAGAATATTCAATTTCATATTCAAATAGAAAATGTAGACGTAAAAAGCTAATACTGAAAAAAAAACCTAGAGAAAAGTTTTAAGGATGTAAAATTCAACTCGCACAGCAGTAATAATCAAACTGAGATCGATCAAATATGTCGAGAAATAGATAAGCATTGTGAGAGAAAAGTAGATGGCTCCATTATAAGATCTAGAATCACATGGTTTGAGGAAGGGGAGCGTAATTCAAAGTATTTTATGAATCTGGGAAAGAAAAAACAAAACCAAAACTACCATAAGAAGATTATTGTGTAATGGAAAAAATATAACAGATCAGCGAAAAATTATGATAGAACTGAAGAGGTTTTTATGAAGAAAAGTACACTTGTACAGGTACCTTTTCAAAACAAGAATGTTCACAACTTCTGTCAGAGTATGATACTCGAGTCCTATCAGATATGCAAGCAGCTAGTTGTGATGGACTGATTTAAAAAAAGAAGTCTTGTCAACGTTGAAATAAATGAAAAAAAATATTAAAACTCCCGGGAATGATGGATTTCCAAAAGAATTTTTTTATCTCGTCGGGAAGGATCTCGTTAATTGTTTGCCCAGATGTTTTGAGGAGGGTAAGCTAACTACAAGTCAAAGGCAAGCAGTGGTTAATTTGATAGAAAAACTAGTTAATGATAATCGTTTAATCTCATCATGGCGACCAATTAGTTTGTTAAATGTCGAATATAAGATATTAAGTAAAATTTTAGCACGGCGCTTAAATGTTGTCCTTCCTAATCTGATTAATGAGGACCAGACGGACTTTGTACCCGGGGGAACCATTTGTGAAACGAACCATTTAATCTGTGATATCTTAGATTATTGTATCAAAGAAAATAAACCTGATATCTTGTTTGCAGTTGATTTTTCTGCTGCTTTCGACTCCATAGATCGTAACTATATGTTCAGTGTTTTGGAAAATGTTGTCTTCCAGACAGGTTTTATTAAATGGGTACAACTTCTTCATAACGATATCAAAAGCTGTATAATAAATAATGGATACCCCACAGGATATATCGGATTAGCAAAAGGTAACAGACAAGGAGATCCCTGGCGTCATATTTGTTTGTCATGGCCATTGAGATCCTAGCAATAATGGTACGTAAATCTGTGTCTATCAAAGGGATAAATATTAACTGCTTTGAAATTAAACAGTGTATGTATGCATACGATACCACATTTTTGGCAACAACGGTGGCTTGAGGCTGCTTGATATTGATACAATAATAGAAACTCAAAGATTTATGTGAATAAAGAAAATCATCACAGGTGACACGACAATACACATAATAATACCTGATCTTTATTTAAAACTCGTAGGTGGATTTAATAGTATCAGAGGTAACTTGGATCCTGAAATTTTAAAAATAGGAATATTATCTTTTTATTTACGTTGCCTTAATGTATGGCACTCTGTTACCTCCGGGGAACCATTAAGTAAAGAAACAATCTTGACACAACTGCTACCGAATAACAGATACATCAAGAAAGCAGGTTAATCAGTGTATTATTATTTTCTTGATATTCTTGGTATAAAATATGTTCCTGTTGTGTACGATGACAGAGGAAAAAAAAGTTAATGAAGTTGTAGCAAAAACAGTTATGCTTACAACACATTCTATATCCACTGGATAGCTCCGCAAAGGGCTATTCCACGAAAATGGTTTCAGGATAATGATTTAAACAGATATTTTGAGGTTAATAGTGCTTCGGTATTAAATAATGTAGTTATATCCTACAATGACGTGGTTCTAGATTTAGACAAACTCATATTCAGAAGTGTCTACGACAAAATAATATCATGTAAAATTTCTGAACCTGTCTTCAAAATAAAGTTACCAAACCTTTATAAAGACCTAAACTTGAAACGAGCAATTAATTACTCTTACAAGACCACTCTGTACATGTATCTAGGGAAATTTCAGTTCAGAGTTCTGCATATCATCCTCGCTGTTAACGAAAATCTATTCAGATGGAGGATAACAGACACAAACAGATATTCTAATTGGTTAATTGAAAATGAACCTATTGATCATTTATTCTGTGATTTCACATTTCATAAAACTGTTACTTGCAAATTTTGTCTTGGGCAAAAAACTTTGGATTAGAGATGCCAAGCCTCGGTCGTCAACGTTTATACACTGGAGCAGAAAAATCAGAAAATGATGCCCTTGTAAATATGTTGATGTTGGTCTACAAGATCAGCGTTTAAGTAATAGGAATAATCTGGCACTTCTTTCATTGGATCAGTATGAGACAAAACTGACGAGATTTGAATATCTTGAACGCAAACTGGCGGAAAAAAGGCACAAAAGTACTATATATGAAATAAAATGGAAACCAATTCCTCAAACTATACTAAACAAGAAGTGATGTATATTATTAAACGACTATCATTTTGCAATATACAGCTAGGCGGTGACCCTTTTGGCTTCATGGGTGTGTATATAATGTGATTTTTATTTCAATTTTATGTGAATATAGTATGAAATGTAAACATAATAGGAAACGTCAGTTGTTGTATTGATTTCACAATTCGATCTGTGAAGTACCGTGAGACAAACTTATTAATTTTTAAAAATAATAATGATTTGAAATAATGGAATATTCAGTGATATACATTAACGTAAATACATGAACTGGGAAGCAGAAAGTTTTATATAAATATATATTTATGTATTTGTATCAATGTACCTGCCGGACACTAAATTTTATACAGGTAATTTGGGTTTCGTAATATCTAAAAGTCATAAAAATTCTAAAACTAAATGAACCTTGACAGATTTATATGGTATTCGCATGTAAAACATGGAATTGTACTTGTTTATTGGTTTGTAACTCACTGTTGTAAATTTTATAATAGTCTCTGATGTCATTGATGAAACCAAATTTAAAAAAATAAAGAACAAGTACAAATCTGAGACATCATAGAGATAGAGAAAAAAATCCCAATTTTGTAGAAAAGTAAATATTATAGCCAGCCACACGTGACACCCCCACCCTCTGAAGTTTGACAACGTTTTGCTTAGATATTTAAGGTAAGAGTAGTAGATGAACAGAAATATCGTTATAATACATTTTTTCAGGTTCTACTTTTTTAGAATAACTTGGAGTTTTTGAAAAAGTACTGTGAGTTCCAAACAATGTATTTTGAGTTCCAATTAAAGGCCACTTGACAAAAGGTTGAAGTTTCTCTGACCATGCAATTTGATAAGCAAATTCAATAACCAAACCAGCACCTGCACAACAATCATTCCCTAATAACATTGGAGTTTGGAGATGTGGAGTTACAATACATTCAGTTTGGTGAGAATATCCAACACACTCGAGATCAACTAGAACATATCCAATAGCAGAGAACTCTGATCCTTCAAACCACCTCAAAACCTGATTCCTCTTCTTAACAATGGTGAGCCCTAAATCATGACACAAGTCTTCTCTGATCATTGAAACAGAAGATCCAGATTCAACCAAACTATAACATTCCTGACCATTTACTTTTAAGTGTTATTAAGGGTCCATTTTGGGAAGTGGGTGGAAATCTATCAGATGAAAATACAGAACAATCCTTACTCTGCAATTTCGGAATAAACTCTTTAGTATGAACACTGAATTTTGGAATAAATTCTTTGGCATGAACATTTAATGGTTTTGAAGAATGGCATGGTCATTTGTCAGTTGGTTCAGCTTTTACAGGTGAATTTCTTTGCTTTTGTTTGTTAGGGCAATTTCTTTGAATATGACCTAATTCACCACAGAGAAAACATGCCGAAGAGAATCTTCCTCTGCCTACTGATTTATATTGAAAATTATTCTTTGGAATAGCCCCAGAATTAACTGAATTTTTGGTATCAGAATCTTTTTGATCAGATTGTTTAGGTTTAAATCCAGGTCCCTTGTAAGCATAGCCTGTTTCAGGTCTTTTGAATGTCTTTTCCTCTCTCAGCAATTTTTTTCTGCAGAACATGATCATCTGCAATACCAGCTAATTCTCTGACTGTTAACCCTTCCTATTCCACCAACTTAAATTTCAAATTGTCATCAGCTACAGAATGTAACATTTGGTCCATAACCAGTTTATCAAATATAGCTGTGACTTCCTCATCTTCCATCAATCTATCACTAGGTTGTACCCCCATTCCTAAATTTAAGGCGCTAAGCACTAGGAGTTAATTGATATCTGTGCAAGATAGCATGGATCACTTTATCATAATCCCTTTGTTCTTTCTGGGAAAGTGGATGAAAGGCCTGCTGAGCATTTCCAGTAAGATATGGTTCTAAATAATGACTCCATTCACTTTTAGGAATTTGATATCTATCGACCAAATTCTCAAAAGTTTTGATCCAATAGTGGATATCATCTCTACCTGTCAGTTTAGTCATTTCTTTGATCTTAACATGGGATTGACTACCTGCTTGTTTAACCATCATCTTCTCAAGAAGATTAATAAATCTATCATTATCCTCTTTCCTATGCTTTTCCATCTCACTAAGGACAGACTGGAAAGAAACATCTGACATACCCTTAAGAGATACTCCAGGCTCTTTCATGTCAGGAATCTCTACTAAAGCATCTATATGCTCTTCCTTAGTATTCAAATCAGACAATTCTAAATGATTATGTTCACACAATTGAACAATATAAACTTTAGTATATCTACGCAAAATAGCTTTCTTTTCATCTCTTGAAGCCATGATGACATTTAAAAGAAATCAACTATTATTAGTACGGAATTACCTTCTTTTATTTCTAAGGATAAATGGCTCACTATCTTTTAGCTGCCGCCCAGAAGACAGTTCACCAGAACCACATGAGCTATAGCTGCTGGATGCCGCCAAGGCCCCGAATGGGTCTCCCAAGAAATAATGACACGCCAGCAATCCCACTAATAATAAGGAACATATTGTGAGGAGTATCACTGCCTCTTAAAATCCCATTCCTGCTCTTCCTCAGAACTAGAACATTTATTGTTCTTAATTGGCAAGCACGGGTGAGTTTATTAAAGATCTTTCGCTTTAACACCTCCCCTGGATGTACCCCATCCCTCAACAATGAGAAATTTACCTTTCTGACTACCTTCTCATAAGACTTCCCTGGCTTGCCTCTTTTCTTGATGGAAGGGCGTGTTATGTCTTTAATGGAATTGGCAAAAATAAAACCGGACTGACGGGCTTGAGAGGTAATGAAATGATTGATAGTGAGTATATCCAAATCTAGAGTTTTTTGCTGGACTTCAAATTGAGCATCAGTAGAATTTAGTAAACTGAGCTTTCCAGTTTGGACATTATGTTGACAGGCAGACTTAATATTGACGGGAAGAATGGTGTTCAAAATGATAAAATAGCCATGTTGTTTGACATAAGAGTTGATATCACTAACAAGATTCTGTACACGTGTAAGTCTATGAGGGTCAGGATTGTATATAATTTCTATGCCATTGGGGAGTAGTTCTCTTGTTGACGAAATCACAAATACCAGCAGAAAAAATAATAGTAAATTCCGTTTTTGTATTAGAATGTGTACGACCCCGAAGTTCATGGAACAAAGAATTCAAAGTAGCCCCGCCCCTACACACTTCAACAACGGAATCCTCAGGCGAGAGCCGCGCATTTGCCCGAAAGTAGTCGGCTAATCCCCTCCCCCTAGAATCAGAGAGGAACAGAAAGTGGACATGGAGGGACGAGAAAACAACCAGAAATCAGAGAGAACGACAAAAACACCCGAAGACAGGCCAAAAAGGAAACTAACTAGAAAACAGAGGAAAATCACTTAGCTGAGGTAATGAAATGATTGATAGTGAGTATATCCAAATCTAGATAAACAACAGGAAAAGGAAGTAACAAGAAACAGAGAATGATGGGAAAAAAAACCGGAATCCAAAGGTGTTACCTCAAAAGCACATGGCATCTCCAAGTGAGTCGGCAGCCGGCGACGTTGGGCGCCATTTATGTAGTGGTGATCTTGTTGCCACAGATAACGAACTCCAGCAACGGTTTAGAGATGTTTTATTCGCCCCGGCTCGAGTACCAACTGACTAACATGTCCACAAAAACTTGGGACATTAACTACGCGCATGCGCACTAGCTATAACAATAAACAAAAGAACATGTGACATTTAAGCCGCTGTTAACCCTGCTCTACCAGTTTCGATGAACACAGTCCTACCACTACACTGCCGGTAGATGTCGCTATCAGCAGAACACGAAATAATTCACTGGTTTACATGTTAATACTACTGTTTGACTCTAGATGTCGCCACAATTCATTACATAGTCTCTCCTAGCCATAATAAATTTAACTCGTCACGAATTCCAGAATATAAGACGGGGGCCAGACTGTTCTAATTGTCACTCTCCGCCTTGGTGACAAGTCTTGGAAGTAGAGAGAATTCAGCGGGAGAACCACGTGTCATCTGTTGACGGAAGAGGCTTAGTGACAGCTGCGTTTGGCATAATCTGCCCATGTTACGGTATCTAGGCATCGTTGATAGGGACCTGTTTGCCGTTAATTTTCAGCCGGCCGTGCCAGAACCGTACTTTTTGTTTGTCCGTGAATGCCTGTCTGATTTGTGGCCCGGCTTTCTTCTTCAAATAATAATCTTCCCTGACCAAGTCTTCTACAAAGTGTGCGGCGTTTCCGTCCTCTTGACCTCGTTTCTCTCTTTGTGTTTTTAGTAGTGTGTTTCGTACCGGTCTTGCATAGAATCTCTCTATAATATGTCTATGGCCCTCAGATTTTTGTTTACCGGTTCTATGAGCGTTTTCAATAGCTTCCAGCCCATTAATTGTTTCAAAATCATCATTCAGGAGTTTTTCGTTAACAATATGCTCTGTCACAATCTTTTTACAGTCCTCCTGTTTTTGTTCTGGGATCCCAATGAGTCTCAAGTTAAACTCCCGGCTAAAAGTTTCCGAGTCCAATAACTTTTCCTTTAATGAAGAAATCTGCTGATTTTTCTCATTGTTTTCTGATTTCAGTTCATTTACTTCAGATTTCAGAGCTTTATTTTCTGCTTCAATTTTTGCCAATTTAGTCACTGTTTCTTTAAGGTCAGCCTGTGTAAATTCAAGACTTTTCACTACAGATTCAACTTTTGAGTTCAGTGAAGCATAATTAGTTTCTGCTTTCTAGACCACTTCTAATATGTGAAATCCCTTCACCAAGTGATGTTTTAAAGTCATTCAAAGCAGTCTGCATTACCTCTTGAAGTTGGGTGCACTTAGCATCTACAACGTCCATTATTGAACCACTTGCGTTAGAGGACCCTGGTTCTCGCCCGTTTTTCTGTGAAGGGTTGGACTTTTTCTGCCCTTGTTTTAAATATTTCTCCATACTTGGTTGCTCCAAAGATGACATATCACTTTTGCTTATTGACCGTGTAGTAATTTGAGACACCTGTGACATATCCAGTGAGATACTAATTTACTGAGAGAGCACATGAAAGTGTGTCCACTCATTCGGCCATATTGAACCGGATGTCTCACCTAAACTTGATGTGAAAGGTCTTGATAAACAAATGTCTTCGCTGTCAGCTGAAGACAGGCAAATGTGGACAGAGGCTCTTGGGGCAACGTCAGAGATGTTTGGAATACCCGAGCAGGCGGAGCAAGCCACTCACATGGAAGGGAGACCACTACCTAAGAAATCCCACCAGGCAACCCGTGTGGAGGAGGGTCAACTTCAGTTAGGACACCTATTTGAGCACCGCATGTGGCTTATCGGTTGACCACATCTTAGGAATGTGCACATGTGCACCTGTATCAACCACTGAGATTCCGAAGTATGAGGGCCCAGCAAGTACTTACTACATCTACCCACCTGCTGTTAGGTCACCAAGTCTACATCTATACGGTTACATGCCCCCAGCAAATCCAACCCGATTGACGACTTTCTCAGAAGAAGAAATGAAAGGAGAGACGTCTTATCAGCAGTGGAGACACGAGGTACGCAATCTGATCAGACAGAATCTATATCCAGATAATCACATCGTACTGGCCATCGTCAAGTCGTTGAAGGGACAGGCAGGACAATTCGCGATCCGTTTGGGGGAGGAGGCATCCTCTGCTGAGATAGTCAGGAAGTTCTATGATCTATGGAAATGTGGTACCATCTAAGGTCGGCATGGGACAGTTCTTCTCCGCGAAACAACAGAAAAACGAAAACTATAGCAGAGTGGAGTTGTAGGCTGGAGGATTTCTTTTCGCGTGGCAACCAGTCGCTTATTTTAGCCACTGCTGGACCAAACATGTAAATGTCAAAGTTCTTCACAGGAATTCGATGGGAGCAGATCCAAAACGAGATTAGTAATAAGGCTGAGAATGCCACATACGAACTTAAGACCGAAGATGGGAATGAACCACGAAAAACATTGCGCCGCAATCTGCTTCTTCCGATAGGATATTTGTCTCAGCACACAACATGACACACAGGATACCAAGAATCAGAGAGTTAAACCAAAGCCAAAACGTTCGGTTAAAAACGGAAGGGTTGATTATACTCTTAGCTCTGAGGAGGAAGATTCTTAGGAGGAACCTGTTATTTTTTTTTATGCCACAGCCAAAACCTAGAAGAAAACCGTGTCCCCAGCGATTTCTAAACTCCAACATTGCAGAAAAGCCAAAACCGACCCCCAAGACAACATTCACCAAGTGAGGCAACGGCGGTTTCAAATGATTGTCATGAGCTGACTGATAGGACACCAAAGTCAATAGAAAATGAAGGACCTGAAGTTTCGCGGGATGCTTTGGAGATTGGTGCTGCAACTAATGCAGACGAAACAGTTCATACTGACAAAATCGTGGCAGACCTACCGCGTACTTCAGACCAGTCTGTTCCCAGTATGCCAAGACGTTCAAGCCGTACCGGAAAGACGCTAATGTGGTATGGTCCTTGTTCCCATCAACAAACCTGTTACTCACCAAACCAAGAATCCCAAGAGAATTCTGTCATTCGAAACCGAATAGTCAATCTAAAGAAGCTAATAGACGCCCTTTCTCCTTTAATGTCATTGCATTATATGACATGTATTTACTTAGGTTTCAGCGAAAAAACAGTAAGGAATAGAACAATTTATGTAAGATAGGCCCTATGGTATATTGATTTTATTGACATATTCATATCACGTGCGTTATATTATGAAATACCTTGGAGAGATATGATAAACATATGATAATATTTTACTAAACAGCGTGAGCGTACTTAACCACATAATGTTTAAATCGAAGAAGTACTGGTATAATTTATGATATCATCGTTCATATGTCAAATGGTCATGGTACACTGTCGTATGCTTTTGAAGACCTAGAATTATTTTATATTGTAATGTATTTGTAATGTGTACATATCATTATATGCAGGCAACTATCATGTAAGTGATGTTATGAGATAAGTAACTTGCTGATGAAATTGCCTGGGTTAGTTGATGCTGTCTCCTTCGAATTGATGTATACACATACATGTATCATATATTGTTGCGTGTAATACATAGTTAAGTGATACGTAATCCTCTGATCCCAACGACACATGGACTACAAGAACAATAGGCATTACAATACCATAGAACAAATCCTGTAAGCCAGTAACACCCACCAGGAAACTACTACCAGGCTTCATTTACACCTGAAGAAGGGGGCTGAACCCCCGAAAGCTTGTGTCAAGAGTGACAACACCAGCTAGTCTACATAAAGGTATCATATATCTACTTCACTTACTCATATATACAGACTAGCACGTCAATTCAAACCTTATATAGTGTGTCAATGTTAATTCAGTAGAGTAAGTCAGTCAATATATTGTCATAATAACGGTAATATTATCATACACGTACTATTTCGCTAAATGTGGTCCTTAAGGTAAAATATTCTATGACCAAATGTGGTCGTCTGTAATATCGTATACATTAGAGTATGTCAGTCTTTATATTTTCATTATACTGGTAATATCATCATAGATATTATTACACGCTTATTTTGCTAAATATGGTCAGAAAGTTTGATTTATCAACCAAAGGTGGATATCCGATCAGCTATAATGTTCTCAATGTGTAAACACATTGTAAGTGCCGCACATTATGTTAGCGAAAATTAAATGTAAATTCTGAAAACTGAGTATGTTGTGTGTGTATTTCCTATTGTACATTTGTCGCCGTTTTAATTGTATATATGACTTGGCATGCAACTGTTGAACTGGAGAGTTCAATGTCATGTGTTTCTCTCTTTCAAGCGCATTAAACCTGTATAGCACATTCTGTGTTGTGACTGAGAGACGTGATCTGTATGTGCGGCCCACATCCCCTAGCAAATGTTCTTAACCAACCCCGGTGTGACAACTACTGTTACATAATATATATATATATACATATATATATATATTATATATATATATATATATATATATATGAGAAAGAGAGAGAGAGAGAGAGTGGCGTTTTACAAAAGTACTAAAATATATTACGACACAAGAGTTAAAATTTAATCGAAAAGAAACATTTTCAATTTTCGTATAAAGTAAGCAACATTTCGCTTCATTTAAGATAATTAGGAAGTTTATTGAAAAGAGAACATCCAGATGTTGAAAATGCCAAATCAGCAAACATTATGTTAGCATTCCTTTTCCCTGAATTTCCCTGGACTTCAAGCTGTGTTTCTAGGAAAAAAACTAACCAACCAAATTCATTTTCTTCTCAAAAAATGACTTTGTACTTTGTTACCTGTGCAAATTCATGTCCTTGTGTAAAATTATATATTAGTTGTGTATTACTGCCGATTAACAAGTGGTCTTTCATAAATGGTTGGTGCTACAGGTTAACATTTTGTCTATCCATGTTATGCATCATCAACTTAGATGTGTTTACAAAAAAACAAATGGAAATAGGATTTTACCGACAGATACAACACTACTTAAAAGTAAAATAAAAATGTGTATGAGATTATTGAATGCTACCTAATGAGATGTAAAAGCTATCCTACCTGATAATTAACTGCATTCATCATAGCCATTAAATATTCCCTGACTTACATAATCATCATAAAATTCCATGACTTTTTACGAAATTTCCTGACTTTTCCCTGTCCTTGAAAACATAATATTTTCCCTGACCGCTGGCAACCCTGTACGTAGCGACAGCCTGTCACCCCAAACGTCGATTTTAGATATACGGAAGACGATGGGGTGACAGTACAAGCTATTGGGTTCGCATCAATTCTAGTATGTGCAGATGTGCACGCCATTTCTGACACTACTTTTTCATCTTCATCTACTTCTCGAGCTGTCATTTTCCTGAGTTAAGACAAAAAGTGACGTTATTCTGTTGGGGAAAATAATAATTATTACATCTACGGTTGACTTACGTGTATTCGTGCAGCAGTTTTTAATACCGAGGCTGGTTTTACTCGAAAAACTCGTCTCCACGTCTGTTAGCGGGAGAACCATAACTTCCGGTAGGGGATTCCCAAACGGCTATGTGTAAAACTCGGAAGTCCGAAGTCGGAAGCAAGGATTTTTTAAAATAAAGCAATGATCGAAGCATAATTAAAATGCTACTACATCAATGGAAAGTACCATTTTACTTTTATTGATAGAATAAGGTTTTTTTCTATCATAATGCAAAAATCAAAGTTATCCATCCCAAGTTATGGACTATTTTTTTCTCGGAAATGCCCGGTTATGGTCCTGATGTGTAAAACTCGGAAGCCAGTAATGGCTAATGCATTGGTCATCATATTGTCAGCAAACGTGTCAAGCATTTTCAATTATTTCAATATGACATATTTTACATAAACTCAATCTGTTTTTTAACATTCATGATGCTGTTTTTTTATAATATATTATATTGATATTTTATTTCATTTTGTAAAACAAGATTATATTAACTCATCAATATTTTACGCTTTTACCGTATGTTGGGGGAAAAAGTTCAGTAAATGTTTAAAAATAAATAGTCACAGAGCAAATGTTATAGATATAAAACATTCTGTTTAATTATAGAACCTGATACCAGCAACTATTAAGTTCTGAGAGAAGGATGTCCGAAAACGCACGGTACTATACTGTATCGAGAATTCCGACTATAGTCCGGTCAATTTTGTTTTCTGAGGATAAAAATATAAGGATCAAATAAAAATAGTGTGTATACACGGAATATTCAGATGCATGGATTTTTATAAAGATCAAAATATATTGAATTTTCATATTTGTTCAACGTATGGGAAATATATCACTGTTTTTATTTTGAATGACATCGTAATTTATAACTATTTTTAATGCCGTATTAGGGTTTATTATACCATATTTATTATTCAGTGGTGCATCCATAGAGGGCGCAAGCCCATTCAGACGTAATATCTCTCATTTTATCGAGTTCTTTTCCAATAAATTCGTAATCAATTTTCATTTCTTTTTCAGATTACTTTTTTATTCCCCAGCAAGTTCATTATTATATTTTTTTACTTTACAATTCATAAGTTGGTGATTTACTCCACTATGAGAGCATCCAAATATATACTAGTATATTGAGGAATCCCCCCCCCCCCCCCCCATCGCATTACCGTGCGAGTCATGCACGGTCTCCCCACAGAGCTCAGCTCGGGGTGGGATCGACCGTGAAAAATCTCACGCCTCCTCGGCTGATACTCAGACTCACGCACTGTGAGCCTGGGCGCTCACAGATCACAAAAGTCGGTAAAATGCAAAGATTGTCATAAGACTTAAACATATCAATTATTTTACAATGAGTACTACCTTTAAATAGTGACAATTTGCAAGTTATAAATGTATAGACGCGCATTTCATCATTGACATTAACATGTTACGAACTTTTGAATATTTGGACTTTACAGTTTATACCGTAATTTTATAGAAATATAAATATTAAAGCCAAACAACCTCAAGTTTGAATATATTGTTCAAAAACATGTAGGAGAAAAGTTGCGGAAAACAGAAAATCCTCATAATCATTTGTTTAAGGTGCCTCAAAATGTCCTCTTTACATTGCATATTTTAAAAATTAATCCCTTTCCATACATTCCCCATGTAATTATAAATATCTTTAACAAAAATATAGCTCTAGATGGGGCGAAATATATTACGTGAAAATACACCTACACATATGTATATATATATATATATATATATATATATATATATATATATATATATATTAAATTTACAAATAAAAAAATTTATAGTTTTTCAATTACGTATGTATCATGTATATTGTATTATACACTAATTAAAAGCAGAATCATGCATAAACAATTTTAATATATGCATGCAACTATAATTATAATGTAACTGCATTTGGGCTGTGGCTCTAACTGACCACAAGTTAACCAGTGCGTCTCTGTGACTTCCGAGTTATACACATTGGATCACATCCCAGCACTTCTGACTGACTTCCGAGATTGCTTCCGAGCACAAAATCATCCATAACTTTCAGATTAAAGAATGGATCACTATTATTCTTCACAGAATGATAATGAAGATCTTATTCTATCGGGGAAAAACAAAACGGTTTTGAAGCGTTAGCATTTTGTACATGCTATAAACTGCTTTATTTATAAGACAATTCCTTGGTTTCCGGCTTCCGGCTTCCGACTTCCAAGTTTACATACACGACCGCGCCATGACACATTTAGTTTTGAATGAGAAGTATCGCTTCACGTGAATCGGTGCCACAGTGATGAAAGGAGGTAATAAATGTAATTATTTTTGTGAAACAACAGTTCTTCTTCGATATTAAGCACATATAATACGACTTTATATGCCTGTGATGCCAAATAATACCAGACAGTAAATATTTTGATCCGACCCTTAGAATGGGCGTTCTGTTGTGACTGCCATCATGACTCCAGGCCCTATCAGTTTATTTCCGAAGGCCTGAATGTCATGTTGTCATGGCTACCCTGTACGCAGTTAGAGCCCTGCAGTTTCAACAAGTATACTATAAGACAACACCTACCATGTTTTTTAATTATAGGTTACTACGATATCAGTGCAACAGGATAGGTGAGCGCTGCACATTTCCAAGTTAAGGTTACCTGCTCAATATAATTGCCTACTGAGTGGTGCTCAGTGGTGCGATCACCACCGCGCCCCATGCTTCAGACCGTTTCCACATCAATCCCAACACATGGGCCTTGGGAATCCATAAATTAGCAAATAAAGATCAGAATCGGATTCTGCGACCCAAAAAAACCTGAAAATGTTGTATTATTTTTATACCATTTAATTAATTAAGCTTGGTGGATTCTAGGACTTCTTGTGGCCATTTTTGGATATTCCCAAATTTTACTACTTTCTCCCAGTAGAATGTCTAAGGACTTTTCATATGTTCAGAAGCATATCTTTAGGGGTACAAAACAAATGGGATAGCTTTTGTTGCAATTCATGAGAGGTCATGTTACCACATGACTGTACCTCGAGGACGCACGCGGGCTCCCACAGACGCCATTTGCTTCAATGGTTGATAAAAAAGCAGATGCATGAAGAGCTGCATAAACCGGTATAGCGAAGACTATGAAGAAGATAGATTTAGATTATTTTATAAGATAGTATCATCTATATGTTTATAAAGTCAACCACACCAGACAGCATGATCCTGTATTCCACTTTCAAAGAAAGAAAAAGAAAACATATATATCAATATATCGAATGTTTCCGAATACTCTTTAAAACACGTTTTTAGTTTGGATACTGTATGCGTTCTCTGAGGGGTATCTAAAGTCAAACTTACAATGCCGATCGGCCTTGAGGTCCTGGATCGTTATGAACGTATTTCTCTGTATCAAGTTTAATACACTTTAAATCCCATAACAAAACCATTTATTTTCGCTAAAGTAGTCGCAATACAAATAATCCCTATTGAAAAATTAAGAAATGGTTATTTATAACTGACCCAGAATGTAGATTGCTTCACCTATAATTATGACCTGAAGACCTTTAAATCAACATCAAAATAGTTATTATTACTCTGAGAATCAATTCATTTGTAGCTATGATGCTATTCATGTAATTACACCGTGCACACATTGTATTTCCCCGAGCGATACATTCCTTTGTACATCTAGAAGTGTTTTAACACCATAGGAATGTAACTTTAAGAGTATGTCACCACCTGCAAGAAAGGTATTTACCATGTTGAATTCGAGAACTAACTTAAATTTTCTTTCCTTCAAATAAAATGATTCAAATGATCTGCAGCATCTAAAATAACGTTAATTTAATATCCCCAACAATATAGCATACAATTTATATAATTTATATATATTAACTTATAAAACAAAGTTACATTCCGTCAATAGGCTCAAGAGACCTTACCGTTAATAGCAAATTCTGGTCTGCTTGAGTTCTTATTTTTGATGGTCACATTAAAACCGAAAATGCGGATGCATTATTTTTAGAGGCTTCACGCATGTAGAGGTCAAGATCGAAGTCAGGATATCTGCCCTGAGCCCGTCCTGCCCTTCTCGGTCCACCAGGGAAACCAGAGGAAGGATCGGCATTCTAAATGCCAAAGACACTGATTCAGTGGCTAAGAGGCTGCTTGGGGACATTGGCAGTCATAGAAATCCAACGAGGGAATTACAATGTATGAGCTAGGATGTGCTGCAGGATTTTTACTAGAAAGGAGGCACACCAATAAGGACAGGGTGAGATTGAAGGCTGCTCTCCCGGTCATGTGCACCGAATAACCAACAGTTTCAAGACGAAATAAGGTGTACATACATTGTCACTGAATTTCCGCCCTCGTCTGATGCTGTCTTGAGGTGTGTAATAGGAGCCAGATACACACTAGTTAAAATGCGGTGCAATATATTGCGCCACACATTTCTTGAAGCATCGATTGCCAAATTTTCTTGAAACATGGCCGACCGGCCGTTAAACCAAAGCTCTCCTAAACAATACCGTGAAAATGTCCGTCCGCCTGCACTCATTAATGTCGGGTGCCTGCCCGATAGATCAGCACGCTGATTGTGTGACTAGGGCTTCCGAAACGGTATAATTAACTGTTTTATATCTTCTCTGTTTCCTTCATCCTACCAAAACAAAATTATGCACATATATCCAACTTGATAATGCACTTCTTTACTGCGATGTATATGTGTGTGTATGTGTGTGTGTGTCATGACTATGAAATCGTGATCCCAAACCGTAATGAATTAACGGGCAATAAGCCAGACCTGTAATGAATGAATGGTTTATAGGCACAAGTCCTAGTGAATGAACGAGTAATATATCAGAGCTGTAGAGACTTAACTAGACACAAGACGTTTTGTATTTTGATAAGCCTGTGTAATCGCGAAAGTTCAAAATGCATATTACCACAGGACTTCATTGCGAGGTAACCTATCGCGCATAATTTAATAATGTATTCAGTAGCTACACAGAAAACCATGTTGACCCCTAATCATGGTAGGCTCTCATGAGTCACTGTTCTTACCTCGTCAGAAGGTATGTGCGAGACAGATATTTTGAAACGTAACTAGGGCTATCAAAGTACAGCCACCATGTTGTATAATATCTTCTAAATGATTAAAGGGACATAATCAGGAGCTTAATTATGGCTAGTCTTTCACACTATCAGTTCAGTTTTGCTTTATACAAATGTTTCCCAGCAAAACCATGCCAGCACACGCTATTATTTCCTCGCATACGGCTGTTTAACACCATGTTATGGCTCTGCTTGTTAGTAAACACAAACCGGTTACCATAACAAGGCTGCGTGACCGGCGGCCCGATTAAGAGGGACAACACGCTGTTTCAGCCAGCAGAAACATGTATTGCATTTTTTGGGCCAAGTCATTCCGGGCATCTCCTGATTGACACGTGTTCGACGATAGACTCGGCCCAACGCGATGTTTTTCATCACCTTTCATCGCGCCCGGTCCACTGGTTTTAACATTTGTTTACAGGAGAAAGGAAACGGTTTCAGGGCAATATTTTGGCAGGTAAAGATTTATTTTAATGGGAAGAAACTATTTTTCGTGTTAACTCAGCATGCTTTATAGGTGATTGGGTGCCTTTCAGACGTGTTACCTCTGTTGTGTTATGACGGCATATAGCCGTGTATGCCGGATATCCCGGGGAACTTTTTCAGTAATCATATAATACGTGACACCGGATGGGGGCCACTCAGTTTAGTCCATATCATGTTGCATAATAATGTAAAGTGCTGCGAATTTATTTGTTACTCAAGTGATTAACTACAGAACAACCTCAGGCGTATAAGCGAAAACCAAATATGGTAATGACTGTTGATGTCGGGATCTCAAAGAAACAACGGCTATTTTATATATGTTGTTATAATAGTTCAAGAAATGTTACTTCACGATATGCTCATTATAAGAGAATATGTTATTTGAACGACATACATAACGTCTAACGATGATACGAGTTGATATACGCAATACGCATCTGTATAGATCTATTACTAGCAAGTACGATATAATATTTGTCTCCAGGGTTTTTTTTAGCCATGTTGGCCGACTGGTCTGGTGTCGTGGTGGACGTGACGACAGATGATAGTCCGCCGTGTAGTGTCGTGATGGACTCGATAAGTGCACCACCCTTAGGACAACCAAGAAGACAGAAACATCATAGGCGAGGCATACAATTTTTGTTCTAAGTCGCTTCAGACTTAAAGCCTGGGTGAGCCCCGCCCAATCTCCACCTTGGTTGTTGCTTTGCATCAGACACAGATAAACATGTGTTCAGTAATACTAGAAATACGCATCCCAAGCAATCACTGGATGTTCCCCCAAGTTGAAAGAAACTGAACAATAATAGCGAATTTGCCATGGAGTGAAGTGTACCTTTGAAAATTGGTTCAAGGTAAAAAATAAATATTTTGTGCATGTTTTTCACCTGTGATTATATTACTCCAGATCCAGCGCAATCGCTCGTAAAAATAAGGCGGAAAAATCTTGTTGATTATTCGCACTGGGACATATGCCAATGCCAAAGAAAGAGTTGAAAAATATAATTCCAGACTTGTTTTATCAACTTATTTATTTTACATGGATTGTATAATAGTTATAATCACTGATGTTAGAGAATCTCCATGGCACAGATCAAGGCGTTCGAAAGTAGAGGAGAAAAGAGGACCATGAGAAGAACCGCAAGTACAACCCTCTGTCATAACCACCCCGGGTATCGGACCCGACTCACTGTGGCAGGTAATGGGCTAAACTGTGCTCAGTATCACAGGGGAAAAGTTGTGTTTTAAACTCTCTGTGTCTCTGGATTAAGACATTTATCTTTAGTGTTACAATTTCACAGAAAATGAAAGAATATAGTTTTAAAACAATACTGATATTCTGGAAAAAGGTGACAAAATGCTGATAAAGTTTGTTTGGATACATTCTTCTTTCCCTTGAAATGTTATATATTTTAAGGCAGAATAGTAATTTGTTGCAGGATAATAATTTTGACTGTCACACATCGAACACTCACATACGTCCAACCTGCTGTCCAGTAAAGGTGATAATACCAGACAGACCACACGTATAGACAAAGACATTATTGACCCGTTGAATTAATGACAACTTAACTATCGGAAATCTAACCACTTTGTTAAGAGTTACAGTATACCACTGCTAGCTCTGGCAATTTACAGGCTTAATTTCAAAATCATTTATGCAAGTACACCACTTAATATACATGACGAAATGGAAGATATACACTACGCATGGGCTCAAAGATGAAAGACCAACATGTCTATACATTAAAAAAGTGACCGTGGTTTATTATCCTGTCCACAAGAAAGACCTCCTGTTTGACAGGTATGTTCAGCTTCAAGCATTGCTAATACAATAAAAAAAGTGATGAGTAATTATATTTTATTCAGAACATGAATATCGCGTTAATGTGATTTATATATATGTACACGTCAAAATATACTTAAGCAAGCCTTGCATATACGAATGGACTGCTCAATTGCTTTTTTAGTTAGTGGTTAATGTGCAGGAGTCCCTGCAGCTACGTATGATTATACACTCTATACACAAATGTGCATATTTCTATTGATTAATGTTCAATACATCTATGTACATTGACTATTAGACCGTTGTAAACCATTACTGTCCCATTCAATGCATGTTTTGCAACCAGGAAGTGCTGATATGTACATACACTTACAGACCCGCTGAATTATATATGATTGCCGCAAAATACAAGATGGTTTTACATGGCTGTATGTGCATTATTTCTCTCTGGACAGGGTATAGATGTTACCGGTGCTTCGTACCTGCCAGAATGGTCAATTGAGATAACAGGCCTTTCAACATACAAAGTAATGTGAACACTGGTATGTTTCAACAATAGGCATTATTTTTATTCCCTTTCCTTTCTAAGAGTAACAGATCGTTTCGGGCTATAAACTCAATTGACCCTTCAGGGGCCGGTGACGCAACAGACTTAGGAAAATGTAAAAAAAAACAGCTTTTGCTTCATCGTCGACGGCTACTGCAAGCCTTGTCAATGACGAACAATGCCGCAGCACGGACTTCTCTCTGGCGCTTGTTTATTTTATTTAAAGGAATAACTTATGCCAGGAGATCATAAAAAATAGGAATGTATTAAACATAATATATGAGTTCATATAAACGAATTTTGAAGGCACTATTTCAAATATTTTAATATCTCAATCTTCCATCTTTTATATAAAGACTATATACGAGACGCACGGGATTTCTTTATAACAAAGTGACAGATCATTTACAAAACAGAATATACATATCTAACCCAGTCCAGACTAAAATCTTTCTAAGGTATATTTTCACTCCAACTAAAGTTCACAAGACTTTGTTGTTGTTACTGAATCTGTAAAGTTTACTTGAATAAACTGTTTTAAAAGTAGTGGGATAATTCCTAAAATTAGAATGTTTACTTCTTGAATAAACCCTTTAAATAAATACGTATTATATAAATAAATACGTATTATATATTATTTAATGTATCTTTAAGTAAATGAAAATGACCGTATATCTCGAATATCTTTTTAAGTAGCTTCTAGTATTATTAAAAGTAAAACTATATTAAACATAAGATAGTGTCAGAGCTGTTGGATTTTAGTTGTTGCACTAATCAAGAAAGAATTCCAGAACAAAGGCTATGGATGGGAATATGATGTATATTGTAATGAGTAGGTCAATGAACTGTAGATGGGAATGTCTGTTGATTGTGGCCGGAGTTTACAGTTTGATAAGATTAATAATTTCATACCGAATCTCCCTTCCTCTTTCAATTTTTACATCAACAGGCCTCATAATACCCAGGGAACTTAACCCGTAGTAAGAAATTTGAGCGAAGATCTGAGTCTAAATTAGTTTTGTTTTTGTGTGTCTGTATGTGATCGAAATGGGTCTTTCAACGTCGAAATTCCTCTGCCCTATCCATCCGGTGGTGCAACAGCCTCAAACATTTTTATACAATCAACTATACATTAATGGCCTCACTGGTGTAATGCAGGCCACATGTGACATCATATCGATCAGCTCATCGTCTGTAATGGTCCTCCTAGATTTTCGTAAGATTCAGCCGCTGAAATCAGACTTTGCACCCGTACAACTAAAAACGAACACACACTTGACCAATGGTACCGATGCACTTGTAGGACTCAATCCACACGCGAAGATATCGTGCCTTGATGGGAACTGGCAGGGCAACCTTTACTACGCTTGTAGCATTCACATTACCGTCAAACACCTGAAATAATGCACAACTTATGCCCGATGCATGACTTGATTTAACATATTTTAACATTTATTTCATATTAGTGGTATGAGTGGTTAATAAATTCCTTTTACTTGCTGGTGTTACATGTTCACAAATTAATTGGGACTGGAGCAGAAATTATTATATAACAATGCAGAGCTACATTGTATACGGGAAACAAACATAAAAGCATTTTTTACCCTTTTATTCAGTTTGGCACATCTTATGTGTGCCATCAGTGTTACTTTCCGTTGCAATATTAATCCATTTATCCCAGAACTGCCAGGTTTTCCAAATTTCCTTGCTTCAGAAGAGCGACATATCTTTTCCTCATTTAGTACTACTTGTACATATTTTATATATACATATATATATATATATATATATATATATATATATATATATATATATATATCAATATTATCGGGAGGGCTGATGTATTCATAAAAGTGTTGCGTATTTTTTAGACTGTAAAAGTGTCATAACCTTTTTCTCTCCATTGATAAGGTAGGTGTTCCGTCATCACCATAACCAAGACTGAAACTTTGGACCCAGTATTTGCGGGATGAATGTTCCACACCCTACAATGTATAAATGAAACTCTTTACAACAGACAGTAAATGGTAGCAAGATCAGCTGACACGACCAGTAACATCGTCAAGCAGGCAGGTTCAGAGGGACCATTTATTTGTTGGTGAGGGACTTTTGCATCATATGAAACATTTGCTTCCAAGAAGCCACTGACTACTGTATACTACTTTATAATCAATATTTTCTGTTCACTACGTCGTCAAAGTAGCGGTGGAGGAGGTACAATCTTAACTTGACAGTAGTTTTTTTTCCTTCCTGCATATATGTGGCGTAGGTATCCAGGATATTGGACCCCCCACTTCAAAGGTCTCAGAGTAAAATCTAGAGCCTCCATCCCACCCCGTATAAAATCATATAATGTGTTCGTGATAAGGAAACGAATATACATTGGGACAGAATCATTATAGTATCATGGAATTAAGCAAAACATTGAAAGTGAAAACAATCAGTGAATGATACAATACACTAATGGGGCTGTCCCACTAAGGCGACTCTACAGTCGACTACAGGCGATCAGATTTTCGCCTCTTGGTCGCCGAAAAACAGGGGACTGGACCTCCGCTACGACAATAGTCTACGACAAGCTACAACAGGTTGACGACTGTCTGACGACAAGCTACGACAAGCGCCGACAAACAGCGACACAATCGCCGCGACAAAGGACAATAACCTACGACAACGTTCGACTTCAATGGCGACAACCTATGACCGCATCTACGCCTATAGAAGACATGCTTCGCACACTGGCGTCAAAAAAGCTGTCGCCTGAGAATTTTGAATATGTTGAAAATTCAGCGGCGACAGGTGAGAGGTGACGCGTCTTTTGGCGACTTCGGGCAACTTAGAGTCTCCTAAATGGAACAGCCCCATAAGTTTATCCTTTGGGCACCGGGCCCATTTTGGCTGGGCGAATTTCAAGTTTGCCTGAGGCATCTTCTACGGCTTTCACTGCGTAAAAACCCCTTCACACTCAGCCACTTTCCACCTCGTCCTCCAAAAATCTTTTGGACGCAGTTAGAACCTACGATAATGTAGTCTGAACGTAGTAGAAACTGGTAATTATGTGGTATAGTCTCCATGGACGTGGGAACCAGGGCTGACATTTGGATATGATCAGGATGTTGTGGCACTTGCGGCGTGATTAAAAAGGCTGAGTGAGGGGACAGTAAGAAGTTAATCAAGAACGTAGTCATGAGAGTATTGACGTTGGAATGATGTCATTCAAAACTTGTAGGAACTTCACTGGCGTTGTAGAAGATGACGCATACAGTCGATTGCAAAGCATTCTCACTGCGTTGTCACTTTCTTTGTCTCCGCATTTCAGTGATCTCTCCACGTTTTTGCTATGACGACGGTACGTCTACGCCACGTGATAGAATATTGCTATACGATTTATATGTTTATTCTCTTCATTCCACGTCTATGGCACTCTTGTCACACTCACAGTATATATACTGGATCCAATTCCTCAAGTATGGGTATGAACACACAGCATAAGAAATTCTTCTGCAAATTGCTCTGCTTCATGAAAGATCTTTACTTGATGCAATAGTACCTGTATTTATGTCGGTGAGAAGTAACAGAAAAGAAGAGAACCTCTCTCGGATTCCTTGCAGTTGCGGCATAGTTGTAGACTGTAATTGATTATCTTAAATACAAGGTTATCAGGAGCAAAAAGAGACGAGTCGATTCTGGATTCAAAACTAATATAGGCTGCACAGACGTCCTACCGATCCGCCATTAAACAAACTTCAATGGTCCGCTTTAATATGCAAGTCTTTACATATACCCTCTTTGGAGAAGGCTGTTTTAGTATCCTGTAGTATCGAAACTTAATTTAAGGACCGCTTCCTGAGCGCATTTTATTTGGGTTATGCTCCCCGGATGTGTGATGTGGATAAACACAGTAGTTCATACAGCAGTCCTACGAGTTATGTCTACATTATAGTTCTGACTGCAGGTGGTTTTGATTTTAGGACAAGGTTATTTAAATAATTACACCAGGAGTCGCACTTTTGGTGACCTGAGTGGTAGTTGTACAACTCAGACCACCTCCGCATCATCATGGAGAGCCCCGATACCATATGTTTTGTCTACAAACCTTAAGCCTAAGTTTATTTTTATCAGATGAAAATGGAGTACGGTCGATTTCAGATTCGAACCCATGCTGGTGGCGTTCAAATCCAGTTAGGTCCGCCTTTACAGGTGTTATGTCATGTTCCAATGAATAAATAATCCAGATGGTGTATATGTCTGTATTTATTTTATCTGACACAGGATACATATAAGCACTTGTAAACACGATTGTCCAGTCGGATGGTGTAGCAAAGACTGCCCCTACAGTACAGGGTCGATGACTCACTGTAACGGATACACATGAATGAGGTTGTTGTATATCCATGAGGTCAAATTGTTACATCTCCCTTCTTTGAAAACTAAAATAAAAAGGGCGTCATTTCGTTATAAAATTTTCACTGAATAGTCTATATATATATATATATATATATATATATATATATATATATATATATATATATATATATATGCTAGAACTAACAAAACATAGGTCCTGTTGTTTCAATGTCGCACAAATACAAAGGGTCTGTATCAAACAGGCTTAACCAGATCCACCTCATGTTGATCTTGTAATATTTTACTAGGATTTCACTAAATGAATGCTAATTTCTAATTGACTGTAAAACAAATATACAGTCTATCAAACACTAATATGATTATGAATAGCACATATTAACAGCCACTTCCGGTTCATAAAAAAGTAATAAAATATCAGTCTATGCTGAGTAGTTAGGCTGATGACGAAAAACTTGCAAAACTTGAATAACTGGGTAAACCGGTTAATACGGTCTAAATGGCCGAAACAGCAAGTATAAAGGCGATTCGTCTCAAAACAATGTCGTTCACAAGATCGAGTTCGGCTCTCGAATGGCATGGCTGGGTCTCCTCTGCTGGGATCTGTGGAGGGAATGTGGGTTGCTTCTGCCTTTGCGGCTGTGGATGCTGTAGCTTTTTGAAAGGTCACCGGCTCGGGATGTACGGTGGCGGCCTCTCGCGGCTCTGCTTGGCTTGGTGTGGCATTGCGTCTGTTGGCTCAGAGAACGTGCTTAAGGAGCGCACAGGGCCGAGGTCTTGACAGCAGCAACCTGTAGCTGCTCGACGAGCGTAAACTTCAACAGTCAGTCAGCTGAGTAGTAAGTGAAGATTGCAGCCTTATTGGTCGGCTTATTTCAGATGATCTGATATTTCACGGAACTACTCTTCATAAGTCATGTATGAATATAAGGACATTATTAACATTACAAATAAAATTGGTGGCTTCACCATTCTGCCAATCTTTGTTAAATATCGTGCACTGTTAGAGGGTTTATTACTGCCTCGTGTATTCTGTACGGTGTCCTCACTTTTTGAGTCTGTCTGTATCATCAATAGTGTTTTGTTTGAAGTTTTCTCCAGTTTCTCTTATGTGTCTTCTGTTCCTTCGGTATTTTACTCCTGATTTTTAACTATGTATGATCTTGGTTCGGCACTGGACTGAGTAATATTTGCCGATTCCAATTTCTTGGAAACTGGATCTGGTATTCTTACTGACTGTCCACTTGCCAGTTTTGGCAGTTCTCTGCTTCGTGAATTTTACTGCATATCTTGTTGCCGTCCGTGATCTTTAAGTTTTTGTGACATTTTCTCATCTTTTTCTTGAGTGCTAATGAAGGGCAAGTTTGATCTTATCATCCTGTTGAACATTAGTTCTGCTGGAGATGGCAGCCCAGAAGCAATTGGTGTAGTTCTCACAGATAGCTATGCCATTGCAGGATCTTCCTTTATTTTTATTTTTTAGTGTTCTTTTCATGACAGCTACATACCTTTCAGTTTTGCAATTTGCCTGAGGGAAATGTGGACTGCTTGTTTTATGCATAGAATCAAACATTTCAGCAAAGCGTTTGAAGTCATAGGATGTGTATTGCGGTTTGTTATCAGTGAATAGTTTTTTTTCTGGAATTCCAAATTCAGAGAAAACAGCTTTCATTGCATAGATTACAGCAGTTGTTGCTGTTGTGTTTAGTTTCCTTATCATGGGATATGAGCTGTAATAATCTATTAGAAGCAGGTAGTTTTCATTATGCCCATGAAATAAGTCAGAACCAACTATTTTCCATGGCCTTTCTGGCTCAATGTGAATCATTGGTTGTTTCTGTTGTGCGCGTTGGTGGCGCTGACAAGTGTCACATGTTTTGACTAATCTTTCAATATCTGCATTGATATCTGCATCTCTGAAATTCAAGTATTTCTTGATGTTTATGGGCAGTCCTTTCTGTGAATTGGGCCACCCATTCATGACTTTTTTCATGAGTGTTCTCAAGATTTCATCCTCTGCTGTCATGTCCTTGATTTGGTCGGTGTTGAGTTACATTTGTTACATTATGTACAGTTATGTCCATGTCTTGCATTTCCTTTGGTTCGTCTCCCATTTTCAGTCTGGACAGTGCGTCAGCGATTGGTATCTTTCTACCTGGAACATATTTTACTTCACAATCATACCTCTGAATTCTCAGTAGCATTCTCATTAGTCTGGATGGTGTGCTTGTGAGGTTTCGTTGCAATGCTTGCAATGCGTGGTCTGTGGTCGGATTCTATTATACATGTCGGCCATACACCTAATGATGGAATCCCTGTAGGCCAAACACTATAGCAAGCATCTCCCTATCAATGTTGCAGTTATTTGACTCTGTGTTTGGTAGACTTTTGCTTGCATACGCAACAGGCCTTCCATCTTGTAGTAGTGCTGCCCCAACACCTTTCTTGCTGGCGTCAGTTTGTAAAGCAAGTGGCTTCTTTGGGTCGAAATTTGCCAACACTTGTGTGGAACCAAGGGCTTCTTTCAGTTTATCAAAGGCTTTTCGATGTTCAGGTGCCCATCAAGTATACATCTTTCTTTGTCAGGTCTCTAAGGGGTGTGTTAGCAGGGACAAGATTGGGACGAATCGACTGAAATAATTCGCGTTTCCCAGAAGTGGTTGTACCTCACTGATGTTTTGGGGTGGTTTCATTCATTTGATATAGTCAACTTTGATATGCCAATACACCTTTGTCAGATATGTAGTGCCCAAAGAATTTTATCTTGTTCTGCTTTACTGTACATTTCCCTGGGTTAAGTCTGAGTCCGACCTGCTGTGTACGCTGTAACACATATAAAGGTTTCTGACATGGTCTTCTTCAGTCTTTCCAAACACAACTATGTCATCAGCAATTCCAATAACGCCATGCAGATTGTCGAATGTCTGATCGATTGTCTTTTGGAAAATGTCCTGAGCTGAAACTAGGCCAAAGGGAGGTCTTTCGAAGCAGTACCGTCCGTATGGAGTATTGAATGTCGTCAGCAATTAAGAGTCTTCATCGCGTTTAATGTTCCTGTATTCAGATCTAGCATCTAGTATGCTGAATATCTTTGCACCTGCGAGTTTTGGCAGTACGTCGTCAAGGGTCAGTGTGTAGTGGTGTTCTCGTCTGACCCAATTGTTTAGATCACGGGAATCTAAGCATATCCTGAGATCGCCATTTGGCTTTTTGACATATACCAAGGAGATTAAAGACTGGAGTATCAAGTGAGAGTCCGGCCGTGTCGAATGTTGCTGACGGGGGTCATAAAACTCGCTGCTCAAAGGCACACAGATATGCTGCTGATAAGCCCGGCGCTAACTGATACAGCGGGAGAGACCCCCCTTCGGCGTGACTTCGTAACATCTCGGTAATTCCCGGCTGCGATAAACATGGGCAATAATACTAGAACAACGCCGTCAGTGACAGAGCGGGCGATCGCTCACTGTTATCCATCAAAATGAAGTCATCCGTTCATAAACCTCAAAATATTTAGTTATCGACGGAATGCTATAATACAAGGCTAATTATTAATATGTGTCAGAAGTTTGGGAACTGATGTAAATTTTAATAATTCCGAAGTTATTCAGGGAAAGTAAGGATTAATTTTACCAGTCGTCCGTCATTAATCACGGCAGAAGTTGATGCAGATGCCCGCATCTATCCAAAATCGATCCAGTGATTTCTCAACACGAGACTTCTCTTGATATATTTGTAACGCATAATTCTTGACAAAACAAACCATTTTTGTATTCATAATTCCGGTCAATGTCATTCCAGTGATATGACGCTCAGTTACTGGAAATATCGCTCTCCGCTTCAGCGAGCTACAGCGGACCGCGTAAGTAACATCTAGCAGACTCGCTTTATCAAAGGCCGTGCCGCCGCTGCGCCTGACCGCTGCACAAAAGGCGCACAATAGAGTTAATGGGCTTATCAGGTCTTAATTACAATTAGCGTACGACTGACACTCGAGACTTCTGACAGTTGATACTCCAGCCTGTAATCTCCTTGCATATACTAAGCTTTTGACCCAGTCAGTTGGTCCATCAACCTTTTCAATTTTGTCCAAGTCTGTCATTTATTTCTTTCCTTAGAGGCTCTTTCAAGGCCGCAGGCACACGTCTGGGTGGTTTGATTATAAGTTCGGCGTCTGATTTTTAGCTTTATGTTGTATTCGCCTGGGAACAATCCAACCCCTTTAAAACATTCAGGAAATATGTCCATAAAGTCTTTTTCGGGATCACCACTAATACCGTCAAGGTTGTTTTTGAGTTGTCTGGGCTGTCATTTTGTACCACATATAGTTGGCCTTGTTCGTGGCATGTTCTACAGTCTCGTTCGTCTTCACAGTTCAGCTGGATTAGTCCGAGGTCTACGCATGATCTTAGGCCTAAGATTGCTGGACCTTCAGCCTCAGTTACATGAAGATCAATGGCGAGTGTCTTGTCTTGGTGTGAGCATTGAAGTTCACATCGTCCATGTTGTTTTATCTGTGTCCCGCCATAGGCGAGAAGCTTGACCTTTGGTGTTTGTACCCCAGCAGGCTGCCCGTTGCTTGTCAGTTTGTTTGGAAATAGCACTTTATACAGTCTTGCTGGCGTGATGTTTGACTGTGCCCCAGTATCGAGTTTACATCTCACAGCATAGGTTCCTTTTTCTGTATTAATGTCGATATTTGCAAATACCTGATCACGAGGCCCCCCTTTGAATATGGTCTGTATTGTAATGCCTTGCAATGTCAGTGAGCTAGAGCATTATACATTATTCCCAATGTGCTGAACATCAATAGTGTCAAAAACAAATTCCTTAAAGTATTCATCAATCTGTTCAGTGTCGTCTTATTCATTGGCAATTTCATGCACCCTCCTGTCAGAAGAACGTGGCTGTCTTTGTGTCTGTCCATACTGTCTAGGTCTAGATTGTGACCCCTGTCTGTCGGTTTGATACCTCATTCTATAATTGGGTTTTCTGATGTCTTTTGATAAACACATTTTGCCTCAGTGACCAAATTTACCACAGTCTTCACATGTGGATCTTGCTGCTGGGCACCTAGCCCCACGTGGATGTCCTTGTCCACGATTACAGCACTGTCCTGTCTTGTGTGGTGCTGGTTTGTCTCAAAAATGTTTTGTGGATTGACTATTGTCCCGTCTGCTTTGAATCAGATGTACCTTTTTTGTGTACTTAATATCATTCATTTGTGTTTGTGTAGCCTCATATGAGCTGACTATACCCAATGCACTGTCAAGTGTAAGCGATTCGTCTTTAGAAATTAATTTTCTTTGTACATCGTTATTGCTGACCCATGCTATTAGACCGTCTAAAAGTTGCTCTTCAGTGTCTGTGTAAAGGCAGTCATCAGCTAGAATTATAGCTTTCGTTATGAAAGCATCAACTGTCTCAACAGCCTCTTGTTTTAAAGCACGTAACTGAAACCTGGCAACTCAAAAAATTGATTTTGGCTTTACATAGTCCCAAAATCATTTCCAGTGCATGTCTAGTTTCTTTTGCTGTGAATCTGTAAGTTTCCAACTATTTCTGATGTCTCGGCCTTCCTCGCCTACCCATAACATTAGATACTGTACTTTAACAAGTTCTGACTTCTCTGCAAGTGGTCCATTGATTATAAATTCAAATGTTTGTTTAAACTTTCCGAATTCTTCTGCAAGGTTAGGTGATTTCCAGTCTAATGATGGTATGGGTACACCTGAAAGCTCAGCCATTGTGACTCAAGTAAATGCTTCAAGTACTAACAGTTACATGCCAGATACAATTTCCTGTGATTAAAAAAAGTGATATAGTCCTTTATCTCTTGTAATCCAAAATACAAAGTTCAATGAATATAGTTCACAGCAACTGAAGATAGGTAATCCAAGGAAGATTGGTCCATGAATGTATTCACAATAGCTGTATATTTCGTTGTTCCTTTATTCAAGGAAACGGGGGCTTGTCTCACATGCTGGTCTAATGTTCTTGATCCTGTGTTATTGTTGATGTGGATTGGTTAAAGTTCTTGACCTGTCACACTTGTTGTTAGTTGCTACCCCTGTCCCTGTTTGTCCAGAAAGGTAAGCGGGGAGTTTGACCTTCAGGTCAGCTTAGCTGTGTCTGGAACAGGGTTGCAGGAGGCTGGTGTCACTGACTGGTAAGTAATTTTAGGAAGGCTGTGCTATTGGCTGTGCTTTGTCACAAAGCATGTGGCCTGATAAAATTGACCAACCTGAAATTTTTAGTCTTTCATTTACTTGAAAAGTTTACAGATTGTATGTTTGGCGTACATTTGACTGTAGAATGTATTTCGGAACATACATACAAATCTGCTGTTGTCTCTTAGTTTTGACTTCTGGTACCCAGCCACAATGTATTTAATCCTTTGCCTTCCAGTCTACTGAATATTCTCTTATTACTTTGTCCATAGGATCAATAATCTGTGCTGAACCACGTTTTATGGTGACTAGCAATTCTGACTTCAGGTTATGTTATGTTCCAATGAATAAATAATCCAGATGGTGTATATATCTGTATTTATTATATCTAACACCGGATACATATAAGCACTTGTACACACGACTGTCCAGTCGGACGGTGTAGCATAGACTGCCCCTACAGTACTGGGTCAGTGACTCATTGTAACAGATACACATGCATGAGGTTGTGGTATATGCATGAGGTCATATTATAACAACAGGCACTACTATACAATATGGACACAATCAAACTATAAGAAGTAGAAAAAGAAGGAATTAACGGGAATATCTTAGACGCAGTGGAACTCTGGCAGGAAGGTAGAAGGGACGTAGTACTAATTTAAAATCTGCATTTTCATCCATGTCAATGCTCGTAACGTCAGGACACAGTGTGACTTACATGGTCATTGTCGGAGTACTAGGATGCCTTAAAGTTGGAAATCGAGGAAACTAGGGCTTTTTCTTCAAGTAGTTTTGGATAGATAAATTTCTGATTATTTATTCTAACATCTCTTAACCATGACATAAAAAGTTATTCTTTCATCAAAGACCCAAAAGCAACAGAAAAGTAGTTACCGTTGAATGCCTCGTGAAGTTTATTTTCAGTATGTGCAAGTTTACCTGTATCGCCAACTGCTGAATAATGTAGATCCGGCCCAGGTTAACTTGCCACCATTCCATTCCGGTCTTGACGATGCGCCCTAATCGTGTGCACCACGCATTACAAGACTCACAGATCCGACCGTGTTTCGCATCCCATTCACTGGAGTAATAACTACTCGCACGGAAAGCGGAGTCGGGGATAATGTCGGGGTCGCCGATTCCCAAAGCCGCTGGCGGTCTCCCACAAACGCCATTACCTGTTATGGCTATAAAATGGAGATGCATGGGGAGTATTAGTTATGACAAAATACAGTTATTACTTAATACAATATTGTATGAAAGGACCATATGTATATTTATATAATAAGCTCCATCATACATACAGAATACCTCAGCCACATTTTAGATCCGGCGTGTGTCTCGAGTCAAATTTGTAAAATTTACAACACTGATTGAGTGTTATAAATGTAAAGCTGTGTGTCAAATTTAGAAAGAGGCCTACATCATGATGCCAAGCTCGATATAATTTAATAATTCATTTTATTTATAACTGACTCAGATCGTAGATGGCTTCACATATTATTGCAAATATTATTAACTGAATGCTATTAAATCAACGTTAAAACAATTGTCATGCTGAGAATCAGTTCATTTGTAGATACGGTGCTCATCTCGCATTACAACCCTTAACACTATTTGTAGATCTAGAAATGTTAGCATCAAGGGAATGATAATTGTTTATTATATCACCACCTACTAGAACGATATATACCAATTTGAATTCCAGAACTAAGTTTAAATTAGTATCTTAACTGGCGGCAGGGGACATTTAAGTACCTAGCAGGTAGTTGAGATACCAGGCTCAACTGCCGGTGTGCTCTTATGTGGGTAAACACACACACACACATACGTACATGTGTTTCATGTCAAACGGGGACAATGGTCGATAATGTAGATAATGGGAATTCGTTATTTTAGTTAGACACAGTCAAAAATTTTCTGGTATCCAGAATGATCTTCGGGATATGTATGATAATCTTTTTTAACCTGCAAGAAATTTTGAAAATAAATTTTTCAGTCAAATTGGAGACATGAAGACACACAGTTTGAATGTCTTTGATTGGGTATTGTGTCATTGAAGAAAGTTTTTTCTTCACAGCTTCCGCTCCAGTCGGCTGGTATGCCGTGTCACTAATGAGTAAATCGATATATATATATATATATATATATATATATATATATATATATATATATATATCGCTCACATGGCTTATCCAAAGAATTGCTCAATCTGAGTGTTAGGCAGATTGTCAGCCGATTACCACAGGGTATTGCAAATATATATATATATACATTGCATAAGCAGGCAGGACGGGAAAGTCTTTCCGTTGTCTTGGACAGTTTGTTGTCCGCCTTACTGAGTTGTTCACAGGAAGGAGTTTAACTGAACTATCAGTTTGTTAGCAGTTGTAAAAATAAGACCCTTAACCCTTTTTCGTGTTATTTAGTTGATGTATAGGGTTTCGGCTTTAGTTCTAGCTATAGCCAAATTACAAATTTTATACTATGGGGGCTTACTTTTGATATAAAATTTGCATACATATGAAATCCATTTAATTAATAAAAAAATATAGAATAATTCTATTTGGTATTATCTGTCCACAGAAGAAATTTTAAGCAAAAAGTGAATGACCGTGGATAACGGCGTAGATTTGCTACAGCCAAAATGCAATTAAATTTTTGTATAAAATTTGCAAATAATAATCAGATTATTCAAATAAGATATACAGTTTGTACCCAATAAAGATTCCCATGTTATTTCCTATTATTTGTTTTTTTTTGGTTTCATCTATGTGCATAATCAATAGAGTTTTGGCTATATTTCTTTAAAATTAGGCATGTCCTAAAACTTTCAGAGGTTACAATGGAAAAGGGATAAAAATGGAACTACAAATTATTTTTTGGGAAGAGGAATAGTACCTCATCACGAAAAACTGGATTTTGAATTGTTACACCTTCAGTTGGGGTATGACCCCCAAAAAACCCTTTCTGCGGTACGTTTAATCGTGAATGGGCTGGTCCGTTTCTTAAGCGCTAAACGTACCAACTGGTTCTTCGAGGGGGTCAGACGTGTATGGCCGCACACTCATACCCACACAGCTGTTTTTTTTTTTATCGCCAAAATGGGAACCAACCCCGATTTAGCTGATATAGCTGGAGAGCAACCCATTTTCAACGAGAAAGCCATAAGTAATTATAATAAATGTGTAGAAGATAAAACATCTAATTTTGTTATATTATATGGGAAGTTTTACATCTCATGATGTATTAGGTGTGATTTGTTAAGGATTCTTCAACTATATTTGAAGTGTAACTTTGAGACTGCAGCTCAGGGCATATGGGCTGCTTGCGTGTAGGCAAACAAGCAGTGAAATTTGAGAAATCGCGAACAACTCAAGAGAGTCAAATCAAAACATAAAATGTTTAAGGCCAATTAAAGGATAATTTAGACTTGGTTTAAGTTGTGTTAATACTGTTTCTGTGCACTCGGGCGTAATGCATCTACGATACTCGTGGGCAGTTGCTCACGCACCTATAGTTACCTGGGCCACGTCTTCATGCATTTAGCACTTTGCGCTTGTCAACTGCTTTTGAGTGTTGTGGAATTTTCTACGCCCATTTTTTAGTAAACATTCTACTGTTTATTATTTTTAGTCGTCACTTGTTTTTATACGCATACCACACAGCATCACATGATGGCAGACGAAGAAAAGGATGTCTTCAAAACCAACCAAGAACAGTCGGCCAATTTTGAATTGGGCGCATGGGCCGCAATTGTTGGTTTGACAAAGAAGACCATCGCGGTTTTGCTTAAGGAAGACCTTACCTCCGTAGACGTGCTAGGATTACTAAGTGAAAAGGACGTCTTAGACCTGTCCCTTACGCTTGGCCAAAGGAAACTTTTAATGGCTGCTATAACGCGTTTAGATAATAGCAGTATTGAAATAACCCCGTGAAAGCGTAGCTTACCCTTTGGAAAGCCAGTCTGTAAGGGGAACTGCAAGCCTGACAATTCACGACATCAGGGGACAGAATGCCCATTTAAAATCGGCAGGTGAGGTCTTTGATGATTTCTTTGCCCAAGACACAAATGTACCCATTGCAAAAGATATTTTTTTATGCAAGCAATGATCCCTGGCCATACAGCGAGGCACCAAAGGACCTTTACATCCAAGATCAATTCTGACTATTAAAGCAAGTAAGAAATGTCGTGCATATCTCAGAGTTTTTACCAGAACGTATTAAAAACGATATTAGTAGCGTAGAAGGGGCCAGGCTTTGTATGCTCAAAGCAGCACATTGGTTATGACGATCACCCATACAGTGGTATTACCATAGAAGAATGGTCTGCAGCAAACTGTCGCCTTATGTCGCATCTACTCCATTCTGGCGATCTTCATGTTACAGATATTGATTATTATCTGGCTTATACCACACAAATCTATGATCTTCTAAGTATAATTGGGATTCATCATTAGACTGATTATCAGTACAGGGAACGTCAAGCAGAGAATGGTTTTAAATGGGGCGCCCTCACAGCGAACATGGAACTGCAACAACTCTGGCAGGCTAAATACAGTCATTATATAATTCAGAATCGTTCAGGCAGTTCCAAATACCCAGGTTCAGTACAGGAACAGAGGAAACCCGAGTGTAGGTTGTTTAAAATTCGGAATGGAAATTGCCCTTTTGGTGATTCGCGTAAATTGCATGTAAGTAATGACAATAAGGGAGCTGGTGCAGAAGCACGATTTTCTGTCTCAAAAAAAAATATGTAATCGTTAATGTTAGCAGCTTGGGAGCAGTTGTTGTCAAATCATGACCCAGACAGACCTTATATTTTGCGTGGGGTACGCAAAGGCTTTCATATCCTCAGCCAGCCCGTTGATTTTAACAAAGCCGTTGAGATTGATAATTATAAATCGGCAACTGCGCCCTCTATTGCAAATCGGGTTGAAGCCCAAATAATAGAAGATTTGGACAACGACCAATATCATATTGTGAATAAAGCACCACCCATTGTATCAGCATTAGGGACTGTTCCTCAGAAAGGGTCTTCAAAGTATCGTATAATTCATGACTGTAGCAGACCACCTCGGGAGGCGCTTAATGACTTTGCGTATAAAGACCCCTTCAAATATCAATCAGTTTAAGACGCTATAGATCTAGTCACGGAAGGTTCGTTACAAAGTAGATCTCTCCAATGCTTACCGCGTGGTTAAAATTCACCCAGAGGATTATGCTGCCACAGGCCTTAAGTGTACATTTTCAGGGAATTCCAGATCCACATGCATGATTGATTAACGCTTACCTTTAAATGAGATTGTGGAAATAGGAAAGATTTATAAAACGAAAGATTTGTCAAATTATTTGAAACGAGTGCCTACCAATCCCATAGTGAACAATGCTGCCAATACCGAGCTTGGACGTTATGGCGCTATCAACATGTGGACTTCCAGCAAGCGCGCAAAAAATAAAGAATTGACATCACGAAACCATATATATATATATATATATATATATATATATATATATATATATATATATATATGTATGTATATATATTTTAAATGAAAATAATACACAAAGAAAAAAAAGAAGCGTATCCTCAATTCGTATAGGATATCGCTTTTAGTGTATCGCAATACGTATTGTATCCGAATAAGCTGACCGTTACTCAGCTCTAGATCTCACGGAGGGTAAATTCTCAAATAATCAGAACATCTCAAACATCTTCACACCACGACTAATTAAAGCCCATAGCAATGTTAGGCCTTTCTAAACTGCAGGCAAGGTAAAGGCCTGTCTAAACTACTAGCAAGGTATATTTCCCCTGCCGGGAGTTCAGCCAGTATAGAATACACAGCCGGAACTGCCAAGCAAATTAGCCACTCCCTTTAAATTGTCATTCCTTCTATTATAATAATTTATACATCCCTTAAAATAACGATAAATATAATATCCCCTACAATATAGCATACATATAAAAATCTATTATAAAATTATATAGTTCATATATTCTGTAAACATATTAGTGAATAATATATGTATATATTATATATTCAGGCATTTTACCAGGGACATCGAACCATCCTGTTCAAGCTGTATTTAAACTTGCGTGCCCGCAAAGGTCACAATTCAGGTAACGACATTAACCAGTCCATTTCGATAAAATTTAGCAACAGGTTGCCACTGTTCTGACGATCATGACGTGTAAAAAGGGAAACGCTCTGTACAATGCAATGTGTAGAACAAACACTACACAGTTCTTCATAATGTGGCCATTCGGATTTCAAAGCCGCTTTCACTGGAAATGTTGAAATATTTAATAGATGTTCATGTTAAATATGAATATCCAATGGTCTACTGACAACGAATTGACACCTCCCTTCAATGTGACAAAACATATGCCGAGGCATTATATGAAGTGATTTGTCGGGAATATTAAGGATGCTTCCAATGTAAATATACATATCAATCGTGTACGTCGCTTTTTTTTTATTATAGGTATTCCAAAATCATCTCATGCCATTCTGAAAGTGACACGCTATGATTGCCATTTAGCAGAAAAGCCCTTTTCCTGATGTTCTTTTTATTTTCTTACAGGCTTTTTGTCTATGTACTTTCTCTTGAGTCGTTTATTGTCAGTAACTAGATGAGATCGGCCGTTTATTTTTATCTTCAATGGAGAAAATAGTTTATTTCAAAGGGTTTTTACTGATGAAGTAATCGCTATTCCGCCGTATTGACATCCTGGATATCAGAACAAAATTTGTTAGCGTTATAGGAATAGCAAATATTTTAGGATGACTTTCATCATATCAAACATAGTATTTATATCGAGGTATCAGCAGTATATATATATATATATATATATATATATATATATATACATATATATATATATAGAGAGAGAGAGAGAGGTGAATGAATAGCCATGCTGGTTCGTTGTACGAAGAAATGGAACAAGAATACACAGAAAGGTCGGTTCACTGCCGATGGGAATCGAAACCATGACCTTACGATTGCCGTTCGCTAGCTCTATTACTGAGCTACAGCAGATCCCCGACCCCTCTGTGTATTTGCACATATTTCTGTGAACAACTAACCAGCATTGCTATTCATTCATGTCTCTGTATACTATATGCCTCACACCACATAAGACCACCAGTTCTCCCTGCTGTTTGCAAAGTTGCTGTGCCAACACATGTAGTGGGTAGTACTCTGACGTCAGTTCGGTCGCTAGTTCTATAAAAGTGTGCAAATACATAGGGGGGTCGGGGATCTGCTGTAGCTCAGTGGATAGAGCAAACGACCGGCTGTCGTAAGGTCATGGGTTCGATTGTCATCGGCAGTGAACCGACCTTTCTGTGTATTCTTGTTCCATTTATATATATTTATATTTATATATATATATATATATAATTAATTTTTAGAATTTAAGAGGTACTGTTATTCATGTTGAAAACAACATATAAAAGGTTTTATAGTTGTTACGGAGTGCTTTACGCACGCGTTACAAGCGTGGTCGTCAGGTAAGGGGTCGGTAAACAGTGAACATGTATTTGAAAGAAATATGCTTGCGAATTTACCTACCTGAGCCACTTGTTTTATCTGATATCTGGAAAAGGGAAAATTAAAAGGGGTCATTTCCTCTAACCAACGAATTTAAAGCATTATTTCAAAATATCAAACTATAGGCATTTGAAGTGAAAAAGCAATCATCGGTCACAAAGTTTGCATTACTTAGATTCTAACATTTTGATTTCTTATGCAGAACCAGCTATTAAATTCTTATCAATATTTGTTATTTTTATTTATCAATCATTGATACTTTCTAACGATACCAGAAAACAAATGATGTCATAATTGGTCCAATTCGTGAATCAATATTTTGGTACGATTTTAAACAGGTGGTCCGTGGTCCATGACGCGCAGCTGAAATTGTCATACTGATCACACGTTATGATATGGTGAAAAACAATTGTTAATTGTCACCAATGGAAAGAATGACTGGCAAAATGCTAAAAAATCCAACAGCTAGGATTTGTGCGATGTCTGACTATCCAGGTGCTCAGAATTAGGTTTTTTAGCTTGTAGCTAATAGAATATGGATCATCATGACCTAGTGCTGAAGGAGATTTGCAAAGGATCTCCTTGAAATTTAAGTTAGAAGGTTCCATACGTATGATTTGTGTCTTTCACATTGAAAATTAATGCTTTTTTGTCAATATGTTCACAGTGACAGTACACGTCACAGTGACCACATTGACCAAATATCAGGAATCAAAGAAGATTTGCCAAGGAAATCCCTCGATCTCATATTATAATATCCTAGTTTTAAAATTTTTATTAAGAGCAAATGATCATACTTCTGTTCAGTCGTTCACAGAATATAGTCACCAAAACCTAGTTTCAGGTTTCGAGGGGATTTGTCAAGATCTCCCTGGTTGTTGCTATGGATGATTCTAGGCCTAATGTATACAATTTCAGCCTAACTGCCTTACATAGTGCTCAAATTCATGTTTGCAGCATATACAAATGCCGTATACCGTGATCTTATTTTAAACTTTCCGCGGAGATTTACCCAAGATATCCCTGAATGTCATGTTAGAAGATTCTAGGCCAAATGGATACAATTTGTACTCCTTCTGACTGTCTGGGTGCTCATAAGCATGTTTTCGGCCCCTAGTTTGAAGAATATAGGCCACTATGACCTTTTATAGACACGGTAATTTCTTACTTCAACGGTATTGCAGCAACTGCGAGATGATTTTTACTTAAATACTACTGCCTAATATAATTATGATGGATACCAGTTGGGAGCTTTAGTTTGAATTGTTCATAAATCATGCAGAAGTCAGGAAGACAAGATTATGAGCAGAATACTGTGTAAAGCATGTTACAGAAAAACATTGGCGCGTTTAATATAGGATATTTAACTGAATATGCCTAATATTATAAATGCAATTCTTATATTATTTTAAATGTGTAAACAAAATAGACTTAGACTATGGACAAGAGAGCTGTTACTACATATTTGGATCGGATCGCATTTAGAAGAAGTCTTCTGTCAGACTTCCATCTGATAACCAATTCTCTAACCCAATTATCTGTACTTAACTCATTAATCCATTGACTTCCTCGCTTCTTAATCATTTAGAATATATATATATATATATATATATATATATATATATATCTATATATATATATATATATATATAACTCTGAAGAAAAACAACACTGTAAATTCACAACAGCCTGTTTCACGGAATCTCGTGATCTCGTAATCTAGTAAAGTCTCGGCTTTTCAGACCACGCCCTCAGCTTCATTCTAACCACATTCACCTGATGATAGGGTCGCATCCCGTGAAACAGACTGTTGTGAATTAACAGTGTTCATTTTCTTCAGAGTTACACCGGTCTGGCCTAGTCTGTAGGCCATAGGGCACTTCACAACGGAGGGTAACTCTACATTCTATATATATTATATATATATAAAACTTACTTTGATATAGATCTTTTCCTTCCCACCTCCTGGGTTTATGAAGCTCCGACAAAGTTTGCAGATGTTTGAGACCTGATTGTACACCCCGCCGGAACACCAAGCACGCCTACCGCAAATAGCCAAACACGTGACTTTGTCACTGACCTTCTGTTTTACAGGAACACAGTCCAGTTCCACAAAATCTCGTCGAAAGATATCTAGGGAGATGTGAGCACAACAAACGCTGAAGGCAATAGCATTTAAAGTCAGGAAAAAGACGATCACGTGAATCAGAACCCTAAGTGATTTAATCATCGCGGCGGCGGTTGTTTAACCAATTTCATACGGGACGAACATCGCACTGACTTTGCCCATGTAAAAGTATCGTTGTCAGTTTTATCAATGTTCCGATCTCATGGACTGATAATGCTTAAATGGAACAAAGGAAGTTAATACACATCATTATTTTTTTTATTTTATACTTAGTGCTACAAATTCATGTGAGACAGATGTACATTTGTATTGTTATCCTGATAATTGTTCCCCCATGCAAACCCCATATATCAGCAATTTGAGCACTGAAATTTTCAAGTATCCTGCATTTAAATATTCGCTTAAGTAGCAACATATCAATCATTAATATAGTAAATATGTACAGATAGGCCTCGGGGTTGTTTCATGTCTATTTGTAAATTGATTAGGTCGGAATGGCGACCTTGGAGAATACGTTCAAACTGTATATCATGCACTTTTATTTATCTCTGTTTGGGTACCTTGTTAATTTTGTTGTTGTTGTCCATCCACAAATTATTTTCATGAGATTTGATGGATCACTATCAATACATTTTAGTAGGAGGTTTGTTTGATAATCAAGGAATAATTGCTAGAATATTTTGGCGGATGTCTGAATACAGCTTTTCTATTACAATAAAGACAGATACTTACAGTTTGCTACGACTTTATTGAAAAAGAAATATTTCTGTCGTTGTGTCACCTCTAAATTAATAAATGTAAAAAAGTCTAATCTTTAAAGGTGAGATTTCGAACCTGAGACATATTTTTTTCATTATAAACAGTGTCAGTCTACTATACCCAGAGCAAACCAGAAGACCATCAGACGCAGATCGCTTGCTCGTGGAATTGTTTATAACCATGGAGTACTGCGGTTTAGGCGCCTTTCCCCTTTATCCGTATTTCTGCTTGAAAAACTGTGGATGGGTGACAGTTTTCATCTATTTTTTTTCTCTGGTTGGCAATACAAGTTCTTGATATTGTTCATAAATGCAGTGGAATGTAAGGGAGTTCGTCCATGGACCAGGGAACAATTACTTAAAAGTTGAGGGCGGATCGGTAACTGTTTGTATAGGAATGGATTAGGTTTAAGACAATTAATGATGATATGCTCTCTGTGAATTAATATCTAGCCGTTTAGTGGAATTACAAAATACTGTAAGCAACATGCTCAATCGAAATCTTACCTTATGTGATAAAAATATAAAATGAGTTTTATTTGTCTGGAATAATCAATATATGTCAAATTTGGAGGGTCAGTATAGCAATATCCGTACTGGTACCAGGTGTAACCTAAATAGAGTGTGATACAAGTTCCCACATCTAACATGCAAACATACGAATTAATTGATATATGGAGAGTAAGGAATCCATCTTATTCGAATTTCACTTGAAGAAGTAAAATACATACTATAAAAAGAAGGCTTGGTTATGTTCTAATCTCGAGTTATTTGAATTAGCAGGTCATACAGGTTAATATAATTCCAGCAATTTTAACAGATCATTCGGCAGTGAAATGTAATATGAAATCACCCAGTGTTTGCAAACATGGCCCGTCCTTCTGGAAATTAAATGTGTCCCTCATGGAAGATCCAGTTTTTGTGTCACCAATGCGAGAAAAAAAAAATAAAAAAGTAGAAGGAGCATTATGAAAATAAAAATAGGGAGACTGAATGGTGCGAATATCTAAAGTTTAAAATTAGAGAATATTCAATTTCATGTTCTAATAGAAAATGTAGACGTGAAAAGCTAATACTGAAAAAAAAACCTAGAGAAAAGTTTTAAGGAAGTAAAATTCAACTCGCACAGCAGTAATAATCAAACTGAGATCGATCAAATATGTCAAAAAATAGATAAGCATTATGAGAGAAAAGTAGATGGCTCCATAATAAGATATAGAATCACATGGTTTGAGGAAGGGGAGCGTAATTCAAAGTATTTTATGAATCTGGGAAAGAAAAAACAAAACCAAAACTACCATAAGAAGATTATTGTGTAATGGAAAAGATATAACAGATCAGCAAAAAATTATGATAGAACTGAAGAGGTTTTTATGAAGAAAAGTACACTTGTACAGGTACCTTTTCAAAACAAGAATGTACACAACTTCTGTCAGAGTATGATACTCGAGTCCTATCAGATATGCAAGCAGCTAGTTGTGATGGACTGATTAAAAAAAAGAAGTCTTGTCAACGTTGAAATAAATGAAAAAAATATTAAAACTCCCGGGAATGATGGATTTCCAAAAGAATTTTTTTATCTCGTCGGGAAGGATCTCGTTAATTGTTTGCCCAGATGTTTTGAGGAGGGTAAGCTAACTACAAGTCAAAGGCAAGCAGTGGTTAATTTAATAGAAAAACTAGTTAAAGAATCGTTTAATCTCATCATGGCGACCAATTAGTTTGTTAAATGTCGAATATAAGATATTAAGTAAAATTTTAGCACGGCGCTTAAATGTTGTCCTTCCTAATCTGATTAATGAGGACCAGACGGCCTTTGTTCCCGGGGGAACCATTTGTGAAACGAACCATTTAATCTGTGATATCTTAGATTATTGTATCAAAGAAAATAAACCTAATATCTTGTTTGCAGTTGATTTTTCTGCTGCTTTCGACTCCATAGATCGTAACTATATGTTCAGTGTTTTGGAAAATGTTGTCTTCCAGACAGGTTTTATTAAATGGGTACAACTTCTTCATAACGATATCCAAAGCTGTATAATAAATAATGGATACCCCACAGGATATATCAGATTAGCAAAAGGTACGAGACAAGGAGATCACTGGCGTAATATTTGTTTGTCATGGCCATTGAGATCCTAGCAATAATAGTACGTAAATCTGTGTCTATCAAAGGGATTAATATTAACGGCTTTGAAATTAAACAGTGTATGTATGCATACGATACCACATTTTTGGCAACAACGGTGGCTTGAGGCTGCTTGATATTGATACAATAATAGAAACTCAAAGATTTATGTGGATGAAGGAAATCATCACAGGTGACACGACAATATACGTAATAATACCTGATCTTTATTTAAAACTCGTAGGTGGATGTAATAGTATCAGAGGTAACTTGGATCCTGAAATTTTAAAAATAGGAATATTATCTTTTTATTTACGTTGCCTTAATGTATGGCACTCTGTTACCTCCGGGGACCATTAAGTAAAGAAACAATCTTGACACAACTTCTACCGAATAACAGATACATCAAGAATGGAGGTAAATCAGTGTATTATTATTTTCTTGATATTCTTGGTATAAAATATGTTCCTGTTGTGTACGATGACAGAGGTAAAAGAAAAGTTAATGAAGTTGTAGCAAAAACAGTTTTGCTTACAACAAATTCTATATCCACTGGATAGCTCCGCAAAGGGCTATTCCACAAAAATGGTTTCAGGATAATGATTTAAACAGATATTTTGAGGTTAATAGTGCTTCGGTATTAAATAATGTAGTTGTATCCTACAATGACGTGGTTCTAGATTTAGACAAACTCATATTCAGAAGTTCCTACGACAAAATAATATCATGTAAAATTTCTGAACCAGTCTTCAAAATAAAGTTACCAAACCTTTATAAAGACCTCAACATGAAACGAGCAATTAATAACTCTTACAAGACCACTCTGGACATGTATCTAGGGAAATTTCAGTTTCAGAGTTCTGCATATCATCCTCGCTGTTAACGAAAATCTAATCAGATGGAGGATAACAGACACAAACAGATATTCTAATTGGTTAATTGAAAATGAACATATTGATCATTTATTCTGTGATTTCACATTTCATAAAACTGTTACTTGAAAATTTAGTCTTGGGCAAAGAACTTTGGATTAGAGACGCCAAGCCTCGGTCGTCAACGTTTATACACTGGAGCAGAAAAATCAGAACATGCTGCCCTTGTAAATATGTTGATGTTGGTCTACAAGATCATCGTTTAAGTAATAGGAATAATCTGGCACTTCTTTCATTGGATCAGTATGTGACAAAACTGAGGAGATTTGAAAATCTTGAACGCAAACTGGCGGAAAAAAGGCACAAAAGTACTGTATATGAAATAAAATGGAAACCAATTCCTCAAACTATACTAAACAAGAAGTGATGTATATTATTCAACGACTATCATTTTGCAATATACAGCCAGGCGGTGACCCTTTTGGCTTCATGGGTGTGTATATAATATGTGATTTTTATTTCAATTTTATGTGAATATAGTATGAAATGTAAACATAATAGGAAACGTCAGTTTTTGTATTGACTTCACAATTCGATCTGTTAAGTACTGTGAGACAAACTTATGAATTTTTAAAAATAATAATGATTTTAAATAATGGAATGTTCAGTGATAAACACATTAACGTAAATACATGAACTGGGAAGCAGAAAGTTTTATATAAATATATATTTATGTATTTGTATCCATGTACCTGCCGGATACTAAATTTTATACAGGTAATTTGGGTTTCGTAATATCTTAAAGTCATAAAAATTCTAAAACCAAATGAACCTTGACAGATTTATATGGTATTCGCATGTAAAACATGGAATTGTACTTGTTTATTGGTTTGTAACTCACTGTTGTAAATTTCATTATAGTCTCTGATGTCATTGATGAAACCAAACTTAAAAAAATAAAGAACAAGTACAAATCTGAGACATCATAGAGATAGAGAAAAAAATCCCAATTTTGTAGAAAAGTAAATATTATAGCCAGCCACACGTGACACCCCCACCCTCTGAAGTTTGACGTTTTGCTTAGACATTTAAGGTAAGAGTAGTAGATGAACAGAAAATCCTTATAATACATTTTTTCAGGTTCTACTTTTTTAGAATAACTTGGAGTTTTTGAAAAAGTACTGTGAGTTCCAAACAATGTATTTTGAGTCCCAATTAAAGGCCACTTGACAAGAGGTTGAAGTTTCTCTGATCATGCAATTTGATAAGCAAATTCAATAACCAAACCAGCACCTGCACAACAATCATTCCCTAATAACATTGGAGTTTGGAGATGTGGAGTTACAATACATTCCGTTTGGTGAGAATATCCAACACACTCGAGATCAACTAGAACATATCCAATAGCAGAGAACTCTGATCCTTCAAACCACCTCAAAACCTGATTCCTCTTCTTAACAATGGTGAGCCCTAAATCATGACACAAGTCTTCTCTGATCATTGAAACAGAAGATCCAGAATTAACCAAACTATAACATTCCTGACCATTTACTTTAAGTGTTACTAAGGGTCCATTTTGGAAAGTGGGTGGAAATCTATCAGATGAAAATACAGAACAATCCTTACTCTGCAATTTCGGAATAAACTCTTTAGTATGAACACTGAATTTTGGAATAAATTCTTTGGCATGAACATTTAATGGTTTTGAAGAATGGCATGGTCATTTGTCAGTTGGTTCAGCTTTTACAGGTGATTTTCTTTGCTTTGTTTGTTAGGGCAATTTCTTTGAATATGACCTAATTCACCACAGAGAAAACATGCCGAAGAGAATCTTCCTCTGCCTACTGATTTATATTGAAAAGTATTCTTTGGAATAGCCCCAGAATTAACTGAATTTTTGGTATCAGAATCTTTCTGATCAGATTGTTTAGGTTTAAATCCAGGTCCCTTGTAAGCATAGCCTGTTTGAGGTCTTTTGAATGTCTTTTCCTCTCTCAACAATTTTTTCTGCAGAACATGATCATCTGCAATACCAGCTAATTCTCTGACTGTTAACCCTTCCTTTTCCACCAACTGAAATTTCAAATTGTCATCAGCTACAGAATGTAACATTTGGTCCATAACCAGTTTATCAAATATAGCTGTGACTTCCTCATCTTCTATTAATCTATCACTAGGTTGTACCCCCATTCCTAAATTTAAGGCGGTAAGCACTAGGAGTTAATTGATATCTGTGCAAGATAGCATGGATCACTTTATCATAATCCCTTTGTTCTTTCTGGGAAAGTGGATGATAGGCCTGCTGAGCATTTCCAGTAAGATATGGTTCTAAATAATGACTCCATTCACTTTTAGGAATTTGATATCTATCGACCAAATTCTCAAAAGTTTTGATCCAATAGTGAATATCATCCCTACCTGTCAGTTTAGTCATTTCTTTGATCTTAACATGGGATTGACTACCTGCTTGTTTAACCATCATCTTCTCAAGAAGATTAATAAATCTATCATTATCCTCTTTCCTATGCTTTTCCATCTCACTAAGGACAGACTGGAGATAAACATCTGACATACCCTTAAGAGATACTCCAGGCTCTTTCATATCAGGAATCTCTACTAAAGCATCTATATGCTCTTCCTTAGTATTCAAATCAGACAATTCTAAATGATTATGTTCACACAATTGAACAATATAAACTTTAGTATATCTACGCAAAATAGCTTTCTTTTCATCTCTTGACGCCATGAAGACATTTAAAAGAAATCAACTATTATTAGTACGGAATTACCTTCTTTTATTTCTTAGGATAAATGGCTCACTATCTTTTAGCTGCCGCCCAGACGACAGTTCACCAGACCCACATGAGCTATAGCTGCTGGATGCCGCCAAGGCCCCGAATGGGTCTCCCAAGAAATAATGACACGCCAGCAATCCCACTAATAATAAGAGCAAAGCCCCTGGTTGATAATAAGAAAATAATAAGAGTATCACTGCCTCTTAAAATCCCACTCCTGCTCTTCCTCAGAACTAGAACATTTATTTTTCTTAATTGGCAAGCACGGGTGAGTTTATTAAAGATCTTCCGCTTTAACACCTCCCCTGGATGTACCCCATCCCTTAACAATGAGAAATTTACCTTTCTGACTACCTTCTCATCAGACTTCCCTGGCTTGCCTCTTTTCTTGATGGAAGTGCGTGTTATGTCTTTAATGGAATTGACAAAAATAAAACCGGACTGACGGGCTTGAGAGGTAATGAAATGATTGATAATGAGTATATCCAAATCTAGAGATTTTTGCTGGACTTCAAATTGAGCATCAGTAGAATTTAGTAAACTGAGCTTTCCAGTTTGGACATTATGTTGACAGGCAGACTTAATATTGACGGGAAGAATGGTGTTCCAAATGATAAAATAGCCATGTTGTTTGACATAAGAGTTGATATCACTAACAAGATTCTGTACACGTGAAAGTCTATGAGGGTCAGGATTGTATATAATTTCTATGCCATTGGGAGTAGTTCTCTTGTTGACGAAATCACAAATACCAGCAGAAAAAATAATAGTAAATTCCGTTTTTGTATTAGAATGTGTACGACCCCGAAGTTCATGGAACAAAGAATTCAAAGTAGCCCCGCCCCTACACACTTCAACAACGGAATCCTCAGGCGAGAGCCGCGCATTTCCCCGAAAGTAGTCGGCTAATCCCCTCCCCCTAGAATCAGAGAGGAACAGAAAGGTGGACATGGAGGGGCGAGAAAACAACTAGAAATCAGAGAGAACGACAAAAAACACCCGAAGACAGGCCAAAAAGGAAACTAACTAGAAAACAGAGGAAAATCACTTAGCTGAGGTAATGAAATGATTGATAGTGAGTATATCCAAATCTAGATAAACAACAGGAAAAGGAAGTAACAAGAAACAGAGCATGATGGGAGAAAAAACCGGAATCCAAAGGTGTTACCTCAAAAGCACATGGCAGCTCCAAGTGAGTCGGCAGCCGGCGACGTTGGGCGCCATTTATGTAGTGGTGTTCTTGTTCCCACAGATAACGAACTCCAGCAACGGTTTAGAGATGTTTTATTCGCCCCGGCTCGAGAACCAACTGACTAACATGTCCACGAAAACTTGGGACATTAACTACGCGTATGCGCACTAGCTATAACAAAAAAAAACAAAAGAACATGTGACATTTAAGCCGCTGTTAACCCTGCTCTACCAGTTTCGATGAATACAGTCCTGCCGGTAGATGTCGCCATCAGCAGAACACGAAATAATTCACTGGTTTACATGTTAATACTACTATTTGACTCTAGATGTCGCCACAATTCATTACATAGTCTCTCCTAGCCATAATAAATTTAACTCGTCACGAATTCCAGAATATAAGACGGGGGCCAGACTGTTCTAATTGTCACTATCCGCCTTGGTGTCAAGTCTTGGAAGTAAAGAGAATTCAGCGGGAGAACCACGTGTTGACGGAAGAGGCTTAGTGACAGCTGCGTTTGGCATAATCTGCCCATGTTACGGTATCTAGGCATCGGTGATAGGGACCTGTTTGCCGTTAATTATCAGCCGGCCGTGCCAGAACCGTACTTTTTGTTTGTCCGTGAATGCCTGTCTGATTTGTGGCCCGGCTTTCTTCTTCAAATAATAATCTTCCCTGACCAAGTCTTCTACAAAGTGTGCGGCGTTTCCGTCCTCTTGACCTCGTTTCTCTCTTTGTGTTTTTAGTAGTGTGTTTCGTACCGGTCTTTCGTAGAATCTCTCTATAATATGTCTATGGCCCTCAGATTTTTGTTTACCGGTTCTATGAGCGTTTTCAATAGCTTCCAGCCCATTAATTGTTTCAAAATCATCATTCAGGAGTTTTTCGTTAACAACATGCCACAATCTTTTTACAGTCCTCCTGTTTTTGTTCTGGGATCCCAATGAGTCTCAAGTTAAACTCCCGGCTATAAGTTTCCGAGTCCAATAACTTTTCCTTTAATGAAGAAATCTGCTGATTTTTCTCATTGTTTTCTGATTTCAGTTCATTTACTTCAGATTTCAGAGCTTTTTTTTCTGCTTCAATTTTTGCCAATTTAGTCACTGTTTCTTTAATCTCAGCCTGTGTAAATTCAAGACTTTTCACTACAGATTCAACTTTTGAGTTCAGTGAAGCATAATTAGTTTCTGCTTCTAGACCACTTCTAATATGTGAAATCCCTTCACAAAGTGATGTTTTAAAGTCATTCAAAGCAGTCTGCATTACCTCTTGAAGTTGGGTGCACTTAGCATCTACAACGTCCATTATTGAACCACTTGCGTGAGCGGACCCTGGTTCTCGCCCGTCTTTCTGTGAAGGGTTGGACTTTTTCTGCCCTTGTTTTAAATATTTCTCCCTACTTGGTTGCTCCAAAGATGACATATCACTTTTGCTTTTTGACCGTGTAGTAATTTGAGACACCTGTGACATATCCAGTGAGATACTAATTTACTGAGAGGGCACATGAAAGTGTGTCCACTCATTCGGCCATATTGAACCGGAAGTCTCACCTAAACTTGATGTGAAAGGTCTTGATAAACAAATGTCTTTGCTGTCAGCTGAAGACAGGCAAATGTGGACAGAGGCTCTTGGGGCAATGTCAGAGATGTTTGGAATAACCGAGCAGGCGGAGCAAGCCACTCACATGGAAGGGAGACCACTACCTAAGAAATCGGACCAGGCAACCCGTGTGGATTACGGTCAACTATTTCATTCGCCGTGGCGTACTTCAGTTTGGACACCTATTTGAGCACCGCATGTGGCTTATCGGTTGACCACGTCTTAGGGAATGTGCACATGTGCACCTGTATCAACCACTGAGATTCCGAAGTATGAGGGCCCAGCAAGTACTTACTGCATCTACCCACCTGCTGTTAGGTCACCAAGTCTACATCTATATGGTTACATGCCCCCAGCAAATCCAACCCGATTGACGACTTTCTCAGAAGAAGAAATGAAAGGAGAGAAGTCTTATCAGCAGTGGAGACACGAGGTACGCAATCTGATCAGACAGAATCTATATCCAGATCATCACATCGTACTGGCCATCGTCAAGTCGTTGAAGGGACAGGCAGGACAATTCGCGATCCGTTTGGGGGAGGAGGCAACCTCTGCTGAGATAGTCAGGAAGTTAGACAAGATCTATGGAAATGCGTTACCATCTAAGGTCGGCATGGGACAGTTCTTCTCCGCGAAACAACAGAAGGACGAAACTATAGCAGAGTGTAGTTGTAGGCTGGAGAATTTCTTTTCGCGTGGCAACCAGTCGCTTATTTTAGCCACTGCTGGACCAAACATGTAAATGTCAAAGTTCTTCACAGGAATTCGATGGGAGCAGATCCAAAACGAGATTAGTAATAAGGCTGAGAATGCCACATACGAACTTGAGACCGAAGATGGGAATGAACCACGAAAAACATTGCACCGCAATCTGCTTCTTCCGATAGGATATTTGTCTCAGCACACAGCATGACACACAGGATACCAAGAATCAGACAGTTAAACCAACGCCAAAACGTTCAGTTAAAAACGGAAGGGTTGATGATACTCTTAGCTCTGAGGAGGAAGATTCTTAGGAGGAACCTGTTATTTTTTTATGCCACAGCCAAAACCTAGAAGAAAACCGTGTCCCCAGCGATTTCTAAACTCCAACATTGCAGAAAAGCCAAAACCGACCCCAAGACAACATTCAGCAAGTGAGGCAACGGCGGTTTCAAATGATTGTCATGAGCTGACTGATAGGACACCAAAGTCACTAGAAAATGAAGGACCTGAAGTTTCGCGGGATGCTTTGGAGATTGGTGCTGCCACTAATGCAGACGAAACAGTTCATACTGACAAAATCGTGGCAGACCTACCGCGTACTTCAGACCAGTCTGTTCCCAGTATGCCAAGACGTTCAAGCCGTACCAGAAAGACGCTAATGTGGTATGATCCTTGTTCCCATCAACAAACCTGTTACTCACAAAACCAAGAATCCCAAGAGAATTCTGTCATTCAAAACCGAATAGTCAATCTAAAGAAGCTAATAGACGCCCTTTCTCCTTTAATGTCATTACATTATATGACATGTATTTACTTAGGTTTCAGCGAAAAACATTAAAGAATAGAACAATTTATGTAAGCTAGGCCCTATGGTGTATATATTTTATTGATATATTCATATCACATGCGTTATATTATGAAATACCTTGGAGAGATATGATAAACATATGATAATTTTTTACTAAACAGCGTGAGCGTACTTAACCACATAATGTTTAAATCGCAGAAGTACTGGTATAATTTATGATATCATCATTCATATGTCAAATGGTCATGGTACACTGTCGTATGCTTTTGAAGACCTAGGATTATTTTATATTGTAATGTATTTGTAATGTGTACATATCATTATATGCAGGCAACTATCATGTAAGTGATGTTATAAATTAGTAACTTGCTGATGAAATTGCCTGGGTTAGTTGATGCTGTCTCCTTCGAATTGATGTATACACATACATGTATCATATATTGTTGCGTGTAATACATAGTTAAGTGATACGTAATCCTCTGATCCCAACGACACATAGACTACAAGAACAATAGGCATTACAAGACCATAGAACAAATCCTGTAAGTCAGTAACACCCATCAGGAAACTACTACCAGGCTTCATTTACACCTGAAGAAGGGGGCTGAACCCCCGAAAGCTTGTGTCAAGAGTGACAACACCAGGTAGTCTACATAAAGGTATCATATATCTACTTCACTTGCTCATATATACAGACTAGCACGGCAATTCAAACCTTATATAGTGTGTCAATGTTAATTCAGTAGAGTAAGTCAGTCAATATATTGTCATAATAACGGTAATATTATTATACACGTACTATTTCGCTAAATGTGGTCCAAAAGGTAAAATATTCTATGACCAAATGTGGTCGTCTGTAATATCGTATACATTAGAGTATGTCAGTCCTTATATTTTCATTATACTGGTAATATCATCATAGATATTATTACACGCTTATTTTGCTAAATATGGTCAGAAAGTTTGATTTATAAACCAAAGGTGGATATCCGATCAGCTATAATGTTCTCAAAGTGTAAACACATTGTAAGTGCCGCACATTATGTTAGCGAAAATTAACTGTAAATTCTGAAAACTGAGTATGTTGTGTGTGTATTTCCTATTGTACATTTGTCGCCGTTTTAATTGTATATATGACTTGGCAGGCAACTATTGAACTGGAGAGTTCAATGTCATGTGTTTCTCTCTTTCAAGCGCATTAAACCTGTATAGCACATTCTGTGTTGTGCTTCGGATGGTGTTTGTGACTGAAAGACGTGATCTGTATGTACGGCTCACTTTCCCTAGCAATTGTTCTTAACCAACCCCGGTGTGACAACTACTGTTACATAATATATATATATATATATATATATATATATATATATATATATATATATATATATATATATATATATATATATATTGAGTGACGTTTTACAAAAGTACTAAAATATATTACGACACAAGAGTTAAAATTTAATCGAAAAGAAACATTTTCAATTTTCGTATAAAGTAAGCAATATTTCGCTTCATTTAACATCTTTAGGAAGTTAATTGAAAAGAGAACATCCAGATGTTGAAAATGCCAAATCAGCAAATATTATGTTAGCATTCCTTTTCCTTGACTTTCCCTGGACTTTAAGCTGGATTTCTATGAAAAAACTAACCAACCAAATTCATTTTCTTCTCAAAAACGTTATTCTACTGCAAACATAAATTTTATTTGAAACATTGTAACTGAAAAGCAAAGCAAAATGAAACTAGAAAGTTGGAATTAACAATGTTATATTCAAAGAACCATACACTCTGTTATTAAAACATTTATCATGTGTATAAGATTATCGCACAATAACAACAAATGACTTTGTACTTTGTTACCTGTGCAAATTCATGTCCTTGTGTAAAATTATATATTAGTTGTGTATTACTCCCGAGTAACAAGTGGCCTTTCATAAATGGTTGGTGCTACATGTTAACATTTTGTCTATCCATGTTATGCATCATCAACTTACATGTGTTTACAAAAGAACAAATGGAAATAAGATTTTACCTACAGATACAACACTACTTAATTGAAAGTAAAATAGAAATGAAGTATGAAATTATTGAATGCTACCTAATGAGATGTAAAAGCTATCCTACCTGATAATTAACTATATTCATCATAGCCATTAAATATTCCCTGACTTACATAATCATCATAAAATTCCTTGACTTTTTATGAAATTTCCTGACTTTTCCCTGTCCTTGAAAACATAATATTTTCCCTGACCGCTGGCAACCCTGTACGCAGTTAGAGCCCCGCATTTTCAACAAGTATACTATCAGACAACACCTACCATGTTTTTTTTTAATTATAGGTTACTACGATATCAGTGCAACAGGATAGGTGAGCGCTGCACATTTCCAAGTTAGGGTTACCTGCTCAATATAATTGCCTACTGAGTGGTGCTCAGTGGTGCCATCACCACCGCGCCCCATGCTTCAGACCGTTTCCACATCAATCCCAACACATTGGCTTTTGGAATCCATAAATTAGCAAATAAAGACCAGAATCGGATTCTGCGACCCAAAAAACCCTGAAAATGTTGTATTATTTTTATACCATTTAATTAATTAAGCTTGGTGGATTCTAGGACTTCTTGTGGCCATTTTTGGATATTCCCAAATTTTACTACTTTCTCCCAGTAGAATGTTTAAGGACTTTTCATATGTTCAGAAGCATATCTTTAGGGGTACAAAACAAATGGGATAGCTTATGTTGCAATTCATGAGAGGTCATGTTACAACATGACTGTACCTCGAGGACGCAGGCGGGCTCCCACAGACGCCATTTGCTTCAATGGTTGATAAAAAAGCAGATGCATGAAGAGCTGCATAAACCGGTATAGTGAAGACTATGAAGAAGATAGATTTACATTATTTTATATGATAGTATCATCTATATGTTTATAAAGTCAACTTCACCAGACAGCATGATCCTGTATTCCACTTTCAAAGAAAGAAAAAGAAAACATTAAAATATATCGAATGTTTCCGAATACTCTTTGAAACACGTTTTTAGTTTGGATACTGTATGCGTTCTCTGAGGGGTATATAAAGTCAAACTTACAATACCGATCGGCCTTGAGGTCCTGGATTGTTATGGACGTATTTCTCTGTATCAAGTTTAATACACTTTACTTTAAATCCCAGAACAAAACCATTTATTTTCATCGTCGCTGAAGTAGTCGCAATACAAATAATCCCTATTGAAAAATTAAGATATTGTTATTTAAAACTGACCTAGAATGTAGATTGCTTCACCTATAATTATGACCTGAAGACCTTTAAATCAACATCAAAATAGTTATTATTACTCTGAGAATCAATTTATTTGTAGCTATGGTGCTATTCATGTAATTACACCGTGCACACATTGTATTTCCCCGAGCGATACATTCCTTTGTACATCTAGAAGTGTTTAAACACCATAGGAATGAAACTTTAAGAGTATGTCACCACCTGCAAGAAAGATATTTACCATTTTGAATTCGAGAACTAACTTAAATTTTCTTTCCTTCAAATAAAATGATTCAAATGATCTGCAGCATCTAAAATAACGTTAAATTTAATATCCCCAACAATATAGCATAAAAATGATAAAATTTATATATATTAACTTATAAAACAAAGTTACATTCCGTCAATGGGCTCAAGAGACCTTACCGTTAATAGCATATTCTGGTCTGCTTGAGTTCTTATTTTTGAGGGTCACATTAAAACCGAAAATGCAGATGCATTATTTTTAGAGGCTTCATGCATGTAGAGGTCAAGATCGAAGTCAGGATATCAGCCCTGAGCCCGTCCTGCCCTTCTCGGTCCACCAGGGAAACCAGAGGAAGGATCGGCATTCTAAATGCCAAAGACACTTATTCAGTGGCTAAGAGGCTGCTTGGGGACATTGGCAGTCATAGAATTCCAACGTGGGAATTACAATGTATGAGCTAGAATGTGCTGCAGGATTATTACTAGAAAGGAGGCACACCAATAAGGACAGGGTCGGTTTGAAGGTTGCTCTCCCGGTCATGTGCACCGAAGAACCAACAGTTTCAAGATGAAATCAGGTGTACATACATTGTCACTGAAATTCCGCCATCGTCAGATGCTGTCTGGAGGTGTGTAATAGGAGCCAGATACACACTAGTTAAAATGCGGTGCAATATATTGCGCCACACATTTCTTGAAGCATCGATTGCCAAATTTTCTTGAAACATGGCCGACCGGCAGTTAAACCAAAGCTCTCCTAAACAATACCGTGGAAATGTCCGTCCGCCTTCACTCATTAATGCCGGGTGCCTGCCCATAGATCAGCCCGTTGATTGTGTGACTAGGGCTTCCGAAACGGTATAATTAACTGTTTTATATCATCTCTGTTTCCTTCATCCTACCAAAACCAAATAATGCACATATATCCAACTTGATAATGCACTTCTTTACTGCGATGTATATGTGTGTGTATGTGTGTGTGTGTCATGACTATGAAATCGTGATCCCAAACCGTAATGAATTAACGGCTAATAAGCCAGACCTGTAATGAATGAATGGTTTATAGGCACGAGTCCTAGTGAATGAACGAGTCATATATCAGAGCTGTAGAGACTTAACTAGACACAAGACGTTTTGTATTTTGATAAGCCGGTGTAATCGCGAAAGTTCAAAATGCATATTACCACAGGACTTCATTGCGAGGTAACCTATCACACATAATTTAATAATGTATTCAGTAGCTACAGAGAAAACCATGTTGACCCCTAATCATGGTAGGCTCTCATGAGTCACTGTTCTAACCTCGTCAGAAGGTATGTGCGAGATAGATATTTTGAAACGTAACTAGGGCTATCGAAGTACAGCCACCATGTTGTATAATATCTTCTAAATGATTAAAGGGACATAATCAGGAGCTTAATAATGGCTAGTCTTTCACACTATCAGTTCAGTTTTGCTTTATACATATGTTTCCCAGCAAAACCATCCCAGCACACGCTCTTATTTCCTCGCATACGGCTGTTTAAGACCATGTTATGGCTCTGCTTGTTAGTAAACATAAACCGGTTACCATAGCAAGGCTGCCTGACCGGAGGCCCGAATAAGAGGGATAATTTAACACGCTGTTTCAGCCAGCAGAAACATGTATTGCATTTTTTTGGGCCAAGTCATTCCGGGCATCTCCTGATTGACACGTGTTCGACGATAGACACGGCCCAACGCGATGTTTTTCATCACCTTTCATCGCGCCCGGTCCACTGGTTTTAACATTTGTTTACAGGAGAAAGGAAACGGTTTCAGGGCAATATTTTGGCAGGTAAAGATTTATTTTAAAGGGAAGAAGCTATTTTTCGTGTTAACTCAACATGCTTTATAGGATTGGGCGCCTTTAAGACATGTTACCTCTGTTGTGTTATGACGGCATATAGCCGTGTATGCCGGATATCCCGGGGAACTATTTCAGTAATCATATAATACGTGACACCGGATGGGGGCCACTCAGTTCAGTTCATATCATGTTGCATAATAATGTAAAGTGCTGCGAATAAAATTTGTTACTCAAGTGATTAACTACAGAACAACCTCAGGTGTATAAGCGAAAACCAAATATGGTAATGAATGTTGATGTCGGGATCTCAAAGAAACAACGGCTATATTATATATGTTTTTATAATAGTTAAAGAAATGTTACTTCACGATATGCTCATTACAAGAGAATATGTTATTTGAACGACATACATAACGTCTAACGATGATACGTGTTGATATACGCAATACGCATCTGTATAGATCTAATACTAGCAAGTACGATATAATATTTGTCTCCAGGGTTTATTTTAGCCATGTTGGCCGACTGGTCTGGTGTCGTGGTGGACGTGACGACAGATGATAGTCCGCCGTGTAGTGTCGTGATGGACTCGATAAGTGCACCACCCTTAGGACAACCAAGAAGACAGAAACATCATAGGCGAGGACATACTAATTTTGTTTCTAAGTCGCTTCAGACTTAAAGCCTGGGTGAGCCCCGCCCAATCTCCACCTTGGTTGTTGCTTTGCATCAGACACAGATAAACATGTTCAGTAATACTAGAAATACGCATCCCAAGCAATCACTGGATGAAAGAAACTAAACAATGAAGGCGGATTTGCCATGGAGTGAAGTGTACCTTTGAAAATTGGTTTAAGGTAAAAAATAAATGCCAAAGAAAGAGTTGAAAAATATAATTCCAGACTTGTTTTATCAATTTATTTATTTTACATGGATTGTATAATAGTTATAATCACTGATGTTAGAGAATCTCCATGGCACAGATCAAGGCGTTCGAAAGTAGAGGAGAAAAGAGGACCATGAGAAGAACCGCAAGTACAACCCTCTGTCACAACCAATCCGGGTATCGGACCCGACTCACTGTGGCAGGCAATGGGCTGAACTGTGCTCAGTATCACAGGGGAAAAGTTGTGTTTTAAACTCGCTGTGTCTCTGGATTAAGACATTTATCTTTAGTGTTACAATTTCACAGAAAATGAAAGAATATAGTTTTAAAACAATACTGATTTTCTGCAAAAAGGTGACAAAATGCTGATAAAGTTTGTTTGGATACATTCTTCTTTCCCTTGAAATGTTATATATTTTAAGGCAGAATAGTAATTTCTTGCAGGATAATAATTTTGACTGTCACACATCGAACACTCACATACGTCCAACCTGCTGTCCAGTAAAGGTGATATTACCAGACAGACCACACGTATAAACAAAGACATTATTGACCCGTTGAATTAATGACAACTTTACAATCGGAAATGTACCCACTTTGTTAAGAGTTACAGTATACCACTGCTAGCTCTGGCAATTTACAGGCTTAATTTCAAAATCACTTATGCAAATACACCACGTAATATACATAACGAAATGGAAGATATACACTACGCATGGGCTCAAAGCTGAAAGACCAACATGTCTATACATTAAAAAAGTGACCGTGGTTTATTATCCTGTCCACAAGAAAGACCTCCTGTTTGACAGGTATGTTCAGCTTCAAGCATTGCTAATAAAATAAAAAAAGTGATGAGTAATTATATTTTATTCAGAAAATGAATATCGCGTTAATGTGATTTATATATATATATATATACACGTCAAAATATACTTAAGCAAGCCTTGCATATACGAATGGACTGCTCAATTGTTTTTTTAGTAAGTGGTTAATGTGCAGGAGTCCCTGCAGCTACGTATGATTATACACTCTATACACAAATGTGCATATTCCTATTGATTAATGTTCAATACATCTATGTACATTGACTATTTGACCATTGTAAACCATTACTGTCCCAGTCAATGCATGTTTTGCAACCAGGAAGTGCAGATATGTACATACACTTACAGACCCGCTGAATTATATATGATTGCCGCAAAATACAAGATGGTTTTACATGGCTGTATGTGCATTATTTCTCTCTGGACAGAGTATAGATGTTACCGGTGCTTCGTACCTGCCAGAATGGTCAATTGAGATAACAGGCCTTTCAACATACAAAGTAATGTGAACACTGGTATGTTTCAACAATAGGCAATATTTTTATTTCTTTCCTTTCTAAGAGTAACAGATCGTTTCGGGCTATAAACTCAATTGACCCTTCAGGGGCCGGTGACGCAACAGACTTAGGAAAATGTAAAAAAAGAACAACTTTTGCTTCATCGTCGACGGCTACTGCAAGCCTTGTTAATGACGAACAATGCCGCAGCACGGACTTCTCTCTGGCGCTTGTTTATTTTATTTACAGGAATAACTTATGCCAGGAGATCATAAAAAATAAGAATGTATTAAACATAATATATGAGTTCATATAAACGAATTTTGAAGGCACTATTCCAGATATTTTAATACCTCCATCTTCCATCTTTTATATAAAGACCATATACGAGACGCACGGGATTTCTTTATAACAAAGTGACAGATCATTTACTACACAGAATATACATATCTAACCCAGTCCAGACTAAAATCTTTCTAAGGTATATTTTCACTCCAACTAAAGTTCACAAGACTTTGTTGTTGTTACTAAATCTGTAAAGTTTACTTGAATTAACGGTTTTAAAAGTAGTGGGATAATTCCTAAAATTAGAATGTTTACTTCTTGAATAAACCCTTTAAATAAATACGTATTATATATTATTAAATGCATCTTTAAGTAAATGAAAATGGTCGTATATCTCGAATATCTTTTTAAGTAGCTTCTAGTATTATTAAAAGTAAAACTATATTAAACATAAGATAGTGTCAGAGCTGTAGGATTTTAGTTGTTGCACTAATCAAGAAAGAATTCGAGAACAAAGCCTATGGATGGGAATATGATGTATATTGTAATGAGTAGGTCAATGAACTGTAGATGGGAATGTCTGTTGATTGTGGCCGGAGTTTACATTTTGATAAGATTAATAATTTCATACCGAATCTCGCTTCCTCTTTCAATTTTTACATCAACAGGCCTCATAATACCCAGGGAACTTAACCCGTAGTAGGACATTTGAGCGAAGATCTGAGTCTAAATTAGTTTTGTTTTTGTGTGTCTGTATGCGATCGAAATGGGTCTTTCAACGTCGAAATTCCTCTGCCCTATCCATCCGGTGGTGCAACAGCCTCAAACATTTTTATACAATCAACTATATATTAATGGCCTCACTGGTGTAATGCAGGCCACATGTGGCATCATATCGATCAGCGTACGTCTGTAATGGTCCTCCTAGATTTTCGTAAGATTCAGCCGCTGAAATCAGACTTTGCACCCGTACAACTCAAAACGAACACACACTTGACCAATGGTACCGATGCACTTGTAGGACTCAATCCACACGCGAAGATATCGTGCCTTGATGGGAACTGGCAGGGCAACCTTTACAACGCTTGTAGCATTCACATTACCGTCAAACACCTGAAATAATGCGCAACTTATGCCCGATGCATGACTTGATTTAACATATTTTAACATTTATTTCATATTAGTGGTATGAGTGGTTAATAAATTCCTTTTACTTGCTGGTGTTACATGTTCACAAATTAATTGGGTCTGGAGCAGAAATTATTATATAACAATGCAGAGCTACATTGTATACGGGAAATAAATATAAAAGCATTTTTTACCCTTTTATTCAGTTTGGCACATCTTATGTGTGCCATCAGTGTTACTTTCTGTTGCAATATTAATCCATTTATCCCAGAACTGCCAGGTTTTCCAAATTTCCTTGCTTCAGAAGAGCGACATATCTTTTCCTCATTTAGTAATACTTGTACATATTTTATATATACATACATAAATACATATCAATATTATCGCGAGGGCTGATGTATTCATAAAAGTGTTGCTTATTTTTTAGACTGTAAAAGTGTCATAACCTTTTTCTCTCCATTGATAAGGTAGGTGTTCCACTTCATTCCGTCATCACCATAACCAAGACTGAAACTTTGGACCCAGTATTTGCGGGGTGAATGTTCCACACCCTACAATGTATAAATGAAACTCTTTACAACAGACAGTAAATGGTAGCAAGATCAGCTTACACGACCAGTACCATCGTCAAGCAGGCAGGTTCAGAGGGACCATTTATTTGTTGGTGAGGGACTTTTGCATCATATGAAACATTTGCTTCCAAGAAGCCACTGACTACTGTATACTACTTTATAATCAATATTTTCTGTTCACTACGTCGTCAAAGTAGCAGTGGAGGAGGTACAATCTTAACTTGACAGTAGTTTTTTTTCCTACCTGCATATATGTGGCGTAGGTATCCAGGATATTGGACCCCCCACTTCAAAGGTCTCAGAGTAAAATCTAGAGCCTCCATCCCACCCCGTATAAAATCATATAATGTGTTCGTGATAAGGAAACGAATATACATTGGGACAGAATCATTATAGTATCATGGAATTAAGCAAAACATTGAAAGTGAAAACAATTAGTGAATGATACAATACACTAATGGGGCTGTCCCACTAAGGCGACTCTACAGTCGACTACAGGTGATCAGATTGTCGCCTCTTGGTCGCCGAAAATTAGGGGACTGGACCTCCGCTACGACAATAGTCTACGACAAGCTACAACAGGTTGACGACTGTCTGACGACAAGCTACGACAAGCGCCGACAAACAGCGACACAATCGCCGCGACAAAGGACAATCACCTACGACAACGTACGACTTCAATGGCGACAACCTACGACCGCATCTACGCCTATAGAAGACATGCTTCGCACACTGGCGTCAAAAAAGCTGTCGCCTGAGAATTTTGAATATGTTGAAAATTCAGCGGGGACAGGTGAGAGGTCACCCGTCTTTTGGCGACTTCGGGCAACTAAGAGTCTCCTAAATGGAACAGCCCCATAAGTTTATCCTTTGGGCACCGAGCCCATTTTGGCTTGGCGAATTTCAAGTTTGCCTGAGGCATCTTCTACGGCTTTCACTGCGTAAAAACCCCTTCACACTCAGCCACTTTCCACCTCGTCCTCCAAAAATCTTTTAGACGCAGTTAGAACCTACGATAATGTAGTCTGAACGTAGTAGAAACTGGTAATTATGTGGTATAGTCTCCATGGACGTGGGAACCAGGGCCGACATTTGGATATGATCAGGATGTTGTGGCACTTAGGGCGTGATTAAAAAGGCTGAGTGAGGGGACAGTAAGAAGTTAATCAAGAATGCAGTCATGAGAGTATTGACGTTGGAATGATGTCATACAAAACTTATAGGAACTTCACTGGCGTTGAAGAAGATGACGCATACAGTCGATTGCAAAGCATTCTCACCGCGTTGTCACTGTCTTTGTCTCCGCATTTCAGTGATCTCTCCACGTTTTTGCTATGACGACGGTACGTCTACGCCACGTGATAGAATATTGCTTTACAATTTATATGTTTATTCTCTTCATTCCACGTCTATGGCACTCTTGTCACACTCAGAGTATATATACTGGATCCAGTTCCTCAAGTATGGGTATGAACACACAGCATAAGAAATTCTTCTGCAAATTGCTCTGCTTCATGAAAGATCTTTACTTGATGCAATAGTACCTGTATTTATGTCGGTGAGAAGTAACAGAAAAGAAGAGAACCTCTCTCGGATTCCTTGCAGTTGCGTCATAGTTGTAGTTGTAATTGATTATCTTAAATACAAGGTTATCAGGAGGAAAAAGAGACGAGTCGATTCTGGATTCAAAACTAATATAGGCTTCACAGACGTCCTACCGTTCCGCCATTAAACAAACTTCAATGGTCCGCTTTAATATGCAAGTCTTTACATATACCCTCTTTTGAGAAGGCTGTTTTAGTATCCTGTAGTATCGAAACTTAATTTAAGGACCGCTTCCTGAGCGCATTTTATTTGGGTTATGCTCCCCGGATGTGTGATGTGGATAACACAGTAGTTCATACAGCAGTCCTACGAGTTGTGTCTATATTATAGTTCTGACTGCAGGTGGTTTTGATTTTGGAGCAAGGTTATTTAAATAATTACATCAGGAGTCGCACTTTGGGTGACCTGAGTGGTGGTTTGTACAACTCAGACCACCTCCGCATCATCATGGACGAGCCCCGATACCATATGTTTTGTCTACAAACCTTAAGCCTAAGTTTATTTTTATCAGATGAAAATGGATAACGGTCGATTTCTGATTCGAACCCATGCTGGTGGCGTTCAAATCCAGTTAGGTCCGCCTTTACAGGTGTTATGTCATGTTCCAATGAATAAATAATCCAGATGGTGTATATGTCTGTATTTATTTTATCTGACACAGGATACATATAAGCACTTGTAAACACGATTGTCCAGTCGGATGGTGTAGCAAAGACTGCCCCTACAGTACAGGGTCGATGACTCACTGTAAAAGATACACATGTTGTATATCCATGAGGTCAAATTGTTACATCTCCCTTCTTTGAAAACTAAAATAAAAAGGGCGTCATCTCGTTATAAAATGTTCACTGAAAAGTCTATATATATATATATATATATATATATATATATATATATATATATATATATATATATATATGCTAGAACTAACCAAACATAGGTCCTGTTGTTTCAAAGTCACACAAATACAAAGGGTCTGTATCAAACAGGCTTAACCAGATCCACCTCATGTTGATCTTGTAATATTTTACTAGGATTTCACTAAATGAATGCTAATTTCTAATTGACTGTAAAACAAATATACAGTCTATCAAACACTAATATGATAATGAATAGCACATATTAACAGCCACTTCCGGTTCATAAAAAAAGTAATAAAATATCAGTCTATGCTGAGTAGTTAGGCAGATGACGAAAAACTTGCAAAACTTGAATAACTGGGTAAACCGGTTAATACGGTCTAAATGGCCGAAACAGCAAGTATAAAGGCGATTCGTCTCAAAACAATGTCGTTCACAAGATCGAGTTCGGCTCTCGAATGGCATGCCTGGGTCTCCGTTGCTGGGATCTGTAGAGGGAATGTGGGTTGCTTCTGCCTTTGCGGCTGTGGATGCTGTAGCTCGGGATGTACGGTGGCGGCCTCTCGCGGCTCTGCTTGGCTTGGTGTGGCATTGCGTCTGTTGGCTCAGAGAACGTGCTTAAGGAGCGCACAGGGCTGAGGTCTTGACAGCAGCAACCTGTAGCTGCTCGACGAGCGTAAACTTCAACAGTCAGTCAGCTGAGTAGTAAGTGAAGATTGCAGCCTTATTGGTCGGCTTATTTCAGATGATCTGATATTTCACGGAACTACTCTTCAAAAGTCATGTATGAATATAAGAACATTATTAACATTACAAATAAAATTGGTGGCTTCACCATTCTGCCAATCTTTGTTAAATATCGTGCACTGTTAGAGGGTTTATTACTGCCCTGTGTATTCTGTACGGTGTCCTCACTTTTTGAGTCTGTCTGTATCATCAATAGTGTTTTGTTTGAAGTTTACTCCAGTTTCTCTTATGTGTCTTCTGTTCCTTCGGTATTTTACTCCTGATTTTTGCACTATGTATGATCTTGGTTCGGCACTGGACTGAGTAATATTTGCCGATTCCAATTTCTTGAAACTGGATCTTGTATTCTTACTGACTGTCCACTTGCCAATTTTGGCAGTTCTCTGCTTCGTGAATTTTACTGCATATCTTGTTGCCGTCTGTGATCTTTAAGTTTTTGTGACATTTTCTCATCTTTTTCTTGAGTGCTAATGAAGGGCAAGTTTGATCTTATCTTCCTGTTGAACATTAGTTCTGCTGGAGATGGCAGCCCAGAAGCAATTGGTGTAGTTCTCACACATAGCTATGCCATTGCAGGATCTTCCTTTGTTTTTATTTTTTTTAGTGTTCTTTTCATGACAGCTACATGCCTTTCACTTTTGCAATTTGCCTGAGGGAAATGTGGACTGCTTGTTTTATGCACAGAATCAAACATTTCAACAAAGCGTTTGAAGTCATAGGATGTGTATTGCGGTCCGTTATCAGTGAATAGTTTTTTTCTGGAATTCCAAATTCAGAGAAAACCGCTTTCATTGCATAGATTACAGCAGTTGTTGCTGTTGTGTTTAGTTTCCTTATCATGGGATATGAGCTGTAATAATCTATTAGAAGCAGGTAGTTTTCATTATGCCAGTGAAATAAGTCAGAACCAACTATTTTCCATGGCCTTTCTGCCTCAATGTGAATCATTGGTTGTTTCTGTTGTGCGCGTTGGTGGCGCTGACAAGTGTCACATGTTTTGACTAATCTTTCAATATCTGCATTGATATCTGCATCTCTGAAATTCCAGTATTTTCTTGATGTTTATGGGCAGTCCTTTCTGTGAATTGGGCCACCCATTCATGACTTTTTTCATGAGTGTTCTCAAGATTTCATCCTCTGCTGTCATGTCCTTGATTTGGTCGGTGTTGAGTTACATTTGTTACATAATGTACAGTTATGTCCATGTCTTGCATTTCCTTTGGTTCGTCTCCCATTTTCAGTCTGGACAGTGCGTCAGCGATTGGTATCTCTCTACCTGGAACACATTTTACTTCACAATCATACCTCTGAACTCTCAGTAGCATTCTCATTAGTCTGGATGGTGTGCTTGTGAGGTTTCGTTGCAATGCTTTCAAGTGGTCTGTGGTCGGATTCTATTATACATGTCGGCCATACACCTAATGATGGAATCTCTGTAGGCCAAACACTATAGCAAGCATCTCCCTATCAATGTTGCAGTTATTTGACTCTGTGTTTGGTAGACTTTTGCTTGCATACGCAACAGACCTTCCATCTTGTAGTAGTGCTGCCCCAACACCTTTCTTGCTGGCGTCAGTTTGTAAAGCTAGTGGCTTCTTTGGGTCGAAATATGCCAACACTTGTGTGGAACCAAGGGCTTATTTCAGTTTATCAAAGAATTTTCGATGTTCAGGTGCCCATCAAGTCTACACCTTTCTTTGTCAGGTCTCTAAGGGGTGCTCTTAGCAGGGACAAGATTTGGACGAATCGACTGAAAAAATTCGCGTTTCCCAGAAGTGGTTGTACCTCACTGATGTTTTGGGGTGGTTTCATTCTTTTGATATAGTCAACTTTGATATGCCAATACACCTTTGTCAGATATGTAGTGCCCAAAGAATTTTATCTTGTTCTGCTTTACTGTACATTTCTCTGGGTTAAGTCTGAGTCCGACCTGTTGTGTACGCTGTAACACATATAAAGGTTTCTGGCATGGTCTTCTTCAGTCTTTCAAAACACAACTATGTCATCAGCAATTCCAATAACACCATGCAGATTGTCGAATGTCTGATCGATTGTCTTTTGGAAAATGTCCTGAGCTGAAACTAGGCCAAAGGGAGGTCTTTCGAAGCAGTACCGTCCGTATGGAGTATTGAATGTCGTCAGCAATTAAGAGTCTTCATCGCGTTTAATGTTCCTGTATTCAGATCTAGCATCTAGTATGCTGAATATCTTTGCACCTGCGAGTTTTTGGAGTACATCGTCAAGGGTCGGTGTGTAGTGGTGTTCTCGTCTGACCCAATTGTTTAGATCACGGGAATCTAAGCATATCCTGAGATCGCCATTTGGCTTTTTGACATATACCAAGGAGATTAAAGACTGGAGTATCAAGTGAGAGTCCGGCCGTGTCGAATGATGCTGACGGGGGTAAAAAAACTCGCTGCTCAAAGGCACACAGATATGCTGCTGATAAGCCCGGCGCTAATTGATACAGCGCGAGAGACCCCCCCTTCGGCGTGACTTCGTAACATCTCGGTAATTCCCGGCTGCGGTAAACATGGGCAATAATACGAGAACAACGCCGTCAGTGACAGAGCGGGCGATGGCTCACTGTTATCCATCAAAATGAAGTCATCCGTTCATAAACCTCAAAATATTTAGTTATCGACGGAATGCTTTAATACAAGGCTAATTATTAATATGTGTCAGAAGTTTGGGAACTGATGTAAATTTTAATAATTCCGAAGTTATTCAGGGAAAGTAAGGTTTACTTTTACCAGTCGTCCGTCATTAATCACGGCAGAAGTTGATGCAGATGCTCGCATCTGTCCAAAATCGATCCAGTGATTTCTCAACACGAGACTTCTCTTGATATATTTGTAACGCATATTTCTTGACAAAACAAACCATTTTTGTATTCATAATTCTGGTCAATGTCATTCCAGTGATATGCCGCTCAGTTACTGGATATATCGCTCTCCGCTTCAGCGAGCTACAGCGGACCACGTAGGTAACATCTAGCAGACTCGCTTTATCAAAGGCCGTGCCGCCGCTGCGCCTGACCGCTGCACAAAAGGCGCACAATAGAGTTAATGTGCTTATCAGGTTTTAATTGCAATTAGCGCACGACTGACACTCGAGACTTCTGACAGTTGATACTCCAGTCTGTAATCTCCTTGCATATACTAAGCTTTTGACCCAGTCAGTTGGTCCATCAACCTTTCCAATTATGTCCAAGTCTGTCATTTAGTTATTTCCATAAAGTCTTTTTCGGGATCACCACAAATACCGTCAAGGTTGTTTTTGAGTTGTCTGCGCTGTCATTTTGTACCACAAATAGTTGGCCTTGTTCGTGGCATGTTCTACAGTCTCGTTCGTCTTAGTCCGAGTTCTACGCATGATCTGAGGCCTAAGATTGCTGGACCTTCAGCCTCAGTTACATGAAAATCAATGGCGAGTGTCTTGTCTTGGTGTGAGCATTGAAGTTCACATCGTCCATGTTGTTTTATTTGTGTCCCGCCATAGGCGAGAAGCTTGACCTTTGGTGTTTGTACCCCAGCAGGTTGCCCGTTGCTTGTCAGTTGGTTTGGAAATAGCACTTTATGCAGTCTTGCTGGCGTGATGTTTGTCTGTGCCCCAGTATCGAGTTTACATCTCACAGCATAGGTTCCTTTTTCTGTATTAATGTCGATATTTGCAAGTACCTGATCACGAGGCCCCCCTTTGAATATGGTCTGTATTGTAATACCTTGCAATGTCAGTGAGCTAGAGCATTATTCATTATTCCCAATGTGCTCAACATCAATAGTGTCAAAAACAAATTCCTTAAAGTATTCATCAATCTGTTCAGTGTCGTCTTATTCATTGGCAATTTCATGCATCCTCCTGTCAGAAGAACGTGGCCGTCTTTGTGTCTGTCCATACTGTCTAGGTCTAGATTGTGACCCCTGTCTGTCGGTTTGTTACCTCATTCTATAATTGGGTTTGCTGATGTTTTTTGATAAACACATTTTGCCCCAGTGACCTAATTTACCAGTCTTCACATGGGGATCTTGCTGCTGGGCACCTAGCCCCACGTGGATGTCCTTGTCCACGATTACAGCACTGTCCTGTCTTGTGTGGTGCTGGTTTGTCTAAAAAATGTTTTGTGGATTGACTATTGTCCCGTCTGCTTTGAATCAGATGTACCTTTTTTGTGTACTTAACATCATCTATTTGTGTTTGTGTAGCCTCATATGAGCTGACTATACCCAATGCACTGTCAAGTGTAAGCTATTCGTCTTTAGAAATTAATTTTCTTTGTACATCGTTATTGCTGACCCCAGCTATTAGACCGCCTAAAAGTTGCTCTTCAGTGTCTGTGTAAAGGCAGTCATCAGCTAGAATTATAGCTTTCGTTATGAAAGCATCAATTGTCTCAACAGCCTCTTGTTTTAAAGCACGTAACTGAAACCTGGCAACTCAAAAATTTGATTTTGGCTTTACATAGTCCCAAAACCATTTCCAGTGCATGTCTAGTTTCTTTTGCTGTGAATCTGTAAGTTTCCAACTATTTCTGATGTCTCGGCCTTCCTCGCCTACCCATAACATTAGATACTGTACTTTAACAAGTTCTGACTTCTCTGCAAGTGGTCCATTGATTATAAATTCAAATGTTTGTTTAAACTTTCTGAATTCTTCTGCAAGGTTAGGTGATTTCCAGTCTAATGATGGTATGGGTACACCTGAAAGCTCAGCCATTGGGACTCAAGTAAATGTTTCAAGTACTAACAGTTACATGCCAGATACAATTTCCTGTGATTAAAAAAGTTATATAGTCCTTTACCTCTTGTAATCCAAAATACAAAGTTCAATGAATATAGTTCACAGCAACTGAAGATAGGTAATCCAAGGAAGATTGGTCCATGAATGTATTCACAATAGCTGTATATTTCGTTGTTCCTTTATTCAAGGAAACAGGGGCTTGTCTCACATGCTGGTCTAATGTTCTTGATCCTGTGTTATTGTTGATGTGGATGGGTTAAAGTTCTTGACCTGTCACACTTGTTGTTAGTTGCTACCCCTTGTCCCTGTTTGTCAGGAGAGGGAAGCGGGGAGTTTGACCTTCAGGTCAGCTTAGCTGTGTCTGGAACAGGATTGCAGGAGGCTGGTGTCACTGACTGGTAAGTAATTTTAGGAATGTCTACTATTGGCTGTGCTTTGTCACAGAGCATGTGGCCTGATAAAATTGACCAACCTGAAATAGTTTGGTCTTTCATTTACTTGAAAAGTTTACAGATTGTATGTTTGGCGTACATTTAAATGTAGAAAGTATTTCGGAACATACATACAAATCTGCTGTTGTCTCTTAGTTTTGACTTCTGGTACCCAGCCATAATGTATTTAATCCTTTGCCTTCCAGTCTACTGAATATTCTCTTATTACTCTGTCAATAGGATCAATAATCTGTGCTGAACCACGTTTTATGGTGACTAGCAATTCTGACATCAGGTTATGTTATGTTCCAATGAATAAATAATCCAGATGGTGTATATGTCTGTATTTGTTATATCTGACACCGGATACATATAAGCACTTGTACACACGACTGTCCAGTCGGACGGTGTAGCATAGACTGCCCCTACAGTACTGGGTCAGTGACTCATTGTAACAGATACACATGCATGAGGTTGTGGTATATGCATGAGGTCATATTATAACAACAGGCACTACTATACAATATGGACACAATCAAACTATAAGAAGTAAAAAAGAAGGAATTAACGGGAATATCTTAGACGCAGTGAAACTCTGGCAGGAAGGTAGAAGGGACGTAGTACTAATTTAAAATCTGCATTTTCATCCATGTCAATGCTCGTAACGTCATGACACAGTGTGACTTACATGGTCATTGTCGGAGTACTAGGAGGCCTTAAAGTTGGAAATCGAGGAAACTAGGGCTTCTTCTTTAAGTAGTTTTGGATAGAAAAATTACTGATTATTTTGTTCTAACATCACTTAACCATGACATAAAAAGTTATTCTTTCATCAAAGACCCAAAAGCAACAGAAAAGTAGTTACCGTTGAAAGCCTCGTGAAGTTTATTTTCAGTATGTGTAAGTTTACCTGTATCGCCAACTGCTGAATAATGTAGATCCGGCCCAGGTTAACTTGCCACCATTCCACTCCGGTTTTGACGATGCGCCCTAATCGTGTGCACCACGCATTACAAGACTCACAGATCCGCCCGTGTTTCGCATCCCATTGACTGGAGTAATTACTAGTCGCACGGAAAGCGGAGTCGGGGATAATGTCGGGGTCGCCGATTCCCAAAGCCGCTGGCGGTCTCCCACAAACGCCATTACCTGTAATGGCTATAAAATGGAGATGCATGGGGAGTATTAGTTATGACAAAATACAGTTATGACGTAATACAATATTGTATGAAAGGACCATATGTATATTTATATAATAAGCTCCATCATACATACAGAATACCTCAGCCACGTTTTAGATCCGGCGTGTGTCTCGAGTCAAATTTGTAAAATTTACAACACTGATTGAGTGTTATAAATGTAAAGCTTTGTGTCAAATTTAGAAGCAGGCCTACATCATGATGCCAAGCTCGATATAATTTAATAATTCATTTTATTTATAACTGACTCAGATCGTAGATGGCTTCACATATTATTGCGAATATTATTAACTGAATGCTATTGAATCAATGTTAAAAAAATTTTTATGCTGAGAATCAGTTCATTTGTAGATACGGTGCTCATCTCGTATTACAACCCTGACCACTATTTGTAGATCTAGCAATGTTAGCATCAAGGGAATGATAATTGTTGATTATATCACCACCTACTAGAACGATATATACCAATTTGAATTCGAGAACTAAGTTTAAATTAGTATCTTAACTGGCGGCAGGGGAAATTTAATTACCTAGCAGGTAGTTGAGATACCAGGCTCAACTGCCGGTGTGCTCTTATGTGGGTAAACACACACACACACATACGTACATGGGTTTCATGTCAAACGGGGACAATGGTCGATAATGTAGATACTGGGAATTCGTTATTTTAGTTACACACAGTCACAAATTTTCTGGTATCCAGAATGATCTTCGGGATATGTATGATACTCTTTTTTAACCTGCAAGAAATTTTGAAAATGATTTTTTCAGTCAAATTGGAGACATTAAGACACACAGTTTAAATGTCTTTGATTGGGTATTGTGTCATTGAAGAAAGTTTTTTCTTTACAGCTTCCGCTCCAGTCGGCTGGTATGCCGTGTCACTAATGAGTAAATCGATATATATATATATATATATATATATATATATATATATATATATATATATATATATATAAATGGAAGGCTTAACGTTCACTTCATTTGCGTGGTCCTTATTGGAGTATTTGTATGGTACGGCTAGTGTAGTGTTTATGGTTTGCGTTATATTTTTGGAGGAGAAAGCCTCGCTCACGTGGCTTATCCAAAGAATTGCTCAATCTGAGTGTTATGCAGATTGTCAGCCGATTACCACAGGGTATTGCAAATATATATATATATATATATATATATATATATATATATATATATATATATATATATATATATATATATATATTGCATAAGCAGGCGGGACGGGAAAGTCTTTCCGTTGTCTTGGACAGTTTGTTGTCCGCCTTACTGAGTTGTTCACAGGAAGGAGTTTAACTGAACTATCAGTTTGTTAGCAGTTGTAAAAATAAGACCCTTAACCCTTTTTCGTGTTATTTAGTTGATGTATAGGGTTTCGGTTTTAGTTCTAGCTATAGCCAAATTACAAATTTTATACTGTGGGGGCTCATTTTGGATATAAAATTTGCATACATATGAAATCCATTTAATTAATGAAAAATATAGAATAATTCTATTTGGTATTATCTGTCCACAGAAGAAATTTTAAGCAAACAGTGAATGACCTTGGATAACGGCGTAGATTTGCTACAGCCAAAATGCAATTAAATTTTTGCATAAAATTTGCAAATAATAATCTGATTATTCAAATAAGATATACAGTTTGTACCCAATTAAGATCCCAATGTTATTTCTTATTATTTGTTTTCTTTTGGTTTCATCTATGTGCATAATCAATAGAGTTTTGGCTATTTCTTTAAAATTAGGCATGTCCTAAACTTTCAGAGGTTACAATGGAAAAGGGATAAAAATGGAACTACAAATTATTTTTTGTGAAGAGGAATAGTACCTCATCACGAAAAACTGGATTTTGAATTGTTACACCTTCAGTTGGGGTATGACCCCCAAAAAACCCTTTCTGCGGTACGTCTAATCGTGAATGGGCTGGTCCGTTTCTTAAGCGCTAAACGTACCAACTGGTTCTTCGAGGGGGTCAGACGTGTATGGCCGCACACTCATACCCACACAGCTGTTTTTTTTTATCGCCAAAATGGGAACCGGCCCGAATTAAGCTCAGATAGCTGGAGAGCAACCCATTTTCAACGAGAAAGCCATAAGTAATTATAATAAATGTGTAGAAGATAAACCATCTTATTTTGTTACATTATATGGGAAGTTTTACATCTCATGATGTATTAGGGGTGATTTGTTAAGGATTCTTCAACTGTATTTGAAGTGTAACTTTGAGACTGCAGCTCAGGGCATATGGGCTGCTTGCGTGTAGGCAAACAAGCGGTGAAATTTGAGAAATCGCGAACAACTCAAGAGAGTCAAATCAAAACATAAAATGTTTAAGGCCAATTAAAGGATAATTTAGACTTGGTTTAAATTGTGTTAATACTGTTTCTGAGCACTCGGGCGTAACGCACCTGCGAAACTCGCGGGCAGTTGCTCACGAACCTCTAGTTACCTGGGCCACGTCTTCATGCATTGCTAGCATTTAGCACTTTGCGCTTGTCAACTGCTTTTGAGTGTTGTGGAATTGTCTACGCCCATTTTTTAGTAAACATTCTACTGTTTATTATTTTTAGTCGTCACTTGTTTTTATACGCATACCACACAGCATCACATGATGGCAGACGAAGAAAAGGATGTCTTCAAAACCAACCAAGAACAGTCGGACAATTTTTAATTGGGCGCATGGGCCGCAATTGTTGGTTCGACAAAGAAGACCATCGCGGTTTTGCTTAAGGAAGACCTTACCTCCGTAGACGTGCTAGGATTACTAAGTGAAAAGGACGTCTTAGACCTGTCCCTTACGCTTGGCCAAAGGAAACTTTAATGGCTGCTATAACGCGTTTAGATAATAGCAGTATTGAAATAACCCCGTGAAAGCGTAGCTTACCCTTTGGAAAGCCAGTCTGTAAGGGGACCTGCAAGCCTGACAATTCACGACATCAGGGGACAGAATGCCCATTTAAAATCGGCAGGTAAGGTCTTTGATGATTTCTTTGCCCAAGACACAAATGTACCCATTGCAAAAGATATTTTTTATGCAAGCAATGATCCCTGGCCATACAGCGAGGCACCAAAGGACCCTTTACATCCAAGATCAAATCTGACTATTAAAGCAAGTAAAAACAATGTCGTGCATATCTCAGAGTTTTTGCCAGAACGTATTAGAAAACGGTATTAGGGGCGTATAAGGGGCCAGGCTTTGTATGCTCAAAGCAGCACATTGGTTATGACGATCACCCATACAGTGGTATTACCATAGAGGATGGGCTGCAGCAAACTGTCGCCTTATGTCGCATCTACTCCATTCTGGCGATCTTCATGTTACAGACACAGATTATTATCTGGCTTATACCACACAAATCGATGATCTTCTAAGTATAATTGGGATTCATTATTAGACTGATTATCAGTACAGGGAACGTCAAGCAGAGAATGGTTTTAAATGGGGCGCCCACACAGCGAACATGGAACTGCAACAACTTTGGCAGGCTAAATACAGTCATTATATAATTCAGAATCGTTCAGGCAGTTCCAAATACCCAGGTTCAGTACAGGAACAGAGGAAACCCGAGTGTAGATTGTTTAAAATTCGGAAGGAAATAGCCCTTTTGGTGATTCGCGTAATTGCATGTAAATAATGACAATAAGGGAGCTGTTGCAGAAGCACGATTTTCTGTCTCAAAAAAAACGATATGTAAATACCAAGGGATCGTTAATGTTAGCAGCTTGGGAGCAGTTTTTGTCAAATCATGACCAAGACAGACCTTATATTTTGCGTGGGGTATGCAAAGGCTTTCATATCCTCAGCCAGCCCGTTGATGTTAACAAAGCCGTTGAGATTGATAATTATAAATCGGCAACTGCGCCCTCTATTGCAAATCGGGTTGAAGCCCAAATAACAGAGATTTGGACAACGACCAATATCACATTGTGAATAAAGCACCACCCATTGTCTCAGCATTAGGGACTGTTCCTCAGAAAGGGTCTTCAAAGTATCGTATAATTCATGACTGCAGCAGACCACCTCGGGAGGCGCTTAATGACTTTGCGTATAAAGACCCCTTCAAATATCAATCAGTTCAAGACGCTATATATCTAGTCACGGAATGTTCGTTACTTCCAAAGTAGATCAATGCTTACCTCGTGGTTAAAATTCACCATGAGGATTATGCTGCCACAGGCCTTAAGTGTACATTTTCAGGGAATTCCAGATCCACATGCATGATTGATAAACGCTTACCCTTAAATGAGATTGCGGAAATAGGAAAGATTTATAAAACGAAAGATTTGGCAAATTATTTGAAACGAGTGCCTACCAATCCCATAGTGAACAATGCTGCCAATACCGAGCTTGGACGTTATGGCGCTATCAACATGTGGACTTCCAGCAACCGCGCAGAAAATAAAGAATTGACATCACGAAACCATATATATATATATATATATATATATATATATATATATATATATATATATATATTTCTCTGAGCTTTTAAATGAAAATAATACACAAAGAAAAAAAAAGAAGCGTATCCTCAATACGTATAGGATATCGCTTTTAGTGTATCGCAATACGTATTGTATCCGAATAAGCTGACCGTTACTCAGCTCTAGATCTCACGGAGGGTAAATTCTCAACTAAACTGAACATCTCAAACATCTTCACACCACGACTAATTAAAGCCCATAGCAATGTTGGGCCTTTCTAAACTGCAGGCAAGGTAAAGGCCTGTCTAAACTACTAGCAAGGTATATTTCCCCTGCCGGGAGTTCAGCCAGTAGAGAATACACAGCCGGAACTGCCCAGCAAATTAGCCACTCCCTTTAAATTGTCATTCCTTCTATTATAATAATTTATACATCCCGCGCTTTCTTAAAATAACGATAAATATAATATCCCCTACAATATAGCATACATATAAAAATGTATTATAAAATTATAAAGTGCATATTTTCTGTAAACATATAAGTGAATAATATATGTATTTATTATATATTCAGGCATTTTACCAGGGACATCGAATCATCCTGTTCAAGCTGTATTTAAACGTGCGTGCCCGCAAAGGTCACAATTCAGGTAACGACATTAACCAGTCCATTTCGATAAAGTTTAGCAACAGGTTGCCACTGTTCTGACGATCATGACGTGTAAAAAGGGAAACGCTCTGTACAATGCAATGTGTGGAACAAACACTACACAGTTCTTCATAATGTGGCCATTCGGATTTCAAAGCCGCTTTCACTGGAAATGTTGAAATATTTAATAGATGTTCATGTTTTAATATGAATATCCAATGGTCTACTGACAACGAATTGACACCTCCCTTTAATGTGACTAAACATATGCCGAGGCATTATATGAAGTGATTTGTCGGGAATATTAAGGATGCTTCCAATGTAAATATACATATTAATTGTGTACGTCGCTTTTTTTTATTATAGGTATTCCAAAATCATCTCATGCCATTCTGAAAGTGACAGGCTATGATTGCCATTTAGCAGAAAAGCCCTTTTCCTGATGTTCTTTTTATTTCCTTACAGGCTTTTTGTCTATGTACTTTCTCTTGTGTCGTTTATTGTCAGTAACTAGATGAGATCGGCCGTTTTATTTTTATCTTCAATTGAGAAAATAGTTTATTTCAAAGGGTTTTTACTGATGAAGTTATCGCTATTCCGCCGTATTGACATCCTGGATATCAGAACAAAATTTGTTAGCGATATAGGAACAGCAAATATTTTAGGATGACTTTCATCATATCAAACATAGTATTTATATCGAGGTATCAGTAGTATATATATATATATATATATATATATATATATATAGAGAGAGAGAGAGAGAGAGAGAGAGAGAGAGAGAGAGAGATGAATGAATAGCCATGCTGGTTCTTTGTGCGAAGAAATGGAACAAGAATACACAGAAAAGTCGGTTCACTGCCGATGGGAATCGAACCCATGACCTTACGATTGCCGTTCGCTAGCTCTATTACTGAGCTACAGCAGATCCCCGACCCCTCTGTGTATTTGCACATATTTCTGTGAACAACTAACCAGCATTGCTATTCATTCATGTCTCTGTATACTATATGCCTCACACCACATAAGGCCACCAGTTCTCCCTGCTGTTTGCAAAGTTGCTGTGCCAACACATGTAGTGGGTAGTACTCTGACGTCACTGCCGTGACGTCAGATCGCTGGTTCTATAAAAGTGTGCAAATACACAGGGGGGTCGGGGATCTGCTGTAGCTCAGTGGATAGAGCAAACGACCGGCTGTCGTAAGGTCATGGGTTTGATTCTCATCGGCAGTGAACCGACCTTTCTGTGTATTCTTGTTCCATTTATATATATTTATATTTATATATGTATATATAATTAATTTTTAGAATTTGAGAGGTACTGTTATTCATGTTGAAAACAACATATAAAAGGTTTTATAGTTGTTACGGAGTGCTTTACGCACGCGTTACAAGCGTGGACGTCAGGTAATGGGTCGGTAAACAGTGAACATATATTTGAAAGAAATATGCTTGCGAATTTACCTACCTGAGCCACTTGGTTTATCTGATATCTGGAAAAGGGAAAATTAAAAGGGGCCATTTCCTCTAACCAACGAATTTAAAGCATTATTTCAAAATATCAAACTATAGGCATTTGAAGTGAAAAAGCAATCATTGGTCACAAAGTTTGCATTACTTAGATTCTAACATTTTGATTTCTAATGCAGAACCAGCTATTAAATTCTTATCAATATTTGTTATTTTTATTTATATATTTATTCAAATTAATCATTTATACTTTCTAACGATACCAGAAAACAAATGATGTCATAATTGGTCCAATTCGTGAATCAATATTTTGGTACGATTTTTAAACAGGTGGTCCGTGGTCCATGACGCGCAGCTGAAATTGTCATACTGATCACACGTTATGATATGGTGAAAAACAATTGTTAAGGAACCTTCACTAATGGAAAGAATGACTGGCAAAATGCTCAAAAATCCAACAGCTAGGATTTGTGCGATGTCTGACTATCCAGGTGCTCAGAATTAGGTTTTTTAGCTTGTAGCTAATAGAATATGGATCATCATGACCTAGTGCTGAAGGAGATTGCAAAGGATCTCCTTGAAATTTAAGTTAGAAGGTTCCATACGTATGATTTGTGTCTTTCACATTGAAAATTATTGCTTTTTTTGTCAATATGTTCACAGTGACAGTACAGGTCACAGTGACCACATTGACCCAATATCAGGAATCAAAGGAGATTTGCCAAGGAAATCCCTTGATCTCATATTATAATATCCTAGTTTTAAAATTTTTATTGAAATGTATGACTTTTAAGAGCAAATGATCATACTTCTGTTCAGTCGTTCACAGAATATAGTCACCAAGACCTAGTTTCAGGTTTCGAGGGGATTTGTCAAGATCTCCTTGGTTGTTGCTATGGATGATTCTAGGCCTAATGTATACAATTTCAGCCTAACTGCCTTACATGGTGCTCAAAATCATGTTTGCAGCATATACAAATGCCGTATACCGTGATCTTATTTTAAACTTTCCGCGGAGATTTACCCAAGACATCCCTGAATGTCATGTTAGAAGATTCTAGGCCAAATGGATACAATTTGTACTCCTTCTGACTGTCTGGGTGCTCAAAAGCATGTTTTCGGCCCCTAGTTTGAAGAATATAGGCCACTATGACCTTTTATGGACACGGTAATTTCTTACTTCAACGGTATTGCAGCGACTGCGAGATGATTTTTACTAAAATACTACTGCCTAATATAATTATGATGGATACCAGTTGGGAGCTTTAGTTTGAATTGTTCATAAATCATGCAGAAGTCAGGAAGACAAGATCACGAGCAGAATACTGTGTAAAGCATGTTACATAAAAACATTGGCGCGTTTAATATAGGATATTTAACTGAATATGCCTAATATTATAAATGTAATTCTTATATTATTTTAAATGTGTAAACAAAATAGACTTAGACTATGGACAAGAGAGCTGTTACTACATATTTGGATCGGATCGCATTTAGAAGAAGTCTTCTGTCAGACTTCCATCTGATAACCAATTCTCTAACCCAATTATCTGTACTTAACTCATTAATCCATTGACTTCCTCGCTTCTTAATCATTTAGAATATATATATATATATATATATATATATATATATATATATATATATATATAAAACTCTGAAGAAAAACAACACTGTAAATTCACAACAGTCTGTTTCACGCAATCTCGTGATCTCGTAATCTAGTAAAGTCTCGGCTTTTCAGACCACGCCCTCAGCTTCATTCTAACCACATTCACCTGATGACAAGGTCGCATCCCATGAAACAGACTGTTGTGAATTTACAGTGTTCATTTTCTTCAGAGTTATACCGGTCTGGCCTAGTCTGTAGGCCATAGGGCACTTTACAACGGAGGGTAACTCTACCTTCTATATATATTATATATATAAAACTTACTTTGATATAGATCTTTTCCTTCCCACCTCCTGGGTTTATGCAGCTCCGACAAAGTTTGCAGATGTTTGAGACCTGATTGTACACCCCGCCGGAACACCAAGCACGCCTACCGCAAATAGCCAAACACGCGACTTTGTCACTGACCTTCTGTTTTACAGGAACACAGTCCAGTTCCACAAAATCTCGTCGAAAGATATCTAGGTAGATGTGAGCACAACAAACGCTGAAGGCAATAGCATTTAAAGTCAGGAAAAAGACGATCACGTGAATCAGAACCATAAGTGATTTAATCATCGCGGCGGCGGTTGTTTAACCAATTTCATACGGGACGAACATCGCACTGACTTTGCCCATGAAAAAGTATCGTTGTCAGTTTTATCAATGTTCCGATCTCATGGACTGATAATGCTTAAATGGAACAAAGGAAGTTAATACACATCATTATTTTTTTATTTTATACTTAGTGCTACAAATTCATTTGAGACAGATGTACATTTGTATTGTTATCCCGATAATTGTTCCCCCATGCAAACCCCATATATCAGCAATTTGAGCACTGAAATTTTCAAGTATCCTGCATTTAAATATCCGCTTAAGTAGCAACATATCAATCATTAATATAGTAAATATGTACAGATAGGACTCGGGGTTGTTTCATGTCTATTTGTAAATTGATTAGGTCGGAATGGCGACCTTGGAGAACACGTTCAAACTGTATATCATGCACTTTTATTTATCTCTGTTTGGGTACCTTGTTAATTTTTGTTGTTGTTGTTCATCCACAAATTATTTTCATGAGATTTGATGGAGCACTATCAATAAATTTTAGTAGGAGGTTTGTTTAATAATCAAGGAATAATTGCTAGAATATTTTGGCGGATGTCTGAATACAGCTTTTCTATTACAATAAAGACAGATACTTACAGTTTGCTTCGACTTTATTGAAAAAGAAATATTTCTGTCGTTGTGTCATCTCTAAATTAATAAATGTAAAAAAGTCTAATCTTTAAAGGTGAGATTCCGAACCTGAGACATATTTTTTTCATTACAAACAGTGTCAGCCTACTATACCCATAGCAAACCAGAAGACCATCAGACGTAGATCGCTTGCTCGTGGAATTGTTTATAACCATGGAGTACTGCGGTTGAGGCGCCTTTCCCCTTTATCCGTATTTCTGCTTGGAAAACTGTGGATGGGTGACAGTTTTCATCTATTTTTTTTTTCTCTGGTGGGCAATACAAGTTCTTGATATTGTTCATAAATGCAGTGGAATGTAAGGGAGTTCGTCCATGGACCAGGGAACAATTACTTAAAAGTTGAGGGCGGATCGGTAACTGTTTGTATAGGAATGGATTAGGTTTAAGACAATTAATGATGATATGCTCTCTGTGAATTAATATCTAGCCGTTTAGTGGAATACCAAAATACTGTAAGCAACATGCTCAATCGAAATCTTACCTTATGTGATAAAAATATAAAATGAGTTTTATTTGTCTGGAATAATCAATACATGTCAAATTTGGAGGGTCAGTATAGCAATATTCGTACTGGTACCAGGTGTAACCTAAATAGAGTGTGATACAAGTTCCTACATCTTACATGCAAACATACGAATTAATTGATATATGGAGAGTAAGGAATCCATCTTATTCGAATTTCACTTGAAGAAGTAAGAAACATACTATAAAAAGAAGGCTTGGTTATGTTCTAATCTCGAGTTATTTGAATAAGCAGGTCATACAGGTTAATATAATTCCAGCAATTTTAACAGATCATTCGGCAGTGAAATGTAATATGAAATCACCCAGTGTTTGCAAACATGGCCCGTCCTTCTGGAAATTAAATGTGTCCCTCATGGAAGATCCAGTTTTTGTGTCACCAATGCAAGAAAACATAAAAAAGTAGAAGGAGCATTATGAAAATAAAAATAGGGAGACAGAATGGTGGGAATATCTAAAGTTTAAAATTAGAGAATATTCAATTTCATATTCTAATAGAAAATGTAGACGTGAAAAGCTAATACTGAAAATAAACCTAGAGAAAAGTTTAAAGGATGTTAAATTCAACTCGCACAGCTGTAATAATCAAACTGAGATCGATCAAATATGTCGAGAAATAGATAAGTATTATGAGAGAAAAGTAGATGGCTCCGTAATAAGATCTAGAATCACATAGTTTTAGGAAGGGGAGCGTAATTCAAAGTATTTTATGAATCTGGGAAAGAAAAAACAAAGCCAAAACTACCATAAGAAGATTATTGTGTAATGGAAAAGATATAACAGATCAGCGAAAAATTATGATAGAACTGAAGAGGTTTTTATGAAGAAAAGTACACTTGTACAGGTACCTTTTCAAAACAAGAATGTACACAACTTCTGTCAGAGTATGATACTCGAGTCCTATCAGATATGCAAGCAGCTAGTTGTGATAGACTGATTTAAAAAAAAGAAGTCTTGTCAACGTTGAGATAAATGAAAAAAATATTAAAACTCCCGGGAATGATGGATTTCCAAAAGAATTTTTTATCTCGTCGGGAAGGATCTCGTTAGTTGTTTGCCCAGATGTTTTGAGGAGGGTAAGGTAACTACAAGTCAAAGGCAAGCAGTGGTTAATTTGATAGAAAAACTAGTTAAAGATAATCGTTTAATCTCATCATGGCGACCAATTAGTTTGTTAAATGTCGATTATAAGATATTAAGTAAAATTTTAGCACGGCGTTAAAATGTTTTCCTTCCTAACCTGATTAATGAGGACCAGACGGCCTTTGTTCCCGGGGGAACCATTTGTGAAACGAACCATTTAATCTGTGATATCTTATATTATTGTATCAAAGAAAATAAACCTAATATCTTGTTTCGACTCCATAGATCGTAACTATATGTTCAGTGTTTTGGAAAATGTTGTCTTCCAGACAGGTTTTATTAAATGGGTACAACTTCTTCATAACGATATCCAAAGCTGTATAATAAATAATGGATACCCCACAGTATATGTCAGATTAGCAAAAGGTACCAGACATGGAGATCCCTGGCGTCATATTTGTTTGTCATGGCCATTGAGATCCTAGCAATAATGGTACGTAAATCTGTGTCTATCAAAGGGATTAATATTAACGGCTTTGAAATTAAACAGTGTATGTATGCATACGATACCACATTTTTGGCAACAACGGTGGCTTGAGGTTGCTTGATATTGATACAATAATAGAAACTCAAAGATTTATGTGGATGAAGAAAATCATCACAGGTGACACGACAATATACGTAATAATACCTGATCTTTATTTAAAACTCGTAGGTGGATGTAATAGTATCAGAGGTAACTTGGATCCTGAAATTTTAAAAATAGGAATATTATCTTTTTTTTTACGTTGCCTTAATGTATGGCACTCTGTTACCTCCGGGGAACCATTAAGTAAAGAAACAATCTTGACACAACTTCTACCGAATAACAGATACATCATGAAAGGAGGTAAATCAGTGTATTATTATTTTCTTGATATTCTTGGTATAAAATATGTTCGTGATGTGTACGATGACAGAGGTAAAAAAAGAAAATTTAATGAAGTTGTAGCAAAAACAGTTATGCTTACAACAAATTCTATATCAACTGGATAGCTCTGCAAAGGGCTATTCCACAAAAATTTTTCAGGATAATGATTTAAACAGATATTTTGAGGTTAATAGTGTTTCGGTATTAAATAATGTAGTTATATCCTACAATGACGTGGTTCTAGATTTAGACAAACTCATATTCTGAAGTGTCGACGACAAAATAATATCATGTAAAATTTCTGAACCAGTCTTCAAAATAAAGTTACCAAACCTTTATAAAGACCTCAACTTGAACCGAGCAATTAATTACGCTTACAAGACCACTCTGGACATGTATCTAGGGAAATTTCAGTTTCAGAATTCTGCATATCATCCTCGCTGTTAACGAAAATCTATTCAGATGGAGGATAACATACACAAACAGATATTCTAATTAGTTAATTGAAAATAAACCTATTGATCATTTATTCTGTGATTTCACATTTCATAAAACTGTTACTTGCAAATTTAGTCTTGGGCAAAGAACTTTGGATTAGAGATGCCAAGCCTCGGTCGTCAACGTTTATACACTGGAGCAGAAAAATCAGAACATGCTGCCCTTGTAAATATGTTGATGTTGGTCTACAAGATCATCGTTTAAGTGATCGGAATAATCTGGCACTTCTTTAATTGGATCAGTATGTGACAAAACTGACGAGATTTGAATATCTTGAACGCAAACTGGCGGGAAAAAATCACAAAAGTACTATATATGAAATAAAATGGAAACCAATTCCTCAAACTATACTAAACAAAAAGGGATGTTTATTATTCAACGACTATCATTTTGCAATATACAGCCAGGCGGTGACCCTTTTGGCTTCATGGGTGTGTATATAATATGTGTTTTTATTTCAATTTTATGTGAATATAGTATGAAATGTAAACAATAGGAAACGTCAGTTTTTGTATTGATTTCACAATTCGATCTGTGAAGTACTGTAAGACAAACTTATTAATTTCTAAAAATAATAATGATTTGAAATAATGGAATGTTCAGTGATAAACACATTTACGTAAATACATGAACTGGGGAGCAGAAAGTTTTATATAAATATATATTTATGTATTTGTATCAATGTACCTGCCGGATACTAAATTTTATACAGGTAATTTGGGTTTCGTAATATCTAAAAATCATAAAAATTCTAAAACTATATGAAACTTGACAGATATATATGGTATTCGCAGGTAAAACATGGAATTGTACTTGTTATTTGGTTTGTAACTCACTGTTGTAAATTTCATAATAGTCTCTGATGTCATTGATGAAACCTATTTTTAAAAAAATAAAGAACAAGTACAAATCTGAGACATCATAGAGAGAGAGAGAAAAAAAATCCCAATTTTGTAGAAAAGTAAATATTATAGCCAGCCACACGTGACACCCCCACCCTCTGAAGTTTGACAACGTTTTGCTAAGCGTAGTAGATGAACAGAAAATCCTTATAATTTTTTGTGAAAGATGCCTCAATATGTCTTCTTTACTTTGCCCGTTTAAAACATTTTCTCATTATGGAGGCGGAAAAACAACATATTTGAAAATATTTTTCGGGGTAAAAAAATATTACACACACACACACACACATATATATATATATATATATATATATAACAATGATAAAAATAATAATGCATACATACTTATTGCTTAATACCCATCAACCGCTTTCCTGGAACGGCTATATTAGCGTACCCATCTTCTAGAATTCCTGGATCCGCCACAGCAAGTTGACAGCTTGTTTCAGAATCACGCTTGAAATATCGCACTGAGTGATGCTCGTGACGTCATCACTACAACGGACTTTTCATAAAAAAAAACCACCTCGAAGTCACAGTTGTCGTTTCCCATCAGCATACACTTGGCCTAGTCCGTGTACATAGTCACTTTAAGGGTCTTGGACTTGACCCTGTCAACGAATCAGTAAGAATGGAAACACATATATGGTTCACAATCTATTTTAAAAGAGAATATGTTATCATTTGTGTTCAAATGATATTTTTCTCGACGTTTTATAACATGTCATATATCTTTCATGACAATGACATAATATGTGAACTTGCTTTAGTAAAGATAATAATTGATAAAAAGTAATAAAATCGAGTAAGATCTAGATCTGTTTTAAAATGCCCGACATGCATTTACTGTACCTATTTGTTGAGAGACAAAGAGAATAGCACATGTTCTCCGTACTGACCTTGCCGCATGCTGGGACCTCTTCCAGTATTCCCTGGGGCAGCCTGTCGTTGCTGGACTCCCTGACTGCCGTGTTGTCAAACTGGGGCTGATAGATCTGTATCACGTGACCACCAAGGCTGATCTTCATCACTAGTCTTGTGGTACCATTATACTTGTCGTTATAGCTGTCTTAATAAATCACCACATCTTGGTATAACTGATCAGGCACACCTCATGAGCCGTAGGATGATTCTTTGTCCGTCCGTCCGTTTTCCGAGTAAGACAAATCACAACCGTAAGAGTAGAAACTTTAAACATCACAAACTGACAAGTCCTGATAGGTCCTTTGCGGAATTTAGAACTAGGTCACTGTGACATATTTTCTCTGATCTCTGAGTTACTTGTTGTTGTTGTTGAACACCTAATTTTTTAGTTGCATTTTTTAGTGGAGCGTGGCGGCGAATTGGTGAGGGTATTACAATTTATGCCGGGAAGGTTGAGGTTCACTTCCTGTTCTGAAATCATTCCGATTTTTAACATTTCTAACGAAAATCATGCCCTCTTTCCACCAAAGAAACTTGTTACTGGTCGTAAGCGGTAGGCAAATGTAGAACGAATAACCTTCTATAGCGCCTATTATGGCTGCTTGGGTTTCATGTTCCTCCAAGGGGCTGAGAAAAGCTACAAAATTGAACAGATTAGAAAAGATTAAATAAGCAAAGTGTACATTCGGATGAGACAGACATCACCGTGACATGTATATTTTGGACTAAAAGGGTCTAATTTGCAGGATTTTGTGGCTCATAACGTTAATTCTGATATAGAAGCACATACTGTGGTTACCTGTTTGTTCGCGAGGGTTCAAATTCGCGATATTCGCGAGAAGAAAATTATCGCGAAAATAAAACCTTCGTGAAGAAGGAGGCTGCTTCGTCAGTGCCATGTCGAAAGGAAAACAATCTTATAAATGATATGAGAGTTTCATATTATCTGCGAATAATGAAAAGTAATGTCTTTTCTTCGATATTCACTATGGTTTTAGTACAATTGTTACGATTTCGCAGAAATATTATTTAATATATTTAATTTATATAATTAAGATAATACTCGATGTAGGTTATTGTTTGTTTAGGTCGCGAAAATGGAACCCTTGCGAAACAACGAAAACGTAAAAACCGCGAAATTTTTACCTCGCGAATATGAAGCCAAGCACAGTATGTTCTGACCATTAGAGCTAGGAAGGTCAAACGTCACATGCATCAAAGATGAGTTATTTCCACATATATTAGCTCTATAAATGGATATTGCCGCTATACTACTCCAGAGGAAGTTATTTAGGTCTGATAGGGCCCAAGTTTTACGGAAAACTTGTAGTCTGATTGGCCATCTGGTCGCTGTACAGAGCTGTACAATCTATAAATGTGTCAATAGTTTACATTCAAAACAACAGGTGGCGTCTGTGTGTTTAACCATGCAAATATTGTTCCCTGACGACTGATAAGCAGAACACTCATACATCTATTACCACAGAACAATCAGGAAAAAACGTTGCGTTCAACATATATTTTAATATTAGGACTTTATTGATATGTCGTATGGTATTGTGTTTATTCCCCAGACATACTCCTGTCTTATGAGAACCAGACACACACACGCGAAAACACACATATATCATCATCATAACCACCACCAAAAACAAATGATAACAGAGACTTTTGTGCTTTTTCGACACAACCTTTTATTTTGATTTAGAATTAATAACATGCGTTTGTCAAGAAACACACACACAATTCATATACACGCATGTACGCGCGTCGTCGTCGCACACCACACGAACATGGTCTTGCATGCTGCGCTTTTACCTCGTCTTTACCCTGTATTTGCATTTAATCACTATCATACATGATGTTCATCTACGGTATTTAAAGGAAAGTCGCATAAAGATCATGATAAAAAAAGTTTTAAATTTTCACCTCATTTTCTAGGCTCGCATCATATCGAATATAGAGGTGTCAATATGTGCATTATTCAATATTGCGTATAATGTGGACGAGGCAATGTGTTGGCCACTTTGAAGTTTTCTTTTTTGTTCATTGCCAAACGCGCCCTAAACCTAAGACTTGGTCATTTCCGAGCATGTCTCTTTTCTTAACTCTAACTTCCGTGCTCTCTGCTCCCACCACGCTGTGCTAGATATTGGATACTGGTCTACGTCGCACATATACAGTTACTCTTCTCTCTGATCCATCAAACCACGTCCTGACGCAGTTGTTACGGTGGACCTGTGGCTCTGCTTGTGGCCGCTTCATGCATATTGTAGCTTCATGCATATTCTGTCAGCTCATTGTCAGACGCGGGGCTGCACTAACCGACCGGTCGTGGTTTACAGACTTGTAAAAACTTGTAACAATTAAATGCTTTATGGACTTGGTTTTTCCTCGGCTCTTCGTTCAAGACGTCTGTGCTGTCCTCAGCTTATGAAACACTGCGGGCAGAGTGTCCATCTTCTGTCTCACCTCCAACGGGATATGGTCATTCTCCTTAAAACTGTAACAGACAGAAAGAGAAAATAAGATGTAACCCCAAATTATATATACAGTGACAAGATAAATATGGTAAAATAAACTGAGACATAGAGTCTGGTATTGACGCAATGATTCATATCAAGCAATTTAATCTGATTTTAAGGTTTAATTATTTCTATTTTGCCTGTGAACTAATTGATTCGAATATGATTATAGTCAATGTAAGTAGCTCCGCTGAGATATGCTAGGTTTTCCATTTAGCTGGCATGTGTAAAGACATTTATAGGTTATATTTTTCAACAATATATAAAGTTATATTTGGGTTAAGGAAATACGTACCTAGCTGAGAATCCATTAGCACCAATATACTTCATGACCATGGGACTGGGTTGAAGTTTAAGTTCTGAACCGTCAACAAACTGGACAGACACTTCCCTGTTGGACCACTGAGTGCCACAGCCGATACCAGGGACAAATACTTTACACAGGACCGTTGGTTCTACCAGGGACCTATAGTTACTGATTGGTAGTGGTGAAGCAGACGATGGTGAAGGTGGCGCCACCTGGTTTAGCGGGGATTCCGGAGACGCCGCCATGTTTGAAGGTGGATTGAATGACAAAGATGATGTCCTCGTTGAACAGCTGGTTTGTTGTGTTGCTTTCTTTTCTAAGTTCGACGACTCTGTCCGAGGAGACGAAACACGTGATGCCGGAGCTGTGTACCTCGGATTTGAAGGAGAGTTGGTCTTGTTGGCAGGAGGAGGACGGCTGCAAAAGAAAAAAGACCAGATGATTAGTCCCAGCGTGCGTAATCACACTGAATTTGCGAATGATAATATTATCCTAATATTTTGTATTATCTGTCTTCACTGAAGTCAATAATGATTTACGCATTAAAAATATACAATAAGGGACCAGTCGTTATTCTAGTATCTTTAAATTAACTGGAACAAATTATTGTTAAAAATAGATACTATATCGGATGTTAACTTAACCTTTTACCAAACGTTGTATGTAGAAATCGCTTCGTTTAATCATTGGTTGTTTAATCATTAATCAAGCGCTGTGAGTCTGATCTTGGAGTTCAGCGCTATATAAGTACTATTCATCATTATTATTATTATTATTTATTATTATTATTATTGTAAAAAATGAATACGTCAGATAAACTCTGATTTTTTGCTAAGATTTTACAGAAATGCTGTAATGTTTGCCTCACCTTCCGGTCACTACTGGGAAGCAGGTGGAATTTGATCTTGATCCTCCGTTCATCCCCATCGTCATCAGGGAGACAAGGTTCAGACTTTTCTGACGATACTGAAAAGACAAAATAAATTTGTAAATGAAAGGTTAATAAAACAACCCTGCATATTCCAAACAGCTTTGAATATGCACTTGTATATATGATTCTTTTTATAGCAATTATTAAAACGGGGAAGAAAATTTATAGTACTGATTATTTCAATAGGTCTATTCAAGATTTTTTATCAAGTTCAGTTAAAATTAGTTGTAAATTCTTACCTTCATCGCATAACGGTAGATCTCCTTGTTCTTGGGGTCCAGTTGTTGGAAGCTGGTGTCAGTCTCCAGTGTGATAGAACCCCCGTTACTCTGAGTGATGATTGTGACGTCATCGTTGCTGCGGACCTTGACGCCGTCATAAAACGCCGCCTCAAAGTCACAGTTGTCGTTCTCCATCAGCATACACTTGGCCTTATCCGTGTACATGGTCACTTTTGGTGTTCTCGACTTGACCAGTTCAACAAATCTGAAAAATAAATAAGAAATAATGTTACATTGCAAATGAACCAGAAAACAGAAAGAAAATAATAATTGTTTTTAACGAATTTTTAAGAAATTTGTAGGATATCAATTTGCTTTCATGTCCTTAAAATATCAATAATTCAGTTTTTTTTCGGTATTTTGAATACAATCACCTTGCTGCATGCTGGTACTTCTTCCAGTATTTCTGGGGTAGCATGTCGTGGCTGAACTCCCTGACAGAGCCTGCTGCAGGGCTGGCGGGGCTGTCACTGACAGTCGTGTTGTCACACTGGGGCTGATACACCTGGACCACGTGACCATCAGGGCTGATCTTCATCACTTCTTTCACGATTTCCAGGTCCTGTTTAGTTCTGAGAATCTCCAAGTACACGCTGCAGTCGTCTGTGATCGTCATCTGTGAAGAATGAAATGTGAATATAGAAATGATTCTCAGTAACTATCGCATTTTATCAATTATCTTTAGCTTTCCCAGTTTAGCTAAATAACACATCCAGTATCTATATTACAAATATTGATAAGTAACTGTTTTCTTTAAATAGTACAAAGTAAAATTTACAAAATATATCAATGTCAAGTTTGACTCGTTTCCAAGGCTCTCCTTATGATAAATATACAACCTTTGAGATGACACCTTACATTTATAATGCAATGAAAACAAGAACTTACCACAAGACTGCGAATTTTCTGACGAAAAGGCTCCAGGCGAAAAGACGTGAGAGGAAGAGTCGGACAATTGTCCACGTGACCATAGGTGACGTCATCCACTGAGGCGGAACACCTTCCTCCCTGGCTGTAACCGGACACCTGAATAAAAATAAAAAGAAAATTATGATGTATGGCTTTATGGAATAATTCAAATGTCACATTTCTGTACAGTATATGTACATAAATATGTCTTAAGTTTAACCAAATTATATATTTTCATTTTCTGTCAACGAAATGATTAAAATCTAAATAGGCTTTAAGGAATGAATTAAAATGTGTTCTCAATTAACTTGTATTTTTGACATTTTTTTTAAGTTCAGACTTACCATATTTTGAACTTCCATTGTTGTGTGTTGTTTCTCAGTCTAATGATACTGCTATAGACCTTCAAATTACGATAAAGGTATATATAGTTATAACGGCTGAGGCGGGTAGTTGTATATCCTTAACTAAGACCTCGTCGAGAACATCTGATGGATTCTGAGGACCTTTCATTTTATTTATTCACATTAAAGTTAAGAAACATGTTTGACCTCGCACGCCCCGACTCGTTTGATCTTGTTTTGTCAATCACGTGACCTCTAGGATTAATCAGTCGGGTGGATCGTTGTAGAGTAAGATATAATTAACAGTAATCAGATCAGTCGCTGCGAGCGAGCAAGGACGGAGCAATCATCCTGAACGTAATTAGTGCACATAATAATGAGAACATAAGCAATAATGATGATTAATTGTACTGCTGTACTATTTTCTCATACTTTTTGTTTTTACAGTATTTATTCAAAAATTGCTGATACATAACGACTAGACTAATAATAATTTTAATGCTGTTCGTTACTATCTTTTCATGGATCTGCTTCCTATATGCTCTTTACGTCTAGTATATATATATATATATATATATATATATATATATATATATATATATATATATATATATATATTCATATATATTCACCAAGGAAAAAAATAAACCTCGACAGGGATAAAATTCAATTGAAGTCTAACATAAAATTTCATTTGGAGTTTAAAATTATCAAAATTGATTTTTGTAGCTTTATTTCGTGTGAATACAACATTAGAATATGCCAGTTATCTTAATTATCTTTGGATTTGAAGCAAACTGTTGCCAATGCAGTGGCGGTTCCTGAAATTCGAGAACGGGGGGTCCGAATGTATTGGGTTAACGGTTGATGGGTATTAAGCAATATATTTATGCAATATTGTATTATCCAACTATATTTATAATATATATATATATATATATATATATATATATATATATATAAATTATTACTTTGTACGTAAAATATTTTCACCCTATGAATATATAAAATTTTATGAATATATATATGGATAAAATCTAAAGCCATGTTCATTTGGAAAGTTAGTTACAGGTACACGGGAGAGGGTATGGGAGTGTCCCCCTCCCAGATTCAGAAAATTTAAAAAAATACAATGTAAAGAGGACATCCTGAAGCAGCTATCAAATTTGAAGATTTTCTGTTCCTCAACTTCTGTTCTCTTAAATGTCTTTGCACAACGTAGTCAGACTCTAGATGGCGGGGGTTCATGTGTAGCTGGCTATATAATATTTATATTTCTTCAGAATTTGGATATTTACTGATTAGTTCAAATATTCATCGTTATATATATATATAATATATTATAATCGTAAGTATCATGTTAATATTGGGGGGGGGGGGGCTCTGGATACGCGACTGCATTGTATAGATTTACACGAACAAATCAGATATAAATACTTTTAAATGTAATTTAAAGGAACAAGATATAAGTATATACTATTAGGTATGTTGTAATGATATAATTAAATTAATATACAATTCGTATTTTGTAATTTTTTTTTATAAATCTGGAGCAATTTGATCAAAATGGTAACAATGTGGAGCAATTTGAAGAGCTCAAAGATTAATTAATGTGAATACTACTGGTCATGCCGGACCAGGCTTTGTTCTTTCTGTGAAGTGAGCAACAGTTCATTCACGCATGAGATGACCAGTCATCCATACAGTGTGACTTGAAAGAGGTATGCCGCCCTTGCCTTGGAAAGATATTTAGTATGAAAGGGTGATCAAGTACCCCGCCGAGATCCCAAAAATATTATACCCATCGCTCACACATACAAATTACAAAATATAAGGCAGGGTGCCAAACTCGGCTTTTATGTGCCAGTAGAGTCACCAACTTCAAAACAGTAAAAATAACAAACAATTTTCTTTTGGTCACAGTGCAGGACTAGCACTTAGATCAACATACAAAAAAAAAATATACCTCACACGTCACACACGTGGAAAGATATACACCACACACACGCTCACGAATGTATCACTATGAGGTAGGCTGCCAAACTAGCTGTCCATGTGCCAACAAAGGTCACCAAACGCAAGACAGTGGGAAATTAAACAACAAAAATGTTCATTTCGGTTTAACAAGGTCAGTTGTACATTTCAGGCCACACCTGCTACAATAAAATTGACAAGTCGTTGTTGTGAACACCCAAAACAATAATTAAAGACAGGGTGTTACCAGACATAGGTGTAATATTGGGTATGATTACAATTTTATTGCATAATATGACAATGGGTGGTCCATAGGTCATGAATCAAGGTGATGCCACCTTGTCATTGTTTGGCAATTTCTTTTGTGGCCAAAATCCGAAATGGCTCCTGTAATAATTAAAAAAATTCAAAGAGTGGATGCAAATTACGTTTTTACTCAATGTGATTACAATTATATTTCATAAAATGGTAAAGAGTTGCCCATGCATAGACTTTGCATTAAGCGAGTGCTACCACCTCTTCCTTGAGAAATCTATGTTTTTGCTCCAAAATTCAAGATGGCGTCTTTAAATATTAAAACAAATCGCAGAATGGATGCAAATGAAGCGTAAACCCGGTGTAAATACAATTTAGTTTCTAGAAATGATAAACAGTGGCATGTGGACCATGAATGAAGCGGGTGCTACTACGTCTTAAGTGGGAAATCTTCGTTTTGGCTAAAAAAACCCAAGATGGCGTCTATGATGTCGTGCGGTGGTGGAACCTGATTTTTAAAATGGCAATTGAGGCGTTAAAACACTTAAAACTGTAACGTTGATAAAACTTTTGTCACTTTATTGATTTTTAATGACCAAACAAAAAGCCGAGCTTCGACCATAAACACAAAAATGTAACATAATTCTTTAGCAGAAAAAAGAAGATAGACCAAATTTTAATATGTGTGTTTTCTGAAAGAACTGTGTTTGATAGCAAACTGTTTCTGCCATGAACGATTTAAGTGTGAAAAATTAATTGTGATATGATAAACGTTTCGGGAGCTCTATGCGCATGTGCACAGTCATATGTGCCACACGGATAGTGTTGGTGGCATTTTTATTTATGCAGAACTGAACGTACAATCTTATGTCATAGGTATCGAACGACCATTCTATGGGAATGATTATTCCTCCTGGGCTGATCGAGTATCATAAATCTGTTTGTGTCTATAGGAAACATGTATTATCAAATTCCTTTTTAAAGGAATTATTATTATTTACAAAGTGTATCAAGCCACGTCAATGTGCTGTTTTCTGGTTCAAGGAAATGATGAATCAAGTTGTCATAACAAAATATTCTTTGACATCATGATGTTTTGTGGGAAACCTACGTCAGCAACAAGGAGACTGATAATAATAATAATGAAATTTATTAAACAAATTACAATGCCTTGTTCCTCATAGTATGACGTATGAAAGCCCTTCTGACAGAAGAGCCAGTGATTTTCCGCGATCGCGGACTAAATTGCCGAACTGACAGACCGAAAAGGAACTCCCAATCATGAAAATATATGTTTTAATGTATTTTTTGCCAAAAATATCTTAGTAATCCACTTAAAACATATATGCAGTGATATAATTGTCGATGCCGCTGACTGCGTGCGGGGCTTACCCATGTACTTAAGATCCCAGAGCCCTAGGTTTATTTGTATGTATACAGCGCTCGCGTAAGGGATGCTGGGAACTTGTCTACTTGGCTAAATGCCATCCAGTAGCACGTAATAGGTATATTAAAACAAGGTTTTTTTTTTCATACGGTGCCGTATTAACCGCGTAAAATGTTCACGAGTCCAGTTAATGAAGACGCTGTCAGCTGGCTTGCACACTGACATACACGGAGACTCGCACATGGCACTTCGATTACAAGACAACAAATAGCGCGTTATATTTATAAATATGAAACGGCCTTTCCTCAGGTGACGCCAGATTCAATGTTTGTCAAGCTTGTATTATTGAACTACGTCATATACCTTTATATGAACATACCTTTATATGAACATTTTATATATACTACTACCTTATTAGGCGGTGACTTTTATTAAAGAGTTCATTTATTACCATCCTTATTTTTCCTCTTCACCGCAAAGGAAATCTCCAACTGCAGTCATTCATACAATTTTCTCATACAATACAAAATAAAATCGTCTGCAAATCGCTATCACTTTGATTAGTTATTATTTTTCAATTTTCACACAACCATCGCTAAAAGATCGTTGGTCTTTCTGAATTGTCCTGTATGTGTTGTGAAGTCTAACACGTGTACACAAGCCGCAGTGTTAAATTAGAGGATCGTAACGCACTTTGGAAGTTGGCAGATGCGGGCGCGCGCTTATTAGGGAATAAAAATTAAAAAAAAAAAATTTGAGAGCGCCCAGGGCGCTTATTACGTCAAATCCGGTAACGATGGATGGTTACATTTCGTAAGGTGGTCCATTTTCACAAAATATTAGGTTTTCTGAAAAAAAGCTAATACTGTTGCCTCTGTTGAATGACAAAGTGCATGTTTTATACATACACAGAAAGCTTGGAACATACCCTTTCTAGTGCTGCTATTTGCCGGTAGCTAAGGAAAGATCCAGAGTCAACAGAAGACCCTAAAGTTACTTATTGATGTAATTTCTGAATGTCCCCAGTGACATGCTGATCAGCTAAATACGTACATAAAGCTTAATCAGCACACAAATGCTGCAGTAACCACATAATACCATATTATTTGTTGGGCCTACATGTATTGACTATGTTTTAAAACTATTTACTAATCTCTTAATCATTAAAAGATAAAGCTTCTACCCAAATAGCCCTTCAAGGTTATGGTGTCCCGTTTCATTTTAGAAAATGACATGAATTTTTCAAAGTGTTGCTAGAGGGCTCAAAATTCATAATATGGTTTAGAATTGTTCATTACACAAAGTTCATAAGTTGTTCTTTTAGGAAAAGTAAACATTAATTGCTGTTGTTCATTGCTGGTTTTACACTTTCTGTATCAATTTCAGTGAATGCTTTGAAACGCAACCAATTTTTGATAAAACTGAAGAGAGGTTCCCTGTTACTCTGTCCAAACATTTCAACCAATAAAGTCATTTTTGTATATGGAGTCCACCACACAAATGCTCATAAATTAAGCTTTACTTTGGTATATCATATGCATTTCTACCTCCTGAAAATCGGTGAATGAAATGTAACGCCTTATTTACGTCTCAAAAAACTACTTTAAAATCAGAATGTTACAGGAATGAGTATATATATCTCCATTCACTCCTCATTTATCAGGGCAGTCATCATTATAATGAGTGGCAGTGAATCTAATGATTCTAGGATAGAGCTGTGGAGGATAAACAAGGGCCCAAGGACCCAGTGCTCACCTGTAAACATTTGCATTGACAAAATCAGAAAAAAAAAATTATTTTTATGTGCCGTAAACACCACTGAATTATATACTGACCAACAAACAAAATATTTTTTAGAACAATCTATAAACCCATTTATTTGTATGAATTTAATCATAATGTGACATCAAAAGGTCAAGGACACATCTAGGTTATGAGCACTTTATTGAATGGGCTTGGTCCTCTTTTTTTAAGGTTTCATCTGACACTACACTTGCGTTACAAAAGAATTAGCATGATGAAATGGGACTGTTACATTAAGGACCAGATGTTTTTATCTGGTACTACTTTGCTTTCCTGAGAGAAATAAAATATGTGTCAATTTACAGGTTAAACAAAAGAGAGATGTGTATACGCCATGATTTCCTAATGTATATAGTAGCTAGTGCAATGTCCAGTTATAAGGTAAGACCTCATATAGGACATTACTGACCACCAAGACATCATACCTGTGCACTGTACTGTTTCAGTTATATAATTTTGAAGTGAGACCTTGTTTCACGTACATTTGTGTACTTAAAAATTCAAAATTTTGAATGATTCCATGTTTTTAATTCTTAATTTACCCCTTTCGATTTTTGTTGTTTGACAAAAAAACGTGTATCCACAATCATTGACTCTCATACCTATGAAAATTTCATTGTGGCCAAACAAAAATTAAAAGGTTAATGAAAATAATGTTTTCTGTTAATCCTGAAAATTTCAGTTAAATATCTTAAATAGTTCTTGAGATACATCAGTTTATTATAAAGAAATATAAACGGGAGAAAAAGCAGTTTGAAGTTGCAGTTTATATGATATTATATAGCATTTAAATATGGTTTTTAATGCCATACTTGGTTAATTAAGGAGTTTTAACCTTTATTCTTTACTTTTTCCTTAAATGGTCAATTTGACCCATATCACCATATTTGGACCACCTCGCGAAATGCGACCGGATATGAATTTTTCATAAAGCCTTTTTAGATTTTTGTTTTTATTTCAATCTATGTGAACATTTTTGGTTTTGTTTTTATTTCATTCAATGTGAACCCTCTGACAGGAACTGTCCGTTTATGTGAATGGAATATACTTTCATAAACAACTATGTACATGCAGTAACTCTGTTACCATTAAACAACCCACATCATTTCTTTGGAAATATTTATTCATGCGCAAGGGAGTTACTTAATTAATGTAAGATACATTATACGTATACAGTCCCAATAGATAAAAGATCATACATCATCATTTGGAATTTTCACAGAATTTGATAAAAAGTAAGTCGATGTATAAATGGAATGCTCTTTGTGTCGAATGCAAACTTGTTGCAGATAAACTGTCCGCTTTAACCTATCTATACAGATAATAAAAAAAATAAAGAATTATGACTAATACTGACAATTATCACTGTGAATGAGGACTTATTTGCTGTAACCTATATTGTGGTGAATGTTACCAAATTCGGCGGACTATAAAAAACAACGAACAACAATCGTGGCCCTAATACAGTACGTTGATACTGACACCTTTCAGGGAAAGGCACGTACACGTTGGGTGACGTCATTGACGTCACGACTCGCACTCCAAACATGGTCATAATGTCACCTGCTACGTGCCAGTGTAAAAAAAATATGCAACAGACCCCCGATGAAACACTAGAGCGTATTTCGGGATTATTTACGTATGGATCGCATCCCAAATTTAATAAATTGTTCCTTGTGTCATTGCAGAGGTATCCTGATAATTTCATCATCCTCCGTTCCGGAATTTTTTTGTGTTATCATGTACACAGTCACACAGACAAACATACTCTGTCAAACACTTAACCCCCTCCGCTTTGCTTGGTGGAGATAATAATTAAAACGTGCATTCAGACGTCAAATACCAGTGCACCTAATAAAATTTTATACCATATACACGTGAACCGCAGAACACAGTTCAGAACTGGGCGTTTGCTGATTGGCCAGAATGAACAGCCATCCCCCCCCCCCTAAAATTCTGCTGACACTTATACCAGTCAACTACTGGCAAGTGTTATATTTGTTATAGATAAATAATCGCACACAGTTCATATACACACATGTAAGCGCGTCATCGTCGCACACCACACGAACATTGTCTTGCATGTTGCGCTTTAATTTGTCTTTGTCCTTTTGTTGCAATTAATTTTTTCATACATAATAAGCATCTACGGTATTTGAAAGTGAGTCACATAAGAACATGATAAAAATAGGTTTTATTTTATTTTCACCTCAATGTCAAGGCTTGCATCAATGCTATGATAATACCAAATAAAATGTATAATATTAATATGTGTATTATTTGATATTGCGTACTATGTTCACGAGGCAATGTATTGGCCACTTTGAAGTTTTCTTTGTGCGTTCATTGCCAAAAGCGCCCTTAACCTAAAACTGGGTCAGTTCCGAGCAAGTCTTTTTCTCAACCTTAGCTCCCGTGCTCTCTGCTCCCACCACGCTGTGCTAGATCTTGGATACTGGTCTAAGCCGCACATATACAGTTATTCTTCTCTCTGATCCAGCAGACCACGGCCTGGAGCAGTTGTTTCCGTGGACCCGTGGCTCCGCCTGTGGCCACTTCATGCTTTACTCAGCTCCTGTCAACTCATCGTCAGACCAGAGGCTGCACTGACTGACGGTTATGGTGAAGAGACTTGTAACAATTTGTAACAATGCCTGATGGACTTGTTTTTTCCTCGGCTCCTTGTTCAAGACGTCTGTGCTGTCCTCAGCTTGTGAAGCACTACGGGTAGAGTGTCCATCTTCTGTCTCACCTCCAACGGGATATGATCATTCTCCTTAAAACTGTAACAGATAGAAAGAGAAAATAAGATGTAATCCCAGATTTATATATACTGTGAGCAAATAAATATGGTAAAATAAACTGAGGCATAGATACTGGAACTGACGGAACGATTCTTATCAACCTATTTTGTCTGATTGTTAAGGTTTAATTATTTCTATTTTGCCTGTGGAGCTCATTGATTTGAATATGATTATAGTCAATGTAAGTAGCTGCGCTGAGATTTGCCAGGTTTGGTATATAGCTTGCATGTTTCGAGTAATTCTTAATTATATTTATCAACCATATATAAAGTTATATTTTGATCAAGGAAATACGTACCTAGCTGAGCATCCATTAGCACCAATATACTTGATGACCATGGGACTGTGTTGAAGTTTAAGTTCTGAACCGTCAACAAACTGGACAGACACTTCCTTGTTGGACCACTGAGTGCCACAGCCGATACCAGGGACGAATACTTTACACAGGACCGTTGGTTCTGTCAGGGACCTATGGTTACTGCTTGGTGACGGCGAAGCAGACGATGGTGAAGGAGGCGCCCCCTGGTTTAGCGGGGATTCCGGAGACGCCGCCATGTTTGTATGTGCTTTGGATGACAAAGATGATCTCGTTAACCAGCTGGTTTGTGGAGATTCTTTCTTTGCCAAGTTCGACGACCCTGTCTGAGGAGACGACACGCGTGAAACCAGAGCTGTGTACCTCGGATATGAAGGAGAGTTGGACTTTCTGACAGGAGGACGGCTGCAAAAGTAAAGAGACCAGTTGAATATTCAGCGCATAGGATTTCACTGAAGTTTTGCATATAATAATATTGTCCTAAACATTTGTTTTATTTGCCATCACTGAAGTCAAAACAATTAACGCATTACAAATCAACATTAATGGAACAGTCTGTATTTTATTATCTTTAAATTAACCGGGGGACGTTATTGTTAAAAAAAAATAGTCTATCGTATGTTACCTTGACCGTTAGCAAAATGTTATTTGTAAAAAAAAATTATCTCATTTAATCATTTGAAATAATTGGAAAAAAATAAACGTCGGATAAACCCTCATTTTTTTCTAATGTGAATTGTTTGACTGTAACGATGTAATGTTTTGCCTCACCTTCCGATCACTACTGGGAAGCAGGTGGCATTTGATCTTGATCCTCCGTTCATCCCCATCGTCATCAGGGAGACGAGGTTCAGACATTTCTGACGATACTGGAAAAACAAAATTATAACAAAATGAAAAATAACAATAAGGAATAGTTTCGAAAATCAAGTCCAGGTTCACTTATTCTTTTAATTAGTAAATAAAAGGTTATTTCAACCACCGGGCATATGCCAAAAATTATTTAATAATATGCACTTGTATATATGATTCCTTTGTTATAGGAAACCTTAAAAGAAGAAAAAAAATTTAAGTACCTGCAATTTCAATAGGTCTAATTAAGATATTTTATCAAGTTCAGTCAAAATTAGTTGTAAATTCTTACCTTCATCGCATAAGTGTAGATCTCCCTGTTCTTCGGGTCTAGTTGTTGGAAGCTGGTGTCAGTCTCCAGTGTGATAGAACCCCCGTTACTCTGAGTGATGGTTGTGACGTCATCGCTGCTGCGGACCTTGACGCCGTCATAAAACGCCGCCTCAAAGTCACAGTTGTCGTTCTCCATTAGCATACACTTGGCCTGGTCCGTGTACATGGTCACTTTTGGTGTTCTCGACTTGACCAGTTCAACAAATCTGAAACATCAATTACAAATAATGTTACATTGCAAATAAACCAGACAACATGAAGAAAAAATAATTGATTTTATCCAATTTATAAGAAATTTGTTAGAAATCAATTTGCTTAAAGGTCCATTAAATATAATATTATTCTTCTTTTTGTATTTTGAATATAATCACCTTGCCGCATGCTGGTACTTCTTCCAGTATTTCTGGGGCAGCCTGTCGTGGCTGAACTCCCTGACGGAGCCTACTGCAGAGCTGACTGGGCTGTCACTGACTGTCATGTTGTCACACTGGGGCTGATAGACCTGTATCACGTGACCATCAGGGCTGATCTTCATTACCTCTCTCACGATCTCCAAGTCTTGTTTAGTTTTGAGGATCTCCAAGTACACGCTGCAGTCGTCTGTGATCGTCATCTGTAAAGAAAAATAAAATGTGAATATAGAAATGATTCTCAGTAACTATCGCATTTTATCAATTATCTATAGCTTTCCAAGTTTAACGAAAGAACAAATCCAGTATTTTTATTACAAATATTGATAAATAACTATTTTCTTTAAATTGTCTAAATAACATTACAAAATATATCGATGTCAAGTTTAACTCATTCCATATACATACATAATCTTTGAGGTAGCAGCTTACATTTACAATACAATGAAAACAAGAACTTACCACAAGACTGCGAATTTTCTGACGAAAAGGCTCCAGGCGAAAAGACGTGAGAGGAGGAGTCGGACAATTGTCCACGTGACCATATTTGACGTCACTCAATGAGGAGGAACAACTTTCTCCCTGGCTGTAACTGGACACCTGAATAAAATGGGAAAAGAAAATTATGATGTATGGCTTAATAGAATACTTCAAATGTCATGTTTCAGTATAGTTTAGGTACATATATATGTCATAAGTTATACCAAATCATATATTTTCATTTTCTCTAAAAATATTGATTAAAATGTAAATAAGGCTTTAAGGAATTAATGTTATTTAAATTAACTTGTTTTTTAAGTTAACACTTACCATATTTTGAACTCCCATTTTATATGTTGTTTCTATGGCTTATGAATCTGGTATAGACTTTAAGATTACGATCAAGTTATATATAATTACAACGGCTGAGGCGGGTGGTTATATAGTCTTAACTGAGCTCTCGTCGAGAACATCTGATGGATTCTGAGGACCATTCATTTTATTTATTCACATTAAAGTTAAGAAACATGTTTGACCTCGTCCGCCCTGACCTGTTTGATCTTGTTTTGTCAATCACGTGACCTACAGGGTAAATCAGTCGGGTGTATCGTTGTAGAGTAGCAGTAATTAACAGTAATCAGATCAGTCGCGGCGAGCGAGCACGGACGGAGCAATCTTCCTGAACGTAATTAGTGCAGCTATTAATATGAAATAGTAAATGATGATTAATGGTATCACTGTACTCTTGTTTCACACTCATAACTTTTGGTTTTCTTGGTCTTTATATTGAATGTTCTTATCACAAATACGACGACTAGAGTAATGACAATGTCAACGCTGATCGCGATTATCTTTTCTGGATCTGCTTCCTATGTCTAGCATGTTTCCATTTTAAAAATCTCTGCACATAGGCCAAGGAAAAATTAAATCTCGAAAGTGATAAAATTCAGTTGAACTCTAACATAAAACTAAAGTCGGGGTTCCCATTAAAAGTAAGCTGTATTTTATATGATTACAAGGTTATACTATGCAAATATTATATATTTTATTTACTGTATGGATTTTGAAGAGATATATTCCCACTAAATACTAAAATATATGTTTTTATGATTTTATTATATTAATATACAAATTCGTATTTTGGTATTATTTTGTAATTATAAACAAGTAATGTGGAGTAATGTAAAGAGCTCAAATATTAATTAATATGAATACTACTTGTAATGCTTGACCAGTCTATGTTCTCTCAGTGAAGTGAGCAGCAGTTCACTCATGCGTGACAAGTCATCCAGACATGAAACAGTCGTGTCGCCCTTGCCTTGAAACGATACTTAATATGCAGGGGTGCAGTATCCCGCCGAGATCCCCAATATAGCATACGCATCACTCCCTCACACACACACTCACACACACATACACACGCACACATATGTATATATATATACCTTTTTATATTTTCCCCAGAAAGCAAACATATATGTGTATTAACAATTATACATTGTATTTTCCTGTTTCATATATCCTCGGTTTTTCCTTTAATCTGAATGAATACACTGTCTTTCCAGAATGTGCTGTGCTGCATGTTTGTATATACATGACTCTGCCCTCAGTGTTTAGGGAGGATAAAGGCTGCATTGTGCATGGTTGATGCCCAAGAGGTAGGGATTATGTCAGAACTTTCACCTCTAGTAGTATACAACTCGTTATATAAGACAAAATAGTTATAAATGTAGCGTAATTATGAACTGGTTATATATAGCCATTCTACAGAGTGGACATACAGAGTCTTTCATTGATTTAAACATTTAACAAAGTTTCAATGGTTATGTAGAATTTTAATTTTTGCTCATGTATTATCTTGCATCTCAGTGTTAACAATTAGAAGATACACTTTATTAAATATGTTGATTTCCTTTTAATTGTAGAATATCCAGAGCCCTGCTCCAGTCCTTGTTCTTGAAGCGGACCAGTAGGGTCTAAGAAGTAGCTATAGATGGGCAGTCTCCTCAGGGACAACATGTCCAGATTCCGCCAGGTGCTGCGGATCGAGTATGACAGTTTGTGGGTATTCGCCTTAAAATATACCCAAAGCAAGTTCAAAAGATACTGCACTGCTCCTTGAAAAATACATAGTAGGCCAGTCATGCAAAATTTCCACAGGAGAGAACTCTTTTGACCAGCAAGCTTAATATTTATATATTTATATATTATATATGTGCGTGTATTGTCTGGTTGATACTGAGCTTAATAAGAAAAAAGTTTAATCCAATAGGAAGATAAAATAATGTGGAAATGGTTCATTTAGCGTGTCTTAATTTTAGCCAACGAAATTTTAACAATTCGAATTATTAAACGATTGTATAAATGACAGGTATGTAGCGCTCGGGTGACCGACCGCGTGCATTTTACGGATGACTTAGTACCTTGACCGCAAGATGTGAACAACACGTAATTAACCAGGAATAATCATGTTTGATGATGATGCATTGGTACTGCACCCAAAAGGTTGTTTGACATTTGTCTAAGTTGTAGAATTACTCAACAACAACAATTGTCTTTACTAACAAGAAGCAGCCCGCTATGTGTACTACAAACAGAGCTGACAACAATCGCGACTGGCTCTCAGCTCTGTGAAAGTTTATTAAGTCATTTGGGAGGGTTTCCAAATGTTTTCAAATGCTGCTTGTTTCATATTTATTTATAAAAATCACTATAAAATCAGAGGGGATTTCAGCTGAGATATCCCTTGCTTATAACCTCCTATGATAACATGACTACTCTAACAAGCTGGCTGAAGAAGCTCAACTCAAAGGATTACCAGCCCCACATATTATATATCATTGTGTAAGGCGAGAACGCTGCCGTCTTTCAAGCATCGAAATAACGCGCGTTAGCTAATGCTAAAAGCGCAAAAAATTAAACCCCGCTAACAAAACCACCTCCACAGTATCTGTTCATTTTTAATCCCCATATGATCTTTTTTAGCTATACTTAGTAACTTAGTCTTAACACGACTGCTTTCTTCCCGCTTGCTCCACGTCACTAATCTGATGAAGGTAAATCATTTTATTTGGTAATACTACTCACGTCACGATACCTGATTAATGCAGCACGCACAGAACGATGTCTCCTTAACGTAAAGTCAATTTATGGTTCCCTAAATCATCAACTGAACACGAAAATAATTTTGAATCTTCACATTGGCGGATGCCGAACGTGGGACCTCAGTACTAGGTTGTCCGTTGATGAGTATCATAGAAGGCTAAATTCTTAAATCTGCATTTAAGTTTTTGTATATATATATATATATATATATATATATATTTATATATATATATATATAATAATAATAACGTTATATATTTACGGGCTATGAAAATTCCAAATATATTTTTATATAAAAGTTAATGACAAGTACATGGGGAGGGTATAGTTTTTCCCATATTGAGAAAATTTTAAATATGTAAACAGGAAATTATTAGGCACTTTCTTCACAAAAAAAAATATGAATATTTTTCTAATATTCACTTAAATGTAACCAAGACAAATGGGAAACTAGTCACCTCTAAAAAACTCCAGACGGTGCTATATGGGGGGCTTGTGTTGCAAATTGTACAGTTATCTTATTTCTATATAGCTTTTTTTCCCAAATTATTTAAAATAATGCATGTTTATAACCAAATCTAATACATTTGATAGATGTCATGTCTCATCGTATTGTAATACCGGTTTATGTACAATTTTTTTTCTAGTCTTAGTAATATCCAAATTTTATTCTTGCTTCTCGTTTTCGCCATTGTTTTCTATAAAATTGTAAGCTGTAATAGCTTTCATAGAGCACATCATTGTGGGCTTTACACTTTACAGAATAAAACATTATATTATTTTTATTATTCCAGCACACATGAAGTCTCGCTAACGGCTCTTATAGGGTTGGTGAACCTAGAATCATCCCGACTTCGCTTTTAAAGCCAGCAGTGACCACTTCAGTCCATTGGGGTGTCTCGAACGGGAAAAGTTGTTGAGGTCAGGGTTGCCAGGGGTGGTTCACACAATCAGGGCCCATAGAGATCCCCGGGGCAGAGTTGTGACGGTTCGATCTGGGAAAACCCCAGGTAATTCATCAGGTTCAGATAAAGGCAAAACAATCAATGCAAAAAGGATTTTATAAAAAAATCCCTGGCACTGTCATCTGGCCGGTTATCTAAGAGATGTCTTTCGTTGGAAGTTCGCTGTTTTTTTAGTCGAGAACGTTCGAGACATGCATATGTGATATGTGTGTATTTGTCTGGGGGGGGGGGGGGGGGGCTCGTATTTTTGGTTATACGCCAAGTCATATAAGTTTCATATAGGAAAAGTCTTTTAAATGAAATGATTTATAAATTGAAGGTGTGGCTTACTCTGTGCTTTAATCACACTTTAAAAATATGTTAACAAATCTTAAGAAATCTATAAAAAAAATGAAAATGGCTTTTGCCGTTGTTTAAAACACTATGATTTCAATTTTCAAGAACAAACTTACCCCTCAACCAGTGACAAAATGATGACTGTCGGACAAAACCGGATTTAACTTACCGCCTGTGTCAGCATAACACGTCGTTTAAGAATGATTATTGTCAAAGTACTGAAAAATAAAGAAAGCTAAAAACTAAAAGAAAAAAGTAATTAAGATTCATTTTTCAGTCTAATTTGTAAATTTTAAATATTAAATGTGGTTAAGGAAATATGTATTTTTATTAAATAATTGCTTTAAATCAAAGTTGCGTGTTAAAAACAACACAAATATTTAAATCCTTATATTAGACTTAAATATGTGCCATATTATATTTAATATTTGCTAGCCTCTATTGATTTTTGTAAAACAGAATATTTTAAATTTAAATAAAAAGGGTAATTTGAATTTAATTAATATATATATCATAAAGTAATGGTTCAAAATTGCTTTTCGCATAACCAAACAAAGTTGTAGTCGTCGTTGTCGTGGTACTGTTAATAGTCTTATTAGTTGAGCAACATTGAAATATATATATCGATAATGATTTTTGATTGGATTATATTTTTAAATGAGATCAGTGAATTTACAATATGGCTCAAACATTATCATTATTATTATTATTATTATTGGTAATCATTCAAACAAACCTATATCGATCGATATTTCGCACCGACCAAATTAATGGATATAAATTTATACTATCACATTAATTTTTATTTGTTTACGACTGGTCTGATTTTCTTTCGGTGAGAGTTTAAGGGTCTTGTCTGACTGCATTTTATACGAGCATACGACTGCTCGTAAGATTTCTACCGACCGATCGTTGAATGAGACAATATGTCCTACGATAGCTGCCGAGGGGTCGTACGATAACCATAGAGTGGTCGTGGGTAATTACGTACGAGCAGTCGGCCTGTAGGGAATTTCCCCACAGGTAATAGAAAACAACACAGGAATTTCGTTTAAAATACCAGAAGTGCCGAAAAGGTTGTCCAGATAACTATAATGATACTGCCAGTCCTGAGAGGGTGCGCGTTGTGAAAAGCTCACACTATCGCAGCGGCTACTAAGACTTCGCCTTATGTCGACAAGTGTGTGAACCCTTCCAGCGCCAAGGTCAGAGTGAGCGAGGCCGGTTATCCTTTAGCCTCGCTTTGGGTCCCCGGACCGGGAGATATCCCGATTGGCTGTCCCCTCAGGTGGGATCGCCCACTTACCCTTAGGGGTGTTATTATAAAAAATAATGGGATATCCGACACTCTCCCCCCCCTTATCGAGAAAAAAAATGTAGCTATCTATATACTTATAGACAGGGACTTTTTTTTTTTAAGTTATAGCCCAATAAGGATATCCCATGTTAAATTTGAAACACATCGTAGTCCCCGGGTGAAAACCCTAGTGGACATCTAGGGAAACCGGAAGACTTCGATGGGTTTACGGATGTGTAGGGTCTGGCAGTATTTGATGTTTTACTTTGATTTTGTGTGGTTGGTAGTTTTATTCAAATACATAAACAGTATTATATGAGGCATATTCAACACAGTAATACAAGCTGTCCAAAACGACAGACCTATATGGAGTCCACAGAATATTATAAGTTCATTGAAAAGCCATGGCCAAAGTCTCTAGCATACCGATTGTCCATTTAAATGCAGCGTAGTGCTAGGCTATGTGACCATTGGTTTGTAGCACGCGTGAAAGGTTAACTTTTTTTTCTTTTTTTTTATGACCAGAGTCTCTAGCACACAGATTGTCCCTTTCAATGCAGCGTAGTGCTAGGCTGTATGTCCATATGGTGGTATCTCGACAGGAAAGCATGCGCGATTGTAGAGATCTTGCCAACCAGACAGCTCCTCGGGGATGCATCGGGGCGACCCTCACGGAACGGCCTCTGCAAAAAGACAATCAACAGCAGTATCCGTTCCTCCCTTATACGGGGCGTTACCCACATACACAAGGATCAATTGACTGTTATATACATATCATTATAATGAGTTATTGTTATTATGTATCTCTCTCTCTATATATATATATATATATATATATATATATATATATATATATATATTTTTTTGTTAATAGCCATCCTGGAATAGCGCAAAGCTATACATGCACTTGATAAATAATGTACACATATATACATATATAACCACACAGAATTGATTGGCTTTATACCTACACCTTTTTGTATATACATTCTATGTACAGATATACATGCTTACCTACCACTTCTTGATTAAACACTCTGGTGATTACAGGTTATGTGTTTATGAACGAGCTAGGGTTGGGGTAAAGGGTAACAGTCTGTTCTACGGGGTCCTTTTTCTGATTTGGTGATGGAGCTGGTACTGGTGCAGACAAGGAATTTTTGGGCGGAGGAATAGGGGCACTGGGCGTAGCGGTAACTGTTTGTATTTTATGGAGCTCAACACGGCGGGATAAAGGGCATGCGAGGCAGCGTTGATGTAGCTGATGGCGGTTAAACCAACAACATGCTAACACTATGGCCAGTGATGCTAATAGAAATACAATACTGGCCGTAGACCAGGAAAACACCGTGTTTGGTAAACTAAAATCAATACATTCCGGTATTTTTGACCTATCTTGCTGGACTAGGTGGGGTAAGTGACCCAAGGGAGTCCACGCCTTTATTGTAGCTAATTTTAGTTGGATATGGCGAGGGGTTTCAAGCAAAGGCAAGGATTAATTAATGTCAAGGTGCCCAATTTTTCGTATCAAGTTCTTTACTAAGGTAGGTGCCGTGGAGGGACCAGTCTAGTCCCTGAAGGACACAGTCACCAGGAATAAAGGCGTGAACGGTGCCTCTTATTAAGGTAAGATGCCTAGGAGACTTTTTTAAGCAGCGGAGAGTAGTTACTTCTCCATTTGTGGCGATTATGTGGTGGCCAAAGGTAACAGTTTGTATGAGCGTGCTCGTAAAATTGGAAAACTGGACGGCGCAAGATCCTATACCCCTGGCGGTTTGTATGATTAGAGATCGTTCGCACTGGAGGCGACTTTTCAGTAAAAGGGGGCCCCCATGGCACAAAATTGGTTGCTTTCCGGCACAGTGACGAGGAATGAAGGCCTGCGATGTCTGCGAAGCAAGAGCGATTCTAGAGTGCAAACGATATTTAGCGGCAACCGTTTTCGATATAGGGTATGGCCAAGAATGCAAGCTATAGCATATGAACGGAGTGTTACGGTACAAAGGGATGTGAATGAAAAAGGAGAAGTGAGTAGAATTCTGGCTGAGCAGGGAGGTACGGCCGTTTTGATAAATCCACTCCGGGGTGGGGTATTCCAAGTGGTGAATATCTGCATAGGTGATTAGAGCCGACAGGTAAGACCGCGGCAGAATTTGTTCTGTGATAAGGCCTTGTCGGATAGCTCGTCGTTGGGAGTGATAATCAGCTACCGGTGTTGATATGCGTGGACTACAGCCGTGACTTTGTCTAGATATATATCAATATGTAAGGCATGACGAACGGCATTAATTCGTTCCTGGAGAGCATTTTGTTGTACATTAAGTATTCGGGGCCATTTGGATATTGTTTCCTGGATGTCGGCGAGTTGTGCAGAGGTATTTGTAGCGGCTGAGCTGAGTTGATTAACAGCAGTGACTAACATAGAGTTCATATGCATGGTTTGGCTGTTAGATTTATGTAATAATGCTACGACTGTTTTAAGTTTGAGAAATTGTTTTTCCGTGACAAGACCAAATAGATAACTTGACAGATCACCAACAAAATTGAATAATCCCCTTTTTTGTATACGAATAACATGATTAAGGGTTCGAGTTAGGAGCTGAACACGCGTGTCCCAGTGATATTTCAGACTATGGTTACGTTTTTGTAACTGGTTAATATAGGTTTTTAACGATCCTAAAGTGTCCGTTAAATGAGATGGAATTGGAGGGGCCGGAACATTTACGATTATTGCCTGTTTTGTAATGACTATGCCATGGTCAATCGGATTAATCTGCAAAGAGTCATCCGTTGCGTGCAGGCAATGCAGGCCAAGGATGAAGAGCAAGAGGGGCAGCATGCTAACTTGTTACCTGCGGCTGTGAAGCGCCAAGTATGACGGGTATACTAGAGGGCAAAGGGGATCACAGGTTCTTAGTCACGTGACGGCCGTTACAAGAACTGAAACGCACGCGCTTTGCTGTCTGTTGACACTTATGGTATATTTAACTTGAGTTGCCCCAGGACGCTAGAGTTGCATAATCCACTCTGTGTTTAAATCTAGGCGACCTGCGGGGCTGAATACTGGGGTTTTGCTCATTTAAATATCGCTGTTGTCTAATTGGACAGTCGGCGGCCACGTGATATGGCTGCGCACATTCATAGCACACAGGTTCACCATTTTTAGTCCAAGCGAGCGGATTGGTGAATCGGATGTTTCGCTTTGTTTTCATGCGACCGATGGGTTGGTGATCGTTGACCGCCGGGGTATTATGGTAATGAGGTGCGGGTGACACCTTTGTTGGGGCAGGGGGTGATTGAGCGCTAGAACTAATTACCTCTGTCGTGTCCGTTGATTGCGCAAGTGTGGAGTGGTGTTGTTTGCAGGGACCTTTGTGACACGGGTGATTGTGATTAGGCAATTTGCACCTGGGTCTTTGTAATCTGGCCGGCTTTGGGGTGTGGGGCGATTGTGATTGTACCTTTGTGTGGCATTTGGTTTGCTTGACCTGGCCCTGTGTGTCTTTGTGACACGCCGGATATTGGTTAGGCAATTGGCACCTGGGCTTGTGCACATTTGGCGCGGTCGTTAGTCGGCCGGCTGGCGCTGGAGTATTATGCAATCTGGAATGATCTTTAGTCGGGCGTGTTGTTTCGCTGGCCGGGCCCTGTTTGTTCAGCTGTGAAGCCTGGACTGATCTACATGTCTTTCGCAAGGTGCGAGTGGTCATGCAAAGATTCTGTCCTTTGTGTTTCGGGCGGACCGGCAAAGATTTAATACCGCTGGGGTTATTTCTTTGCTGCTGGCCCGTTTGTGATCTTTTTGGTCGTGGTGGGTGTGAATTCCATGCTATATTATCCGAGACCTTTGTGACTTTCGACCTGTGGACTGTTTTTGTGTGCCCTGTGTGGGCATGTTGTAAATTACATGTAGTACCTTTTGTGCGGGTGACGATCCACTGGGGATCACATTTGCTGGTGAATGTAAGAGGTTTTTCCGCCTTTACTACCACGTGGTCACCCTCCCGTAAAATGGGTGCAGTTGGCATATTTTCGGACTTTAACCGATCATTTATTCTACTCTGTTTGATCTCTTCATTAGCTTTTTCCCATGCCTCATTAAGTGCCCGTAATCTTAGTGTTGTGCTTGGGAATGATTTTTGCATATTTTGCCAAGTGTTTAAAGGGGCTCTGGGGTGCCTTCCATACATTAAAAAAATACGGACTGTAACCAGTTGATTTACTGGGCGTGATGCGGTGACCGTACAAAACATCAGCTAGAACGTCCTCCCAGCAATAGGGTTGATTTTGCACAGCTTTTGCTATCATATCTTTAATTGTCCGGTTAGCCCGTTCAGTTTTACCGTTACTGGCTGGGTGGTAGGGGGTTGTGCGGGACTGCTCAATATTAAGCTCGGCTAAGTAATCGCACCAGGCCTTAGCAGTAAATTCTGCTCCATTATCATGAACTATACGTCGCGGGGCGTCATGCCGCGCGAGGTATTCATTGTGGAATGCATACCACACACTTTTATTTGTTTTGTCCGGAATCGGATAGGCTTCCACCCACCCCGTTAAGTGACAAATAATAACCAGGATGTACTTGTTATTATTAGAGGACTGGACGAAGGGTCCGATTAGGTCCATGCCTATAATTTCTGCCGGGCTATTCGGGATAGGCATTTCTCCAATTGGCACTTTGTCATGGGGCGTCTTTTGAAGTATACAGACTGGGCATGTTGATATAAAGTCTGTAACAGCCCGTCGCATGTTGGGAAAAGAATAAGCTTCTTTTAACCTGAGCATTGTCTTTTCTATCCCCAAGTGCCCTACTTGGCTGTGTGCGTTTGAGATCACCTGATGGTGGAAGGTAGGGGGTAAAACCAACCGGGGGTGCATAGGGTTCAGAGGGTCAGGTGATGTAGTGTCATATAGCAAGTCATCAATAATGCAGGAGTTAGGGTTAGTCTGCGCGACAGCCCGATTGCGCTGTGTGCCTAAATAAAGTCTCTGATCTTCTTTCACTTTTTGTATATCTAAATTGTCATATTGATGCCTGGGGCTATGCAACTCTGCCCCGTCGCTATCAATCATGGCCAGTTCCGGTGTGTTTGGAAGGGGAGCCGAATTAGGAAGGCGGCTCAACATGTCAGCCTTCACGTTTAACTCGCCCTTTCTGTACACGATTTTCGTGTTAAATTCAGCGAGAGTTAGCGCCCAACGCTGTACCCTGCTGTTGTTGATTTTGGATGAGAATATCCCACAAAGGGGAGAATGGTCTACATACGCCGTATGGGGGCTACCATATAGATATGGATTTAATTTCGTGAGGCAGTACATGAGAGCCAGGCCCTCTTTCTCTATGACAGGGTACCTCTTTTGTGTGTCAGATAGCTGATGGGAGACATATTCTATGACATATTCGATCCCATCCTCATGCTCTTGAACTAGGACCCCACCTATAGCGCTGTCGGATGCGTCAGTGTACAATTTATATTCCAGGTCAGTCCTAGGGTAGGCCATGACTTTGGCTGAAACTAGCAAGTTTTTTAACTTTTCAAAAGCCCGTTGGCGGGCATCGGTCCATGAACATTTTGCTTTTTTCTTAGTGAGTTCAACAAGGGGGCCGGCTACTTGTGCATAGTTAGGCATGAATTGCCGATAATAGCCAGTCATGCCCAAGAACGATCTGATGCCCTTTTTGGTCGTGGGCGGCGCCATATTGGCTACCGCAGCTGTTTTATCAGGGTCGGGGGCTCGGCCGCCGGCCGAAATGATGTGACCTAGCAATTTTACAGAGGGGAGCGCGAAATGGCATTTTGATGGCTTCAATTTGAGACCATACCGCTGGAGGCACTCGAACACCCGCCTGAGGTGGGTTATGTGTTCTTCCGGTGTTTTTGAGAAAACGACGATGTCGTCTATGTATACCATAGCAAATTTCCCTAAGAGGGCTTCCTCTAAACAGCGTTGAATCTGTCTTTGGAAGTGCGGTGGGCTGTTCGTGGCCCCGAACGGGACCCGTAAGAATTCATATTGGCCGCAATGCGTGACAAAAGCCGTCTTTGCTATGGATTCTTTGGACATAGCTAACTGGTGGTACCCGCTTTTCAGATCTAAGGTAGTGAAAATGGTTGCTCCTTGCAGGGAATCAAATATGTCCTGAATCCGGGGCAGGGGGAACCTATCATTTACTGTAACAGCATTCAAGCGACGGTAATCGACGCAGAAGCGCACCTCCGAAGTGCCCGATTTTGGTACTAACGTGACGGGAGAGGCCCAAGGGGACCTTGAGGGGCGGATAACTCCATTTTTTAGCATTTTCTCAACTTCCTGCTCAATTAGTTGACGCTTGGCTAAAGGGGCTCGATATGGGCGTTGTGCAATTGGCGGGCCTTCTGTTTCAATTCTCATGGGTTCTAAGGTACAGAGGGGCATGGGGCCATCAGGGTGGGCAAAAACTTCTTGAAATTCATTAAGAAGTTTGTCAATAGGGGGGGTTTTATTCGTTGGGATGGTGTGAAAAATGCCGGGAGATTGAACCGGGGGCTCCCGGATGAAAGGGTACTGTATGCCAAACCATTTGAGCCGGGAAAATTCGAAATCAATGTGACTTTCTCCCAGGTCCAAAGCATCACTACCGATGATAATTTCATGCGGCAAGTCATGAACAACAAAGAAAAATAAGGGCGGAAGGTGGTTGAATTGTACATATGTTACACCACGGACCCCCAATTGTGTGCCTGTGATCGCCTGCAGCCCATGTGGGGGAGAATTTAGAACTAAATGGGGGTTTAAATTTTTCAATCTCTGAAACACATTGAACCGTATCAAACTACGGGATGCCCCTGTGTCTAACAAGGCCTGAAATGAAGGTTTTTGAAAATGTAATAGGAGGAAGGGGCGACCCTGGGGTGTTGATACGGTGCTTACAAGTTTTTTGGCTGGGACATGGAGTAATCTACTGCAGTGTCCTGATCTATAGGTTGGGCTAGGACCTGTTTCTGGGCGGGTTCTGCACAACAATGTGGCGCTTGTGTACAACAGTGACAACACGTTTGATGTTCACAGACCGTATCCTCTACGACGTGCACCATGGGCTCAATATTTCTACGGCGCGGCTCATTAACCGAGCCGGTATTAACGGGGGCGCGGCCACGTGGAGCGTAGCGGTGTTGCCTAGAGGGGTTTCGAGGCTGGGCGTACCCACGGGGTGAATAATTGGTCCGGCGCGAGGCCGGCGGAATGTGACGCGCAAGGTCACGTTTTAATGACAGGCACTCGGCTTTGATTGGAAGAGTGGAACCCTTTTCTTTTTTGGAATAATGTGGTTCAAAGAACCACAAAATAATTGCAGTTCTGTCACTTGCACTGGTTATCTTTTTTATACAACAGAAATGTATTATAACATCGTACATTTTCCATTTTGTTCAAAGTAGATCGAAGTTTGTAAAAATCTTCCCATATATATATATATATATATATATATACATATATATGTATGTTATATGTATATATGGTCTATATATATATATATATATATATATATATATATATATATATATATATATGTATATGTGGTCTAAATAAAGCTATGCCCGCTACTATGGTTTATAATGAATTCCCAATGATTCTTGGTCACATGATGGTCTTGTTCCATAGGGTAAGCGTTAAGACGACAACATCTATATGCCGGAAACTATCAAGTAGAGCTGAAAACGCGTCAGGATTTGGAGTCTACGCTTCAGGATGTAAACAGTTGGATGATGGCAATAAAGACAGAATTCGTTATTTTTTTATCTAGAAAGATGCTTAGTGAATCGAAATGGGACAAACTTAATGGTACCGGTGATATTTTTTAAGGTCTGAATCTGTAAAACATCTGGAGTGCAACTAGACAATGAGTTGAACTTCAAGAAACACAGCGCATCTAAGTGTCAGGCTGCGATGCCTAATCTCTTAAGAATTAAAAATATTAGATCATATTTGACTTTGGAGGCATGTAAAATATTTATGTCTGCTTTAGTATTATCACATCTGGATTATGCAATTGCAATTCTTTGTGGATTACCAGAGTGCACCATTCACAAATTACAAGTAGTGCAAAATATTGCCGCCAGGATCACTCTGAATAGAAGTAAATACTGCAGTGCCACACAGTGCTTCAAGGACCTGCATTGGCTGACCCTTAAATATAGGATACAATACAAAGTGCTTGTACTGGTATTTAAATGTGTTAAGGGAGAAGCGCCAGGTTACCTGATAGATTATTTGCATACATATAAACCATCTAGAGCTGGTTTAAGATCAAGTGTTAGTATTGCAAATGATCCTCTCATCCCGTTTTGTGCCAAGAAGACCCATGCTGAAAGACCAGTGTCGGTGGTCCAAGGCTTTGGAATTCTCTACCGGTGGACATAAGATGTTGTGATACTCTTAATAATTTTAAAATTTGTTTTAAGACACATTTATTTAGTCTTATATGATATCTGATTTGGACTCTCATTCAAACTTTTTACTTTAAAGGTAATGTTTTTTCAGTGACGCAGGAACTTTTCATCATGACTACTTTAATGTTTTATTTTCAGCTTTTAGATGTGAAGCGCAAATGGAGACTAATATGTATTGAGTTATAGCGCTAAATATAATGAATATATTTACATTTACATTTACGTTATTAAGTTTTATAGTTTCGGAGATATGGCCCAAAAGATTATGTTGTTGTGTTCCGATTGCAGCGCCCCTAGCGGCCATATCCCGAAAATAAAAAATCACTTCCGAGATATGTGTGACATAAGATGTATCAGTTTCAAAAGGATTCCTGCAAAACTGTAGCCTGTAGAATGCTATATGTAAGACACAAGCACCAGCAAGAAGGCAAAATTGAGGACAACTGACAGACAGACAAACTGAAAAAGCGACACAAAGTTGAGACAAGATGACTAGAATAAGAATAAGCTATAGTTTATGTTATTTAGGTTTATAGTTTTGGAGTTATAGCCAAGAGATGATATGTTGAAGTGATTTATGTGAAGCGCCCCCTAGCGGCTATTTTCTGAAACTGAAATAAACTTTCGAGATATTATTGTATGCCATAAGATGTATCAGTTTCAAACGGATTCCATCAAAACTGTGGCCTGCAGAATGCTATATGTAAGACAAAAGAACCAACAAGAAGGCGAAATTGAGGACAACTGGCAGACAGACAAAAATACTGACAAAATGACACAAAGTTGAGAAAAATGAATAAACCATATTACGAAGAAGACACAGAGGATGAAAATGAGCTTATGTTTGTGAAGATAGGACCAATATTGACAAAGTAATGATGAAGATAAAATTTTTTTGACGTTTTTTGATGACCTTGATCTTTGACCTACGAATACCAAAAGCAAAAGGCTTCCAGGACTTTTTCAGATCGATTGCTACAAAATTGTAGCCAGGATAGAACTGATAAAAAGACACATTAACACACCCACAAACAGACATACGCGACTGACCGACATGCTTGTCTAAATCGAAGATTCATACCCCTAGGTTTACAATGGAATGTTCCAGATCATTGATATAAACTTGATAGAAAACCATACGTCTATTCATACGAATTCTTCAGACTGACCGAGTGCTACCTCTCTACAAGACATGTGGCGCAAACTCCAACACTATTAGCTTATATTCATTGTAAACCGTTCCATTGATACATAACAGGGTCTTGTTTGTTCACAGTTATCGGATCGACCATTTCGGCTTTGCTTCTAGTGGCGACTAAATCACCAGGAAAAGGTTCAGCTTTGATGGGATATACAGGGCACTGTATAAAATCATCTTTTCTTTTTAGAATATAACCTTGAAATGAATATTTATAAATGAGTTTATGGAGTTTAAAAATTTAAGAATACGAGCAGTGACTATGGTCGAAATACAAAGAATTGTGAAAATAAATGTCTGCACCAACAATGACTATACAAAGCGTCCTCCCATAGCTACCGATTTTTTTTTATTCGAAAATTATTTTATTTGACATTCGCCAGGATCTGGAATGCTATTGTAGGCATAAATGATAATAGAAAGCTGAATAATCGACCATTTTTCTTGATCTTTACATCCACCGAATCTGGACCGCTATTGTCGTCATAAATTATGAAAGATGGCTAAATAAAACATTTTTTTTGTTCTTTCATTACATCTGCCGAATGTTGTGGCCGGATAAAAATCAGCTGGAAGGTCCTTGACATTGTCAAGGATTTCTGCAGCCGATATTCCCTGCCAGATTAAAGAAAAAATAATCCGGCCGGCGGCACCCTCACATCTACCGTTCCTACCGATCGATTCGGAAATAAAATGGTAGATGGTAGGCCGGCTTAATATCGGTTCCCACTCACATTGGAAGAAAACAAGCTGGGTTCTCGCATAACACAAACTGGACTTCTCGTCTAGCAGTGACAGCATATGGTAACAGCGCATGTTCTATGCAACCAGATACACAATCAAAAGTGGTCGTGGGCTGCTGCAGAAACTCGGATCGACCCGTCAGTCCTTCCCTTCGATATTTCAGGTGAAATAAGTAGAAATTTATAAAACGTCACAGTTAATAATGTATGATCAAATGACACGCACCTTGTCGACTTCGGGCAAAAGCGAAGGTTATTTAAAGTCATTTAAGGAGCTTACTTAAACCATTGGTTTAATTTTAATTACTAAACTACCCAAAGCCCTCTTTTTCAGTAAATACATTAAACGTGTACTAAAACGCAATACACATGCAGGACAGGCACTGATGGGAGGCTTAATACCGAATCACACTTTGATATACCAACAAGCATTAACTGAAACCGTGGCAATGTAAATATTTACCAAGAACACTTTTAAAAAGGGGAAACGTTTAGACTACAAGTAATGCATGTGGACGTTGTAAATTTGTTATTTCGTTATACATTTTTTTTTCAAAATATACTCTGCCTGACAGCATTATGAATATGTTTTTGTCACAGGTAGAAATGGTTATAAAATAATTAATAATGTACATGTCAGTGGCCTTGTGCAAAGCCATTAACTGTCTTTAATATAAAAAAAGGCGTATATGCAGGCTGACCAAGAAATTTGCTAACATGTTTTTTTAATAAAAAAAATGAATAATTACATACAGGTACTTTCCTTGGTGAAATCGGCGAAACGCGCAGGCTTGCAATGCGTCCCCGTCATTAGTCGGTGTGTTTGATCCTTCCACGATGTGCTGCCATTTGCTCGGCTTATTCCTGATGTTAATGGGTTATACACCGAATGGTTGTCACACACACATCTTCACAGAAATCTTCCAGCAAAAATCAATAAAACTACATTCTGAAGCCGTGATTACAACGGAAAGGGGCAAAATCATGTGTTTCGCTATATGCGGCAGGAGTTCCTAGTGTTCTGTCGGGACGTACCATCTTAATTCAAACATCTGTACACTTTATTCCAGTGATGTGGACTCAGACGGTGTTTGGGAGACAATATTTGTTAAAGTAAGTCAGAGAGAGAGAGAGAGAGAGAGAGAGAGAGAGAGAGAGAGAGAGAAGGAGGGGGGGTGTCTACGATACTTTTCAACAATTGAATACATAATGAAAGAGCCAAAGGCAGCAAATTCGGATATAGTGCAGGTTAGGTGAATATATGTGAAGAAAGTTGAGAGATCTGATTTGCCTCTTATGAACATATATTTCACCTATGAAACATGTTCTTTTGTTAATATCTTAAGTATCGCAAACGTCTTTTTTTTTGTTAAAATGTTTGTGGAGTTAGCCGCCTCCATTTTTATATCCTGTCTTATTTAATTTTTAATCTATGTTTGACTATCTGCCGAGTTCTGTTTTGGTTTGTGGCAGGGCGGTAGTTCTTGCTTCCTATCACATTAGTTTATATCCTGCTGTCACACAGGTCCCGTGTACACCGCACCTGTGTGTAATCAGCATCGACATGTGCTAGGACATAACACTACCTAACACTCATCCGCCAAATATATTACCGCTCCTCAGTTTTGATTTGAACGCAGAACCTCCTGGCTTTAAATCGCAACATCTTATCAAACGAGGGGCTACAAAAATAGAGATATGAAACAGCTGCGCATGATTGAAAAAATTCTCACCGTGATTCGATGAGTGTTTTCTCTGTAATGTTATCCATTTGACAAGCTGCCTTCTTTCTTTTCAAGATTTTTTTGGTGTAGGTAACCGCCTCCCTTTTTTAATGATTGCTTAACTAAGTAGTATGTACGTGTACAAGTATGTACGTGTACATCTGCAGAGTTCCATTCAGGTTTCGGACAACGTGACAGGGGCATATATACTCTATTATCCTGGTGTCAACCAGGTTCGTTGTTCTACTCCTGCGAGACCTAGGGGTGTGTCATCCCCATTACTGGGTCATAACACCGAGGAACCACGAAAGGGCTAACTAGTTTGTGAGTGAAACATGGCTGTTGGGCACAGTCTCTCCATTAAGCTACAGAGCGCTCACCCTGGGTGGGGACCGGCCGTGAAAAGTCTCACCGCCTCGGCTAAGATTCGAACTCACGATCTCCCGGCTTTGTGTCCTCCGCCCTACCCCTTAGCCACAGAAGCCGGGGCTGCCTTCTTTCTTTATTATCTTGTCTTCATTAAATATTATTACATAAACCATGAAAATAAAAAAAAAAATACTTAGGGTTTAGTACGACGAGGTAAAACTATGACGAAATCAATAATATCGTAAAAATGTATGATTCAGACCAAATTGCTCATTTACTTTAAGATGCTAAACAGTGTTTAACGTGTTTAGTACAGTAAAACCTCGCTTACGACCCCCTCAGTTTGACGACCACCTCAAAGTTACGACCACCTTTTCATGGTCCCGATTTTTATGCTCTTTAAATCATATTTGTAAACCTCAGAATAGCGGGCACCTCGGTTTACCGTTTAACGACCACTTCTTATGGTCCCAACGGGTGACCTAAATCTTAACTGTGCGACCGATAAGTACTGAGTAAACGTTGCTTGACCAGGGGTAGCGGGAGGTCAGGCTGAAACCAATGCTTTACACCACTAATTAGTAAAGGGCAGTAGATGATACGAGTGTGGATCATAGATTATATCGTGTTCGCAGATGATCACACCGGGCCAGGAAAGTTTGCGTCACGCTCTCTTCTCTGTTATCAGGCCTGCCGGTAATTATATGATATTATTTTGCATAGGCCCCTTGCTTTGACTAACTCACTGGCTATTAATGAGTTATAATTGGTTAATATTTAATTCATCATTAGGTTAACTATTCAAAAACAGGTTATTTGCTGGGGAAAGTTTGAATTATACTCCTTTTTTAAGTATGAATAAATAAAATTATACAAAACATATAATCTTTCTTCCCTGTCATATTATGTACAGTAAGGTGGAAAATATAATCGTGCAGTAATTCCAAATTATATCGAATAATTAACTGCCCCTCACAGAGCACTAAGAGTTAACATCGGAGGACCAGACGAGCTTTTTTAAGACCCTTGATATAGTCAAGTCTGACTTAAGCGACCACCTCGGAAGTATGAAAACTTTATCGTGGTCCCATTGGTGGTCGTAATTCCGAGATTTTACTGTATAGATATATTTCATATCACAGTTTGCAAATGGTTGCCCAGTAGAAACCTGTGTTCTCTGGGTCTACCTATAATGTTCGTAATCTAATTGTCAGGTTGTCAGGAGCGAATTACTGCTGTCAATAATTATATGGGGAAAAAATTCCTTAGAAAGAAATCATCATAGTTAAATAGTGAAAAAAATTCAAATATTGTGTAGAAAAAGAATAAAAAAGGACCAGTATACAACTAAAAAAACTTAATTTTGAAGCCATTTTTCTACACTAAAGCTTTAAAGTCCGTTGAACTACTTTCCTGTTTTGCTTAAACTACTGGCATCAAAGCTTATAGGATTTATAGGAAAATAATTTTTTAATAGTGTATTACAATTATATTGGTATTATAATTCTGGTATCACAGAATGTTAAAATATTTGAAATTGTCCTCATTCCTGCGGGGTGCTAATTTTTTTCCAGATATATCGCACTTTGAAATTCGGTTTGACAAAAAGAATCATTTAATTCCATTTCGTCTTTCTTCTCTTTAATTATTTCATTTGCATTTCATTATAATTTCCATTTTTGTTCTCTTTCTTCTGTCATTTTCTGTCTGCAAGATCTCCGAACTGACTGATTTTTCAAAAGCTTTTTGCACAATATGAATTCGCAATTGAAATAAGTTTGACCTTATTCCCAATCTTGTACACACCATATCTGCTTCCCCCCGGGGGGGGGGGGGGACCTTATTTTGCCCCCTTGACGATTTCATACTAGTTTTTTTTTTATTTTGCATTTGAAAGTTAGAGTAGAATTTTCATGTTCCATCGTAAACGTTGATAATATAATTCTATCACCTCTGTGTTTTTTTTTGTACTTTTTTGAACTTATTTGACTTATTTAAAATATCGAAAATTTAATGAATATATATATATATATATATATATATATATATATATATGTTTATATAAATAGACGGTTAAATCTTGTGATGTAAAAGTGTTTGTTAAACTTGCAAATAGGAATACTGTAGTCCACGTATTGCAGTTATTTAAAGGAGAATATAAGAATGGGATTTTTTAGTTTACAGTTCTCGTTACTATATAAATATATTGTTACGGCGGACCGAACGTCTCTCTCGCTAGTGAAGCATGCTTTTCTAGCGAAGCGGTTGGTACGCCGGACTTGTGCGCCATCGACATGGGTCCGAATCCCGGATCGGCCCGATATTTACCCCTTAAAATTTATTTTCGTAACAAAATGGAGGCTCGTCCAACGTGACGGTAAAACTTTGTGGCCAAGGGAATAAGCTCACCAAATTGTGACTCCTGGGAAATTTAGGCTGTTCTGATAGCAGAACGCTCTTAAGAGGGGGGTGTGTTATGGGGTGACATAAAAGCGGACCGAAGCTTGCTTTTCTAGCGAAGTGGTTGGTACGCCGAACTTGTGCGCCACCAACCTGGGTTCGAATCCCGGATCGGCCCAGAATTTTCCCCTGAATAATTTGTCTTCGTAACAATATATATATATATATATATATATATATATATATAGTATAACTCGTCTTTTAAATGTCCTCTCACTGCAGGTATCCACAGGACCAAGAGCCGCTGGTATGTATATTGTGTAATATGTGATTTAATTAATTATATATGCTTAAATACGGTACGTTTACAGAAAAATTCTCGCCAGTCTGCAGCCTCATATAGGCATCTAAAAACATGGTAATTTTGTCCACACCTGACATGCTAGCTGGCTAAAAATAAAAGCACAATGTCGAGGATAAATCACGATGATTCCAAAGACACTCGTTCTAGCGTGAAAGATTTCTTCTGTTTCAACTTTGTGCACCATGTTTTGAGTAACACATACATGTACCTATTCCTGTAGAGTCATTTATTGTTAATCCTTACAGCAAGTGGCCTCTGTAAAACTTCTGTCTCGGCCCTGGGAGTCGGTGACCCCGGTATTATCCCCAACTCCGCCTTCAAAGCCATCAGTGAATACAACAGTGACTGGGATGCCGCCAACGGGAGGATCTGTGAGGGTTGTAGAGGATGGTGCACCAGAGACGGTCGGCTCGCGATACCCGGTAAAGACTGGTGGCAAGTTGACCTGGGCCAACCCAGAGTAATTCAGAAGATAGCCATACAGGTAAAATAATCCACCAGGGTGTATATAATATATGCGGTTTACCTGATGTCAAAATATTATTCTCATGTATCTTTATGACAATCTTTGGTACAGTAATCAGGGATGTTTATAGCGTTTTACTTCTTCTATTACTGACGCTCACACCAAATTGTCCAGCCCTGGAAATACACAATTTTTGTTTGAACCGTCCGGATATAAATGAAAGTCGTGTATGGAGGGTTTCTTTTAAATATTATTGCAAAAATTCTAAGTTAATTAAACTTAACATTTATTACTAGCTTGCGACAGATGGTTTACCTGTATTTATAATTGTTTAATGTATACACTACAGGGTGTGGTCTTCTCTCTTCGTCGATTCTGGATCAGTCGTTTTAGTCTGGCTTATAGTGAAGATGGCATCAACTGGACTAGGTACAGAGTTGACGGACAGAAAAAGGTTATGAGTTTTGTACAGTCTGTTAAACAGGAAACACATTACGCCATAAGCTTTCTGTCTTGAACTGTCGTTTTAATAATTGTTTGACAGAAATTATAATACACGTCCTAAATTTAAAGATTCTAATTAGTCATTCGAAGGAACGAAAATTACCTTTTCTCAGGTTTAAAAGTATGGAATTTATTTTGTCACCAACAAGCTCAAACTATTAATACCAGATAAGTTCAAAGAACTCTCTCACATATTTGACAAACGATCTGTAAGGGTGAAATTCACTGGAGGAGCGATTTCAATTTAATGCAACAATTTTATTTTAAATCTCCGACTCTTGTATCATTTAAAACTAATTTAAAAACGTATCTCTTTCGGCAAGCTTTTGGTTATAAATGTGCGTATTTTTTTTTCTTATGTCAGGCACAGGGAGTAGATTTCCATGGAATTGTATGTGGGTATTTGTGTGTGTGTGTTTGTGAATTGCGCTGTGAGTCTGACCATCGGAGTATTGGCGCTTTATAAATACTATTATGTTATTATTATAATACTGTAAATACTATATATTAATACTATAAATACTATATATTACTATTATTATTCTTATTATTATTCTTATTATTACTATTATTATTAACTACTGAAAGAGGTTTTAAAATACTTAGGATCCCGGTATTAACATTCATCCTGTGTGTAAACGTCCTAAAACCATGCAATGCCGATAATACAAGGGTCGAGGCCGTTTAAATTGGTCTGAAACCCTCAAGGATTGTACCGGCTGAAAAAAGGGGGGGGGGGGGTAGTTCCGGACCCCCTGGACCCCCTTCGGTCCGATTCTGCTACTGACGAGGTATGCATATTTCCTTTTTTTAGGAACAGCTTCCTTGCCTTAAAACATACATTTATTTCATCTTTCATATCTTCCTTACACCAAATTATACTTCTCACAACAATAATATATGTAACCAATCAAGGATATTCAAAAATCTGAATGCCCCGCGTCCCATTACGGTTCGCAAATGTAACCATCATGACTGACCAGATCTTCAAGATAAACATACTAAGGTATGCATTTCTTGCCATGAGCACAGCGCCACAAACTAAGTGTTAAACATTTGTACATATCTGAATGAGACAGTATTCCACTGAAAAATCTATATTTTAATTTAACTTTTAGAATAAAAACAAACAAAAAACAAATGAGCCAACATTCATCATCTCATTTGATACATCCCCTTACCAAGACAAAAAACCCGGTTATCGGTATATTAGTTAGTGTCATATATCACAGGAAGCATGTATGTCAGCGACCGGTCATGAAAAATGGTGTGTGGAATATTTAGTCGGAGGATAAGTTTACTCAGTGCTTGTTTTTGTAAACTGTCACACTTTAATATAACATTAAACCTGGTTTTAGGTATTTGCTGGAAACGTTGACGCCACAAGCATTGTGACGGTTCCTCTGCCAGTTGCCCTGGAGACACATCATCTGCGCTTGTGGGTTGAGTCCTACCGTTGTACCGCATGTCTTGGTGTGATATGTGCACGTTTTGAGCTTTATGGTTGCCAACCCTTCTGATCAAGAACCTCGCCGAGAACAAACGACATTTTCATACCAATTTTGATCTAGTTTGGTCATATACCTATCGAGTCGTTGTGTGGACTTGCTATAATATAAACTAGTACACTTGTGTTAGATGCTATATTTCATAATAATATATTCTAAATAACATGAAAAGTCGTCAAAAGATCCAATGCCCACCTTTGAGGATTTTGCGCATCAAATTTAGTATTTAATCCATTTACAAGGTATAGAATGAAAGGATTTAAGCATACATCATGTAATCTCAGCTCTTTACACTTTGCCTCTGAATGCTATTGTAGCTGTGGTAACATTTTATGGCTGTGTCCATTACAATAATGACAGAACAACCCGATTTGCTTTGTACATACATCAGTTGTTATGATGCATGTTGTTTTGTGTATATATGTATTTCAAGGGGTCTGAGATTGAACACACTTCAGTGATTGTCAAAGTACTGTAAAAAAAGAATCCCAACTTATATACATGGCGCAGTCGCTGAAGCACAATTTCCTGTCTATGTTATACATACCCACCCACAAACACCTACATCTCCACACACACACACACACACACACACACACACATATATAGTCAGTAATAGTTGTTTCATTTATATCAACGTTGACACTGCAGGAACATTTTGATCAGTGATCCTATTTTATCGTATCGATCAATTATTATCACTATTATCAATTATTATTATTATTATTATCGTCATCTGCGCGTGTGATTTTTATTATGATTATCATTTATAATAAATTTGGTCGGTCTGTATCGATCAATATATCGAGAAATTTCTCCTGTCAAATTAAAAAAAAAATGATTAATAAAATATATTCAGTTTGGTAAAATTCACAGAAACACGTCAAGATAGTATTCACTATTGTTACGCCATATGTAACGTACAGCCGATTACTTGACAGGATTGAGCGTGACATGTTTCAGTGAAAAGACCTGATCTCTCTCACTTGTATGCGTGTTGCCTGTGACTAAATGCTTTTTTGAAGGCCCTTCGTGCCAAATTTAGTCTTTCTTTGCTTGAAATGAAATAGTGAAAAAGATTTTTTTTTATCTTATTCCTATTATAATATTATGAAAAAATACCTAATAAATTTAAATTTAAATATTTTCCAAACCCTACTGAAATCATATATATGTAGACATATTACGATTTCTAAGAGTTTTTTGGGTTAACTCTTTCAGATTTAACTTTTTCGAATTAAGGTGAGATATATATACTGTTCATCATCACCATCATCTTCTTTGGAATTTTTTGTGTTCAAATTGTAAGATTTATTTTTTTAATTGCAATCTGAGTATGAAAAAAAATATTCAAACCAAGATATAAGGCTATTAAAATAACGATGTAGAAAACATGGAATCCGAATAAAAAAACATCATACGGCAAATATGATAAATAAAAAATCTGGTTTATAATATAATAATTGTTAATATTACATGCATGAGGATTTACTTTCACAGCTTATATTCTACTAAATCTCTGAGTTACCTGTATATATCCTACGAAAGCTCTATTAAATTATGACGGCACGCCTTCCGCATATAATATCTGACCGCTGTAACTATAACCCACTAACACAATATTAGAAGGCGACAATATTTACAATTTGGTAATATTCTGTATCACGCGATCTCAGCTTTTCATATACACAAGAGCACTAGATTTTATATGTAATGAGATCTCAAAGATGCACAGGGCCCCCCCCCCCCCTCTAAATTTAGTTTCTGCAATAAGGTCCTTATTTTTTCTTACACACCTACAATATTAACTAAATACCAACATTTACAGAATATATGGCAATTTTAGTGACAATAACATAGTGGAAACATGGTAACACAGCGGACACATCAACCTTTCCACGAAGCAACTTATGAAGTTATGGATGCAGAACCCAACCAGGGGCGGATACAGGATTTTAGAATAGTAGGCGCCGAGGGGGATGGGAAATTCCCTCCCACGGTGTAGAAACATTTTGAAAATACAGGCTATAATGGCACAACATTAGGCAGTTTAAAAGGCATCATGATGCATGTCTACTAGGTTACCTTTCTGTACACTGAGTCACTGGTCTCTACTTCTGAAATCGCAAAAAGGTCGGTTATTGTATCTAAATCCATATAACCTATAATAAATGGAACTTTAATGGTACAAGGAGCGGGTTACTGAAATCTACCAGTCATAATACAACCTGTACCGCCTTTAGCAGGAAGAACTATGTCTATGCGACAACTGGGTTACCAAAATTATTTATTCTACTATGAAAAAATAACATAGCAGACATAGTAGACCTTTTCCCATATACCATGTTCCATTGGATTCCTGGTAGGTTCATTTACCACCCACCAGACCTCAATAACTTTTACGAAAATTGAACTTTTCTAAAGTAATCTGTACAAGATAATTCCGGTTGCATGATCTAACAACATCAGTGACTTTATGGACATTGAGTAAAAGTATGATCTTCTTTTCTTGTACAAGTCCCTGAGGAACTTCTGCATTCAGAACAAAAATGTAGCTTCAACTTTTTTTCATAAATTCTTCAGGCGCCACCAGGTGACTATCCAAATGTAATATCAGGTATACTGGCAGGTTTCATGGAACTAAAACGTCAGGGTAACGTAGTGGACATTACCATGAAGGACAAAGAGTAAAACCCCTGTTATAAACATAATTTTCAGAGTTCATTGACTGCAAAAGGGTTGCTTTCACAGGGGGTACTGTAATCTTCCCAGGAAAGGGCAATACAATATTAAAACACAACTATTTTTCAATTTAGGGACCCCTGCAAATAATTTTGCGGTTGTCGGGACAGTAACTTATTGGATATTATAGAAGCATCATTCACATATCTTTGAGTCACTAAAATCTGAGAATGTCTGAGATGCACAACAAAACATCTCTATATTAACCACTTTTCTCCAGCAGAGAGAATATAGGTATCTCTGAATTCATATAATAGGTCCAGGATGCAGTTTATTGAAAATGTTTATCATTTGTCTGAAATGATCCATTTGATTTGCCTATGAAGAAAAACATGATTGATAGCTAGTTGAACTCAGGGGGAGGCACTAAAACATGTCTGCATAATCTTTCGGATTATTTTACCGGAGGGTCTGCATTGACATATGCATGAAAGTCATATTTTTATTGACGACCACAGCAGTCTGAAATTACATGCCTGCTATTCAGCATTAACTGTTGGCAAGGATTTTACATTTAGCCTCGATCTGAGTTAGGTAAAAAAAAATCTCGTAAATTCATGCATCATCCGAATTCCGAAGTCATAATAGCATTATTTTGACCATCTATAGCACCTATAGACATATTTTGTATTAGGACCTTAACCATACCCGCCTCCACATATCCCAAATAAACTCTTAAGTGGCCATCATTATAATTTTATTGAAAGTTATCGTAGACAAGAAGACAAAACAGGTCGGATCTTGCCGTTTTGGCCTTTTAATTTGTCCTACTCAAAATGTCATCACTTCATTCCTGTCAGTCTTCACTTCCTTCTCTGAAATACTACAACAACGTTCGGGAACAATTCGTATTTTCACTCAAAGAGATTGAAAAAAAGTACACAGTTTGGCCGGTCTGCATCTAGGTCCGCATGTACATTGCGTCCTTTAAATAACAAAGGTATAGAAAAATCACTGATAGTGTTTTCTGAATGTACAGAATTCAGATTTTTTTCTGACAAAGTAGCATACTTTATGTCTAAAGGCCTTTCTTACCCCAACTCCTTGCTTTGCTTTTTTGAGCATTGCAAGACACCGGGAATTCCCCTCTGAAAAGTCATTCAGACAGAACCTTAACAATTTTTGAGCGTTCTGTGCTGGTCTCTTTTGTAAAGCTGTGTGGAAAAGCCTGTATTGCTGCCGTTAATTTTAAAGGACCCAAATGAGCTGTCCATACTGGTAATCGGATTGGACAATTGTGGAGGTAAACCTTGACCAGGGAAATGTAAGTTGGCCATAACGTATCAGAGGAAAGAACAATGACTAAAGGCCTGTGAACCAGATTGTCTCTATAAAACTGACGGTAACCAACTCTGAGAAGAATGATATGCTGAATATGTTGGTACCACTCTCAATGATGAACTCTTTAAATATTTTGTGCTTTCTATAAATTGTTTGTTGATTGCCTGAGAAGACAATGCGCCCAGGACAGCCAAGGAAGGTTTGGAGAATTATGTGTAACAATGGTTATGTTACAAGTGGCATGGCACTTATGTCGTGGTTCCTGAGAGTGAGGCAGAACTAGCACGGCACATATATGTTGAGTCGGCTCTGTTTTATGCCATCCCAGTTTAAGCATATAAAAGTGTAAACTTTCAGTAATTCAGTCATATAATTTTGCATCACAGAACTAAACTTTATTGTGATTATCTGAGTCTAGTTAAACTTAGGGGAACCCTTGAGATTTCTTCTAAATGATGCATTCCTAGAATTTTTTTTTCATAAGAAAACGTAAATTTTCTTCTTTAACTAGAGCAGAGTTTCATTGTTTCTCTTCAGAGTAGAAAGGGTACACATTTCTTTGTTTATCTTAAGCATGAGCTATGGTACATGTAGGCTGAAGAGTGCAATCCCTTGTGCATATACCCTCGCACTTGGTGACTGGTTTGAGGATTACTACGTTGATGCCTGGTGTCGGAACTTACCGTTACGGTTAACATATTGTTTAGACACGCTTTTTTAACGTGCTACTAAGTATATATATATATATATATATATATATATATATATATATATATATATAAATATATTATTTTTTGTTGTATATAACTAATCAATTTGTCTTTAGATTTACTTATGCTTTTGGTCTCAATGTATGTATAGGTGTCTGGTCATAAGGGTCCATGCTGAGAGAATTCTGGGCAAGGTTCGACCTGGAGTCTGACCTTTTCACGTAAAGAATGAGACAGACAAAGTAGGGAGATAAAACAAAAGATCTCTTGGGAATGACTGACAGTTGAAATTGAATGTTATGTCCCCAATCCATTATAATTCAAAGAGATGACTTGGGGGCTGGCAAACGTGTCACATTTCGTCAAGCTTCAGCTGAATAGACAATGGCTTTATATTCAAAGATAGGACATACTGGACTGCCTTTAAACTCACTTAAGGACGATTTAAAGGCATTATTGACAATTTAAAGAATTTACAATAGAGTAAATTTATAGCTCTCTAATGCTAATGTGCAGCATCAAAGGCTGAGAGGCGTGCGTTAGACGATATAAAACATTAAACTTTAAATTGATTTTAGATATAGCATCCAGGGAAAACCAATCATGCTCGCATTGATAAATCAATAGTGAGGTACCGGTATAATGCAGAGTCAGTGAGAGACCCATCATGAATGCCAGAGATCTGGATAGTGCAATACCATTGAAGAAATCAGTACAGTTTTTTTCATGAGGCCTGAATTAGCGAGCCTTGGTCAACTGGTCGTCTTATTTTTTATTCTATGTATCAATATATTTATCGGCTGTCTCGCCCACATCTCCAGATAAAACTTTAGAAGTGAATTATTAATCTCAATTCTATGACTGTGTTCACAACGGAAGGAAACAAAATCACGTGTTTGGCTGCTTGCGGCGATCAGGAGAAGCGTCCCATCAGCATTCAAACACCTGCAAACTTTATCAGAGTGTATCCGTGAACCCAGATGATGGAGCGATGAGAATATATATCAAAGCATGTGGGTGTTTGTGTGTGTGCCTATACAGGACGGAATCAGTAATTGTTTGAGAGTACAATGGATAACGGGTTGTGGAAATGGATAATTGTGTCCGCCAATACAGAATTTTGCGGATAATATGTTTTCAGTCGGACGCCGCCGCCGCCGCCTCCGTAACCACTGAGCAGAATTCTTTAAAATTCGGAATTATGATCAAGTCACATGTGAACTGCTGCGCCCTCATTTTTGGTTGACCCTCCGACCTTTCCTCTCTGCACAGCGTTCATTTGTGCTTCTTTTTCCACACATAAACCAACATATCTCGAGAAATGTTTCACCGATCAGGCTAAAAATTTTGCACAAATGTAGCCCTTGGATAGTTTTATAACATACACTTAAAATAGTGGCCCACCTGCAAGCATTTTTGCACAGTGTCCATCTGTTCATCTGCCTTCAGATAATATCACTCATATCTCTGCATTGGTTGGACTTATCCACCTGAAATTTTGTATGTGTATACATCCTGGATAGCTTTCTTGATTTTATGACGGGTGGCGCCACCTACATTCACGTTCTGACTGCAGACATACAGGCTTATATTTTCGGACTAGTTTGACGTATCTTCATTAAATTTTGCGTGTGTTTAGATCTCACGTAGTTTTTATCATACACAAAAACTGGTTGCGCCACCAGCAACCATTTTTCACAGCGTCCGTTTGTCTGCCTTTGGTTAAAATCACTCATCTCTGAAATATCGTAAAGGTATACATCTTGGATAGTTTCTCTTTCAAATAACAGGTGGCGCCACCTACAAGCATGTTTACGTGGCAGACATCCATGCTATTATGCAACACATCTCACTCTATTTCCTCTTGCAACTCACTCCACCCGTCCTACTCGTATTCTAGTATACATATTGTAAACGTTTTTATTTCTGCACCACAGGGTCTAGCTTATTACAGATACCAGTACTGGTTGAACCGATTCAGCCTTGAATATTCTGAACACAAAATCGGGTGAACCACCTACACCACTGTTGGAATGAAAAAGGTAAGAACACCAGGTTGAATAAGCAGCATGTTCTTAGAGATTTTTCTTCTTTTGAGAACATTTAGAAGTAAGCAATTTTATTTTAAATACTGACTATTCCTCGAGTTATTCATGAAAAGTAATTTGTTAAATACTTTCACTGACTGTGGGTACAATATATATTCCCCTTATGGTAACGACAAACCACTAAGTGATTAAGCTTGCTATACACGGTGGCGCGGGGGAAATAGCGAATACACAATTAAATGCAACGAAGCTAATAGTCTGTCATGAGGCCTCCTGGCGAGAACAAAAGGCACCACAGGAATGCCGAAACATTATATGTTGGTTGTAGAGTAAATTAATCATCTTGAATTTTTTTTAAGTTAACATTAAAATGTAGGATAGAAGAGTACTTTATTTGCACTTATTGTTTTGAATTTGAAAAGTAAGATTGCATTGGTAATAAAAGTTTTGTGAATGACACTCACTAGTTCTTGAGATCGGCATAAATCTTTTTTTTTAGAACTGTAAGCAAAATGAATAGCATCAATTCATGCAACTTTACTTGACATTTGTGTATCTCGTGGCTCATTATCTCTCTGCACCTAACCCGTGAAATATCTAGGTTTTAACGTAATATTGCAGGAGATACTGAAGAGCATGGTCAATTAATCACGCTACCATTCGATCAGGATTTATACAAAATGAAATTGTACAGTAAAACCTCGAAATTACGTCAACCATTGGGACCTCGATAAAGTGGTCGCGTTTGGGAGGTGGCCGTCAAAGCGAGGACTTATATAAAAAGCAAACAGAAAATCTTGTTTCGGGAAAAGTGGTCGTTTTGGTCTCTAAAGCGAGGTGGTCGATAGGCGAATTAGTTTTTGCACCACTGTCACTGGTTCTGTTGCAATATCATCTATTCATTTGATCTATTCCTAAAATGACATCAACTGTGGCTACCCTCTCCGTTTAGGTATTCCATGGTTTTGAGTAAACTTACGTCCAATCATAGTTCTCCACATATAAACCACAATCTGTCAGTATATCCAACCCATATGAACCGAATATAGAAAATTACTACACCAAACAAGACTTACACAATAGGGACACCTTTGGCGCACAATGCAAAGCAGTTTAACAGAGCTACCGTCTTATACTGACTACGTAGTTTTATTAATCTTACGTCACTAATAACAGCGATTGCAGACTGAATCAATTATTATAATTATGCCATAGATAGAGAGAAGTACTAATAATCTGAATATCAAAATAACCCGGTCAGCTTACATAAAAAGTGTATTATAATGATCCATGAACACGCACCGGGTTATCCACCGGCCGAGTCGCATAGTAGTGTCAGGGTTAGTATTATTGTCTATAGCGACCGTGGCACCGGTAGGACGGAAGGTTTTGTCACTGTACCGACCACCATCCAGCCCAGCCATCTGAATGGCTTCATTCAATATTTGTGTCACAGTGCCTGCCTGAATTGGGCAAAACGGCTGTGATAATGTAGGAAACAGTGGCATCTCAGGATCACGTCTCTGATCCATAGTACGCCTGATGTAACATCGAAGTGTCAATTTTATCCAGGTCAGCAGCAGGCAAGTTCACCACAAAAACCAGATCGGGAAGTATCATTTTGGTACCGTGGAAAGTGATATCCGCACCGCCATCACGCCGGAATTACACCTGATACACCGAAAATACCCGTTGGCACAAAGTAATATGCATCCTGTTGTATATCATGCTCTTCGTGGCTATATCGGATGGTTTGAGCATTAAGTAAGAGCTAATAAAACGATGACTGTGTCGCAACCTCTTGAGATCCAGTTCCGTATTCTCGGGCCAGCTAATAAACAAATCTCTGAATGGTTTCACTGTCATGACGACCGACCTTTTTATCATGTCAGCGGTTCCGGATTTGACCAATGCCGTCACCATATGACCAGTGTCCGCACAATGGACAGGGTTATCACGAGCAAGACCCTGATATAAAAGTGACAAAGATGCTAGCGTCGCCTTTAACTGAGAATTTGGCCTTACTGAAGAATCAGCAACCGCACATAAAAAACTTGCAATATCTCCAGAGTGAGCTGGTGGGAAAACAATGTCATTTTCAGCACAAAACACAACATTTCGATTTGTCTATTATAGAGCGCAACTGTAGAAGGAGCCCATGCCTTGATATACTACACAGCAGCGCGTTCGTTCCAGTTCACTTCTGCTGTGAGAATCAACAGTTTTACAGCATATGCTCTATTACTGCTCCATCTCAGTATATTTGCAGCAGATATACTGAAAATCTGCTCTCCTGAAATAACCGTCAAGACAGACGCAACAACTTCTGCTATATCTCGTTCTGCTGCCTCCAGATGTACCAGACTGGACCAGAACGCGGATTTGCACCAGATGCTCACACACTGCTGCTTTGAGACATATGATATTTTCTTAAGTTCGGAGAGCAGATCTGGAGCATATAGTGATTCACTGCTGCTCTTACATAGACAATCTACAGTGCAATTAAATTAATTCTTTACAAGTTGGGACAGCATATTTCGAGCAAACCCGTACGCTGAAGGATTGCTGAAATGAACCACGATAATTAGGGCCTACTTGGCCCTGCCCCCCTCCCCTAAGTCCCGAACACCTTTTCCTAATCGCCCTATTTTACTATTTTAGTAAAGATAATGGCCCAGTATAACGACAATCAGGGTTTAAATTTTGTATTATTTTGGCTGACACAGGGACACAATCATAAGACCTTTTCCTCGATTGCTGAATAAAGATTGAGAGATTGAAAACATTATATTTACAGTTTGAGTTAGGCATTGTTAGGCAGAAAAAATAGATCCAGTATTCCGGTGTAATTGTGCTGAGCAGAGGGGTCCATTGCTGCCCCGGTTAATGCCACTTGACTTCAACTCCTGTGTTTGGATACATGATACACATCAACACTGCCTCATCTCGAACTTGACTAACCTATAAACCGTGGCCCATGCTGTTTAAAACAAAGCCGAGGCTGGTACCGGTAACAGGAAAGGAGGACATATTGTCAACCAAGGCAAACGAAAATGTAAGTTCTCCACTTTCTTAGCATGTCTGATAGTATCGTATTTAGGTAGATCTTTAATTGTAAATATTTTATTTCTGATGGGCTGGTTAACATGTTCTGGAGATCTGTAAAACAGTAAATCTGATGGTCGAACTCTGATGGTCTGCCTAGACGCTTCTCTTGTGCATGCTCAAGTAGGACATTTTGAAATCGGGAAGGGGGCGGGGGAGTTGTGGGGGAAGGAAACAGATTATAGCGTTAATAAGAGAAAAGGGCCACGGGCTTGAGTTCCAAACATAATTCAAATTCAAGGTTTGATTAAAAGCCTCTGATCTGAATTTTACAATCTCCCAATTAAAAAACAATTCTTCATTTCTGTTTGCAAGACACTAAAAACCTGGCTTAGGCTTAGGGCCAGACATTTAAAAGTTTACAGTCATGCTTTCTATTTTCTGTCTCATGAGTTTAAGGGGACAAAGTTGTTCAGAGCAAACTGTAATTCTGGCCATTAAGGCAATGTTTTTTTTCTGAATTTGTGTCCACCTACAAACAAGAAGGAAAATAATATCCTGTTTAAACAAATCTTTTGTGTGCAATACCAATCTCTCTCATTTTCAAAATTAGATATTTCTTACCGGGGTTGTTGAATAAAGAAATTGGATTTTAAATCACATTTTTAATTAAGATGGATTTTTGATTTTTTAAATTAAAAATTATGGTCATACTTTACTGAATGTAAACTATATTTAGACTGCTTTTAGACCAATGATAGTAGTCAAGCACACCTTTGAACATTGTGTATTGTAATATTTGACAGAATATTCCACTAAAGAAAGGCTTTTAGCTCAGCTGACTATAAGTCATCTGAGCTATAGTCATGGTCCTTTGTCCGTTGTCCATTCGGCTGGCAGGCCGTTAACAGGGTACGTTTTGAAACCATTGGACCAACGAATCCAAATATTGCATACAGGTAAATGTACCCAAATATCTCCTTCCATACCAAAATTTGGGTCACTAGGTCTTTGTTTCACAAAGATATTAAGGAAAAAGCTCAATTTTTCATTAAAAACCCATTGTTGCACTTCAAGACTGCCTAATGTCAACACTACTGATCTTTTTTTATCAGTTTTAATACACATATTTTTCTATACATTTGCTACGTACATGCCAGAAATTAGGTCAGTATTGCGTACATTCTTTATGTTATCGGCCCAAACAAAACGCACTTTGTAAAAAAATTAGGAAATATGTTTACCTATTGAACATGAGAATTGCTGAAGCTAGAGACTTTTTTCAGTGGTGCAACTATTTACCGGTAATAAAGATTCCACTCACTGATAGCTTGAACTGCTGTTTTAATCATTTTTTAGGCTTTCCCTTTATGCATGACAGTGGAAAACCTGGCTGGGAGAATGAAAAATATATTGATGTTGATCCTCATCTACCCAGAGGGAAGAAAAAGAATAAGCTTATATTAACTGTATATAATTAATAAAATTCTGTTATACACATTGAAAGGTATGTGTTTTTCATTTCTTTTGAAATTGGCGTAAAAGAGAATGCTGCTAAGTGGGCCCTCATATAAAAACACTAATAAGAAGATGGAAGGGCAATGTGGAGTGAACATCAATAAACACGGGTCTGCTCCAGGGGAGCACTGCTCGAGGAAAGCACAGATGATTGCTCCAGGAGAGCACTGCTGTACGAGAGCACTGCTCCAGCAGAGCACATGTCTGTGCCAGGAGAGCATACTGCTCAGGTTCTGCCAAAGTTCTGCTCAATATCTGCTTCTGATATGCAAATAGGCCTGCTCCATTGAGCACTAATTTAGATAATTGGAACCGCTCAATTTGTGCTGAAACCGCTGCTGAAAATCTGCTGCGCAATACCTGGTATATGCATGGTAAGTGTGTAGCAGACTTTCAGCATGTGATCCATAGGTCTTGGAGTACATAAACAGCATATGCTGTAACTGTGCTGAATAACTGATGCAGATCTGCTGGAAACACTGCTCTGGCTATCTACATAAAAACTGCTTCAAATATGCTGCAAAACTGCTGAATTTTGGTAGGGGTAGGCATGAGCCTTGATACATTTGCCCTGTAGAGAGTAATCACAAGAGCACAAACCCACGCACTTGGTGACTGCTTTTAGGGTTCTCGCTTTTGATTTATGTTGTCAAAACTTACTTTTACAGTTTGGATATTTTAGATACTCTAATTTGCCTGAGACAATATGCCACTGCGTATTATATATATATTAGTCTTGTATATAGTTAATGTTTGTCTTTACACTTACTTATGCTTTTGGGCTCAATGTATGTATGTCTGGTTAAAAGTGTCCAAGCTGAAATAATTCTGGGCAAGGTTCGACCTGGAGTCTGGCCTTGACACACACAATCAGACAGACAAATGGGGGGGGGGGGGGGAGGGGGGGTGTCAATAAAAACCATTTGTCAATGATTGACGGTTAAAATGGAATGTTATGTGCCAGTCGACTCGACAGTCCCCAATCAATGATTCTACACACAGATGACTAGGGGCTAGCAAATAAGTCACATTTTCCAAACGAACGTCAAGATAAGCAATTCACGTGAACCGACTGTAGCTTTATAATCAGGAGTATAAGGTAGGGCATATTTGATTGTTTACAAGTTCAATAAAGTATGGCATGCGCATAATATATGAGTAACAATAGAGTCATTTATATCTGTCTGTGGTTGACGTGCAGCCTCTCAGGCCGATAGGTGTTTGTAATAATGTTGTGTATTGATATAAATGCTTATTTTATTTTAAATGTAACTTCCAGAGATAACCCATAATGCACGCATCGATACATAATCGATAGTAAACTAACGGTCCATTTGCAGAGTCAGCGAAACACCTATCCTTAATGACAGACATTCAGGGTTAGTGCGGTTCCCATCGAAGGAATGTGTACAGTTGTTTTTCGCGATGATTGAATCATTTATGACCTTAGGTCAACTGATCGTCTTCTTTTTTATTCTATGTGTTAATACGTTGAGTGGATGTCTCGTCAACATCTAGCGTCATATCGACCCTCTGGCATTACGACCAGATTACTAGCGCCAGAGTGTCATTACATCTATGTCTGAGGAACGCGTTAATGAAGATGCAAATATTTCGTCATTTCTGACAATGTTTCATGGCCTACAGGTAAACTGTCAATCAACATAAACCAGACCAATCGTTAGCATTTTTTGTGTACTTTCAAATAATACCAAACATGACCGAGAAAAGTTCCGTTTTAACCCAGCACATTGGTAACCCTTTGGCATGTTTGTTGAATTTATGAGCGCATGAACACAAGCATGGCTCGCACGGGTTTCAGGACGCAGGCAGCTTGCAGGTGATACAGGAAATGACCCGTGTCCATGGAGACGGTGTTTCAGTTTGGGTTGTGAGCTCACATGTATACTATTGTGTAAATTCATTATTTTTAGCATAATATTGAGATTATGGGCCGTTTACCACGATATGAATGCAACCTGATGCAAGACCACTGCGATACATTCTTAGATATAACTTGTATCTCGACTCGGGTAGGCTTAAGGCCGTGTCACACAGCCGTTGACGCATAAATTGCACATAATGTACGCATAAAATTGAAAAATCTGGATTTATACGCGGACATACGTGGAAAAAATAGAAATGTTGGGAGTTATGCATGAAATTATGACAGATGAATCACGCAAGAACGACGCATAAACTACGCAAGAAATACGAATAAACTGCGTAAAATTACGCATATCCATGGAAAAGCCAAATTCCTACATAATTCCCACGGATGAAACACAATCACGAAGGAACTGCGTATGATCCACGCATGATTTACGCAAAGCACGAATGAATAGCGCATGCTCCGCGTATAGATCGCGTATGTATCACGCATATGCGCGTATGAATTACGCATTATTTGCGTAAGAACTGCGTATAACCTAGGTAAATTACGCATAGATCCCGTAAATCCAAAAAGAGGAAACATTTTGTGCAGCTCAAAACGGTTTTCGCGTATGTCCGCGTATGCCCGTGTCCGCGTATGCCTACCCCGCCCCCCACTCGCTGCGCATAGCGACGAATGAAATGCGCATGAAAAACTTATGAATTACGTATATCGCGCATGAATTGCGTATCTCGGCGTATGCCTCATATTTTATGCGTAGTTTATGCGCAATTTATCCGTAAGTGCTGTGTGACACTGCCATTACCAGCCAAATTATCCGATATCCTACTGAGTCGGGTTGTCACGGCTAGTCAACATCTCCAGAGAAAGCTTTCGAAGGGAATTAGTAAAACTGCCTTCTGTGGCTGTGTTAACGACGGCAGGAAAAAATGAACATGTGCTTGGCTGCTTGCGGCGGAAGTGCTTGGTGTTCAGGAGGAGAGTACCATCAGCATTCAAACACCTGCAAACTTTTTAGAGTTTACCGTCAACATAGATGGTGGGGCGGTGAGGATATATGTCAAAGTAAGTGTGTGTCTGCTGTTGTGTGTTTGCAGCTGAAAGACAGATAATCAAAATATTCTTTTCACAAGGTTCCTATGAATAAAAAAGTAGAAAGTCTTTGCCATTATGGTTTAAATACTAAACAAAGATGAAACATTTTAAACTTCAATAAACACAAATTATATTCTAGACTATATTCCTCGATACCTATAGAATATGTCTTCAGCACATACTTATTTTTTAACTTTTTTTTGCAGCTGAAGTCGAAACCAAGTGAGAAAGGTATGTCTACACATTCTCAAACAGAACAATTGCATTCTTTTTTCTATGTAAACAATACAGTAAATCCTCATCCGACTTTCACGCTGGTGGCTCGATCTCGTTACTTGGACAACCACTATTCTGTCCCTGGAGCAAATATGACATCCAAACAGCTACCTTGATTACGCTTGTCAGGATGGCCCTCCAACCATGTTATTTGTGTTGATATGGCTGAATTGGTCTATATATTAAACCACTAAGTTGTTTGTGTTGACATTTCGCCTGTTGATGTCTATAAAAGCTTCATCAGAGTGCTATATGTCTCCGCTAGGTGGAGTTCTTGTGCGAATGTTGTATCACTCTAGCCGCTCTTACGGAAATTTAGCTTAAAATATTTAATGTCAGATTTTTACAACTCACCAGGTGTTGCCCGTCTGTTAATCATTTTAGCACCTAATTGTGGGGCCTACCCCTCGGCCCTCGGAACTGACTCCGCCTTTCAGGCAGGTAGTACCGACTTCCGGCCGTATATGCAGCTCCGAATGGGAGGATTTGTAGTGATTGGGATGCGTGCCCTTGATCAGACACACGTCATTCAGAGGGTCTCGATAAAAGTAAACAGTCAAAAAACGTACTATAAAGAGAACGGTGTTTATTTGGCAGGTTACCTGGATGTTACCTTAACACCAAATAAAATGCCATCTGAAGCCGTTTATAATTTAACCGCATTAAATGGTTGATTATATCATATTGTATAATTGCCTTAAAAGGATTGGATTCTTATGTCACATACCGCAATACTGAGCTTATAATTATTGTAACCGTTTTCATTTCTGCATCACAGGGTCTGGCTTATTACAGACACCGGTAATGGGTGAACCAATTCAGCCTTGAATATTTTGAACGCGAGTTCAGTTGGACCACGCACAGCATTGGTGGAATGAAATAGGTGAGAACACTAGGTGAAATAAGAAGCCCATTCTTAGAGATTTTTCTACTTCTGGGAACATTAATAAGGTAGTATTGACTTTTCCTCGAGTTATAAATGGACAGTAAATTGATAAACTACTTTCGCCGGCTGTGGCTAAAATATAGGTCCCTCCTAAAGTGACATCAAACAACCAAGTGATTAGACCTGCCATACACGGTTGATACACAATGCAAAGAATCCTAGTAATCTGTCCATAGGCCTCGTGACCAGGACAAAAGGCGACACAGCACAACATTATATGTTGTTTGCAGAGTAAATAAATAATCTTAGATATACTAGTATGTTTAAAGAAAGTTAAAAGAAGAGAGATACATTAACATTCACATAGGAAAATACTACTCTATTACTCTTAAAATTTTGAATTTGAAAAGTGTGGCTAATAAACGTTTCGTGAATAACATTCATCGGTCCTTGAGATCGACAATAACTTCAATTAGAATTTGAAGCGAAATTAATGCTTTCAATTCATGCAATCGTACTTGATATTTGCATATTGCGTAGCCATATATCTTTCGGCACCAAACACTGAAATATCCAAGTTTTAACATTATGTTGCCATTATATATTGAAGAGCATGGTCAACATATTACGCGTCAAGGCGATCCGGATTTATACAAAATTAAATGATATGTTGTTAACGTGTGAGAGGCTGTAAAAGAATGTGTACCACTGTCACTGGTTCTGTCGCAGAGGCTTTTAACCATTCGAAGTATTATCTGTTCTTAAAATGACATTAACTGCGGGCATCCTTTTCTTTTAAGGTATTTGATGGTAACAAAGATGCGACCAGCATAGAAACAGTCACCCTGCCGATTTCCATAGTAACACGTTATCTGCGCGTGAGGGTGGAGTCCTTCAGGAATGTTAATAAAGTGCGTGAGATAACCTGTGCTAGTTTTGAGCTGAATGGATGCAGACCCTGATTCTGTTGGCTAAACAGAGAAGAACGTAGGTCGACTTTTCCTTAAGAAGTAAACACCAGCAAAAGACTATATAATTAAATCATTCAGTTTAATATTCTATACTTTTAATGTTTGCTGACGTGTCTTTCGTGTCACGGTATGAATCCCGCTTATTTTTCAAAAACGTTTTATTAAAAAATATTTTTTTCTAAATTTGTAATATTTTTGCGATTGTAGGTAAAACTTGTATGATAATAATCAATAATTTGGTTGCATCATTGCTTGATGCCACGAAGTGAAACTTGTCGTTTTGTTTAATCATTTTTTACATAATTCCTGGGTTAAGCTGTATCTTTGTATTTGTTGAGAGGACAGTCGGGCGCTGGCCAGAGTTATGTGTTGTGAGATAGGCTATTGTTATGTCGAGCGATGTGGCAGCAAGCGTGTATTGTTCTTAGCCGTATTGGTTTTTAGCGTGCTCATGAATATAGATGAGCTTCCAGGATAGTAGGGTATTTATATAGGGTCGCTTAGTGGTCATTCAGTCTTTGTTGTCCAGAAGCCAGCCTGTCGCCAGATGGGAACAAGTACCGCCAGTCGGGGACTAATGCTGGCAGTCGAGAACCAGTACCGCAAGTTGGGGTTAAGTACCGCCAATCGGCGTCCAGTGCCGCCTGTCGGGGTCCAGAACCGCGAGTCGGGGACATGTGCCACCAGATGGGGTCCAGTACCGCATGTCGGTGTCCGGTGCCGGCAGTAGGGGTCCAGTGCCGCCACTCGGTGTCCAGTATTGCCAGTTAAGGACGTCAAGATACTGTTTAATCGGACTCTATTTTTAACTAAAGTATTATTTTGTGTGCAACCAGTGTATTTCATGTAATTCATAACAGGATGGGAACGCTATCTGGTAGGTTGATTTGAATTTTGTAATTTTTACTATATTCGTTGTTGCTTAGCCACTGTTTCGTGGTTTGTTGTGTACATGAGTGCCAATACGACGAGTGCGCCATAAAAAAGGACAGCCTTTTTCCTTGGACACTGGTAAGGGAAGCGTTATCGTGTGACCCTGGACAAGGTTGAAATACTTTAATAGGGATAATCATGTTGTAATAAAAAAAAAATAAAATTATATCCTTAACATAATACTTGTATTTTATAGCTGAAATAGTGCAAGGAATAATATATTAAACCACATCAGTATTAGTTCCATCAGAGTACGGGGACATACATATTGGTTTAAGGTCCAATTCAAATTTAAATTATTTTTTTTAAATATTTGCAACGTTTTCTTTAAGGTGTGGCTTCCGATGAACAATTTTTCAAGTCAGACAAAGTGTCGTACATAAAAGCCTGCCCAGTAAGAAGAGCAATAGTAGATCTATCAAAGTACAGACATATTTATGTTGGTTTAAGGCCCAATCGAAATTTAAATTTAAGTTCTTAAGTAATGCAGTTATGTACAGTAATATTACTTTTCCGTTCGTGATATATATTTTAAATTTTGTTTGGCAAGAATCTGTTGGATTATCTGTTTCCTGTGACAATCAAGAATTTTAACATTGAAGTGGAGTACAGTATATAACTGGTCTCAGCATTCGCAGATAACCCTGTCATGTCTATAAAATATGTAGTTTAATATCAAAACAAAGTGTTAAGGCGAATCTAGCGACAAAACTTCAGGAAGGGTGGGTCTAACAAATGATGAGGCGTGTCTAAAAAAACTTGCTCTATGTCTGTGTTTATCATCTTTATTCAAACATGCTTGCTTATAAATGACCATAAGACCGAATGGAAGAAAATGAAACACGTGAAATGTCGTGATATTTGGCCAATGGGCTAGGATCTTTCATAATTCACATCATTGGAAACGTTAACATCTCAAAAGAAAGTTCAAGGTGAAAAGCTCCCATGGCAAATGGTGGATGATAAGACTTACTTCCCAATTGTTCAAAAACGTGCTTTCGTTGAGGTATGCAGTAATGTGCAGCTTATTTCTGAACGACAGACATAGAGTTCTAAGTTTTATTTTATAAACAGCTCCGCAAAGTGACTGTTAATAAGCATGAGGGAGGTTCCAGAGACTGGTAAAGAACAGGTTCACAATGATGTCAGACTTGCCCACTGTCGTTGTAGAAGATGTTGCATGAAGAGTTAATAAAAATACGTATCTATGATTGCCTGCATATCTGAATGAAAGTAATCTTACTAACATTTTCCTAATTATTTTTCCTAGCGGACGGTTACAGAGAGGCGAATGATATTTGAACACGTGCTTTTCAGGTTAACTGTTACCGTGGTTTCAGTCAATAAAAAAGGACCGGTCAATTGTACCAGTGCAAATGTGCCATCCAATATTAATTTCAAATGATTAATTTGAAATGACCCACGCCATATTGCGGAAGACTGTAATGAGAGAAACTATTTTACTTAAAACAATGTGGCCGATACACGTGGGCGTGGCGAACTAAGTAAAAGCTGAGTCATGCAACTGTCTTTACTCAGGTATGGGTCGCCATATGAAATAACATGTAGCTTATACAAGACCGTACACGAAAATAAAAAGAAGAAATGTTTTACAGGCTAAACAATGTTAAATGCATCAGCAAACTTAATATAATAAAAGGATTTTCATACATCGGGTAACTGTTTCTCTTTAATGAATAACCAATGCTAAACAGATGAACACCTACTAGCGTCAGAGAGCCGTTAAATCTTCAACGAAGATATTTGACAACGTATCATGGCCTACAAGTATGCTGTACGTGTCTTCACATTAATCAGACGAATCGTTAGCTGTTTTAGTATAACCTCAAACAACCCCTGCCACGTGCGAGAAAAAAAAACTGTTTTAACTCAGGATATTGGCTAATGCCTCTGCATGATTGTTGAATTACTGACCGCATGAATACATACTTGGCGGTACGCGGTGCAGAAAATGACTCGTTACCATAGGTTTGTGTGTTCACATGTATTCTTTTAGGTTTACTAAGGCGTGTATTCAGGTCTACATCTTTACAGGCAAACTTGGGCAGAACCCTTAACCATCTTAATATTCCAAATCGCGTGACGCCTCCTTACATCTGTTCTTCGGTTTACAAAATAAATCTACTTGTGATCATGTTGGCGGCGGAATTATGGATATTATTAACCAGACTTTTTTACAAGCTTTACCAGCTACTACCACAAATTTATACCAAATCTTGCCGACATTGACTTACCTCTCACCGTTCACACCAGGAATGGTAACTTGTTAAAGTACTTGAAAGGATGACACATTATTACATTATTTATAAAGCCTAATACTATAACTTTTTTTTTCCGAAATTTCATCTTTTAAATTTGAAGCGTCAATCATTTACTTCGTGAGACTCCCTTTGGTTCGGAAAAAAAGCACCAGAGGAGCATACATATGTTGTTTTTTGTCTCTTTTCACTTTTGTGATTGGTCACAAATCATATAGAAATATATAAGAATGCACGGACAGTTAACGGAACCTGAAACACTATCGAGATTTCATCTCAGGTTCAAGTCACATGCTAATATCGGCAAAAAGTAATTACCGTGGTCCGTTCATTTTAACTAAGATAATGTCACTAGCATTTGCACACGTTTATAAAAAGGTTTTAAAATGACAGTATAATTATCTACCTTTCAGTTCACAGAGACTGTAACTTAGACAACCATTTAAACATCCTACACCTTGACAAAAAAGATAGCTGTCTCAATTGTAATGGCAAGCCAGATTGTTGAAACTGATCTGTGCTACTTATTAATGAAGTACCTGTCAGTCATATCTTCGGCAGATCCTTAATCCTGCTTTCAGCTCGTTGGGCTTTTGCTGTGAATATGTATATACACAAGCTGGTTGGGAATACGGCGACTGTGTTTGTGGGAATAGACTGTCGATAATACCATACCGGTGCCATTCGCTGCAACATCTGTGTCACGGAGAGCGCCGTGCATAAAGTTAACTCTGTTCTCAAAATGTTTGAATCGTCAATAATCATATTCCCCGTTGTCGTCTTATCCCTGATTTTAAGTGAATATACGTTAAGCTGCTGTTGTTCTCCCATCTTCTCAGAAAACTTTCGAAGAAAAACAGTTTATCTGCAAAATGCGGCTCTAATTTCGACGACAGTTAACAAATTCTGTTGTCTAGCGGCTTGCAGTAGTAATGATTGGTGTTCCGGTGGAGTCTACCATCGAGATTCAAACATCTGCAAACTGTATCGGAGTTACAGGAACTCGTTTGACGGAACGGAGATAATATATGTTAAAGTAAGTATTAAACGAAGAGAGAGAGAGAGAGAGAGAGAGAGAGAGAAGGCGGGGGGGGGCTTTATTCTGCTATATTCCAGTAACATAAAGTACATAGGGAAAACGCAAACGGCAACACTAACACATAATGCAGACCAGGTGAAGGGAAACTAAGAGAAAGGATTCGGTTACATTTAAGTATATATAATTGATCATTTAAAAAAGAAGGAGCAATATATTGATCCTTATTTTTGGTTAATTGATATTCATATTTCGACAGCTGTGGATCGATGTTTTCGAATATTTACAGGGTACGCTAGTCAGCACGATACTTATCGACTTATATTTTCTCTTCTGAAAGCCAGTTTTCTTAAATATTGCATTCATGAAGTCTACAGTATTTGTGGATATCCAGTATTTGGATGATCATTTGTACACAAATGTAAAATTCATAAACAGAAGCAAGTATCAAGCTCCATTATGAATGATTAATTTATAAAGTAATAAAAATAAAAATAAACATTTACATTTATAATTGTCCCGCATGCGGCGTTTATTTCCTTTGGTCTGATTATACATGAAAATCCACTTGCATTAGAGCTAGCTGTAAGGGCTTTGCAAACCATAGTTTCTGATTAGGGGCGGGTTTCAAGTACTGCAGTTGCAATTTTTTCTAAGCGAGTTTCATTCATTAACAAAAACTTTTAGCTAAATTACCCAGTCATTCAACACTATTCCTATTTATAGACCCCAAATTACTCCAGTTTCCCTGTCATAAACACAATATTTGATTTTATACGATTTTTTTTTCAGGGAAACGATGTAAGCTCTGGAGTATTTCTCAACATTTTTATTCGGCGGTATCCCCATATGCACCGCCGCATATATATATACAGTTGGGCAAAAGCTAGAGAAATTTGAGGCTAGATTATTAGTGGGAGTAATTCAACAAACCAGCTGATAGAAATGATTTTCGACCTTGACGCGGCGCATGGGGGACAAATCGGTTATGGCATAATGTAATGTTGCGCAAATCGTAAAGTTTTACTCGGCCTGTGTCAATTATGGCATTCTCTCGGCTTCGCCCCGCAATGTATTGTATGACCCACGCCTCGTGAATCCTTACCTTATGAAGAACATTTTACTAATACTCATAATATAACTTATAAGCTTAGCCAGTTTAAGTGTCAAATTTTTACCGGGGTGAGCATACCTGTCCTAAACGGATACCATGTGTTCTATCTAACAGAGGAATCTTCTTGTCTGAATATATCCGATTGTTAATGTTTTAAATATTTTCAATATTTTTGTTGATACAAATATATGTTTCTCTCGGACCACTTTTATATTATTGTTAGGTCTGTACCATTTTAGAATAGTTTCATTTTATCATTATTGAAAATACAAATGTTTGATTCATGACGTTATACATTTTAATATTATAAACAAAGAAATATAAATATAGAAAAATGTAAATTTAAAATGAATATTTTATTTATTTCATATGCAGTCAGGGATAATAATAAAAATACAGGACTTCGTTACCTTTTTCCACTTAAACCTAGAACGTTCCATTTTCAGGTATCAGCTGATTCAGGCGGCATAGGTGTGTACATTCTTAATTATAGACTCTAATTGCCGCATATACAATTAAACACACATACAATAGAGTGTCACTTAATGTCACTAAATAAATCTCACAGGTAACGCTGAAACAAATAAGCCACTCAGTCCGCGTCCTTGCATAAACTCCAAGAAGTGGAGTATATCTACTTCTTTCTGCTAGGTGGTGCTCATCTGGTAGGAATGTCTTGCCCCGGCGGTTAGCTGTCTTCAACTCATAACAGTTGTGTATGTTTTATGTATATATCCATTTTGTCTGTCATTTTAACAGAATAGAACTATACACTCTGACTTATGAAATTTAAAGCACATACTGTCCAACCCATAATAGAACGAAATACCAGGTTCATACAACCACTCAGAGGTTATATATTGGTTAATCATTACAGCATCTGAAGTATGTGGGAATCCCCCCCCCCCCTTTCGCTCGGTATAGGCGACCTGGACATAATCCCCAACTCTGCTTTCAAAGCCAGCAATGAGTATATCAGTCCGTGGGATGCGGCAAATGGAAGGATCTGTGAGAGTTGTAAAGCGTGGTGCACGGACAAAGGGTACATAGCATTACCTGGAAAAGAGTGGTGGCAGGTCGACTTAGGCCAGCCACGAGTGATACAGCAGATTGCGATACAGGTAAAACTAGCCATATCTGAATGTCACCATTCAGTTCTGAAGTGTAAATTAATAATGTAATTTTAATAATGACAGTAATGGTGTATTGAAGTTATGGTTTTCGTGTGGTGCTTCGTTGTTACGTTGAAAATTTAGGGATTAGTTTTAATTCACTGCAGGCACTTCTGCAAAAGATCCATCGTTCATAGAAAAGTCGATGTGTTTTCAGTCAAATTTCGATGGATGATTTACTAGATATCATAACAGTGCCAGCATATCAAAGGCTGTAGGTGTTACAGAGAAGAATATTAAAAAAAAGTCCATTTTTTTTCTTTTATTCACATAGTGAACGACAGTCAGAGGTACTGTAACACAGTATCCGTCTCTGTTAACAGAGAGAGCGGAGAGCGTTGCAGACCTTCTGGTAGTGCCCTGCCTGAAATTACTAATTGTCCCTCCTTTGACAACATAAACAAACGTAACCTAGCTAACAAACCCTTAACCACGACATTTCACCCGTTTTCTTGTTCGAATAAGATAATGAAACATATTATCCAAGTGCACTATAACGAAGAGATGAGAGCATGTTTCTAACCAGGATGACATGTTGCTAAGGGTCAAGGTCACAGGGGAACGTGTCAGTTTTCAAAGTCCTTTTTATTGGCTGTAAGGTTTCAGCCCATTCAATATAGAAATCAAGCAGAGGATTTAATGTCTGGTCCTATAAAAGTGCCATCTAGTGATTAAAACAAAGTTCAGGGAGAAAAGTTGCGCCAAGCGGGCCTTATGGTTACCTGAACCCGTTATTTATAATAAAGCAATTATGTTATTTAATAAAGAACGCACGTTCACCATCATTTTTTATAGGCGCTAATAAACCTCACAGGGAGGCAAAATAACTATGTACCGCAGAGACACGAACGCTGTGAGTCCATCGTGCATTTTGGTTTGTTATGTGGTTAGAGACATTCACCAGCAGAAATCTTCTGTAAGATTTTCTGCTAAGAGAGAAATACCCAGAGTAGACTGAAAGCCTGGAGAACTGCTTCCGGCAACTCTTGTTTTCAGACAAAGCAATATAACCTGGTGGAAGGATTAGACGTAGGAGAAAAACATATACATCAGGCTCATTCCGCCGGAGCAGTGTGTATTAATAACGTGGTATTATCCTTGGAAAATCTCGGCTTGTTTATACTTGCGACCAGCACCTAGGGCTCAAATTATTTCGCGAACAGGCGCATGCATGTTTCCTGAACTTTATTACACGTGGGCGTAGAAACGTAAAAAAAAATAAATAAATAATAATTTCTATATACTAAGGAGGTCAGTGAACAATCCAGGGTCTCTATATAGTTTTGTGTGGATTATATGGACTCCATGTGTTTTACCTTCTTTCGTGGGATTACGTGACATTACATAATACATAATAGCTTGACAGTGCTTCAGTTATGTGTTTGTGTGTTATACTTTTTATAAAATCTCCATCCCGTTTATTTCTGTGTAAATGTGTGTATGTAACGGTTTAAAATTGATGGAGCGGATTACAATCCTCAGGTTTTATGATAATTGTAAACGCATTTATATATACATTACAGGGTTTGGATTATTCCTTTCGCAAATACTGGATCGACCGTTTTGTTCTTAATTATGGTGACGACGGAATCAACTGGATTATATACAGAATTGATAGAAAGACAAAGGTAATGTTACATACTTGTATATTAAGTTAATAAGCAACACGTTCATAAGTACATTACCAAAAACTAGGTTAAATGCTTAATCACATTAAAAAAATAAATGTATATCGAAATTGTCGTATTTGTGAAGCAAAAGATAAATTCCCTGGATCAGATCCAAGCGGAGGTGGGGGCGGGGGGGGGGGGGGGTGGATAATACGATATGAAAAGAGATGACTGGATAATTCATGAATCTACACCTGAAATTGCGTCGACAATTTGTAGACTTATGAATTTATATGTTGACAGCAATCCGTAAAACATATCTTGAACAGAATATTATTTATAATGACTCCTTCAAACGTGGTCATAAATAGCAAACCTCTCTTGCAGCATATTGTTAACAACAGGAAAATATTTTTTCCCATATAATGTGTTATTCAGCCACTAGGATATACTATTATACAATGATAACGGCGAATAAAATATTTGCCTTGTATATAGATTAAGAGTGGAAGGTGAAGTTCACTTCAAATGTCAATGTTCAGCACATGATGTGGCTCTATTTTATATTAATCTCTACAAACAAGGTTTTCTTTGGACATGTCATACCACAAAAAAAAAAAAAAACGATTGGGCATTGTTATATTACCTCGCACAAGCTTATTCTGGAAGTATTTTTACAGGAGGGTCTTATTGACCAAAGTAGAGGATGGGTACATTACACTCATAATTAGAGATGACTTTTGATGAACATGTAAAGTGTAAAAGACGCACGTCATTGAACAATTTGTCTAAAATACGATTTCTTTCACGCGGCTGTGGTTGTGGCCGGGGCTGGGGTTATGTTAGATTCAAATATGTGATTTTATGAAGGACCGATTCCCTTTTTGGGGCTGTGGTGCATGCCCGACCTTACCGCATTTCCCTTACCGCATAAGCCTGGCACAAGTGCGTGAAAGGAATCGAAGCTTTACACAGGGACAAGTCTTATTTATGTATGAGCAACTTTCTTTAAGGACTGACTTGAGGACTTTCTTGAAGGACTCTCGGTGTTTCAGTTGAAAAGAGATTATACAAAATGAAACATTGAAACGCCAATGCTATTCTGTTCTGTACACTTTCTGTAACTCTCACTTGTACATTTTATATTCAAATAAATGGTCCTTATCACACTTACCACAACTAGCTGTCCATAATGATTGAATATAGGTTTTAAAATTCTCCTGATGTTTAGGTTGTACATAACCCCATTCGCATAATAAGAAAAATTCAGGTTCTCGTGCTACTCTTGACTCGTATAATTATTTGATATGACATTAATTTTGGATTTGTACTTTCAGGTGTTTGATGGTAACATGGACGCTACAACAAAAGTAAAGGTTGCCTTGCCGATTCAAGTGAGAGCACGCTATTTGCGCGTTATTGTTGAGTCCTACAAATGTATCAATGATATTGGTGTGATCTGTGCACGTTTTGAACTGTATGGCTGCCAACTGTTATTGAATTAATTAAATACCGAGGACAAGACTTTTCAAAGGTCATTTTAAATATTGTGACTCATGGATATAAACCGTTTCGACAGCATTGTTCGATTGAGTCGAATCCGTGTGTTGTCAGTTATGTTTAAAATCTTATACAGGTATCTATATAATTTGAGTAACATAGATGAAACTAGAACCAACTGATATGGCGAATACCTTCGCCAGTAATTCAATTGAACAAAACCTTAAAAATAAAGTTCACTCTTTACGCATAATTATTGTCTAACCTCCACTTGACCTTCTTCCTATAGCACTGTTTCTCAGTATCGAGTACAAGGGCTGTTTTTTTGGTATCGAGTCCAGGGGCTATTTTCCGAGGATCTAGTCTAGGGACTGTTTCTGGGTATTGAGTCTAGGAACCGTTTTCTGGGTATAAAGTCCAGGGACTGTTCTGGGTATCAAGTCTAGAGACTGTTTTGCTGGGTATCGAGTCCAGGGACTGTTTTCTTAGTATCGATTCCAGGGACTGTTTTTTGGGGGGGAGGGGGTTCGAGTCAGGGACAGTTTTCTGGATATGGATCCTAGGGACAGTTTCTGGGTATCGAATCCAGGGACTGCTAATGGGTATCGAGTCAAGGGACTGTGTTGTGGGTATGGAGTCAAGGAACGGTTTTCTGGGTGTCGAATCCAGAGACCATGTTCTGGGTATGGAGTCTAAGGAACTGTTTTCTGGGTATCGAATCCAGGGTATTTAACTCAGAGTTAAAACTAGCCTGGCAATACTGCGCCTGCATTGTTTCAAGCATCATGTACAAACTCAGCTGGAGACGATACCCAACAAATATTGGCTTAGAGTGGACAAATAGAAGGAGTTCGATAATGTATATCACGAAATCAATGTAAAAATAGTATATTCCTTCTAGAATTATTATTGAAATACACTGAAAATATGTTGTGATGAAATATAACTTGTACCCATCGTCTCAGTCTCTTGAAATCATATATTTATTTATAATACACCCAAACTTCAAATTTTAATTTACTGAAGACGTCAGGGTGGTAGTGCAATCTGTTGGGTTCGCATCAATTCAAGTATACATGCAAATGTGCACTCCATTTCTAACAGTGCTTTTTCATTTTCATCTGCTTGTCGAACTGTTATTTTTCCGAAGTAAAACAAAGTGACGTGATTCTGTTGGGAAAAATAATCAATTTTACATTCACGGATGACTTCCTTACATTCATGCAACAGTTATTAATAAGGAGGATGTTTTTACTTGGAAAGTTTGTTTCTGCAATGAATTTATAACTTTGACCAGAAATATGAATGCGCAGATCGTAAGTTTTGTAAAGATTTATGCAAATGAGGTATATTAAGAGTGGTCTCTTGCTGAGAAATCACTGGTGCGATTTTGGGACAGATGCGGTCACTCTGTATCAATATCTTCCGTGATACATGGAGGACAACTGGTAAGTGTAAACCTTATTTTCAATGAATAATTTCGGAATTCTATAAGTTCCCATCAGTCTACACACTTCTGTCTGGTATTAATAATTATTCTTGTTTTATACTACTCCAAGAATAACAAAATGTTATGACGCTCATGTCCGGATTACTTTCATGGCGTTATTCTCGTAACAAGTGTTTTAGCCTATTATGTCAATAACTACCACACAGCAAAATTTTTTGTCCTCTAGGGATCTCTAGCCAAGTGAATTTTCACTGGTCAAGGTTTGCCTCCACAAATTTCCTACCCAATAACCAGTATGGACAGCTAATTGTGGTCTTTTAAAAGTAACTGTAAAAACACAGGCTTATCCACAAGGCTTAACAATAGGGACCAGAACAACACTCACTAAATGAAGGTTCTGCCTGAATGAATTCCGAAGGGTAATCCCCGGGTATTGCTTAAAGAAACAAAAAAAAGGAGTTGGGGGTCTGAAAGGCCGTTTGACATTACGCATGCCACAGTCTCAAATCAAAACCTGAAAAGGTGTACAGTCACAAGGCACTTTGTGACATCACTTCTCCCTTAAAAAAATGCTCAGTTTTTTTATAAGAAAAAGTGGACAAAATAAATTCTGTAATCCAACATTTTACTCACAAAACTTATGAGAGGTTGATAGCTGATGTCTGGTAAAATTGAAAACTATAGATAGAAATATAGCATACAGGGATCGTGTCTCGTCACAATCTGTCATTTAATGTCACTGGGATGTATATGCCACTCAGCTTATAAATTTAAATGAACTTAGCCTAAGGATGGTTTTGATAAAATCAGCCCGCACAATCCGATCTCCTAGGCACAGACTCAACAGTATACTGATACTCGTGTAAGAGTATTGCCCATCGCATTATGCGTTTGTTCAAGCACTTGGCTTTCTGAATTTAGGCAAGAGGTTTGTGATCTGTCTGAATCACAAACTGTCTTCCAAACAAATACATATCAAATTTGTTAACTGCCCAGACAATGAACAATGCTTCTCTTTCAATGACCGAGAAATTTTCCTCTCTTTGAACAAGCTTACGGCTCGCAAAAGCCACTGTATGCAAAATCCCTTCATGCTCTTGCATGAAAATCGCTCCAATTCTTTATCGGAAGCATCAGTTCTCAGAATGAATCATTTTGAGAAGTCGGGGAGTTGCAAGACTTGTGGTTTCACCAACAAACATTTGAGAGTTTGAAATGCTCTCTCCTGAGCTTGTCCCCAGGTAACCTTATTACTCTGCCCCTTCTTGCTTAAATCTGTTAAGGGCACGGCCACTTCAGCATAATGAGGGATAAATTTACGGTAATAACCCGTCAAACCTATGAAAGACCTAACCTATTTCTTGGTGGTTGGTCGTTTTGCATTACTGATTTTCTCGTGTAAGACTGGGTCAGTTCCAAGCCTGCCTATTCCTATTTTATGGCCAAGAAAACCAAGGTTTGTGTAACCAAGGAAACACTTCTTTGGTTGTGCCGCTTAATTAGCAGACTGAAGTATGCCAAATACCTTCTCAAGGAGTTTTACATGGTCTGGCCTGTTTTCAGTGTTACACAGGACATCATCGATGTAATAAGTCACCCCAGAACATGAGCAAACAATGTGCGCATCATTCACCAGAATACTGCGCCTGCCACAACAAACCCGAAAATGGCTTGAAGTTAAAATGATATTATGTATTTGGGGTTACAAAGGATGTCAACTCTTTAGACCCGTCAGTCATGGGGATCTGTCAATATCCTTTTGGTAGATCAATTATGGAAAAAAATCTACTATTTCTCAATTCGGCAAACATATGTTTTTGGAAATCAATGCAAAAGCGAACCGAATTGTCGGGCTTCCGAACCATGACCACAGGTGCTGAATATCTTGAATTAGATCTTTCGATCACCTAGAGATATCATATCACTTATCTCTTTATCCAGGGATTCTTTCATGGCATGAGGTACGTTGTAAGGTTTAGACCTAACAGGAAGGTGAGAAGTGAGCTGGAGATCACATTCAAGGACTTTTTGTCCGTTTTGGCACATCTGTAAATGTGCTTTTATACCTGTTTACAAGGTCTATCAACTCAGCTTCCTGTTGAGGGGAAAGTTCATCACATATTTTTACCTGCTCAGGTCCTTGTGTGTGATTAACACTTGGCATTGGAACAATACACTTTTCATTACCAATATCAACATCCTTAGTCCTATCATAACTTTGATCTGACATATTACATCCGTAGATTGTAATCCAGCCAAAATGGTACTATCACAGGGCAAATCAAATAACCCCATAGCACTTTGCTCGGAATCACCTGGCGGTCCTTTGAGGTACCATTCAACAAATTTATGTGAAATGTTTTTACCTTACCTTTTACCTTTATCCGGTAATCGCAGTCATTGAAAACTTCGAAAGGACCCTCCCACTGTAGCACCAACGCTTTACAACCCGACCATTATAATCGGTATATTGCGATGACTTATTTAAAAACAATAAACATTTAAAATCGATATTGGACGTGCCTTGTTATATGTTTCATTACGAAATATAATGTATAAAGAAACTGTATTTGAAACTATTTATAAAATCGTTTTATCGAACAGATGAATATTATTATAGAAACACCCAAGTCTCCAGGAAAATCCGACGTGTTGCCAAAAAAAATCCTGTCAGGATTCTTCCTTTTGAAGCTTAGGCCGAGAAAAAAATGTTGGTTTAACAAAAATGGAATAGTGCGAGTCGAATTAATACTCAAAAGTGTACAGGTTTAGCAATAGTAAACACGAAATCACATCCGACTTCCCAGGAATTATGAAATAAAATGATTACGTCGGTCACGTTGGTGACAACAATGGCGTTGCTAAACACCGTGATAGCTGAATGTACGGACGTTACTGGGGTGATGAACTTATGACGCAGATTGGAATTAATTAATTATACGTCGTGAATGCCTTATATGATACAGATTGACTTACTACCTTTCGCATGTCGTTTTTACAGTGCAAGTTCAACAATTTTTCTCGTCCTGTAGAGGGTGTATTCATGTCCCCCCCCCACCCCTTCCGAAGGACGATGGAAGTAAACCCCATCGGCTGGTCAGTCAAGTTTGTTATAGATATATCTATATAGTTGTCTTGCTTCAGATATATATATATATATATATATATATATATATATATATATGAAACATCGTGGGGAGAGTACCTTTCTTGAGCTTATCACCCCCCACCCCCCCAAAGAAAATATAACAAACGCCCCTGGTCACATCTTAGACGCGATAACAAGTGACTGCACCAAGATGTTGGTTATCATCATTGAGATAAAATTTGCAATAACCAGAATTAAAAAAAAAAAAAATGTCCAATTATTTTCCTTTTCCAGAAGACATTGTTCACCGTAACATGATGATTTATTTAACCTATTAGTGGCCCTAGTGTGTGACCAGTAGCACATCCAGCTTTTTGATGTGGCCTACCATTTTGTTAGTCAAAACCCGTTCACATCTAAATGGACCAGATAGCTAAGAGAAACAGGTATGGGTAACGCACAAGTAAGTTAACAGAAAATAAACGAATCCACTCGCACAATTCAAATCATTACCGGTATGAATTCAATTAACCGTTTGTATCGACTCACTATACTCAATATATCGTACCTATCTGTGCACACATATCGACTGAATGTAAAATTTACCATTTTGTTCATAAACTTTTCAACCCACTTGATATATTCTTTATATTCACCAACCTATTACCAGTATATGAAAAAAATTGTGAGATGATCGTTCCAGGGTCAGGGGTCAACATAGATGCTGTTTGGGATTCAGTCAAGCCGGGACGTTTACCTTTGAAAGTTTTATGGGGATGTGGTTTCTTATAAAGAGAAGAGTTGTCTGTTGTCTCTGTCTGTCTGTCTCTCTTGGGTACGTATTTCTCCCCCACTCTCCCTCTATCTCTCTTTTTTTTCTCTCTCTCAATACATGCGACGGAATCAGTAAACTCTTTTATACACAGAACTTTATTACCAGTATTTATTACCAATATGTGTAGATATTTTATGTGCCTGCAAGCCGCACATGTATAGCAAATCTATTCAAATGCCTGACATTACATTTAAACACTTGACTGTTATTGTAACAAATGGCGGTAGAACTTGTAAGACTTTTACAGCAAATAATCAGAAACACTAGGTTCACCGAGGTAACCTCGGTTTTTTATCATCATCATCATAAGAAAATGAGAAACATGTATATCACACTCTCTCCACATGCTTTAAATCAGTCCATGTGTATGAGCTCATTTCCCGAAAGTAGTCTTTGGCTGCATCATACCATTCCGCTCGGTTTCTCGGCTCCCTCTTTTCAGTCTCCACAGTCTCTGTAGAGTTCTTGGTGCCCTTTACCAATCGATGGACATGCATGGTCCATCCTACAGACGTTTAGTGTACCTTTGTGAGCACCTCTGTGAACTCCAAGTGATGAGGTCTGCGGTTCTTACAGATTGTCTGTAGCCATCTGTGTGTTAGCTCCATATGAATCTTGTTGAAATCCCGCTCAAGGCGTCTGTGCTTCTCTCAGTTTGTGAAGAACTGCTGGTAGAGCGTCCATTTTCTGCCTCACTTTTAAAGGGATATGATCGTTTTCCTTGAAACTGAAATATGTACAAACACAAACAAATAAAAAACTGTCAGAAAATTATATTCTGAGTAAATTTATATTTTTATTATCCTCCAATTATTACTATCATTTTAAATTCGTGACTTCTACTAAGCCTGATTTAATATTATAAAATAAAACTTCTTTAACATTTAAAAAGTAGGCTACTTACCCAGATCAAAATCCGAAATTTGTACATGTTTCTCTGGGAATACATACTTTGTATTTTGTTGCATTAAAAATGTCCCTTTCTTGATTTTACCATTCTGTTGTTCAAGTGACATTAAGTATACACACCTTGATGCGTTTCCTTTTGGACACGTGTACTTGATGACCATGGGGTTTGGTTGCAGTGAGAGTTCTGACCCGTCATCGAAATGAACAGACACTTACTTGTTTGACCACTGAATTCCCCAGCCGATACCGGGGACGTTAACTTGGCAGAGCATCCTTGGTGACGGTAAAGGGAAACTGTTACAGCCAGAGGCAAACGACAATGTTTCATCCTGGTTTGGCGCCATTTCAACAGACGACAGCGTCTCATCTGGTTTTGCAGATATATCTGTCCTCCCGTCGATTGGCGTGCTGCTTCTTAGGTTTTCTTTCACAGACGACGAACCTGATGAATTGGCCGTAGACTTCGGAATGCCATGGCATGGACGTCTGTATAGATAGAAAGAAATAATGGTGATTAGAGACCAATTAACCTTGTAAAAGTAAAGGACTAAACATATTATTGCATTTAATTGTTCTGAAGGCATTCTATCATACAAATTTATCATATTATTATTTAGATCTATCTATTTTTTTAGGAATGACCCAAACATATAAATCAGAACTTTCTCAGACTAACGTCCCCCTTTTTGGTGTATAAATCTATTTATAAAGTCACTATAAAAGATATCATTTATAGCCAAAGAGGAAATTGAATGTTTAACAACTGACATGCAGCACAATTAAAAAAAATAAAACTGTGAGAATTAATAAGAATATGACTTTTAATAAGAATATGAAAAGAGATGACTTTTGATGAAAATGTAAAGTGTAAAAGACGGACGTCATTGAACAATTTGTCTAAAATACGATTTCTTTCACGCGGCTGTGGTTGTGAAGGACCATTCCCTTTATGGGAATGCGGTGCATGTCCGACCTGTCATACGACACAATTTGTGTCAAATCAAGTAGCGACTCGTCGGCACACGCATAGGGTCGGACGAGGTATTCAGCTTAATTGCATACGTCACTCAAGAGGTTTCCCAAAATTATTCGCGCTTAACAGAATATGCCACGGGAAGAAACCAGGTTCTCCGCTCAAAAACTGATAGATTTAGACATAATCAATAAATATATATATATATATATATATATATATATATATATAAATATATATATATATATATATATATATATATATATATATATGTTGTGTATATTACAATGCATAATACATCTTATCCGCGACCGAATAAAATAAATCGGCATTTCCCTCACCGCATTAGCCTGGCACAAGCACGTAAAAGGAATGAATGTGAAGCTTAACACAGGGACAAGTATTATTTATGCATGATCAACTTTTCTTTAAGTACTGACTTGAGGACTTTCTTGAAGGACTGCCGGTATTTAAGTTGAAAAGAGACAAAATTAAACATTGAAACGCCAATGCTATTCTGTTCTGTACACTTTCTGTAACTCTCACTTGTACAATTTATATTCAAATAAATTGTCCTTATCACACTTACCACAACTAGCTGTCCATAATGATTGAATATAGGTTTTAAAATTCTCCTGATGTTTAGGTTGTACATAACTCCATTCGCATAATAAGAAAAATTCAGGTTCTCGTGCTACTCTTGACTCGTATAATTATTTGATATGACATTAATTTTGGATTTGTACTTTCAGGTGTTTGATGGTAACATGGACGCTACAACAAAAGTAAAGGTTGCCTTGCCGATTCAAGTGAGAGTACGCTATTTGCGCGTTATTGTTGAGTCCTACAAATGTATCAATGATATTGGTGTGATCTGTGCACGTTTTGAACTGTATGGCTGCCAACTGTTATTGAATTAATTAAATACCGAGGACAAGACTTTTCAAAGGTCATTTTAAATATTGTGACTCATGGATATAAACCGTTTCGCCAGCATTGTTCGATTGAGTCGAATCCGTGTGTTGTCAGTTATGTTTAAAATCTTATACAGGTATCTATATAATTTGAGTAACATAGATGAAAATAGAACCAACTGATATGGCGAATACCTTCGCCAGTAATTCAATTGAACAAAACCTTAAAAAAAAGTTCACTCTTTACGCATAATTATTGTCTAACTCCTCCACTTGACCTTCTTCCTTTAGCACTGTTTCTCAGTATCGAGTACAAGGGCTGTTTTTTTGGTATCGAGTCCAGGGGCTATTTTCCGAGTATCTAGTCTAGGGACTGTTTCTGGGTATTGAGTCTAGGAACCGTTTTCTGGGTATCAAGTCCAGGGACTGTGTTCTGGGTATCAAGTCTAGAGACTGTTTTGCTGGGTATCGAGTCCAGGGACTGTTTTCTTAGTATCGATTCCAGGGACTGTTTTTTGGGGGGAGGGGGTTCGAGTCAGGGACAGTTTTCTGGATATGGATCCTAGGGACAGTTTCTGGGTATCGAATCCAGGGACTGCTAATGGGTATCGAGTCCAGGGACTGTGTTGTGGGTATGGAGTCAAGGAACGGTTTTCTGGGTGTCGAATCCAGGGACCATGTTCTGGGTATGGAGTCTAAGGAACTGTTTTCTGGGTATCAAATCCAGGGTATTTAACTCAGAGTTAAAACTAGCCTGGCAATACTGCGCCTGCATTGTTTCAAGCATCCTGTACAAACTCAGCTGGAGACGATACCCAACAAATATTGGCTTCGAGTGGACAAATAGAAGGAGTTCGATAATGTATATCACGAAATCAATGTGAAAATAGTATATTCCTTCTAGAATTATTATTGAAATACACTGAAAATATGTTGTGATGAAATATAACTTGTACCCATCGTCTCAGTCTCTTGAAATCATATATTTATTTATAATACACCCAAACTTCAAATTTAAATTTACTGAAGACGTTGGGGTGGTAGTGCAATCTGTTGGGTTCGCATCAATTCAAGTATACATGCAAATGTGCACTCCATTTCTAACAGTGCTTTTTCATTTTCATCTGCTTGTCGAACTGTTATTTTTCCGAAGTAAAACAAAGTGACGTGATTCTGTTGGGAAAAATAATCAATTTTACATTCACGGATGACTTCCTTACATTCATGCAACAGTTATTAATAAGGAGGATGTTTTTACTTGGAAAGTTTGTTTCTGCAATGAATTTATAACTTTGACCAGAAATATGAATGCGCAGATCGTAAGTTTTGTAAAGATTTATGCAAATGAGGTATATTAAGAGTGGTCTCTTGCTGAGAAATCACTGGAGCGATTTTGGGACAGAAGCGGTCACTCTGTATCAATATCTTCCGTGATACATGGAGGACAACTGGTAAGTGTAAACCTTATTTTCAATGAATAATTTCGGAATTCTATAAGTTCCCATCAGTCTACACACTTCTGTCTGGTATTAATAATTATTCTTGTTTTATACTACTCCAAGAATAACAAAATGTTATGACGCTCATGTCCGGATTACTTTCATGGCGTTATTCTCGTAACAAGTGTTTTAGCCTATTATGTCAATAACTACCACACAGCAAAATTTTTTGTCCTCTAGGGATCTCTAGCCAAGTGAATTTTCACTGGTCAAGGTTTGCCTCCACAAATTTCCTACCCAATAACCAGTATGGACAGCTAATTGTGGTCTTTCAAAAGTAACTGTAACAACACAGGCTTATCCACAAAGCTTAACAATAGGGACCAGAACAACACTCACTAAATGAAGGTTCTGCCTGAATGAATTCCGAAGGGTAATCTCCGGGTAATGCTTAAAGAAAAAAAAAAAAGGAGTTGGGGCCTGAAAGGCCGTTTGACATTACGCATGCCACACTCTCAAATCAAAACCTGAAAAGGTGTACGGTCACAAGGCACTTTGTGACATCACTTCTCCCTTAAAAAAATGCTCAGTTTTTTTATAAGAAAAAGTGGACAAAATAAATCCTGTAATCCAACATTTTACTCACAAAACTTATGAGAGGTTGATAGCTGATGTCTGGTAAAATTGAAAACTATAGATAGAAATATAGCATACAGGGATCGTGTCTCGTCACAATCTGTCATTTAATGTCTCTGGGATGTATATGCCACTCAGCTTATAAATTTAAATGAACTTAGCCTAAGGCTGGGACGCGGCTGATAAAATCAGCCCGCACAATCCGATCTCCTAGGCACAGACTCAACAGTATACTGATACTCCTGTAAGAGTATTGCCCATCGCATTATGCGTTTGTTCAAGCACTTGGCTTTCTGAATTTAGGCAAGAGGTTTGTGATCTGTCTGAATCACAAACTGTCTTCCAAACAAATACATATCAAATTTGTTAACTGCCCAGACAATGGACAATGCTTCTCTTTCAATGACCGAGAACTTTTCCTCTCTTTGAACAAGCTTACGGCTCGCAAAAGCCACTGGATGCAAAATCCCTTCATGCTCTTGCATGGAAATCGCTCCAATTCTTTATCGGAAGCATCAGTTCTCAGAATGAAACATTTTTAGAAGTCTGGGAGTTGCAAGACTGGTGGTTTCACCAACAAACATTTGAGAGTTTGAAACGCTCTCTCCTGAGCTTGTCCCCAGGTAACCTTATTACTCTGTCCCTTCTTGCTTAAATCTGTTAAGGGCACGGCCACTTCAGCATAATGAGGGATAAATTTACGGTAATAACCCGTCAAACCTATGAAAGACCTAACCTCTTTCTTGGTGGTTGGTCGTTTTGCATTACTGATTTTCTCGTGTAAGACTGGGTCAGTTCCAAGCCTGCCTATTCCTATTTTATGGCCAAGAAAACCAAGGTTTGTGTAACCAAGGAAACACTTCTTTGGTTTTGCCGCTTAATTAGCAGACTGAAGTATGCCAAATACCTTCTCAAGGAGTTTTACATGGTCTGGCCTGTTTTCAGTGTTACACAGGACATCATCGATGTAATAAGTCACCCCAGAACATGAGCAAACAATTTGCGCATCATTCACCAGAATACTGCGTCTGCCACAACAAACCCGAAAATGGCTTGAAGTTAAAATGATATTATGTATTTGGGGTTACAAAGGATGTCAACTCTTTAGACCCGTCAGTCATTGGGATCTGTCAATATCCTTTTGGTAGATCAATTATGGAAAAAAAAATCTACTATTTCTCAATTCGGCAAACATATGTTTTTGGAAATCAATGCAAAAGCGAACCGAATTGTCGGGCTTCCGAACCATGACCACAGGTGCTGAATATCTTGAATTAGATCTTTCGATCACCCCTAGAGATATCATATCACTTATCTCTTTATCCAGGGTTTCTTTCATGGCATGAGGTACGTTGTAAGGTTTAGACCTAACAGGAAGGTGAGAAGTGAGCTGGAGATCACATTCAAGGACTTTTTGTCCGTTTTGGCACATCTGTAAATGTGCTTTCATACCTGTTTACAAGGTCTATCAACTCAGCTTCCTGTTGAGGGGAAAGTTCATCACATATATTTACCTGCTCAGGTCCTTGTGTGTGATTAACACTTGGCATTGGAACAATACACTTTTCATTACCAATATCAAAATCCGTAGTCCTATCCTAACTTTGATCTGACATATTACATCCGTAGATTGTAATCCAGCCAAAATGGTACTATCACAGGGCAAATCAAATAACCCCATAGCACTTTGCTCGGAATCACCTGGTGGTCTTGTGAGGTACCATTCAACAAGTTTATGTGAAATGTTTTCACCTTACCTTTTACCTTTATCCGGTAATCGCAGTCATTGAAAACTTCGAAAGGACCCTCCCACTGTAGCACCAACGCTTTACAACCCGACCATTATAATCGGTATATTGCGATGACTTATTTAAAAACAATAAACTTTTAAAATCGATATTGGACGTGCCTTGTTATATGTTTCATTAGGAAATATAATGTATAAAGAAACTGTATTTGAAACTATTTATAAAATCGTTTTATCGAACAGATGAATATTATTATAGAAACACCCAAGTCTCCAGGAAAATCCGACGTGTTGCCAAAAAAAAATCCTGTCAGGATTCTTCCTTTTGAAGCTTAGGCCGAGAAAAAAATGTTGGTTTAACAAAAATGGAATAGTGCGAGTCGAAAGTGTACAGGTTTGGCAATAGTAAACACGATATCACATCCGACTTCCCAGGAATTATGAAATAAAATGATTACGTCGGTCACGTTGGTGACACCAATGGCGTTGCTAAACAACACCGTGATAGCTGAATGTACGGACGTTACTGGGGTGATGAACTCATGACGCAGATTGTAATTAATTAATTATACGTCGTGAATGCCTTATATGATACAGATTGACTTATTACCTTTCGCATGTCGTTTTTACAGTGCAAGTTCAACAATTTTTCTCGTCCTGTAGAGGGTGTATTCATGTCCCCCCCCCCCCACCCCTTCCGAAGGACGATGGAAGTAAACCCCATCGGCTGGTCAGTCAAGTTTGTTATAGATATATCTATATAGTTGTCTTGCTTCAGATATATATATATATATATGAAACATCGTGGGGAGAGTACCTTTCTTGAGCTTATCAACCCCCCCCCCCCCAAAGAAAATATAACAAACGACCCTGGTCACATCTTAGACGCGAAAACAAGTGACTGCACCAAGATGTTGGTTATCATCATAGAGATAAAATTTGCAATAACCAGAATTTAAAAAAAATGTCCAATTATTTTCCTTTTCCAGAAGACATTGTTCACCGTAACATGATGATTTATTTAACCTATTAGTGGCCCCTAGTGAGTGACCAGTAGCACATCCAGCTTTTTGATGTGGCCTACCATTTTGTTAGTCAAAACCCGTTCACATCTAAATGGACCAGATAGCTAAGAGAAACAGGTATGGGTAACGCACAAGTAAGTAAACAGAAAATAAACGAATCCACTCGCACAATTCAAATCATTACCGGTATGAATTCAATTAACCGTTTGTATCGACTCACTATACTCAATATATCGTACCTATCTGTGCACACATATCGACTGAATGTAAAATTTACCATTTTGTTCATTAACCTTTCAACCCACTTGATATATTCTTTATATTCACCAACTTATTACCAGTATATAAAAAAAATTGTGAGATGATCGTTCCAGGGTCAGGGGTCAACATAGATGCTGTTTGGGATTCAGTCAAGCCGGGACGTTTACCTTTGAAAGTTTTATGGGGATGTGGTTTCTTATTAAAGAGAAGAGTTGTCTGTTGTCTCTGTCTCTCTGTCTCTCTTGGGTACGTATTTCTCCCCCACTCTCCCTCTATCTCTCTTTTTTTTCTCTCTCCCAATACATGCGACAGAATCAGTAAACTCTTTTATACACAGAACTTTATTACCAGTATTTATTACCAATATGTGTAGATATTTTATGTGCCTGCAAGCCGCACATGTATAGCAAATTTATTCAAATGCCTGACATTACATTTAAACACTTGACTGTTATTGTAACAAATGGCGGTAGAACTTGTAAGACTTTTACAGCAAATAATCAGAAACACTAGGTTCACCGAGGTAACCTCGGTTTTTTTATCATCATCATCATAAGAAAATGAGAAACATGCATATCACACTCTCTCCACATGCTTTAAATCAGTCCATGTGTATGAGCTCATTTCCCGAAAGTAGTCTTTGGCTGCATCATACCATTCCGCTCGGTTTCTCGGCTCCCTCTTTTCAGTCTCCACAGTGAAATATGTACAAACACAAACAAATAAAAAACTGTCAGAAAATTATATTCTGAGTAAATTTATATTTTTATTATCCTCCAATTATTACTATCATTTTAAATTAGTGACTTCTACTAAGACTGATTTAATATTATAAAATAAAACTTCTTTAAAGTTTAAAAAGTAGGCTACTTACCCAGATCAAAATCCGAAATTTGTACATGTTTCTCTGGGAATACATACTTTGTATTTTGTTGCATTAAAAATGTCCCTTTCTTGATTTTACCATTCTGTTGTTCAAGTGACATTAAGTATACACACCTTGATGCGTTTCCTTTTGGACACGTGTACTTGATGACCATGGGGTTTGGTTGCAGTGAGAGTTCTGACCCGTCATCGAACTGAACAGACACTTCCTTGTTTGACCACTGAATTCCCCAGCCGATACCGGGGACGTTAACTTGGCAGAGCATCCTTGGTGACGGTAAAGGGAAACTGTTACAGCCAGAGGCAAACGACAATGTTTCATCCTGGTTTGGCGCCATTTCAACAGACGACAGCGTCTCATCTGGTTTTGCAGATATATCTGTCCTCCCGTCGATTGGCGTGCTGCTTCTTAGGTTTTCTTTCACAGACGACGAACCTGATGAATTGGCCGTAGACTTCGGAATGCCATGGCATGGACGTCTGTATAGATAGAAAGAAATAATGGTGATTAGAGACCAATTAACCTTGTAAAAGTAAAGGACTAAACATATTATTGCATTTAATTGTTCTGAAGGCATTCTATCATATAAATTTATCATATTATTATTTAGATCTATCTATTTTTTTAGGAATGACCCAAACATATAAATCAGAACTTTCTCAGACTAACGGCCCCCTTTTTGGTGTATAAATCTTTTTATAAAGTCACTATAAAAGATATCATTTATAGCCAAAGAGGAAATTGAATGTTTAACAACTGACATGCAGCACAATTAAAAATAATAAAACTGTGAGAATTAATAAGAATATGAACTAGAAGATATATATGAAAACATTATATATGCTTATTAAGCACAAGCCTTGTACTTGGCATGAATGAGTCCCAGAATACGAAAATCTCATGATTCTTACCTCCCGATGACAGCAGGGAAGCAGGTCACATCTGATCTTGATCCTCCAAGATCGTCCATTGACGTCATCAGGTACACGAAGTCTAAACATTTCTGACGTAACTGAAACAATACAGATAATTAAATACAAAAACTGTTTGTTTGCAACATGAATTCCTTTAGTCTTTTTTTTAATATGTTTGACCTTCTTTAATATTATTTCATCTATACGACCAAACACTCTTGGATAGCTGTTATTATATATCACATAAAAATATGATTGAATATGCAGTGTACAAAGATCTTAATGTAAAATAAATGCAAAATATGTTTATGAATATTTACCTTCAATGCGTGTGAGAGGTGTTGTCTAGTTTTATGATCCAAGTTTTCAGAGCTTGATTCAGAATCAAACTTGAAAGAAATCCCGTCGCTCTGGGTGATTCTCGTGACGTCATGACAACAACGGACCTGGGCTCCGTCATAAAATGCCGCCTGAAAGTCACAGTTGTCGTTCTCCATCAGCATACACTTTGCCTTGTCCGTGTACATGGTCACTTTTGGAGTCTTGGACTTGACCACTTCGACAAATCTGTAAGAAATGGAAACAACAATTTATATTTTGAGAAAAAAAACTAATAATTTGTACTTAATATCGTATATTTCACGACATGTCAAATACCTTATTCTTATTTTTTTCATGATATATAATAGAGCAAAATGTAAACGCAGTTAAATAAGTTGAACGGAGGTTAAAACAGTTAAACAATTTGAAAACAAGTATTTTTTTTCTATTTCAAAACACAAGATTTATATAAAATGAAAACACAAAAAAAGAATGTCACAGGATCACCGTACTTACCTTGCGGCATGCTGGTACTTTTTCCAGTATTTTTGGGGCAGCCTGTCGTGGCTGTACTCCCTGACGGAGCCTGCTGCAGGGCTGGCTGGACTGTCACAGACCGTCGTGTTGTCACACTGGGGCTGATAGACCTGTATCACGTGACCATCAGGGCTAATCTTCATCACTTCTCTTACGATCTCCAGGTCCTGTTTAGTTCTAAGGATCTCCAAGTACACGTTGCAGTCGTCTGTGATCGTCATCTGTTGTAGAATGGAAATGAATAATAAGTGATCTCTTGTAATTTATTCCTACCATATACCTCCCTCCTCAGTTAAATATAAGTGAAAAGTAAGGAAGGACTACATAATAATATTATATATTTCACAGTTTTCTATTTATCGGTTCGATTCGGTTGTCTATTAGTAGTTTGGTCTGCAATTGATTTGAATTGTTTCACAAAGATATCAATAACTGTATTATTTAAAAAAAGTTATAGATTAAAATTCTGCAATTATTATGTCACTTTAGGTTTATCTTCGTCGCTGGAATAATAAATAACTGCAACTTACCACGACGTTACGTATTTTCTGACGATAAGGCTTCAGACGAAAAGACGTGAGAGGAGGAGTAGGACAACCGACCACGTGACCACTGGTGACGTCATCGGCTGAGGATGAACGCTCTTCTCCTTGACCGTGACTGTATACCTAAAACATGAAGGTTTGAAGTGAGTTTAGGATACCAGTATTTTGACATGCGTCGGATATCGGATGAGTCACTCATATCTAGCGATGATTTATACTCAAATTATATATTATTATACGTTAATTTAGACGCACTTTCAATTTCTCTTCTTAATGTATTTAATTTCAGTATTAAAGCTAAATTTGACATAAAAATTGTGATCAGTTTTCATGGTGGAAAATGAAGTGTAAGTGTATTGGCTGAGATTTGTAGTCCCGAAATGTTGTATTAAAACAATTAAGTACAATAGTGATTCTTTTAATGGCCAAACTGAAATAAATTCACAGTCTATATAAACATAATCACTGAGAGCCCTTACCATATTTTGGACTTTCATTCTTTTTCCCTTGAGGTATTAAGATATGACCTTGATATATTTTGACCTTGTAACGGCTGTAGCAGAATTATCGAGAACAACAGATGGACTGTGAGGAAACTTTCGTTTTTATACATGCTAAACTTAATAAACGTGTTTCACCTCGTCATATCCTGACCTGCCCGTTCTTGTTCGATTAATCAGGTCACGTGATCACCTGAGTCGACGAGAAGTGACTGGTCGAGTAACTTTGATTAATATTAATCAGTGCAGACCCCAGGACGAGTATGGGCGGAGGAACAAACCTGGACGTAATTAGTGGGAAGTAAAATGTGATATATCTAATTAAGTCACATGACGATCACTATGATAGTCATGTTAATAATGATATAGTATATATTATTTAAAAGAACCAGTATTATAAAAAAAATAGGACACAGTCCTTTTTTTTTTAATTCATGTTTTCATATACATATAATCATTTCACGTAATATTATATTTGATATTTATTTGAAATATGATTATATAATCTATACATGTGTATGTATTATTGCAAACATTAATTCATAATTTAGAAAGTTGAGATTTAAAATATATTTTTATACTTTATCACATTTCTATATACCTTTACTTGTTTCAAAATACTTTTATATTTAAAACGTACATACATAAAAACAATCATATGCAGGGTATCTTTTATTCAATGAATGTATAATCTGTTGATACGCTGTCATCTCATTTCTCATTGATGATATATTACGAAAGTGAAATTCATTATACCCCGAAATATATACTCTGTGGTTTTGACGTGAAGTGTCAAAATCAACCATTTTAAATATACAACATTTCATAATATTTATAGTTGAAACAACAAGATGTAATTTTTTTAGTTTTGTTATTTCGCTCCATTTTAATGTAAATAAACGTGTACATTACCGAGGCGAGCTAAGCCAAGGCCGTTAATAATTTTTCATCCCCCTTTATTGCAAGATTGCTGATTTATGTAGGATTTTTAGATTATCAGCTCACAGAGTAACGTTGAGTAATTTCCTATGTCTGGAGTGTATGCGCTCCTTCCCGTTCTTGTGTGTGTGTGTGTGTGTGTGTGTGTGTGTATTTGCGTTTCAGTTCACAACATAACACGCACAATCATAAACGAAATCGCAGGATTTTCTCAGACCTCCTCGTGAATTGAACAATCGATTAAGGTAGGATTTCCAGGAATATTCACAAATGTGCAGTCGCCTAAGCACATTGGAATATGGGCAGAATAAGGGAATGCTAGAGATCTTAAGCACCAATGAACCTGGGAAAATGGGGTAAATTAATGAATGAAACACAGATTACGGAGTATCCCTTATCAAGGCTGTATACAGGCCTGTATTCCTGAAAATGTACCTTTTTAGCTGTAAAGTGTTAACCTTTCTGAATGTGTGAAGACTACAAGGTTGTGGGTTCGCGTCCCGTTCTGACGGCATCCCGCGTTTACTAAAGGTAGGGATGGGTAATATTTTACAAAATTTGGGAAATCCAAAACTCTAACCCCCTGAATTTAGGTACCTGCGTATAATTACAAAATAATTGTTTGCCAAATTTTCTTTCAAGTGTAACCCCCTGTACACCCCCTCCGAAGTTTGCATAAAATATTATTTTTTTTTCAATCTTTTTCATAGACTCTTCAACTCCTTTATAAATTGGGTTTTAAAATTGTTTGAAGTTGTTCCAAATGTACTGACATGATCATATTAACTGGTATTGATGTATTTTTACCATAGTTCATTGATATAATTAGTGTATGGCCATAGCTTTCCCTCAAAATGTGAATAAATCATACAAATCAGGAAATAACGTATATATAGCTATAAAGTCATATGTGATATTGATATTATCAAAACATATACTAGTATACTGCTGCACAAAAGGTGGCCTATAACTTCAGAGTCTGAATAAGATGTTCAACGCACTGCTGTTAAAAATTTTGGGAAATGTGGGAAATGCTGTCTTAAGAGTAATGGGCTCAACAAAATCTACATTTGCCTAACATATTACGATCACTGCCTTCCTGTAAAGATTTATCATGAAGACATGGATTTGTTAGTCCATAATTTTGTTAAATAGCCTAGTCATGCAGTGAATGTGTTTACAATAGTAAATCTTTCAAACAGAAAAATACACAAAATATATTCCGCTTGTAAATATTTACTTTAAGTGCTACGGATAAAGAATCACAGGTTCAGGGCGCCCTTTTGGAACATTTCTTTCATGTATTAATTGATGCCCATACCATTGCAGATGGAAACACCTTTTAAATTGTAACTATAAAATAAATGGACAGCATCTCCCTCACAAAATCCCACACCAGTTTTATTTGTGTGAAGGTCTCTGTCTGTATGAAGTAATAATGATAATCTGTTTCTTTCAGCTGAAGAAAGTATGGCAAAGAAATATGGTAACATAAAAAAATAGGTCAAAGTACAAGATGGTTCTTGAGGGAGATCATGCCTCCAAACAAGTCCTGGTGAACCCTGTAGGAAACCTTAAATTAAATAATAATGACCTATAATCTATGAGCTATGTGATTTTAAACACCTTGACAGCCAGTTTCATCAGAGTCTTAATCCTTGCTGCACTTGAACTGATTAAAGGGTCATAAATTGAAAATAATAAATATAATATACATATACATTTCTGTTATCAATCCTAAATTGGAACATAGTTTGCCCAAGTGTCACAATAATCTTTTCATTTGAAGTTTATTAGGAATTCCAATTTTCAATAATTAATCCATTAATTGCTTTGAAATTTGCTATGCTTATCCATCTTAGATAAATTTATCTTTTGCACATGAGCCAACTATAATTAATTTTTTTTGTAGTGCGTATTCTTTGATTTACGTAGAGATTCACATTTTACATTCAACTGACATTTGAAACTCTGCAGTTATTTATCTGACTTTGAAAACAAAATTCATCCGTCATACCCATTTTATGGTCATCATTCAAAGTTTTAACAAAATTAGGCAAAATAATGCTTATTAAGGGAATATCAGATGGGAAATTTCCCTTTTCATTGTCTATTCCAAGTAAAATTTACATGATTTCTCCATAAATATTGCATGGATTTTCTTATTATTTGTTGCACATGTTAATCTTGGATATCTTAAGAGATGGTGCTAGATTCGTTGTAACCATCTGTTCATTTAGTATCTTTAAACATTTTTTGATGATTATTAGTTTAATGGTCAATTTGTGAGTGAGATTCCAAACTTTAGCAATAATATAATACATTTATTGAGAAAGATGTTTAAGTTAAACGTACATCATGTGTTTTTATTATATGAGTGAGATTAAAACTTTGGCAAAAACAAACATATTAATGGCTACAACCTTTTAAACAATTAACCTAGAGTCATGTTTTTATAGAGCCTGGTCCGTTCTTTAAAAGTGTCCATATCATTTGTACGGTAGTTATTGGATTGAACTTCTGAGTGTGAGAGTGACTGTATATCTTGTTTTCATTCATTTCATCATAAATGTATCAAGCTTTTGTGAATTTCGGACGACAGTGATAACATATCTATATCCCAAGAGCAAAATTTGTTTTTATGCAGATATCAGTGAACCACAACTTTTGAGAGGTATGTACATGAAGATTCTAACAGAAATATTTTCAGCCATTTTAAAAAGAAATCTCACATATTGGAGGGATAAGCACAGAAAGTTTTGGTTAACACGCCTCACATCGTCTATATTATGTAATTGTTGTTTTTGTTGATAGAAAGGTATTCTTGCAAGTTTTTTTTTTACCAAAATATATGTTTAAATTTTGCTTTTATTTGATGCGAATTTTCAAGTATTAAACTTAAATCTTGATAATAATTGCATATCATTACTTGCATATATTGATTTTTCATTACATTTTGACAAAATATATCCTAAATATATATTTTTTCTTTAATAAAAAGCAAAATATAGAAAAAAATACCAAGTAAAACAAAATAATGTTAGTTATATAAAGGAATATCTTCCCAAAATATTATAAATATGGTGATTCACATGTTCGCAAATAAAAAAAAACTAGAAGTTTGCAATCACTCTTAGCGATCACTGGAATCTCCCTTCACGCTCCCAACTGAGTGATAATTGGGAATCAGATATGGAGTCTATGACCATGGAAATCTGGTCAAGGTCCAAAGTAAATATCAGGTGCAACTCTGTCATATCAGACTAATATTATACACAGAGGTCAGTTTTTTTAAATCAGCCACATGTGAGATCTAGTAAAAACGTGGCTGAAGAAAGATAAACAGGTATATTAACCCCCCAAAAAAGGAGAAAAAAATTATTTGACAGTTTTGTACTCTGGGGAACCTGACAAAGTCCATACACAAACAATGGAACCAAAATATTGGTATAGTAATAAACTAATCAACCCTTGTTAGCCTGGTATCCTTATTGGAATTGGATTTATGATGATTTTCATGTTTTTTTACGACCTCATAATTTTCAGAGGCCATGTACAGGGGGGTTACACTACATTAAAAATTAAAAAAAAAAAATTTTTCACACTTATTTCCACCAGGTACATATTTTGAGGGGGTTAACTCATTGAGTAAGTATTAATACCCGCCCCTACTAAAGGGGCAACTCTCCCCAACAAAGAGCAAATTGGAACTGGTCATGGGCGGCAGGCAAATGTACAACGAATAACCATCTATCGTCTGTTGTGACCTTTTGGTGGTATGCACCCAGTTGCCCGAGGAAAGCTACAAGAATTTACAGAGCAAAAAAGACCATGTAAGCGAAGTGTACAGTCGGATGAGACTAATATCACTGTCGCCTATGTTTTCCGAGTTAGAGTTGCAAAGATGCAGGATTTAGTCGCCCAGAAGCTGTTTGACACATTGAAACACACCTACTTTAACCATAAGACCTGAGAAGGTTAAACTTCACATGCACACGGAATTTGTTTCCGCAAATTTAAGCAAATGACGTAGCAGCAAATATAAACTGATTTATTTTACATGGAGTGTACAAATAGTTATTATAACTAATCGCGGCACTCTCAATGGCTCAGATTTTGGCGTTCGGCAGACTGTATAGATGGAGGAAACCGGAGAGCCCGGAAAAAACAACGGCCTTTGATGGGCAACTACAACCCTCTCTCATAGCCACGCCAGAGATGGAACCCAGGTCGCCAGCAGAGAGAGCCAAGCGTTTTACCCCTCGACTGTCCCGGCCCCCATGGGCTATATACTATTATTATATTGGACTCATAGGGCCTTTCCTTTGAGATGTTACTGAAAAGGTCCTACTTTGAGGTCTTACGGGAAAATGTAGTCTAATAAGGCACGCATCCCATCGATGTACAGAGCTGTACCATCTTAAAGGGAAATATAAGGGACCAGGTATGTTGAAATTGATGATGTATATTAAATATTAATGAGTGTTTATTTCCTTTATTTATTTTAGTCTCTGTCAATATTTTGTTCTAAGATTGTTTGTCAACTCCTTTACACAAGCGGAAATAAACTGCCAATGGGCACGATCAGTGGCACGTAACATACACATAGTACGCTTGCCACCTGGTATCGCTCGACTTATTTAATTGAGAGATCCTTCCTCTGTGACCTGAGATCACAGCCTTCTTGGCAGAACTAGCACTGGAAGAGACCAATAGGGCCCGCATAAATTATAAAAAATGGTCAACGGCCATTCTCTGCCCCTGCCAATTTTTGATGAAATTATCTATCACTAAAAGCCTCCTCAGGACAGGGAGAACATGCGTTCACCGTTCCAGGAAGATTTTTCGACATGAGAGAGTCAAGATTGCGTAACCGCACTTTTGAGACTTAAATGCTCCTTAAAGAATAAATATACCATGTTTCATTACATTATGATAATTATTTTTTGTAATTTATTGCCATGAATTTTAAGAAACAAAGTGTTTCTGGAAAATACATTGTGTTATTGCATAATACAACGTCATAGGTTTAATACCTAAAACTACTTATGTAAAAAAAAGGGCTTACGTCCTCGGACTCTGGAGAGTTTTAAGCTGTTCGTTCGTACGTGCAGATGCTGTAAAATATCCATTTAGATTTAAACAGAGAACACATACAGACCTCATACACCTCCGCCAACATTTGTGATTCCCAAATAAGGAACGTTACCTAAATCCTGCACTTTGGTGTGTAGTATATAAGCGAAGGAATTATATCGATGCAAGCTTATGTGTTACGGTTCACAAATCTATTGCTGCATCACAAGTCAGTTCTGTCTACCAGAACAAATGCGGTTTCAATCAGTTGACACCTGTACATAATGCAGCTTTACCAACTTCGGATATTTACACTAAAGTTTAACCGAGATGAATAACATCGAGATCGATCTCGCAACGGTGAAGATTCCTTTAGGGTCAAGAAAACGTATTCCATAAATTACATTATACTAGCTGCCATGTAACACATTTGTGGGTTAACTATTATAAACTATAAAAAGCCGGTATTTTTTCAATATATTTCCCCAAACAAACACAAGGGTAGAATGGTTTGTTAAAAGCTATCAATATTTGAGTGGACATTTTCAACTCCGAAGTGAAATCAGTCCATGAAAACCTCGTGCCTAAAATCTCAATAAAAACTTATTATTTTTTACCCTGTCAGATACAAATAAAACATGGAGAATGCATTTTTATTCTGAAAGAATGAGAACAAGGTTTATTGCTAGATTTACGTCTTGGTACCATACTTACTATCATGCTCCCCTCACATGACAAAACTCAAAGGGAACCCGCTGACCTGACCTCAAGTAAAACATTACCGTGGTGCGATAAAATCCTTGGGTATTACCGTTACCATCCACGAAATGTTCATTCAGATCCATTCGGTCTGTTGTGCCTGTTAATTTTAACCTTTTATTACTACCGGAGAAACAGAATCATCTTGCCATAGTGGTGGGAGTCGGTTCCTTTATCATAATCGATCATCGGTTTGAGCAAACCGACTGATGATCGATTATTAATCGGTTCTGACAAATGTATGCAATTATCAAAGAAATATGCAATTATCTGTGAAACTGTACCTGCGTTTCCCCGGCAGGTATTTTCTTCTTGCGCACGAGTGTAACGATCCTTCCACGTATAAAGACACAATCAGACTAATTTTAAGGATCAAATTTAACGATCGGCAACGTCGGGTAATATCTTTCATAATGGAATTTAAGAGCATCTAAGAATGTTAGGCCTATAAAGAGGTTGTTTTCCTGGCACATGAAGGCAGATTTTACGGCCCAGGTGCGCTTGGGCCAGATCATACAAAAAAAATGCAGACTAGTCCAAAAGAAATTCCAGCTGATATCAAAATACGCGACCGACCGGGTTAGCCCCAACAAAGAATTTTTAAGGACGGCCTAAACAGCGGGACCTGGCATCGGTTGAATAGATTATTTCTAAGATAATCTCACAAATTGGCATAGACCTGCAGAATTTATGGAGTATTTTAACGCCTTCCCGCCAATATTTTGCATTGTACATTACGTTAGAAAACTCTCCGCTAATTCTGCAGCTCCCTGCAGTCCTCCGTTCACGCATCTACCGTGTCATACTCAGTTACATATGGAAGTTATTTGGGAACACAGACTCATTATATGAAGCGCAGAATGTGGTACAAAATGGAAGAATCATTTTTGCCTATAACATAAGGGCATTCTGGAAAGAAAACATCATTATTATGATGTAATCGATAGTTGCCTTTGATAATCGAGCGCTTGAAAGTGGCAGCAAACCGACTGACTTTCGATAAAACTCGATGATCGGCCCACCGCTATCTTGCCATCGGTGACAATCATGATACCTACGCTACCTGTCGGAGTTAAACCAATGATGTAATTTCTCACCGGTGTCAATGCAAAAAAGTATTACTTTTATGATTTTCTATTTCGATTATCTTCAGTTGGTTCGGTGCAAAGAAGGAGCTGAAGAGGACCCAAGTTACACAGATGAGGTGTTAACGCAAATGATAACTACACGAATAAAATCGACTTTAATTTAATCAAATATTCGGCAGGTTCAATGATAAATTAGTTTGGTCACAATTAAAAAAAAAAGTAGTGAACGCAGTCATCCTCTTTTTTCCCTGATTGTTTGTGGTATTTGTTTCACAGCTCAGTGGTCAGTTCATATATGGATTTGCTAACCTTTTCAAGGTGACCAACCGTCACGGACAATGCCTACAAAAGTATCTGATGATTAAACACACAGACGCAACATGCTGTGACGAAAGTAAAATACTGACACCGGTAAGGTCAACTGAAAAGAAGCGGGCGGGGGAGGGGGGGGGGGGGATACCTGTGCACTGTTACACAGTTGACCTCATACGGCCATTCGCTGTGAGTTGTTTATATTCATGACAACGGGTGGCGTGTGTAGCCTGTGTTTTACAGAATTTACAGTACTTCATTTTTTGGAATCAATTAAAATTGCTGTAACAAAGTTTCTTGACAACTAAGTCTTATTTTTTTCTTTTTCTCTCTCTCTCGCGCAAATTAAATATGAAAGGCAAAATAATTACTTAAAGACATATATTTGATTTTTAAGGATAGATTTATATTTATTTTACATTTTAAATTAATCACAGTACCTGCTTTTGCCGTGTGCGTGCACATCCTTATCAAACACCACATGGACAGGGTCTTGCCGTCTGTGATTTCACCGTACTCTTTCATGTAGCTGGATGTACGGATAAGCATAAATCGTTACTTGTAGAATGTCGCATAAAGAACATGACACATTTTTTATAACGTATTTATTATGTTAATCTCAGTAGGCCTATCAAGTCTGCATTAATGCAATGATCATACTGTGTAAAATAAACACGTTCAACCTTGCATTCTGTGTTGACCAGCCCATGTATCGGTCACACTGAAGTTATTGTCTGCCTACTTCACCAAAAATAAAAACCGCCTTGAGTCGTCCATCTTAACCCAAGACTTAGTCAGAATTGTGGAGATATCTTCTCTACTCTTTGAGACAGTAGACCATGTCCTGGCGCTGCTAAATTATGGTGGACCGCCTCCTGCGTAATTGCGGCCTGCATTCACGTGACGTCACGGCTATTCCAAGGCAGGGAATAGCGTAAGGTCAAAGGTCGATTGTAGAGAGTGTGCGGCCTGTAGCTTACGTCAGCTCACCGTCAAACCAAGAGCTGCACTGACTGACCTGCGAAACCTCATGGTCGGTCGTGGTGTACAGACTTGTAACAATGCCTTGTGAGCTTTGTTTTTCCTCGGCTCCTTGTTAAAGACGTCTGTGCTGCCCTCAACTTGTGAAACACTGCGGGTAGAGTGTCCGTCTTCTCTCTCACCTCCAGCGGGCTATAGTCATTTCTTTAAAACTGAAACAGATGAGAAATTAAGCTGTAAGTCAATGTTACATATATGGTGAACAAATAAACAGTAATTAAAACTGAGACTGAATACTGACGCAATGATTCTTATCAATCTGTTTTGTCTGATTTTAAAATTTAACTATTTCTACTAATTGAAGACGAAGTAAACCAAAGTAAACAGCTTAAATTTTCAGGTAAGGTACAGTGCTCGCATTTGTTATGTTTTAAAAGTTTGTTATGTTATCAAACAGAAGTACATTTGGGTTAAGCATATATACGTACCTAGCCAAAAGTCCATTAGGACGCGTGTACTTGATGACCAAGGGACTGGGTTGAAGTTTAAGTTTTGAACCGTCAGTGAACCGGACAGACACTTCCTTGTTAGACCAATGAGTGCCAAGGCCGATTCCGGGAAAATATATTTTACACAGGACCGTTGGTTCTGCAAGGGACCAGTTGTTACTGCTTGGCGAAGGTGAAGGTGGCGCCCCCTGGTTTGGCGGGGATTCCGGAGACGCCCCCATGTTTGTAGGTGGATTAGAGGACAAAGATGATCTGGCTGAACAACTGGTTTGTGGTGATGCTTTCTTTTCCAAGTTCGACGACTCTGTCCGAGGAGACGGAACACGTGAAGCCAGGGCATTATACCTCGGATAAGAAGGACAGTTGGCAGGAATGCGGCTGCAACAATAAAGAGACAAGTTGATTAGTCTGAGGATGCGTATTAACTCCGGATTTGCGTATATTAATATTTTCTGTTTGTAGTATTTGTCTCCAATGAAGACAACGATAATTTACGCATTAGAAATCACATTAAGGGAACAGTCGGCGTTCTAGCATCTTTAAATTAACATTATGTTTATGTCGGGTGTGACCTTGACTTTTTGCCAAATGTTGTACGTGAAAAGTGCATCGTTTAATTATAATAAAAAATTATAAGTCGGATAGACCCTAATGTTTGGCTAAGATTTTTCTGCTGTAATGCTTGTCTCACCTTCCAATCACTACTGGGAAGCAGGTGGCATTTGATCTTGATCCTCCGTTCATCCCCATCGTCATCAGGGAGACGAGGTTCAGACATTTCTGACGATACTCGAAAGAATAAAAAAAAGTAAAGATTAGAAAGTTCAGGCTCACCTTTTTTTAATTGTTTTAAATGAAAAGCTAAACCAGCTTGCAAATGCAATACTATATTGAATAATATGTACTAAACATGTATATATAATTCCCTTAATTGTTACGTCAATTTTTTAATAAAGAAGAACATTTTTAAGTATATTGCAATTTCAAAAGGTCCAAGATCAATCATCAAGTTCAGTCTAAATGAATTTATAATTTTACCTTCACCGCATAACTGTAGATCTCCCTGTTCTTCGTGTCCAGTTGTTGGGAGCTGGTTTCAGTCTCCAGTGTGATAGAACCCCCGTCACTCTGAGTGATGATTGTGACGTCATAGCTACTGTAGACCTTAGCGCCGTCATAAAACGCCGCCTCAAAGTCACAGTTGTCGTTCTCCATCAACAAACAATTAGCCTGGTCCGTGTACATGGTCACTTTTGGTGTTCTCGACTTGACCAGTTCAACAATTCTAAAACATTAATCACAAATAAATTTACATAGCAAGTGAACCCGAATACACAAAGAAAATAATAAATGTTCCTAACGAATTGATTTACGAAAAAAATCCATTTTCCTTTACTTGATGTAAGGTCGATTAATTATACTATAACTGTATTCTTTTACCGTTATTTTAAACATAATAATCTAGCCGCATGCTGGTACTTCTTCCAGCATTTCTGAGGCAGCCTGTCGTAGCTGTACTCCCCGACAGAGCCTGCTGCAGGTCTGGTTGGACTCTCACTGACTGTCGTGTTGTCACATGGGGGCTGATAGACTTGGATCACGTGACCATCAGGGCTGATCTTCATCACATCTCTCACGATCTCCAGGTCCTGTTTAGTTCTGAGGATCTCCAAATACACGCTGCCGTCGTCTGCGATCGTCATCTGTAAAGGGAAAAAGTGTAAATATATATATGTGATTCACAGTAACAATCCCATTTAAGCAATTATCTATAGTTTTTATTTTCCAATTTGAATAAAGAACCAAATCTCTATGTACATATATTTTACAAATATTATATCGATAAATGAGTTAAAATTTGATTAATGTCTGAGGCTCTTGTAATGTGCCAGATATAGGCTTTAAATTAGCACTACTACATTTAAAATGCAATGGAAGCAAGAATTTACCACAAGACTGCGAATTTTCTGACGTAAAGGCTCCAGGCGAAAAGACGTTAGAGGAGGAGTCGGACAATTGTCCACGTGACTATATGAGACGTCATTCACTGAGGAGGAACACCCTTCTCCCTGGCTGTAACTGGACACCTGAATAAAATATAAAAAGAAAATTATGATTGTATGATATTATGGAATAATTCAGATGTCACGTTTTTAAATAGTATATGTACATAATTATGTCATAAGTTAACCCGACACATTTATTTTCTGTTAACGAAATAAATAAAATTATATATTATCAACGGTATCAAGGGTGTAAAACAGGCTGCGGGATGATATCAAAACAGCGGAATCTTTCCCTATGTAAATGTAAATCGAAAAACTACTCTTCGATTAATGTATTCAAATTTATATAAACTGCTTTAAATATAATTTATTTTAAAATATTTTTTTCATGATCAATATCTGTATGCTTTTAATAATTTAATAAATTTATCGCTCTGTTCTGTAAACTAGGCTTTAAGGGAAGTTCAGGTTTTTTTGTAAAAAAAAGTAAACACTTACAATATTTTGAACTCCCATTTTGGTGTGTTGCTTCTGTGCCTAATGATTCTCCTAGACCTTCAGATTAAGTTGTTCATAATTACAACGTCTGAGGCGGGTAGTTATATATCCTTAACTGAGCTCTCGTCGGGAACATCTGATGGATTCTGAGGACCGTTTTTTTATTTATTCACATTAAAGTTAAGAAACATGTTTGACCTCGTCCGCCCCGACCTGTTTGATCATGTTTCCCTAATCACGTGACCTGGGGGTTAATCAGTCGGGTGTATCGTTGCAGTACTTATAGAGTACGATATAATTAAAATTAATCAGATCATTCACTGGGAGCGGGCAAGGACGGAGCAATTATCTTTAACGTGATTAGTGCACCTGATAAGACATCAGTGACGATTATGATGATTAATGGTATCACTGTACCATTGTTTCAAAACCCATTACTTTTTCTTTTTACCTTTATCTTCAATTTGCTTATCATAAATACAACGACTAGAGTAATGAAAATGTTAACAATAGGACAGCAAGAGTGCTGACAATTTTAAAGGTACGACACCCGAAACGACGGCTGGAGTAAAAGATCAGCTTAGCCACGAAGAATTTTAAGAACAATACATGAAATAAAATTTAAAATAACAAGATATCAGTAAATACTAATAGAAAGGTTTTTATGATATCATTATATTCATATAAAAATTCTTATTTTGGTGTTATATTGTAAATATAAACCATATTTGATTATTTGATTTAAAGAGCTCAAAGATTAATAAATATGGATACTACTTGTTATGCTTGAACAGTCTTTGTTCTTTCTGCATTTTGAGCAGCAGTTCACTCACGCGTGAGATGACCAGTCATCCATACAGCCATGAAAGAGGTATGCCGCCCTTGCCGACGCGTAGGGGTGTTGTGTTTATGTGTGTGGTACTACCTACACTCTTCTATGAAATTTGCTACAAATATCGGGAGTGTGAACAACCAGAAGTGATTAAATTTTAGAATCACTCGTCATAAATTTCACAATTTCTTTATGTATTTCTTTATGTAAATTGTCCATATGATAACTGACGGTGGTGGCACTGCGTCTTTGTCACGGAACTCCTCTCGACACGCTTGTCCGTTTTTCACCTTGAACTGCCGGTAACAATGCAAGGTATTACCCTCTGGGAGGTCTACTTCCATATTTTCCCATAAAGTTTGAGAAATTTGGCATTTGCACGAGAAATTGCAAGAAGCAATAGCAGTGCCATCTATCATAAACTACGCGCATCATGTCTCAAACAGGAGAACTCGGTCAATAGAAACTTCGAGGTCGCAAGTGGGATGTCGGGATAAAGGGTTTACCGCTATTGTTTTTTTTTTATTGAACACATAATACAAATAGTATTACATCATCATACGATACACATAGAAAAACATCTATACATGAAAACATACATAATAGGGTTGACGCACTAACTGAATGTACATAAAAAAATACAGACAGGGTACATTACAAACATACTGAAATAATTGTTAGTGAAGTTTAAGTTTTATAAAATTGATATTATGTGCTTCAGCAATGGTTTTCCTTTAAATATTTATTTTTAAATTGTTTCCATTTCGGGTCATGTATTGCTTTTTTACCCTTCGCTCTAGCTATGTCCTGTTCTATTTTATATATCTATGAAACATAGTTTGTATACATAAAGAAAGTCGGTCGCGTCCAGTAGTCGCCGTCCTTTCGGAATTTCATTTAATCTAACAATAATATATACATATATATATATATATATATATATATATTATATATATATATATATATATATATATATATATATATATATATATATATATATATGCATTAAATTGCCATTGCTATCAGTGGCGGATTCAGAGGGGGTGCCTTCGGCGCGCGGCCCCCCGTTGAGCTGCAATATCCCTCATTTTATCTAATTTCCCAATTGTCGTGATTTATTTTCGATTTCATATTTATATTTATTAATTAGCAATTAGATTTTATTTAATTTATCTACAGTTTATTACTTTCAAATTTATCAGTTGAATATAAGGATATTTATAAACAGCTGCAGAACAACTGCAGAGCACCAGACCCTGTTTTGGGTTGACTGCGAACAATCTCACGGCTCCTCTGGTGATACCGGTACTCAAACTCGTGATATGTGCTCTTAGGAGTTGTGTGCTGTCGAGACCACGGAACCCGGTCAAATGCAAAGTTTAACATAAGACTTCAACATATCAGTTATTTCATTCCGAGTATTACATTTAAAAGATAATATTTTGCAAGTTACAAACGTAAATGCGCCTTTGCGTCATTGACTTGTTTGAAAACGATTGAAATTTTATATCCTAATTTTGAAGTAATATTGATATTAGAAATTGAACCATTTTACATTTTGACTTCATAACGCAGAGACATAAGGGAACAGTTTTTCAGGAACAGGAAATCTTCATTTTTTTGTGAAAATTGCCTTAAATGTCCTCTTTATATTGCATATTCAAAAAATTTCCCAATATGAGAGGGGTATACCCCCTCCCATACCTTCCCCTTGTGCTTGTAACTAATCTAAATGATACCATGGTTCATTATTGAAAATAAAAAAAAAATATTTCCATAACCTAAAATATACACCGTATAATAATAATGATAATAAAAATAATATATACACACATAAACATTGTATAATACAGTTTTCATAGTGCCTGTACATGCATTTTAGCGCCTCTACCCCCCTCCCCCCTCGTTTTCGAATTTCTGGACCCGCCACTGACCATGGCCCCCTCCCCTCCCTCAATCCTGGCTACGCCCCTGCGGCCTTGGACGGCAACTACAACCCACTCTCCAACTCTCATGGCCGCCACGGGGAACGACCCTTGGTCGCTAGCGGGGAGAGCCGAGCGTTTTACCCCTCGACTATCCAGGCCCCTGGATATAAGAACTTGCTTTGTGACCAAAATTTTCATCTGTTAAAAATGTGAAATGCATATATTTGTTAAAAAACTGTGTTTTAATATGTATTGTCAAATGTTCACATTGATATTAAATATGCTTACGTTGTTAAGCTTTTTTCAAATCATCAGGGAATCATCTTTGAATAGTAGGGGTGCTCAGCAAATTTTCCGGTCTCCTGATAGTTTTATGCCCTGATTACTTAATCGTCATAACCAATAAAACGGGATTCACCATATCGAACTATGCTAGTTAACTCTACGTGTATATTAGTACAACAAGAGTATCAAGGCTAGATGTGATATAACCCATATTCTGTTTAAATTTTCCGTTGGTTGAAAAAATAAAAAAAAAAATAATATACTAGGCAGAGGCCACTAAAACCTTTCCACTTCTTTGTTCGTGGAGTCTTATATGCGTACTTTAGATTATAGAACTCATTGCGATATTGTTTACTATCAAAATCAGTTATGCAGATGCCTGATAATAATAATATTTTCCCGTCTGTCCGTTCGTCCGACCGTGCCATCTTATACAAGAACTGTTCCACCAACTGCCGTGAAATCTTAACCGAGGATTAGCATCCTGTTGGAGGATTTTCCCTTTTAAACTTAAGACCAAACAAGTCTAATATGCGAACCAGGTAACCATCCTTTCGTGGAGTTTCATTATCTTTTAGCATTTACCCTGACCTTGTTATAATCAACATCAAATAGGGCTTCACATGCCGCTTTCGATGTAGGACACATAGCCCATTTACATTTTTTCAAGTGGTCGGAGTTTGATCAAATGTCCCGAGACCTCTTTGATGTGTCCGTCTCTCTCTCTCTCTCTCTCTCTCTCTCTCTCTCTCTCTTAGTAATACATATTATCTTTGGATTTATTATAAATAAGCTAAAAGTGAACAATATATATGCATGCCACACGTTTTATTAGCATTGCAAATTTCTTTAATGAGTAATTAAAAAATGTAAACAAATGAAAAAAAAATAAGTGTTGAAAGCTAAATCATTGCTGAAAAATTTTTTCCAACAATCTTTCAAAAGATAAATCATTGAATACCATTCATTTAATAGTCTGTTTAGAAGTGTGTAAAGTACATCTTATATTTGTAAACCAGTCCAACTGTTTTTTTTTTTCTTCGTAGAACAAAAGTCCCATACAAGAAGCTCGTACTTTTTTCAATTTTCCATTTTCTTAAACACAGAGCATAACAACAGCCGCCGGGTCTATCTGTACCAGCTAAGTTTTGTATGTACATATGGTATTCCATAACAGCGGCTCAGCTCAGTTTTTTACCATACTGGATCCATGTTGTGTTTAAACTACTGTCACCCTTCATTTACATCATAGAAGGTCACTCACACCCCTCTTCGTTCACGCTGCTAGATCCCCGTTTGAGTTAAGAAGACAGAGTCTGTCTGGTGCAGCAGTCTGTAAGGTTTCTCTTTAAATCTAAATAGAACTATAATTTACGGATGAGGGCGCGGTCATCCCCGGAGTGTTCCTCCGGCTTCTACTTGGAAGATACGGATCTAACGGTCACCAGACTTTCTCCGCAGTTCCCGATTTGAGACAGACCTCGAAGTACATCCCCTGTCGTATTTCCGTACCCTTATGACATCTAGAAACCGCTCATTGTAGTTGTCGCTCTTAGTACATATTATAAAGCGGATGTCGCAGCTCACATGTCGGAGAAGTACACAGTGAACAAAACACCCCCTGAGTAAGCGGCTCACTCCACTTGCCTCATTTAATCGAAATACCGCTTCCTTTCATTCACAGTGGAGAAGTACTTGGTGCCCCAAAGTTCTGAATTCTTTTGCCATCTGTGCAGAACTGAGGCCACTCCTCTAGGGTTCTCTGTATCAAACACCCCGGTTTTGTTTATTCTGGTTCAAGACTTAAGCGATGCTTCAAGTTTGTCAACGACCTCTGGCGCCGCATCTAGTTTCTCTTTTACCTCCGAGGGGATAAGACCTTCCTCTGTGTAACTGGAACGAAAACAAGCAATCATAATCATTAATCATAACGGCTCTAGCATCACTTTGTCATTAACCAATATTGAACGCTATATAAGTAACATTCTGTTCAATGTTATAACATATTAATGTTCCATTTTTACTTTAAATGAACCTTGTATCAGGTTGTTGTGTTTAACCGATAAATGAAATTTTGTTTCATTAATCGATCTCACGATAAAAGCATGCTATCAGCCGGATACCGGTACATCGCACTAGATGCGGAAATATATTACGGTCTATTTATTACGAGTTATGTCGGCCCTGTGTCTCCGTATCAGCCCGTTGGAGTGCACTGGTCAAACGCCCTTAGCACCGTGATGAAATCAACAACATTCGCTATCCTGGATGTACTGTATTTGCATAGTCTCACTGGAGTCTTGTGTAACTTAATGTTAAATAATGATCTTTACTGTTTACGGTTCATAATATGCATGATAGTGTGATTAAATAATATGAACCTTTTTGATAAGTTCAGGTAACCATATCGGATCCAGGCCCTGTCGGATTTCGGACCCACCCTCAGGCCAAGGGGAAGTAAAGGCAAATGACATTTAATATACAAATATTTCTTTTAATCTCTTATACTCTGCGTCCTGTCTAACATATAAGCTTAATTAGAAGGCCTAAACGTACCTGGCGCGGAATCCTTGAGGACACTTGTACTTGATGACCTTGGGATCTGGTAGGACAGACAGTTCTGAGCCGTCATTGAACTTGATCACTACTTCCTTGTTGGACCACTTAGTTCCCCACCCAATGCCAGAGACGAAAATTTTACACAAGATTGCTGGCACCGCGGCCCGTCTTGCGTTGAGGCGTGGAGAAACAGACGTTGGTGAAACTGGTGGCGCCCCCTGGTTTGACGTGAAGGAAGCAGACGCCGCGTCCCTGGGTGCAGCAGACGACTGTTTGGTTCTTGGCGCCACCTGGGATTGCACTGCGCGGTCATCTTGGTCAAGCGCGGTCATCTCTCTCAGGGCAGACGGAATCGACGGACAGTCTACTGGCGTGCTACTTCTTGGAGAGGGTAATTGTGACAAAGAATGTGGCCCCAGATAGCCACGCGAAGTATCGTTGCTGGTTTGGTAAAGCATGGCGGCCTCGGTGTTGTTATTATTTCGTGGTGAAGACACTGGACTGGACGATTCTTCTTTGATCGGTGACAGTTTCCCTTTAGAATGACTGATGTGATCACTGCCAGGACGCCTACAATTTTAGGAGAAAATAATGAATAAATACCTCATTATGATGGTTTAACTAAAAGTACACCAATCAAGTCTTTATTGGAAGAATGAAAAGGGCGAGCGTGAAAAAAAACTTATTTATATATATGATGGAATTTATGAAGTCAATGTCGATATAAACCACCCAATCACAATTTGATCAATTAATCAACTCACCTTCCAATTACCACTGGGAAGCACTGTCCTCCTGATCTGATGGTTTCTTCTCTCCCACTAGAGGTCAGCACATGCACGAACTTAAGACATCTCTCCCGGCACTGATGGAAAAAGAGTAAAATTTGTCTAGTACGTTACTTCATAGTTCCCTTCTTACATTTTGTTAAATACTGAATGTTATATTTAGTGAACAAATAAAAGTTACTCTTTTAATATCATATAATGTTTACCTGCTATTTTGTGCTATATATAGTATGTTTTCCAACTCTTACAACTGTAATTAACCTTTCAATAAAAAATAAAAAAATTGTCATATTCTGTAAATATAATTGATACATTGTTTTGGTTTTACCTGCATTGAATACCGGTACAGCTTCCGGTTTCTTGGAGTCATTTGTTGGTAGCTAGATACGGACTCCAACGTAAAAGAGCTTCCGTCGCCAAAGTTGATGCTCGTGACGTCATGACTACAGCGGACCTTGACGCCTTTATAAAACTCCACTTCAAAGTCACAGCTGTCGTTCTCCATCAGCATACACTTCGCCTGGTCCGTGTACATGGTTCCTTTTGGTGTTCTCGACTTGACAAGTTCAACAAATCTGTAACATTAAGTACAAATGAATTTATATAGCAACTGAATCCAAAAGCACAAAGGAAAATACAAATCCTTAAACGAATTAATCTGTAAGAAATAAATTTGCTTATCTTAATGTAAGGTCCATTAAATATACTATAATTTTATTTTTTTATCATTATTTTGAACATAATCACCTTGCCGCATGCTGGTACTTCTTCCAGTGTTTCTGGGGCAGCCTTCCGTGGCTGTACTTCCTGACTGAGCCTGTTGCAGGGCTGGCTGGACTATCACTGACTGTCGTGTTGTCACACTGTGGCTGATAGACCTGGATCACGTGACCATCAGAGTTGATCTTCATCACTTCCCTCACGATCTCCAAATCCTGTTTAGTTCTGAGGATTTCCAGGAACACGCTGCAGTCGTCTGTGATCGTCATCTGTTGTAGAATAAAATTGTAAAACAAAGTTGTACGGAATTCATTTACAAATATTTAAATATAATATTTTGAAATAAAAAAGTAAGACCTGGAATGCGAATAAAATTGTATAATATAGCCTTATACTGATATTAATCCATTTTGATTTTATCGTTCGCTTACCATTGTATTTCGTATTTTCTGACGTATAGGCTTTAGACGAGAGGTGTTCAGAGGAGAAGGGGCACAATAGCTTGTGCTCGTCACGTGATCACCAGTGACGTCACTCTGAGACTTGACGCTCTCCTTCTTCTGGTCTCTCTGAATAAAACTGTCCCCGGTGTCTTTCTCAGTATAACCTGTAGACTGGGTATTCTGACATTCTTGTATATTCTTTGTATTGTCGTCTCCACTTGGATGGTGGAGCTAAAAAGAAATTACGAATAATATAATTTAATGTGCTAAATTCTTGATTATAGTAAACTTCATTTCCACATATGTAATAAAATGAGATGGATGTGGAAAGATTAAAAAATCTTAAAGTTGATACGTACCCTGCTGAAAGCACCCATTTTAGTTTTCAATGGTATTTTATATTTCTAACTCGCAATCTTTGTAATTCTGAAATTATGATTGCTGCAGAGATAATGCGGAGTACACTGAGAGAGTCACAGTGAACGACTAATGACGTCCACGGAACCCGGCGTGTATTTATAGCGTTCACAGGGTCACATGATTTACCACGTCACACTAGGGCCTGTCTATTCATGAATGATCATCCTGATTACCAGACCGTGACCGGTAATCACTGGCGGGTAGCAGATTATAACATCATTCCCATTAGTCGTGTATTAAAACAATGATCCTTGTTCTTAATTAAGACCATTTCCCTTAGGGGCCTTTGATAAGCGTATTAATCAGGATGTAATAATCTAGTATGAGAACAGTTTAAGAGAATAAAGCCAATATTTTGATAATATTTTATTTTTTTCCGACCTATAAAACACAATTTATGAAATCAATGCAAGGCATCACAATGTGGTTGGGTACGTGAAACGGCGCAATGCCACTTGAAATCAGACTTGCTGCAAGCATACAAATTTACTGCAAGATTAAATATAGAGTATGAAGTTTATACCCACGAATATCCAATAATAAGAAATCCATGAGGCCGGATAAATGAGTTTTCGACGCTTTAAAGGCGGTCTACAGTAGTCCTGTTTACTTTAATCCGGTTTTCAGGAAAACGGTTCCTGTAGCGTGTACAGGTAAATCCTCATCTAGTCTGCGCGCGGCCTGTTTCCGTGCCATTTGATTCAATCCTTTCCATGAAATATCACTTTTTGCAGCACAGTAAATTAGAACAAGAACCAAGTGCGGACAGCATACACAGGTATTATTAAATAAACCGATTTAGGCTTTTTGTATTGCGACGTAAAGTGTGGAAGGAAAGTGTACTATTTCATTTATGCCACTTAGACGTGGTATCACCCACGCGTCATGACACGATATAAATTGTCGCGGTTATAGTTCGTTAAATGTAGAGAAAAAAGACCATATGTTATCATCAAATTTTATTATTTCTTCTTTGCCAGGCTATAATTAAAATATAAATAACATTACTGACTTTAACATTTTACATGTACATAATAGCCCCCCCCCCCCCCTCTCTCTCTGTCGTGCGCATCAGTTTGACAGATGCTGCACCTTGAGTCTTGCACTCATATTTGGATAATCTATATAACTTTACACATACATATAATATGATGATGTAATAATATGATAAAATATATAATATAATAATTATATAATAGTACTCACTAATATATATTTGCTTGGCTATATCTCAAATGTGTAAGGATTTCTCTTGGTAAATATTAACCCATCAATGAAATTAATTTATTTCAAGGATTAATTGAGGATTTATTTTAGACTTAGTTGATACTGACCTCAATGAAAAACATATGACTCAATCAGAAGACAAAACTCTATGGTCAACTTAAATCAGTCTATAGTAATGTGATAGATTCCTTCTTATAACCCACTAAGACTTATAATTATAATGATCTGATGATCTCATAAACTTATTTACTACTTATATACTTAAGATCTTAATTACTCTCAGATCAATCAGTTGGTCGAGCTCGCCCTGTATGACTGATCTGATTAACGTTAATCATTGTCTTCAGCGTTACTACTCGTGTCACGTGACCTGATTAATGAAACAAAAACAGACGGGTCACTGTCGGACAAGATGAAAATAACTACCAAATGTAATGGCTAATCGTAAATGAGAGGTTTCTCTCTGATAGAAGACATGTCACAGGGGTACGACTGGTCATATAAAAAAATCGCACCGAAAATCTCTAAGAGAGAATAAATATTTTCCTCTAATTTGCACCGAGTCGAGGCCTAAAATATGTTGTCACTTAATAAACAAGTTTGTGTGCTATCTAGGAACACTTTCAAAGTTCTAAAAGTTCCCCGAGGTATATCTCAGTATACTGGTTAATCTCTCCGCAAATGTATCGAATTACATATGTGTAATAGAGTCGAGGATTCACGGCTAGTGGCAATCTTTCCCGTTTTTGCCCAGTCCTAGAGGGGTCGCAGACAGAGCGGACCGGACTAGTTTTCCATGGTACACACACACACACACCCTCACACACACACACACACACACACACACATATAGAAGGTAGAGTCACCCTCCGTTGTAAAGTGCTCTATGGCCAACAGACTAGGCCAGAGCCTAAAAATATATATATATATATATATATATATATATATATATATATATATATTCTTCACCAAGAAAATGGCATGATATTCTAAAGTAACACTTCCATCAACAATTTTACCTGGATATATATAATCTATAAATGTATAAAAGTATTTAATGTATGGGTACTTTACTTATAATCAAAACTGACTTGAAGGATTAAATTATGGACGATAATTCTGCTTTGGATAGACAGATTGGCTTCAAACTTGATTTTTAATGACCCACCACTTAAGTAAATTCATTTTTATTTTCAGGGTCCAGAGATCAAAGTTTAAGGTCACAAGAGCCACATTTTTAAAAAGATTTCAAAGCACACAATCCAGCACACCATCTCTTGTTGGTTTGATTACACCGTGACCCAAGCTCTCATTGGTGTAATTCTTTGCCTTATACCAGAACGGGTGTTATCAGAACAATGAGAGCGGATGCTGCATGTTTAAAATTTGGGCTGGAGGCACAATGCAATACCACGCTCTCAGTGTTTTTATACAATTCATTGTTCTATGCGCTCCCTGGTGTTCCTACCCAGAGAACCTTGCAATAGAAAGAAGCGGTTACACGAAACGTTATCTTGGACGACTGTAGTGTATAACCGCTGCGCGAAGAGCGTTTTGATATCCGTCGTTCAAACACAAGGCTCAAGTGAGGAAACAAATGCTTGTTCCTTTTGAAGGAAGGCTTAATATATATTATTATTTGTAGAAATTCCGACTGGACGGCAGCCACTAAGTGTTCAGCATATTTGCGTTGATTATCGTTTCATTCAGGCGACATATGTTAGAATAAATAGTTTATTCAAAAATACACCAAGTCTATCGCGCATATCAGTTGGCGGTAAAGTTTGCCAGTAAAATATGAAGTTTGTGTTCGCACCTGACCACGGCAGGTTTCTGTGCATGCCAAACTTGATGATTCATTGATTGATAATCATTATTTCCTCTAAATAATTCACAAAGTAACAGTCAAAATGTGAATATTAATATAATGTATATATTTTGTACAGGGATACAGTGCTAAAGCCCAACACATTATAGTCTTCATTTCCTCTTTAATATTAAAAGCTAAAACATATTAAAAATTAAGAAAAGCCTTAATATATCGGTGAAAAAAGGTAGCTTCAAGTAAGTTATTAAAAGTTCATATGGCAGTGCAAAACTTTATAACACTTGATTTACATTTGACACTAAATCTAATCCCAGCCATTATCAATTTATTTGATAATAACGTCCGCTAAGAGCGTATGCGTTCATTCCCGTTCGTGTGTGGTTGTGTGTGATAGTTCACAACATAACTCACGACACCCTGAATGGAATTTCATGAAACTGTCAGGGCATTTCGAAAATGGGCCAATGAAGTATCGATTGAATTTTGGTGTGGATCCGGAACATGATCCAGATCCAGGAACGTCATCAAATATAATTTACAAATGTAAAGTCACTTATGGATGAATAAACCTGGAAATATTGGTTGAATAAGTGAATGGCAGAGGCCTGCATTCATTTAATACTTATAAAAGGAATTCGGTTCACGTCTGTTCGCAATGTTCTCTAAAACCGCGTTGTGTACAATACTGTGTCATACATCATTTTAAAGGTTATTATCCCCGCAGTGACATAGGCGATATGAGAATAAATAATTTTTAATGTACATATAATCTTTAGTGATTTTTTCGGTTTTAATTACTTGCACGGAGATTAGAATGAGCACAACCCAACTGCCTTCGGCAATGACTGGAATGCATGCATCGTGGTCTCTCAACCTCAAACACTACTATTTTTTATATGAATAACGCTTGCTTTCAGTGAGGGATTTTAGCCTGTCGGGCCTTGCATTTGAACGAGGCTCTCACCCACATGCGTGGTCAGTAAAGAGAAAAACACATGTTTCTCGCTTTATGAAATGGAGAGTTCAACCCAGATATTAACCTAACAAAACCGAATTCAAGGTCCTAATTTCAGGAACAGACGTGGGGTGGGGTGGAGTGGTGTCGGGGGTTTCAGCCCTCAAAATTTGTCTGATACGATGAAAAAAAAAGTTGTGGTGGCTGAAAATGGGATACGGACCCTCTGAATGGAGTTTCGTTTCTGCTACTTACGAGGTATGCATATTTCTGTTTCTTTCTTCAGGAACAATTTCCTTGCAACGTACATTTAATAAATCTTTCATGTGTTTCTCACATAAATCTAATCTTTATACGTCCAACGATAGAATCCAGTCAAATATCATCGAAAACCTGGATGCCCCCGCGTCTCATTCCGGTTCTCAATGTAAACATCATCACTGACCAGGTCTTCAAGGTAAACAAACCGCGGTATGAATTTCTTACCACGAGGACAACCCCCAAAATAACTGTAAAAATATTTTACATATCTTATTGAGACAGTTTCCCACTGAAAACCTATATTTTCTGTTAACTTTTGAAATAAAAAATGAGCCAACATTCCACATCTCAGTTAATATATCTCCCCAACCCCGGTTATTAGCCCGGTATACCGGGTTTTTCAGCTAGTTAGATATAAAATGCAGATTTCTTGTTTCAACTGAATTTTGTTCATCTATTTTGCAAACAGATTGTTACACTGGGGTTTCAAAATGTGTTGGAAGATTTATGATATACCATTATTCCGAAGGTAACCAAAGGTAAAAAATGTCTGTCACATTTGTTTGAGATATTTTAAAACTGAAATCTGTAGATACATTGACCCATGACGAATATCAATCAGACACAGGGGGCAGGAAATTAACATCCCAGAGTCTGACATCAATATTGACATGGTGTTCACGAGCAGCTGTGGCGCTGAAACTGACATGGTGTGAATTGTCGATTTCAATTGCCTTGACACACCTGTATGCATTTACAATCAAGGTGAACTCAAAATATCGTCTCGCAAACATGAATGTGAAGAATTCCTTAAAATAATCAAGAATATCAAAGAACAAATACACCGACATTTAGTTTTGCATAACCAAACATTACATCATTTATTTTTTTTATTCGAAACGCTGGGATAATTATCCGAGAATACAACGAATGGTTGTTTTGAGTATAGGGATATGATAAATACATGGTCAATATTCATCCATGTATTTCCTTTTAAATTTCCCTTCCAACAAAGATAAAAAAAATATCATCGTCTGATATACGATAGTTTTTATTCAGCATTTTACACAAATAATAATAAGAATCACTCTTTGAAAATATGGGCAAATTAATTGATAGCGAAATAGTATATGGTGTGGTATGATTATGCTTGTATGTTACATCTGTAGCGTAAGCACTAGCTTGATGTTTTGCAAAGCTCTAATTTGAATTCACGGTTTCTTTCCATTTGATTGTTGAGGATGCGCTATATCTAACAAAATAAAAAAAAAAAAAAAAAACAAACGTATTGTGAAAAGTTCCATTAGCACCGAACACACAAGGTGACAGTAGAGGTATCATCGCTCGATTTTTTATACCCGACCGAGGAGGCTCATTCGAAGGTAAACCAAAAAGGTGGTCCGAGACCACACACATACCTCCGCAAGAAAATATATTGAATCTGATGCAAGTTCAGAAGAATATACATACCAGTTCATGAACTCTGTGGTCCAATCAAAGGTCAGTTCTGTGGGCCAGCACGAAGTCCTAATACCAGTGTTGTCTCATGTCATGTGATCTGATAATCTCGTTGCTCTCACAACCATCTCATAATATTAATTAACGTTACTTATTTAAATAAAACATTTTATATCAAAATTTAAGAGATGTCTGCCTAAACATCCATAAATTTTCATGAAAAATTCAGATTGCTTTTTCAGTAAAGTTGCTAACCAATCAACAACTTTTAAATATACAACAGCTGCTCGTGCGAACGGATTAGTAATTGGTGCGCACGGATAAGTATTTCGTGCGCACGGATTTCATAATTTGTGCGTTTTGGTCGGTAATTCGTGCGCACCGATAAATTAATATTTGTTGTCTCCCGGGATATGTAGGTTATAGTGACATTACTCAAAAGGCTTCTTTTCTAACTAGCGGACAGGCTTGGGTCAAGTGCAGGGGGTGTGTACTTCATTACAACTACACGTTCTTCAGCTTTTGACAAATACAAGTCAAATTACAAGTACATAAATTTTTAGGTGTACTTGAGTACAAGTACCAGGACAAGAGTCTGTACTTAAGTACAAAATAAGTACTGCAATCATTTAATTCATTGAGGTAAAGAAAAACGCAAGAAATGTTCTGAATGTTATTTTATTATGTATAATGAACATTGTATATATCTTGATTGTGCTCTGGGAATGAAACAGGTTGCCGCATTTGGATTCTGTGAGAACATTCTGAAGGTTAAAGATCAAGCTGCTAAACAATGCAGTAAAAATACAAACTTGACTCTGTACTCTAACTAATGTTTGCAAGCAATTTATTCTGTGTAGCAAACACATATCAAACTAACCAAAACAAACATAAGTAGACGAAATATACATGTCTAACTAGGTATGCCATCTGTGATGTGTTCATGACATTTATAAAGGCATCTTAAAACCTGCATATAATGACGGTGTGTAGTCAATGATATATTTTACTTCAAAATGTAGAGTCGTGAAAAAATAGTTTATGTATAAATGTCCAAATAGAGTTAAACAAATAAAAAAACAACACTTTGAATGTTATGATTTTTTTTTGTAGCAGAAGCGGACATTTTTACACCTTTTGGAAATGGCAAAGACATTTGAATGAAAGGTAAATGATTATTTTGTAAATTTTGAGAAAACCGCTTTTTAAATTAAAATCGCCACTAAGTGTTCAAAATTTTAATTTTTTTTTGTTTCACCGTTTATCTATGACTAAGGCAGCAGATTTGAATATACAGTAAATTATTCGAACAAACATAAAAAGTTCATCATGTATATCACCTATTAAAGAAAGTCGATAACGTTCACCAGTGAGCTTGTCATAATTAGCTATATGACTGATAGGACATAAAAAGCGATATAACTGATAGGACATAAAAAGTGATATGACTGATAGGACATAAAAAGTGATAAAAGCGATAAGACTGATAATACATAAAAAGTGATATGACTGAAAGGACATAAAAAGCGATAAGGCTGATAGGACATAAAAAGCAATATGACTGATAGAACATAAAAAGTGATATGACTTATAGGACATTAAAAGTGATATGACTGATAGGACATAAAAAGTGATATGACTGATAGGACATAAAAGTGATATGACTGAAAGGACATAAAAAGTGATATGACTGATAGGACATAAAAAGTGATAAAAGCGATATGACTGATAGGACATAAAAAGCGATATGACTGATATGACATAAAAGTGATATGACTGATAAGACATAAAAAGCAATATGACTGATAGAACATAAAAAAGTGATATGACTTATAGGACATAAAAAGTGATATGACTGATAGGACAGGAAAAGCGATATGACTGATAGGACATAAAAAGCGATATGACTGATAGGACATAAAAAGTGATATGACTGATAGGACATAAAAAGTGATATGACTGATAGGACATAAAAAGTGATATGACTGATAGGACATAAAAAGCAATATGACTGATAGAACATAAAAAAGTGATATGACTTATAGGACATTAAAAGTGATATGACTGATAGGACATACAAAGTGATATGACTGATAGGACATAAAAGTGATATGACTGAAAGGACATAAAAAGTGATATGACTGATAGGACATAAAAAGTGATAAAAGCGATATGACTGATAGGACATAAAAAGCGATATGACTGATAGAACATAAAAGTGATATGACTGACAAGACATAAAAAGCAATATGACTGATAGAACATAAAAAGTGATATGACTTATGGGACATAAAAAGTGATATGACTGATAGGACATAAAAAGCGATATGACTGATAGGACATAAAAAGCGATATGACTGATAGGACATAAAAAAGTGATATGACTGATATGACATAAAAAGTGATATGACTGATAGGACATAAAAAGTGATATGACTGATAGGACATAAAAAGTTATATGACTGATACGACATAAAAAGCGATATGACTGATAGGACATAAAATGTGATATGACTGATAGGACATAAACAGTGATATGACTTATAGGACCCTCAGTGGAACCAGTCCCGGTGAATAATTAGCATGTCTGACTACTGAACAGACAAACAAGGAGTTGTTGGTTCGGCAATGGCGTAGACAGGTAGACAGACCTGGGGGGCATGGTCATATATATATAATTATCTATCTATATATATATATATATATATATATATATATATATATATATATAATTGAAAACAATACAATCTCAGATATATTTACATATAACACAACATCATAACAATTTCCAATACACAAAAAAGCACAACATATAGCACAAAAGGAACAAATATACAGCACGAGCGTAATATTGTCACCTAATATCAGCTATTTGGCAAGTTTAGACAGGGCCACAACTCTTGAGTCTCAAGCAATTTATTGCCTTTCTTCGCTATCTCTATCTCTTTCTCATGATATCGTTTTACTTTATGCATAAATATTGTGACCTTTGGTTTTGTATCATGATACCTACCCTCATAAAGGTACTTCTTAACAACCAAAATACTGAAATTTATAATTTTGTTTAAATCTATATCTCTTATAATACCAAATATTTTTTTTTATATTTCGACTCCAATCTTTCGTTGTTGAAAACTTGCAATGATTTTCTAATTCTTCCAAAAATTGTCTGCTTATTTCACACTCATATCAAACTCACAGTTTTTTATCGTTGGTAGTTATCTGGGGTAATTTATATACGGCTGTCCACTGACCGTCTTGTATAGCATTAATTTCTTCATGCTTTTGTTCACCTTTACCCATGTCCCTTGGGATGTTATTTTATAAAATTTTATACAACTGCTTTGAGGTAATCTTTGAGAGCTTTGTCCTGGAGTATTTCAGAATCCATTCATCATTGTTAGAACATTTAGCAGATTTTATAAACCTCAGTGTTTTCCATACCTGACTAATTATACTTCTCCAAGACATGTAATTTTTCCCTTTAACTCCTCTATTCCTCCACTAGTAATTTCCATGGGATTTTATTTCCCTATAAATATTTTTTCACCCAATTTATCTTTTGGGCCTCAATCATACATTTTACATTAACCATTTTCTGTCCACCTTGTTCATATTCATCCATATAAATCCTCCTTCTTATCTGTCCTCCTTTTTTCTTTCCAGATAAATTTAAAAAAAAGCAAACGGTCATCTTCCCGCACATAATTTTCAGGTATATCTACTACTGATGCTACATATTGATACTTAGAATAACCAAATGATTTTGCTAACATAATCCTTCTTTGAATCAAGCCAATTCTGAATTAATTCTGGTTAATTTTAAGGCCCGAAACTCTGAAAAAGGATTCAATCAGACTTAATAATTTGTTTGCAGATTCACCATATTTCATTATAGCTGTCAAATCAACTGCATACAATATAATCTTCAAGGGCGTGCGCAGGATTTTAGCCTAGTGGGGGGGGGGGGGGGGGGGCTCAAGGCCGCAAAAAAGGGGGGACAACCCCCCCCCCCCCCCTTCGGCCGAGACAGTGGACAGTCGAGGTATAATCTATATACGTGCTCTCACCCCCCCCCCCCCCCCTCCAATTGGATTCTGGATCGACCACAAATGACATTATTTATATTGCGAAATTGTGTGTGTGTGTGAGAGAGATAGAGAGAGATTAGAAGCCCCCCCCCCATTGCAACAGAATATTGCGCCCCTGCCACTATTAATTAATTAATTTTTGCCTATAAACCAGGTTAAAAAACTATTCTTCTAAATCAATACATATATGCATACTCTACACAGACGCAAAAAACTAGGTAAGCTACTTGTTTTCCCAGGCTGTTCCTATGCTGTTCTGCATTGTGTTGTACATGAGAAGTGGCTTAAATTTTTGATCAAACTTTTCTACTGTCCTACTTCGCGTCAAGGGTGACAGTCACTGACATTTAGTAATATGTCTATATTCGATCATATTATTAAGATTAATAAACAATCAGTGATGTTTGAGTAGAAAGGATAAATTTTATTCAGTTTTCTGGAGATAATATGTTGACGCTCTGAATGAGACTTTAAGCAGGGCCTCCGAGAGAAAATTTTCGAGGGGGTACAAAAGGTTTTAAACAGTATACTAAAGAATGTACTGTAACAGAGGAATGCATAGTTTTTCTCCATTGAATGCTTCGTATATTCTCATATATATATACATGTATATATATATATATATATATATATATATATATATATATACTTAATCTACCCTGGTGAAATGAGCAAAAACTCGTATGGAGGTCCTAACAGGGATCCCTAAAACCTCAAGGAAGCAGCCTACCAGAGGTTACCCACACTACAGTCTGTGCCTCCCATCCTATATGTACTATCAACAAAAATACTGTCACAACAACGACAAAACTAATTAAAACTTGTAATAATAAAAAAATACAGGAACATAATAAGGGGTTAAAATAGTTAAAATAATGCCGCCACAGCCAAAGCGAATGCAGATGTGTCAGATTGTTACATACTTCGACAGGTGTTAGATGAGCAGTGCAAGCTGTATGTGGGACTACTGTGATTCTGTGAAAACCTTTTTTTCTTTTGATATACAATAGCTCAAGGTTTACATATATCAGCTTGCATCATGTTCCACCAAACAGATCAAAGGAACTGCCAAAGTTTTGTTTACTTTCTGGGGAAATTCGGGATGTATAATAAAAACGTTTAATATAAATGAAACCCGACCTATATTTGCTCGTTTAAATTTGAATATTTATACACGCTTCCATACCTAGTAAAAGAATAAATTGAAAACAAACGGCATGTACTTCCGGAATGAAAGAATACGCTTTCCATGGCCCTCCGGACTATTGAAAATGAATGCAAATAAATATTAATTTTGGTTATTTTCTTCCATGCACGGGTCTGTTGTACTAAATAGAAGATTTACCATTCTGTTATACCGTAACCATTATGTGCCATCACTATGGAATTCTACATTTCTGATAGTATTTCTCTATTATCAGATATAGTGTCTTCAGTGTCCTATGAATTAAGTTTTATAATGTTTCTTTACTGCATTTCATTTCTCTAGTTACTAAAAGTACCTGGAACTTCTCACTCTCCATCTAACTCTGGCTATAATGATTGTCCCTTCAGCCTTTTAAAGATCTAAACAGTTCAATGTATCTTTTAGCTTGAAGGATTCTTCAGTATCTGTGTTTTCTCTCTGTACATATTTTAGTTTTGAGGGTAATTGATCATGATGTCATTCATTTGCTTCTTAATTTTGCTTTGAGTAAACTATGGTTTCTATTCTAATAGAAATATTTTAATAGGTCCCATTTTCCTTGCAATTTGTACTTGCCAATTCTTTACACCTTTCATCAATTTTATATTCTATCATACAAACATATTGAGGGTCATTTAATAAATCACTGTTAAATTTCCACTGTCCTTTCCCTCTTGTGGTCTGTTTCTTATCTTTAAATTTCAAGACTACACTAGAGTGATCTGTCATAGCAGCTGGGATAATGTCACAATTAATTACAATATCTTGTAAAGCATTAGAAATAAAATACATGTCTAGTCTGCAATGAATTTCAGGTTCTTTTTTATGTCAGGTAAGCATTTATGTTGTTTCATTCCAAGTTCTCCATATATAAATTAAATTAAGAACAGCTTGACAGATCTTTCGCTAAATCGACAACTTTTACTTTAATTTGTTCTTTTCCTCCATCCTGATCAATATTACCAAATACAATATTAAAATCACCCCCTACAAAAGGATTTTTATCTTCATCCACTCCAAAATCTATAAGCTTATTTTTTTTTACCTTTTTGAAAAAAGCAATTTGTTTACTTTCTTGATTTGGGGCATATGAATTACAGAAATATATAACTTGGTCTGTAATTAGTGTTTCTACTATGAGTTTTCTTCCTTTTCATCACTATAAATTCTTGTTTTCTTATAATCTAACCCCGGTTTGAATAAAACAGCAACACCTGTACTATGATTACTTCCATGGTTATATAGTATATAACCCCCCCCCCCAACTAATTACGCCATTGTATTTCACATGATTTACTACTATATACGTCTCTAATAGAAATATAACATTGGCCTTTTGTCGCCTCATCCATGTAAACACTGTCCTCCTTTTCTTTGTAGTATTTATCCCTCTGGTATTAAGGATTGTTACTGTGATTTCAAGGAATATATCTTCATGACGTATTATTTTTTTTTTTCAAATAACGTTGGTCGAGCCTTCGTATAAAAGGTGACGGTGGATAAACAAAAAGGTGAATTAATTAAGGACAACTAAATGATGCCCGTACATTACTCACGCTTGTATTATGTACATCAACATAAATATCGAATACCCGTGGGTTGTCGGAAGTTAACTGTAGAGATATATTTTTATCATCATTCACAGTGGCTCATTATTTCTTCCAGGGTGGGGGATGACTTTGCATATATATGTATGTATGTATATATATATATATATATATATATATATATATATATATATATATATTTCAGCGTCTTTGAGTGACATATTCAACAATATATAAATATATAAAATTATATAATATATACATATAAATCATATTTCAAATAATTATAATGTTTTAGAAAATAAGTTATTTTGTAAATTCTAAGCAAGGTTTAGATATAACATTTTTTAGTAAATTGATCCAAAGACTTTAATTCTATTTATTAATATATTTCATTTGCGATATCATAATAATATTCTCTGAAAACTGGGTGGGGGGGATGATTACATTTACCATCCCCACCTTGCCAAAAAGTGGGGGGTATACATAGCCCCCCCCCTCTCCCCCGCCCCCACCCCCTATATTGACGCCCCTGATCATTCGAGTCATTTCTTATTATGCTATGTGATGAAGATCATACGGCGGAATCAGGCAAAACACAGAGAAAAACATACTTGTTAAGTTCTTATTCTCTTAAACTGTGCAGTAGTATAAACGCTTGAAGTGCTATATGTCGCAGAAGTTTCTAGTATCAATAACTTTTTTTACAGCACTTATAGTCTGCTTATAGATTGAAGAAAAAAAACTGTTATTGTATCTATTATTTCAGTCTTTATTATTAAATAATGAACAGATTCAATTTAACACCTCTGAAAATAAACAAACACTGTCCAAAAACATTGCACCCAAACTCGTCTTAGGTAGAGCTGCGGTCATGAGCATTTATGAGTGTGGTCCCTGGCCGTTCGGCCTCTGGGCGATTCTTCAATCCAGGGCTTGGGCCACGTTTAAGCTGGTTTATCATTTCGAGCGCTTCTGGCTTTGCCTTGTATTGCAACCAGGTGTCAATTCATTATTAGATTCCCTCGGCGGAACACGGCTTTCTTCTGGTCATTATATGCAGCCTCAGTCTGCGGTTGCGCCCTTTTCTTTTCTTTAGCTCATAATCTGCTTTTGTAAGGTCTTCGAACATTTCCATTCCGGCGCCTTCTACTCTGTTCAGCTGACTCTTTGCATTCTTCACTATTGTATTTCTATCATTTCTTTAACAAATTTAGCAATTATTTGCCTCTGTTTATTTGGTAGTCGTTATCTGATATCATCTTGATCATGACAGTGTACACTGCTACCTGATTTAGAATGGAACTAGTATTTAAGTCTAGAAGAAATAACATTGTTTATGAACAAATTAATGAATCCACAACTAAATGAATAAACAAATAAATAGATAAATGATAAATCACTCGAAAAAAAATAATATCAAGAACGATAAAAAATAATATACGGGGTGAAATCAAAATGATAAAAATTATATTCCTTATCAACCTGCAGCTATGCAGAAAATGAAATGCTACTCTCTTTACAAAGCTTTATTAAGAGGGTTTTATCAAGCACGGAAAATGATGAAATAATACCCCATAGTATATATATACATTTTTCAGCGTCTTTGAGTGACATATTCAACTATATATAAATATATAAAATTATATAATATATATATAAATCATATTTCAAATAATTATGTTTTAGAAAATAAGTTATTTTGTAAATTCTAAGCAAGGTTAAGATATAACTTTTTTTTAATTGATCCAAAGACTTTAATTCTATTTATAAATTTCGTATTATGCTATTTGATGAAGATCCTACGGCGGAATCAGGTAAAACACAGGAGAAAAACATACTTGTTAAGTTCTTATTCTCTTAACTGTGTAGTAGTATAAACGCTTGAAGTGCTAAATGTCGCATAAGTTTCTTGTCATCTAGTCAAAGAAACGCCCGAATGTTTGGAGCCTCCTGTCATATCTGTTCTCCAAGTTAAAACGCATGTACATACAGTATGTAAATAACATTAGGCTGAAGTTTCAAGATTGTAAAAGGTAAACTTTCAGAAGCATGCTTCACTTATGCTGATACTCGATCTGCCTTTACATTCAGTAGTTTACTACGGGGGGGGGGGCGGGGGAGCAGAACTTGCCTAAAAGAAGTAGAACTTGCAGGAGTGACTTTATAACTCATCATTAGCCACAAGGGCCAGGATGTATAAAGAAAACACTATAAAACATGAACTTTTTGAAGCAATTTCCATAAATCTCAATATCTGCCCTTTACAGCCACAGTATATGATAAAAATCATTCCGAGTCAAACATTGAGAAAATCAAGTTTCATTCATTCTAATTTGCTCAACTTTTACTATATTACAGGGAAAATAATAATTTTGTTGATTCTAAGTTTTCTTCTTGAAAAAAGGGTATTAGATTTGTAGGAATGGTTTTCTTTTTTTGGTCATTCCATGTGAAATCAACAAATACCTCCTGAATGACCATCTCTGATTTGCCTAATACTTCGTGTTGATACTTTCGGTTTTCCCAAAAGCAAATGTGCAAAATTTTAAGCCATGTATCTGCAAAAGTTTTGTAAATTAGGAGACTTTAACCTAAAAAAATGGGCATGCCCTAATTTTCTTGGGGGGGGGGGGGGTAATGTTGCTAAAATATCACAAGTTCCCTTAAGTAATATCTTTTCTAACTATTCAAACGAATGAAGCCTTTAGGGGTTGTTCTACACTATACGCTATCTACGCCCCTAGGGGTTCGGACATGACTGCTGCAACTGCCTGCTCATGCCGGAGTTTTCCACTGATGTACTGATTGATAATTCTTATTTCCTCTGAATAAATCACAAATAAACAGACAAAACATATATTGAACATAAAAGAAAATATGCAGGGAATCCTCACCATTAACATTCAGACGTATCACATTAAATGTTGCAGGAATACAAACAATACAAAAGTACCGGTATATAATGAACAACCATAATAATGGAGAGGATATTATGAGATCAACCGAGTACAACCATGTGCGACAGTTTCATATGGGCTGCACAGCATTAGGACACATGGAAAGCCCGGAAGAGAGTGGTGGCAAGTCGACCTGGGCCAGACACACGTGATTTAGCGGATAGCAATATAGGTGAACAGTCCAAGAAATGCACTGTAAAGTAAATAGGATTTGTTTAGCAATTTCCCTTTTAGTTATCCTGCCACTAAATAAAATGCCATCAAAATACGTTTACAACTTCACTGCTTTACAGGGTTGACTATATTATATAATATAATTGCCTTAAAAGAACTGGGTTTTAATGCCACATACAGCATCACTGAGATTATAATTATTGTAACCGGGTCTGGCACAGGGTCTGGCTTATTACAGACACAAGTAATGGGACGACCAATTCAGCCTTGAATATATTGTACACGGAATCGGATGGACCTGGTAAAATGAATGGAAACAACACTGGTGGAATGAAAAAGGAAAGGACACCAGGTATAATAAGCTGCATATTCTTAGAGATTTTTCTTCTTTTGAGAACATTTAGAAGTTAGCAATCTTATTTTAAATACTGACATCTCCTCGCGTTATTCACGGAAAGTAATGTTTTAATACTTTTACAGACTGTGGCTACAATATGGATTCCCCCTTAAATAACAACAAACCAGTAGGTGCTTAAGCTTGTCATACACGGTGAAAAGCTGGGGCGATAAAGAATAAACAATTAAATGCAACGAATGTAAATAATCTATCCTGAGGCCTCCTGACGAGAACAAAAGGCACTACAGGAATGGCAAAACGACCGTATTAAAATGTAGGGGAGGTGAGTACTTTATTTACATTAATTGTTTTGAATTTGAAAAGTACGATTGTATTGATAATAATAGTTTTGTGAATGACATTCACCAGTCAGAGCAAGGTCTTGTATAAAGAGCGAAAAAAAAAATTGTGACCCGTGATTTGTGGTCGTTGTTTTGGTGCCTAAAGCGAGCTGGTCGTTCGGCGAATTAGTTTTTACACCACTGTCACTGGTTCTTTTGCAATGTCATTTGTTCTTTTGATGTAAAACCTATTCCTATAATGACATTAACTGTGGGTACCCTCTTCTTTTAGTTTAGATATTTCATGGCAACAAAGATGCAAGGACCATAGTAACAGTCACCCTGCCGATTTCCATAGTAACACATTATCTGCACGTGAGGGTAGAGTCTTATTAACTTGGGTGAGAAAACCTGTACTAGTTTTGAGCTGTATGGATGCAGACTCCAAATCAGCTTGGCTAAACAGAGAAGGACATTCACCAGTTCTTGAGATCGGCGTTTACCTTTTTTGAGAATTGTAAGCAAAATGAATAGGATGCATTCATGCAACTTAACTTGAAATTCGTGTATCTCTTGGCTCATTATCTCTCTGCACATAACCCGTAAAATATCTAGATTTTAACATTATTTTGCAGGAGATACTGAAGAGCATGGTCAATATATCACGCTACCATTCGATCAGGATTTAAACAAAATTAAATTATACAGTAACACCTAGAAATTACGGCAAACATTGGGACATCGATAAAATGGTGGCGTTTCGGAGTTTGTCGTCAGAGCAAGGTCTTGTATAAATAGCGAAAAAAAAATCGTGACCCGGGAATTTTGGTCGTTGTTTTGGTGTCTAAAGCGAGTTGGTCGATAGGCGAATTAGTTTTTACACCACTGTCACTGGTTCTTTTGCAATATCATTTGTTCTTTTGATGTAAAACCTATTCCTATAATGACATTAACTGTGGGTACCCACTTCTTTTAGTTTAGATATTTCATAGCTACAAAGATGCAAGGACCATAGTAACAGTCACCCTGCCGATTTCCATAGTAACACATTATCTGCAAGTGAGGGTGGAGTCCTTCAGGAATATTAATAACTTGGGTGAGAAAACCTGTGCTAGTTTTGAGCTGTATGGATGCAGACTCCGAATCAGCTTGGCTAAACAGAGAAGGACATTCACCAGTTCTTGAGATCGGCATTTACCTTTTTTCAGAATTGTAAGCAAAATGAATAGGATGCATTCATGCAACTTAACTTGAAATTCGTGTATCTCGTGGCTCATTATCTCTCTGCACATAACCCGTAAAATATCTAGATTTTAACATTATTTTGCAGGAGATACTGAAAAGCATGGTCAATATATCACGCTACCATTCGATCAGGTTTTTAAACAAAATTTAATTATACAGTAACACCTAGAAATTACGGCAAACATTGGGACCTCGATAAAATGGTCGCGTTTCGGAGTTTGTCGTCAGAGCAAGGTCTTGTATAAATAGCGAAAAAAAAATCGTGACCCGGGAATTTTGGTCGTTGTTTTGGTGTCTAAAGCGAGTTGGTCGATAGGCGAATTAGTTTTTACACCACTGTCACTGGTTCTTTTGCAATGTCATTTGTTCTTTTGATGTAAAACCTTTTCCTATAATGACATTAACTGTGGGTACCCACTTCTTTTAGTTTAGATATTTCATAGCTACAAAGATGCAAGGACCATAGTCACAGTCACCCTGCCGATTTCCATAGTAACACATTATCTGTGCGTGAGGGTGGAAACCTTCAGGAATGTTAATAACTTGGTTGAGATAACCTATGCTAGTTTTGAGCTGTATGGATGCAGACTCTGATTCTACTGGCTAATCAGAGAAGGACGTAGGCCGGCATTTCCTTTAGAAGTAGACGTCAGAAAAGACTTCAATAATTGGATAACAATTTAATTTTGTATATTCTTATGTTTCTGTTGTGTCTGTCGTGTCTGTCCCATCAGCATAATAAAGATTTGTAAAATATAACTGTTCAAGTAAATAATATTTTTGTTGCATCATTCTAATCATGTAGTAAAACCCAAAATAACCATTATTTTGATCACATAAAACTTGTATTTTACCATTACTGCTTTAATAGTACAAGAAATAAAATATCGTTCCTGATCAATATTCGTTAATCAGAGTACGGATCAAATCATATTGGTTTAAGTTCCAATTCAAATTTAAATTCGATGAATTTTTCGCTGAAAAATTCTACAAAGTTCCTGATACAAACTGTCAATGTCAGTAGAAGTGTATACCTACCAGGTCGTCGTTAATTATGTTTTCCACTACAATATGTGAAATAAAACATTATTCCATGCGTCGATATACCTATCCTATAATTCTGTTTGTGGAACTTCTGTGTTTGCTCCTATACAGACATGTTAACCTGAATCAGTGAATTACATATATTTGGATATCAGTGCTTCATAATCAGTTGGCGATCATCAGTTTGTGAGTCTCTGTTGTAAAGCTATTTGAATAAACCTGTGTTCTAACCATTAATAAAAAAAAACTACAATAAGCTGTCCATACTGTTTAATGGTAAGGAAAATTGTGAAAGCAGACCTTTACCATGGAAATTTCAGTTGGTAATAGATTCCCAGAGGTGATATACACATGAAATGGAGCTTCGCAATGTATAAAGTATTGCTGGGCAGATGGGCTCTCTAAAACTGATGGTAACCACACTGTTATATTGAGTAATGAGATATTTCTCTCTAATGAACTCTTAAATATATACTGCTTTCTGTATGATATGCAGATGTTTGTCGTTTGCCTGTGAAGAAAATGTGTCCATGACAGCTTAGGATGGTTTTGGAGAAATGTGTGAACACATGGGTATGTAACAACTATGTAATGACACGTCTGTTGGTCTTGATGGTAACGTGAGAAAACGTAAATGTTCTTCAACTAGGGCAGAGTTTCATTATTTCACTTCAAAGTAGTGAAAATTCGCATAACTTTATTTCAAAGACATAAACTTTGGTACATGTGCCCTGTAGAGAGTAACCACTGGAGCATAAACCCTCGCCCTCGGTGACAGCTTTAAGGCTTCTCACTTTGGATTTCTGTTATCGAAACATATCTTTATAGTTTGGATATTTAAGATACTCTTATATACCTAGGACAATATGACACTCCGTGCGACCTTGAGTCTGCCTTGCCACGCACACGTAATCAGAAAGACAAAGTACTGGACAATAAAAAAATGGCAATGATTGGCGTATGAAATGGAATGTCATGTGAAAGTCGACAGTCCCCAACCCATGATTCTCCACACAGATAATAAGGGTCTAGCAAATGAGTCACATTTCCAAACGAACGTCAAGATAAACACGTCACATGAATAGACTGTGGCTTTATAATCAGGAATGTATATGGTAGGACATATTGGATTGTTTACAATTTCCCTATGGTATGGCATGTGCATTTTATATGAGTAACAATAGAGTCATGTATATCTGTCTGTGGTTGACGTGCAGCCTCCAAGGCCGATAGGTCTTTGTAATAATGTTATGTATTGATATAAAAGCTTAAGTTTAATTTTATTTTAAATGTAACTTCGACAGATAACCCATTATGCACGCATAGATACATAATCGATAGTAAAGTAACGGTCCATTTGCAGAGTCGGCGAGAAACCTATGTTTAATGAAAGACATTCACGGATAGTGCGGTACCTACCGAAGGAATCTGTACAGTTGTTGTTCGCGATGATTGATTCATTTATGACCTTAGGTCAACTGATCGTCTTATTTTTTAATCTTAGTTTTAATACGTTGACCGGATGTCTCGGCCTCATCTCCAGAGAAAACTTTCGAAGGGAATTAGTCAAACTGCCGTCTGACGCTGTGTTAACGACGGCAACAAACAAAATCACGTGTCTGGCTGCTTGCGGGAGAAGTGCTTGGTGTTCAGGAGGAGAGTACCATCAGCATTCAAACACCTGCAAACTTTATCAGAGTTTATCCGTCAACATAGATGGTGGGGCGGTAAGGATATATGTCAAAGTAAGTGTGTGTCTGCAGTTGTGTGTTTGCAGGTGAAAGACAGAAAATAAAAAAAATTATTTGAGAGAACAATGAATATACGTGCTGGTGGTAATGGTTATTTGATAGTGTACATCGGCGAAGTCCCTGAGACGCCGTTTCCATATGGCTTAGGTTTTAATAAAGAGGCACCTTATGGAGTATTTTAAGTTCTAGAGATTGAGATAATGACATATAAACAAACAGACAGAGAGATACCGTGCGACTGTTTTTTTTGTACTTAAAAAATTAATGCTGTTCACTTGTTGCAGTGTTTTCGAAAGTTGTACTATGGTTGGATATATATGTGTATTCTTATTCTTTACAAACTGACTCGTTCAACGTTACGTTATATCATTTTTGTTCGTGTTCACAAGGTTCATATGAATAAAAAAGTAGAAAATCTCCGCCATTATGGTTTAAATACAATGCAAAGATGTAACATTTTATACTTCAATATACACAAAATATATTCTAGGCTATATTCCTCGATACCTATAAAATATGTCTTCCGCTTTTTAACCTATTTTTTGCAGCTCAAGCCGAAACCAAGCAACGAAGGTATGTATACACATTGTCAAACACAAACGGTGCATTCTTTTTTTTCTACGTAAACAATACAGTAAATCCTCATCCGACTTCCACGATGGTAGCTCGATACCCTTACTTGAACAACCACTATTCTGTCCCTGGAGCAAATATGACATCCAAACAGCTACCTTGAATAAGCTTGTAAGGATGGCTGTCCAACCATGTTATTTGTGTTGATATGGCTGAGTTGGTCTATATATTAAATCACTAAGTTGTTTGTGTTGACATTTCGTCTGTTGATGTTTAAAGACTTCATCAGAATGCTACATGTCTCCGCTAATGGCTGTCCAACCATGTTATTTGTGCTGATATGGCTGAATTGGTCTATATATTAAATCACTAAGTTGTTTGAGTTGACATGTCGTTTGTTGATGTCTAAAGACTTCATCAGAATGCTACATGTCTCCGCTAGGTGGAGTTTTGGTGCGAATGTTGTATCACTCAAGCCGGTCCTAAGGGAATTTAGCTTAAACTATTTAATGTCAGATTTTTACAACTCACCAGGTGCTGCCCGTCTGTTAATCATTTCAGCACCTAATTGTGGGGCCTACCCTTCGGCCCTCGGAATTGGCGACCCCGGCATTATCCCTGACTCGGCCTTTCAGGCCAGTAGTACCGACCTCAGGCCGTATGCAGCTCCGAATGGGAGGATTTGTAGTGATTGTGATGCGTGGTGCACAGCATTAGGGCACATAGCAATACCCGGAAAAGAGTAGTGGCAAGTCGACCTTGGTCAGACACACGTCATTCAGAGGGTCTCGATAAAAGTAAACAGTCAAAAACCATACTGTAAAGAAAACGGGGTTTATTTTGCAGGTTACCTGGAAGTTACCTTAACACCCAATAAAATGCCATCTAAAGCCGTTCTTAGCCGCATTAAATGGTTGATTATATTATATTGTATAACTGCCGTAAAAGGAATGGATTCTAATGCCACATACCGCGATGAGCTTGTTATTATTGTAACCTTTTTCATTTCTGCACCACAGGGTCTGGCTTATTACAGACACCAGTACTGGGTCAACCGATTCAGCCTTGAATATTCTGAACACGGAATCAGATGGACCACGTACAGCACTGGTGGAGTGAAAAAGGTAAGAATACCAGGTAAAATAAGTATCCCATTCTTAGAGATTTTCTACTTCTGATAACAATTATAAGGTAGTATTGACTTTTCCTCGAATTATCCATCGACAGTTATTTCACTACTTTCACTGACTCCGGCTACAATAATTGACCTATCCATGAACTCTATGCGACTTTAATCGCATATTTATTCAATGAATAAACATAAGCATGGGACTAAGGAGCAACCAATCAGGTGACCTGAAACAATGTAAAGCGTCAATCATCTGAAAAAAAAAAAATGTTGCATAATTTGACAGAGCTCTGTCAAACAGAATACGTGTAGTCTGTAAATACTACCAGTACCCATGTCTTCATATTTTCCAGGATATTTTATTATACGAAGGAGACATTATAAAAAGTTTCTAGGCCATAGGTTGCGGGAGCCATTCCTCTGACTACCGAGTGAATAATAATGTCTTACCTGGCACATAATTCGTATTGGACAAATAATCCAATATATATTGCAACACAGTTTATAAATGACTGCGATATAGTAAACAATGGTCAGATGATACCAGTTGATGACGTCAGCAATACGACGTCATGCGCCATCGCCCTTTGTGACGTCATTATTATGTTTTAATCAGCTCTCATTACCATGGGCATGGAAGTCCATATATGTAGGAGCGTTTTGGGGGCTTATTATAAAAAAAAGTTAAAAGGGCGGAGCATTTGGGCTGTGGTGGATAGATCAATATTCCCCCTAAAGTGACAACAAACAACCAGGTGAATAATGGCTGCCATACACGGTGAAGCGCTGGGGAAATAGAGAATAAGCAATACAAAGAATCCAAGTAATCTGTCAATAGGCCTCGTGACGAGGACAAAAGTCACCGCATGAAGGGCTAAACATTATATGTTGTTTGCAGCGTAAATTAATCATCTTGGATATATGTTTAGAAAGTTAAAAGGAGAGAGATAACATTAACAATAAAATATGAAGATAGTTATCGATTTACTCTTAATATTTTGAATTTGAACAGTTCGATTGCGTGGCTAATAAATGATTTCATAATTACATTCAACGGTTCTTGAGATCGGCAATTACATTTATAAGAATTTAAAGCGAAATGAATCATATCAGTTATTGCAATCGTACTTGACATTTGCATATTGCATACCCCTATATCTTTCTGCACCAAACCCTGAAATATCCAAGTTTTAACATTATCTTGCATTATATATTGAAGAGCATGGTCGACATATAACGCCACTTGGCGATCCGGATTTATACAGAATTAAATGATATGTTGTTCAATTGTGAGGGGCTGTAAAGAATGTGTGCCACGGTCACTGGTTCTGTCGCAGTGGCTTTTAACCATTTGAAGTATTATCTATTCTTAAAATGACATTAACTGCAGACATCCTTCTCTTTTTAGGTATTTGATGGTAACAAAGATGCGACAACCATAGTAACAGTCACCCTGCCGGTTCCCATAGTAACACGCTGTCTGCGCGTGAGGGTGGAGTCCTTCAGGAATGTTAATAAAGTGGGTGAGATAATCTGTGCTAGTTTTGAGCTGTATGGATGCAGACCCTGATTCTGATGGCTAAACAGAGAAGGACGAAGGCCGACTTCACCTTAAAAAGTAGACACCAGCAAAAGACTTTAAAATTAAATCATTCAGTTTAATATTATATACCTTTAAATTTTGCTGACGAACGTATCGTGTCGCGATATCAACCCCGGTTATATTTCAAATACGTTTTATTTCAAAATAATATATCTTTTTCTAAATTTTATTATTGTTGCGATTGTAGGTCAAGTAAAACCTGTAGCTCCACAATATTTTTTGTTGCACCATTGCTGGATGTCAAGAAGTGAAACTTGTCGTTTTGTTTAATCACGTTGTATTTTTATTCTTGGGTTAAGTTGTATCTTTGCATTTGTTGAGAGGACAGTCTGCGCACTGGCCAGAATCATTGTGTTGTGTGACAAAGGCTAGGGGTATTTAATAGGGGTCCCCATTGCTCCAAGTTATGCCATTGTTATGGCGAGCGCTGTGGTGGGAAGCGTGTATTGTCCTCAGCCTACATAGTTTTCAGCGTGCTCATAAATATAGATGAGCTTCCAGGGTATTAGGGTATTTATATGGAGTCGCTTAGACGGAGTGGTCATTCAGTCTTCGTTGTCCAGATGCCAGCCAGCCGCCAGTTGGGGACCAATACCTCCAGTCGGGGATCAGTGATGCCAGTCGAAAATCAGAACCACCAGCTGGAGTTAAGTACCGCCAGTCGGTGTCCAGCAGGTAACCAGAATTCCTTTCGTAGAATTTCATTATCTTTGTATCATTTATCTGAACCTTGTTATAATAAACATCAAATAGGGCTTCACATGCCGCTTTCGATGTGAATACCCACAGACCATTCACATTTATTCAAGTGGTCAGAGTTTAAAAATGTCCCAAGACCTCTTTTATCTGTCCCTTTGTCTGTCTGTCTGTCTGTCTATCTCTCCCTCTCTCTCAAAGTGATACAATATTATCTTTGATTTTTTTATAATACATTATAAATGAACAACATGCTTGCTATATGTTTTATTAGCATTGCAATTCTCTGCCATGCACAATTGAAAATAAATAGCCAATAAATTTTTTTAAAAATTTAATGTTGAAAGCTAAATAATTGGTGAACGATTTTTAAAACAATCATTCAAAAGATAAATAATTGAATACCATTCATTTGACCCCCTGATTAGAAGTGAATATAGTTCATCCAATATTTGTAAACCAGTCCGTGTTCGTTCACGATTCTAGATCCCCGTTTTAGTTCTAAATAAGGCAGGGTCTGTCTAGTGAAGCAGTCTGCGAGGCTTCTCTTTAAATCTAAATCCAACTATAATTTATGGATGAGGGCGCTGTCATCCCCGGAGCGTTCCTCCTGTAAATATTCTTTCATAGAATATGTTAAGTTATTGCATATATATATATTTAATTCTGATTTTATTCTGATGTATTAACAATTCTTCATTGAGGGATTATATTTGTCTTAATGTACAATTTTCATTACAATGTAGTATTCAGTAGTTTCATAGGAATATGCATGTCCACCGTAGTGCTATGAATTATGTAATATTATGTTCTCACGAGAACTCGGTATGTACTTGAACCATGAATGTTTTAATCTATTTGGATTTACTCCTTGTGTAAGCTTCCGGGGCAATGTATGTATTTTGTATGAAGCTGTACACTAATTTCTGTCTCCATTGTGACTCTATTCACACATCGTGCGGGTTAGATCTTGATTATATAATATGTAAAGCGAAGCCGCCATGGTAAATTACCCCTCTGTCTGTACAAGTGTCAGCGGCCAAAGAAACCCTAATTGAGGTGCCGCGCACTCACGTAATCACTGTAGTAATTTCACTTTGTGCATACGCTCTTATGTTCTATTGTGTCTAATTGCGCTTAGGCCTGACAAGGCCCCACATTGATTAATGTTACACTTGAACATTGCTTTTAATTTATATTATAATGAGCTTCCGTACAAGTTCCTGATTGGACAACTCCTTGTATTTGATAGATATATGTATGTACGGTGGATGGGGATGCCAGAGTAAAAGTGGGACTTGAACTGAGCGCAAGCGAGTTCAACCCAGCTCGAGATATATTAAATAAATCACGTATTGCTGTAACCCGCTGTTGTGTATTTCCTTGGGAACCTACAGTGGCGAGCGTGCTATTCACGAACTCGGAACTTTTGTCAACGTGCAGTCAACATGCCATTCACTGAAAACCAGGCTGAACCGACGCCACTAGTTTCGGCACATCCGGTAGTTCTACATCCGGAACAAATGGACAAAGTGGATCGGTGCATCTCATCCCTGGAACGCCTTTCTCCTGTCCGACAGAGAAGCTAAACAGCGGGACCAAGCGGAGCGCTACAGATCAAAGTTAGTATCGGATTTAGTGTAAAGAACCTCGCTCTGTGACGGGTCCTCCCCAAAACTCCTTAAAACATGGTTGAGAGAGATAGATTCGGCTATAGACTATTCCACGGATAACCGCATAATACTGGAACTAGTAACAAAGACAGCTAGAGGTGAACTCCGCTATGAGATTGAAGCCATATTAAGCCTATTCCGGGCGAACGCTGAAGACGCGGATGTCGACACCCAGCTGGATCGCTTTGACTGCCCATGGAGGTTAAAAAAAAACAGATAGGGCGCGCATTCCCCCCCCCCCCCCCTCCCCCGACGCTGACAAAGAATTGAGACTGCAACTACCAAAATTAAACAATCACCCCACGAGGATTTAATTTCGTTCAACCGTTGCTTTCGCGCCGCAGCTGAAGAAGCCTATCCCCTCGCCGCTAGAAACCCTGATCAGCAAACCGCCATCGTTGAAAACTACTTGGCCTCACTAACCAACCAAAAAGTAAGTTCGCAAGTAGTTTATCAGGAGCCAGATTCGTTGACAAAAGCCATGGCTCTGGCGGCTCAGTACGATAAATGCGAAAGACAAATTTCTAACATGTTTACTCGCCCAGTAACGCACAGAGACCAGGAACCAAAGGACATCGGAGCAGTATCTGAAAGCCAACCGCTTACGAGCGACCAAGTAGGTCACATTATAGAACAGAAGTTAGCCGCCATTTTCCCTGTCGCTGCAGTGTCCGACTCACAGTCCGCACGGCATTACCCAAGCACCAGACAACCTGGGGTCCGCTGCATCAGTAACCCACATGCCTGGACACCGGAAGGCCGCCCGAAGTGCTATGAATGTGGGAAGGAAAACCACATCGCAGCCAACTGCTTCCTCCGACTAGAGAGACAACGACGTGGTTATTACACTAGTCACAGGCCTTCTGCACGTTCTAAAAGGGAATTACCGTCCTAACTTTGCTACCTCTACCCGCCCTACTAACCCCAATGGTACATCTCGTTTAAACTATTAACAGCCGCGACACTGCAAACAGTGAGACCTCAAATAAAGTTAAACCTTCATCGCATCCCCGTTCGTTGTTTGGTTGACAGTGGGGCCTCCCGTAGCCTGTTGCGGCGTGATATATTCTTACAGCTCTGTGATAAATTTGGCAGGATCCCTATTCTAACTAAATGTAGTTCAATATTCAAATCAGTCACTGGCCAACCTTCGACAGTCTTAGGTTCAGCCGAAATATCCATTGAGGGGATAGGTAACTTACAATTTTTTTTGTGGTAGAAACACTGCCCAATCAAATGATTTTAGGGACAGATAATTTACTGTTAGGCCGAGCTAAATTGGACTTCCATCACAACTCAATGCTATGGTTTAACCAACACTGGTCCTTCGTCGCCAACCATGATCACGGCATAGCCGGTTTAGATCAGACGTATACGTCCTGTGCCAACTCAGATTTAGACCAAGTCATTAGCAAATATGTCGACGTGTTCTCCAGCCCCAATGACCCTAACGGTTTTTGTGATCTATTCCCAATGCACATTGAAACATCCGGCCCGCCCATCTATCAACGGGCCTACAGAGCTCCTCTCACCAAAAGAATCGAAATTTTAAAATGCATAGACGAATAACTAGCACAGGGTGTTATTCGACCTTCGGCCTCGCCCTGGGCGTCCCCAATTGCACTTGTCGGAAAAAAAGATGGCTCAACGCGTTTCTGCATCGATTATCGACGGCTCAATGCTGTGACAAAGCGTGACAGGTAACCCATACCAAGGATTGATGATATCCTCGATCAATTAGGGGGCAGCAACATTTTTTCAACTATGGATCTTTGCAGCGGCTATCATCAGCTGGCGCTCCACCCTGCTGACTCCGAAAAAAACTGCTTTTACGTGCTATCGGGGCCAGTTTGAATTCGTAACCACCCCCTTCGGCTTAGCAAACGCACCAAGCATGTTCCAAAGCGTGTTAGAAAGCGTGTTAAAAGATTTGTTAGGAGAATGTGTCCTGGTCTATATTGTCGATTTCATCATTTATAGCCGAGACATTGGAAGCCACAAATAGCATGTTGAATCGGTACTTAAGCGACTGCGTGCGGCAAATTTGAAACTCAAACCGTCAAAGGCTGTTTTGCTAGCAATGAGGTCAAAGTGCTGGGTTTCTTGATAAATCAGCATGGTAGCCAGCCTGACCCGGATAAAACCGAAGCAATCCTCAAAATTCCGCCCCCGACACATGTTAAGGGAGTCAGATCATTTATGGGAATGGCCAACTACTACCGCAATAGCGTCCCCAACTTTGCTCACATCGCCGAGCCTCTTAACCGGCTAACAAAAAAGAACCAACGGTTTCAGTGGACACCAGAGCATTCTTCTACTTTTGATAAACTCAGACATGCTCTAATATCCCCACCTATCAAGGCCTTCCCTAGGACTGATTTACCTTACCGCCTGTACACTGATGCAAGCGCGACTTGTGTAGGAGCTGTCCTATCACAGCTCCAATAGGACGGAACAGAACGTGTTGTACCATACGTTTCCCATCAGTTGGCGGACGTCCAAAAACGGTGAGCCACAATAGAGAGAGAGGCGTAATCTATTATTTACTCCCTGAATAAGCTCCGGCCCTACCTCTTTGGTAGCTCCGTAACAATCTTTACGGATCACAAACCGCTTCTCTCTCTATTTAGCAAAAAAAAAAAGCAGTTGAATAATAAACTGCAACGCTGGGCCATTATTCTTTCGGAATATGATGCCAGCATACAATAGCATCAGGGCAGAAACAATGTGTGCGCCGATATGCTCTCAAGAGTTCCCCAATCCATGCATGAGCAGATTAGTCTTATTGACGTGGACCACGACTGGGTGTACCCAACGGCGTATCCAGAATCCATTGCTTTACAGCAACTCCCGTGTATGCTTGATGGTATTGATCTGCAGATTGTTGCCACAGGTCAACATACGGAATATCCGGAGTTCTTTCAAAGCGCGGAAACTGCTGAGGAGTCTGACTATATTGTCATTAATAATGTATTGTAAAGCACACGCAGACCCCACAACACTGCCCCAGCATACCCGCGTCTAGTTCTGCCAACCCGTTATGTTAACCAAGTCATAGATCGCGCCAACAAAGAGGTGGGGCATATGCCCTGCCTTATGACATTAAATCGCATACGGGAAGCGTACGTATTTCCAAAAATGCGTCAACAAATCCGGGACCGCCTATAAAAGTGCTCGACCTGTATAGGCAATAGTAAAAGACAAGATCATACAGTTATGGGGGACATGCCTTTGCCGGCTTCCCCAATGCAGATGGTGAGTATGGATCTCGTAGATCCATTCATACCCTCATGTAATAACAATAAATATGTTTTAACTATGATTTGTCACAAAACAGGGTGGGCTAAAGCATACCCTATACCCGATAAAACGAATGAATCCGTGTGGAGCATGTTCGCTCAATACTTTGTCCCGACCCATGGTGTACCCGAAGTCCTGTTGAGCGATAATGGGGGAGGGGGGTGGAATTCACAGCCAAAGCCTTCACGGATTATCTGCAGCAGTTCGGTATTGAGCACCCCAAGACAACCCCATTCTACCCTAGCTCAAATGGCAAAATCGAGAGATTTAACAGAACGTTTAAGAACATTATCAAAATTGATAAAAAAAAAAACAACCCACTCGAAGGGAGGCGGGGAACTGTCGGTTTTCCTGTATGCCCTGTACTTAAGCTCATGGGAATTTTTTTATTTCCGCGGAGACGTTTCCCTGAGAAAAAAAAGGCGGGGGTGTCAGCAAATTGCTAGCAATTTGCGTATTAACCAGAAAAAAAATTGGCCGGGTGGTATCCGCAAATTGCTAGCAATTTGCGACCTGGGCGCCCAGGAGAGAGGGAGCCTGGTTGTCAAAGTAGCAATTTGCGGATTTACCAGAAAAAAAATGGCCGGGGGGGGGGTATCCGCAAATTGCCAGCAATTTGCGACTCGGGCGCCCAGGACTATCAAAGTAACAACCTGGGCGACCAGGAGAGAGGGGGCATGGGTATCACAGTAGCAATTTGCGGATTGACCCGAAAAAAAAAAAATTGGCCGAGGGGTATCGGCAAATTGCTAGCAATTTGCGACCTGGGCGCCCAGGAGAGAGGGGGCCTGGTTGTCAAAGTAGCATTTGCTAGCAATTTGCGGATTTACCAGAAAAAAAATGACGGGGGGGGGGGGGGGGGGGTTATCTGCAAATTGCTAGCAATTTGCGACCTGGGCGCCCAGGAGAGAGGGGGCCTGGTTGTCAAAGTAGCAATTTGCTAGCAATTTGCTAGCAAGTTGCGGATTTACCAGAAAAAAATATTGCTAGCAATTTGCCGATACCCCCCGGCCAATTTTTTTTCGGGTAAATCCGCAAATTGCTAGCAAATTCTTACTTTGACACCCAGGCCCCCTCTCTCCTGGGCGCCCAGATCGCAAATTGCTGGCAATTGCTAGCTACACTCGGTGCCCAGGAAAGAGGGGGCCTGGCTGTCAAAGAAGCAAACTTGCCGGCCAGGAGTGAAGGGGCATGGGTGTCAAAGTAGCAATTTGCTAGCAATTTGCGGATAGACCCGTGATGCGTAGACTGGTACCCTGCTCTATTATGGCCCTCAGCCAACCAAAGAGACAGGCGTACAACGACATCTTAAGTTCTCCCAGTTGCAACTCCTGACTGACCTGTAGACTTGTTCCAGCTCCATTATGCACCCTCATAACGGTTGTCATGGACGTTCACGCGTTCCTGGTTGATACTCCATGAAGATTTCTTATAAAATAACTTGAAGAATGAGTTGTTGCACAATAAAATGAATGATGGATGTATAGATAACACGATATACTGGATCTTTGATATTCCACTGTGCGTTGCAGTGATTTATTATTGATATCTATTAATCTAATCATTAATATCACAGGTAATGTACAGCCAACTTTTGGTAACTTCTCAGAGCAAACGAAATGCTTATTTTTATCATATATAATACATACTGGAGTTGGAACCAGTCTGCCGGGAGTACATAAGATGGCGTTGTACGCCCGTCGCTATGATTGGCCTAGAGCAGCGGTGCCATAATAGAGCGGGGTACCAATCTACGTGATGGGGACGGCTGTTACAAGGAGGATGGTAAAGTTGCTAAATTGCTAGCAAATTGCGTGATGGGAACGGCAATCACAGGAAGGGCGAGAAAGTTGCATAATTGCTAGCAATTGGCTAGCAATATATATATATATATATATATATGTATAAATATATTAAATATATATATACAATAAATGCGCATAGCAAGTTTTTCAGTGAGGATTCAAGCTTTGATAGACAATCGAGGCAAAATTGCTAAATAACTAGTAAATTGCGTAATTGGGCCGGACGTCACATGCAGGGAGGGCGAGAAAGTTGCAAAATTGCGGGCAAATTGATAGCAAATTGCATGATAGGGATGGCTGTTACATGGAGGATGGCAAAGTTGCTAAATTACTAGCAAATTGCGTGATGGGGACGGACATAACAGGATGAGTGAGAAAGTTGCAAAATTGAGAGCGAATTGCTAGCAAATTGCATGATGGGGACGGCTGTTACAAGAAGGATGGCAAAGTTGCAAAATTGCAAGAAATGGCTAGCACTTTGCGTGACGGCTGTTACAAGGAGGATGGTAAAGTTGCTAAATTGCTAGCCAATTGTGTGATGGGAACGGCAATCACAGTGAGGGCGAGAAAGTTGCATAATTGCTAGCCAATTGCTGGCAAGTTTGCAATAATTGCGCATAGCAAGTTTTTCAGTGAGGATTCAAACTTTGATAGACACTCGCGGCAAAGTTGCTAAATTGCTAGTAAATTGCGTGATTGGGCCGGCCGTCACAGGGAGGGCGAGAAAGTTGCAAAATTGCGGGCAAATTGCTAGCAAACTGCGTGATAGGGATGTCTGTTGCAAGAAGGATGACAAAGTTACTAAATTGCTAGCAAATTGCGTGATGGGGAAGTTCGTTACAGGATGACTGAGAAAGTTGCAAAATTGCGAGCAAATTGCCAGCAAATTGCGTGATGGGGACGGCTGTTACAAGGAGGATGGTAAAGTTGCTAAATTGCTAGCAAATTGCGTGATGGGAACAGCAATCACAGGGAGGGCGAGAAAGTTTCATAATTGCTGGCCTATTGCTAGCAACTTTGCAATATTAATTGCTTATAGCAAGTTTTTCAGTGAGGATTCAAACCTTAATAGACACTCGCGGCAAAATTGCTAAATTGCTAGTAAATTGAGAGATTGGGGCGGCCGTCACAGGGAGGGCGATTTAGTTGCAAAATTGCGTGCAAATTGCTAGCAAATTGCGTGATAGGGATGGGTGTTACAAGAAGGATGGCAAAGTAGCTAAATTGCTAGCAAATTGCGTGATCGGGCCGGCCATCACAGGGAGGGCGAGAAAGTTGCAAAATTGAGAGCAAATTGCTAGCAAATTGCATGATGGGGACGGCTGTTACAAGAAGGATGGCAAAGTTGCTAAATTGCTAGCAAATTGCGTGATGGGGAGGACGGTCATTACAGGATGAGTGAGAAAGTTGCAAAATTGCGAGCAAATTGCGTGATGGGGACGGCTGTTACAAGAAGGATGGCAAAGTTGCTAAATTGCTAGCAAATTGCGTGATGGGGACGGTCATCACAGGGAGAGTGAGAAAGTTGCATAATTGCGAGCAAATTGCTAGCAAGTTTGCAATAATTGCGTAATGGCATGTTTTGCAGTGAGGATTCAAACTTTGATAGCCACTCGCGCAAGTTTGCTAGATACTCATGCTTCAACAGGGAAAAACCGACAGTTCCCCGCCTATATGAGTGGGGAACAACATGTGGCTGAAACGTTAGCAGCTCATAGGATTAGCATCAGTACAGTAACTGGCTATTCCCCTTTCTTTCTGCTATACGGGCGTCATCCAAGGGTGCCACTTACTCGGCTCTTACAATCCGCGATCACAAACACACCGTTTGGTAATCGCTTGGATGATACTGCGCAAATATATCTTCAGGCACATAATAATTCCCTCGAAGCACGAGAGGTTAACCGCCAAAGCGGATTGGACAATCCTAGTTATTCTAAAACAACTCCATTCCAAACAACACAAAATAAATGAATAAAATAAACAAATGAGTTAAGAAAGAAAAAAATCGAAATTGGTTAACCCATTTCTCTATTATTTTTTTTATTGGGGGGGGGGGGGGAGATATGTTAATATTCTTTCATAGAATATGTTAAGTTATTGCATATGTATATTTTATTCTGATTTTATTCTTATGTATTAACAATTCGTCATTAAGGGATTATATTTGTCTTAATGTACACTTTTCATTACAATGTATTATTCAGTAGTTTCATAGGAATATGCATGTCCACCGTAGTGCTATGAATTATGTAATATTATGTTCTCACGAGAACTCGGTATGTACTTAAACCGTGAATGTTTTAAGCTCTTTGAATTTACTCTTTGTGTAAGCTTCCGGTGCAATGTATGTATTTTGTATGAAGCTGTACACTAATTTCTGCCTCCATTGTGACTCTATTCACACATCGTGCGGGTTAGATCTTGATTGTATAATATGTAAAGCGAAGCCGCCACGGTTAATTACCCCTCTGTCTGTACAAGTGTCAGCGGCCAAAGAAACCCTAATTGAGGTGCCGCGCACTCACGTAATCACTGTAGTAATTTCACTTTGTGCATACGCTCTTATGTTCTATTGTGTCTAATTGCGCTTAGGCCTGACACGGCCCCACATTGATTAATGTTACACTTGAACATTTCTTTTAATTTATATTATAATGAGCTTCCGTACAAGTTCCTGATTGGAAAACTCCTTGTATTTGATAGATATATGTATGTACCGTGGATGGGGATGCCAGAGTAAAAGTGGGACTTGAACTGAGCGCAAGCGAGTTCAACCCAGCTCGAGATATATCAAATAAACCACGTATTGCTGTAACCCGCTGTTGTGTATTTCCTTGTGAACCAACACTCCGGCTTCTATTTCAAAGATTCGGATCTAAGGTTCACCAGACTTTCTCCGCAGACAGATCCCCTCTTGAGACTGTCTTCGGAGTACATTTCCTGTCGTATTTTCGTACCCTTATAAAAGCTCGAAACCACTCATTGTAGCTCACATGTCGGAGAAGTACACTGTGTACAAAACACACCCTGAGTAAGCGGCTCACTCCACTTGCCCTGCTAAGGTCCCCACTGTTTTCGAAATACAACCTCCTTTCTTTGGCAGTGGAGGAGTTCACGCTGCCTGGTGTTACAGAATCTGATATTTTTTATCTCCTTGACAAAATTTATGTTCATCACGCATACGTGATCTGTTAATATTAGGTTCCGTTACAATATATATATATATATATATATATATATATATATATATATTGAGAGAGAGAGAGAGAGAGAGAGAGATGAAACATCGTGGGGAGAGTACCTTTTTTGAGCTATCCAACGCCCCCCCCCCCCCCCAAGAAAATATAACAAACGCCTCTGGTCACATCTTAGACGTGATAACAAGTGTCTGTACCAAGATGTTGGTTACCATCATAGAGATAAAATTTGCAATAACCAGTGGGAATTTTAAAAAATGTCCTTTTCCAGAAGACATTGTTCACCGTAACATGATGATTTATTTAACCTGGCAGTGGCCCCTAGTGAGTGACCAGTAGCACATCCAGCTTTTTGATGGGCCGACCATTTTGTTAGTCAAAGCCCGGTCACAGCTAAATGGACCAGATAGCTAAGAGAAACTGGTATGGGTAACGCACAAGTTAGTAAACAGAAACTAAACGAATCAACCCGCACATTCCAAATCATTACCGGTATGAATTCAATTAACCGTTTGCATCGACTCACTATACTCAATATATCGTAGCTATCTGTGCACACATATCGACTGAATGGAAAATTTACCATTTTGTTCATAAACTTTTCCACCCTCTTGATATATTCTTTCTATTCAACAACCTTGTATATGAAGAAGGTTGTGAGATGATCGTTTCAGGGTCAGGGGTCAACATACATGCTGTTTAGGATTCAGTCAAGCCGGGAGGTTTACCTTTGAAAGTTTATTGGGCCGTGGCTTCTTATCAAAGAGAAGAGTTGTCTTATGTCTCTGTCTGTCTCTCTTAGGTACGTATTTCTCTCTCACTCTCTGTCTATCTCTCTCTCCCTCTCTCTCAATACAAGCGACAGAATCAGTATGCTCTTTTATACACAGAACTTTATTACCAATATTTATTGCCAATGTGTGTAGATATTGTATGTGCCTGCAAGCTGCAAATGTATAGCAAATTTAGTCAAACGCCTGACATTACTTTTAAACACTTGACTATTGTTGTAACAAATGGCGGTAGAACTTGTAAAACGTTTACAGCAAATAATCACAAACACTAGGTTCGCCCGTAACCTCGGTTTCATCATCATAAGACAATGAATTACATGCATATCACACTCTCTCCACATGCTTTGAATCAGTCCATGTGTATGTGCTCATTTCCCGAAAGTAGTCTTCAGCTGCATCACACCATTCCGTTCGGTTTCTCGGCTCCCACTTTTCAGTCTCCATGGTCTCTGTATTTGTAGAGTTATTGGTGCCCTTTACCAATCGATGGACATGCAATGTCCCATTCGACCCCCGTCCTCTGCAGTTTCCTTCCTGTTGGCGGCTCAGACTCCGGCGCTTGTTACCAGCCTGTTCCTTCATATGCGTCTTGACACAACGCTTTCCCTCCCACCTGTGTCAATAGTGTCAAGTCTGTCAGCTGTGTCAGCTTTTGCCATCCGACAGACGTGTAGTGTACCTTGTGAGCACCTCTGTGAACTCCAAGTGTGGAGGTCTGCGGTTCTTACAGATTGTCTGGAGCCATCCGTGTGTTAGCTCCATATGAATCTTGTTGAAATCCCGCTCAAGGCGTCTGTGCTTCTCTCAGTTTGTGAAGAACTGCTGGTAGAGCGTCCATTTTCTGCCTCATTTTTAAAGGGATATGATCATTTTCCTTGAAACTGAAATATGTAAAAACACGAACAAATAAAATACTGTCAGAAAGTTACATTCTTAGTAAATTTATATTTTCATTTTCGTTTAATTGTTACTATCATTTAAAAATCGTGACTTCTACTAAGCCTGATTTAATATTCTAAAATAAAACTTATTTAAAGTTTAAAAAGTAGGCTCCTTACCCAGATCAAAATCCGAACTTTATACATGTATCTCTGGGAATACATACTTTGTATTTTGTTGCATTAAAAATGTCCCTTTCTTGATTTTAACATTCAGCTGTTCAAGTGGCATTAAGTATACAAACCTTGAGGCGTTTCCCTTTGGACATGTGTACTTGATGACCATGGGGTTGGGTTGAAGTGAGAGTTCTGACCCGTCATCGAACTGGACAGACACTTCCTTGTTTGACCACTGAGTTCCCCAACCGATACCGGGGACGAATACTTGGCAGAGCATCCTTGGTGACGGTAAAGGGAAACTGTTACAGCCAGAGGCAGACGACAATGTTTCATCCTGGTTTAGCGCCATTTCAACAGACAACAGTGTCTCATCCGGTGTAGCAAATATATCTGTCCTTCCGTCGATTGGGCTGCTGCTTCTTGGGTTTTCTTTCACAGACGACGAACCTGATGGACTGGACATAGACTTTGCAATGACATGGCATGGACGTCTGGATAGAAAGAAAGAAATAATGGTGATTAGAGACAAATTAACCTTGTAAAAGTAAAGGAATAAACCTATTATTGCATTTAATTGTTCTGAAGGCAATCTATAATACAAATTAATCATATTATTTATTACGTATTATTACATATTATTATATAGAACGTATTTATTTTTTTAGTAATGACTCAAACATATAAATCAGAACTTTCTCAGACTTACGGCCCACTTATATGTGTATAAATCTATTTGTAAAGTCATTATATAGGATAAGATATCATTTATTGCTAAAGAGGAATTTGAATGTTTAACAACTGACATGCAGCACAATTAAGAAAAATAATACTGTGAGGATTAATAAGCATATGATTAACGACTAGAAGATAAATATACAAAATTATATATGCTTATATATGCACACGCCCTGTACTTGGCATGAATGAGTCCCAGAATACGCAAATCTCATGATTCTTACCTCCCGATGACAGCAGGGAAGCAGGTCACATCTGATCTTGATCCTTCGTGATCGTCCATTGACGTCATCAGGTAAACGAAGTCTAAACATTTCTGACGAAACTGAAACAATACAGATAATTATATACAAAAACTGTTTGTTTGCAACATGAATTCCTTTAGTCTTTTTTTTTTAAATATGTTTGACCTTCTTTAATATTATTTCATCTATACGACACAGACACTCTTTGATAGGTATTATTATATATCACATAAAAATATGATTGAATGTGCAATGTAAAAATATCTTAATGTAAAATTACTTTAAAACATTTTTATGAATATTTACCTTCATAGCGTGTGAAAGGAGTTGTCTGGTTTTAAGATTCAATTTTTCAGAGCTTGATTCAGAATCAAACTTGAAAGAAATTCCGTCGCTCTGGGTGATGCATGTGACGTCATTATAACAACGGACCTTGCCTCCGCCATAAAACGTCGCCTCAAAGTCAGGGTTGTCGTTCTCCATCAGCATACACTTTGCCTGGTCCGTGTACATGGTCACTTTTGGGGTCTTGGACTTGACCACGTCAACGAATCTGTCGGAAATGGAAACAACAATATATATTTTGAGAAAAACTTATAATTTGTACTTAACATCGTATATTTGTCATATACTTTATTCTTTATTTTTCATGATATATATTGGAACAAAATGTAAACGCAGTTAAATAAGTTAAACGGAGGTTAAAACAGTTAAACAATTTGAAAACAAGTATTTTTTTTCCATTTCAAAACACAAGATTTATATAAAATGAAAACACAAAAAAAGAATGTCACAGGATCACCGTACTTACCTTGCCGCATGCTGGTACCTCTTCCAGTATTTCTGGGGCAGCCTGTCGTGGCTGTACACCCTGACGGAGCCTGCTGCAGGGCTGGCTGGACTGTCACTGACTGTCGCGTTGTCACACTGGGGCTGATAGACCTGTATCACGTGACCATCTGGGCTGATCTTCATCACTTCTCTCACGATCTCCAGGTCTTGTATTATTCTGAGGATCTCCAAGTACACGGTATAGTCGTCTGTGATCGTCAGCTGTTGTGGAATGGAAATGACTAATAAATGTTATCTCTTGTATTTTATTCTTACTACATGCCTCCCTCCTCGGTTACATATGAGTGAAAGGTCAGGAAGGGTTACATAATAAAATTTTATATTTCACAGTTTGTCTATTTATCGGTTCGATTCGGTTGTCTGTTAGTAGTTTGATCTGCAATTGATTTGAATTGTTTCAAAAAGATATTTCAATAACTGTATTATTTAAAAAGTTTATAGATTAAATTCTGCATTTATTATGTCACTGTAGGTATATCCTCATCGCTGATTATAATAAATAACGGTAACTTACCACGACGTTACGTATTTTCTGACGATAAGGCTTCAGACGAAAAGACGTCAGAGGAGGAGTAGGACAACTGTCCACGTGACCACTGGTGACGTCATCGGCTGAGGATGAACGCTCTTCTCCTTGACCGTTACTGTATACCTAAAACATGAAGGTTCGAAGTGAGTTTAGGATACCAGTATTTTGAAATGCGTCGGATATCGGATGAGTCACTCATATCTAGCGATGATTTATACTCAAATTATATATTATTATACGTTAATTTAGACGCACTTTTAATTTCTCTCATTAATGTATTTAATTTTAGTATTAAAGCTAAATTTGACATAAAAACTGTGATCAGTTTTCATGGTGGAAAATGAAGTGTAAGTGTATTTGTAGCCCCGAAGTGATGTATTAAAAAAAAGTGCAATAGTGAATCTTTTTATGGCCAAACTAAAATCAAATTCTCAGTCTATATAAACATAATCACTGAGAGCCCTTACCATATTCTGGACTTTCATTCTTTTTCCCCGATGATAGAAGACCCTTGAGGTATTAAGATAAGACCTTAATATAAAATGACCTTGTAACGGCTGTAGCAGAATAATCGAGAACAACTGATGGACTGTGAGGAAACTTGAGTTATTATATAAGTTAAAGTTAATAAACGTGTTTCACCTCGTGTTATACCCTGACCCGCCCGTTCTTGTTTGATTATAATCAGATCGAGTGATCACCTAAATCGGCGAGGAGTGACTGGTCGAGTACTATTTAATTAATATTAATCAATGCAGACTCGTATAGGGCGAGTAAGGGCGGAGGAACCAACCTGAACGTAATTAGTGGGATTAAAAATGTGATATATTTAATGAAGTCACAAGACGACGACGATGATGGTCATGATAATAATGATATAGTATATATTATTTTATATTTTTTAAATAATATTTCATTGCAAAAAGCTACAAAAAAGTTTTAGGAAATAGGACAAGGTGCTGTATTAATTTCTGCAATGAATTTTTTTAATTACTATTGATTCCTTCTTCATCGTCTTCTTCTTTATATTATTATTATTATTTTTCTTTCCTGTGCCTCGGGAATGTTCTTCCTTCGCTATGTGGGCCGGTGAAGTACCGTCTGGTCAACCACCGGAACTCGGTGAGGTTGTTTGCACTCATTAAAATCTGATGAGTTGTCACGCTCTGGGGGCGCCCCCTGTCCGCATAAACCGAGAAACTTGTTTATACATCATTGTCAGGAACATCATGGGCGAAGATATACTTTATTGTTCTAAATCCCGTCAGACAGACTCATGAGGCGTGAATACCTGATTAAACAACGGGACAGTCTCGGTCGGGTTGCTGTCAACATCACAATTACAAACCGTTATATACACATTGGTATATGATCAACATTTTTAGCTACTATCGGCCTCGTCAACAAGCGGAGCTCAACCAAGAAGGCCACCTAGATCATGTGACATAAGCATGTTTGACGCAGCTTACATTGTGCCAGACAATCAGTCAGACAGACAGACAGAAAGGGCCGTATCAATGTATGCAGCAGTTTGTTTCAGGTATTTGTGGTAACATTAAATGATCGTTATAGGTGTCTTCATTCTGCGCTAGATTATATCATGGCATCTTGGTACAAGAGATCAAGCACACCTCATGAGCTGTAGGATGATTCGTTGATTTTAAACATTGGTGGCACTGTTTATTTAAGAGAATGGACAATAAGAAAAATACATGATTATATTATATTAATATAATTCCCTCCGTCAGGATGATATGCGTTCATTCCCGTTAGTGTGTGTGTGTGTGTGTGTGTGTGTGTGTGTGTGACGGTTCACAACATAACTCACGTAATCCCATTAAAATTTCAGGGCTACTCGGGGACAGGCCAGTGAAGAATCGATTAGGTTCTTGTGTTGGTACGACTTAAAATCCTGATCAAGGAAGGACTCAGGAATATTCACAAATGTGTAGTCACCAATGCACGATTGAACATGGAAATATGGACAGAATAAGGGAATGCAAACACTTGCTGTAGAAATTGAGCACCAACGAACCTGGGAATGTGGGGTCAATTAGTGAATGAGAACACTGATTGTGGAGTACCTCTTATTGAGGTTGTATACATGCGGAGGCTTGCATACCTGAAAATGTATTTTTTGTTGTTGTAAAGTGTTAACCTGTTTAAATATGTCAAGACCGCAAGGTTGTGGGTTCGCGTCCCGTTCTGACGGCATTCCGCGTTTACTAAAGGGACAACTCTCTCCAACAAAGAGTGAATTGGAACTGGTCATGGGCGGCAGGCAAATGTGGAACGAATAACAATATTACTTTGATGATTTTCTGTTTCAATGATATTCAAATTGATATCTTTGTTTGGGTTCAATAAATGAACGCAAGAAATCCCCAGGTACACACATGAGGTGTTATCGCCAATGATTACTACGTGAATTTAATCGATTTTAATTTGATCGAATTTAATTTAAATCGAATTAAATTTAATATAATCGAATTTAATTTAATCGAATTTAATCTAATTGAGGAATAAATTAGTTTTGTAATAATATTTAAAAAAAAACATGTACATGTAGTGAACGCAATCATCATTTTTTCCTGATCGCTTGTGGTTACTAGTTTTTTAGCTCATTGGTCAGTTCATATATGGATATTCTGTTAATGTGTCCAAGATGACCAACCGTCACGGACAATATCTGCAAAATCATCAGAGGATTAAACACACAGACGCCACCTGTTGTGATTGATGTTAAATACTTACACCGGTAAGGTCAATGGAGTATCAGTGTAAAGAGGGGGGGGGGGGGGGGGGGGGTTACTTGTGCGCAAGTACCCAACAACACTCTGACACAGTTAGTGTGAGATGTTTATATTCATCACAGCAGGTGGCGCTGTCACCTGTGTTTTACAGATTGCACAGTACTTCATTGTTTTACTTTTGGAATCAAAATGGCTGTAACAATGCCTCTTGACAACTAAACATGGTCTTTTTTTATTTTTACTTAAGATGTGGTCTTTATTCCCCGACATTGGCCAGTTCCCTTTTCTTGTACAATTTCAGACCTGTTTGAGAACCTCTCTCTCTCTCTCTCTCTCTCTCTCTCTCTCTCTCTCTCCAATTGTATATGGAAGGCAAAATGATATCTTACTCATTTATTTGATTTGTAAATAAAGATTTTTATTTGTTTATATTTTAAATAAACAACAGTATATGCTTTTACCGTGTGCGTGCACATCCTTATCGAACACCACACGGACTGAGTCTTGCCGTCTGAGATTTCACACATTTGATATGTACATTTCAGGAGGCTTATCCAGTCTGCGTTTATGCAATGATCATACAGTGTAAATAAACATTTGTTCAGCCTTGCATTCTATTAGGACCAGTCCCTGTATCGGTCACACTGAGGCTATTTTCTGCCTTCTTTACCAAAAGCGCCTCCAACTAAACCCAAGACATGGTCAGCCTTGTGGAGAACTGGAGATATCTTCTCTACTCTTTGACCCAGCAGACCACGTACTGACGCAGCTAAATTACGGTGGACCGGTGGCTCCGCCTGTGGTCGCCTTATGCATAACGGCCGCCTGTAGCTTCCGTCAGCTCATCGTCAGACCATGGGCTGCACTGACTGACCTGCCAATACGTCACGGTCGGTCGTGGTGAACAGACTTGTACAGACTTGTAACAATGCCTTGTGGACTTTTTCCGCTCCTTGTTTAAGACGTCTGTGCTGTCCTCAGCTTGTGAAGCACTTCGGGTAAAGTGCCCATCTTCTGTCTCACCCTCAGCGGGATATAATTATTTTCATTAAAACTGAAACAGATAAAAAAAGAGAAAATAAGCTGCATGTCAGTTTTCAATATATTGTGAACAAATAATCAGTTATAAAAACTGAGATTGAGTATTGACGCAATGAGTCTTATCAATCTGTTTTACTCTATTATACTCTCATTACCTATAGTTTTTTTTTTCAATTTGAACAAAATCTGTATCTACCTACATTTTACAAATGTTATATCGATAAAAAAGTTGATCGAGCTCAAATTTGACAAATTTTTTAGGCTCTTGTAATGTGTGAGATATAGGCTTTGAACTTCTACAGCTACATTTAAAATGCAATGAAAAAAGAACTTACCACAAGACTACAAATTTTCTGACGAAAAGGCTCCAGGCAAAAAGACGTGAGAGGAGGAGTCGGGCATTTGTCAACTTGACTATATGTGACGTCATTCAATGAGGACGACCGCCCTTCTCCCTGGCTGTAACTGGTCACCTGTTTAAAATATGAAAAGAAAATTGAGATGTATAATATTATGGAATAATTCAGATGTCACGTTTTTAAATATTGTATTAAAATAATGATATCATTAGATAACCCTACATTTTCATTTAAAACAGGCTGCGGGATGATATCAAAACAGCGGAATCTTTTTCCATGTAAATGAGAAACTGAAAATCTGCTCTTCGATTAATTTATTTTAATTTATATATACTGCATTAATTATATATTTATTTTAAAATACTTTTACATGATCAATATCTGGATGCTTCTAATAATTTAATAATTTTATCGCTTTGCTCCGTAAATTAGGTTTTCAGGAATTAATTGTGTTCTGAATTAACTTTTAAAGCTCATTTTGTTTTGTAAAAAAAGTAAACACTTCTACCATATTTTGAACTCCCATTTTTGTGTGTTGTTTCTATACCAAATGATTCTGTTACAGCTACAGATTGCGATCAAGTTATATATAATTACAACGACTGAGGCGGGTATATATCTTTAACGGAGCTCTCGTCCAGAACATCTGATGGATTCTGAGGACCGTTCTTTTTATTCACATTAAAGTTAAGCAACATGTTTGACCTCGTACCCCCCGACCCGTTTGATCTTGTTTCGTCAATCACGTGACCTCTAGGGTTGATCAGTCGGGTGTATCGTTGTAGAGTAACAGTAATTAACAATAATCAGATCAATCGCGGCGAGCGGGCAAAGATGGAAATTCATCCTGACCGTAATTAGTGCACATGATAATAAAGAATTCATAAACGACAGTGGTGATGATTAATGGTATCACTGTTTTACTCATTACCTTTTGTTTTCTTAGTCTTTACTCTCAATTTACTTATCAGAAATACGACGACTGGAGTAATGAAAAGTGTAATGCCAGGACGGCTATGTAATGAAAATGTTAATGATAAAACGGCTAGAGTAACAGATCAGAACCTTAAGAACAATACATGAATGTTTTAAAATGTAATTTGAAGAAACAAGAGATCAGTAAATACTAATAGATACTTTTTTATGGTATCATTATATTCATATAATTTTTTGTATTATTTTGAATATATAAACAAGCCTATGTAATTTAAAGAGCTCAAAGATTAATTAATATGAATACTACTTGTTAAGTTTTACCAGTCTTTGTTCTTTCTGATATGTGAGAAGCAGTTCTCTCACGCGTCAGATGACCAATCATCCATACAGACATGAGGCCTGATGAAGATATGCAGCGGTGACGTGTTTGTGTGTCTGTGGTACCTACCCACGCTTTTCTATGAAATTTGATACAAATCTCGGCAGTGTAAACATTCAGAAGTGTTTAGATTTTAGAATAACTCCTTATATAAATTAAACATTTTCCTAATGTATATCTTCATGTATGGTCTATAGTATAATTGTCACGGAACCCCTCTGTGGACACGCTGTGCGTTTTCGCCTTGAATTGCCGTACACGTTGCCAGTTATATCCTTCTTCGGGTCCACTTCCATATTTTTCTATAAATCATGAGAAATTAAACATTTGCACCAGAAGGGGCTATTGCAGCGCCATTCATCATAGACTACGCGCACCATGTGTCATACAGGAGTACTCGATCAATGGAAAACCTGGATATCGAAAGTCAGATGTCGGGATAACGGTAAGCGCTAGTTTGTTTATCTTTCTTGACAATCAGATTGTTGCACTGGAGGGGTTTCACACTCAAAAGCCACAACCTTACCCATTTAAAATATTAGCTGCTACCAAATCTTCGGTCCAGTACCACGGAATCGCAAAGGCAGATAACACTGAAGTCACATTCATGAGTAACACAGGCTTTAATATATCAATATTCAACGTATATCAATGATTCCACTCTTAAACATTCACAGCTTGTATGTTTCCACAAACAATTTAGAATTAATTGCTATACCACTTAGTGGCATTCACGGCAGTCATGCAGGGTTTTGGTAAAAACTATAAGCTACAAAGTGCATCTTATCGTTTCGTTTAACCATGTTTTATTTTATCCTTGGGTTTAGCTGTATCTTTGTATTTGTTGACAGCAGAGTCTGTGCACCGGCCAGGGTCATTGTGTAGTGTGACAATAGGGGTATTCAATAAGTGTGTTCTAGGTCAAGTTATACAATGGTAATAGTGTATTGTTCCCAGTTTATTTAGTGTTCAGCGTGGTCATGTATACAGATGAGCCTTAGTAGCAAAACGGGTCCATGGCATTGTATGTGGCTTATGAACATGAGGAGCCTTCAGGGTAGAAGGGTATTTAAAAGGGTCGCATACACAGATTGGGGAGTCAGTCTTCAGTGTCCAGAAGCCAGCCTGCCGCAAATTTGTGGTTCAGTGCCGCCAATCGGGACCAGTGCCGCCACTTATCGTCCAGTGCCGCCAGTAAGGGTCTGGTGCCGCAAGTCGGGTCCAGTTCCGCAGGTCGGATCAGGTACCGCAAGTCGGGTCTAATACCACCAGGTGGGGTACAGTGCCGCCAGTTGGGGGTCCAGTTCCGCCAGTTGGGGTCAAGTGCCGCCAGTCGGGGTCACCTGCCGCCAGTTGGGGTAAGGTACCGCCACCAGTGCTGTCGGTCAGGGTCCAGTACAGCCAGACAGGGTCCAATCCCGCCAATCGAGGTCACGTGCCAACAGTCGGGGTCCAATCCCGCCAGTTGGGGTCCAGTGCCGCCAGTCAGGGTCAAGTACCGCCATAACATTGTCAATATCAGTCCTTTCTTCACAAATTTAGGCTCAATTTCTTTCTATAGATCTTCTCCATAAACTGGTCCAGTCGAATGGTCTAAATCTGGTGTCACTTTGTCAGTATGCCTGTCTGTTTGCCAGTGATCCTCAATTTTGCCTCTCTGCTGGTTCTTGCATCTTAAAACTAGAAATCTACAAGCCGCAGTTTTGTAGGAATCCCTTTGAAACTGGTAAATCTTATGTCTTACAGTAATATCTCAAAAGTAATTTTCTCATTTGCGGAAAATGCCATTAGGGGGCGCTGTAGTCGAAACACTAGAACATATATATTTTTGGCCATATCTCCAAAACTATAAACTATACCTGCATATAAACTATAGATCATTTTGTTTCTGTTTACCTTCTGCATCAGTTTGGTTACTCATCTGTAAGCTCAGGTGTCTCATTTTGTCAGAATGTCTGTCTGTTTGTGAGTAGTCTCCAATTTTTGCCTGCTTGCTTGCTCTTGCATTATATAATTAGCATTCTACAGGCCAAAGTTTTACATGAATCCTTTTCAAACTTGTAAATCTTTTGTCCTCAGCAAAATCTCAAAAGTGATTTTTGATTTTCGTAATATAGCCGCTAGGAGGCGCTCCACTTGAAACACTACAACATATTTTTTTTGCAATATCTCCAAAATTATTTACCTTACCCACATAAATTATAGCTCATTTTGTTCCTCTTAAATTTCTCCATAAGCTTATATAATATCTAATCATCTGAAATCTCAAATGTGTCACTTTGCACAGTATGTCTGTCCCTTTATCAGTTGTCCTCGATTTCGCCTTCTTGCTTGTTTTTGGATTAAATTTAGCATTCTTAAAGCATTTATTTCCTACTTCATTGTACGTGGAATCTTTTATATGCGTACTTTTCAAAATCAGCTATTAATGTTTAGAGCCCCATGCATTATCTGGCAGATGCTCGATAATGATAATATTTCCTTGTCGGTCCGTTCATCCGACCGTGTCATCCTATACAAAAACTGTTCCACCAACAGACAGAAACTTCACAGAGGATTGGCATCCCGTGAGAGGATTTTCACTTGGAAACTAAAGACCAAACAAGTCTAATATGTGAACAAGGTAACCATTCCAGAATTCTTTTCGTTGAATTTTATTATCTTTGTAGCATTTACCCTGAACCTTGTTTTTATTAACATGAAATAGGGCTTCACATTCCGCTTTTGATGTAGGACACTCACAGTCCACTCACATTTTTTTTCAAGGGATCGGAATTGAAATAGAATATCCCCAATACCTCTTATCTGTCCGTCAGTCTATCTCTCTCTCTCTCTCTCTCTCTCTCTCTCTCTCAAAGTAATACAATATTATCTTTGAGTTTATTATAAATGCGTTAAAAGTGAACAACATACATGCTTGCAATACGTTTTATTAGCATAGTGTCTGCCCGGCATAATTGAAAATAGATTTAAAAAATGAAAAAAAAAAAATAAATGTTGAAAGCTAAATAATTGGAAAACCATAAAATTAAAAAATAATGGAATACCATTCATTTTACCGTCTGTTTAGATGTGTATAAAGTAATATTTGTAAACCAGTCCAACTGTTTTTTTTTTCTTCAAAGAACAAACGACCCATACATGAAGCTCGTTCTTTTTTCAATTTTCCATTTTCATAAACACAGAGCATAACAACAGACACCGGGCCATCTATGCCATCCTGGTTTTTGTATGTACATATGATGTCCCATAACAGCAGCTCAGCTCAGTTTTTATCAAAGATGGATCCATGTTGTGTTTTCAACTACAGTCACCCTTCATTTACATCAGAGAAGATCACTAAACCCCTGAGTCACGCTGTTTACGCCGCACGGTCCCCGTTTGAGTTCTAAAGAAGACAGAGTCTGTCTAGTGAAGCAGTCTGTGTGGTCCCTCTTTAAATCTAAATCCTACTATAATTTACGGATGAGGGCGCGATCATCCCCGGAGCGTTCCTCCGGCTTCTACTTCAATGATACGGATCTAACGGTCACCAGACGGTCTCCGCTGATATAGATCCCGCCTTCAGACTGTCCTCAGAGTACATTTCCGTACTCTTATAATAGCTCGAAACCACTCATTGTAGCTGTCGCTTTGAGCAAGGATGTCATAGTTCAGATTTCGGAGAGGTACACAGTGTACAGAACATTACCTAAGTAAGCGGCTCACTCCACTTGCCTCTCTGTTTTCGAAATACAGCCTTCTTTGGAACTGGAGAAGTTCATGGTGCCCCAAGGGTCTGAATTCTTTGGCCATCTGTTCAGAACTAAGCCCACTCCTGTAGGCTTCTTTGTATCATATACCCCGGTTTTGTATATTCTGGTTCAAGGCTTGAGCGATGCTTCAAGTTTGTCAACGACCTCTGGCACCGCATCAAGTTTCTCTGTGACCTCCGAGGGAATTAGGTCTTCCTCTGTGTAACTGAAACGAAAACAAGCAATCATCGTCATTAATCTAACGGCTCTGTCACAGAAAGAATGGGCAAAGGCATCATCACCTTGCAAATAATCAATATTGAACGCTATATCAGTAACAGTCTGTTGAATGTTATTACATATGTTCGTGTTCACTATAAATGAACCTTGTATCAGGAGGTCGTTTTTATTCGATATATAAAATTTTGTTTTATTAACCGATCTCACGATAAAATCATGTTATCAGCCGGATACCGGTACATTGCACTAGATGCCGAAATATATTACGGTCTATTTATTACGAGTTATGTCGGCCCTGTGCCTCCGTTTCAGCCCGTTAGAATGCACTGGTCAAACCCGCTTAGCACCGTAATGAAATCGACAACATTCGTTATCCTGGATGTACTGTTTTTGCATAGTCTCACTGGAGTCTTGTGTAACTTAATGTTAAATAATGATCTTTACTGTTTACGGTTCATAATAGGCATGATAGTGTGATTAAAAAATATGAACCTTTTTGATAAATTCAGGTAACCATATCGGATCCAGGCCCTGTCGGGTTTCGGACCCACCCTCAGGCCAAGGGGAAGTAAAGGCAAATGACATTTAATATACAAATATTTCTTTTAATCTCTTATACTCTGCGTCCTGTCTAATATATAAGCTTATTTAGAAGGCCTAAACGTACCTGGCGCGGAATCCTTGAGGACACTTGTACTTGATGACCTTGGGATCTGGTAGGACAGACAGTTCTGAGCCGTCATTGAACTTGATCACTACTTCCTTGTTGGACCACTTAGTTCCCCACCCAATGCCAGAGACGAAAATTTTACACAAGATTGTTGGCACCGCGGCCCGTCTTGCGTTGAGGCGTGGAGAAACAGACGTTGGTGAAACTAGTGGCGCCCCCTGGTTTGACGTGAAGGAAGCAGACGCCGCGTCCCTGGGTGCAGCAGACGACTGTTTGGTTCTTGGCGCCACCTGGGATTGCACTGCGCGGTCATCTTGGTCAAGCGCGGTCATCTCTCTCAGGGCAGACGGAATCGACGGACAGTCTACTGGCGTGCTACTTCTTGGAGAGGGTAATTGAGACAAAGAATGTGGCCCCAGATAGCCACGCGAAGTATCGTTGCTGGTTTGGTAAAGCATGGCGGCCTCGGTGTTGTTATTATTTCGTGGTGAAGACACTGGACTGGACGATTCTTCTTTGATCGGTGACAGTTTCCCTTTTGAATGACTGATGTGATCACTGCCAGGACGCCTACAATTTTAGGAGAAAATAATGAATAAATACCTAATTATGATGGTTTAACTAAAAGTTCACCAATTAAGTCTTTATTGGAAGAATGAAAAGGGCGAGCGTGAAAAAAACTTATTTATATATATGATGGAATTTATGAAGTCAATGTCGATATAAACGACCCAATCACAATTTTATCAGTTAATCAACTCACCTTCCAATAACCACTGGGAAGCACTGTCCGCCTGGTCTGATGGTTTCTTCTCTCCCACTAGAGGTCAGCACATGCACGAACTTAAGACATCTCTCCCGGCACTGATGGAAAAAGAGTAAAATTTGTTTAGTACGTTACTTCATAGTTCCTTTCTTACATTTTGTTAAATACTGAATGTTATATTTAGTCAACAAATAAAAGTTACTCTTTTAAAATCATATAATGTTTACCTGCTATTTTGTGCTATATATATTATGTTTTCGAACTCTTACAACTGTAATTAACCTTTCAATACAAAATAAAAAAATTGTCATATTCTGTAAATATAATTGATACATTGTTTTGGTTTTACCTGCATTGAATACCGGTACAGCTTCCGGTTTCTTGGAGTCATTTGTTGGTAGCTAGATACGGACTCCAACGTAAAAGAACTTCCGTCGCCAAAGTTGATGCTCGTGACGTCATGACTACAGCGGACCTTGACGCCTTTATAAAACTCCACTTCAAAGTCACAGCTGTCGTTCTCCATCAGCATACACTTCGCCTGGTCCGTGTACATGGTCACTTTTGGTGTTCTCGACTTGACAAGTTCAACAAATCTGTAACATTAAGTACGAATGAATTTATATAGCAACTGAATCCAAAAGCACAAAGGAAAATACAAATCCTTAAACGAATTCATCTGTAAGAAATAAATTTGCTTAACTTAAGGAAAGGTCCATTAAATATACTATAATTTTATTTTTTTATCATTATTTTGAACATAATCACCTTGCCGCATGCTGGTACTTCTTCCAGTGTTTCTGGGGCAGCCTTTCGTGGCTGTATTTCCTGACTGAGCCTGTTGCAGGGCTGGCTGGACTGTCACTGACTGTCGTGTTGTCACACTGGGGCTGATAGACCTGGATCCCGTGACCATCAGAGTTGATCTTCATCACTTCCCTCACGATTTCCAAATCCTGTTTAGTTCTGAGGATTTCGAGGAACACGCTGCAGTCGTCTGTGATCGTCATCTGTTGTAGAATAAAATTGTAAAACAAAGTTGTACGGAATTCATTTACAAATATTTAAATATAATATTTTGAAATAAAAAAGAAAGACCTGGAATGCGAATAAAATTGTATAATATAGCCTTATACTGATATTAATCCATTTTGATTTTATCGTTCGCTTACCATTGTATTTCGTATTTTCTGACGTATAGGCTTTAGACGAGAGGTGTTCAAAGGAGAAGGGGCACAATAGCTTGTGCTCATCACGTGATCACCAGTGACGTCAATCTGAGACTTGACGCTCTCCTTCTTCTGGTCTCTCTGAATAAAACTGTCCCCGGTGTCTTTCTCAGTATAACCTGTAGACTGGGTATTCTGACATTCTTGTATATTCTTTGTATTGTCGTCTTCACTTGGATGGTGGAGCTAAAAAGAAATTACGAATAATATAATTTGATGTGCTAAATTCTTGATTATAGTAAACTTCATTTCCACATATGTAATAAAATGAGATAAATGTGGAAAGATTAAAAAATCTTAAAGTTGATACGTACCCTCCTGAAAGCACCCATTTTAGTTTTCAATGGTATTTTATATTTCTAACTCGCAATCTTTGTAATTCTGAAATAATGATTGCTGCAGAGATAATGCGGAGTACACTGAGAGAGTCACAGTGAACGACTAATGACGTCCACGGAACCCGGCGTGTACAGGGTCACATGATTTACCACGTCACACTAGGGCCTGTCTATTCATGAATGATCATCCTGATTACCAGACCGTGACCGGTAATCACTGGCGGGTAGCCGATTATAACATCATTCCCGTTAGTCGTGTATTATAACAATGATCCTTGTTCTTAATTAAGACCATTTCCCTTAGGGGCCTTTGATAAGCGTATTAATCAGGATGTAATAATCTAGTATGAGAACAGTTTAAGAGAATAAACCCAATATTTTGATATTATTTTATTTTTTTATAAAACACAATTTATGAAATCAATGCAAGGCATCACAATGTGGTTGGGTACGTGAAACGGCGCATTGCCACTTGAAATCAGACTCGCTGCAAGCATACAAATTTACTGCAAGATTAAATATAGAGTATGAAGTTTATACCCACGAATATCCAATGATAAGAAATCCATGAGGCCGGATAAATGAGTTTTCGACGCTTTAAAGGCGGTTTACAGTATTCCTGTTTACTTTAATCCGGTTTTCAGGAAAACGGTTCCTGTAGCGTGTACAGGTAAATCCTCATCTAGTCTGCGCGCGGCCTGTTTCCGTGCCATTTGATTCAATCCTTTCCATGAAATATCACTTTTTGCAGTACAGTAAATTAGAATAAGAACCAAGTGCGGACAGCATACACAGGTATTATTAAATAAACCGATTTAGGCTTTTTGTAATGCGACGTACAGTGTGGACGGAAAGTGTACTATTTCATTTATGCCACTTAGACGTGGTATCACCCACGCGTCATGACACAATATAAATTGTCGCGGTTATAGTTCGTTAAATGTAGAGAAAAAAGACCATATGTTATCATCAAATTTTATTATTTCTTCTTTGCCAGGCTATAATTAAAATATAAATAACATTACTGACTTTAACATTTTACATGTACATAATAGCCCCCCCCCCTCTCTCTCTGTCGTGCGCATCAGTTTGACAGATGCTGCACCTTGAGTCTTTCCCTCATTTTTGGATAATCTATTTAACTTTACATATACATATAATATGATGATGTAAAAATATGATAAAATATATAATATAATAATTATATAATAGTACTCACTAATATATATTTTCTTGGCTATATCTCAAATGTGTAAGGATTTCTCTTGGCAAATATTAACCCATCAATGAAATTAATTTATTTCAAGGATTAATTGAGGATTTATTTTAGACTTAGTTGATACTGACCTCAATGAAAAACATATGACTCAATCAGAAGACAAAACTGTATGGTCAACTTAAATCAGTCTATAGTAATGTGATAGATTCCTTCTTATAACCCACTAAGACTTATAATTATAATGATCTGATGATCTCATAATCTTATTTACTACTTATATACTTAAGATCTTAATTACCCTCCAATCAATCAATTGGTCGAGCTCGCCCTGTATGACTGATCTGATTAACGTTAATCATTGTCTTCGGCGTTATTACTCATGCCACGTGACCTGATTAATGAAACAAAAACAGACGGGTCACTGTCGGACAAGATGAAAATAACTACCTAATGTAATGGCTAATCGTAAATGAGAGGTTTCTCTCTGATAGAAGACATGTCACAGGGGTACGACTGGTCATATAAAAAAATCGCACCGAAAATCTCTGAGAGAGAATAAATATTTTCCTCTAATTTGCACCGAGTCGAGGCCTAAAATATGTTGTCACTTAATAAACAAGTTTGTTTGCTATCTAGGAACACTTTCAAAGTTCTAAAAGTTCCCCGAGGTATATCTCAGTATACTGGTTAATCTCTCCGCAAATGTATCGAATGACATATGTGTAATAGTGTCGAGGATTCACGGCTATTGGCAATCTTTCCCGTTTTTGCCCAGTCCTAGAGGGGTCGCAGACAGAGCGGACCGGACTAGTTTTCCATGGTACACACACACACACACCCTCACACACACACACACACACACACACACATATAGAAGGTAGAGTCACCCTCCGTTGTAAAGTGCTCTATGACCAACAGACTAGGCCAGAGCCTAAATATATATATATATATATATATATATATATATATATATATATACATATATATATATATATATATATATATATATATAAATATATATTCTTCACCAAGAAAATGGCATGATATTCTAAAGTAACACTTCCATCAACAATTTTACCTGGATATATATAATCTATAAATGTATAAAAGTATTTAATGTATGGGTGCTTTACTTATAATCAAAACTGACTTGAAGGATTAAATCATGGACGATAATTCTGCTTTGGATAGACAGATTGGCTTCAAACTTGATTTTTAATGACCCACCACTTAAGTAAATTCATTTTGGTTTTCAGGGTCCAGAGATCAAAATTTAAGGTCATAGGAGCCACATTTTTAAAAAGATTTCAAAGCACACAATCCAGCACACCATCTCTTGTTGGTTTGATTACACCGTGACCCAAGCTCTCATTGGTGTAATTCTTTGCCTTATACCAGAACGGGTGTTATCAGAACAATGAGAGCGGATGCTACATGTTTAAAATTTGGGCTGGAGGCACAATGCAATACCACGCTCTCAGTGTTTTTTTACAATTCATTGTTCTATGCGCTCCCTGGTGTTCCTGCCCAGAGAACCTTGCAATAGAAAGAAGCGGTTACACGAAACGTTATCTTAGACGACTGTAGTGTATAACCGCTGCGCGAGGAGCGTTTTGATATCCGTCGTTCAAACACAAGGCTCAAGTGAGGAAACAAATGCTTGTTCCTTTTGAAGGAAGGCCTAATATATATTATTATTTGTAGAAATTCCGAGTGGACGGCAGCCACTAAGTGTTCAGCATATTTGCGTTGATTATCCTTTAATTCAGGCGACATATGTTAGAATAAATAGTTTATTCAAAAATACACCAAGTCTATCGCGCATATCATTTATTAAAACAGTTGGCGGTAAAGTTTGCCAGTAAAATATGAAGTTTGTGTTCGCACCTGACCACGGCAGGTTTCTGTGCATGCCAAACTTGATGATTCATTGATTGATAATCATTATTTCCTCTAAATAATTCACAAAGTAACAGTCAAATTGTGAATATTAATATAATGTATATATTTTGTACAGGGAAACAGCGCTAAAGCCCAACACACTATAGTCTTCATTTCCTCTTAAATATTCAAAGCTAAAACACATTAAAAATTAAGAAAAGCCTTAATATATCGGTGAAAAAAGGTAGCTTCAAATAAGTTTTTAAAAGTTCATATGACAGTGCAAAACGTTATAACACTTGATTTACATTTGACACTAAATCTAATCCCAGCCATTATCAATTTATTTGATAATAACGTCCGCTAAGAGCGTATGCGTTCATTCCCGTTCGTGTGTGGTTGTGTGTGATAGTTCACAACATAACTCACGACACCCTGAATGGAATTTCATGAAACTGTCAGGGCATTTCGAAAATGGGCCAATGAAGTATCGATTGAATTTTGGTGTGGATCCGGAACATGATCCAGATCCAGGAACGTCATCAAATATTATTTACAAATGTAAAGTCACTTATGGATGAATAAACCTGGAAATATTGGTTGAATAAGTGAATGGCAGAGGCCTGCATTCATTTAATACTTATAAAAGGAATTCGGTTCACGTCTGTTCGCAATGTTCTCTAAAACCGCGTTGTGTACAATACTGTGTCATACATCATTTTAAAGGTTATTATCCCCGCAGTGACATAGGCGATATGAGAATAAATAATTTTTAATGTACATATAATCTTTAGTGATTTTTTCGGTTTTAATTACTTGCACGGATATTAGAATGAGCACAACCCAACTGCCTTCGGCAATGACTGGAATGCATGCATCGTGGTCTCTCAACCTCAAACACTACTATTTTTCATATGAATAACGCTTGCTTTCAGTGAGGGATTTAAGCCTGTCGGGCCTTGCATTTGAACGAGGCTCTCACCCACATACGTGGTCAGTAAAGAGAAAAACATATGTTTCTCGCTTTATGAAATGGAGAGTTCAACCCAGAAGGATTAACCTAACAAAACCGAATTCAAGGTCCTTATTTCAGGAACAGACGTGGGGTGGGGTGGAGTGGTGTCGGGGGTTTCAGCCCTCAAAATTTGTCTGATACGATGAAAAAAAAGTTGTGGTGGCTGAAAATGGGATACGGACCCTCTGAATGGAGTTTCGTTTCTGCTACTTACGAGGTATGCATATTTCTGTTTCTTTCTTCAGGAACAATTTCCTTGCAACGTACATTTAATAAATCTTTCATGTGTTCCTCACAAAAATCTATTCTTTATACGTCCAACGATAGAATCCAGTCAAATATCATCGAAAACCTGGATGCCCCCGCGTCTCATTCCGGTTCTCAATGTAAACATCATCACTGACCAGGTCTTCAAGGTAAACAAACCGCGGTATGAATTTCTTACCACGAGGACAACCCCCAAAATAACTGTAAAAATATTTTACATATCTTATTGAGACAGTTTCCCACTGAAAACCTATCTTTTCTGTTAACTTTTGAAATAAAAAATGAGCCAACATTCAACATCTCAGTTAATATATCTCCCCAACCCCGGTTATTAGCCCGGTATACCGGGTTTTTCAGCTGGTTAGATATAAAATGCAGATTTCTTGTTTCAACTGAATTTTGTTCATCTATTTTGCAAACAGATTGTTACACTGGGGGTTTCAAAATGTGTTGGAAGATTTATGATATACCATTATTCCGAAGGTAACCAAAGGTAAAAAATGTCTGTCACATTTGTTTGAGATATTTTAAAACTGAAATCTGTAGATACATTGACCCATGACGAATCTCAATCAGACACAGGGGGCAGGAAATTAACATCCCAGAGTCTGACATCAATATTGACATGGTGTTCACGAGCAGCTGTGGCGCTGAAACTCACATGGTGTGAATTGTCGATTTCAATTGCCTTGACACACCTGTATGCACTTACAATCAAGGTGAACTCAAAATATCGTCTCGCAAACATGAATGTGAAGAATTCCTTAAAATAATCAAGAATATCAAAGAACAAATACACCGACATTTAGTTTTGCATAACCAAACATTACATCATTTATTTTTTTTTATTCGAAACGCTGGGAAAATTATCCGAGAATACAACGAATAGTTGTTTTGAGTATAGGGATATTATAAATACATGGTCAATATTCATCCGTGTATTTCCTTTTTAATTTCCCCTCCAACAAAGATAAAAAAAATATTTCGTCTGATATATGATAGTTTTTATTCAGCATTTTACACAACTAATAATAACAATCACTCTTTGAAAATATGGGCAAATTAATTGATAGGGAAATAGTATATGGTGTGGTATGATTATGCTTGTATGTTACATCTGTAGCGTAAGCACTAGCTTGATGTTTTGCAAAGCTCTAATTTGAATTCACGGTTTCATTCCATTTGATTGTTGAGGATGCGCTATATCTAACAAAATAAAACAAAACGTATTGTGAAAAGTTCCATTAGCACCGAACACACAGGGTGACAATAGAGGTATCATGGCTCGAAGGTAAACCAAAAAGGTGGTGCGAGACCACACACATACCTCCGCAAGAAAATATATCGAATCTGATGCAAAATCTGAAAAAATATACATAAAAGATCATGAACTCTGTGGCCCAATCAACGGTCAGCTCTCTGGGCCAGCACGAAGTCCCTAATACCAGTTATGTCTCATGCCATGTGATCTGATAATCTCGTTGCTCTCACAACCATCTCATAATATTAATTAACGTTACTTATTTAAATAAAACATTTTATATCAAAATTTAAGAGATGTCTGCCTAAACATCCATAAATTTTCATGAAAAATTCAGATTGCTTTTTCAGTAAAGCTGCTAACCAATCAACAACTTTTAAATATACAACAGCTTTTCGTGCGAACGGATTAGTACTTGGTGCGCACGGATAAGTATTTCGTGCGCACGGATTTCATAATTTGTGCGCTTGGATCGGTTATTCGTGCGCACCGATAAATTAATATTTGTTGTCTCCCGGGATATGTAGGTTATAGTGACATTACTCAAATGGCTTTTTTCTAACTAGCGGACAGGCTTGGGTCAAGTACAGGGGGTCTGTACTTCAGTACAACTACACGTTCTTCAGCTTTTGACAAATACAAGTCAAATTACAAGTACAGAAATTTGTAAGTGTACTTGAGTACTAGTATACAAGGACAAGAGTCTGTATTTAAGTACAAATACAAGTACTGCCATCATTTAATTCATTGAGGTAAAGAAAAACGCACGAAATGTTCTGAATGTTATTTTATTATGTATAATGAACATTGTATATATCTTGATTGTGCTCTTGGAATGAAACAGGTTGCCCCATTTGGATTCTGTGAGAACATTCTGAAGGTTAAAGATCAAGCTGCTAAACAATGGAGTAAATATACAAACTTGACTCTGCACTCTAACTAATGTTTGCAAGCAATATATACTGTGTAGCAAACACATATCAAACTAACCTAAACAAACATAAGTAGACGAAATATACATGTCTAACTAGGTATGCCATCTGTGATGTGTTCATGACATTTATAAAGGCATCTTAAAACCTGCATATAATGACGGTGTGTAGTCAATGATATATTTTACTTCAAAATGTAGAGTCGTGTATAAATGTCCAAATAGAGTTAAACAAATAAAAAAAAAAACACTGTGAATTTTATGATTTTTCTTTGTAGCAGAAGCGGACATTTTTACACCTTTTGGAAATGGCTAAGACATTTGAATGAAAGGTAAATGATTATTTTTGTAAATTTTGAGAAAACCGCTTTTTAAATTAAAATCGCCACTAAGTGTTCAAAATTTTATTTTTTTGTTTCACCGTTTATCTATGACTAAGGCAGCAGATTTGAATATACAGTAAATTATTCGAACAAACATAAAAAAGTTCATCATGTAATATCACCTATTAAAGAAAGTTGATAACGTTCACCAGTGAGCTTGTCATAATTTGCTAGATGACTGATAGGACATAAAAAGCGATATGACTGATAGGACATAAAAAATGATATGACTGATAGGACATAAAAAGCGACATGACTGAAAGGACATAAAAAGTGATATGACTGATAGGACATAAAAAGTGATAAAAGCGATAAGACTGATAGGACATAAAAAGTGGTATGACTGAAAGGACATGAAAAGCGATAAGACTGTTAGGACATAAAAAGTGATATGACTGATAGGGCATAAAAGTGATATGACTGATAGGACATAAAAAGCAATATGACTGATAGAACATACAAAGTGATATGACTTATAGGACATAAAAAGTGATATGACTGATAGGACATAAAAAGTGATATGACTGATAGGACATAAAAAGCGATATGACTGAAAGGACATAAAAGTGATATGACTGACAGGACATAAAAAAGTGATAAAAGCGATATGACTGACAGGACATAAAAAGTGATATGACTGAAAGGACATAAAAAGCGATATGACTGATAGGGCATAAAAATGATATGACTGACAGGACATAAAAAGCAATATGACTGATAGAACATAAAAAGTGATATGACTGATAGGACATAAAAAGCAATATGACTGATAGAACATAAAAAGCGATATGACTGATAGGACATAAAAAGCGATATGACTGATAGGATGATATGACTGATAGGACATAAAAAGTGATATGACTGATAGGACATAAAAAGTGATATGACTTATAGGACCTTCAGTGGAACTAGTCCCGGTGAATAATTAGCATGTCTGACTACTGAACAGACAAACCAGGAGTTGTTGGTTCGGCAATGGCGTAGACAGGTCTTCAGACCTGGGGACATGGTCATATATATATAATTATATATATATATATATATATATATATATATATATATATATATATATATTATTGAAAACAATACAATCTCAGATATATTTACATATAACACAACACTATAACAATTTCCAATACACAAAAAAAGCACAACATATAGCACAAAAGGAACAAATATACAACACGAGTGTAATATTGTCACCTAATATCAGCTATTTGGCAAGTTTAGACAAGACCACAATTCTTGAGTCCCAAGCAATTTATTACCTTTCTTCGCTATCTCTATCTCTTTGTCATGATATCGTTTTACTTTATGCATAAATATTGTGGCCTTTGGTTTTGTATCATGATACCTACCCTCATAAAGGTACTTCTTACCAACCAAAATAATGAAATTTATAATTTTGTTTAAATCTATATCTCTTATAATACCAAATAATTTTTTTTTATATCTCGACTCCTGTCTTTCGTTGTTGAAAATGATTTTCTAATTCTTCCAAAAATTGTCTGCTTATTTCACACTCATATCAAACTCACCGTTTTTTATCGTTGGTAGTTATCGAGGGTAATTTATATATGGCTGTCCACTGACCGTCTTGTATAGCATTAATTTCTTCATGCTTTTGTTCACCTTTACCCATGTCCCTTGGGATGTTATCTTATAAAATTTTATACAACTGCTTTGAGGTAATCTTTGAGAGCTTTGTCCTGGAGTAATTCAGAATCCATTCATCATTGTTAGAACATTTAGCAGATTTTATAAACCTCAGTGTTTTCCATACCTGACTAATTATACTTTTCGAAGACATGTAATTTTTCCATTTAACTCCTCTATTTCTCCACTAGTAATTTCCATGGGATTTTATTTCCATGTAAATATTTTTTTCACCCAATTTATCTTTTGGGCCTCAATCATACATTTTATATTAACCATTTTCTGTCCACCTTGTTCATATTCATCCATATAAATCCTCCTTCTTATCTGTCCTCCTTTTTTCCTTTCCATATAAATTTAAAAAGCAAACGGTCATCTTCCCGCACATAATTTTCAGGTATATCTACTACTGATGCTACATATTGATACTTAGAATAACCCAATGAAGTTGCTAACATAATCCTTCTTTGAATCAAGCCAATTCTGAATTAATTCTGGTTAATTTTAAGGCCTGAAACTTTGAAAAAGGATTCAATCAGACTTAATAATTTGTTTGCAGATTCACCATATTTCATTATAGCTGTCAAATCAACTGCATACAATATAATCTTCAAGGGCGTGCGCAGGATTTTAGCCTAGTGGGGGGGGGGGGGGGGGCTCAAGGCCGCAAAAAGGGGGGACAACCCCCCCCCTTCGGCCGAGACAGTGGACAGTCGAGGTATAATCTATATACGTGCTCTCACCCCCCCCCCCTCCAATTGGATTCTGGATCGACTACAAATGACATTATTTATATTGCGAAATTGTGGGTGTGTGAGAGAGATAGAGAGGCCCATCGTTCTGGAAATTTAATAATTATCTATTAAAAGAAGATGATTTCGTCAGAATGATAAAGAGGCCCATCGTTCTGGAAATTTAATAATTCTCTATTAAAAGAAGATGATTTCGTCAGAATAATAAATAACACAATAGACAGTTATAAAAAAGATACATCAGGTAACTGGCAATTCATATGGGAGTGTTGTAAAGCCAAAATTAAAGAGAATACAATGATTTATTGTCGTGGTAAATCAAAATCCAGAAAAACAAAGAAAGATATATTGTTAAATACACTTAAACAGATAGAAACAAACCTTGACATGAAAGATAAACAGATACAAAATCAAATCATTAAGATCCAACGGGAACTTGATATTTTAAACATACATGAAGCAAAAGGCGTACAAACAAGAGCAAGGGCCAAATGGTGTGAGCAAGGGAAAAGAAACACGAAATATTTCCTTAGTTTAGAGAAATCAAGGACACAAAGAAAAACAATGACAAGCCTCAAAACTACAGATAGTAATGTGCTTACAAAACAGGCAGATATCTTAAATGCTCAGATGACTTATTATAGGGATCGATATAGACGCAAACACGGGTTATCAGATGTATGCATGCTAACTAAGATTAATTCTTTCAAAGATGGTCTGATAATTCCCAGGCTTAATGAAGAAATGGAAGAGAAATGTGAAGGTCTCGTTTGCTCGTCTGAAGTTGCAAGTGCCTTAAGAAAAATGAAAAACGGATCAAGTCCGGGATTAGATGGACTTACAACGGAATTTTGTAAATTTTTTTGGCCATCTTTGAAAACGCTAGTGGTTAATTCTTTTAACTATGCATATAAAACTGGAATGTTATCCACACAACAAAAAAGGTGGGTAGTTACTTTACTGCAGAAAGGGAAAACATTACCAAAGGATGAATTGCGTAATTGGCGGCCTATCAGTGTATGCAACACCGATTATAAAATATTGGCGAAGGTGCTCGCTATGAGGTTGCATTCCGTAATCGGTGACATAGTAGATCCAGACAAGGTGGGTTTTATTAGAGGTCGCAACATAGCTACAATAATCCGACAGATAGACGACGTCATTAATTACGCAAACCAAGAAAATTTTTCTGGTGCTGTAATAGCGCTAGATTTTAAAAGCGCCTTTGATTCAATTAACAAAGAGTATATACTAGAGACAATGAAGATATTCGGTTTCGGTTCGCAGTTCATGCATTTGGTGTCAGTTTTATTCAATAGCAGTGAAAACTGTATACAACTCAACGGCTGACTTTCTCAAATGTTTAGATTTAGACCCAAACGGGTCAGACAGGGGTGTCCATTTTCTCCCCTGTTTTTTGTTCTGGGCCTGGAACTTTTGGCAATGAAAATCAGACAAACAACTGAAATAAAAGGTATTAAACTACCATTGACTAATTACTCGGTAAACAATGTTAAAATTGCACTATATGCTGATGATGTTACTTTGTTCATGAAAGATCAAGCAGATATCAGATTATGCTTTAGACAAATTAAGCAATTTACTGAAATCTCTGGAATGGCGTTAAACCCAAATAAAACGGAAGCTGTATGGATAGGAAACTTTAAACATAAACAAGAAAAATATGAAGAAATCAAATGGAATATCTATCCAAACTGTGAAATTAAAATTTTAGGGGTCAAATTTAGCAGCTGTAAGCCGGCATCGGATATAAAAACCAACTGGGTCCTCCGAGTAAAAATATTATATGAAGAAATTAAGAAATGGGAAAAGCGAAATCTCTCGATAATAGGGAAAATAATAATTGTGAAAACCTTTCTCATATCCCAGATGGTATACATTATGCAAGCTTTGTATATGCCTGAAAAGGTAATAAATACCATTAATAAAATGATTTTCAAATTTATTTGGCAGAAAAAATTCAGTAACAAAAGAGCATTTGAAAAAGTAAAAAGGAAAATAATGTCATCTGATTATGAAAATGGTGGACTCGGAGTCATTAACGTTTAAGATATACAACATGCTCTACTCCTAAAATGGGTAATAGTATTGGTGAGGAACGATAAAACAACTTGGAAAAACATTCCGTTATACTACTATGGGAAAATGGGAAACCATCTCTCTGTATATCAGAGTAGTGTCAACCCCATTAATATGAAAGGGACGCATCAAATAAAACCGGATTTCTACAGAAGGTTATTAAACACATGGCTAACGTATAATAAAACTAGTACAATGGGAGAAAATACATATAGATCGAGGGTTATATGGAATAATGAGGCATTTACGTATAAAAAATCGGTTCTGTTCTTCAGAGACTGGATAAAAGCAAATATTATCTACATGGAAGATATATTCCAAAACGGACAGATTTTATCATTTGATGAGATATTGCAGAAAAGGGGTGTTGGCCGAGCACACTACTGGAATATAATGAAGTAAAGACAGCTGTCTTGCATAGCTCACTTAGCCACCAGGTGGCGCTAAATTCAGGGATTCTATTTAGGGGTAAAGAAAACAGTAATTGGACCGCGAGATCTATTAGACTATCTTTAGCGAATGATGGCGTAGGCCCCCCACAAATTCAAAAGTTCTGGAACCAAAAATATGAAAATTTTATTTTTAAAAGTGCTACATGGAAAAACATATACACTTGTACTAAAGAAACCAGGTTAAGAGTCTTACAGTGGAAAATCGTCCACAACATCTATCCTACCCGTATCCTGTTGCAAAAAAATTGGTGTTACTGACACAAACAGGTGTTTCTGTTGCAATGAAGTAGAATTTGTCGAACATTTTTTCTTTAACTGTGTGAAACTAAAACCGTTTTGGGACACAATGGAATCCCACATCTGTGTTAAACTATGCAAAAGGATCACACTAACAGAAAGAGAAACAATGCTAGGATATGAGGAAACAGAAACACTTACACAACATGACATAGACATTATTAACGAATATATTTTGATAGCAAAAATATGTATCAGCAAGGACAAATATGGTAATTTAACAAACCCGATATACCTTTTTGAACAGGAATTGCACCATAGATCTTGAATGTGATGTACCTTTCATATGAAATCTTATATGACTGTACAAATGTATCACTGTGTTGTGAAGAAGATAATAAAGGTTATTAATAAAAAAAAAAGAGAGATAGAGAGAGATTGGAAGCCCCCCCCCATTGCAACAGAATATTGCGCCCCTGCCACTATTAATTAATTAATTTTTGCCTATAAACCAGGTTAAAAAACTATTCTTCTAAATCAATACATATATACATACTGTACACAGACGCAAAAAACTAAGTAAGCTACTTGTTCTTATGCTGTTCTTATGCTGTTCTGCATTGTGTTATACATGAGAAGTGGCTTAAATTTCTTATCAAACTTTTCTACTGTCCTACTTTGCGTCAAGGGTGACAGTCACTGACAAATGGAAATATGTCTTTATTCGATCATATTATTAAGATTAATTAAAAATCAGTGATGTTTGAGTAGAAAGGATAAATTTTATTTAGTTTTCTGGAGATATTATGTTGACGCTCTGAATGAGACTTTAAGCAGGGCCTCCGAGAGAAAATTTTCGAGGGGGTACAAAAGGTTTTAAAAAGTATACTAAAGAATGTTACTGTAACAGAGGAATGCATAGTTTTTCTCCATTTAATGCTTCGTATATTCTCATATATATATATACATGTATATATATATATACCTGATGAAATGAGCAAAAAATCGTATGGAGGTCCTAACAGGGATCCCTAAAACCTCAAGGCAAGCAGCCTACAAGAGGTTACCCACACTACAGTCTGTGCCTCCCATCCTATATGTACTATCAACAAAAATACTGTCACAACAACGACAAAACTAATTAAAACTTGTAATAATAAAAAAATACAGGAACATAATAAGGGGTTAAAATAGTTAAAATAATGCCGCCACAGCCAAAGTGAGTGCAGATGCGTCAGTGTACATACTTCGACAGGTGTTAGATCAGCAGTGCAAGCTGTATGGAGGACTACTGTGATTCTGTGAAAACCTTTTTTTCTTTTGATATACAATAGCTCAAGTTTACATATATCAGCTCACATCATGTTCCACCAAACAGATCAAAGGAACTACTTAAGTTTTGTTTACTTTTTGGGGAAATTCGCGATGTATAATAAAAACGTTTAATATAAATAAAACCCGACCTATATTTGCTCGTATAAATTTGAATATTTTATTCACGCTTCCATACCTAGTAAAAGAATAAATTGAAAACAAACGGCATGTACTTCCGGAATGAAAGACTACGGACCAACGAAAATGAATGCATATAAATATTAATTTTGGTTAATTTCTTCCATGCACGGGTCTGTTGTACCAAATAAAAGATTTTTCATTCTGTTATACCGTAACTTTTATGTGCCATCACTATGGAAGTCTACTTTCCCAATTATTCTAAAGGGCCTTAAGAATTTCTGACCCATACAGGCCCTTAGGACCCAACGGGTTAAAATCTGTATATATAAACTAGCTAATGCTATTAAAAGAAATTAGACTTTAATTTGAGACTTCAACGTCAAGCCTGTTCTTGTGCCTTTGGAAAATTTTGGGCACGAGTACCCATAGGCCCTTCCGATCACTTCTATTTAAAACTATAAGCTACACGTGACTTTTTCGAGCTATTTCTTGTGGTTTATCCGAAATTCCTAGGCTAAGATTTTCACTAGGCCCTTTAGGAAATTCCTTACCGGTACGGGTTCTTTAATGTAAGCCCCTAAATTTCGATTAAATGCTTCGTAAATGACAAACGTAATGCGCATTGCTTTCGCCTTATATAGGGCTGTCTTGTCCCATGACATGACCTATGCTTGAGCAGCAGCTTTAAATGAGGATTTGGTGTGGTACATCATAGATACTAGAGGGTGTCATCCTATACTGTTACTAAATTGAAACAGTTTTAACTAAGGCCTGGGACTAACAAATGCAATTTTGTGAGAATATTTTACAAAGGCTTAGACTAGATCCGTTATATATTATACATGAAGAGATATTATTGTAAAACGCCAGTTTTTAATCAGTACTCAGCTTTTCTCCTTTTTCAAGGATTGTTATAATCGACTATTTTTGAGATGGTGACATTTCCCCTACATGGTATACATCGTTGAATGAATCAGCTTACAATGGCCCCCACCTTTTTCCAAAAACATTTATAAAATTCTATGTATAAACCATCATTTCCAGGGGATTTATTATTTTTCATGGATTTAACTACCCTGTCACACTCATCTTAAGTAAGTAGACAATCACATATTATTTTTTGATCATCTGTAAGTTTGACCAGACTTGGGTTATTAAAAACCATTTGACCTTCAGATAAATATTTTCTCGACATCTACTTTTGTACCTATTTTCATAAAATGGTTTTACTGTTGATAGTATTTCTGTATTATCATATATAGTGTCTTCAGAGTCCTGTGATTAAAGTTTTAGCATGTTTCTTTACTGCATTTCATTTCTCTATCTAATAAAAATACCTGGAACTTCTCACTCTCCATTCTCTCCATCTAACTCTGGCTATAATAATTGTCGCTTCAGCCTTTTTAAGATCTGAACAGTTCAATGTATCTTTTAACTTGAAGGATTCTTCAGTATCTGTGTTTTCTCTCTCTAATATGTTATTCTTGAGGGCAATTGATCAATATGATCATTCACTTGCTTCTTAATTTTCTTTGAGTAAACTATTGTTTCTATTCTTATAAAATATTTTAATAGGTACCATTTTTATTTGCAATTTGTACTTGCCAATTCTTTACACCATTCATCAATTTTGTATTTATTATCAAACATATTGAGGGTCATTGAATAAATCATTGTTAAATTTTCACTATCCGTTCCCTCTTGTGGTCTGCTTCTTATCTTCAAATTTCAAAACTACACCAGAGTGATCTGTCATAGCAGCTGGGAAAATGTCACAATTATTTACAATATCTTGTTAACCATTAGAAATGAAATGCATGTCTAGTCTGCAATGAATTTCAGGTTCTTTTTATGTCAGGTAAGCATTTATGTTGTTTCATTCCAAGTTCTTCATATATAAATTAAATTAAGAACAGCTTGACAGATCTTTTACTATATCGACAACTTTTACTTTAATTTGTTCTTTTCCTACATCCTGATCAATATTACCAAATACAATATTAAAATCACCCCCTACAAAAGGATTTAAGCTTATTTTTTTTTTACCTTTTTGAAAAAACAATTTTTTTTCTTGATTTGGGGCATATGAATTACAGAAATATATATCTTGGTCTGTAATTAGTGTTTCTACTATGAGTTTTCTTCCTTTTCATCACTATAAATTCTTATTTTCTTATAATCTAACCCCGGTTTGAATAAAACAGCAACACCTCTGCTATGATTACTTCCATGGTTATATTATATATAACCCCCCCCCCCACTCATAACGCCATTGTATTTCACATTATTTGCTACTATATACGTCTCTTATAGAAATATAACATTGGCCTTTTGTCGCCTCGCCCATGTAAACACTGTCCTCCTTTTCTTTGTATTATTTATCCCTCTGGTATTAAGGATTGTTACTGTGATTTCAAGGAATATATCTTCATGACGTATTATTTTTTTTTTCAAATAACGTTGGTCGGGCCTTCATATGAAAGGTGACGGTGGATAAATAAAAAGGTGAATCAATTAAGGACAACTAAATGATGCCCGTACATTACTCACGGTTGTATTATGTACATCAACATAAATATCGAATACGGACATATAACCATACAGCATACAAATATGACAGTATCTACCCCTGAGTCTTTCACAACTACGTCCCACGTGGTAATGTCTACTAATGAGCGACAATAAAGGCTCGGTCACTATCCACACAGTAAACGGCAAAACTGTAATCCGGTTAAACATTACCAGCGAGGCCCCGATCTGATCACCGATATTAAACCTCAGTAAACAGAACAAGACGAAATTCATTTTAAATAAATAGTACCAATTTTATCAAGCACGGAAAATGATGAAATAAAACCCCTAGGGTTGTCGGAAGTTAACTGTAGAGATATATTTTTATCATCATTCACAGTGGCTCATTATTTCTTCCAGGGTGGGGGATGACTTTGCATATATATGTATGTATATATATATATATATATATATATATATATATATATATATATATATATATATATATTTCAGCGTCTTTGAGTGACATATTCAACAATATATAAATATATAAAATTATATAATATATACATATAAATCATATTTCAAATAATTATAATGTTTTAGAAAATAAGTTATTTTGTAAATTCTAAGCAAGGTTTAGATATAACATTTTTTAGTAAATTGATCCAAAGACTTTAATTCTATTTATTAATATATTTCATTTGCGATATCATTATAATATTCTCTGAAAACTGGGTGGGGGGATGATTACATTTACCATCCCCACCTTGCCAAAAAGTGGGGGGTATACATAGCCCCCCCTCTCCCCCGCCCCCACCCCCTATATTGACGCCCCTGATCTTTCGAGTCATTTCTTATTATGCTATGTGATGAAGATCATACGGCGGAATCAGGCAAAACACAGAGAAAAACATACTAGTTAAGTTCTTATTCTCTTAAACTGTGCAGTAGTATAAACGCTTGAAGTGCTATATGTCGCAGAAGTTTCTAGTATCAATAACTTTTTTTACAGCACTTATAGTCTGCTTATAGATCTGAAGAAAACAAACTGTTATTGTATCTATTATTTCAGTCTTTATTATTAAATAATGAACAGATTCAATTTAACACCTCTGAAAATAAACAAACACTGTCCAAAAACATTGCACCCAAACTCGTCTTAGGTAGAGCTGCGGTCATGAGCATTTATGAGTGTGGTCCCTGGCCGTTCGGCCTCTGGGCGATTCTTCAATCCAGGGCTTGGGCCACGTTTAAGCTGGTTTATCATTTCGAGCGCTTCTGGCTTTGCCTTGTATTGCAACCAGGTGTCAATTCATTATTAGATTCCCTCGGCGGAACACGGCTTTCTTCTGGTCATTATATGCAGCCTCAGTCTGCGGTTGCGCCCTTTTCTTTTCTTTAGCTCATAATCTGCTTTTGTAAGGTCTTCGAACATTTCCATTCCGGCGCCTTCTACTCTGTTCAGCTGACTCTTTGCATTCTTCACTATTGTATTTCTATCATTTCTTTAACAAATTTAGCAATTATTTGCCTCTGTTTATTTGGTAGTCGTTATCTGATATCATCTTGATCATGACAGTGTACACTGCTACCTGATTTAGAATGGAACTAGTATTTAAGTCTAGAAGAAATAACATTGTTTATGAACAAATTAATGAATCCACAACTAAATGAATAAACCAATAAATAGATAAATGATAAATCACTCGAAAAAAAATAATATCAAGAACGATAAAAAATAATATACGGGGTGAAATCAAAATGATAAAAATTATATTCCTTATCAACCTGCAGCTATGCAGAAAATGAAATGCTACTCTCTTTACAAAGCTTTATTAAGAGGGTTTTATCAAGCACGGAAAATGATGAAATAATACCCCAAAGTATATATATATATACATTTTTCAGCGTCTTTGAGTGACATATTCAACTATATATAAATATATAAAATTATATAATATATTTATAAATCATATTTCAAATAATTATGTTTTAGAAAATAAGTTATTTTGTAAATTCTAAGCAAGGTTTAGATATAACTTTTTTTAATTGATCCAAAGACTTTAATTCTATTTATAAATTTCTTATTATGCTATTTGATGAAGATCCTACGGCGGAATCAGGTAAAACACAGGAGAAAAACATACTTGTTAAGTTCTTATTCTCTTAACTGTGTAGTAGTATAAACGCTTGAAGTGCTAAATGTCGCATAAGTTTCTTGTCATCTAGTCAAAGAAACGCCCGAATGTTTGGAGCCTCCTGTCATATCTGTTCTCCAAGTTAAAACAGTATGTAAATAACATTAGGCTGACGTTTCAAGATTGTAAAAGGTAAACTTTCAGAAGCATGCTTCACTTATGCTGATACTCGATCTGCCTTTACATTCAGTAGTTTACTACGGGGGGAGGGGGGGGGGAGCAGAACTTGCCTAAAAGAAGTAGAACTTGCAGGAGTGACTTTATAACTCATCATTAGCCACAAGGTCCAGGATTTATAAAGAAAACACTATAAAACATGAACTTTTTGAAGCAATTTCCATAAATCTCAATATCTGCCCTTTACAGCCACAGTATATGATAAAAATCATTCCGAGTCAAACATTGAGAAAATCAAGTTTCATTCATTCTAATTTGCTCAACTTTTACTATATTACAGGGAAAATAATAATTTTGTTGATTCTAAGTTTTCTTCTTTAAAAAAGGGTATTAGATTTGTAGGAATGGTTTTCTTTTTTTGGTCATTCCATGTGAAATCAACAAATACCTCCTGAATGACCATCTCTGATTTGCCTAATACTTCGTGTTGATACTTTCGGTTTTCCCAAAAGCAAATGTGCAAAATTTTAAGCCATGTATCTGCAAAAGTTTTGTAAATTAGGAGACTTTAACCTAAAAAAACGGGCATGCCCTAATTTTCTTGGGGGGGGGGTAATGTTGCTAAAATATCACAAGTTCCCTTAAGTAATATCTTTTCTAACTATTCAAACGAATGAAGCCTTTAGGGGTTGTTCTACACTATACGCTATCTACGCCCCTAGGGGTTCGGACATGACTGCTGCAACTGCCTGCTCATGCCGGAGTTTTCCACTGATGTACTGATTGATAATTCTTATTTCCTCTGAATAAATCACAAATAAACAGACAAAACATATATTGAACATAAAAGAAAATATGCAGGGAATCCTCACCATTAACATTCAGACGTATCACATTAAATGTTGCAGGAATACAAACAATACAAAAGTACCGGTATATAATGAACAACCATAATAATGGAGAGGATATTATGAGATCAACCGGGTACAACCATGTGCGACAGTTTCATATGGGCTGCACAGCATTAGGACACATGGAAAGCCCGGAAGAGAGTGGTGGCAAGTCGACCTGGGCCAGACACACGTGATTTAGCGGATAGCAACATAGGTGAACAGTCCAAGAAATGCACTGTAGAGTAAATAGGATTTGTTTAGCAATTTCCCTTTTAGTTATCCTGCCACTAAATAAAATGCCATCAAAATACGTTTACAACTTCACTGCTTTACAGGGTTGACTATATTATATAATATAATTGCCTTAAAAGAACTGGGTTTTAATGCCACATACAGCATCACTGAGATTATAATTATTGTAACCGGGTCTGGCACAGGGTCTGGCTTATTACAGACACAAGTAATGGGACGACCAATTCAGCCTTGAATATATTGTACACGGAATCGGATGGACCTGGTAAAATGAATGGAAACAACACTGGTGGAATGAAAAAGGAAAGGACACCAGGTATAATAAGCTGCATATTCTTAGAGATTTTTCTTCTTTTGAGAACATTTAGAAGTTAGCAATCTTATTTTAAATACTGACATCTCCTCGCGTTATTCACGGAAAGTAATGTTTTAATACTTTTACAGACTGTGGCTACAATATGGATTCCCCCTTAAATAACAACAAACCAGTAGGTGCTTAAGCTTGTCATACACGGTGAAAAGCTGGGGCAATAAAGAATAAACAATTAAATGCAACGAATGTAAATAATCTATCCTGAGGCCTCCTGACGAGAACAAAAGGCACTACAGGAATGGCAAAACGACCATATTAAAATGTAGGGGAGGTGAGTACTTTAATTGTTTGGAATTTGAAAAGTACGATTGTATTGATAATAATAGTTTTGTGAATGACATTCACCAGTCAGAGCAAGGTCTTGTGTAAAGAGCGAAAACAAATTATGACCCGTGATTTGTGGTCGTTGTTTTGGTGCCTAAAGCGAGTTGGTCGTTAGGCGAATTAGTTTTTACACCACTGTCACTGGTTTTTTTGCAATGTCATTTGTTCTTTTGATGTAAAACCAATTCCTATAATGACATTATCTGTGGGTACCCTCTTCTTTTAGTTTAGATATTTTATGGCAACAAAGATGCAAAGACCATAGTAACAGTCACCCTGTCGATTTCCATAGTAACACATTATCTGCACGTGAGGGTAGAGTCCTTCAGGAATATTAATAACTTGGGTGAGAAAACCTGTGCTAGTTTTGAGCTGTAAGGATGCAGACTCCGAATCTGCTTGGCTAAAGAGAGAAGGACATTCATCAGTTCTTGAGATCGGCATTTACCTGTTGCAATGTCATTTATTCATGATGTAAAACCTATTTCTACAATGACATTACCTGTGGGTATACCCTCTTCTTTTAGTTAAGATATTTAATGGTAACAAAGATGCAAGGACCATAGTCACAGTCACCCTGCCGATTTCCATAGTAACACATTATCTGTGCATGAGGGTGGAAACCTTCAGGAATGTTAATATCGTGGGTGAGATAACCTGTGCTAGTTTTGAGCTGTATGTATGCAGACTCTGATTCTACTGGCTAATCAGAGAAGGACGTAGGCCGGCATTTCCCTTTGAAGTAGACGTCAGAAAAGACTTCAATAATTGGATAACAATTTAATTTTGTATATTCTTATGGTTTCTGTTGTGTCTGTCGTGTCTGTCCCATCACCATAATAAAGATTTGTAAAAAATAACTGTTCAAATAAATAATATTTTTGTTGCATCATTCTAATCATGTAGTAAGACCCAAAATAACCATTATTTTGATCACATAAAACTTGTATTTTACCATTACGGCCTTTATAGTACAAGAAATAAAATATCGTTCCTGATCAATATTCGTTAATCAGAGTACGGATCAAATCATATTGGTTAAAGTTCCAATTCAAATTTAAATTAAATGAAGTTTTTGCTGAACAATTCTACAAAGTTCCTGATAGAAACTGTCAATGTCAGTAGAAGTGTATACCTACCAGGTCGTCGTTAATTATGTTTTCCACTACAATATGTGAAATAAAACATTATTCCATGCGTCGATATACCTATTATATAGTTCTATTTGTGGAACTTCTGTGCTTGCTCCTATACAGACAACATGTTAACCTGAATCAGTGAATTACATATATTTGGATATCAGTGCTTCATAATCAGTTGGCGATCATCAGTTTGTAAGTCTCTGTTGTAAAGCTATTTGAATAAACCTGTGTTCTAACCATTAAAAAAAAAACTACAATAAGCTGTCCATGCTGTTTAATGGTAAGGAAAATTGTGATTTACCATGGAAATTTCAGTTTGTATGAGATTCCCAGTGGAGATAAACACATGAAATGGATCTTCGCAATGTATAAAGTATTGCTGGGCAGATGGTCTCTCTAAAACTGATGGTAACCACACTGTTATATTGACTAATGAGATATTTCTCTCTAATGAACTCTTAAATATATACTGCTTTCTGTATGATATGCAGATGTTTGTCGTTTGCCTGTGTAGAAAATGTGTCCATGACAGCTTAGGATGGTTTTGGAGAAATGTGTGAACACATGGGTATGTAACAACTATGTAATGACACGTCTGTTGGTCTTGATAGTAAGGCAGAATTAGCACGGCACACATGGCAAGTCTCTGCTGAACATTTGCTATGCCATATCATGTATGGAAAGCATATATTGTGGTCTGCAGTGCAAACTTTATGTTTTTCAGTCACACAATTTAGTATCATAGAACCAAACGTCATTCTGACTATTTGAGTCTAGTTAATACAAGAGGAACCCAAGAGTATTCTCCTAATTCATGCAATCATGGAAAGATTTTTATTCATGAGAAAACGTAAATGTTCTTCAACTAGGGCAGAGTTTCATTGTTTCACTTCAAAGTAGTGAAAATTCGCATAACTTTATTTCAAAGACATAAACTTTGGTACATGTGCCCTGTAGAGAGTAACCACTGGAGCTTAAACCCTAGCACTAGTTGACAGCTTTAAGGCTTCTCACTTTGGATTTCTGTTGTCGAAACATATCTTTATAGTTTAGATATTTAAGATACTTTTATGTACCTAGGACAATATGACATTCCGTGCGACCTGGAGTCTGCCTTGCCACGCACAAGTAATCTGAAAGACTAAGTACGGGACAATAAAAAAATGGCAATGATTGGTGTTTGAAATGGAATGTCATGTGAAAGTCGACAGTCCCTAACCCATGATTCTCCACACAGATAATAAGGGTCTAGCAAATAAGTCACATTTCCAAACGAACGCCAAGATAAACACGTAACATGAATAGACTGTGGCTTTATAATCAGGAATGTATATGGTAGGACATATTGGATTGTACACAATTTCCCTATGGTATGCCATGTGCATTTTATATGAGTAACAATAGAGTCATGCATATCTGTCTGTGGTTGACGTGCAGCCTCCAAGGCCGATAGGTGTTTGTAATAATGTTATGTATTGTTTTAAAAGCTTAAGTTTAATTTTATTTTAAATTTACCTTCAACAGATAACCCATTATGCACGCATAGATACATAATCGATAGTAAAGTAACGGTCCATTTGCAGAGTCGGCGAGAAACCTATCTTTAATGAAAGACATTCACGGATAGTGCGGTACCTACCGAAGGAACCTGTACAGTTGTTGTTCGCGATGATTGATTCATTTATGACCTTAGGTCAACTGATCGTCTTATTTTTTAATCTTAGTTTTAATACGTTGAGCGGATGTCTCGGCCTCATCTCCAGAGAAAAATTTCGAAGGGAATTAGTCAAACTGCCGTCTGACGCTGTGTTAACGACGGCAACAAACAAAATCACGTGTTTGGCTGCTTGCGGGAGAAGTGCTTGGTGTTCAGGAGGAGAGTACCATCAGCATTCAAACACCTGCAAACTTTATCAGAGTTTATCCGTCAACATAGATGGTGGGGCGGTAAGGATATATGTCAAAGTAAGTGTGTGTCTGCAGTTGTGTGTTTGCAGGTGAAAGACAGAAAATAAAAAAAAATTATTTGAGAGAACAATGAATATACGTGCTGGTGGTAATGGTTATTTGATAGTGTACATCGGCGAAATCCCTGAGACGCCGTTTCCATATGGCGTAGGTTTTAACAAAGAGGCACCTTATGGAGTATCTTAAGTTCTAGAGATTGCGATAATGACATATAAACAAACAGGCAGAGAGATACCATTGTACTTAAAAAATTAATGCTGTTCACTTGTTGCAGTGTTTTCGAAAGTTGTAGTATGGTTGGATATATATGTGTATTCTTATTCTTTACAAACTGACTCGTTCAACGTTACGTTATATCATTTTTGCTCGTTTTCACAAGGTTCATATGAATAAAAAAGTAGAAAATCTTCGCCATTATGGTTTAAATACAATGCAAAGATGTAACATTTTATACTTCAATATACACAACATATATTCTAGGCTATATTCCTCGATACCTATAAAATATGTCTTCCGCTTTTTAACCTATTTTTTTGCAGCTCAAGTCGAAACCAAGCAACGAAGGTATGTATACACATTGTCAAACACAAACGGTGCATTCTTTTTTTTTCTACGTAAACAATACAGTAAATCCTCATCCGACTTCCACGATGGTAGCTCGATACCCTTAAATGAAAAACCACTATTCTGTCCCTGGAGCAAATATGACATCCAAACAGCTACCTTGAATAAGCTTGTAAGGATGGTTGTCCAACCATGTTATTTGTGTTGATATGGCTGAGTTGGTCTATATATTAAATCACTAAGTTGTTTGTGTTGACATTTCGTCTGTTGATGTTTAAAGACTTCATCAGAATGCTACATGTCTCCGCTAATGGCTGTTCAACCATGTTATTTGTGCTGATATGGCTGAATTGGTCTATATATTAAATCACTAAGTTGTTTGTGTTGACATTTCGTCTGTTGATGTCTAAAGACTTCATCAGAATGCTACATGTCTCCGCTAGTTGGAGTTTTGATGCGAATGTTGTATAACTCAAGCCGGTCTTAAGGGAATTTAGCTTAAACTATTTAATGTCAGATTTTTACAACTCACCAGGTGCTGCCCGTCTGTTAATCATTTCAGCACCTAATTGTGGGGCCTACCCCTCGGCCCTCGGAATTGGCGACCCCGGCATTATCCCTGACTCGGCCTTTCAGGCCAGTAGTACCGACCTCAGGCCGTATGCAGCTCCGAATGGGAGGATTTGTAGTGATTGTGATTCGTGGTGCACAGCAGTAGGGCACATAGCAATACCCGGAAAAGAGTGGTGGCAAGTCGACCTTGGTCAGACACACGTCATTCAGAGGGTCTCGATAAAAGTAAACAGTCAAAAAACATACTGTAAAGAAAACAGGGTTTATTTGGCAGGTTACCTGGAAGTTACCTTAACACCCAATAAAATGCCATCTAAAGCCGTTCTTAGCCGCATTAAATGATTGATTATATTATATTGTATAACTGCCGTAAAAGGAATGGATTCTAATGCCACATACCGCAATGAGCTTGTTATTATTGTAACCTTTTTATTTCTGCACCACAGGGTCTGGCTTATTACAGACACCAGTACTGGGTCAACCGATTCAGCCTTGAATATTCTGAACACGGAATCAGATGGACCACGTACAGCACTGGTGGAGTGAAAAAGGTAAGAATACCAGGTAAAATAAGTACCCCATTCTTAGAGATTTTCTACTTCTGATAACAATTATAAGGTAGTATTGACTTTTCCTCGAATTATCCATCGACAGTTATTTCACTACTTTCACTGACTCCGGCTTCAATAATTGACCTATCCATGAACTCTATGCGACCATAATCGCATATTCTTTCAATGAATAAACATAAGCATGGGACTAAGGAGCAACCAATCAGGTGACCTGAAACATTGTAAAGCGTCAATCATCTGAAAAAAAAAAAACAAAATGTTGCATAATTTGACAGAGCTCTGTCAAACAGAATACGTGTAGTCTGTAAATACTACCAGTACCCATGTCTTCATATTTTCCAGAATATTTTATTATACGAAGGAGACAGTATAAAAAGTTTCTAGGCCATAGGTTGTGGGAGCCATTCCTCCGACTACCGAGTGAATAATAATGTATTACCTGGCACATAATTCGTATGGGACAAATAATCCAATATATATTGCAACACAGTTCATAAATGACTGCGATATAGTAAACAATGGTCAGATGATACCAGTTGATGACGTCAGCAATACGACGTCATGCGCCATCGCCCTTTGTGACGTCATTATTATGTTTTAATCATCTCTCATTACCATGGGCATGGAAGTCCATATATGTAGGAGCGTTTTGGGGGCTCATTATAAAAATAAGTTAAAAGGGCGGAGCATTTGGGCTGTGGTGGATAGGTCAATTCCCCCTAAAGTGACAACAAACAACCAGGTGAATAATGGCTGCCATACACGGTGAAGCGCTTGGGAAATAGAGTATAAGCAATGCAAAGAATCCAAGTAATCTGTCAATAGGCCTCGTCACGAGGACAAAAGTCACCGCAGGAAGGGCTAAACATTATATGTTGTTTGCAGCGTAAATTAATCATCTTGGATATATGTTTAGAAAGTTAAAAGGAGAGAGATACCATTAACAATAAAATATGAAGATAGTTATCGATTTACTCTTAATATTTTGAATTTGAACAGTACGATTGCGTGGCTAATAAATGATTTCATAATTACATTCAACGGTTCTTGAGATCGGCAATTACTTTTATAAGAATTTAAAGCGAAATGAATCATATCAGTTATTGCAATCGTACTTGACATTTGCATATTGCATACCCCTATATCTTTCTGCACCAAACCCTGAAATATCTAAGTTTTAACATTATCTTGCATTATATATTGAAGAGCATGGTCAACATATAACGCCACTAGGCGATCCGGATTTATACAAAATTAAATGATATGTTGTTCACTTGTGAGGGGCTGTAAAAGAATGTTTACCACGGTCACTGGTTCTGTCGCAGTGGCTTTTTACCATTTGACGTATTATATATTCTTAAAATGACATTAACTGCAGACATCCTTCTCTTTTTAGGTATTTGTTGGTAACAAAGATGCGACAACCATAGTAACAGTCACCCTGCCGGTTCCCATAGTAACACGCTGTCTGCGCGTGAGGGTGGAGTCCTTCAGGAATGTTAATAAAGTGGGTGAGATAACCTGTGCTAGTTTTGAGCTGTATGGATGCAGACCCTGATTCTGATGGCTAAACAGAAAAGAACGAAGGCCGACTTTACCTTAAAAAGTAGACACCAGCAAAAGACTATAAAATTAATCATTCAGTTTAATATTATATACCTTTAAATTTTGCTGACGAACTTATCGTGTCGCGATATCAACCCCGGTTATATTTCAAATACGTTTTATTTCAAAATAATATATCTTTTTTTCTAAATTTTTATTATTGCTGCGATTGTTGGTCAAGTAAAACCTGTAGCTCCACAATATTTTTTGTTGCACCATTGCTGGATGTCAAGAGGTGAAACTTGTCTTTTTGCTTAATCACGTTGTATTTTTATTCTTGGGTTAAGTTGTATCTTTGCATTTGTTGAGAGGACAGTCTGCGCACTGGTCAGAATCATTGTGTTGTGTGACAAAGGCTAGGGGTATTTAATAGGGGTCCCCATTGTTCTAAGTTATGCCATTGTTATGACGAGCGCTGTGGTGGGAAGCGTGTATTGTTCTCAGCCTATATAGTTTTCAGCGTGCTCATGAATATAGATGAACTTCCAGGGTATTAGGGTATTTATATGGAGTCGCTTAGACAGAGTGGTCATTCAGTCTTCGTTGTCGAGAAGCCAGCCAGCCGCCAGTTGCGGACCAATACCTCCAGTCGAGGACCAGTGATGCCAGTCGAAAATCAGAACCACCAGCTGGAGTTAAGTACCGCCAGTCGGTGTCCAGCAGGTAACCAGAATTCCTTTCGTAGAATTTCATTATCTTTGTATCATTTATCTGAACCTTGTTATAATCAACATCAAATAGGGCTTCACATGCCGCTTTCGATGTGAATACCCACAGACCATTCACATTTATTCAAGTGGTCGGAGTTTAAAAATGTCCCAAGACCTCTTTTATCTGTCCCTTTGTCTGCCTGTCTGTCTATCTCTCTCTCTCTCTCTTTCAAAGTAATACAATATTACCTTTGATTTTTTTATAATACATTATAAATGAACAACATGTTTGCTATATGTTTTATTAGCATTGCGATTCTCTGCCATGCACAATTGAAAATAAATAGCCAATGAAATTTTAAAAAAAATTAAAGTTGAAAGCTTAATAATTAGTGAACGATTTTTACAACAATCATACAAAAGATAAATCATTGAATACCATTCATTTGACCCCCTGTTTAGAAGTGAATATAGTTCATCCAATATTTGTAAACCAGTCCGTGTTCGTTCACGCTTCTAGATACCCGTTTTAGTTCTAAATAAGGCAGGGTCTGTCTAGTGAAGCAGTCTGCGAGGCTTCTCTTTAAATCTAAATCCAACTATAATTTATGGATGAGGGCGCTGTCATCCGCGGAGCGTTCCTCCTGTAAATATTCTTTCATAGAATATGTTAAGTTATTGCATACGTATATTTTATTCTGATTTTATTCTGATGTATTAACAATTCGTCATTGAGGGATTATATTTGTCTTAATGTACAATTTTCATTACAATGTAGTATTCAGTAGTTTCATAGGAATATGCATGTCCACCGTAGTGCTATGAATTATGTAATATTATGTTCTCAAGAGAACTCGGTATGTACTTGAACCATGAATGTTTTAATCTATTTGGATTTACTCCTTGTGTAAGCTTCCGGGGCAATGTATGTATTTTGTATGAAGCTGTACACATATTTCTGCCTCCATTGTGACTCTGTTCACACATCGTGCGGGTTAGATCTTGATTATATAATATGTAAAGCGAAGCCGCCAAGGTAAATTACCCCTCTGTCTGTACAAGTGTCAGCGGCCAAAGAAACCCTAATTGAGGTGCCGCGCACTCATTTCTTTTAATTTATATTATAATGAGCTTCCGTACAAGTTCCTGATTGGACAACTCCTTGTATTTGATAGATATATGTATGTACCGTGGATGGGGGATGCCAGAGTAAAACTGGGACTTGAACTGAGCGCAAGCGAGTTCAACCCAGCTCGAGATATATTAAATAAACCACGTATTGCTGTAACCCGCTGTTGTGTATTTCCTTGGGAATCTACAGTGGCGAGCGTGCTATAAACGAAATCGGAACTTTTGTCAACGTGCAGTCAACGTGCCACTCACTGAAAGCCAGGCTGAACCGACGCCACTAGTTTCGGCACATCCGGTAGTTCTACATCCGGAACAAATGGACAAAGTGGATTCGTGCATCTCATCCCTGGAACGCCTTCTCCTGTCCGACAGAGAAGCTAAACAGCGGGACGAAGCGGAGCGCTACAGATCAAAGTTAGTATCGGATTTCGTGTAAAGAACCTCGCTTTGTGACGGGTCCTCCCCAAAACTCCTTAAAACATGGTTGAGAGAGATAGATTCGGCTATAGACTATTCCACAGATAACCGCATAATACTGGAACTAGTTACAAAGACAGCTAGAGGTGAACTCCGCTATGAGATTGAAGCCATATTAAGCCAATTCCGGGCGAACGCTGAAGACGCGGATGTCGACACCCAGCTGGATCGCTTTGACTGCCCATGGAGGTTAAAAAAAAACAGATAGGGCGCGCATTTTCCCCCCGGACGCTGACAAAGAATTAAGACTGCAACTACCAAAATTAAACAATCACCCCACGAGGATTTAATTTCGTAAAACCGTCGCTTTTGCGCCGCAGCTGAAGAAGTCTATCCCCTCGCCGCTAGAAACCCTGATCAGCAAACCACCATCGTTGAAAACTACTTGGCCTCACTAACCAACCAAAACGTAAGTTCGCAAGTAGTTTATGAGGAGCCAGATTCGTTGAAAAAAGCCATGGCTCTCGGTTCAGTACGATAAATGCGAAAGACAAATTTCTAACATGTTTACTCGTCCAGTAACGCACAGAGACCACATGCCTGGACACCGAAAGGCCGCACGAAGTGTTATGAATGTGGGAAGGAAAACCACATCGCAGCCAACTGCTTCCTCCGACTAGAGAGACAACGACGAGGTAATTATACTAGTCACAGGCTCTCTGCACGTTCTAAAAGGGAATTACCGTCCTAACTCTGGTACCTATACCCGCCCTACTAACCCCAATGGTACATCTCGTTTAAACTATTAACAGCCGCGACACTGCAAACAGTGAGACCTCAAATAAAGTTAAACCTTCATCGCATCCCCGTTCGTTGTTTGGGTGACAGTGGGGCCTCCCGTAGCCTGTTGCGGCGTGATATATTCTTACAGCTCTGTGATAAATCTGGCAGGATCCCTATTCTAACTAAATGTAGTTCAATATTCAAATCAGTTACTGGCCAACCTTCGACAGTCTTAGGTTCAGCCGAAATATCCATTGAGGGGATAGGCAACTTACATTTTTTTTTGTGGTAGAAACACTGCCCAATCAAATGATCTAAGGGACAGATAATTTACTGTTAGGCCGAGCTAAATTGGACTTCCATCACAACTCAATGCTATGGTTTAATCATCGCTGGTCCTTCGTCCCCAATCATGATCACGGCATAGCCGGTTTAGATCAGACGTACCCGTCCTGTGCCAACTCAGATTTAGACCAAGTCATTAGCAAACATACCGACGTGTTCTCCAGCCCCAATGACCCTAACGGTTTTTGGGATCTATTCCCAATGCACATTGAAACATCCGGCTCGCCCATCTATCAACGGGCCTACAGAGCTCCTTTCACCAAAAGAATCGAAATTTCAAAATGCATAGACGAATTACTAGCACAGGGTGTTATTCGACCTTCGGCATCGCCCTGGGCGTCCCCTCCCCAATTGCACTTGTCGGAAAAAAAGATGGCTCAACGCGTTTCTGCGTCGATTATTGACGACTCAGTGCTGTGACAAAGCGTGACAAGTAACCCATACCAAGGATTGATGATATCCTCGATCAATTAGGGGGCAGCAACATTTTTTCAACTATGGATCTTCGCAGCGGCTATCATCAGCTGGCGCTCCACCCTGCTGACTCCGAAAAAACTGCTTTTACGTGCTATCGGGGCCAGTTTGAATTCGTAACCACCCCCTTCGGATTAGCCAACGCACCAAGCATGTTCCAAAGCGTGTTAGAAACCGTGTTAAAAGATTTGTTAGGAGAATGTGTCCTGGTCTATATTGTCGATTTCATCATTTATAGCCGAGACATTGAAAGCCACAAATAGCATGTTGAATCGGTACTTAAGCGACTCTGTGCGGCAAATTTGAAACTCAAACCGTCAAAGTGCTGTTTTGCTAGCAATGAGGTCAAAGTGCTGGGTTACGTGATAAATCACCATGGTAGCCAGCCTGACCCGGATAAAACCGAAGCAATCCTCAAAATTCCGCCCCCGACACATGTTAAGGGAGTCAGATCATTTATGAGAATGGCCAACTACTACCGCAAATAGCGTCCCCAACTTTGCTCACATCGCCGAGCCTCTTAACCGGCTAACAAAAAAGAACCAACGCTTTCAGTGGACACCAGAGCATTCTTCTACTTTTGATAAACTCAAACATGCTCTAATATCCCCACCTATCAAGGCCTTCCCTAGGACTGATTTACCTTACCGCCTGTACACTGATGCAAGCGCGACTTGTGTAGGAGCTGTCCTATCACAGCTCCATGAGGACGGAACAGAACGTATTGTACAATACGTGCCCCATCAGTTGGCGGACGTCCAAAAACGGTGAGCCACAATAGAGAGGCGTAAGCTATTATTTACTCCCTGAATAAGCTCCGGCCCTACCTCCTTGGTAGCTCCGTAACAATCTTTACGTATCACAAACCGCTTCTCTCTCTATTTAGCAAAAAAAAAAAAAAAAAACAGTTGAATAATAAACTGCAACGCTGGGCCATTATTCTTTCGGAATATGATGCCAGCATACAATAGCATCAGGGCAGAAACAATGGGTGCGCCGATATGCTCTCAAGAGTTCCCCAATCCATGCATGAGCGGATTAGTCTTATTGACGTGGACCACGACTAGGTGGACCCAACGGCGTATCCAGAATCCATTGCTTTTCAGCAACTCCCGTGTATGGTTGATGGTATTGGTCTGCAGATTGTTGCCACAGGTCAACATACGGAATATCCGGAGCTCTTTCAAAGCGCGGAAACTGCCGAGGAGTCTGACTATATTGTCATTAATAATGTCTTGTACAGCACACGCAGACCCCACAACACTGCCCCAGCATACCCGCGTCTAGTTCTGCCAACCCGTTATGTTAACCAAGTCATAGATCGCACCAACAAAGAGGTGGGGCATATGCCCTGTCTTATGACATTAAATCGCATACGGGAAGCGTACGTATTTCCAAAAATGCGTCAACAAATCCGGGACCGCCTAAAAAAGTGCTCGACCTGTATAGCCAATAGCAAAAGACAAGATCATACAGTTATGGGGGACATGCCTTTGCCGGCTTCCCCAATGCAGATGGTGAGTATGGATCTCGTAGATCCATTCATACCCTCATGTTATAACAATAAATATGTTTTAACTATGATTTGTCACAAAACAGGGTGGGCGGAAGCATACCCTATACCCGATAAAACGAATGAATCCGTGTGGAGCATGTTCGCAAAACACTTTGTCCCGACCCATGGTGTACCCGAAGTCCTGTTGAGCGATTATGGGGGAGGGGGGTGGAATTCACAGCCAAAGCCTTCACGGATTATTTGCAGCAAATGGGTATTGAGCACCCCAAGACAACCCCATTCCACCCTAGCTCAAATGGCAAAATCGAGAGATTTAACAGAACGTTTAAGAACATTATCAAAATTGATAAAAAACGACGAACCCACTGGGAGGGAGGCGGGAAACTGTCGGTTTTCCTGTATGCCATGTACTTAAGTTCATGGGAATTTTTGGATTTCCGGGGAGACGTTTCCCTGGGAAAAAAATGGCGGGGGTGTCAGCAAATTGCTAGCAATTTGCGGATTTACCAGAAAAAAAAATTGGCCGGGTGGTATCCGCAAATTGCTAGCAATTTGCGAACTGGGCGCCCAGGAGAGAGGGAGCCTGGTTGTCAAAGTAACAATTTGCGGATTTACCAGAAAAAAAAGGGAGGGGGGTATCCGCAAATTGCCAACATTGCGACTCGGGCGCCCAGGACTGTCAAAGTAACAACCTGGGCGACCAGGCGAGAGGGGGCATGGGTATCACAGTAGCCATTTGCTAGCAATTTGCGGATTGACCCGAAAAAAAATGGCCGAGGGGTATCGGCAAATTGCTAGCAATTTGCGACCCGGGCGCCCAGCTGAGAGGGGGCCTGGTTGTCAAAGTAGCAATTTGCTAGCAATTTGCGGATTTACCAGAAAAAAAATGACGGGGGGGGGGGGGTTATCTGCAAATTGCTAGCAATTTGCGACCTGGGCGCCCAGGAGAGAGGGGGCCTGTTTGTCAAAGTAGCAATTTGCTAGCAATTTGCGGATTTACCAGAAAAAAAAAATAGGCCGGAGGGTATCCGCAAATTGCTAGTAATTTGCGAACTGGGCGCCCAGGAGAGAGGGAGCCTGGTTGTCAAAGTAACAATTTGCGGATTTACCAGAAAAAAAGGGAGGGGGGTATCCGCAAATTGCCAACATTGCGACTCGGGCGCCCAGGACTGTCAAAGTAACAACCTGGGCAACCAGGAGAGAGGGGGCATGGGTATCACAGTAGCAATTTGCTAGCAATTTGCGGATTGACCCGAAAAAAAATGGCCGAGGGGTATCGGCAAATTGCTAGCAATTTGCGACCCGGGCGCCCAGCTGAGAGGGGGCCTGGTTGTCAAAGTAGCAATTTGCTAGCAATTTGCGGATTTACCAGAAAAAAAAATGACGGGGGGGGGGGGGGGTTATCTGCAAATTGCTAGCAATTTGCGACCTGGGCGCCCAGGAGAGAGGGGGCCTGTTTGTCAAAGTAGCAATTTGCTAGCAATTTGCTAGCAATTTGCGGATTTACCAGAAAAAAAAAATTGGCCGGAGGGTATCCGCAAATTGCTAGTAATTTGCGACCCGAGCAACCAGGAGAGAGGGGGCCTGGCTGTCAAAGTAGCAATTTGCTAGTAATTTGCGGATACCCCCCGGCAATTTTTTTTTCTGGTAAATCCGCAAATTGCTAGCAAATTGCTACTTTGACAGCCAGGGCCCCTCTCTCCTGGTCTCCCAGGTCGCAAATTGCTAGCAATTTGCGGATTTCCCGAAAATAAAAATTGGCTGGGGGGTATCCGCAAATTGCTAGCAAATTGCTACTTTGACAGCCAGGCCCCCTCTCCCCTGGTCTCCCAAGTCGGAAATTACTAGCAATTTGCCGATACCCCCCGGCCAATTTTTGTTCGGGTAAATCCGCAAATTGCTAGCAAATTCCTACTTTGACAGCCAGGCCCCCTCTCTCCTGGGCGCTCAGATCGCAAATTGCTGGCAATTGCTAGCTACACTCGGCGCCCAGGAAAGAGGGGGCCTCGCTGTCAAAGAAGCAAACTTGGCGGCCGGGAGTGAAGGGGCATGGGTGTCAAAGTAGCAATTTGCTAGCAATTTGCGGATAGACCCGTGATGGGTAGACTGGTACCCTGCTCTATTATGGCCCTCAGCCAACCAAAGAGACAGGCGTACAACGCCATCTTAAGTACTCCCAGTTGCAACTCCTGACTGACCTGTAGACTTGTTCCAGCTCCATTATGCACCCTCATACCGGTTGTCATGGACGTTCACGCGTTCCTGGTTGATACTCCATGAAGATTTCTTATAAGATAACTTGAAGAATGAGTTGTTGCACAAAAAATGAATGATGGATGTATAGATAATACGATATACTGGATCTTTGATATTCCACTGTGCGTTGCAGTGATTTATTATTGATATCTATTAATCTAATCATTAATGTCACAGGTAATGTACAGCCAACTTTTGGTAACTTTTGAGCAAACGAAATGCTTATTTTTATCATATATAATACATACTGGAGTTGGAACCTGTCTACCGGGAGTACATAAGATGGCGTTGTACGCACGTCTCTATGATTGGCCTAGAGCAGCGGTGCCATAATAGAGCGGGGTACCAATCTACGTGATGGGGACAGCTGTTACAAGGAGGATGGTAAAGTTACTAAATTGCTAGCAAATTGCGTGATGGGAACGGCAATCATAGGAAGGGCGAGAAAGTTGCAAAATTGCAAGAAATAACTAGCACATTGCGTGATGGGGACGGCTGTTACAAGGAGGATGGTAAAGTAGCTAAATTGCTAGCCAATTGCGTGATGGGAACGGCAATCACAGTGAGGGCGAGAAAGTTGCATAATTGCCAGCCAATTGCTAACAAGTTTGAATCCTCACTGAAAAACTTGCTATGCGCAATTATTGCAAACTTGTTAGCAATTGGCTGGCAATTATGCAACTTTCTCGCCCTCACTGTGATTGCCGTTCCCATCACGCAATTGGCTAGCAATTTAGCTAGTGAGTTTGAATCCTCACTGAAAAACTTGCTATGCGCAATTATTGCAAACTTTGATAGACACTCGCGGCAAAGTTGCTAAATTGCTAGTAAATTGCGTGATTGGGCCGGCCGTCACAGGGAGGGCGAGAAAGTTGCAAAATTGCGGGCAAATTGCTAGCAAATTGCGTGATAGGGGTGTCCGTTGCAAGAAGGATGACAAAGTTACTAAATTGCTAGCAAATTGCGTGATGGGCCGACCATCACAAGGAGGGCGAGAAAGTTGCAAAATTGCGAGCAAATTGCTAGCAAATTGTGTTATGGGGACGGCTGTTACATGGAGGGTGGCAAAGTTGCAAAATAGCTAGCAAATTGCGCGATGGGGGACGGTCATTACAGGATGAGTGAGAAAGTTGCAAAATTGAGAGCAAATTGCAAGCAAAGTGCATGAATGGGACGGCTGTTACAATAAGGATGACAAAGTTGGTAAATTTTTAGCAAATTGCGTGATGGGGAAGTTCGTTTCAGGATGACTGAGAAAGTTGCAAAATTGCGAGCAAATTGCCAGCAAATTGCCTGATGGGGACGGCTGTTACAAGGAGGATGGTAAAGTTGCTAAATTGCTAGCAAATTGCGTGATGGGAACAGCATCACAGGGAGGGCGAGAAAGTTTCATAATTGCTGGCCTATTGCTAGCAACTTTGCAATAATTGCATATAGCAAGTTTTTCAGTGAGGATTCAAACCTTAATAGACACTCGCGGCAAAATTGCTAAATTGCTAGTAAATTGCGACATTTGGGGCGGCCGTCACAGGGAGGGCGAATAAGTTGCAAAATTGCGTGCAATTGCTAGCAAATTACGTGATAGGGATGGCTGTTACAAGAAGGATGGCAAAGTAGCTAAATTGCTAGCAAATTGCATGATCGGGCCGGCCATCACAGGGAGGGCGAGAAAGTTGCAAAATTGCGAGCAAATGGCTAGCAAATTGCGTGATGGGGACGGTAAAAACAGGATGAGTGAGAAAGTTGCAAAATTGAGAGCAAATTGCTAGCAAATTGCATGATGGGGACGGCTGTTACAAGGATGGAAAAGTTGCTAAATTGCTAACAAATTGCGTGATGGGGACGGTCATTACAGGATGAGTGAGAAAGTTGCAAAATTGCGAGCAAATTGCTAGCAAATTGCGTGATGGGGACGGCTGTTACAAGAAGGATGGCAAAGTTGCTAAATTGCTAGCAAATTGCGTGATGGGGACGGTCATCACAGGGAGAGTGAGAAAGTTGCATAATTGCGAGCAAATTGCTAGCAAGTTTGCAATAATTGCGTATAGCAAGTTTTGCAGTGAGGATTCAAAATTTGATAGACACTCGCGCAAGTTTGCTAGATACTCATGCTTCAACAGGGAAAAACCGACAGTTCTCCGCCTATATGAGTGGGGACCAACATGTGGCTGAAACGTTAGCGGCTCATAGGATTAGCCCTCATACCGGGGGGGGGGGGGGGGGGGGAGATATGTATATTTCTTTCATAGAATATGTTAAGTTATTGCATATGTATATTTTATTCTGATGTATTAACAATTGTCATTAAGGGATTATATTTGTCTTAATGTACAATTTTCAATTCAATGTACTATTCAGTAGTTTCATAGGAATATACATGTCCACCGTAGTGCTATGAATTATGTAATATTATGTTCTCATGAGAACTCGGAATGTACTTGAACCGTGAATGTTTTAATCTATTTGAATTTACTCCTTGTGTAAACTTCCGGGGCAATGAATGTATTTTGTATGAAGCTGTACGCTAATTTCTGCCTCCATTGTGACTCCATTCACACATCGTGCGGGTTAGATCTTGATTGTATAATATGTAAAGCGAAGCCGCCACGGTAAATTACCCCTCTGTCTGTACAAGTGTCAGCGGCCAAAGAAACCCTAATTGAGGTGCCGCGCACTCACGTAATCACTGTAGTAATTTCACTTTGTGCATACGCTCTTATGTTCTATTGTGTCTAATTGCATTTAGGCCTGACACGGCCCCACATTGATTAATGTTACACTTGAATATTTCTTTTAATTTATATTATAATGAGCTTCCGTACAAGTTCCTGATTGGACAACTCCTTGTATTTGATAGATATATGTATGTACCGTGGATGGGGGATGCCGGAGTAAAACTGGGACTTGAACTGAGCGCAAGCGAGTTCAACCCAGCTCGAGATATATTAAATAAACCACGTATTGCTGTAACCCGCTGTTGTGTATTTCCTTGTGAACCTACACTCCGGCTTCTATTTCAAAAATTCGGATCTAAGGTTCACCAGACCTTCTCCGCAGACAGATCCCCTCTTGAGACTGTCCTCTGAGTACATTTCCTGTCGTATTTTCGTACCCTTATAAAAGCTCGAAACCACTCATTGTAGCTCACATGTCGGAGAAGTACACAGTGTACAAAACACACCCTGAGTAAGCGGCTCACTCCACTTGCCCTGCTAAGGTCCCCACTGTTTACGAAATACAGCCTCCTTTCTTTGGCAGTGGAGGAGTTGACGCTGCCTGGTGTTACAGAATCTGATTTTTTTTATCTCCTTGACAAAATTTATGTTCATCACGCATACGTGATCTGTTAATATTAGGTTCCGTAACAATATATATTTATATATATATATATATATATATATATATATATAGAGAGAGAGAGAGAGAGAGAGAGAGAGAGAGATGAAACATCGTGGGGAGAGTACCTTTCTTGAGCTATCCAACGCCCCCCCCCCCCCCCCCCCCGAGAAAATATAACAACGCCTCTGGTCACATCTTAGACGTGATAACAAGTGTCTGTACCAAGATGTTGGTTACCATCATAGAGATAAAATTTGCAATAACCAGTGGGAATTTAAAAAAAATGTCCTTTTCCATAAGACATTGTTCACCGTAATATGATGATTTATTTAACCTAGCAGTGGCCCGTAGTGAGTGACCAGTAGCACATCCAGCTTTTTGATGTTGCCTACCATTTTGTTAGTCAAAACCCGGTCACAGCTAAATGGACCAGATAGCTAAGAGAAACTGGTATGGGTAACGCACAAGTTAGTAAACAGAAACTAAACGAATCCACCCGCACATTCCAAATCATTACCGGTATGAATTCAATTAACCGTTTGCATCGACTCACTATACTCAATATATCGTAGCTATCTGTGCACTCATATCGACTGAATGTAAAATTTACCATTTTGTTCATAAACTTTTCCACCCTCTTGATATATTCTTTCTATTCAACAACCTTGTATATGAAGAAGGTTGTGAGATGATCGTTTCAGGGTCAGGGGTCAACATACATGCTGTTTGGGATTCAGTCAAGCCGGGAGGTTTACCTTTGAAAGTTTATGGGGCCGTGGCTTCTTATCAAAGAGAAGAGTTGTCTGATGTCTCTGTCTGTCTCTCTTAGGTACGTATTTCTCTCTCACTCTCTGTCTATCTCTCTCTCCCTCTCTCTCAATACAAGCGACAGAATCAGTAAACTCTTTTATACACAGAACTTTATTACCAATATTTATTACCAATATGTGTAGATATTTTATGTGCCTGCAAGCCGCACATGTATAGCAAATTTATTCAAATGCCTGACATTACTTTTAAACCCTTGACTGTTATTGTAACAAATGACGGTAGAACTTGTAAGACTTTTACAGCAAATAATCACAAACACTAGGTTCACCGAGGTAACCTCGGTTTTTTATCATCATCAGCATCATAAGAAAATGAGAAACATGCATATCACACTCTCTCCACATGCTTTGAATCAGTCCATGTGTATGTGCTCATTTCCCGAAAGTAGTCTTTGGATGCATCATACCATTCCGCTCGGTTTCTCGGCTCCCTCTTTTCAGTCTCCACAGTCTCTGTATTTGTAGAGTTCTTGGTGCCCTTTACCAATCGATGGACATGCATGGTCCATCCTACAGACGTGTAGTGTACCTTGTGAGCACCTCTGTGAACTCCATGTGTGGAGGTCTGCGGTTCTTACAGATTGTCTGGAGCCATCCGTGTGTTAGCTCCATATGAATCTTGTTGAAATACCGCTCAAGACGTCTGTGCTTCTCTCAGTTTGTGAAGAACTGCTGGTAGAGCGTCCATTTTCTGCCTCACTTTTAAAGGGATATGATCATTTTCCTTGAAACTGAAATATGTACAAACACAAACAAATAAAAAACTGTCAGAAAGTTATATTCTGAGTAAATTTATATTTTCATATTTTCCTCTAGTTATTACTATCATTTTAAATTCGTGACTTCTACTAAGCCTGATTTAGTATTATAAAATAAAACTTATTCAAAGTTTAAAAAGTAGGTTCCTTACCCAGATCAAAATCCGAAATTTATACATGTTTCTCTGGGAATATACATACTTTGTATTTTGTTACATTAAAAAATGTCCCTTTCTTGATTTTACCATTCATTTGTTCAAGTGGCATTAAGTATACACACCTTGATGCGGTTCCTTTTGGACACGTGTACTTGATGACCATGGGGTTGGGTTGCAGTGAGAGATCTGACCCGTCATCGAACTGAACAGACACTTTCTTGTTTGACCACTGAGTTCCCCAGCCGATACAGGGGACGTTAACTTGGCAGAGCATCCTTGGTGACGGTAAAAGGAAACTGTTACAGCCAGAGGCAGACGACAATGTTTCATCCTGGTTTGGCGCCATTTCAACAGACGACAGCGTCTCATCTGGTCTTGCAGATATATCTGTCCTCACGTCGATTGGCGTGCTGCTTCTTGGGTTTTCTTTCACAGACGACGAACCTGATGAACTGGCCGTAGACTTCGGAATGCCATGGCATGGACGTCTGGATAGATAGAAAGAAATAATGGTGATTAGAGACCAATTAACCTTGTAAAAGTAAAGGACTAAACATATTATTGCATTTAATTGTTTTGAAGGCAATCTATCATATAAATTTATCATATCATTATTTAGATCTATCTATTTTTTAGGAATGACCCAAACATATAAATCAGAACTTTCTCAGACTAACGGCCCCCTTTTTGGTGTATAAATCTATTTATAAAGTCACTATATAAGATATCATTTATAGCCAAAGAGGAATTTGAATGTTTAACAACTGACATGCAGCACAATTAAGAAAAATAATACTGTGAGAATTAATAAGAATATGATTACCGACTAGAAGATATATATGAAAACATTATATATGCTTATTAAGCACATATTGCAAGCCTTGTACTTGGCATGAATGAGTCCCAGAATACGCAAATCTCATGATTCTTACCTCCCGATGACAGCAGGGAAGCAGGTCACATGTGATCTTGATCCTCCAAGATCGTCCATTGACGTCATCAGGTACACGAATTCTAAACATTTCTGACGAAACTGAAACAATACAGATAATTAAATACAAAAACTGTTTGTTTGCAACATGAATTCTTTGAGTCTTTTTTTTAATATGTTTGACCTTCTTTAATATTACTTCATCTATACGAACAAACACTCTTGGATAGCTGTTATTATATATCACATAAAAATATGATTGAATGTGCAGTGTACAAAGATCTTAATGTAAAATTAATGCAAAATATGTTTATGAATATTTACCTTCAATGCGTTGGAGAGGTGTTGTCTAGTTTTATGATCCAAGTTTTCAGAGCTTGATTCAGAACCAAACTTGAACGAAATTCCGTCGCTCTGGGTGATGCTCGTGACGTCATGACAACAACGGACCTGGGCTCCGTCATAAAATGCCGCCTGAAAGTCACAGTTGTCGTTCTCCATCAGAATACACTTTGCCTGGTCCGTGTACATGGTCACTTTTGGAGTCTTGGACTTGACCACTTCGACAAATCTGTAAGAAATGGAAACAACATTTTATATTTTGAGGAAAAAACTAATAATTTGTATTTAATATCGTATATTTCACGACATGTCATATACCTTATTCTTAATTTTTCATGATATATAATGGAGCAAAATGTAAACGCAGTTAAATAAGTTGAACGGAGGTTAAAACAGTTAAACAATTTAAAAACAAGTATTTTTTTCTATTTCAAAACACAAGATTTATATAAAATGAAAACACAAAAAAAAGAATGTCACAGTATCACCGTACTTACCTTGCCGCATGCTGGTACTTTTTCCAGTATTTTTGGGGCAGCTTGTCGTGACTGTACTCCCTGACGGAGCCTGCTGCAGGGCTGGCTGGACTGTCACTGACCGTCGTGTTGTCACACTGGGGCTGATAGACCTGTATCACGTGACCATCAGGGCTGATCTTCATCACTTCTCTCACGATCTCCAGGTCCTGATTAGTTCTAAATATCTCCAAGTACACGTTGCAGTCGTCTGTGATCGTCATCTGTTGTAGAATGGAAATGAATAATAAATGATCTCTTGTATTTTATTCCTACCATATACCTCCCTCCTCAGTTAAATATAAGTGAAAAGTAAGGAAGGACTACATAGTAATATTATATATTTCACAGTTTTCTATTTATCGGTTCGATTCGGTTCTCTGTTAGTAGTTTGAGCTGCAATTGATTTGAATTGTTTCACAAAGATATCAATAACTGTATTATTTAAAAAAGTTATAGATTAAATTCTGCAAAAATTATGTCACTTTAGGTTTATCTTCGTCGCTGGAATAATAAATAACGGTAACATACCACGACATTACGTATTTTCTGACGATAAGGCTTCAGACGAAAAGACGTCAGAGGAGGAGTAGGACAACCGACCACGTGACCACTGGTGACGTCATCGGCTGAGGATGAACGCTCTTCTCCTTGACCGTTACTGTATACCTAAAACATGAAGGTTCGAAGTGAGTTTAGGATACCTGTATTTTGACATGCGTCGGATATCGGATGAGTCTCTCATATCTAGCGATTATGTATACTCATATTATATATTATTATACGTTAATTTAGACGAATTTTTAATTTCTCTCATTAATGTATTTAATTTCAGTATTAAAGCTAAATTTGACATAAAAAAGTGTGATCAGTTTTCATGGTGAAAAATGAAGTGTAAGTGTATTGGCTGAGATCTGTAGTCCCGAAATGTTGTATTAAAAATATTAAGTACAATAGTGATTCTTTTAATGGCCAAACTGAAATAAATTCACAGTCTATATAAACATAATCACTGAGAGCCCTTACCATATTTTGGACTTTCATTCTTTTTCCCTTGAGGTATTAAGATATGACCTTGATATATTTTGACCTTGTAACGGCTGTAGCAGAATTATCGAGAACAACAGATGGACTGTGAGGAAACATTCGTTTTTATATATGTTAAACTTAATAAACGTGTTTCACCTCGTCATATCCTGACCCGCCCGTTCTTGTTCGATTAATCAGGTCACGTGATCACCTGAGTCGACGAGGAGTAACTGGTCGAGTAACTTTGATTAATATTAATCAGTGCAGACCCCAGGACGAGAATGGGCGGAGGAACAAACCTGGACGTAATTAGTGGGAAGTAAAATGTGATATATCTAAATAAGTCACATGACGATCACTATGATGGTCATGATAATAATGATATAGTATATATTATTTAAAAGAACGAGTATTATAAAAAATAGGACACAGTCCTGTATTAATTCCTGTCTTCATATACATATAATCATTTCACGTAATATTATATTCAATATTAATTGGTAATATGATTATATAGTCTATACATGTGTATGTATTATTGCAAACATTAATTTATAATTTAGAAAGTTGAGATTTAAAATATATTTTTTATACTTTAATACACTTCTATATACCTTTGCTTGTTTCACAATACTTTTATATTTAAAACGTACAAACATATATATAAATTCATATACAGGGTATCTTTTATTCAATAAATGTATAATCTGTTAATACGCTGTCATCTCATTTCTCATTGATGATTTATTACGAAAGTGAAATTCAATATACCCCGAAATATCTACTCTGTGGTTTTGACGTGAGGTTTCAAAATTATACCAGTTTAAAAAATATACAACTTTTCATAATATTAATTGTTGAAGCAACAAGATGTAATTTTTTTAGTTTTGTTATTTCGCTCCATTTAAATGTAAATAAACGTGCACTTTACTGAGGCGAGCTAAGCCCAGGCCGTTATTATTTTGTTATTCCCTTTTATTGCAAGATTGCTGATTTATGTAGGATTTTTAGATTGATTACGGTGAAGGCAAATCTACTTAATATTAAATTTTCTGGATGTAGGTTTATTTAAGACAATTGGAAAACCAACCCGTTTTTTTAATAAATTAGAGAAAACAATAATTTAAATAAAACTACTTTGATTTAAAAAAAATTAAAGTGTGTTGTTATTCTAAGCTCTTCGTGTGGAATTGACAATTATTGATAATATTATACTGTATCATATAATCGTGGTTTTTAATATTCTAAAATCCATAAAACAGTTCGTGCTTCATCGTTTCTGCCCGGGTGATTCCAGTCCTAATATTATACAATAGTAATAATATATTATGTCAGAAAATATATATCTGGTATAAACAAATATAATAAATTAAAACCTACATTGAAAACACAGAAAAGAATGTATTTTTGTTATTACCATTTTTCCTTTTGACTTCTCCGTCTTCTTCTATATATTATTATTTTTTCTGTGCCTCGGAAATGACCTTCCTTCGCTTAGCGGGCAGGTAAACAATTATTTATTAATAAACCGTATGGTCAGAGACATGAACTCGGTGACGTTGTTCGCACTAATTGAACCCTGATGAGCGGTCACGCTCTGGGGGCGCCCCCTGTCCGCATAAACTGAGAAACTTGTTAATGCATCATTGTCAGAAACATCATGGGCGAAGACACACATTGTTGTTCTAAATCACGTCAGACAGACACACGAGGCGTGGAAGCCTGAATAAATAACGGGACAATCTCGGACGGGTTGCGGTCAGCATCACAATTATAAACCGTTATATACACATTTGTACATGATTAACATTTTCTGCTAGTATCTCGTCACCAAGCTGTGCTCAACCGAGAAGGCCGCCTATATATCATGCGACATAATCATGTTTGACGCAGCTTACATTGTGCCTGACAGTCAGTCAGACCGGCAGACAGACAGGCAGACAGAACGGACCGTATCAATTAATACAGCAGTTTGTATTAGGTGTTTATGGTAACATGATATTGATTATTATAGGTGTCTTCATTCTACGCTTGATTATATCATGACATCTTGGTTAAGAGATCAAGCACACCTCATGAGCTGTAGGATGATTCGTTGATTTTAAACACTGGTAGCACTGTTTATTGAAGAGAATGGAAAATAAGAATGCTATGTTTTTATTAAGCCTAAGATTATCTACCCAGAGGGAAAAGTTGAGTAATTTCCTCCGTCTGGAGGACATGCGTTCCTTCCCGTTCTTGTGTGTGTGTGTGTATTGTGTGTCAGTTCACAACATAAAAAAGCACAATCATGAATGGAATCGCAGGAAATTCTCAGACCACCTCGGAATTGACAATCAATTAGATTTTGGTGTGGGTCCGGCTCACGATCTGGATCCAGGAAAGACTTTCAGGAATATTCAAAAAGTGCAGTCGACCATGCACATGGGAATATGGGCAAAATAAGGGGACGCAAACACTTGCTGGGGATCTTAAGCATGGGGAATGAAACACAGACTGGGGAGTACACCTTATTAAGGCTAAATACATGCAGAGGCCTGCATTCCTGAAAATGTATTTTTTGTTGTTGTAAAGTGTTGACCTGTTTAAATATGTCAAGACCGCAAGGTTATGGGTTCGCGTCCCGTTCTGACGGCATTCAGCGTTTATACTAAAGGGACAACTCTCTCCGACAAAGAGTGAAATGGAACTGGGCGGCAGGCAAATGTAGAACGAATAACCTGCTATTGTTTGTTGTGGCCGTTTGGTGGTATGCACCCGGGGGCCCGAGGAAAGCTACAAGAAAATATTGAGCAAAAAAGACCATGTAAAAAAAGACCATGTAAAAAAGACCATGTAAACAAAGTGTACAGTCGGATAAGACGAATATCACTGTCGCCTATGTTTCCGGAGTTAGAGTTGCAAAGATGCAGGATTTAGTACCCCAGAAGCCAATGTTTGACACGTTAATACACAGTTAACCATAAGTCCTGGGAAGGTCAATTTCACATGCACACAGAAATTTTTCCACAAATTAAAGCAAATGACGTGCCATAAATATAAACTAATTTATTTTACATGGATTGTACAAATAGTTATTATGACTAATGGCTCAGATTGTGGCGTTCAGTAGACTGTATAGGTGGAGGAAACCGGAGAACCCGTAGAAAACCACCGGCCTTGGAAGGCAACTACAACCCACTCTCATAGCCACAACGGGGAACGACCCTGAGTCGCTAGCGGGAAGAGCCGTGCGTTTTACCCCTCGACTGTCTAGGCCCTTGGATATAAGAACTTGCTTGGTGACCAAACTTTTCATCTGTTAAAAATGTGAAATGCATATATTTGTTTAAAACTGTATTATTATTTATATTGTAAAATGTTCACATTGATATTATATATGCTTATGTGTTAAGTTTTTCAAAATTATCAGGTAACCTTCTTTGAATAGGAGGGGTGCTCAGCAAATTTTCCGGTCTCCTGATAGCTTTATGCCCTGATTACTTAATCGTCATAACGGGGATTTCGTATATTAGAAACTGGACAGTTAACCAATAAAACGGGATTCACCATGTGGAAATGTGCCAGTTAACTTAACGTGTGTATTAGTACAACAAGCGCATTAAGAGTAGATGTGATATAACCCATATTCTGTTGTAGAGTTACCCTTGGTTGAGCACATCAAACAAAATAATATACCAGGTATAGGCCACTACAACGTTTCTACTTCTTTGTTCGTGTAGTCTAATATATATGCGATCATTAGTTTAAAGATCTCATTTTGATATTGTTTACTTTCAAAATCAGTTATATCTTTTTAGTCCCCCATTTTCTAGCAGATGCTTAATAATAATATTTTCCCGTCTGTCCGTTCGTCCGACCGTGCCATCTTATACGAGAACTGTCCCACCAACTGCCGTAAAATCTTTACAGAGGATTTTCCCTATGAAACTTAAGACCCACCAAGTCTAATATGCGAACTAAGTAACCGTCCCAGAATTCCTTACGTAGAATTTCATTATCTTTGTAGCATAGCTGAACCTTGTTATAATCAACATCAAATAGGTCTTCACATGCCGCTTTCTATGTAGGACACCCACAGTCCATTCACATTTTTTCAAGTGGTCGTCGTTTAAAAAATAATATCCCAAGACCTATTTTATTTGTCCGTCTGTCTGTTTTTCTGTTTCTCTCTCTCTCTCTCTCTCTCTCTCTCTCTCTCTCTCCTTTCTCTCAAGTAATACAATATTATCATTGAGTTTACCATAAATACATTAAAAATACAACATACATATGTTTTATTAGCATTGCAAGTTTCTGCCATGCGCAATTGAAAATAAATCGTAAAAAAAATGGGGGAAAAATAAATGTTGAAAGCTAAATAATTGGTGAACCATTTTTTTAACAATCATTCAAAATATTAATCTTTGAATATTATTTATTTAACCGTCGGTTTAGAAGTGTATAAAGTACATCTAATATTTGTAAACCAGTCTAACTTTTTTCAAATAACAAACGACACATACACGAAGCTCGTTCTTTTTTCAGTTTCCCATTTTCAATAGACACAGAGCCTAACAACAGCCGCCGGGTCTATCTGTACCAGCTAATTTTTTTTGTATGTACATATGGTATTCCATAAAAGCGGCTCAGCTGAGTTTTTATCCATGTTGATTCATGTTGTGTTTTCAACTATTGTCACCCTTCTTTTACATCAGAAAAGGTCACTCACACCCTGTTCACGCTGCTAGATCCCCGTTTGAGTAAAGAAGACAGAGTCTGTCTGGTGCAGCAGTCGGTAAGGTTCCTCTTTAAATCTAAATCCAACTTTAATTTACGGATGAGGGCGCGGTCATCCCCGGAGTGTTCCTCCGGGTTCTACTTGGAAGATACGTATCTAATGGTCACCAGACTTTCTCCGCAGATGCCGACTTGAGACAGTCCTCGAAGTGCATCCCCTGTCGTATTTCCGTACCCTTATGAAATCTGGAAACCGCTCATTGTAGTTGTCGCTCCTAGTACAGATTATAAAGCGGATGTCGTAGCTCACACGTCGGAGAAGTACACAGTGAACAAAACAACCCCTGAGTTAGCGGCTCGCTCCACTTGCCTCACTAAATCGAAATACCGCCTCCTTTCCTTCACATTGGAGGAGTAATTGGTGCCCCAAAGTTCTGAATTCTGTTGCCATCTGTTCAGAACTGAGGCCACTCCTCTAGGCTTCTCTGTATATCATATACCCCGGTTTTGTTTATTCTGGTTCAAGACATAAGCGATGCTTCGAGTTTGTCAACGACCTCTGGCACCGCATCTATTTTTTCTTTGACCTCCGAGGGGATTAGGTCTTCCTGTGTGTAACTGGAACGAAAACAAGCAATCATAATCATTACCCATAACGGTTCTGGCATCACTTTGTCATTAACCAATATTGAACGCTATATCAGGAATATTATAAAATATTAATGTTCCTTTTTTACTATAAATGAACTTTGTATCAGGTGGTTGTGTTTAACCGATTAATGAGATTTTGTTTTATTAACCGATCTCACGCTAAAGGCATGTTATCAGCGAGATTCCGGTACATTGCACTAGATGCCGAAATATATTACGGTCTATTTACTACGAGTTATGTCCGCCCTGTGTCTCCGTATCAGCCCGTGTGAGTGCACTGGTCAAACGCCCTTAGCCCCGTGATGAAATCAACAACATTCGCCATCCTGGATATACTGTATTTGCATTGTCTCACTGGAGTCTTGTGTAACTTAATGTTAAATAATGATCTTTACTGTTTACTTCGGGCCAATAGGCAGTAAAGGCGAATGCCATTTTATGTACATATATTTCATTTATTCTTTTATACTCATAGTCCTCTCTAACATGGCAATGCAATATTAGTTTAATTATTAGGCCTACACGTACCTGGCGCAGAATCCTCGAGGACACTTGTACTTGATGACCTTGGGATCTGGAAGGACAGACAGTTCTGAGCCGTCATTGAACTGGATCACTACTTCCTTGTTGGACCACTTAGTTCCCCAGCCAATGCCAGATACGAACATTTTTCACAAGATTGTTGGCACCGCGGCGCGTCTTGCGTTGAATCGTGGAAAAGCAGGCGTGGGTGGTACTGGTGGCGTCCCCTGGTTTTAGCGTGAAGGAAGCAGACGCCGCGTCCCTGGGTGCAGCAGACGACTGTTTAACTGTTGGCGCCACCTGGGATTGCCCTGAGCGGTCATCTTGTTCAAGCGCTGTCATATCTCCCAGGGCAGACGGAAGCGACGCACAGTCTACTGGCGTGCTGCTTCTTGGTGAGGATAATTGTGACAAAGAATGTGGCCCAAGATATCCACGCGAAGTATCGTTGCTGGTTTGGTAAAGCATGGCGGCCTCGGTGTTGTTATTATTTCGTGGTGAAGGCGCTGGACTGGACGATTCCTCTTTGATCGGGGACAGTTTCCCTTTTGAATGACTGATGTGATCACTCTCAGGACGCCTACAATATTCAAGGGAAAATGATGAATAAATACCTAATTTTGATGGTTTAACTAAAAGTACACCGATCAGGTCTTTATTGGAAGAATGAAAAGGGCGAGCATGAAAACACTTATTTATATATATGATGGAATTTATGAAGTCAATGTCAATATAAACGACCCAATCACAATTTTATCAGTTAATGAACTCACCTTCCAATTAACACTGGGAAGCACTGTCCGCCTGGTCTGATAGTTTCTTTTCTCCCATTAGAGGTCAGCACATGTACGAACTTAAGACATCTCTCCCGGCACTGATGGAAAAAGAGTAAAATTTGTTTAGTACGTTACTTCATAGTTCCATTCTTACATTTTGTGAAATATTGAATCTTATATTCAGTCAATAGAATTAAAATTTACTCTTTTAAAATCATATAATGTTCACCTGCTATCTTGTGCTATATTTTTATGTTTTCCAACTCTAACAACTGTAATTAACCTTTCAATACAAAATAAAAAATGGTCATATTGTGTAAATATAATTGATACATTGTTTTGGTTTTACCTGCATTGAATACCGGTAAAGGTTCCGGTTTCTTGGAATCATTTGTTGGTAGCTAGATACAGACCCCAATGTAAAAGACCTTCCGTCGCCAAAGGTGATGCTCATGACGTCATGACTACAGCAATGACAATGAATTTATATAGCAACTGAATCCAAAAGCACAAAGAAACACATCTTTAAACGAATTCATCTGTAAGAAATAAATTTGCTTAACTTAATGTAAGGTCCGTTAAATATACTATAATTTTATTCTTTTATCGTTATTTTGAACATAATCACCTTGCCGCATGCTGGTACTTCTTCCAGTGTTTCTGGGGCAGCCTGTCGTGGCTGTACTTCCTGATTGAACCTGTTGCAGGGCTGGCTGGACAGTCACTGACTGTCGTGACGTAACACTGGGGCTGATATTCTGTATCACATGACCATCAGAGCTGATCTTCATCACCTCTCTCACGATCTCCAGGTCCTTTTTATTTTTGAGTATCTCCAAGTACACGCTACAGTCGTCTGTGATCGTCATCTGTTTTAGAATAAGTTGTACGGAATTCATTTACATATATTCAAATATTATATCTTGAAATAAAAAAAGAAAGAACTTATATTGATATTTATCCATTTTGATTTTATTGTTCGCTTACCATTGTTTTTCTTATTTTCTGACGTATAGGCTTTAGACGCGAGGTGTTCAGAAGAGAAAGGGCACAATAGCCCGTCACGTGATCATCTGTGACGTCACTCTGAGACTTGACGCTCTCCTTCCTCTGGTTTCTCTGAACAAAACTCTCCTCATCCCCGGTGTCTTTCTCAGTAAAACCTGTAGACTGGGTATTCTGACATTCTTGTATATTCTTCGTATTGTCGTCTTCACTTGGATGATAGAGCTGAACAGAAATAACGAATTTTATTACTTTATGTGCAAAATTCTTGATTATAGTAAAATTCATGTCCGCATATGTAATAAAATGAGTTAAATGTGGAAAGATAAAAAAATCTTAAAGTTGATACCTACCAAGCTGAAAGCACCCATTTCAGTTTTCAATGGTATTTTATATTTCTAGCTTGCAATCTTTGTAATTCTGAAATACGTCCATGGAACCCGGCGTGTATTTATATCGTTCACAGGGTCACATGATTTACCACATCATACCAGGGCCTGTCTATTCATGAATGATCATCCTGATCACCAGACCGTGACCGGTAATCACTGGCGGGTAGCCGATTATAACATCATTCCCATTAGTCGTGTATTATAACAACGATCCTTGTTCTTAATTAAGACCATTTCTCTTAGGGGCCTTTGAAAAGCGTATTAATCAGGATGCAATAATCTAGTGTGAGAACAGTTTAAGAGAATTAACCCAATATTTTGATATTATTTAATTTTCCAACCTATAAAACACAATTTATGAAATCAATGCAAGGCATCCCAATGTGGTTGGGTACGTGAAACGGCGCAATGCCACTTGAAATCAGACTCGCTGCAAGCATACAAATTTACTGCAAGATTAAATATGGAGTACGAAGTTTATACCCACGAATATCCAATGATAAGAAATCCATGAGGCCGGATAAATGCGTTTTCGTCTGCTTGAAAGGCGGTCTTCAATAGTCCTGTTTACTTTAGTCCGGTTTACAGGAAAACGGTACCTATAATGTGTACAGGCAAATCCGTGTCTAGTCTGCGTGCGGCCTGTTTCCCTGCCATTTGGTTCAATCCTTCCCATTAAATATCACTTTTTGCAGAACAGAAAATTAGAATAAGAACTTAGTGCGGACAGCATACACATGTTTTATTAAATAAACCGATTTAGGCTTTTGTAATGCGACGTACAGTGTGGAAGGAAAGTGTATTATTTCAATTTGACCACTTAGGCGTGGTATCACCCATGCGTTAGGTCACGATCTAAATTGTCGCGGTCATACTCGTCAAATGTAGAGAAAAAAGACCATATTTTATCATCAATATTTATTATTTCGTCTTTGCCAGGCTATAATTTAAATATAAATATCATTACTGCCTTTAACATTTTACATGTACATAATAGCCCCCCCCCCCCCCCCCTCTCTGTCGTGCGCATCAGTTTGACAGATGCTGCACCTTGAGTCTTGCACTCATATTTGGATAATCTATATAACTTTACATATACATAAAATATGATGATGTAATAATATGATAAAATATATAATATAATAATTATATAACAGTACTCACTAATATATATTTGGTTGGCTATATCTCAAATGTGTAAGGATTTCTCTTGGTAAATATTAACCCATCAATGATATTAATTTATTTCAAGGATTAATTGAGGATTTATTTTAGACTAAGTTGATATTGACCTAAATGCATGAAAAACATATGACTCAATCAGAAGACAAAACTGTATGGTCAGCTTAAATCAGTCTATAGTAATGTGATAGATTCCTTCTTATAATCCACTAAGACTTATAATTATAATGATCTGATGATCTCATAATCTTATTTACTACTTATATACTTTAGATCTTAATTACTCTCAGATCAATCAATTGGTCAAGCTCGCCCTGTATGACTGATCTGATTAACGTTAATCATTGTCTTCAGCGTTACTACTCATGTCAAGTGACCTGATTAATAATAAAAAAAAACAGACGGGTCACTGTCGGACAAGATGAAAATAACTACCTAATGTAATGGCTAATCGTAAATGAGAGGTTTCTCTCTGATAGAAGACATGTCACAGGGGTACCACTGGTCATATCCAAAAATCGCACCGAAAATCTCTAAGAGAGAATAAATATTTTCCTTTAATTTGACAACACGTCGAGGCCTAAAATATGTTGTCACTTAATAAACAAGTTTGTGTGCTATCTAGGAACACTTTCAAAGTTCTAAAAGTTCCCCCGAGGTATATCTCAGTATACTGGTTAATCTCTCCGCAAATGTGTCGAATTACATATGTGTAATAGTGTCGAGGATTCACGGCTGGTGGCAATCTTTCCCGTTTTGCCCAGTCCTAGAGGGGTCGCAGACAGAGCGGACCGGACTAGTTTTCCATGGCACACACACACACACACACACACACACACACACACACACACACACACAGCCATATATAGAAGGTAGAGTCACCCTCCGTTGTAAAGTGCTCTATGGCCAACAGACTAGGCCAGAGCCTATATATATATATATATATATATATATATATATATATATATATATATATATATATATACATATTCTTCACCAAGAAAATGGAATGATATTCTGAAGTAACACTTCCATCAACAATTTTACCTTGATATATATAATCTATAAATGTATAAAAGTATTTAATATATGGGTACTTTACTTATAATCAAAACTGACTTGAAGGATTAAATTATGGACGATAATTCTGCTTTGGATAGACAGATTGGCTTCAAACTTGATTTTTAATGACCCACCACTTAAGTAAATTCATTTTGATTTTCAGGGTCCAGAGATCAAAGTTTAAGGTCACAGGAGCCACATTTTTAAAAAGATTTCAAAGCACACAATCCAGCACACCATCTCTTGTTGGTTTGATTACACCGTGACCCAAGCTCTCATTGGTGTAATTCTTTGCCTTATACCAGAACGGGTGTTATCAGAACAATGAGAGCGGATGCTGCATGTTTAAAATTTGGGCTGGAGGCACAATGCAATACCACGCTCTCAGTGTTTTTATACAATTCATTGTTCTATGCGCTCCCTGGTGTTCCTGCCCAGAGAACCTTGCAATAGAAAGAAGCGGTTACACGAAACGTTATCTTGGACGACTGTAGTGTATAACCGCTGCGCGAAGAGCGTTTTGATATTCGTCGTTCAAACACAAGGCTCAAGTGAGGAAACAAATGCTTGTTCCTTTTGAAGGAAGGCCTAATATATATTATTATTTGTAGAAATTCCGACTGGACGGCAGCCACTAAGTGTTCAGCATATTTGCGTTGATTATCGTTTCATTCAGGCGACATATGTTAGAATAAATAGTTTATTCAAAAATACACCAAGTCTATCGCGCATATCATTTATTAAAACAGTTGGCGGTAAAGTTTGCCAGTAAAATATGAAGTTTGTGTTCGCACCTGACCACGGCAGGTTTCTGTGCATGCCAAACTTGATGATTCATTGATTGATAATCATTATTTCCTCTAAATAATTCACAAAGTAACAGTCAAAATGTGAATATTAATATAATGTATATATTTTGTACAGGGATACAGTGCTAAAGCCCAACACATTATAGTCTTCATTTCCTCTTTAATATTAAAAGCTAAAACATATTAAAAATTAAGAAAAGCCTTAATATATCGGTGAAAAAAGGTAGCTTCAAGTAAGTTATTAAAAGTTCATATGACAGTGCAAAACTTTATAACACTTGATTTACATTTGACACTAAATCTAATCCCAGCCATTATCAATTTATTTGATAATAACGTCCGCTAAGAGCGTATGCGTTCATTCCCGTTCGTGTGTGGTTGTGTGTGATAGTTCACAACATAACTCACGACACCCTGAATGGAATTTCATGAAACTGTCAGGGCATTTCGAAAATGGGCCAATGAAGTATCGATTGAATTTTGGTGTGGATCCGGAACATGATCCAGATCCAGGAACGTCATCAAATATTATTTACAAATGTAAAATCACTTATGGATGAATAAACCTGGAAATATTGGTTGAATAAGTGAATGGCAGAGGCCTGCATTCATTTAATACTTATAAAAGGAATTCGGTTCACGTCTGTTCGCAATGTTCTCTAAAACCGCGTTGTGTACAATACTGTGTCATACATCATTTTAAAGGTTATTATCCCCGCAGTGACATAGGCGATATGAGAATAAATAATTTTAAATGTACATATAATCTTTAGTGATTTTTTCGGTTTTAATTACTTGCACGGAGATTAGAATGAGCACAACCCAACTGCCTTCGGCAATGACTGGAATGCATGCATCGTGGTCTCTCAACCTCAAACACTACTATTTTTTATATGAATAACGCTTGCTTTCAGTGAGGGATTTTAGCCTGTCGGGCCTTGCATTTGAACGAGGCTCTCACCCACATGCGTGGTCAGTAAAGAGAAAAACACATGTTTCTCGCTTTATGAAATGGAGAGTTCAACCCAGAAGGATTAACCTAACAAAACCGAATTCAAGGTCCTAATTTCAGGAACAGACGTGGGGTGGGGTGGAGTGGTGTCGGGGGTTTCAGCCCTCAAAATTTGTCTGATACGATGAAAAAAAAAGTTGTGGTGGCTGAAAATGGGATACGGACCCTCTGAATGGAGTTTCGTTTCTGCTACTTACGAGGTATGCATATTTCTGTTTCTTTCTTCAGGAACAATTTCCTTGCAACGTACATTTAATAAATCTTTCATGTGTTTCTCACATAAATCTAATCTTTATACGTCCAACGATAGAATCCAGTCAAATATCATCGAAAACCTGGATGCCCCCGCGTCTCATTCCGGTTCTCAATGTAAACATCATCACTGACCAGGTCTTCAAGGTAAACAAACCGCGGTATGAATTTCTTACCACGAGGACAACCCCCAAAATAACTGTAAAAATATTTTACATATCTTATTGAGACAGTTTCCCACTGAAAACCTATATTTTCTGTTAACTTTTGAAATAAAAAATGAGCCAACATTCCACATCTCAGTTAATATATCTCCCCAACCCCGGTTATTAGCCCGGTATACCGGGTTTTTCAGCTAGTTAGATATAAAATGCAGATTTCTTGTTTCAACTGAATTTTGTTCATCTATTTTGCAAACAGATTGTTACACTGGGGTTTCAAAATGTGTTGGAAGATTTATGATATACCATTATTCCGAAGGTAACCAAAGGTAAAAAATGTCTGTCACATTTGTTTGAGATATTTTAAAACTGAAATCTGTAGATACATTGACCCATGACGAATCTCAATCAGACACAGGGGGCAGGAAATTAACATCCCAGAGTCTGACATCAATATTGACATGGTGTTCACGAGCAGCTGTGGCGCTGAAACTGACATGGTGTGAATTGTCGATTTCAATTGCCTTGACACACCTGTATGCACTTACAATCAAGGTGAACTCAAAATATCGTCTCGCAAACATGAATGTGAAGAATTCCTTAAAATAATCAAGAATATCAAAGAACAAATACACCGACATTTAGTTTTGCATAACCAAACATTACATCATTTATTTTTTTTTATTCGAAACGCTGGGATAATTATCCGAGAATACAACGAATGGTTGTTTTGAGTATAGGGATATGATAAATACATGGTCAATATTCATCCGTGTATTTCCTTTTAAATTTCCCCTCCAACAAAGATAAAAAAAATATCATCGTCTGATATACGATAGTTTTTATTCAGCATTTTACACAAATAATAATAACAATCACTCTTTGAAAATATGGGCAAATTAATTGATAGCGAAATAGTATATGGTGTGGTATGATTATGCTTGTATGTTACATCTGTAGCGTAAGCACTAGCTTGATGTTTTGCAAAGCTCTAATTTGAATTCACGGTTTCTTTCCATTTGATTGTTGAGGATGCGCTATATCTAACAAAATAAAAAAAAAAAAATAAAAAAAAAAACGTATTGTGAAAAGTTCCATTAGCACCGAACACACAAGGTGACAGTAGAGGTATCATCGCTCGATTTTTTATACCCGACCGAGGAGGCTCATTCGAAGGTAAACCAAAAAGGTGGTCCGAGACCACACACATACCTCCGCAAGAAAATATATTGAATCTGATGCAAGTTCAGAAGAATATACATACCAGTTCATGAACTCTGTGGTCCAATCAAAGGTCAGTTCTGTGGGCCAGCACGAAGTCCTAATACCAGTGTTGTCTCATGTCATGTGATCTGATAATCTCGTTGCTCTCACAACCATCTCATAATATTAATTAACGTTACTTATTTAAATAAAACATTTTATATCAAAATTTAAGAGATGTCTGCCTAAACATCCATAAATTTTCATGAAAAATTCAGATTGCTTTTTCAGTAAAGTTGCTAACCAATCAACAACTTTTAAATATACAACAGCTGCTCGTGCGAACGGATTAGTAATTGGTGCGCACGGATAAGTATTTCGTGCGCACGGATTTCATAATTTGTGCGTTTTGGTCGGTAATTCGTGCGCACCGATAAATTAATATTTGTTGTCTCCCGGGATATGTAGGTTATAGTGACATTACTCAAAAGGCTTCTTTTCTAACTAGCGGACAGGCTTGGGTCAAGTGCAGGGGGTGTGTACTTCATTACAACTACACGTTCTTCAGCTTTTGACAAATACAAGTCAAATTACAAGTACATAAATTTTTAGGTGTACTTGAGTACAAGTACCAGGACAAGAGTCTGTACTTAAGTACAAATTCAAGTACTGCCATCATTTAATTCATTGAGGTAAAGAAAAACGCACGAAATGTTCTGAATGTTATTTTATTATGTATAATGAACATTGTATATATCTTGATTGTGCTCTGGGAATGAAACAGGTTGCCGCATTTGGATTCTGTGAGAACATTCTGAAGGTTAAAGATCAAGCTGCTAAACAATGCAGTAAAAATACAAACTTGACTCTGTACTCTAACTAATGTTTGCAAGCAATTTATACTGTGTAGCAAACACATATCAAACTAACCAAAACAAACATAAGTAGACGAAATATACATGTCTAACTAGGTATGCCATCTGTGATGTGTTTATGACATTTATAAAGGCATCTTAAAACCTGCATATAATGACGGTGTGTAGTCAATGATATATTTTACTTCAAAATGTAGAGTCGTGAAAAAATAGTTTATGTATAAATGTCCAAATAGAGTTAAACAAATAAAAAACAACACTTTGAATGTTATGATTTTTTTTTGTAGCAGAAGCGGACATTTTTACACCTTTTGGAAATGGCAAAGACATTTGAATGAAAGGTAAATGATTATTTTGTAAATTTTGAGAAAACCGCTTTTTAAATTAAAATCGCCACTAAGTGTTCAAAATTTTATTTTTTTTTGGTTTCACCGTTTATCTATGACTAAGGCAGCAGATTTGAATATACAGTAAATTATTCGAACAAACATAAAAAGTTCATCATGTATATCACCTATTAAAGAAAGTCGATAACGTTCACCAGTGAGCTTGTCATAATTAGCTATATGACTGATAGGACATAAAAAGCGATATAACTGATAGGACATAAAAAGTGATATGACTGATAGGACATAAAAAGTGATAAAAGCGATAAGACTGATAATACATAAAAAGTGATATGACTGAAAGGACATAAAAAGCGATATGGCTGATAGGACATAAAAAGCAATATGACTGATAGAACATAAAAAGTGATATGACTTATAGGACATTAAAAGTGATATGACTGATAGGACATAAAAAGTGATATGACTGATAGGACATAAAAGTGATATGACTGAAAGGACATAAAAAGTGATATGACTGATAGGACATAAAAAGTGATAAAAGCGATATGACTGATAGGACATAAAAAGCGATATGACTGATATGACATAAAAGTGATATGACTGATAAGACATAAAAAGCAATATGACTGATAGAACATAAAAAGTGATATGACTTATAGGACATAAAAAGTAATATGACTGATAGGACATGAAAAGCGATATGACTGATAGGACATAAAAAGCGATATGACTGATAGGACATAAAAAGTGATATGACTGATATGACATAAAAAGTGATATGACTGATAGGACATAAAAAGTGATATGACTGATAGGACATAAAAAGCAATATGACTGATAGGACATAAAAAAGTGATATGACTTATAGGACATTAAAAGTGATATGACTGATAGGACATAAAAAGTGATATGACTGATAGGACATAAAAGTGATATGACTGAAAGGACATAAAAAGTGATATGACTGATAGGACATAAAAAGTGATAAAAGCGATATGACTGATAGGACATAAAAAGCGATATGACTGATAGAACATAAAAGTGATATGACTGACAAGACATAAAAAGCAATATGACTGATAGAACATAAAAAAGTGATATGACTGATAGGACATAAAAAGTGATATGACTGATAGGACATAAAAAGCAATATGACTGATAGGACATAAAAAAGTGATATGACTTATAGGACATTAAAAGTGATATGACTGATAGGACATAAAAAGTGATATGACTGATAGGACATAAAAGTGATATGACTGAAAGGACATAAAAAGTGATATGACTGATAGGACATAAAAAGTGATAAAAGCGATATGACTGATAGGACATAAAAAGCGATATGACTGATAGAACATAAAAAGTGATATGACTGATAGGACATAAAAAGCGATATGACTGATAGGACATAAAAAGCGATATGACTGATAGGACATAAAAAAAGTGATATGACTGATATGACATAAAAAGTGATATGACTGATAGGACATAAAAAGTGATATGACTGATAGGACATAAAAAGTTATATGACTGATACGACATAAAAAGCGATATGACTGATAGGACATAAAATGTGATATGACTGATAGGACATAAACAGTGATATGACTTATAGGACCCTCAGTGGATTCAGTCCCGGTGAATAATTAGCATGTCTGACTACTGAACAGACAAACAAGGAGTTGTTGGTTCGGCAATGGCGTAGACAGGTAGACAGACCTGGGGGGGCATGGTCATATATATATAATTATCTATATATATATATATATATATATATATATATATATATAATTGAAAACAATACAATCTCAGATATATTTACATATAACACAACATCATAACAATTTCCAATACACAAAAAAGCACAACATATAGCACAAAAGGAACAAATATACAGCACGAGCGTAATATTATCACCTAATATCAGCTATTTGGCAAGTTTAGACAGGGCCACAACTCTTGAGTCTCAAGCAATTTATTGCCTTTCTTCGCTATCTCTATCTCTTTCTCATGATATCGTTTTACTTTATGCATAAATATTGTGACCTTTGGTTTTGTATCATGATACCTACCCTCATAAAGGTACTTCTTAACAACCAAAATACTGAAATTTATAATTTTGTTTAAATCTATATCTCTTATAATACCAAATATTTTTTTTTATATCTCGACTCCAATCTTTCGTTGTTGAAAACTTGCAATGATTTTCTAATTCTTCCAAAAATTGTCTGCTTATTTCACACTCATATCAAACTCACAGTTTTTTATCGTTGGTAGTTATCTAGGGTAATTTATATACGGCTGTCCACTGACCGTCTTGTATAGCATTAATTTCTTCATGCTTTTGTTCACCTTTACCCATGTCCCTTGGGATGTTATTTTATAAAATTTTATACAACTGCTTTGAGGTAATCTTTGAGAGCTTTGTCCTGGAGTATTTCAGAATCCATTCATCATTGTTAGAACATTTAGCAGATTTTATAAACCTCAGTGTTTTCCATACCTGACTAATTATACTTCTCGAAGACATGTAATTTTTCCCTTTAACTCCTCTATTCCTCCACTAGTAATTTCCATGGGATTTTATTTCCCTATAAATATTTTTTCACCCAATTTATCTTTTGGGCCTCAATCATACATTTTACATTAACCATTTTCTGTCCACCTTGTTCATATTCATCCATATAAATCCTCCTTCTTATCTGTCCTCCTTTTTTCTTTCCAGATAAATTTTAAAAAAAGCAAACGGTCATCTTCCCGCACATAATTTTCAGGTATATCTACTACTGATGCTACATATTGATACTAAGAATAACCCAATGATTTTGCTAACATAATCCTTCTTTGAATCAAGCCAATTCTGAATTAATTCTGGTTAATTTTAAGGCCCGAAACTCTGAAAAAGGATTCAATCAGACTTAATAATTTGTTTGCAGATTCACCATATTTCATTATAGCTGTCAAATCAACTGCATACAATATAATCTTCAAGGGCGTGCGCAGGATTTTAGCCTAGTGGGGGGGGGGGGGGGGCTCAAGGCCGCAAAAAAGGGGGGACAACCCCCCCCCCCTTCGGCCGAGACAGTGGACAGTCGAGGTATAATCTATATACGTGCTCTCACCCCCCCCCCCCCTCCAATTGGATTCTGGATCGACCATAAATGACATTATTTATATTGCGAAATTGTGTGTGTGTGTGAGAGAGATAGAGAGAGATTAGAAGCCCCCCCCCCATTGCAACAGAATATTGCGCCCCTGCCACTATTAATTAATTAATTTTTGCCTATAAACCAGGTTAAAAAACTATTCTTCTAAATCAATACATATATGCATACTCTACACAGACGCAAAAAACTAGGTAAGCTACTTGTTTTCCCAGGCTGTTCTTATGCTGTTCTGCATTGTGTTGTACATGAGAAGTGGCTTAAATTTTTGATCAAACTTTTCTACTGTCCTACTTCGCGTCAAGGGTGACAGTCACTGACAATTAGTAATATGTCTATATTCGATCATATTATTAAGATTAATAAACAATCAGTGATGTTTGAGTAGAAAGGATAAATTTTATTCAGTTTTCTGGAGATAATATGTTGACGCTCTGAATGAGACTTTAAGCAGGGCCTCCGAGAGAAAATTTTCGAGGGGGTACAAAAGGTTTTAAACAGTATACTAAAGAATGTACTGTAACAGAGGAATGCATAGTTTTTCTCCATTTAATGCTTCGTATATTCTCATATATATATACATGTATATATATATATACTTAATCTACCCTGGTGAAATGAGCAAAAACTCGTATGGAGGTCCTAACAGGGATCCCTAAAACCTCAAGGAAGCAGCCTACCAGAGGTTACCCACACTACAGTCTGTGCCTCCCATCCTATATGTACTATCAACAAAAATACTGTCACAACAACGACAAAACTAATTAAAACTTGTAATAATAAAAAAATACAGGAACATAATAAGGGGTTAAAATAGTTAAAATAATGCCGCCACAGCCAAAGCGAATGCAGATGTGTCAGATTGTTACATACTTTGCCTGGTGTTAGATCAGCAGTGCAAGCTGTATGGAGGACTACTGTGATTCTGTGAAAACCTTTTTTTTCTTTTGATATACAATAGCTCAAGGTTTACATATATCAGCTTGCATCATGTTCCACCAAACAGATCAAAGGAACTGCCAAAGTTTTGTTTACTTTCTGGGGAAATTCGGGATGTATAATAAAAACGTTTAATATAAATAAAACCCGACATATATTTGCTCGTTTAAATTTGAATATTTATACACGCTTCCATACCTAGTAAAAGAATAAATTGAAAACAAACGGCATGTACTTCCGGAATGAAAGACTACGGACCATGGAAAATGAATGCAAATAAATATTTATTTTGGTTAATTTTTTCCATGCACGGGTCTGTTGTACTAAATAAAAGATTTACCATTCTGTTATACCGTAACTATTATGTGCCATCACTATGGAATTCTACATTCCCAATTATTCTAAAAGGCCTTAAGAATTTCTGACCCATCCAGGCCCTTAGGACCCAACGGGTTAAAATCTGCATATATAAACTAGCTAATGCTATTAAAAGAAATGAGACTTTAATTTGAGACTTCAACGTCAAGCCTGTTCTTGTGCCCTTGGAAAATTTTGGGCACGAGTACCCATAGGCCCTTCCGATCACATCTGATTAAAACTATAAGCTACACGTGACTTTTTCGAGCTATTTCTTGTGGTTTATTCACTAGGCCCTTTAGGAAATTCCTTACCGGTACGGGTTCTTTAATTTACGCCCCTCAATTTCGATTAAATGCTTCGTAAATGACAAACGTAATGCGCATTGCTTTCGCCTTATATAGGACTGTCTTGTCCCATGACATGAATTATGCTTGAGCAGCAACTTTAAATGAGGATTTGGTGTGGTACATCATAGATACTAGAGGGTGTCATCCAATTCTGTTACTAAATTGTAACAGTTTTAACTAGGGCCTGGGACTAAAAATGCAATTTTGTGAGAATATTTTACAAAAGGCTTAGACTAGATCAGTTATATGTTATACATGAAGAGATATTATTGTAAAACGCCAGTTTTTAATCAGTACTCAGCTTTTCTCCTTTTTCAAGGATTGTTATAATCGACTATTTTTGAGATGGTGACATTTCCCCTACATGGTATAAATCGTTGAATGAATCAGCATACAATGGCTCCCACCTTTTTCCAAAAACATATATAACATTCTGTGTATAAACCATCATTTCCAGGGGATTTATTATTTTTCATGGATTTAACTGCCCTGTCACACTCATCTAAAGGAAGTAGACCTTCAAATATTATTTTTTGATCATCTGTAAGTTTAACCAGACTTGGGTTATTAAAAACCATTTGACCTTCAGATAAATATTTTCTCGATATCTACTTTTGTACCTATTTTCAAAAAATGGTTTTACTGTTGATAGTATTTCGGTATTATCAGATATAGTGTCTTCAGAGTCCTGTGATTTAAGTTTTATAATGTTTCTTTACTGCATTTCATTTCTCTATCTAATAAAAATACCTGGAACTTCTCACTCTCCATTCTCTCCATCTAACTCTGGCTATAATAATTGTCGCTTCAGCCTTTTTAAGATCTGAACAGTTCAATGTATCTTTTAACTTGAAGGATTCTTCAGTATCTGTGTTTTCTCTCTCTAATATGTTATTCTTGAGGGCAATTGATCAATAAGATCATTCACTTGCTTCTTAATGTTCTTTTAGTAAACTATGGCAAAACTGTAATCTGGTTAAACATTACCAGCATAGCCCCGATCTGATCACCGATATTAAACCTCAGTAAACAGAACAAGATGAAATTCATTTTAAATAAATAGTACCAATTTTATCAAGCACGGAAAATGATGAAATAAACCAGGTGGGTTGTCGGAAGTTAACTGTAGAGATATATTTTTATCATCATTCACAGTGGCTCAATATTTCTTCCAGGGTGGGGGATGACTTTGCATATACATGTATATATATAAATATATATATATATATATATATATATATATATATATACATTTTCAGCGTCTTTGAGTGACATATTCAACTATATATAAATATATAAAATTATATAAAATATATATATAAATCATATTTAAAATAATTATAATTTTTTAGAAAATAAGTTATTTTGTAAATTCAAAGCAAGGTTTAGATATCACATTTTTTAGTAATTTGATCCAAAGACTTTAATTCTATTTATTAATATATTTCATTTGCAATATCATAATATTATTCTCTGAAAAGTGGGTGGGGGGATGATTACATTTACCATCCCCCCCCTCCCTTGCCAAAAAGTGGGGGGTAGACATAGCCCCCCCCCCCCTCCCCCGCCCCACCCCCTATATTGACGCCCCTGATCATTAGAGTCATTTCTTATTATGCTATGTGATGAAGATTATACGGCGGAATCAGGAAAAACACAGGAGAAAAACATACTTGTTTCAGTTCTTATTCTCTTAAACTGTGCAGTAGTATAAACGCTTGAAGTGCTATATGTCGCAGAAGTTTCTAGTATCAATAACTTTTTTTACAGCACTTTCAAGTCTGCTTATAGATCTGAAGAAAACAAACTGTTATTGTATCTATTATTTCAGTCTTTATTATTAAATAATGAACAGATTCAATTTATCGACTCTGAAAATAAACAAACAATGTCCGAAAACATTGCACCCAAACTCCTCTTAGGTAGAGCTGCGGTCAGGGGCATTTATGCGTGTGGTCCCTGGCCGTTCGGCCTCTGGGTGATTCTTCAATCCAGGGCTTGGGCCACGTTTAAGCTGGTTTATCATTTCGGTCGCGCTCCGGCTTTGCCTTGTATTGCCACCAGGTGTCAATTCATTATTAGTTTCCCTCGGCGGAACACGGCTTTCTTCTGGTCATTATATGCAGCCTCAATCTGCGGTTGCGCCCTTTTCTTTTCTTTAGCTCATAATCTGCTTTTGTAAGGCCTTCGAACATTTTCATTCCGGCGCCTTCTACTCTGTTCAGCTGACTCTTTGCATTCTTCACTATTGTATTTCTATCAGTTTTTTTAGCAAATTTAGCAATTATTTGCCTGTGTTTGTTTGGTAGTCGTTATCTGATATCATCTTGATCATGACAGTGTACACTGCAACATGATTTAGAATGGAACTAGTATTTAAGTCTAGAAGAAATAACATTGTTTATGAACAAATTAATGAATCCACAACTAAATGAATAAACCAAAAAATAGATAAATGATAAATCACTCGAAAAAAAATAATATCAAGAACCATAAAAAAATAATAAACGGGTAAAATCAAAATGATAAAAATTATATTCCTTATCAACCTGCAGCTATGCAGAAAATGAAATGCTACTCTCTTTACAAAACTTTATTAAGAGGGTTTTATCAAGCACGGAAAATGATGAAATAATACCCCATGGTATATATATATATATATATATATATATATATATATATATATATATATATATATATATTTTTTTTTTTTTTTCAGCGTCTTTGAGTGACATATTAAACTATTTATAAATATATAAAATTATATAATATATATATAAATCATATTTAAAATAATCATAATGTTTTAGAAAATAAGTTATTTTGTAAATTCTAAGCAAGGTTCAGATATAACATTTTTTTTAATTGATCCAAAGACTTTAATTCTATTTATTAATGTATTTCATTTGAAATATCATAATATTATTCTCTGAAAAGTGGGTTGGGGAGGGGGATGATTACATTTACCATCCCCCCTTGCTAAAAAGTGCCCCCCTCCCCCGCCCCCACAGAATTTTCTTGTCATCTAGTCAAAGAAACGCCCGAATGTTTGGAGCCTCCTGTCGCTTCTGTTCGCCAAGTTAAAACACAGTAAGTCAGTGATACAGTATGAACATAACATGAGGCTGAAGTTTCAAGATTGATTAAAATTTCCATGTAAAAGGTAAACTTTCATAAGCATGCTTCACTTATGCTGATACTCTGCCTTTACATTCAGTAGTTAACTACAGGGGGGGGGGCAGAACTTGCCTTAAAGAAGTAGAACTTGCCTTAAAGAAGTAGAACTTGCGGGAGTGACTTTATAACTCATCATTAGCCACAAGGTCCAGAATTTATAAAGAAAACACGAACATTAACTTTTTGAAGCAATTTCCATAAATCTCAATATCTGCCCTTTACAGCCACAGTATGTGATAAAAATCATTCCGAATCAAACATTGAGAAAATCAAGTTTCATTCATTCTAATTTGCTCAACTTTTACTATATTACAGGGAAAATAATAATTTTGTTGATTCTAAGTTTTCTTCTTTAAAAAAGGGTATCAGATTTGTAGGAATGGTTTTCTTGTTTTGGTCATTCCATGTGAAATCAACAAATACCTCCTGAATGACCATCTCTGATTTGCCTAATACTTCGTGTCGATACTTTCGGTTTTCCCAAAAGCAAATGTGCAAAATTTTAAGCCATGTATCTGGAAAAGTTTTGTAAATTTGGAGACTTTAACCTAAAAAAATGGGCATGGCCCTAATTTTCTTGGGGGGGGGGGGGGGTAATGTTGCTAAAATAATAATATCTTTTCTAACTATTCATTCTAAACGCATGAAGCCTTTAGGGGTTGTTCTACACTATACGCTATCTACGCCCCTATGGGTTCGGACATGACTGCTGCAATTGCCTGCTCATGCCGGAGTTTCCCACTAATGTACTGATTGATAATTCTTATTTCCTCTGAATGAATCACAAATAAACAGACAAAACATATATTGAACATAAAAAAATATGCAGTGAATCCTCACCATTAACATTCAGTCGTATCACATTAAATGTTGCAGGAACACAAACAATACAAAAGTACCGGTATATAATGAACAACCATAATAGTGGAGAGGATATTATGAGATCAACCGTGTACAACCGTGTGCGACAGTTTCATATGGGGGGCACAGCATTAGGACGCATGGAAAGCCCGGAAGAGAGTGGTGGCAAGTCGACCTGGGCCAGACACACGTGATTCAGCGGATAGCAATTTAGGTGAACAGTCGAAGAAATGCACTGTAGAGTATAGGATTTGTTTAGCAATTTCCCTTCTAGTTATCCTGTCACTAAATAAAATGCCATCAAAATACGTTTACAACTTCACTGCTTTACAGGGTTGATTATATTATATAATATAATTGCCTTAAAAGAACTGGGTTTTAATGCCACGTACAGCATCACTGAGATTATAATTATTGTAACCGGGTCTGGCACAGGGTCTAGCTTATTACAGACACAAGTAATGGGACGACCAATTCAGCCTTGAATATATTGTACACGGAATCAGATGGACCTGGTGAAATGAATGGAAACAACACTGGTGGAATGAAAAAGGAAAGGACACCAGGTATAATAAGCTGCATATGCTTAGAGATTTTTCTTCTTTTGAGAACATTTAGAAGTTAGCAATCTTATTTTAAATACTGACTTCTCCTCGCGTTATTCACGGAAAGTAATGTTTTAATACTTTTACAGACTGTGGCTACAATATGGATTCCCCCTTAAATAACAACAAACCAGTAGGTGCTTAAGCTTGTCATACACGGTGAAAAGCTGGGGCGATAAAGAATAAACAATTAAATGCAACGAATGTAAATAATCTATCCTGAGGCCTCCTGACGAGAACAAAAGGCACTACAGGAATGGCAAAACGACCGTATTAAAATGTAGGGGAGGTGAGTACTTTATTTACATTAATTGTTTGGAATTTGAAAAGTACGATTGTATTGATAATAATAGTTTTGTGAATGACATTCACCAGTCAGAGCAAGGTCTTGTATAAAGAGCGAAAAAAAAAATTGTGACCCGTGATTTGTGGTCGTTGTTTTGGTGCCTAAAGCGAGCTGGTCGTTCTGCGAATTAGTTTTTACACCACTGTCACTGGTTCTTTTGCAATGTCATTTGTTCTTTTGATGTAAAACCTATTCCTATAATGACATTAACTGTTGGTACCCTCTTCTTTTAGTTTAGATATTTCATGGCAACAAAGATGCAAGGACCATAGTAACAGTCACCCTGCCGATTTCCATAGTAACACATTATCTGCACGTGAGGGTAGAGTCTTAATAACTTGGGTGAGAAAACCTGTACTAGTTTTGAGCTGTATGGATGCAGACTCCAAATCAGCTTGGCTAAACAGAGAAGGACATTCACCAGTTCTTGAGATCGGCGTTTACCTTTTTTGAGAATTGTAAGCAAAATGAATAGGATGCATTCATGCAACTTAACTTGAAATTCGTGTATCTCGTGGCTCATTATCTCTCTGCACATAACCCGTAAAATATCTAGATTTTAACATTATTTTGCAGGAGATACTGAAGAGCATGGTCAATATATCACGCTACCATTCGATCAGGATTTAAACAAAATTAAATTATACAGTAACACCTAGAAATTACGGCAAACATTGGGACATCGATAAAATGGTGGCGTTTCGGAGTTTGTCGTCAGAGCAAGGTCTTGTATAAATAGCGAAAAAAAATCGTGACCCGGGAATTTTGGTCGTTGTTTTGGTGTCTAAAGCGAGTTGGTCGATAGGCGAATTAGTTTTTACATCACTGTCACTGGTTCTTTTGCAATATCATTTGTTCTTTTGATGTAAAACCTATTCCTATAATGACATTAACTGTGGGTACCCACTTCTTTTAGTTTAGATATTTCATAGCTACAAAGATGCAAGGACCATAGTAACAGTCACCCTGCCGATTTCCATAGTAACACATTATCTGCACGTGAGGGTAGAGTCTTAATAACTTGGGTGAGAAAACCTGTACTAGTTTTGAGCTGTATGGATGCAGACTCCAAATCAGCTTGGCTAAACAGAGAAGGACATTCACCAGTTCTTGAGATCGGCGTTTACCTTTTTTGAGAATTGTAAGCAAAATGAATAGGATGCATTCATGCAACTTAACTTGAAATTCGTGTATCTCGTGGCTCATTATCTCTCTGCACATAACCCGTAAAATATCTAGATTTTAACATTATTTTGCAGGAGATACTGAAGAGCATGGTCAATATATCACGCTACCATTCGATCAGGATATAAACAAAATTAAATTATACAGTAACACCTAGAAATTACGGCAAACATTGGGACATCGATAAAATGGTGGCGTTTCGGAGTTTGTCGTCAGAGCAAGGTCTTGTATAAATAGCGAAAAAAAAATCGTGACCCGGGAATTTTGGTCGTTCTTTTGGTGTCTAAAGCGAGTTGGTCGATAGGCGAATTAGTTTTTACACCACTGTCACTGGTTCTTTTGCAATATCATTTGTTCTTTTGATGTAAAACCTATTCCTATAATGACATTAACTGTGGGTACCCACTTCTTTTAGTTTAGATATTTCATAGCTACAAAGATGCAAGGACCATAGTAACAGTCACCCTGCCGATTTCCATAGTAACACATTATCTGCAAGTGAGGGTGGAGTCCTTCAGGAATATTAATAACTTGGGTGAGAAAACCTGTGCTAGTTTTGAGCTGTATGGATGCAGACTCCGAATCAGCTTGGCTAAACAGAGAAGGACATTCACCAGTTCTTGAGATCGGCATTTACCTTTTTTCAGAATTGTAAGCAAAATGAATAGGATGCATTCATGCAACTTAACTTGAAATTCGTGTATCTCGTGGCTCATTATCTCTCTGCACATAACCCGTAAAATATCTAGATTTTAACATTATTTTGCAGGAGATACTGAAAAGCATGGTCAATATATCACGCTACCATTCGATCAGGTTTTTAAACAAAATTTAATTATACAGTAACACCTAGAAATTACGGCAAACATTGGGACCTCGATAAAATGGTCGCGTTTCGGAGTTTGTCGTCAGAGCAAGGTCTTGTATAAATAGCGAAAAAAAAATCTTGACCCGGGAATTTTGGTCGTTGTTTTGGTGTCTAAAGCGAGTTGGTCGATAGGCGAATTAGTTTTTACACCACTGTCACTGGTTCTTTTGGAATGTCATTTGTTCTTTTGATGTAAAACCTTTTCCTATAATAACATTAACTGTGGGTACCCACTTCTTTTAGTTTAGATATTTCATAGCTACAAAGATGCAAGGACCATAGTCACAGTCACCCTGCCGATTTCCATAGTAACACATTATCTGTGCGTGAGGGTGGAAACCTTCAGGAATGTTAATAACTTGGTTGAGATAACCTGTGCTAGTTTTGAGCTGTATGGATGCAGACTCTGATTCTACTGGCTAATCAGAGAAGGACGTAGGCCGGCATTTCCTTTAGAAGTAGACGTCAGAAAAGACTTCAATAATTGGATAACAATTTAATTTTGTATATTCTAATGTTTCTGTTGTGTCTGTCGTGTCTCTCCCATCAGCATAATAAAGATTTGTAAAATATAACTTTTCAAGTAAATAATATTTTTGTTGCATCATTCTAATCATGTAGTAAGACCCAAAATAACCATTATTTTGATCACATAAAAACTGTATTTTACCAGTACGGCTTTAATAGTACAAGAAATAAAATATCGTTCCTGAACAACATTCGTTAATCAGAGTACGGAACAAATCATATTGGTTTAAGTTCCCATTCAAATTTAAATTCGATGAATTTTTCGCTGAACAATTCTACAAAGTTCCTGATACAAACTGTCAATGTCAGTAGAAGTGTATACCTACCAGGTCGTCGTTAATTATGTTTTCCACTACAATATGTGAAATAAAACATTATTCCATGCGTCGATATACCTATCCTATAATTCTGTTTGTGGAACTTCTGTGTTTGCTCCTATACAGACATGTTAACCTGAATCAGTGAATTACATATATTTGGATATCAGTGCTTCATAATCAGTTGGCGATCATCAGTTTGTGAGTCTCTGTTGTAAAGCTATTTGAATAAACCTGTGTTCTAACCATTAATAAAAAAAACTACAATAAGCTGTCCATACTGTTTAATGGTAAGGAAAATTGTGAAAGCAGACCTTTACCATGGAAATTTCAGTTGGTATGAGATTCCCAGAGGTGATATACACATGAAATGGAGCTTCGCAATGTATAAAGTATTGCTGGGCAGATGGGCTCTCTAAAACTGATGGTAACCACACTGTTATATTGAGTAATGAGATATTTCTCTCTAATGAACTCTTAAATATATACTGCTTTCTGTATGATATGCAGATGTTTGTCGTTTGCCTGTGAAGAAAATGTGTCCATGACAGCTTAGGATGGTTTTGGAGAAATGTGTGAACACATGGGTATGTAACAACTATGTAATGACACGTCTGTTGGTCTTGATGGTAACGTGAGAAAACGTAAATGTTCTTCAACTAGGGCAGAGTTTCATTGTTTCGCTTCAAAGTAGTGAAAATTCGCATAACTTTATTTCAAAGACATAAACTTTGGTACATGTGCCCTGTAGAGAGTAACCACTGGAGCATAAACCCTCGCCCTCGGTGACAGCTTTAAGGCTTCTCACTTTGGATTTCTGTTATCGAAACATATCTTTATAGTTTGGATATTTAAGATACTCTTATATACCTAGGACAATATGACACTCCGTGCGACCTGGAGTCTGCCTTGCCACGCACACGTAATCAGAAAGACAAAGTACGGGACAATAAAAAAATGGCAATGATTGGCGTATGAAATGGAATGTCATGTGAAAGTCGACAGTCCCCAACCCATGATTCTCCACACAGATAATAAGGGTCTAGCAAATGAGTCACATTTCCAAACGAACGTCAAGATAAACACGTCACATGAATAGACTGTGGCTTTATAATCAGGAATGTATATGGTAGGACATATTGGATTGTTTACAATTTCCCTATGGTATGGCATGTGCATTTTATATGAGTAACAATAGAGTCATGTATATCTGTCTGTGGTTGACGTGCAGCCTCCAAGGCCGATAGGTCTTTGTAATAATGTTATGTATTGATATAAAAGCTTAAGTTTAATTTTATTTTAAATGTAACTTCGACAGATAACCCATTATGCACGTATAGATACATAATCGATAGTAAAGTAACGGTCCATTTGCAGAGTCGGCGAGAAACCTATGTTTAATGAAAGACATTCACGGATAGTGCGGTACCTACCGAAGGAATCTGTACAGTTGTTGTTCGCGATGATTGATTCATTTATGACCTTAGGTCAACTGATCGTCTTATTTTTTAATCTTAGTTTTAATACGTTGAGCGGATGTCTCGGCCTCATCTCCAGAGAAAACTTTCGAAGGGAATTAGTCAAACTGCCGTCTGACGCTGTGTTAACGACGGCAACAAACAAAATCACGTGTCTGGCTGCTTGCGGGAGAAGTGCTTGGTGTTCAGGAGGAGAGCACCATCAGCATTCAAACACCTGCAAATTTATCAGAGTTTATCCGTCAACATAGATGGTGGGGCGGTAAGGATATATGTCAAAGTAAGTGTGTGTCTGCAGTTGTGTGTTTGCAGGTGAAAGACAGAAAATAAAAAAAAAATATTTTAGAGAACAATGAATATACGTGCTGGTGGTAATGGTTATTTGATAGTGTACATCGGCGAAGTCCCTGAGACGCCGTTTCCATATGGCGTAGGTTTTAATAAAGAGGCACCTTATGGAGTATTTTAAGTTCTAGAGATTGAGATAATAACATATAAACAAACAGACAGAGAGATACCGTGCGACTGTTTTTTTTTGTACTTAAAAAATTAATGCTGTTCACTTGTTGCAGTGTTTTCGAAAGTTGTACTATGGTTGGATATATATGTGTATTCTTATTCTTTACAAACTGACTCGTTCAACGTTACGTTATATCATTTTTGTTCGTGTTCACAAGGTTCATATGAATAAAAAAGTAGAAAATCTCCGCCATTATGGTTTAAATACAATGCAAAGATGTAACATTTTATACTTCAATATACACAAAATATATTCTAGGCTATATTCCTCGATACCTATAAAATATGTCTTCCGCTTTTTAACCTATTTTTTGCAGCTCAAGCCGAAACCAAGCAACGAAGGTATGTATACACATTGTCAAACACAAACGGTGCATTCTTTTTTTTCTACGTAAACAATACAGTAAATCCTCATCCGACTTCCACGATGGTAGCTCGATACCCTTACTTGAACAACCCCTATTCTGTCCCTGGAGCAAATATGACATCCAAACAGCTACCTTGAATAAGCTTGTAAGGATGGCTGTCCAACCATGTTATTTGTGTTGATATGGCTGAGTTGGTCTATATATTAAATCACTAAGTTGTTTGTGTTGACATTTCGTCTGTTGATGTTTAAAGACTTCATCAGAATGCTACATGTCTCCGCTAATGGCTGTCCAACCATGTTATTTGTGCTGATATGGCTGAATTGGTCTATATATTAAATCACTAAGTTGTTTGAGTTGACATGTCGTTTGTTGATGTCTAAAGACTTCATCAGAATGCTACATGTCTCCGCTAGGTGGAGTTTTGGTGCGAATGTTGTATCACTCAAGCCGGTCCTAAGGGAATTTAGCTTAAACTATTTAATGTCAGATTTTTACAACTCACCAGGTGCTGCCCGTCTGTTAATCATTTCAGCACCTAATTGTGGGGCCTACCCTTCGGTCCTCGGAATTGGCGACCCCGGCATTATCCCTGACTCGGCCTTTCAGGCCAGTAGTACCGACCTCAGGCCGTATGCAGCTCCGAATGGGAGGATTTGTAGTGATTGTGATGCGTGGTGCACAACATAAGGGCACATAGCAATACCCGGAAAAGAGTGGTGGCAAGTCGACCTTGGCCAGACACACGTCATTCAGAGGGTCTCGATAAAAGTAAACAGTCAAAAACCATACTGTAAAGAAAACGGGGTTTATTTTGCAGGTTACCTGGAAGTTACCTTAACACCCAATAAAATGCCATCTAAAGCCGTTCTTAGCCGCATTAAATGGTTGATTATATTATATTGTATAACTGCCGTTAAAAGGAATGGATTCTAATGCCACATACCGCGATGAGCTTGTTATTATTGTAACCTTTTTCATTTCTGCACCACAGGGTCTGGCTTATTACAGACACCAGTACTGGGTCAACCGATTCAGCCTTGAATATTCTGAACACGGAATCAGATGGACCACATACAGCACTGGTGGAGTGAAAAAGGTAAGAATACCAGGTAAAATAAGTATCCCATTCTTAGAGATTTTCTACTTCTGATAACAATTATAAGGTAGTATTGACTTTTCCTCGAATTATCCATCGACAGTTATTTCACTACTTTCACTGACTCCGGCTACAATAATTGACCTATCCATGAACTCTATGCGACTTTAATCGCATATTTATTCAATGAATAAACATAAGCATGGGACTAAGGAGCAACCAATCAGGTGACCTGAAACATTGTAAAGCGTCAATCATCTGAAAAAAAAAAAAAATGTTGCATAATTTGACAGAGCTCTGTCAAACAGAATACGTGTAGTCTGTAAATACTACCAGTACCCATGTCTTCATATTTTCCAGGATATTTTATTATACGAAGGAGACAGTATAAAAAGTTTCTAGGCCATAGGTTGCGGGAGCCATTCCTCTGACTACCGAGTGAATAATAATGTCTTACCTGGCACATAATTCGTATTGGACAAATAATCCAATATATATTGCAACACAGTTTATAAATGACTGCGATATAGTAAACAATGGTCAGATGATACCAGTTGATGACGTCAGCAATACGACGTCATGCGCCATCGCCCTTTGTGACGTCATTATTATGTTTTAATCAGCTCTCATTACCATGGGCATGGAAGTCCATATATGTAGGAGCGTTTTGGGGGCTCATTATAAAAATAAGTTAAAAGGGCGGAGCATTTGGGCTGTGGTGGATAGATCAATATTCCCCCTAAAGTGACAACAAACAACCAGGTGAATAATGGCTGCCATACACGGTGAAGCGCTGGGGAAATAGAGAATAACCAATACAAAGAATCCAAGTAATCTGTCAATAGGCCTCGTGACGAGGACAAAAGTCACCGCAGGAAGGGCTAAACATTATATGTTGTTTGCAGCGTAAATTAATCATCTTGGATATATGTTTAGAAAGTTAAAAGGAGAGAGATATCATTAACAATAAAATATGAAGATAGTTATCGATTTACTCTTAATATTTTGAATTTGAACAGTACGATTGCGTGGCTAATAAATGATTTCATAATTACATTCAACGGTTCTTGAGATCGGCAATTACATTTATAAGAATTTAAAGCGAAATGAATCATATCAGTTATTGCAATCGTACTTGACATTTGCATATTGCATACCCCTATATCTTTCTGCACCAAACCCTGAAATATCCAAGTTTTAACATTATCTTGCATTATATATTGAAGAGCATGGTCAACATATAACGCCACTAGGCGATCCGGATTTATACAGAATTAAATGATATGTTGTTCACTTGTGAGGGGCTGTAAAGAATGTGTGCCACGGTCACTGGTTCTGTCGCAGTGGCTTTTAACCATTTGAAGTATTATCTATTCTTAAAATGACATTAACTGCAGACATCCTTCTCTTTTTAGGTATTTGATGGTAACAAAGATGCGACAACCATAGTAACAGTCACCCTGCCGGTTCCCATAGTAACACGCTGTCTGCGCGTGAGGGTGGAGTCCTTCAGGAATGTTAATAAAGTGGGCGAGATAATCTGTGCTAGTTTTGAGCTGTATGGATGCAGACCCTGATTCTGATGGCTAAACAGAGAAGGACGAAGGCCGACTTCACCTTAAAAAGTAGACACCAGCAAAAGACTATAAAATTAAATCATTCAGTTTAATATTATATACCTTTAAATTTTGCTGACGAACGTATCGTGTCGCGATATCAACCCCGGTTATATTTCAAATACGTTTTATTTCAAAATAATATATCTTTTTCTAAATTTTATTATTGTTGCGATTGTAGGTCAAGTAAAACCTGTAGCTCCATAATATTTTTTTTTGTTGCACCATTGCTGGATGTCAAGAAGTGAAACTTGTCGTTTTGTTTAATCACGTTGTATTTTTATTCTTAGGTTAAGTTGTATCTTTGCATTTGTTGAGAGGACAGTCTGCGCACTTGCCAGAATCATTGTGTTGTGTGACAAAGGCTAGGGGTATTTAATAGGGGTCCCCATTGCTCCAAGTTATGCCATTGTTATGGCAAGCGCTGTGGTGGGAAGCGTGTATTGTCCTCAGCCTACATAGTTTTCAGCGTGCTCATAAATATAGATGAGCTTCCAGGGTATTAGGGTATTTATATGGAGTCGCTTAGACGGAGTGGTCATTCAGTCTTCGTTGTCCAGATGCCAGCCAGCTGCCAGTTGGGGACCAATACCTCCAGTCGGGGACCAGTGATGCCAGTCGAAAATCAGAACCACCAGCTGGAGTTAAGTACCGCCAGTCGGTGTCCAGCAGGCAACCAGAATTCCTTTCGTAGAATTTCATTATCTTTGTATCATTTATCTGAACCTTGTTATAATCAACATCAAATAGGGCTTCACATGCCGCTTTCGATGTGAATACCCACAGACCATTCACATTTATTCAAGTGGTCGGAGTTTAAAAATGTCCCAAGACCTCTTTTATCTGTCCCTTTGTCTGTCTGTCTGTCTGTCTATCTCTCCCTCTCTCTCAAAGTGATACAATATTATCTTTGATTTTTTTTATAATACATTATAAATGAACAACATGCTTGCTATATGTTTTATTAGCATTGCAATTCTCTGCCATGCACAATTGAAAATAAATAGCCAATAAATTTTTTTTAAAAATTTAATGTTGAAAGCTAAATAATTGGTGAACGATTTTTACAACAATCATTCAAAAGATAAATCATTGAATACCATTCATTTGACCCCCTGTTTAGAAGTGAATATAGTTCATCCAATATTTGTAAACCAGTCCGTGTTCGTTCACGATTCTAGATCCCCGTTTTAGTTCTAAATAAGGCAGGGTCTGTCTAGTGAAGCAGTCTGCGAGGCTTCTCTTTAAATCTAAATCCAACTATAATTTATGGATGAGGGCGCTGTCATCCCCGGAGCGTTCCTCCTGTAAATATTCTTTCATAGAATATGTTAAGTTATTGCATATATATATATTCAATTCTGATTTTATTCTGATGTATTAACATCAGAATAACATCATTGAGAATAACATTATTGAGGGATAATATTTGTCTTAATGTACAATTTTCATTACAATGTAGTATTCAGTAGTTTCATAGGAATATGCATGTCCACCGTAGTGCTATGAATTATGTAATATTATGTTCTCACGAGAACTCGGTATGTACTTGAACCATGAATGTTTTAATCTATTTGGATTTACTCCTTGTGTAAGCTTCCGGGGCAATGTATGTATTTTGTATGAAGCTGTACACTAATTTATGTCTCCATTGTGACTCTATTCACACATCGTGCGGGTTAGATCTTGATTATATAATATGTAAAGCGAAGCCGCCACGGTAAATTTCCCCTCTGTCTGTACAAGTGTCAGCGGCCAAAGATACCCTAATTGAGGTGCCGCGCACTCACGTAATCACTGTAGTAATTTCACTTTGTGCATACGCTCTTATGTTCTATTGTGTCTAATTGCGCTTAGGCCTGACAAGGCCCCACATTGATTAATGTTACACTTGAACATTGCTTTAATTTATATTATAATGAGCTTCCGTACAAGTTCCTGATTGGACAACTCCTTGTATTTGATAGATATATGTATGTACGGTGGATGGGGATGCCAGAGTAAAAGTGGGACTTGAACTGAGCGCAAGCGAGTTCAACCCAGCTCGAGATATATTAAAAAAATCACGTATTGCTGTAACCCGCTGTTGTGTATTTCCTTGGGAACCTACAGTGGCGAGCGTGCTATTCACGAACTCGGAACTTTTGTCAACGTGCAGTCAACAAGCCATTCACAGAAAACCAGGCTGAACCGACGCCACTAGTTTCGGCACATCCGGTAGTTCTACATCCGGAACAAATGGACAAAGTGGATCGGTGCATCTCATCCCTGGAACGCCTTTCTCCTGTCCGACAGAGAAGCTAAACAGCGGGACCAAGCGGAGCGCTACAGATCAAAGTTAGTATCGGATTTAGTGTAAAGAACCTCGCTCTGTGACGGGTCCTCCCCAAAACTCCTTAAAACATGGTTGAGAGAGATAGATTCGGCTATAGACTATTCCACGGATAACCGCATAATACTGGAACTAGTAACAAAGACAGCTAGAGGTGAACTCCGCTATGAGATTGAAGCCATATTAAGCCTATTCCGGGCGAACGCTTAAGACGCGGATGTCGACACCCAGCTGGATCGCTTTGACTGCCCATGGAGGTTAAAAAAAAAAAACAGATAGGGCGCGCATTCCCCCCCCCCCCCCCCCGACACTGACAAAGAATTGAGACTGCAACTACCAAAATTAAACAATCACCCCACGAGGATTTAATTTCGTTCAACCGTTGCTTTCGCGCCGCAGCTGAAGAAGCCTATCCCCTCGCCGCTAGAAACCCTGATCAGCAAACCGCCATCGTTGAAAACTACTTGGCCTCACTAACCAACCAAAAAGTAAGTTCGCAAGTAGTTTATCAGGAGCCAGATTCGTTGACAAAAGCCATGGCTCTGGCGGCTCAGTACGATAAATGCGAAAGACAAATTTCTAACATGTTTACTCGCCCAGTAACGCACAGAGACCAGGAACCAAAGGACATCGGAGCAGTATCTGAAAGCCAACCGCTTACGAGCGACCAAGTAGGTCACATTATAGAACAGAAGTTAGCCGCCATTTTCCCTGTCGCTGCAGTGTCCGACTCACAGTCCGCACGGCATTACCCAAGCACCAGACAACCTGGGGTCCGCTGCATCAGTAACCCATATGCCTGGACACCGGAAGGCCGCCCGAAGTGCTATGAATGTGGGAAGGAAAACCACATCGCAGCCAACTGCTTCCTCCGACTAGAGAGACAACGACGTGGTTATTACACTAGTCACAGGACTTCTGCACGTTCTAAAAGGGAATTACCGTCCTAACTCTGCTACCTCTACCCGCCCTACTAACCCCAATGGTACATCTCGTTTAAACTATTAACAGCCGCGACACTGCAAACAGTGAGACCTCAAATAAAGTTAAACCTTCATCGCATCCCCGTTCGTTGTTTGGTTGACAGTGGGGCCTCCCGTAGCCTGTTGCGGCGTGATATATTCTTACAGCTCTGTGATAAATTTGGCAGGATCCCTATTCTAACTAAATGTAGTTCAATATTCAAATCAGTCACTGGCCAACCTTCGACAGTCTTAGGTTCAGCCGAAATATCCATTGAGGGGATAGGTAACTTACAATTTGTTTTGTGGTAGAAACACTGCCCAATCAAATGATCTTAGGGACAGATAATTTACTGTTAGGCCGAGCTAAATTGGACTTCCATCACAACTCAATGCTATGGTTTAACCAACACTGGTCCTTCGTCGCCAACCATGATCACGGCATAGCCGGTTTAGATCAGACGTATACGTCCTGTGCCAACTCAGATTTAGACCAAGTCATTAGCAAATATGTCGACGTGTTCTCCAGCCCCAATGACCCTAACGGTTTTTGTGATCTATTCCCAATGCACATTGAAACATCCGGCCAGCCCATCTATCAACGGGCCTACAGAGCTCCTCTCACCAAAAGAATCGAAATTTCAAAATGCATAGACGAATTACTAGCACAGGGTGTTATTCGACCTTCGGCCTCGCCCTGGGCGTCCCCAATTGCACTTGTCGGAAAAAAAGATGGCTCAACGCGTTTCTGCATCGATTATCGACGGCTCAATGCTGTGACAAAGCGTGACAGGTAACCCATACCAAGGATTGATGATATCCTCGATCAATTAGGGGGCAGCAACATTTTTTCAACTATGGATCTTTGCAGCGGCTATCATCAGCTGGCGCTCCACCCTGCTGACTCCGAAAAAACTGCTTTTACGTGCTATCGGGGCCAGTTTGAATTCGTAACCACCCCCTTCGGCTTAGCAAACGCACCAAGCATGTTCCAAAGCGTGTTAGAAACCATGTTAAAAGATTTGTTAGGAGAATGTGTCCTGGTCTATATTGTCGATTTCATCATTTATAGCCGAGACATTGAAAGCCACAAATAGCATGTTGAATCGGTACTTAAGCGACTGCGTGCGGCAAATTTGAAACTCAAACCGTCAAAGTGCTGTTTTGCTAGCAATGAGGTCAAAGTGCTGGGTTTCTTGATAAATCAGCATGGTAGCCAGCCTGACCCGGATAAAACCGAAGCAATCCTCAAAATTCCGCCCCCGACACATGTTAAGGGAGTCAGATCATTTATGGGAATGGCCAACTACTACCGCAATAGCGTCCCCAACTTTGCTCACATCGCCGAGCCTCTTAACCGGCTAACAAAAAAGAACCAACGGTTTCAGTGGACACCAGAGCATTCTTCTACTTTTGATAAACTCAGACATGCTCTAATATCCCCACCTATCAAGGCCTTCCCTAGGACTGATTTACCTTACCGCCTGTACACTGATGCAAGCGCGACTTGTGTAGGAGCTGTCCTATCACAGCTCCAATAGGACGGAACAGAACGTGTTGTACCATACGTTTCCCATCAGTTGGCGGTCGTCCAAAAACGGTGAGCCACAATAGAGAGAAAGGGCGTAAGCTATTATTTACTCCCTGAATAAGCTCCGGCCCTACCTCTTTGGTAGCTCCGTAACAATCTTTACGGATCACAAACCACTTCTCTCTCCATTTAGCAAAAAAAAAGCAGTTGAATAATAAACTGCAACGCTGGGCCATTATTCTTTCGGAATATGATGCCAGCATACAATAGCATCAGAGCAGAAACAATGTGTGCGCCGATATGCTCTCAAGAGTTCCCCAATCCATGCATGAGCAGATTAGTCTTATTGACGTGGACCACGACTGGGTGGACCCAACAGCGTATCCAGAATCCATTGCTTTACAGCAACTCCCGTGTATGCTTGATGGTATTGATCTGCAGATTGTTGCCACAGGTCAACATACGGAATATCCGGAGTTCTTTCAAAGCGCGGAAACTGCCGAGGAGTCTGACTATATTGTCATTAATAATGTAATGTACAGCACACGCAGACCCCACAACACTGCCCCAGCATACCCGCGTCTAGTTCTGCCAACCCGTTATGTTAACCAAGTCATAGATCGCGCCAACAAAGAGGTGGGGCATATGCCCTGCCTTATGACATTAAATCGCATACGGGAAGCGTACGTATTTCCAAAAATGCGTCAACAAATCCGGGACCGCCTAAAAAAGTGCTCGACCTGTATAGCCAATAGCAAAAGACAAGATCATACAGTTATGGGGGACATGCCTTTGCCGGCTTCCCCAATGCAGATGGTGAGTATGGATCTCGTAGATCCATTCATACCCTCATGTAATAACAATAAATATTTTTTAACTATGATTTGTCACAAAACAGGGTGGGCGGAAGCATACCCTATACCCGATAAAACGAATGAATCCGTGTGGAGCATGTTCGCTAAATACTTTGTCCCGACCCATGGTGTACCCGAAGTCCTGTTCTGCAAATTGCTAGCAATTTGCGACCTGGGCGCCCAGGAGAGAGGGGCCTGGTTGTCAAAGTAGCAATTTGCTAGCAATTTGCTAGCAATTTGCGGATTTACCAGAAAAAAATATTGCTAGCAATTTGCCGATACCCCCCGGCCAATTTTTTTTCGGGTAAATCCGCAAATTGCTAGCAAATTCTTACTTTGACACCCAGGCCCCCTCTCTCCTGGGCGCCCAGATCGCAAATTGCTGGCAATTGCTAGCTACACTCGGTGCCCAGGAAAGAGGGGGCCTGGCTGTCAAAGAAGCAAACTTGCCGGCCAGGAGTGAAGGGGCATGGGTGTCAAAGTAGCAATTTGCTAGCAATTTGCGGATAGACCCGTGATGCGTAGACTGGTACCCTGCTCTATTATGGCCTTCAGTCAACCAAAGAGATAGGCGTACAACGACATCTTAAGTTCTCCCAGTTGCAACTCCTGACTGACCTGTAGACTTGTTCCAGTTCCATTATGCACCCTCATACCGGTTGTCATGGACGTTCACGCGTTCCTGGTTGATACTCCATGAAGATTTCTTATAAAATAACTTGAAGAATGAGTTGTTGCACAAAAAAATGAATGATGGATGTATAGATAACACGATATACTGGATCTTTGATATTCCACTGTGCGTTGCAGTGATTTATTATTGATATCTATTAATCTAATCATTAATATCACAGGTAATGTACAGCCAACTTTTGGTAACTTCTCAGAGCAAACGAAATGCTTATTTTTATCATATATAATACATACTGGAGTTGGAACCAGTCTGCCGGGAGTACATAAGATGGCGTTGTACGCCCGTCGCTATGATTGGCCTAGAGCAGCGGTGCCATAATAGAGCGGGGTACCAATCTACGTGATGGGGACGGCTGTTACAAGGAGGATGGTAAAGTTGCTAAATTGCTAGCAAATTGCGTGATGGGAACGGCAATCACAGGAAGGGCGAGAAAGTTGCATAATTGCTAGCAATTGGCTAGCAATATATATATATATATATATATATATATATATATATATATATATATATATATATATATATATATTAAATATATATATACAATAAATGCGCATAGCAAGTTTTTCAGTGAGGATTCAAGCTTTGATAGACAATCGAGGCAAAATTGCTAAATAACTAGTAAATTGCGTAATTGGGCCGGACGTCACATGCAGGGAGGGCGAGAAAGTTGCAAAATTGCGGGCAAATTGATAGCAAATTGCATGATAGGGATGGCTGTTACATGGAGGATGGCAAAGTTGCTAAATTACTAGCAAATTGCGTGATGGGGACGGACATAACAGGATGAGTGAGAAAGTTGCAAAATTGAGAGCGAATTGCTAGCAAATTGCATGATGGGGACGGCTGTTACAAGAAGGATGGCAAAGTTGCAAAATTGCAAGAAATGGCTAGCACTTTGCGTGACGGCTGTTACAAGGAGGATGGTAAAGTTGCTAAATTGCTAGCCAATTGTGTGATGGGAACGGCAATCACAGTGAGGGCGAGAAAGTTGCATAATTGCTAGCCAATTGCTGGCAAGTTTGCAATAATTGCTTATAGCAAGTTTTTCAGTGAGGATTCAAACTTTGATAGACACTCGCGGCAAAGTTGCTAAATTGCTAGTAAATTGCGTGATTGGGCCGGCCGTCACAGGGAGGGCGAGAAAGTTGCAAAATTGCGGGCAAATTGCTAGCAAACTGCGTGATAGGGATGTCTGTTGCAAGAAGGATGACAAAGTTACTAAATTGCTAGCAAATTGCGTGATGGGGAAGTTCGTTACAGGATGACTGAGAAAGTTGCAAAATTGCGAGCAAATTGCCAGCAAATTGCGTGATGGGGACGGCTGTTACAAGGAGGATGGTAAAGTTGCTAAATTGCTAGCAAATTGCGTGATGGGAACAGCAATCACAGGGAGGGCGAGAAAGTTTCATAATTGCTGGCCTATTGCTAGCAACTTTGCAATAATTGCTTATAGCAAGTTTTTCAGTGAGGATTCAAACCTTAATAGACACTCGCGGCAAAATTGCTAAATTGCTAGTAAATTGAGAGATTGGGGCGGCCGTCACAGGGAGGGCGATTTAGTTGCAAAATTGCGTGCAAATTGCTAGCAAATTTCGTGATAGGGATGGGTGTTACAAGAAGGATGGCAAAGTAGCTAAATTGCTAGCAAATTGCGTGATCGGGCCGGCCATCACAGGGAGGGCGAGAAAGTTGCAAAATTGAAAGCAAATTGCTAGCAAATTGCATGATGGGGACGGCTGTTACAAGAAGGATGGCAAAGTTGCTAAATTGCTAGCAAATTGCGTGATGGGGAGGACGGTCATTACAGGATGAGTGAGAAAGTTGCAAAATTGCGAGCAAATTGCTAGCAAATTGCGTGATGGGGACGGCTGTTACAAGAAGGATGGCAAAGTTGCTAAATTGCTAGCAAATTGCGTGATGGGGACGGTCATCACAGGGAGAGTGAGAAAGTTGCATAATTGCGAGCAAATTGCTAGCAAGTTTGCAATAATTGCGTAATGGCATGTTTTGCAGTGAGGATTCAAACTTTGATAGCCACTCGCGCCAGTTTGCTAGATACTCATGCTTCAACAGGGAAAAACCGACAGTTCCCCGCCTATATGAGTGGGGAACAACATGTGGCTGAAACGTTAGCAGCTCATAGGATTAGCATCAGTACAGTAACTGGCTATTCCCCTTTCTTTCTGCTATACGGGCGTCATCCAAGGGTGCCACTCACTCGGCTCTTACAATCCGCGTCCACAAACACACCGTTTGGTAATCGCTTGGATGATACTGCGCAAATATATCTTCAGGCACATAATAATTCCCTCGAAGCACGAGAGGTTAACCGCCAAAGCGGATTGGACAATCCTAGTTATTCTAAAACAACTCCATTCCAAACAACACAAAATAAATGAATAAAATAAACAAATGAGTTAAGAAAGAAAAAAATCGAAATTGGTTAACCCATTTCTCTATTATTTTTTTTATTAGGGGGGGGGGAGATATGTAAATATTCTTTCATAGAATATGTTAAGTTATTGCATATGTATATTTTATTCTGATTTTATTCTTATGTATTAACAATTCGTCATTAAGGGATTATATTTGTCTTAATGTACACTTTTCATTACAATGTATTATTCAGTAGTTTCATAGGAATATGCATGTCCACCGTAGTGCTATGAATTATGTAATATTATGTTCTCACGAGAACTCGGTATGTACTTAAACCGTGAATGTTTTAAGCTCTTTGAATTTACTCTTTGTGTAAGCTTCCGGTGCAATGTATGTATTTTGTATGAAGCTGTACACTAATTTCTGCCTCCATTGTGACTCTATTCACACATCGTGCGGGTTAGATCTTGATTGTATAATATGTAAAGCGAAGCCGCCACGGTTAATTACCCCTCTGTCTGTACAAGTGTCAGCGGCCAAAGAAACCCTAATTGAGGTGCCGCGCACTCACGTAATCACTGTAGTAATTTCACTTTGTGCATACGCTCTTATGTTCTATTGTGTCTAATTGCGCTTACGCCTGACACGGCCCCACATTGATTAATGTTACACTTGAACATTTCTTTTAATTTATATTATAATGAGCTTCCGTACAAGTTCCTGATTGGACAACTCCTTGTATTTGATAGATATATGTATGTACGGTGGATGGGGATGCCAGAGTAAAAGTGGGACTTGAACTGAGCGCAAGCGAGTTCAACCCAGCTCGAGATATATCAAATAAACCACGTATTGCTGTAACCCGCTGTTGTGTATTTCCTTGTGAACCAACACTCCGGCTTCTATTTCAAAGATTCGGATCTAAGGTTCACCAGACTTTCTCCGCAGACAGATCCCCTCTTGAGACTGTCTTCGAAGTACATTTCCTGTCGTATTTTCGTACCCTTATAAAAGCTCGAAACCACTCATTGTAGCTCACATGTCGGAGAAGTACACTGTGTACAAAACACACCCTGAGTAAGCGGCTCACTCCACTTGCCCTGCTAAGGTCCCCACTGTTTTCGAAATACAACCTCCTTTCTTTGGCAGTGGAGGAGTTCACGCTGCCTGGTGTTACAGAATCTGATATTTTTTATCTCCTTGACAAAATTTATGTTCATCACGCATACGTGATCTGTTAATATTAGGTTCCGTTACAATATATATATATATATATATATATATATATATATATATTGAGAGAGAGAGAGAGAGAGAGAGAGAGAGAGATGAAACATCGTGGGGAGAGTACCTTTTTTGAGCTATCCAACGCCCCCCCCCCCCAAAGAAAATATAACAAACGCTCTGGTCACATCTTAGACGTGATAACAAGTGTCTGTACCAAGATGTTGGTTACCATCATAGAGATAAAATTTGCAATAACCAGTGGGAATTTTAAAAAATGTCCTTTTCCAGAAGACATTGTTCACCGTAACATGATGATTTATTTAACCTAGCAGTGGCCCCTAGTGAGTGACCAGTAGCACATCCAGCTTTTTGATGTGGCCGACCATTTTGTTAGTCAAAGCCCGGTCACAGCTAAATGGACCAGATAGCTAAGAGAAACTGGTATGGGTAACGCACAAGTTAGTAAACAGAAACTAAACGAATCCACCCGCACATTCCAAATCATTACCAGTATGAATTCAATTAACCGTTTGCATCGACTCACTGTACTCAATATATCGTAGCTATCTGTGCACACATATCGACTGAATGGAAAATTTACCATTTTGTTCATAAACTTTTCCACCCTCTTGATATATTCTTTCTATTCAACAACCTAGTAAATGAACAAGGTTGTGAGATGATCGTTTCAGGGTCAGGGGTCAACATAGATGCTGTTTGGGATTCAGTCAAGCCGGGAGGTTTACCTTTGAAAGTTTATGGGGCCGTGGCTTCTTATCAAAGAGAAGAGTTGTCTGATGTCTCTGTCTGTCTCTCTTAGGTACGTATTTCTCTCTCACTCTCTGTCTATCTCTCTCTCCCTCTCTCTCAATACAAGCGACAGAATCAGTATGCTCTTTTATACACAGAACTTTATTACCAATATTTATTGCCAATGTGTGTAGATATTTTATGTGCCTGCAAGCTGCACATGTATAGCAAATTTAGTCAAATGCCTGACATTACTTTTAAACACTTGACTATTGTTGTAACAAATGGCGGTAGAACTTGTAAAACTTATACAGCAAATAATCACAAACACTAGGTTCGCCCGTAACCTCGGTTTCATCAATCATCGTCATCATAAGAAAATGAGAAACATGCATATCACACTCTCTCCACATGCGTTGAATCAGTTCATGTGTATGTGCTCATTTCCCGAAAGTAGTCTTCAGCTGCATCACACCATTCCGTTCGGTTTCTCGGCTCCCACTTTTCAGTCTCCATGGTCTCTGTATTTGTAGAGTTATTGGTGCCCTTTACCAATCGATGGACATGCAATGTCCCATTGGACCCCCGTCATCTGCAGTTTCCTTCCTGTTGGCGGCTCAGACTCCGGCCGCTTGTTATCAGCCTGTTCCTTCATATGCGTCTTGACACAACGCTTTCCCTCCCACCTGTGTCAATAGTGTCAAGTCTGTCAGCTGTGTCAGCTTGTGCCATCCGATAGACGTGTAGTGTACCTTGTGAGCACCTCTGTGAACTCCAAGTGTGGAGGTCTGCAGTTCTTACAGATTGTCTGGAGCCATCCGTGTGTCAGCTCCATATGAATCTTGTTGAAATCCCGCTCAAGGCGTCTGTGCTTCTCTCAGTTTGTGAAGAACTGCTGGTAGAGCGTCCATTTTCTGCCTCACTTTTAAAGGGATATGATCATTTTCCTTAAAACTGAAATATGTAAAAACACAAACAAATAAAATACTGTCAGAAAGTTACATTCTGAGTAAATTTATATTTTCATTTTCGTTTAATTGATACTATCATTTAAAAAATCGTGACTTCTACTAAGCCTGATTTAATATTCTAAAATAAAACTTATTTAAAGTTTAAAAAGTAGGCTCCTTACCCAGATCAAAATCCGAACTTTATACATCTATCTCTGGGAATACAATATGGCATTAAGTATACAAACCTTGAGGCGTTTCCCTTTGGACACCTGTACTGGATGACCATGGGGTTGGGTTTAAGTGAGAGTTCTGACCCGTCATCGAACTGAACAGACACTTCCTTGTTTGACCACTGAGTTCCCCAACCGATACCGGGGACGAATACTTGGCAGAGCATCCTTGGTGACGGTAAAGGGAAACTGTTACAGCCAGAGGCAGACGACAATGTTTCATCCTGGTTTAGCGCCATTTCAACAGACAACAGTGTCTCATCCGGTGTAGCAAATATATCTGTCCTTCCGTCGATTGGGTTGCTGCTTCTTGGGTTTTCTTTCACAGACGACGAACCTGATGAACTGGACATAGACTTCGCAATGACATGGCATGGACGTCTGGATAGAAAGAAAGAAATAATGGTGATTAGAGACCAATTAACCTTGTAAAAGTAAAGGAATAAACCTATTATTGCATTTAATTGTTCTGAAGGCAATCTATAATATAAATTAATCATATTATTTATTACGTATTATTACATATTAATATTTAGAACGTATTTATTTTTTAGTTATGACTCAAACATATAAATCAGAACTTTCTCAGACTAACGGCCCACTTATATGTGTATAAATCTATTTGTAAAGTCATCATATAGGATAAGATATCATTTATTGCCAAAGAGGAATTTGAATGTTTAACAACTGACATGCAGCACAATTAAGAAAAATAATACTGTGAGAATTAATAAGCATATGATTAATGACTAGAAGATAAATATAAAAAATTATATATGCTTATATATGCACACGCCCTGTACTTGGCATGAATGAGTCCCAGAATACGCAAATCTCATGATTCTTACCTCCCGATGACAGCAGGGAAGCAGGTCACATCTGATCTTGATCCTTCGTGATCGCCCATTGACGTCATCAGGTAAACGAAGTCTAAACATTTCTGACGAAACTGAAACAATACAGATAATTAAATACAAAAACTGTTTGTTTGCAACATGAATTCCTTTAGTCTTTTTTTTAAATATGTTTGACCTTCTTTAATATTATTTCATCTATACGACACAGACACTCTTGGATAGGTTTTATTATATATCACATAAAAATATGATTGAATTACAATATAAAAATATCTTAATGTAAAATTATTTTAAATCATTTTTATGCATATTTACCTTCATAGTGTGTGAAAGGAGTTGTCTGGTTTTAAGATCCAATTTTTCAGAACTTGATTCAGAATCAAACTTGAAAGAAATTCCGTCGCTCTGGGTGATGCTCGTGACGTCATTATAACAACGGACCTTGCCTCCGCCATAAAACGTCGCATCAAAGTCACGGTTGTCGTTCTCCATCAACATACACTTGGCCTGGTCCGTGTACATGGTCACTTTTGGGGTCTTGGACTTGACCACGTCAACGAATCTGTAGGAAATGGAAACAACAAAAATATTTTGAGAAAAACTTATAATTTGTACTTAACATCGTATATTTGTCATATACTTTATTCTTTATTTTTCATGATATATATTGGAACAAAATGTAAACGCAGTTAAATAAGTTGAACGGAGGTTAAAACAGTTAAATAATTTGAAAACAAGTATTTTTTCCATTTCAAAACACAAGATTTCTATAAAATGAAAACACAAAAAAAGAATGTCACAGGATCACCGTACTTACCTTGCCGCATGCTGGTACCTCTTCCAGTATTTCTGGGGCAGCCTGTCGTGGCTGTACACCCTGACGGAGCCTGCTGCAGGGCTGGCTGGACTGTCACTGACTGTCGCGTTGTCACACTGGGGCTGATAGAATTGTATCACGTGACCATCTGGGCTGATCTTCATCACTTCTCTCACGATCTCCAGGTCTTGTATTATTCTGAGGATCTCCAAGTACACGCTATAGTCGTCTGTGATCGTCAGCTGTTGTGGAATGGAAATGACTCATAAATGTGATATCTTGTATTTTATTCTTACTACATGCCTCCCTCCTCTGTTACATATGAGTGAAAGGTCAGGAAGGGTTACATAATAAAATTTTATATTTCACAGTTTGTCTATTTATCGGTTCGATTCGGTTGTCTGTTAGTAGTTTGATCTGCAATTGATTTGAATTGTTTCAAAAAGATATTTCAATAACTGTATTATTTAAAAAGTTTATAGATTAAATTCTGCATTTATTATGTCACTGTAGGTATATCCTCATCGCTGATTATAACAAATAACGGTAACTTACCACGACGTTACGTATTTTCTGACGATAAGGCTTCAGACGAAAAGACGTCCGAGGAGGAGTAGGACAACCGATCACGTGACCACTGGTGACGTCATCGGCTGAGGATGAACGCTCTTCTCCTTGACTGTGACAGTTTACCTAAAACATGAAGTTTAGGATACCAGTATTTTAAAATGCGTCGGATATCGGATGAGTCACTCATATCTAGCGATGATTTATACTCAAATTATATATTATTATACGCAAATTTAGACACACTTTTAATTTCTCTCATTAATGTATTTAATTTCAGTATTCAAGCTAAATTTGACATAAAAACTGTGATCAGTTTTCATGGTGGAAAATGAAGTGTAGGTGTATTTGTAGCCCCGAAGTGATGTATTAAAAAAAGTGCAATAGTGAATCTTTTTATGGCCAAACTAAAATCAAATTCTCAGTCTATATAAACATAATCACTGAGAGCCCTTACCATATTCTGGACTTTCATTCTTTTTCCCTGATGATAGAAGTCCCTTGAGGTATTAAGATAAGACCTTAATATAAAATGACCTTGTAACGGCTGTAGCAGAATAATCGAGAACAACTGATGGACTGTGAGGAAACTTGAGTTATTATATAAGTTAAAGTTAATAAACGTGTTTCACCTCGTGTTTTACCCTGACCCGCCCGTTCTTGTTTGATTATAATCAGGTCAAGTGATCACCTGACTCGGCGAGGAGTGACTGGTCGAGTATTATTTAATTAATATTAATCAATGCAGACTCGTATAGGGCGAGTAAGGGCGTAGGAACCAACCTGAAAGTAATTAGTGGGATTAAAAATGTGATATATTTAATGAAGTCACAAGATGATGACGATGATGGTCATGATAATAATGATAAAGTACATATTATTTAATATTTGTTAAATAATATTTCATTGCAAAAAGCTACAAAAAAGTTTTAGGAAATAGGACAAGGTGCTGCATTAATTTCTGCAATGAATTTTTTTAATTACCATTGATTCTTTCTTCTCCGTCTTCTTCTTTATATTATTATTATTATTTTTCTTTCCTGTGCCTCGGGAATGTTCTTCCTTCGCTATGTGGGCCGGTGAACTACCGTCTGGTCAACCACCGGAACTCGGTGAGGTTGTTTGCACCTATTGAACTCTGATGAGTTGTCACGCTCTGGGGGCGCCCCCTGTCCGCATAAACCGAGAAACTTGTTTATACATCATTGTCAGGAACATCATGGGCGAAGATATACTTTATTGTTCTAAATCCCCTCATGAGGCGTGGATACCTGATTAAACAACGGGACAGTCTCGGTCGGGTTGCTGTCAACTTCACAATTACAAACCGTTATATACATATTGGTATATGATCAACATTTTTAGCTACTATCGGCCTCGTCACCAAGCGGAGTTCAACCAAGAAGGCCACCTAGATCATGTGACATAAGCATGTTTGACCCAGCTTACATTGTGCCAGACAATCAGTCAGACAGAAAGACAGACAGACAGAACGGACCGTATCAATGTATGCAGCAGTTTGTTTCAGGTGTTTGTGGTAACATTAATTGATCGTTACAGGTGTCTTCATTCTGCGCTAGATTATATTATGATATCTTGGTACACCTCATGAGCTGTAGGATGATTCGTTGATTTTAAACATTGGTGGCACTGTTTATTGAAGAGAATGGACAATAAGAATAATACGTGATTATATTATATTTTATTAAAGGGACAAAGGGTAATTCCCTCCGTCAGGATGATATGCGTTCATTCCCGTTAGTGTGTGTGTGTGTGACGGTTCACAACATAACTCACGTAATCCCATTAAAATTTCAGGGCACCTCGCGGACAGGCCAGTGATGAATCGATTACGTTCTTGTGTTGGTACGACTTAAAATCCTGATCCAGAAAGGACTTCCAGGAATATTCACAAATGTGTAGTCACCAATGCACGATTGAACATGGAAATATGGACAGAATAAGGGAATGCAAACACTTGCTGGAGAAATTGTGCACCAACGAACCTGGGAATGTGGGGTCAATTAGTGAATGAGAACACTGATTGTGGAGTACCTCTTATTGAGATTGTATACATGCGGAGGCCTGCATACCTGAAAATGTATTTTTGGTGTTGTAAAGTGTTAACCTGTTTAAATATGTCAAGACCGCAAGGTTGTGGGTTCGCGTCCCGTTCTGACGACATTCAGCGTTTACTAAAGGGACAACTCTCTCCAACAAAGAGTGAATTGGAACTGATCATGGGCGGCAGGCAAATGTAGAACGAATAAAAATATTACTTTGATGATTTTCTGTTTCGATGATATTCAATTGATATATTTGGTTGGGTTCAATAAATGAAGGCATGAAATCCCAAGGTACACATATGAGGTGTTATCGCAAATGACTACTACGTGAATTTAATCGATTTTAATTTAATCGAATTTAATTTAAATCGATTTAAATTTATTATAATCGAATTTAATTTAATCGAATTTGATCTAATTGAGGAATAAATAAGTTTTGTAATAATATTTAAAAAAACAACATGTACATGTAGTGAACGCAATCATCATTTTTTCCTGATCGTTTGTGGTTACTAGTTTTTCAGCTCATTGGTCAGTTTATTTATGGATATTCTGTTAACCTTTCCAAGATGACCAACCGTCACGGACAATATCTGCAAAATCATCAGAGGATTAAACACACAGACGCCACCTGTTGTGATTGATGTTAAATACTGGCACCGGTAAGGTCAATGGAGTATCAGTGTAATGGGGGGGGGGGGGGGGGAGTACTTGTTCGCAAGGAGCCAACAACACTCTGACACAGTAGGTGTGAGATGTTTATATTCATCACAACTGGTGGCGCTGTCACCTGTGTTTTACAGAATGCAGAGTACTTCATTGTTTTACTTTTGGAATCAAAATAGCTGTAACAATGCCTCTTGACAACTAAACATGATCTTTTTTTTATTTTTACTTAAGATGTGGTCTTTATTCCTTCGACATTGGTCAGTTCCCTTTCTTGTACAATTTCAGACCTGTTTGAAAACCTTTCTCTCTCTCTCTCTCTCTCTCTCTCTCTCTCTCTCTCTCTCTCTCTCTCTCAAGTTGTATATGGAAGGCAAAATGATATCTTACTCATTTATTTGATTTGTAAATAAAGATTTTTATTTGTTTATATTTTAAATAAACAACAGTATATGCTTTTCCCGTGTGCGTGCACATCCTTATCGAACACCACACGGACTGAGTCTTGCCGTCTGAAATTTCACACATTTGATATGATCATTTCAGGAGGCTTATCCAGTCTGCGTTTATGCAATGATCATACAGTGTAAATAAACATTTGTTCAGCCTTGCATTCTATTAGGACCAGTCCCTGTATCGGTCACACTGAGGCTATTTTCTGCCTTCTTTACCAAAAGCGCCTTGGGACGTCCAACTAAACCCAAGACATGGTCAGCCTTGTGGAGAACTGGAGATATTTTCTCTACTCTTTGACCCAGCAGACCACGTACTGACGCAGCTAAATTACGATGGACCGGTGGCTCCGCCTGTGGTCGCCTTATGCATAATGGCCGCCTGTAGCTTCCGTCAGCTCATCGTCAGACCATAGGCTGCACTGACTGACCTGCCAATACGTCACGGTCGGTCGTGGTGAACAAATTGACTTGAAACAATGCCTTGTGGACTTTTTTCCGCGCCTTGTTTAAGACGTCTGTGCTGTCCTCAGCTTGTGAAGCACTGCGGGTAAAGTTTCCATCTTCTATCTCACCCTCAGCGGGATACAATCATTTTCATTAAAACTGAAACAGATAAAAAAAGAAAATAAGCTGCATGTCAGTTTTCAATATATGGTGAACAAATAATCAGTTATAAATACTGAGATAGAGTATTGACGCAATGATTCTTATCAATCTGTTTTATTCTATTATACTCTCAATTACCTTTAGTTTTTTTCCAATTCGAACAAAATCTGTATCTACCTATATTTTACAAATGTTATATCGATAAAAAAGTTGATCGAGCTCAAATTTGACAATTTTTTAGGCTCCCGTAATGTGTCAGATATAGGCTTTGAAATTCTACAGCTACATTTAAAATGCAATGAAAAGAAGAACTTACCACAAGACTGCAAATTTTTCTGCCGAAAAGGCTTCAGGCGAAAAGACGTGAGAGGAGGAGTCGGGCATTTGTCAACATGACCATATGTGACGTCATTCAATGAGGACGACCACCCTTCTCCCTGGCTGTAACTGGTCACCTGAATAAAATATGAAAAGAAAATTGAGATGTATGATATTATGGAATAATTCAGATGTCACGTTTTTAAATAGTGTTTAAAATAATTATATCATAAGATAACCCTACATTTTCATTTAAAACAGGCTGCGGGATGATATCAAAACAGCGGAATCTTTTTCCATGTAAATGAGAAACTGAAAATCTCCTCTTCGATTAATTTATTTAAATTTATATATACTGCATTAATTATATATTTATTTTAAAATACTTAACATGATCAATATCTGAATGCTTTTAATAATTTAATAATCTTATCGCTTTGCTCCGTAAATTAGGTTTTAAGGAATTAATTGTGTTCTGAATTAACTTATAAAGCTCATTTTGTTTTGTAAAAAAGTCAACACTTCAACCATATTTTGAACTCCCATTTTTGTGTGTTGTTTCTATACCAAATGATTCTGTTACAGCTACAGATTGCGATCAAGTTATATATAATTACAACGACTGAGGCGGGTAGTTATATCCTTAACTGAGCTCTCGTCCAGAACATCTGATGGATTCTGAGGACCGTTCTTTTTATTCACATTAAAGTTAAGCAACATGTTTGACCTCGAACGCCCCGACCCGTTTGATCTTGTTTCGTCAATCACGTGACCTCTAGGGTTGATCAGTCGGGTGTATCGTTGTAGAGTAACAGTAGTTAACAGTAATCAGATCAATCGCGGCGAGCGGGCAAAGACGGAAAATTCATCCTGGCCGTAATTAGTGCACATGATAAAAAAAATTTCTTAAACGACAGTGGTGATGATATCACTGTTTTACTCATTACTTTTTGTTTTCTAAGTCTTTATCCTCAATTTACTTATCAGAAATACGACGACTGGAGTAATGAAAAGTGTAATGCCAGGACGGCTATGTAATGAAAATGTTAATGATAAAACGGCTAGAGTAACAGATCAGAACCTTGAGAACAATACATGAATGTTTTAAAATTTAATTTAAAGAAACAAGAGATCAGTAAATATTAATAGATACGTTTTTATGGTATCATTATATTCATATAATTTTTTTTGTATTATTTTGAATATATAAACAAGCTTATGTAATTTAAAGAGCTCAAAGATTAATTAATATGAATACTACTTGTCAAGTTTTACCAGTCTTTGTTCTTTCTGATATGTGAGCAGCAGTTCTCTCACGCGTCAGATGACCAATCATCCATACATACATGAGACAGTTGCCTGGTGAAGTCATGCAGGGGTGACGTGTTTGTGTGTCTGTGGTACCTACCCACGCTTTTCTATGAAATTTGATACAAATATCGGCAGTGTAAACATTCAGAAGTGTTTAGATTTTAGAAAAACTCCTTATATAAATTAAACATTTTCCTAATGTATATCTTCATGTATGGTCTAAAGTATATTGTCACGGAACCCCTCTGTGGACACGCTGTGCGTTTTCGCCTTGAATTGCCGGGAACGTTGCCAGGAATATCCTTCTGGGGGTCCACTTCCATATTTTTCTATAAATCATGAGAAATTAAACATTTGCACCAGAAGGGGCTATTGCAACGCCATTTATCATAGACTACGCGCACCATGTGTCATACAGGAGTACTCGATCAATGGAAAACCTGGATATCGAAAGTCAGATGTCGGGATAACGGTAAGCGCTAGTTTGTTTATCTTTCTTGTCAATCAGATTGTTGCACTGGAGGGGTTTCACACTCAAAAGCCACAACCTTACCCATTTAAAATATGAGCTGCTACCAAATCTTCGGTCCAGTACCACGGAATCACAACGGCAGATAACACTGAGGTCACATTCATGAGTAACACAGGCTTTAATATATCAATATTCAACGTATATGAATGATTCCACTCTTAAACATTCACAGCTTGTATGTTTCCACAAATAAATTAGAATTAATTGCTATACCACTTAGTGGCATTCACGGCAGTCATGCAGGGTTTTGGTAAAAACTATAAGCTACAAAGTGCATCTTGTCGTTTCGTTTAACCATGTTTTATTTGATCCTTGGGTTTAGCTGCATCTTTGTATTTGTTGACAGCTGAGTTTGTGCACCGGCCAGGGTCATTGTGTAGTGTGACAATAGGGGTATTCAATAAGTGTGCTCTAGGTCAAGTTATACAATGGTAATTGTGTATTGTTCCCAGTTTATTTAGTGTTTAGTGTCCTCATGTATATAGATGAGCCTTAGTAGCAAAACGGGTCCAAGGCCTTGTATGTGGCTTATGAACATGGGGAGCCTTCAGGGTAGAAGGGTATTTAAAAGGGTCGCATACACAGATTGGGGATTCAGACTTCAGTGTCCAGAAGCCAGCCTGCCGCAAATTTGTGGATCAGTGCCGCCAATCGGGACCAGTGCCGCCACTTATTGTCCAGTGCCGCCAGTAAGGGTCTGGTGCCGCAAGTCGGGTCCAGTTCCGCAGGTCGTATCAGGTACCGCAAGTCGGGTTGGGGTCCAGTGCCGCCAGTTGGGGGTCCAGTTCCGCCAGTTGGGGTCAAGTGCCGCCAGTCGGGGTCACGTGCCGCCAGTTGGGGTTACGTGCCGCCAGTAAGGGCCCAGTCCTGTCGGTCAGGGTCCAGTACAGCCAGACAGGGTCCAATCCCGCCGATCGGGGTCACGTGCCAACAGTCGGGGTCCAATCCCGCCAGTTGGGGTCCAGTGCCGCCAGTCAGGGTCAAGTACCGCCATAACTTTGTCAATATAAGTCCTTTCTTCACAAATTTAGGCTCAATTTCTTTCTATAGATCTTCTCCATAAACTGGTCTATTCGAATGGTCTAAATCTGGTGTCACTTTGTCAGTATGCCTGTCTGTTTGCCAGTGATCTTCATTTTTGCACCTGTGATGGTTCTTGCAACTTAGAACTAGAAGTCTACAAGCCGCAGTTTTGCAGGAATCCCTTTGAAACTGGTAAATCTTATGTCTCACAGTAATATCTCAAAAGCGATTTTTTTCATTTGCGGAAAAGGCCATTAGGGGGCGCTGTAGTCGAAACACTAGAACATATATATTTTTGGCCATATCTCCAAAACTATAAACCATACCTGCATATAAACTATATATCATTTTGTTTCTCTTTACCTTCTGCATCAGTTTGGCAACTCATCTGTAAGCTCAGGTGTCTCATTTTGTCAGAATGTCTGTCTGTGTGTGAGTAGTCTCCAATTTTGCCTGCTTGCTTGTTCTTGCATTATATAATTAGCATTCTACAGGCCAAAGTTTTACATGAATCCTTTTTAAACTTGTACATCTTTTGTCCTTAGCAAAAATCTCAATAGTGATTTTAGATTTTCGTAATATAGCCGCTAGGAGGCGCTCCACTTGAAACACTACAACATTTTTTTTTGCAATATCTCCAAAATTATTTACCTTACCCACATAAATTATAGCTCATTTTGTTCCTCTTAAATTTCTCCAAAAGCTTATCTAATATCTAATCATCTGAAATCTCAAATGTGTCACTTTGTCAGTATGTCTGTCTTTTTATCAGTTGTCCTCGATCTCGCCTTCTTGCTTGTTTTTGTATTAAATTTAGCATTCTTAAAGCATTTATTTCCTACTTCATTGTACGTGGAATCTTTTATATGCGTACTTTTCAAAATCAGCTATTCCTTTTAAGAGCCCCATTATCTGGCAGATGCTCGATAATGATAATATTTCCCCGTCGGTCCGTTCATCCGACCGTGTCATCTTATACAAAAACTGTTCCACCAACAGACAGAAACTTCACAGAGGATTGGCATCCCGTGAGAGGGTTTTCATTAGGAAACTAAAGACCAAACAAGTCTAATATGTGAAAAAGGTAACCATTCCAGAATTCTTTTCGTTGAATTTTATTATTTTTGTAGCATTTACCCTGAACCTTGTTTTTATTAACATGAAATAGGGCTTCACATTCCGCTTTTGATGTAGGACACTCCAAGTCCATTCACATTTTTTTTTCAAGGGATCGGAATTGAAATAAAATATCCGTCTTATCTGTCCGTCAGTCTATCTCTCTCTCTCTCTCTCTCTCTCTCTCTCTCTCTCTCTCTCAAAGTAATACAATATTATCTTTGAGTTTATTATAAATACTTTAAAAGTGAACAACATGCATGTTTGCAATACGTTTTATAAGCATTGTATGTTTTTGCCCTGCATAATTGAAAATAGATAAAAAAAAAAATAAATAAATAAATGTTGAAAGCTAAATAATTGGAAAACCATAAATGATAGAATACCATTCATTTTACCGTCTGTTTAGAAGTGTATAAAGTAATATTTGTAAACCAGTCAAACTGTTTTTTTTTCTTAAAGAACAAACGACCCATACATGAAACTCGTTCTTTTTTCAGTTTTCCATTTTCATAAATACAGAGCATAACAACAGACACCGGGCCATCTATGCCATCTTGGTGTTGTATGTACATATGGTATCCCATAACAGCAGCTCAGCTCAGTTTTTATCAAAGGTGGATCCATGTTGTGTTTTCAACTACAGTCTTCCTTCATTTACTTCAGAGAAGATTACTAAGCCCCTGAGTCTCGCTGTTTGAGTTCTAAAGAAGACAGAATCTGTCTAGTGAAGCAGTCTGTGTGGTTCCTCTTTAAATCTAAATCCTACTATAATTTACGGATGAGGGCGCGATCATCCCCGGAGCGTTCCTCCGGCTTCTACTTCGATGATACGGATCTAACGGTCACCAGACTTTCTCCGCTGATATAGATCCCGTCTTGAGACTGTCCTCAGAGTACATTTCCGTACCCTTATAATAGCTCGAAACCACTCATTGTAGCTGTCGCTTTGGGCAAGGATGTTATAATTCATATGTCGGAGAGGTACACATTGTACAGAACATTACCTAAGTAAGCGGCTCACTCCACTTGCCTCTCTGTTTTCGAAATACAGCCTTCTTTGGAACATGAGAAGTTCATGGTGCCCCAAGGGTCTGAATTCTTTGGTCATCTGTTCAGAACTAAGCCCACTCCTGTAGGCTTCTTTGTTTCATATACCCCGGTTTTGTATATTCTGGTTCAAGGCTTGAGCGATGCTTCAAGTTTGTCAACGACCTCTTGCGCCGCATCAAGTTTGTCTTGGACGTCCGAGGGAATTAGGTCTTCCTCTGTGTAACTGAAACGAAAACAAGCAATCATCGTCATTAATCTAACGGCGCTGTCACCGAAAGAAAGGGCAGAGGCATCATCACCTTGTAAATAATCAATATTGAACGCTATATCAGCAATAGTCTGTTGAATGTTATTACATATAATGTTCGTGTTCAGTATAAATGAACCTTGTATCAGGAAGTCGTGTTTATTCGATATATGAAATTTTGTTTTATTAACCGATCTCACGATAAAATCATGTTATCAGCCGGATACCGGTACATTGCTCTAGATGCCGAAATATATTACGGTCTATTTATTACGAGTTATGTCGGCCCTGTGCCTCCGTATCAGCCCGTTAGAATGCACTGTTTTTGTATTTTCTCGCAGTAATCTTGTGTAACATAATTGTCGATAAAGCTCTTTTTACCATTACTTGGTAGTTTGATTAAAAAAAGAATATGAACCTTTTTGATAAAGTCAGGTAACCATATCGGATCTAGGCACTGTTCATTTCGTACCGACCCTCAGGCCAATAGAAAGTAAAGGCAAATAACATATATTTCATTTAATCTTTTATACTCAGAGTCCTGTTTAACATGGCAATGCAATATTAGCTTTATTTGTAGGCCTTCACGTACCTGGCGCGGAATCCTTTAGGACACTTGTATTTGATGACCTTGGGATCTGGTAGGACAGACAGTTCTGAGCCGTCATTGAACTGGATCACTACTTCCTTGTTGGACCACTTAGTTCCCCATCCAATGCCAGAGACGAATATTTTACACAAGATTATTGGCACCGCGGCGCGTCTTGCGTTGAAGCGTGGAGAAGCAGACGTTGTTGAAGCTGGTGGCGTCCCCTGGTTTGGCGTTAAGGAAGCAGACGCCGCTTCCGGTGCAGAAGACGATTGTTTGGTTGTTGGCTTCACCTGGGATTGCACTGTGCGGTCATCTGGCTCAGGCGCGGTCATCTCTCTCAGGACAGACGAAAGCGACGAACAGTCAACTGGCGTGCTACTTCTCGGAGAAGGTAATTGTGACAAAGAATGTGGCCCTAGATATCCACGCGAAGTATCGCTGCTGGTTTGGTAAAGCATGGCGGCCTCGGTGTTGTTATTATTTCGTGGTGAAGGCGCTGGACTGGACGATTCCTCTTTGACCGGTGACAGTTTCCCTTTTGAATGACTGATGTGATCACTGCCAGGACGCCTAAATTTTAAGGAAAATAATTAATAAATACCTAATTGTGAATGTTTTACTAAAAGTACACCGATCAAGAACGTCTTTATTGGAAGAATGAAAAGGGCGAGCCTGAAAAAATATTACATATATACATGTATATATAACTCCGCAGAAAAACAACACTGTAAATTTACAACAGTCTGTTTCACGGGATGCGACCCGATCATCAGGTGAATGTGGTTAGAATGAAGCTAACGGCTGGGTTTGAAAAGCCGAGACTTTACAAGATTACGAGATTATGCTTTGTACGATTCGGGGGGGGGGGATGTGAAAGACTGACACTGATCCTATTGTCTTTGGGGCACAATAGGATTGGTCGGGGTACACGTGCGATACTGGAACATAACAGGGCAAAGAGGTTTGTTGTTGTTTATGTTTAAATATAAAAATATATAAAAGATATGTTACCAGGATGCTCAATTAGCATAGTAAACTGATTTGCAATAGGGTCCTGGAAGCAGTTAACATATCAGTAGTATACACATGATATAAATACACGATATACTATGAAAATACACAATATATAATATATAAGGCAAATATACAATATAAAGGCCAAATATACTATACTATACTCATACCAAGTGGACTCCACTCGATAAACTCACCATAGGGTATTGGAGGGTAATTTACAACGGAGGGTAACTCTGCCTTCTATGTGTATATATATATATATATATATATATATATATATATATATATATATATATATATATATATATGGATATTATGAAGTAAATGTCGTCGTTATCGTTATATTTTCCGCTGGTATGAGTTTATTTTATCATATAAACGACCCAATCACAATTTTATCAGTTAATCAACTCACCTTCCAATTACCACTGGGAAGCACTGTCCGCCTGGTCTGATGGATTCGTCTCTCCCACTAGAGGTCAGCACATGCACAAACCTTAGGCATCTCTCCCGGCACTGATAGAACGAGAGTAAAATAATGTTTGATATGTTACTTTATAGTTTCATTCTTACATTTTGTTCAATATTGTATGTTATATTTTGTCAATAGAATTAAAATTTTCTCTCTTAAAATAATAGCTTAATTATCCTTTAATCATTGTTTACCTGCTATCTTTGCTATATACATTATGTTTTCCTTTATAGGATCATTCTTATGCAACTCTTACAACTTTAATTAACCATTTAATGCAAACAAATGTGTCATATTTTGTAACTATAATGGATACATTGTTTTGGTTTTACCTGCATTGAATACCGGTACAGCTTCCGGTTTCTGGGGGTTATTTGTTGGTAACTGGATACGGACTCCAAAGTAAAAGAGCTTCCGTCGCCAAAGGTGATGCTCGTGACGTCATGACTACAGCGGACCTTGACGCTGTTATAAAACTCCACCTCAAAGTCACAGTTGTCGTTTTCCATCAGCATACACTTGGCCTGGTCCGTGTACATAGTCACTTTTGGTGTTCTCGACTTGACAAGTTCAACAAATCTGTAACATTAATTAGAAATGAATTGATATGCAACGGAATCCAAAAGCACAAAGAAAAATATAAATCTTTTAAACGAATTAATCTGTAAGAAATAAATTTTCTTTACTGAATGTAAGGTCCATTATATATACTCTATCTTATTCTTTAATCGTTCTTTTTAACATTATCACCTTGCTGCATGTTGGTACTTCTTCCAGTGTTTCTGGGGCATCCTGTCGAAGCTGTACTTCCTGACAGAGTCTACTGCAGGGATGGCTGGACTGTCACTGACTGTCGTGACGTAACACTGGGGCTGATAAACCTGTATCACATGACCATCAGAGCTGATCTTCATCACCTCTCTCACGATATCCAGGTCCTTTTTATTTTTGAGTATCTCCAAGTACACGCTGCAGTCGTCTGTGATCGTCATCTGTTTTAGAATAAAATTGTAAAAACAAAGTTGTACGGAACTCATTTACATATATTCTAATATTATATCTTGAAATAAAAAAAAAGAAAGAACATGGAATGCAAATATAATTGTGGAATATAGACTTATATTGATATTTATCCAATTTGATTTTATTGTTCGCTTACCATTGTATTTCGTATTTTCTGACGTATAGGCTTTAGACGAGAGGTGTTCAGAGGAGAAGGGGCACAATAGCTCGCGCTCGTCACGTGATCACCTGTGACGTCACTCTGAGACTTGACGCTCTCCTTCTTCTGGTCACTCTGAATAAAACTCTCCCCGGTGTCTCCCTCAGTATAACCTGTAGACTGGGTATTCTGACATTCTTGTATATTCTTCGTATTGTCGTCTTCACTTGGATGATAGAGCTGAAAAGAAATAACGAATTTTATTATTTTATGTGCAAAATTCTTGATTATAGTAAAATTAATTTCCGCATATGTAATAAAACGAGATAAATGTGGAAAGATTTTAAAATCTTCCAGTTGATACGTACCATGCTGAAAGCACCCATTTTAGTTTTCAATGGTATATTATTTTTCAAGCTTGCAACTTTTGAGATTCTAAAATAATGATTACTGCAGAGATAATGCGGTGTCACAGTGTCAAGAGAGTCACGGTGAACGACTAATGACTTCCATGGAATCCAGCGTGTATTTATATCGTTCTCAGGGTCACGTGATTTACCACGTCCCACCAGGACCTGTCCATTCATGATTGATCATCCTGGTCACCAGACCGTGACGTGTAATCACCGGCGGGTAGCCGATTATAACATCATTCACACAAGTCGTGCATTTTATAAATTCTCCTTGTTCTTAATTAAGACCATTTCTCTTATGGGCCTTTGATAAGCGTATTAATCAGGATGTATTCATCTATTGTGAGAAGAATTTAAGAGAATTAAACCGATATTTGTATATAATTTAACTTACCAATCTATACAACTCAGTTTATGAATTCAATGCGGGACATCACAGTGTGGTAGAAAGCGTAAAACGGCGCAATACCAGTTGAAATCAAACTCGCTGCAAGCATACAAATTTATTGCAAGATTAAATATATAGTATGAAGTTTATACCAACGAATATCCAATGACAAGAAATCCATGAGGCCGGATAAATGAGTTTTCGACGCTTTAAAGGCGGTCTACAGTAGTCCTGTTTACTTTAATCCGGTTTTCAGGAAAACGGTTCTTAGTGCGTATAGGCAAATCCGCTTCTAGTCTGCGTGAACCGAGTTTCCCTCCCATTTGATCCAATCCTTCCTACGAAATATAACTTTTTGCAGCACAGTAAAATTAGATTATGAACTAGGTGCGGACAGCATAGACAATTTTGATTGAATAAACCGATTTAGGCTTTTGTAAAGCGACGTAGAGTGCGGACGGAAAGCGTTATATTTCAACTTGACCACGAAGATGTGGTCTCACCCACGCGTGACGTCGCGATCTAAATTTTCACGGTTATATTTCGTCTAATGTAGAGAAAAAAAGACCATATTTTATCATCAATATTTTATTTTACCTTCGTCAGGCTATAATTAAAGTATCAATTTCATTACTAAATTTAACATTTTACATGCACATAAAAGCCCTTCCAACTGTCTCTCTCTCTCTCTCGTGCTCATCATTTTGACAGATGCTGCACCTTGAGTCTTGTACTCATAATGGATAATCTATAATTTTTTGTTTCATATACATATAAGATGATGATCTAATAATATGATAAAATATATAATATAATAATTATATAATAGTACTCATTGATATATATTTGCTTGACTTTATCTCTAATGTGTAAGGATTTCTCTTGGTAAATATTAACCCATCAGTGAAATTAATTTATTTCAAGGATCGATTGAGGATTAATTTTAGACTTAGTTGATATTGACCTCAATTAAAAACTTTTGACTCGATCAGAAGACAAAACTATATGGTCAACTTAAATCAGTCTATAGTAATGTGATAGATTCCTTCTTATAATCCACTTAGACTTATAATTATAATGATCTGATCATCTCATAATCTTAATCACTACTTATATACTTAAGATCTTAATTACTCTCAGATCAATCAATTGGTCGAGATCTCCCTGTTTGACTGATCAGATTAACGTTAATCATTGTCTTCGGCGTTATTACTCATGTCACGTGACCTGGTTATTGACAAAAGAACACACGGGTCACTGTCGGACAAGATGAAACATACCTATACCTAATGTAATGGCTAATCGTAAATAAAAGGTTTCTCTCTGATAGAAGACATATCACTGGGATAGGACTGGTCATATCCAAAAATCGCACCGAAAATCTCGAAGACAGAATAGATATTTTCCTTTACTTTGACAACGCCTCAAGGCCTAAAATATGTTGTCACTTAATAAACAAGTTCGTGTGCTATCTAGGAACACTTTCAAAGTTCTTAAAGTTCCCCCGAGGTATATCTCAGTATACTGGTTAATCTCTCCGCAAATGTGTCGAATTACATACATGTAATAACCCCGCAGGTTATGAAGGAATGACAGCCGAGTCATATGAGGCACATGAAATGACAATGGATAATCTGGAGATGGGGTTAACCCCTTGACTTTTACATTCAAATATATTCCTCTCTCGTAGCATATTCTTAAGATCGCTAGTTCTGTTCAGCAATATCGATGCAATTAGATGGATGACTGTTGCAAATGAAGTTTTTTTTTCTGTAGGACTCATGTCGTGACTCAACGTCATGAGCTATCAGTCTGATATATTATAGTGTCAAGGATTCACGGCTAGTTTCAGCAGGCCGCACACAGAGCGGACGAGACTGAAGAGTCCGTGACAATCTTTCCCGTTTCGGCCCAGTCCTAGAGGGGTCACAGACAGAGCGGACCGGACTAGTTCCGGACTAGTTTTCCATGGCACACACACACACACACACACATATATATATTGTAACCGGGTGACATAAAAGCGGACAGAACTGTCTCGCTAGTGAAGCTTGGTTTTATTTGCTATCGAAGCGGTTGGAACGCCGGACTTTTTGCGCCACCGACATGGGTTTGAATCCGGGATCGGCTCAGTATATTCCCCTGAGCAAATTAATTTTTCTTCGTAACAAAATGGGGGCTCTCCCAACGTGACGGTTAACTTTGTGGCCCAGGGAATAAGCTCATTAAAGTGTGACTCCTGGGATAATTAGTCTTGTTCTGATAGCAGAACGCTCTTAACAGGGGGTATGTTACGGGGTGACATTAAAGCGGACCGAACTGTCTCGCTAGCGAAGCTTGCTTTGCCAAACGGTTTTCGTGTGTATGTGTGTGTGATATCCGATGTTTCACAAAAAATTATCCCAGGCATTATCCATTTATTTGATAATAACGTCCGCCAGGAGGATGTGCGTTCATTCCCGTTCGAGTGTTTGTGTGTGTGTTTGTCCACAACATAACTCACGACATCCTGAACGGAATCTCATGAAACCTTCAGGGCATTTCGAAACTAGGCCAATGAAGAATAGATTGAATTTTGGTGTGGATTTGATCCGGACCCAGGAACGTCATTAAATATTATTCGCAAATGTAAAGTCACTTATGCACGGAAAAAAAAAACTGGGACTATGTGCCGAATAAATGAATGGCGGAGGCTTGCATTCATTAGATATTAAATGCAGAATCGTAGTTTCTACTGATTTTGTCATCTATTTTGCCCACCAAAATTGTTTCACTGGGGGTTTTAAGCTTGGTAAGAAAAGAATAATGACATGCAAATATTTTGACAAACAAAAGGTAAAATCTGAAGCATTTGTGTAAGATATTTAAAACTAAATTTTTAAGATAAATTGAACCATGACGAACGGCATTCAGACACAGGGGGCAGGAAATTAACACCCCAGAGGGTGACATGAATATTGACATAGCGATAACGAGCAGCTGTAGCACTGAAACTGACAAGGGGCGAATGGTTGATTTCAGGTGCTTTGACACACCTGTATGCACTTACAATCAAGGTCAACTCCAAAATAGTCTCGCATACATGAATGTGAAGAATTCCTTTAAATATTCAAGAATATTTATGAACAAATACACTCAAATTTTGCTTTGCATAACCAAACATTAGATCGTTTATTTAATATTTTGCAGTAAAAATTTTAATCTTAAGTTTTTGTTTAATATTGTGAGTCTCTAGACAATTTGAAGTTGCATATAAATAATCCTAACATTTAAGTCATGATTATTTCTGTAATTTTCATATGTCTGAATAGTTACAGTACCAATCAGCGTTGAGCATCACCCAGTTACTCTTAACGCTGTTATTATTATCCGAGAAAATAACAAATATTAGTTTGAGTTTATAGGTATATTATAAATAAATGGTCCGTATATACCAAAAAACAGCTAAAATTTTTTTATGTTCTTCCTTAATTTCCCCTCGAACAAAGATTAAAAAAATATCATCATATAAAAACAACAATTTTTACTCAGCATCTTACGGAATAATGAAAAGTACTCTTGTAAAATTTTGTGCAAAATAATTTACCGCATTATAAAACATTGTGTATATGATAAGGCCCTTGCGTCACAGCTTTATTGTTAGAACTGGCTTTTTTTTAGCAAAAATGTAAACAAAGTATGTGTACATATGAAGATCATTTGAACATAAACCAGAAGAGTGGTCAGAGACTACATGCATACCTCCGCCAGGTTTGTGTTACAAAGGAAATATATCAATGCAAGCCCGTGGGACCGAGTGTCACAGGTCGGATAAACACACTGCCCTCACAAATATCTCATGATGGTTATTAATTATTTAAAAAACTGAAATTACTTTTTCAGTAAAGTTGCTAACCAGCCAACAAACCAAACTAAACCTACTGACGACGACCAAAACAATATGCTTCCTGGTGGAGGTATAACTAACTTGTATGATTGCACAAAATAACCTGAAGAACAACTGAAAAATAAAAATAATCGAGGCTCTGAAAATTACAAAAGAATGGTGTGTGAGTTTCATGTCCAATGATGTGTCTTTATGCTCTCGGAAAAAGGCCACGCTTGCAGTTTCAATATTCACTGATTTTTATATTACTAAATATTACCTTATATAAGAGGGTAACTGTTTATTATACAACAACTCATCTGGTAATTGTGACGTTACTCAATTTTTGTTCTAACAAGCGGGTACTTTTATACCCGGTGTTTTATGGAAATGGCCCAAGTGAGGAAACAAAGCTTAGTCATTTGACTGAAATATAAATGGTTCTTTACAGAAATTCTAAGAAACCGCAAAATAAATTAAGGTCACGAATAAGCGTTCAAAATATAATTTTTGTTGTTCTTCGTTAATTCACGACTCGGACACTAGATGTGAACATAAAGAAATTTTTCAAATAAAAAAAAGTTTATCAAGCTTATCACCTTTTAAAGAAAGTTGTTGATAACGTTCACCAGTAAACATGTTGTTGGTTTGGACTTGACAAGGGCAAGTGTCTGTCCTTGACGGACTTTCACCATGATTAACTGATTGACATTTCCTCTAAATAAACCACGAAGTAACAATCAAAAACATATTTAACATAAAAGAAAACATGCAGTGTATCCTTTCCATAAACTTGTATTTGTTACTAAAATGTCACATGAGTAATCTTTTTCTTTCAAATATTAAGCTAGCATGGACTCGTTTTATCCGCGTATTAAACTATAGCCACATTGTAGAAAAAAATAGACAGCCACGTCAGGCATGGAATCATTACATTTTGTAGAATCACTAGTTCCTAGGTTGAGTCGCATGCATTAGTTGCAACGATCAGTCACTATAGTTACGACCGGGGATCGTGACCAGCTAATATGGTATTGAATATTTTGGGCAATGGAAACACAGTGTTGTCTGTTTGAAAGTTTGTGTCGGACTCATAATACCAAGGTCTCGCCGAAAAGAATATTCCTGAATCTACAAGTGTTAGATTCCCTGGACTCGACACCCAGAAAACAGTCCTTGGACTCGATACCAAGAAAACAATCCAAGGACTCGATACCCAGAAAACAGTCCCTGCACTCGATACCCAGAAAACAGTCCCTGCACTCGATACCTAGAAAACAGTCCCTGCACTAGATACCCAGAAAACAGTTCCTACACTCGATACCCAGAAAACAGTTCCTACACTCGATACCTAGAAAACAGTTCCTACACTCGATACCCAGCAAACAGTTCCTACACTCGATACCCAGAAAAGTCCCTGAACTCGAAACCCAGAAAACAGTTCCTTGACTCGATACCCAGAAAACAGTCCTTAGACCCGATACCCCAAAAAAGTCCCTGAGCTCGATACCCCGCAAGCAGAGATTAAGTGAAGGATTTCAAGAATAACTGGAACAACTGGTAATTAAGATATTGAGCAATACTGGCGGAGGTATTTGTCATGTCAGACGGTTCTAGTTTTATTTATGCTTATTTTAATTTTATAGATGGTTGTATTATATTTTAAACATCACTGATTACACACCTATTTGACTTAATCGTTCAATGCCGGAGAAACGAAGTATCAATATCCACATCATGAGCCCAAACATGTAAAATGACCTTCGACAGTCGTACTCTCGGTATTTAATTAATTCAATAACTGAATCAGAGTTGGCAGCCATTAAGTTCAAAACGTGCTCAGATCACACCAATATCATTGACACACTTGTAAGACTCATCCCAAACGCGCAATTAGCGTGCTCTCACCGTTACTTTGGTTGTGGCGTCCATGTTACCGTCAAACACCTAATAGTACATACCCAAAGTTTATGTTATATCAACTAATAATAATAGTTAACCTTAATTTATATATAATATATGCGGTGAACCCACTTTTGTCGGATAAAAGGCAGGCCAAGTACAGCAGCCGAATAAAGGAAATCGGTCCTTCATAAAATCATAGGTTTGACACAACCCCAGTCCCGGCCACAACCACAGCCGCGTGCAAAGAATCGTATTTTAGACAAATTGTTCAATGAAGGGGGTTTTTTACACTTTACTTGCTCATCACTGAATTCATTTCTAAATATGAGTATATTGGACAAATCAATGACTCCGGTAGAAATGTTTATAGAACAAGCTTAAGCGAGATTATTTGTCCATAAGAGCCTTCTATGTCAATTTGATATAAAAGTTGAGTCACGATAATTTTAAGATAGATGCATGTATTTGTTGACACGTAATTAAGTAAATCAGTTAGTTTTTCTTTTTGTAATGTACTGCTGAATGGGTTGCTAATTTACTGAGTGTACATGTATGTAATCTTTAATTCAGTCTTTGCGGAAGGAATAATCTAAACCCTGTAAATAAATGCTTTTACAATAAACAGTAATGAATAGCCATGAATTTGAACAACAGCTGTTTTTGGTAAGCAGTTTAAGACACGAGGCTAGACTTGTATGCATATATTTAATTTCTAGGCCAACGAAATAGTTATGTAATCTGCCTCTAGACTGGAGTAAATTACTAGTTTATAACACATAATAGCAAATATATCATACACAGCTGCAGGCATAAAGACTGGTAGTGTGGACAATGAGGTGGTAGTTAGCGCCACCTGTCAAGTTCAGCTGAACTGAAGGTTATCTTGATACGTCAACATTACTGGAGATTTCACTGCATATAAACAGTACTTCTTCGTTCTTGACGCAACATGTGACGTTTAAATATGACGTTAGAAAATGCAAATAAAAGGCTTCTTCCACGGCCTTGTGACGTCATAATTTTCAAACATCCGGGATTCATCCGATTCAAGTAAAAGACTGTTAGTTATTATGTCCGTGACGTCTATTCAACTGCATTGCTTCAACGTTAACCCATGGGTATCCTTTTCTTAGAGATCGTGCGAATTGTCTGTTTTCTGGGTGATCATCCACATTCTTTTTTTTATAATTCTGACCATCTCACTCAACACATCCTCATCTTATACATGTACACAGAAAAAAAAACGATTAGGAGTTTTGAGCACAAAAGTATAATAAATATGCATAACTGTAGCAATGTTCAACATGAGGTACATATGATACACAAAGTATAATCCACACGAATATACGAGAGATCCTGGATTATTCGCATACCTTCCTCCCGTAGAGAATTTCTGAAGTGTTTTGACGATTCTTCACGCACGTGTAATAAAATTCCAGAAACACTCATGCGCGTGTCCGCGAAGTAATTTCAACACAAGAGGTCTCGGTGCTAATCTAACGTAAACTAGTAAAGTCACATTACCGGCCGAGCTCCGGCGTTTTTCTAAAATCGGCCGAGCAGCGATTCCCAATCTTTTCCCTATTAAAAATCATCCGTCGATTTTCACAGATTGTTGTCACAAAAGTATCGAGGCTCGGCCGAGTCCAAAGAGTTTTTTTCTGCTCCTGAAATGTGAGGGGCCCGACAGAACGTCGTTGGATGCACGTCCGAGCCTCCTCCGAACATCGTTTGGAGCTCGTCCGACGCTCTTTAACTCGAACGAGGCTCCTCAGCGGTCCGCCCGACCAGTTTGGTCCTGTCAGCTTTGTCCGGGCGGAGTTCACGCTACTGAAAAATCCCGACGATCCAAAAAATCCCCCGGCGATGCTCGCTGGAGGCCCCGGCGATCTCTCTTCTCGAGCTGCTACCGAGCAGAATTTTCGCCGAATTCCCAGCAAGTACTCGTCGCCCTTAAGCGACTCTCATACTTTCACGACTTAAAAATCGATAGGTGCCTAGTACCGCGGAGTTCAGACTTAGTGTCACTCGGCAATTTTTTTCGTCGAGTTTTATCACTAAATTTTTGCAAAGGGTGTGTGACGATGTCATCCGTGTCACCTACGAGCGTGCGCTGAGGTGCTACAGAGTTAACACCGAGTTGTACCGAGTACTGCACGAATATTGCCGATTACCATAAGAGTTTATCCGAGCCTTGTAAGAGTTGTCTCGAGTTACAACGAGTTTCAAGGAATATCTCACGAGTTTACACGAGTGCCGTAGGGGGTTTCCTAGACTTATTCTGAGCTACCTACGAGAGCCCACGAGTACGAGTTGAGTCTGGCGTCGGTTCCGGGAATGTCTATATAAACTTGTCAGCAACATCTTTTTTATAATTTATCATCATGAACCGCACAGATGTTGCCACGCTCTACTTCCTGTTTCCTGAAGAATCCCTACTTTTAGCAGGTGGTGCATTTATCTACGTTACTTGGCGTGAAGAGAACAACAAGAAGAATCCAGTTCAAAGGCGGTTCTGGGCATGGCTTTGGCTTATTCCCAGGGCAGATTATGGCCTGTACGAGAGATGGCCAGAGAGGATTCGCCAGGTTTCAAAACTTTCAGCGTGTGGAGCCTGACCTCTTTCAGGAGCTACTCAATCGTGTGGGCCCTCGAACCAGGATTACGGCTTGCGCTGATATTACGTTTCCTGGCAACTGGGGATTCCTACAAGACTCTTGAATATGGATTTCGGGTGTCGAACAATGCCATTTCAATTATCGTCCCATAAACTTGCGAAGCCATCATAGCGGAGTTGGCGGAGGAGGTTCTCCATTGAGCTACTCAATCGTGTGGGACCGAGGATGAAGAGGCAGGACACCTTCGTGCGCAAAGCCCTTGAACCAGGAATAGGCTTGCGCTAACATTACTTTACCTATCAACTGGGGATGCCTACAAGAGTCGTGAATATGGATTTCGGGTGTCGAACAATGCTATTTCTGCTTAGTCCCTGAAACTTGCGAAGCAATCATAGTTAGCAGAGGAGGTTTTCCATTGTCCAAAGTCATCTGAAGAGTGGAGGGTGGTGAACCAGAAATTCTCCAAGCGGTAGAAGTTCCACAACACTATATGGGCCCAGGATGTAACTCAACATACACTCGGCACTACTCCTTGGGCAATCAGGAATAAATCTTCGGAGCTCGGTTTAACTCTTGCTGAGCTCGGTTCAATAAGACGTTAACTCGCAGGAACTAGTACTCATGTCGGCTTCAATTTATACGTAACTCGGAAATATTCGCTGTGACTCGGGACCCCACGGGCGTTACTCGGCCTGAGCTCGGGATAACCAGGCTTGTTATTCTAGACCGGGAGATCACCGATCTTTGCCGAATTAATCCTGAGTAACTCTCAGCTCCACCCGAGGGCCCCACGATTCACGCCGCCTCTTAACTCGGAATGAAATTTTTGAACATGTTCAATTTTTTTTCCGAGCTTCACGAGCTCACCGGCTGACACCGACTTCTGCAGAGTTTTCCCGAGCATGAAGCCGAGTGTATCAAGATTTCTGACCGAGTATTACTCGGCTTTCAACTCGTGAAAGTGTATGAGCTGCTTTTAATTCGCGCTAAAGAGCGGCTAGCTCCCGAACGAGCTGTTAATACTGACGAGGCTCGTCTTAAAAGCGGAGGTTTTTTTTTTCATTTTGGAGGCAAGGTCAGACACGGACTTGCGCTTATTTAGTACGATTTATTAGTTCCATTATTTTCTTTACATCAGTTCAGTTCCAGTACGTAAAAGTTTTATCAATTAAGCCTTACACAGAAACGAAGAAGCGGCTTCATGAAAATCCGAAGAAAAGCCAAAACTGGAACAAACAAAATTAACCAATCGCTGTAATTCTGCATATAATAATTTTAAGTACAAAATATACATTTGTCCCTTACAAGTCAGTTCGCAGTAATAAAGAACTCTGTAAAGCATCACAACTTATGCTATTTGTATTAACCATAAGCATATATACTGTTATACGCTAGCTACACAGAATTAAATTCTCAAATATATATTAGATATACATATATATATAATCTGTTTACCCATCATCCCCTGTTCACAACGTTCTACTTCTCCACGCATAACCATCAGTAATAGATCAAATTATTCGGAGAGGCACATAAATGTTATTCCTTAATAGTGTTAATTACTATCCTGATTTGCCCCGTCTGACTGTCTTGGTGCTAAAAATCAAGTTTTCGGCCCGTACGTCACAAGATATAGGTCACCATGACCTAATTTCAGGTTTCCAAGGTGATTTACCTATAAACTCCCAGGATATTGAGTAAAAAGATTCTAGGCCTCACATATACGATTTGTCCCCCGGATGGACGCCGGACAAAGGGTGATCGCTATAGCTCAGTTGACTAACAGTCAGCTGAACTAATAAAACTTACTGATGTACCGAAGCGAAAAGCCCCTGATTTAACTCCCTAAATACCCTTAAAAACCATATTTTCCATTGTTGGATTGACACAAATTTTACCTGTCATACTTCAGTATGCCTGATTGTCATTCATTATATGAATAAATGGAAAGTTTTATGATGCAAGGGAATTCTTGCTATGTGACACCTTCAAGGGGCCAGGATATCTATTAACCCATCCATCGAAATCTTACAGAAAACACATCAAGATGTTTACAAACGTTGGATCGGATGCAGTTCTAAGTACATGCACAAAAACTAATCCCAACATTCTCAACGTAACACCAAACAAAAAACAGAAGAAAACCATAACTTCCATACACAATTACTGTTATAATCAAATTAACTAAAACTTAACCTTTATTTCTTTATATATCACTCGACCTGCCACCACTCTCTTCTAGGTAATGCTATGTACCCTTTGTTCGTGCACCACGCTTAACGACCTTCACAGATCCTCCCATTTGCCGCATTTATTGGCTTTGATAGGAGAGTTTGAAATCATGTCTAGGTCGCCGATTCCGAGCGATGGGTGAGGGTCCCCACGTACTTTAGATGCTGTAATCGTTAACCAATAGAGTAAATAGATTAAATAGATTTAAATATATTTCCATATAACATCATATGACAAGTTTGGCAGTGTGTACTGTAGATTTAAAAGCTACAGATGGAAAGAATAGATTGTTATAGTATTTCCGTGGATTGAAGCTAATTTTAAATCAAGAGACAACCATACCCTTGTAGATCCAAGGAGATAATACAGCAAAGACACTTATTTTTTAACTCTATTCTTGACGTCAACAAATGCACTACAAAGTTAATTTTACTCAGTTTAGTATCCTAGTGACATCCTTGATGGCTGAACATTTCAGTAACCTTGACTTCAAGTAACTTAACATACCATAATGCATAATTATTACGTTTTAAGATTAAACCATGTCTCAATACATAAAGTCATACACAGCTGTCAGGCGAGGACGACAATATAAACTGCCACTCCGTTCTGATAAGTCATTCCTACCACCTGGTGGCAAGAAGCACCACCTCAGGGAGTTCATGCAAGGACGTAGACTGAGTGGCTCATTGTTTCAGCGTTACCTGCGTGCTAGTCGAGTATTGTTATGTGGCAAACCCCCTAGGGTACGACGTAACCTTCGTACGAACGTTTAGTTACGGATGACTTGAACAGAGCTCGATACTGTTTTCCCGTTTGGTATAAAGTTTGGACAGCGATATTCCGAGGAACCTCGTCTTGGACTTGAATTAAAATGTCCGCCCGACCAGATAAAGAATATTGCGGCGGGCCCTGGATAAGCAAGGTATACGGGAACCCGTAGACTCATCATGCAATGTACAGTAAATCGTCCGGCAGTGGATTCTTGTATTAATTGTAATTCTTCCTTATTTTGTTTATAATTGTTTAATCAAACTATCTGTCTTTTTAATTGTGTTACGGGTTGACTTAAAAGCGGACCGAACTGCTTTGCTAGACTTGTGCGCCACCAACATGGGTTCGAATCCGGGATCAGTCCAATGTTTTCCCTGATTAAAATTGTCTTCGTAACAAAATGGGGGTTCGTCCCATTTGACCGAACTGTGACGCCAGTGAAGCCTGCTTTTCTAGCGAACCGGTTGGTACGCCGGACTCCTGTGCCACCAATATGAGTTCGAATCCGGGATCAACCCAATCTTTTCCCCTGAAAAAGTTGTCTTCGTAACAACTGCATGACTGACTTTATATAACAATGAACGCTGGCCAGTAAAGTTAAAACATTGGCTAGTTTATGATCAATCCCTCAATTAAGAACATCGGGCTGTAGCGCCCAGGGATGCCCCGTCTGTTGTGTGTGTTTCAAAGGGAATAAGAGTCCATAATCGAGAATGTACACACCTGTGTCGCCTGTTTCAGTTAATACCTGAAAAATAATGGAATGTTAAAGGATTCAGAATGTTTATTTAACAAATGGTGACATTTTTTGTATTCATGAAATGCATGAAGACTGAGAAAAGGTAACGAAGACTAACTGCATATAAAATCAAATATTCTTTATCTCTTATATTTATATACAATTATTTCTTTATTTATAATATTCAAATTAATAAAATTGTTAAATCAAACATTTGGTTTTTCAAATAATAATAAAATCAAACTCTTCTGATTCAAGAAATATGGTGACATAATATTTTAATATTTGGACTAAGCAATAATAGAAAAAGGGCCCGAGTGAAACAAATATATATGTACCAACAAAATTTTTGAAATCACATTACCACTGACTACCCGATATATCCAGACCGAAAGCTTTCTCCGTTACACTGAAAAAGTGGTACCCACTCAGGACAGGTACAGCCTCGGTCACAATCCGCTGCGGTCATCGCACACCGTAGAGTTCCGCACGGTTTTCGGGGCCGCAGGAATACTTAAGCCTCGGAGACAACCCGCTGCGGCCACCTTCAGTTTTTTAAACCGCAGGAATACTTATCCGGCCGACGTTCGGGAATGGGAAGGTGTCTTCCTCATTCTCACGGCCTTCGCACAGTAAAGAAAGATAACCCTGCGGACGCCGCAATCTAACCTTGCGGAAGCCGCAAAGACCCCTTTCGACAGCCGCAGGGACGCCTTACGTCTCTCGGGTAGCCGAATGGGTATTAAAAATCGCACGGGCATCCTATGACATCCGTACGTCCACTGTACGGTGCCTGTATGGAGCCCGTAGGTGGCTGTCTGACGCTCGGCCGCCACATCAACTTAAGCGCTTGCGCTAATGTCAGTTACGTTCGTTGCGGAATCCCTGCGGCCTTTGAAAAACGCACGGTTGCCGTACGTCTACTGCACGGAATAGCCAAAAACACTAGCCGTACGGCGACCGTATCCCGGTTGTGACCGAGGCTTATTGCTCAGCGCGGAGTGAAAATGTACACTAAAACTGGCAAAGCTGATGAGTTACATTATAATTATTTATGTAAATGTTGATTTTCAATATTATTTGTAGAAGAAGTAGTGGTAGTAGCAGTAGTACTAAATAAATCATTCTTTCATAATGCAGCTTAATATTATGAAATACTTGATAATTGCTTCTAATTTATAAATGGTCACCCAAATGCTGTAGATTTTATGAAAACAAAATTATAAAAAATACAATGGCTTTCAGAGGAAATAATTTTAGTCGGTAAGCGTAGTCCAAATAAACGTACACCAGCAGCTGGCGTCATATATTAGTATCAACTTACTAATTATAACGATCATTATATTGCTTCCCATTTTTAAATAATTAAACATGTGAAATAAAATGTAACCGAGTTCATCAACCATCTAGGGTAACATACCAGAAACCTGTTTATCATATTTTCAACAGATGCTGGTAATAGCCTAGCCCTATCTTTTAATGTCCAAAATTTTGGTCTGAGTTATCTGCATGTGCTGCTATTTTCTCTATGTACGTCATGTTACTTAAACGTAGGAGAAAAAAAATCTCACTCTCTCCCTCTCTTTCTCCCCACAGAAGCGGATCCAGGGGAGGGGAGGTTTCATACGCTGCAAGCTTTTTTAAGTGTTTCAGAAAAAATGTTGCTGCCTGGACCTCTCATTTTCCGGACCTGGTGATCTTTTTTTTCAGGTTTTTTATTTGTTCTCCTTGGCAGGACCCCCCCCCCCCTTTTTTTTTCCCTCAATCCTGGATCCGCCCCTGTCCCATTTAACACTTACTTTAACATATATCATCTCCGCTATGTCAAACGAGTTCTTGTAACTCAGATTAAGTTTGCAGGTGTTTTATGCTCGATGGTACACTCCACTGGAACACCAAGATGTACTGCTGCAAACAGCCAGGCAAGAAACTTGGTTAGCTGCCGTCATAATCAGAGCCAGAAATTCTAAATCTACTGTTTTCTTTCGAACATTTTCAGCGGAGATGAGAGAACAACAGCTGCCCAACGTATATTCACTTAAAATTTTAAAATTAGGTATAAGACGACAACGATGAGAATAATAATGAATGGTCAGACATTGTGGGAAATGTGTGAAGTTAACTTTATGCACCGCGCTTTCCGTGCCACAGAATTTGACGCGAAAGACAACGGTATGTTTTCATTGACAGTCTATATACAGTGACATACTGGCCGATCCCCTGGCAGCTTGAATATATATATATATATATATATATATATATATATATATATATATATATATGTAAATATATATATATGTAAATATATACACGTATATATATATATATATATATATATATTCATAGCAAATTCATTAAGTGTTGAAAGACTGTCGAAGGCTATTCCCAAGATATGACTGACAGGTATATAAATAATATTAATCACAGAAAAATTTCTAAAATCTTCGTTGCAATTACAATTTTCAATTATCTTGTAAATAATGTTGTATAAAGGATAAAGGACGTTCATGAACACTTGAAAGGTCGTTTAAAGCAAAATTGAAATTGAAATAATTATATTGCCATTTTAGAACCTTTTCTACAATCTTTTGAAATGCAAGTGACATTAAACTAGTTAATCTTAAAGGGCCATGGTACCAGTAATAATATTTAGTGATATTAGAATGTGACTTTTAACGGAGATGAAGTCTCAATAGACTTTCAGGTTCCTTTGACAGTTGGTGCTTTCTTATATAGACATTTCCTGTGGTGATCATTCACAAAATTTAACTAGAAATATGCATTTTCAGGAATGCAGGTATATGCTAGTATAAAATTATGACATACCATTTGTTCAGTTTTTTTTTTAAAAAGACAGATACTGTTGCCATATGTCATTGGTAAACATGATCATGGATATAAAAAAGTCTGCCTGTTCTCGCTTGCATCCACCAAGACATGAATGAATCTAGCTGTATACAAGAAGAAACTCCATATTTTTCATTCCTCTGAATCTGTCTCCTTTATATGCGCGATTTTTTATTTCATGCGGTAACGTAACTGATTTTTTTTTTAAATTGGGAATATGCATGACAGGTTTATTTGCATTGCTTGAACTATGAACATCATTTCGTGCCTCCAGCAGACAATAGTTTAAATGAGCAAAATAAAGTTGCTAACCTCTCATATGGTCTCAAAAGGAGAAGAGGTTTGAGAATGAGCTGCTTATTTTTTCCTTGATGTCCTGACCATTTTTACGTGTCCATTTGATTACGAATTCAGTATATTCAAGGCGGAAACGCTCGACCAAGTACTAGTGCCTGTAACAAGCCAGCCCCTCAGGTACAGAAGACTGCCTTAATAGTCCATTCCTTTTAAGACAATTATACCATATAATATAATCAACCATTTAAGGCAGTATAGTTATAAATTGATTTAGATGGCCTTTTTTTGTATTTGGGTAACATCCAGTGAACCTGCAAAATAAACCCAATTTTCTTTTACAGTGCGTTTCTGTGAGTATTTACCTTTATCGCGATCAAATGAATGACGACGATTCCCAATGCCGAGGGGTAAGTCCCACTTGACGGATAACATTTTGTGAGTTGTAAATATTTGATATCAATAGTTTTGGCTAAAATCTCTTAATTTTATTTACATGCATCGCCCATCTGTTCATAATTATTGTATTGATTCTATTTTGCGATTGGCACATGGTCCCGGTCATAACAAGACTCTTCTCGTACGAGCTACCCTGAAAAAATTATAATGATTATATATTGAGGGACTCCTCTTTGGTTATGCAGGGTTATCTTTCCTATGTTAGAGAGAACTCATACGTATATACTGTGCTAGAAATTACCTTGTCTCGTGCAACGACGTTCACGGGCTAGAAATCGTGTAGTGACTACAAGTGTAAAGGCCATACGTCAACAATGGTTGCTGTGTGCGACAAGAGTTTGTTGGTGATGTGTTGCTCAACTTAAATCTTGTAAGTTTAGTCTGCGATTGCGATGGGGATTACAGAGAACCATGACTGAGAGGGGAATACCAGCAACTCTTTCTTGCTGGTTATATCGAATAATATAGTTGTTTGAAAAATGAAAATCATTGGACTCTTTGTGCATAGCGTTTCTGGAGCTCAGACCGTTCGCGTGTGGTACGTTTGTATTGTTCTCATGTATAAATTCAGGACCTCCATTTGATATAAGTCCACATTCCTGAACTAACTTGGCTAAAGACACCTGCGTGTCCTCCTATGTATCTGTGATTTAATTAGTTCTATATAAAATCTTTTATTTTTAGCGAACCTGTGAGCTTATGCGATGGTGCGGCGTCGTCCGTCGTCTGTCGTGCGTCGTGCGTCGTCTGTACGTTAACCATAGCTATCTCAAAAACGGCAGGAGCTAGCATCACCAAATTTTTTGCAAATAATTAGTCATTAAAAAAACTATATCGGTTTTTGTTTATTTTTTGTTTCTTAAATTTTATAGGGAAAAAGCTAAAAAAGCTAAAAAAATCTTCTCCTCCGAAATTGTCCAGCCAAATTGTCCAATATTTCACAGAAATGATCCCTGGAACAATCTTTCTCAAGTTTGTTCGAATGGTTCCAGTTCGGAGATTTTTGGCCGAGTTACAGGAGGTTGAACTTTGTTAACTGTGCAAAAATGCATATTAAAAATTAAATATCAGAAACGGCTGTAGCTATCATCACCAAATTTTATGCCAATGTTGGTCACATAGGTCATATCTGAAATTGAAGTATTGGTGGCGCCACCTGCATCGACCTTTTTTGTACAGGGTCATCAGTGCCTGTATCACATTGAGGGCTACAAAAAAACTTCTTCTCTGAAACCATATGGCCAAAATGTTTAATATTGCACAGAAATGATCCTAGGGTAGTGCTTTCTGAAGTTTGTTCAAATGGTCTCTTTTTAGTGACTTTTGGCTAAGTTATGGGAAACTGAATTTGGTCATATGCCATAACAGCCCAATAGCTACAAAGATCTTCTTCTTAAGAACCACTGGGCAAAATTCTTAATTCTCACACATTAATTATCCTCAGGTGTTGATAATTCAAGTTTGTTCAAATGGTTTTGGTTCAGTGCTTTTTGGCTGAGTTACGGGAAGCTGAACTTAGCCAGTTTGCTGTATCGTCCTATATGAGTTATAAACCTGCGAAACATTTTTCGACTGATGCCACTGAAGCCAGTTTGTTAAATATTTTACAAGAATAATTCCTACAATAATTCTTATAATAATCGTCATTAATGGTTCCACATGAATGATTTTTGGCTGAATTATGGAGATTGAATTGAGTCATTTTACCATATATGTTAGCTGTGTGATGCTGTTACATCTAGCCTGGCACCAGTTTATCAGCATCTATTACATCATGCCACTAGACATTTAAATTTCAAATTATCTTTGGTTAATATTGACAAGAAAGTTTTTTTAAAAGCTTTTAAAAAAACTTAGATTTATGATTTAAGTTATTCATCATACCAAACAATGTTACAATCATGGATATTCAGATCTCTGTGGCTATATAAAGACAGCTGTACATGGATTTTAAATTATTGGTATCCCTACTCAACTTAATTCAAGAATTTGCCATCAATGAGATATATCTGTATTTTAATTTTGCATTCAGTATGCATCCGTAATAATTATATACATATATTCCTGATTTCTTTTTTTATAAAAAGTCAGCTGAAAAGCATTTTGTATTGGGAAAATAAATTTCAAAGTTATTTCAAGTAGGGATCACTTTTGTGTTCAGATGGCAGCACTTGGTTTACCATTGGCAGATTGCCAGTGCCTTGATGTTGGCCATTAGCCAAGATGATGTAAGCTCTATAAATTGTTTTTGCACAGTGCTAGGATTGGAAGAAGTGCAGCCAGGTATAGGTCAAGAGTTCACTCAGTGCAGTAGCTGCATTCTATTTATAGCTTGGCAGACTGCTCACTGCATCATATTTGGCACCAAAGTTCAGCCTGAATCTATTTATAGCTTTGGCAGACTGCCAACTGTGTCAGATTATGCAACAGGTCAAGAGTTCACTCAGTGCAGCCAGGTACAGGTCAAAAGTACACTCAGTCTAGCCAGGGCAGGTCAAGAGTTCACTCAGTGCAGTAGCTTGAGGCAGCAATTTGTCACAGGTCACTCGGGGGAACTGCCTTACTCACCTAAGCCTTGTCAGCCCAGTGCATCAAACTCTGGGGAAGTTTGATGTATTGGACTGGTATTTTGACCTGTCTATGCGTCTTTGATGGTATTCTCATTAACAAGACAGTTGGTGCCACCTACATTGACTTTTGCAGTATATGCGCCTGCTTATTTCTCCAGAGGAATTTGATACATCAGCCTAAAATTGGGCATGTATATACATATCGGGTAGCTTTATAGTGTAAAGACTGGTGGCGCCACCTACGATAATTTTTGCACAGTGAATGGCCCTGCTTATTTCACAGGAGGGTTTCGACATATCAGTCTGACATTGGGCATATGTATATATCTCTTCGTTGTATACAAGACTGGTGGTGCCAGCTACAATCATTGTATCCGCCAAAACAGAGTTTTGTGGATACTATGTTTTCAGTCGGACGCCGCTGCCGCCGCGACCGCCACTGCCGCATAGGTTTCCCGAGAACTCCTACGTAACCACTGGGCGGAATTTTTAGCTCAGCTGACTTTAAGTCATCTGAGCTATAGTCGTGGTCCATTGTCCGCCGTCCGTCCGTCTGTCCGTCCGTCCGTCGATGTGGCACGTTTTGAAACCGTAAGACCTAGGAATCCAAAATTCAGCATAATGTTAGATGGTCTTTGCGACTTCGTTCCTTTGAGAAATTAAGGAAAAACCTCAATTTTTTTTATTAAAATCCTATTTTCACACTTCAGGACTGCCTAATATCAAAACTACTCATCTGTTTTTCCTCATATTTACCATAAATATTCCTCTATATAGTTCCTATGTACATCCCAGAAATTAGGTCTGTATTACATAATTTTAAAAAGTTATGGGCCCAAACATAATTCATTTTGTAAAAAATCAAGAAAGATATTTGATCACTTAACACAAAACATGTTAAAGCTGTGGACTTTTTTTCCAGTAATATAACTAATTAATCAAAATTAAATTGTATACCCAAAATTAGATCAAAATCTTTTAAATTTTTTAAATTATTAACAAAAATAATTGGTACCTTAAATATTGCCCAACTTTGGCCATGGCACGTTTTTTTCCTGTAAGTACCATTGATTTAATTTTCACAGCATGTAAACATAAATATTTAATTTGTTTAAATCTGAAATTTAAAAATAAAAGCTTGAAAATTAAGCTAGTTATTGATTTTTTTCTTGAGGCTCAATTGTAGTCATTTGCTTTGATTACAGATTACAGATGCAGGGTCCCATTCCAGGTCACTGAAAGTCAGCTATGCCAGGGTTTCTGATTTGTTACAGTCTTCGGGGGAGATCCCCTGCTGTGACAGGTGTACAGTTATTCTCATATCACCATCCCAATCACCCCCCCCCCCCCCCTCCCGCAAACCCAACCCACCAAATGTTATGCAGAAACTGTTATTGTTTACACTGTATCTCTTCAATGGTAATGCTGTTTTAACTCCGATATGGAAAACTTTCCTTGAAAAAGTAATTCAAGGTGTAATCCAGAAGATGCAATGTTGTGTAATGTTGCATTTTTAAAGAAATCAATTTTCTTTTAAATGATTTTAACAAATATAATTGAACCCATCAGTATGCTTAAATTTATAAAATATGAAGCATATTATGGATAAATAAAGACACAATTAAACATTGTGAAATCTAAATCAAGTATTACTTTTAGATATTTATTGTTTTACAGATTTAAAAGATATATTTTTTTGGTAAAAAATAAATAAACATTTGTATGGATGATGTTGTGTTATCTGACAAGATTGGAATTTATGATGATGCAATTGAGAATTATGAATCAACTTTTATATTCAGATATATATGTTATATTGGAAATGTATAGAAATATAAACTTAAATTAAAAAAAATGAGGTGATAAAAAATGAGGATTTAATACAAACATTTGTTCATTATTTTCCTGCCTCAGCAGAATTTGAGATCAGGCTTTGTTTGCCCTGTTTTATGTTGTTAATTAGTAATATTTTAACTGTATGCATTTTATTTTAAAAAATTACATATATATTTAATAATATATAATATACAAAAAAAATAGATTCAATTGAACAAATGTGTAAACTACTGAAATGTCAACAGTCAATCAAAAAGCCAACAAATGATCATGATAATAGTACAGATCATTTGTTCACAACCTGCTCACATGCTTCAGTTTCAACATAAGGAAACACATGCATGGTCAGGTCACAAAATATTATTTGCAACAATTTCTTGCTTATCAATACAAACCAATAATATAAACCAACCATGGCCTTTATTACTTCTTCCTCTTACACTTTATCTCCATTTGATATTATTTTAGATTTTTACCTTCAAGTCTAACTTCAGCTGAGCACAGTGACCCATGGGTCCCTTGTTTTAAAATCTGAATTATGTGAATTGCTGCACCCTCATTTTCGGTTGACCTCTGACCTTTCCTCTCTGCCCAGCGTCCAATTGTGCGTCTGTTTCCAAACATAAACCCACATATCTCGGGAAAAAATTGACCGATCAGGCTAAAAATGTTGTACAAATGTACCCCTTAGATAACTTTATAACATACACTAAAAATGGTGGCGCCACCTGCAACCATTTTTGCACAGCGTCCATCTGTTCATCAGCCTTGGGATAAAATCACTCATATCTCTGCATTGGTTGGAATTATCAACCTGAAATTTTGCATGTGTATACATCCTTGACAGCTTTCTTGATTTTATGACAGGTGGCGCCTCCTACATTGACATTTAAGCTGCAGACATCCAAGCTCATATCTCAGGAACCGTTTGACCAGTTGGGCCAAATTGTTGCATGTGTATAGATCTCCCGTAGCTCTTAATCATACGCAAAACTGGTGGCGCCATCTGTAACCATTTTTGCACAGCGTCCATTTGTTCATCTGCCTTTGGATAAAATTACTAATATCTCGGCAGTGGTTTGACAAAACAACCTTAAATTTTGCAGGTTTATACATCCTTGACAGCTTTCTTGATTAATGACAGGTGGCGCCACCAACATTCAAATTTACGCTGCAGACATCCAAGCCCATATCTCAGGAACCATTTGACCGATTGGGCAAAAATTTTGCATGTTTATAGATCTCACATAGCTCTTTATAATATGCTAAACTGGTGGCACCACCTGCAACCATTTTTGCACAGCGTCCGTCTGTTTGTTTGCCGTGGGATAAGATCACTCATATCTCGGCAGTCGTTTGACATATCTGCCTAAAATGTTGCAGGTTTATACATCTTGGATAGCTTTCTGGATTTTGTGGCAGGTAGGTGGCGCCACCTACATTTATGTATACGCAGCAGACTTTAAGGCTTATATCTCAGGACTGGTTTGACATATCCCCTGAAATTTAGCATGTGTATAGATCTCACATAGCTCTTACTCATATTCAAAATTGGTGGTGCCACCTGCCACCATTTTTGCACAGCGTCCGTCTGTTTGTCTGCCGTGGGCTAAAATCACTCATATCTCAGTAGTGGTTTGACTTATCTGCCTAAAATTTTGCATGTGTATACATCCTGGACAGCTTTCTTGATTAAAATTACTAATATCTCGGCAGTGGTTTGACCTAACTACCTGAAATTTTGCAGGTTTATACATCCTTGACAGCTTTCTTGATTTATGACACCTGCCACCATTTTTGCAAAGCGTCCTTCTGTTTGTCTGCTGTAGGATAAAATCACTAAAATACAAGTAGTTGTTTGAATGATCAGCCTAAAATGTTGCATATGTATACAACCTGGACAGCTTTCTGGATTTTGTGGTAGGTGGCGCAACCTACATACACATTTCAGCTGCAGACATCCAGGCTATTATGCAACACACCTCACTCTATTTCCCCTTGCCTTTCAATCCATGCCTCACTTCACCCGTCTCCACAAAATTGGTGGCGCCACCTGCAACCATTTTTGCACAGCGACCATCTGTTCATCTGCCTCGGGATAAAAACACTCATATCTCTGCATTGATTGGACTTATTCACCTGAAATTTTGCATGTGTATACATCCTGGACAGCTTTCTTGATTTTATGACAGATGGCACCACCTACATTCACATTTAAGCTGCCGATATCCAAGCTCAAATCTCAGGACTGGTTTGACATAGATCTTAAATATCTCTTAATCATACACGAAATTCAGCCACCTGCCACCATTTTTGCACAGCGTCCATCTGTTTGTCTACCATGGGCTAAAATCATTCATATCTTAGAAATGGTGTGCCTTATCTGCCTAAAATTTTGTATGTTTTTACATCTTGGATAGCTTTCTCGATTTTGTGGCAGGTGGCGCCACCTATGTTTATGTATACGCTGCAGACATTCAGGCTTATATATCAGGACTGGTTTGACATATCCCCGTGAAATTTTACATGTGTATAGATCTCAAATATCTCTTAATCATACAGAAAATTGGTGGCACCACCTGCCACCATTTTTGCACAGCGTCCGTCTGTTTGTCTGCCGTGGGCTAAAATCACTCATATCTCAGTAGTGGTTTGACTTATCTGCCTAAAATTTTGCATGTTTATACATCTGCGACAGCATTCTGGATTTTGTGGTAGGTGGTGCAACCTACTTACACAGTGTGGCTGCAGACATCCAGGCTATTATGCAACACACCTCACTCTATTTCCCCTTGCCACTCAATCCATGCCTCACTTCACCTTTCCCCCTCTGATTTTGGCGGATACTGGTAGTCGCTTGTTGACTACCCATATTCTAGTTTTTGTGTTGTGTGCACCCATGCCAGAATTGCAGCAGTGATGTTTGTTTAATTGTTTCTTGTTCTAAGTGTTTAATACGTGCATTTTTCATATACATGTTACACATGTTCTTGAAAAGTAATGGTCCAACATTGAAGCATTATACCTGGTGTAATATCATTGCACAGGTTCGCATTAGGCCGGTAGGCCTTGTTTAGTTTATAAAATGTATTTAAATTATGCAATTTAGTCGATTTTTTGGATTTAAGGTAGGCATCTTTTCATAAGTACATCGTAGCGGAAATAGTTGCTTAATAATTGTAAGCTGTTCACTTGTTAGCTGCAGCATTAATGTATTGTTTTCATTTTTAAAGCTTTTTTTACATATTTGCGTCATTTATTAACTAAATTGCATATATCATTACATTAGCATGTATACTTCTAATGGGCATACTGAAACTGATTGCATTTATTTACAAAACTGAATGTAATTTAGAAGCATATATGAATGGTGATTAAATAGTTTGTCCGTTTACTCAGGGAAGCCTCTAAATTTCCGGTGAATTTACCTTGAGCTAATTTGCATATGTTATGGCAACAGGTTTAATCTTGGTTATCGTGGCTTGATGATGCGTATAACATTGCATCCATTGTTTATTTATGTCAGTGTGCTCCCCTAGGTGCCGCGTTTAAATTAGTCTGACCCTTCAGTAGTCCACTGAATAGATAATAAGCTAATTAGAATATGTAATGAGTGACGGATCAACTAATGATCATCATGATTTTGTGCGGAATAAGTGCAGCATAAACATCCTTTGGTCTCTGATTTTAAGAAACTTATTTTTGCATTATATAAGTAACGATTAAGCTGTACTTCATGAACTGTGCAGCAGTCTAAGGATATATTTAATTTATGCATTAATATTTTACCATTAATTAGCGGTCATGAGGTCTTTTATGTGACGTGATAATAACAATCTGTCACCCTGACATAAGTAATTTTATCTTTAAGGTCTCATTTCACAAATGAAATTTTTATACATGTACTGGTGGGATGAATCGCCCTGGTCGTTATGCCACACATTCAGTATTCGTATCAAGTATCAGTGTTATATTTCAGAGTTCAAAACTGAAATTAAGATAAATTTGCAAGTACCTCTATTAACCTTTTCATGGTCCACTACCTACAGACAATTGTTGTATGTTATGTTAAATCATTTCAAGTAAATATATAATATATATATTTCAATGATGTAATTAATTGAACTTTATTCAAATACTTTACTTAATAACAAATAAACATTAGTTCATTGATAAATCCTTGCAAAGTGATAAAAAAATTATCTCTGATTCTAAAATGATATTGATGTAGCCTTAATTGGATTAAAGAATGTGTTTAACTTTGATGATATTTTAATAAAACAAAGAATTAACAGTTTATCAAAACGGATTTTTTTGTTATCTGGAAACATTAAACATGCCCTGCCTACATAAAACTCATGAAATGATGTGTTTTGAGTAAAGACTTAAGTATAAGTTGTTGGTTTGCTGCAGACCCATGCATATAACAGCACTCTATTAGGTGTAGCGGCTGTCATATACGATAACAAGAGGTGGAATCATAAAAGGTTAAGGTATTATTAAGTTATTTTTTTGCGTTGAGAACTGAATAATTCACACCAAATGAAGTTTTTCATTGAGTTTAAGAGTTTCGTTCAGTTTTAGCTAATCATAAATCGCATTCACATAAAATAATAAGGCACCACATTATGTGATTCCTTCAGTGTATTCTAGTTACAATTTATTTTTTTTCTGTGCACTTCATAATGAAATATACATGTTTGAAGTTTTATTTACATCAGCGAAGAGATGACTGCTCCTTAATGTGTGGCGAAGGAATTTCTTGCTAATAAATTCATCCACATGACCGCGTTGTTGTCAACTGAAAGCCTTTAATAAGAACATTTGACGTGATATGTTTCTATACTTTGTCCATTTTGTAATTTTTTGCTAAGGGGGAGCAATTTCTAAGACCGCCCAATAAACCATTTATCACCTTTGTTAATGACGTTTACTCAAACCCTTTCTACCGTAAAAGAATAACCCATTTTACTATTCTTGTTCAGATAGTTCACATTTTTATCCTTCTTTGACCACATTGGCTTTTTATTTGGATACGGAAAAAGCATTTGTGTAAACATCATCCGTAGTGATCAATTGTACGCTCTGTGTTTAACTTCATTAGTTAAATTTGCATTTTTTTAAAAGAAAAACTTTGTAAATATGCCAAATGGCAATACTGCAAACAGCAAGACACTTGGAAGGAAATTCACTTTCAGCCAAATATCAAACGTATCTTAGTTGGACATCCTCTTTTTTTCTTATTTCTATTAATTGATGCTGATATGGAAGAATTTATAGCTGAAATTAAAATTTGATTAAATTGGTCAACTTTATTTATTCATAAAGTAAATGTCAATTCTTGTCCCTCACCCCTTTGCATCATTAACCAATATATTTATTATTTCACCAAACATCCGACGATCGATCATGATTCGACCAGCTGCTCTTTGCATATGTAAATTACTAAATTGTATATTAACTAGATAACTGGATTGGAAGCTGACAAACCATTTAATCACACTGAATATATGCTCTGAACTAACATCATTTTTTTAAATTTTCCATTCAGTTTCGCTATCCAATTTTGCATATATATTTATATATGCAAATTAGTTGATTAATAAGACGAATATTTATATGTGATTTAACAATAAACAAGTGACACAGGTAGTCATTGGGCCAAAGCAAGTAATTTTGAAAAAAAAATGCCCGGGCTGATATAAACTTTTCACTTTATTTTTCGTAGAGGTAGACATCTTGGAAATCAGAAAAACAATGTTTGCAATCAGTACACTCTTGCACAATATTGCAAGGAGCATTTTTTGTATGAGCTGTATACATTTTTTGTGTGATTAGCCAAATTTGGCTCTCTCAGTCCCCAAATGGACTAAAACAGCGTTATATCTTAAAATGAAGGTATTTATATGCACAGACATAATAAGACACACAAAATTGATTTTAAAAAATCCTTCTTTCATGTATGTGAAAAATAATGTAATACAAGAACTGAAATACAACAACATTTCTTTGGAGCAATCTCACATAAATGAACACAGTTTCTGTATGCTTATACAGTAAGACCTTTTTAAAGCATTAAGACTTCATATGATTATTCCTCTTTCTTTTAGTAACATGCATTAGTTGCTTAGGTGTAAGACAGATATATAGCAATGCGTTTTGTACCTCTACCCCCTTATTCATGAAAATGATCGCTAAAACAGGAAGCAACAGACAACATGGAACTTTACTTAAAATATAATCATACTAAACTTCTTACATTTGTAAGCATAAAAAAATTACTCTCAACAAATCAGAGTTAATCTACCAAGATCAGTTTTACCTTTTTGATTGATTTTTATACAACTATATCTGAACGGAGATGTGCTTAAATCATCCAATGAATCATCCAAATTCATGTTAAAACTGAACTAATAAAGTAAGAGCTATTCTGTTTTAAGAGTATTCTTTATTCACCCTATCCCCTTATTAAGAAGGCAGCCAACAAAACAGGAAATCAGTATTGACACCATACAAAGTTGAAGACCTACATATATCTTCAATCAAAAATAAAACCAGAAAATCACATGTACCATTTTACATAAAAAAGAATTCAGATAGCAGAGTAAACGTTTTCAGCCATAACAATGTTCATCTCCATCGCCAGGTATAACTGGTTGTTGTCAATGAAACATATACTATAAGGACATTTACCATGTTTCATCATCAGAAGATAAGTCACCACACACAATTCTTCCACACACCCTTTTTCCCCAAAAGTGCTGTAGGGGACCTTTGATAAAGGCCATATTTAAGAAGATAGTGGCACAAAAATATATACAAAGGGTAATTGGTATGAGAATGTTCGTAATGGTCTCTAGTTTAAGAATCTTGCTAATGAGGGCGTGTTTTGGTAAATCGCACGTTTGGGCACAGGAATAGACATCCGAACTGTCACAGATAAGCGGGTGGGGTCACTTAAATGTCCCTAACTTACTTAATATTCAACATATTCACTTCAAATTACCCTCTATGTATTGCTAAATAAAATATCTCGAATAGAATGAAAAAACCGCTTGATTAATTATGTACATTTATTTTGTTGGGTAATTGATGTGGGAGCTAATTGGTTAATAACAAAAACCGTTTTAGCGGAAAATACATATAAGTAATCTTGGAATATCTTTTAACCAGAAGAGCGCAAACATCTCCCAGTGCAAAACATACCACTGGATCCGTAATGGGCTTTTTGCACCAATATTCAATGATTTTTTTTAAATATTTCTACCCTGCAACTCAACAAAGTTTCGTGAAAATCAGTTCAGTCTGTTTTATGCATGGTCTTCTTGATGAAGCTATTAAGTAGAGGAACAGATGCCCAGTGCTAGTCCGTGCGAGTGTTCAGTGATATACATCCCAGATAAACCTGCTTGAAAATAATCGGCTTCGAGGGCTACTGTGGTTGCCTTTATATTGGCGGGGCTGAATTTTCGCGGTTTTTATATTCTTAAAAGTTTCACGGGGTTCCTTTTTCGCGCTCTAGCTATCATTGGTCTAGTAGTATATTTTCTTATCAAAAATAATTTCATTAACCGGTGATTTCACTATTATCTAGGTCTACTTTTTCTCTGTCCGGATATCGCATGTTCGAACCTTCACAGACGGCTGAGCCGACGTCTGCGGGAAGCATTGACCCCCCTAGCTGTAATTAGTTCAGAACCGAGGCTCATTCAAACAACTCAAATGTTATGAAGGTGTGTCGAGACACCATCCTGTAACTACAAAACCGTATATTAAGAATGTTTAGGGAAACTGTCTTGATAAGGGTATCTTACTCCTGTTAATTAAAAGTCGAGTCGTAATCACCTGCTCAACCAAAAAGGGACGCCTGTAGGTAGCCCCCTTGTTTCAGTGTCAAAGGCAGGGATGTGCCCAGAATAATTTGAGTGCCGTTAATGTTCCTAATTAATTCCATATAGGTGGAAGAAGGAACCGTATTCAGTTTCTCACGGTTAAAATCTCAAGCGAAACATAATATCCCACTGTTTTACGGCATTTTGGTGCCAAAATGAACTGTGAACCTTTCAAATATATTCATAATCACTATAGCCAATCATACATCGTTTGGCGCGTCATGATTTTACAGAATTAGTCCTTAATACAGTTACAAGGTGGCGCAACCCTAGCGGCTACGATCACTACTTTAGTGGCAAATTTTATTCATTTACATGACTAAATACGGCACAATGTGAAAGAGGACCTTCTACTCAATATTCATTTTAAGCGGCACTGGATGTCATCTAACTTGGCACACATACACGTAATTTTTAAATATTAGTGCCCAGCGGACATTGACAATTTCCAGTAATGTACCGGGGGACAGGAAAAACTGCCGGGCGGGTCCGCCGGCGTTAGCACGCACCTGCAAAGGGTCCCGGTTTTTGCATCTAAGCCAACCGGTATTATTTTAAATGGGCCCTGTCATTCTCCCTGAATCACATAACGTAGGCTATATGCACAAGGCTCGATGGACATCACTACGTGGCTGAAGATAAATCTCAACTGTCGCAAACTATCGGCAGCTTCTGAAATTAATGATCATTGTCTGGTAAATATGCATTCAAAACTGCGTGGTTTCAATTTCGCGGCAACTTCAAATAAGAAGACAACCACAGTATATTTGAGGAGAGCAAAAAAGTTCGTGTTGAATTAGAAATAATTGTATAGTGTACAGTTTCTGTATCACAAATGCAGGAACATCCTTTGAAGTATTTTGATGTCCAATATTTACAGGACACAGTTTTGTTATAATGTCTGGCTTTGATGATTTGGACATCATTACTGGTTCAGGTTTTCCTTTATCTATGGTTTGGCTAAACTCTGTTAGTGTCGGCAGATCTAGATGACTTCGTTGTGCCCTTTTGTAAAGTACTATAGATATATAGTTGGTACAAAGCCGTTGGTACATGAAATCTGAACGCATCCTCTGTATTAGGTAGTGCTCTAAGGTCTGGCTTTGTCGAAGCATACATGTGTTGTCTGAGGCTGTCGAGAGAATCAAAACCAATTTGTCTGTATCTGTGCTTTCTGGATCTGTGCTGCTGTAGAGGTTATCTCGAATAAAACCAGCAAAGGCCCAAAAATTACAATCGGATAAACAATTATTCTTATCTGAAGAAAAATTGAAGAAAACATGAAGATTTCAGTAAGAATAGACATGCAATTGATAGAAAATCCCATGACCATTGCATAATAATCTAAAATTAATCCTAAGCTGAAATAAATGTACGTACATAGAAAATGTTTCTAGAATTTTGTAACATTGAAGGGATGGGGATAAGTTATAGGGCTCACAATCGCTCACATATAAGCGATGTCGTAAAAATTCTTGCAGCTGTCAAAGCCCTAGTTCTTAGCAAATCAATGGTACCATATTTGTGAAAACATATGCAAGCAAGTAGCGTCTGTGAATTAAAAACGGATCAGAAGTAGGTAGCAAAAAGTCATAAAATTACTCAACCTTCCGAAACAAAAGCAAAACTAAAAGTACTTTTGCAAGAGTATTGGGACTGCCAACATCACTACTCAATCTCTAGGGTGGATCTTCTAAACATGTTAGGGGTGTAAAATTTTATATCTGAGGCTGTAAGGTACAACCCAATATTTGCACAGTACATAGTTTGGCCACCTAACTAAAGGGTCATGGCGCTCAGCCGACTGAAATATTGACAATATGTCCTTGCACAGGCAACAAATTAAGATAATGTAGGTGGCATCATAGTTCATGCATATTAGCTCAAGTTCATCAAGACCCATAAGCACACCAAATTTGATGACAATCCATCACGCCGTTCCTAAGGAATCTGGCAATTTGTGTGCATTTTGTATTTTTTTCTGGGGTGCTCGAATATGCCCCGTAACACGGAGAATATACGTCACAGTGACCTTATTTCAGGTTTCTGCGGAGAACTTTTGGGGAACTCAATGGATCTTAAGTTAGGAGATTCTAGGTCCAATGGTTATGATTTGTGCCTTGCTTTGGTATCAAATTTTCAATTATTCCGGGGGGGGGGGGAGCTTATAAGCCCCATAGCTTGGAGATTATGGGTAACAGAGACCTAATTTCAAGTTTTCAAGAAGACTTTGCATGGACCCCAATGCATGTCAAGTAAGAAGATTCTAGGTACAGTAGTTTTGATTTTTGCCCTGTTTACAGACGACTGCATCTTTAAAGGTTTCAAAGTACAGGGAAAAAAATCTTAATAAATTTTAAAAGTCCAGATGGCACCACAAGTCTGCAAAATATGAATAAACACCCCGTGATCAATATGCATGCAAAGAATGATGGTGATCAATGCATTAGTTGTTCAGATAACTGAGCTTTGTATTAATTTTTGCATTATTCTGGGGGCTACTTTGGAGCACCAGAGCTCAGAGGATATGGGTAACAGAGACATAGTTTTGGGTTTCCTTGTAGACTTTTCATGGACCTTCCATGATATAAAGTTGAAAGATTCTAGGTCCAGTTATGCCCTATTAATAGATGACCACATCTTGAAAGGTCTCAAAAACAGAGGAAAAAAATTGTGAAAAATCGAAAAAAAAATACAAGTGGCGCCACCAGTCTGCAGAAACAGATAAAATACTCCATGATCAATATGCATGCAAAGGATTGTGGTGATCAATGCTTTAGTTATTCAGATAATTGAGCTTTTGCATTAAATTTTGCATTATCCTGGGTGCTACTTTGGAGCACCAGAGCTCAGAGGATATAGGTAACAGAGACATAATTTCGGGTTTCCTGGTAGACTTTTCATGGACCTTCCAGATAATAAAGTTAAAAGATCCTAGGTCCAGTGATAACGATTTATGCCCTATTAACAGATGACCACATCTTGAAAGGTCTCAAAAACAGAGAAAAAAAAATCGTGAAAAATCGAAAAGATACAGGTGGCGCCACCAGTCTGCAGAAACAGATGAAACACTCCATGATCAATATGCATGCAAAGAATCATGGTGATCAATGCATTAGTTGTTCAGATACTCGAGCTTTTGTATCAATTTTTCCATTATTCTTAGAGGTACTTCGAAGCCCCATAGCTCAGAAGTTTTGGGTATCAGTGACCTTATTTTAGGTATCCAAGGAGACTTTTCATGGGCCTCTCTGCATGTCAAAATAAAACATTCTTGGTCTAGTCGTTACGATTTGTGCTCTGTTAACTGATGAAAGCATCTTTTAAGGTCTCAAAAATAGATAAAAAATCGTAAAAAATCGAAAAGATATAGGTGGCGCCAACCAACTGATGAAACATTCCATGACCAATACCCATGCAAAGAATCATGGTGATCAATGCATAAGTAGTTCAGATACTTGAACTTTTGTATCAAATTTTCCAATATTCTTTGAGCCCCATAGCTCAAAGAATATGGGTAACGGAGATCTAATTTCTTGTTTCCAAGGAGATTTTCATGGACATTTCTGGATGTTAAGTGAGAAGATTCCAGGACCAGCGGTTAAGATTTGTGCCTAGTTAACGGACGGACGGACGGACAGACGCCGGACAAAGGGTGTTCACTATAGCTCAGATGACTTTTAGTCAGCTGAGCTAAAAAAATACATATTACGGCCAATTAGAGAAATGATAAGCAACTATTTAAATAGACGTAATTGGGAATAATGAGCAAATATTTAAAGCATTATCAAATGAAAAAATCACTATAATTAATCTCACTAATTTGTTTAATTTGCCTAATTTATCCACACTTTATTAATCAAAAGATATGAGAGTTTATATAGACATAGGTTATAACTTATCAAATTTGAATATTTATACCCGAACTCTTTACCATTCTATAAAAGCTAAATAATCAATAGATTAATTTATTATGTAATTAATTCCACTAATTCATTCAGATATGCAAATCATCTAATAAAATATGCACAAAATATTCAGTGTTGCAGAAGTCGACTATACAGGAATTATTACCCAAGAATCTAACAAGAAAAATGTTCTATTGAGGATTATCAAATTGTTCTTGTTTTACTCCTGTCTATAATGGAGTTTTTCGCGTGATATATAACTCTGCTTTGATATGGCCGCGATTTATCCAAGATGGCGGAAGAAAAAAATGCAGACATCGAATTTAGTTTCATTAGGTTCAAAAGTGATGGAAACAGTATGTTTGCAAAAATCTATATGAACATTCGACAGAATGACACAACCGCTTTGACTATAAACTTTATCTGGTAACTACTGACTATTTCTCCAACTTTATTGAGTTTGATTTCCTGGCCAGGACAGCAAGTTAAAAAGCATGCAGCAAGATATGGGATAGCTAAACAAATCATATTTGACAATGACCCAAGATTTATAGCAAAGAACATATATATTGTTTGAAACAGTGTGAATTTATTAGATTCTCAACAAGCCATCCACAAGAAAACAGGAAAACAGCAGAGTTTTCTGTTAGAATAGTGGAAAGCATGATGAAAATGGGTTTGAGGAGCGAAGTGAGGTTTAATTAAACGATTAGTCATTAAATGTTTTTAATCACGAATGGTGGTTGCTTATATCGCAGAAACCGTTTACATGTAAGGCAACCAAATGACATTGCAGACACCAAAGCGCATAAAGCAAACTTATGAGAGATTCAGTGAAAATGATCTTAATATATGGTAGTTTATTTGATGTCTATTACTCAACTATTACCTGCACAAAATTCAAGATTTGAGCAAATTTGTAGCAAGTTGACCTTAGCATGCCACACGTTATACAGATATTCGACATAAGGTAAAACAATCCGGGAACACCCCATACAGAGAAATGCCTTTTTGTGGAAATGAAGACCAAGGGTAAAGAAAGAGTCTAGTCTGGGGCTGTGTGAGTGCTTTAAGATATTACATGCAATTGAAGACATAACGTCCTTTGAATGTTAAAACACTGGTTTTTGGACTTTATTATCAATAATCGTAATCAGGGATGGATCCAGCATTTAGGAAAAGGAGGGGTCCAACCAAGGAGGACGGATGAAAATCCTGTAACAAGGTGTCCAGAAAAGGGGGGTCCAGGTCGCAACATTTGATCGGAAAGCGTTAAAAAAGGTTGCAGCGGCTGAAAAAAGAGGGGGGGGGGCGGACCCCTTGGATCCCTCCCCTGGATCCGCTTCTGGAAATTAGTATTATCATCGTGCGTTTATCGTTTCTTCTATCACGTGATGGTTGCAATATCCTCACTCGACTTCTATTCATCTGTCATTTGCCGAAATACAAAAGTAGTTCTGACCTTAGATGAGGAATAAAGTCCATGTGTAATTTACCTTCACACTGAATGTAGTTTCTGTCGCTGCGAAATAACTTTTTCAGCAACGATAATTCGCAATTAAACATTTACAATTATAAACGCATATTATAAGTAAATTCTGAAATCTTACGCATAGACATGTCATTTGTTTGGTTGTCATACCACAGGTAAATTTGTCAGGAACGTCTAAGCACTGCAATCATCTGAAAACAGCGCGTTTGCTCGCCATGGACATTGACTTGTATGATCAAAGCAGACATCTATGACATCGGGTTATGAAAAGATTCAATATTGACATTTACGTGCTGTTGGTCGGTAACATAAACTAAGACAGACTATTCAAACGTTAAAATGACAACTTTATATATATATATATATATATATATATATATATATATATATATATATATGTATACCTGTCTCAGCTGTGAAACGGTTTTATATCATTCCATTGTATACCTTCAAACAACCAGTTAAAGCTCTGCTTATCAATCTGTCAGGAAAAGGTACACTGTACACTTATATGAATAAGCAGTCATAGAAGAAACATCCCAATAGCTTCGTGTATGTAGCGAGTCAACCTTACTGATGGGCACATTATAATAATACTTTCACACAGTAATTTCTCGCGATGATTGGATCATCAATGATCCTTCGACGCGTGGTCATCCTATTACTGATAATAAGGAGTGACACATTCAGCGGCCATGGAACAAGCTTTATCAGAGAAACGTTTCGACGAAAAAGTTCACATTTGAAATCCTTGGCTGTGATTACGACGGAAAATAAAATCGCATGTCTTGGAGTCTGCAGCAGTAGTGTTTGGTGTTCTGGAGGGATGTTTCACGCACATTCGAAAACTTGTGAACTGTATCAAAGAAACGTCAATCCAAATGGTGTTCTAGAAGAGATATACGTTAGAGTAAGTCTAAGTGTGTGTATGAGAGAGAGAGAGAGAGAGGGGGAGGGAGAAACAGGGGGCGTCTGATCAATAACTGAGTGTTTAGTGTGTATATGTTTGTGTGCATTATATATTAAATTCGTTAACGGGTCTGTTTTAGTGTGTTTATGACCGGAGTGACTAATGTCAAATTGTCATAAGTGCCTACTGTCTGACTGGTTTTAATGTATTTGTGGAAAATTCTCCGCAGTGAGTATATAAACTACCATCAAAATCATTATCGGTCAAACGTATTAACGATGTAAAACAAAATCTCTATATTAAAATATAACGACATCACTGGCTAACAAGCGGAATGCCTTAAACGGTTAAATTTTTACCATTTTATTATAGCTCATTGATATATGATAACACACGTATAGTCTATGTTAAACCGAATAATCGAAAATAAAGTTCAGTTTTGTCACTAAAGGTGGCACACACATCTACAAACATATATAGGGAAATGATCCACGTCAGACTGATGTTCGAACCGGGCTTTAACAGCAATTATGAGTGAGCATAAGATGACAAAAGTTCTACTAAAAAATGCACTTTCTATCAAGACATATTTTATCATTTATATTGTCTAACACGTTGCGACATATGAAAGGCAATGTTGTCTTCAATTTTTATACAAGCGAATTTTCTCTGCAAAAATTAATGTTATTAAACAGTCACCTTTTCTTAATATACTCATTATTTTTTTTGCATTAAAAATACATGAAATACAGCAATGTGAATTCTTCAGATGTTTCTATTTTTAACAGCTGTCGGCTGGAGCATTTGACAAAGGTATGTAATTTGTTTTTTTTATGCATTAAAGTTACATCAGATTTTTTTTTTTTTAATTTTCATATTCGATATTGTTTAGTCCTCCCATTGGAATGCAACCGCTTGTTGAATATAAATGTGTAATCACGCAGAGTGACCTGTTTGGTGATAACAGTAAAGCTGACGTCACAAAGAGAGAGGGATCGGACCGCGATGAGAATCCTGTAGAGTCAGCCACCTCTCTTAACGATGACACGCTGCTCAAAGACTCGAACCGGACCAATTTCGTTTTTACTAGTGCCCACATGCTTTTCACTAAAAACATTTTTTTAACTAGAATCGAAACGAAGGGTTCTCGTTAACGATACAGAGGCCAGGGAAACACCAGTCGGTGACAAATTTGATTTCTTGAGAACATGATATCACAAGTGGCGGCTAATGTCATTTGTAGGCAGCACCATATATATATATATATATATATATATATATATATATATATATATATATATATATATATAGTAGGGGCGTATTCATAGGGGGGCGCAAAGGGGCGCGAGCCCCCTTTAAATGTGTATATATATATATATATATATATATATATATATATATATATATATATAGTAGGGGCGTATTCATAGGGGGGCGCAAAGGGGCGCGAGCCCCCTTTAAATCTGCTTACACTTATGCCAGTCAACTACTGACAAGTGTTATGTTTGTTTAATTACGTTTATTTTATGTTCGATTTTTTAAGTATACACACACTTAGACAAAATATGGCGTATAAGTAAATACATTTTTTCACGCACTGTGTTCAAACAAGTTTAAATATGCTTGCTTCCTACTAATAGGGCTTTTTGGAACATCAATATGATCTGGAAAAAAAGATTTATTAATATATATATATATATATATATATATATATATATATATATATATATATATATATATATATATATATATATATATGAGACATGTCTGAAAGACACAGAACAGCCCCCTTACCTCTATTTTTCAAATATTGGATACGCCACTATATATATATATATATATATATAGAGAGAGAGAGTGAGAGAGAGAGAGAGAGAGAGAGAGCGCCTTCCAGTAATTCAATAACAATTATGTCCGGATATATAGATATATAAATATATATAATTATTTACTGTAATATTCATTACCGCACCAGTAATCATAAGTGAGATCATTTTCAAGTTAAGTCCGCCTGGGCTCGTCCGCTCTGTGTGTGCGGTCTGCTCAAGCATGTTAGCATGGGCTGCTGATTCACATTGAACAAAGCTGACACTAGATGGCGCTCCGGGTACGTACAGAGGGTGAGTGTCAGAAGCACCTTCTTTGTTGACATTGAACAACGTTAAGTGAGGGTTTTGGGAGTATGTAATACTAAATCTGCCATGACCGAACCAGCTTAAATTATCAGATAGATATGTGTATTTATTTTCCTTTTGTTAATAATTACAGGACCTGAAGTATGCAGCAGCCCTGCCCGTGCTCTGGGAGTCGGCGACCCCGCCATTTTCCCTGACTCTGCTTTCCGAGCCAGCAGTGAATACACCCGTCCGTGGGTTGCCGCCCAGGGAAGGATCTGCTGGAAATGTAGAGGATGGTGCACAGCATTAGGGCACAAAGCCGAGCCCGGAAAAGAGTGGTGGCAAGTGGACCTGGGCCAGCCGCACGTTATTCAGCAGATAGCGATAAAGGTCAAACTTTGAACGCTAATGTTAAAGGAAAACAGTTCTGAGAGCGGTTTATTTATTTTTTTCCTTTTCCGAGTTCATATGAAATGATTTGAATTCGATTTGAAACAAAAAAAATACCCTTAAACCGATGACAAAAACTTAACTCAAGATTGCATCCAGGATTTAGGAAAAGGAGGAATAATGACAAAACCTACAAAAAAATCCGGAAAAGGAGGGGGGGGGGGAGTAAGGACGCATACCTTGTTTTGATCCCCTTAATAAGGGTTCTTGCGGCTGATAGGGGACCCCCTGGATCCGCTTCTGTTATTTCTCCAAAAATAAAAATCGAACATTCATAAATATAACTGACTGTTTAATGTTCTTATCGAACTGCTCACCAACAGACATGCGGTAATCTCTGCCTTGCGATTTAAGTTGCCAACTTAAATGCGTCGCCCAGAAGTATCATATTGTTTAAAATACACTAAAATTCCTAGATATGTGGCGTGATTAACCCTTCTGAATTGCATGGTTCATCTGTTGTAAACCGTCTCATTAATACATGCAGGGTTTGCTTTCCGCACTCCATCACTACTGGATCGAGCGTTTCAGCCTTGCTTACAGTGAGGACGGAATCACATGGACTAGGTACAGCATTGATGGAGTGAAAAAGGTAATATCACTTACATGTCCAGATGACAGACTATTTTTGTATACTCTTAATGATTAGGGCTGACTGGGTGAGGTAAGAATGAATCACATATAAAACTTCTCGAACAGCTATGAGACGGATTTTGATATTAGCTAAATGAAATAAAAGGAAAAACTAACCAGATGATTTACATGATTTAATATCCTTGACATGTTTAATTATTTGTCAGGGAGATATATTTGCATCGTTAGCTTCTGAAGAATTAAATTTAAACTTCCCTTTATAAATGCATCTGGAAAAGCGTTAATCCTTACCAGTTATTTGTTTTCCTTGGGTTTGCTTGTTTTAAGATATTTGACGGCAATGTGGATGCGACAACCACAGCAAAGGTCCCCTTGCTGGTTGCCATAGAGACACGCTTTCTGCGCGTGTGGGTCGAGTCCTTCAAGCAAATCAATCCGACGGGAGAAACAGTCTGTGCACGGTTTGAGCTGTATGGATGCCCAGTCTCTTCATGGTAACTTAGCGAACTATATAGAAGGACGTAGTCGTCAGCACAGCATTTTCACCAAACATTGGCGCCATTTTGGTCCTCGGACATTAGAGAGTCTATGAACAGCGTACTTATCGCCAGTCCTTTGCATCCTGTAATGAGGACAGCAATTCAAGGCTCTATGAGGATGCAAATATTTCGTTAATTTTGACGCCAAGTCACTTGACATTAACCAGACCAATCGTTAGTCTTTTTAGTATACTTTCCAAAAACACGTACCATGTGCGAGAAAAAATCAGGTGTAACTGAATAAATCATTCTGCATATTTGCTGCATTTCTGGCCCCATGAATACAAGAATTGCACGCACGGGTTACTGGATAATAGCCAACTTTTACACAATACAGAAAATGACTCATTACCATTTAAATAGACACAGGTTTTCAGTTTTGTTTGTGAGTTACATGTATTCCTTTGTGTTGATTCATCACTCGTAGCCTAATCGCATTTGATCATTTAAGTTTTATTTTGTGAGGAGTGTGCAAAGTGGAATACAAGTTGTATTGCAGATAAGCACACGGGTGGAACATTTACTCACTTACTCCTACAGTTTTGACAATATGGAGAGCATAGGTTTTTGTCTAAAACTTTCCCACTTAATCTTAAATCTATGGCAAAAAGGCGAGTTGTTTTCATTTCATTAATCGAAAATAAGATAACGTATGTAGGTCTTGGGCAGATGCAAGGTAGGAATATTTTATTGATGACTAAATGGGGATACGTACTTCATTTTAACCCTATAATTGGTTTCATTTTACATATTCAACTTCTATCCAAAAGTTCTATTATGTTTAGTTTAAATAGTAAACTGTTTCTGCATACGTCATAAATGTTTATGACTTTGCCTGATGTGGTCTGTATGGTGTTTTCCCCTTTATTAAACCACAGATGCTTGTGTGGTAGCAGCTGCTTTTAACAATCATGGTCTTAATCAGTCGCATTCTTAAACTCCCTTTAGTGAAGCTCTCTGATAAGCAAAAACAAATCAACATTTCATAAAAAATACTGACCTATTGATCCAGTTTATTCGAGATAGTTGATCCATGAAATCTATCTGGAAAAAATATCGGGAATGTCGATACGGATGACATGGTATATTACGCCTGCGTGAACCAAATTAGTATACTACGGCTGTCGTTACATACATATACACCCCTACATATACATGGGACTCCTTCAACGTACAACACGAGTTCATCTAGGAAGCAGAAGTCTCCATATCCGTAAGTAGGCACTTAAAAGAGAATTGGAAGTATTTCTTTATTTAAATCAATAAGGATTATAATTATTCTGAATTTGGACAGCTTTTTAGTCATTTTGGAGTAATTTTAATTCCAATTACGTGCTTTCTTCAGTGGCAGAAATCTTACATTTTCGAGAATGCAAATGCTTATTTTAAGTAGCTTTACTAACTTTTTTCTCTTTAAAAAATGGCAACCATATTATTCGTAAGGCACTGCAGTATAAGTGACGTGGAAAATAATAGTTACGGAGCTGAATATGTATACAATTTACAGTCACATCCATTCATCCCTCCTAGCAGCTGGAGGCACTAAAGCCGAGATGGCCAACCAGCTGCTTCTAAAGGTAGTGAAATCGGTTAAGGACCTGGCTTCAAGTGGGCTCACAGACTTAGCTGGGACGATTGATCAAATTTATCGAGCCTATTTCAGGCACTGCTTTTATTTAAAGTTGCAATTCGTTACGGACAGTGGAATATATATGGACATATATATACTACAGGTTTTCTGCAATAAACAACTACTAGAGTGCTCTATTGCATTTCAGCTTTATAATTATACAAAAAGACGAATCAAGTATTTTCAGACATTTTACTACTACGTGGTTTCAACATGTTGCACTCGTCAGGAAAGGCTGTCTGTGTTATATTTCTTAGATTTGTTCCTTAAAGATAATTTGTATTAAGCATAGCGTGACTTGAATCAGATCTCTGTTAATCCTATGTAGGCATGTTTCGGCTGTAACGGTCGCTTAATTGGTACATAATGGATTCTTTTAGGCAGTGGCCGGACATGGGGCATTGAGCTGGTTTTCTGCAGTTGCATTCAGTAGAATTCGAGGCATTTCCATTCCTTGGAAGTTTCTTTTGTTGTGTCCATCAATGTATTGCTTCATAGTGGGCATGCAACTATAACTCATTTTGATGGCATTTCTTTTGAATTAAAGTTTAATTTATGGTCTTTTGGGAATCCTTCGTTCACATTTTTCAGGAAAGTACAAATATTAGTGGCTACGTTTTGCTGCAAGGTGGGTTGTACCATATGGTATCTCGACGGCGTTTTCTCTTTCGGTTGCAGGGTACGGGTGTCGATGTTGAGGTATATTTTAATTGGTAGTTGTATCCGCTCTTTTAAGCGCTTCCTGGTATATGGGTGCTGCCTGGTTGTATGATTCGGCGTCTGGGGATATTTGGGAGAGACGTGTATTGACTCAATCGGTTATATTTTTGGTTATTCCAGGGGGGTGGTTGGATTTGCTGTTGTCCCAAAACATTTTCTTTTTCATATAAAGTACTCCGTTTAATTGAAACATTAATAATCGAATTTTTTTTTATATTTGAATCTAAAATTTCTGACAATGACATCTTCAGCTAATTTATATCCACAATACCTAATACAATGGTGGCCTACAGGACATTAAACGAGCTTACTAGAAACATCAGAGTGTTGTTTATGCCATCGGAGTTTGATCCTGTTTGGGCCTAGAATTTAACATACATGCTTAGTATATAATTTAACATACATGTTTACTTTGTTTTACACCTTCCATGGTCAATTTGTGTTTTACTTGTTCTTCCAAACGTTTGTCGACACGTGCTGTTTATTGTAAAAATGATGTATAAAAGGTGGTAATTTAGCTGATGGTTTCATTTAATATTTAAAATCTGTTTTACCCAGTTCATGAAATAAGTTATAACGGTTCTACCCTTTGTCGGACGTTAACACTGAAAATGAACAATGTGACTAACATTTTTTAATCGTTTAACATTTTATCATTTCATTATTTAGAAAATTTGCAGAACATTTAATCAGTAACTTGAAAATAAAAGGACAGTCGTCAAAACCAACTATGTAATGCTGCTCTTCTGATATTAGATATAACCGATATATTGAAATTTCTGCTCGCACACAAGACAATTTCAGTTGTTCGAAATCCTCGAAATATATTTCCCGACAACAGCTTCACGTTGGACAATTTAAAAACCGAAAACTTCTATGAAACTAATAAATATTTGGTTTACGTTACCTTCTTGTTTAGAATCAGCAAAGGTGCTTGAAAAGTTTAAACTAATGATATGACCCATACTCTCCTCCAAAAGGATAAACTTTGCTTTCAAGGTCACATTTCAAGGTCAAAGATAAATTAAAAAGATAAAAGGATATAAAGATAACTTTATACCCCCCCCCCCCCCACCCCCACCCAATACTTTAGTATGATCCACTTTAGTTTGTTATATATTCGAATCAGTTGGTTGACATCTAAACGCATTATAATGCATCTATAGTGGGATCAGTTTCAATGCCTTTTCCCTTCCTAATACATTTCTTATCTAAAACTGGCACAGCCATGGGCAGAGAATAGTCTCATGTATTACAGATTCCTCTATGCCAACCAAATGTAGTAACTAACTCTGGATGCTGCAGGTAAAGGGTCTCAAAGTTTTCTGCTCATGTACAGCAAAATGATGACAAAGTATCATACATGATTATCCCATCAATTCCCACATTATACTATAACATGTGGAAGTATGTCCTTGAATGCGTGTACAGACTCCTATGGGATGTTTTTCAACATCCACATAGTTTTCAAAAGGCTGTGATAGGGTTGGACCGGATTTGCATTTGCCAGGAGCAAATATAAATTGTTGTCACATGCAGGCAGCACAGGAAACAGGACGTTGAAAAGAAACATCAGAAGGGCATGAAATAGTTTGGTCACCAAAGCTACATGGAACTGTTTTACCAGTTATCTCAGTTATATCTTAATAATACTCAGGCTTTTGGGATAATATCAAACAGTGTGTATTTTCTCATGTCACTTGTCTGCAGTTGGTTTCCTAACTAAATACATTTGAACAAAAATCGCGGATGTTTCAGGATATTGGAACTGTATCCTCACTATCCTCAATATTGGATTCAATTCTTTCCATCTAGATAAGTCACCATCTAGCCTGATTACAAACTGAGAGTAACTCTTACTTTATTTGGGCAATGCAGTACAGCACTTGTTCTGAAACCGCTTCAGTGAATTGACGTGCCTGTTTCACCTGACATGATGGAGTCATTTACATGGACTACCTCGGATCAATGCGCGGAGATTGGAAGCCCCTCTGTCACATGCCATGGCGTTACTCTCATATCTTTGTAAATACGCATCCATGTTATTATACTTCTCATCACATGACGGCAGCTTAGATACACTTAAACACAGTCATCAAATTAAGAGTTACTCAAGGATAACCTTATGTCCAGTCAAATGTACCTTAGAGCATCGTATCACCGCCACTCGCCTGCTATTTGCCCCTTGTGTCTTACAAATTGTGCACTTTTTAACTTAATAGACACAGGGACATTTCAAAGTTTGACAAGATTTGACATGTTTCAGAAATGACAATGCCTTAATCTCCAACTGCATTTAGAATCACCTTCCCACGGTCCAAAATCAGTCACGAGACGGGAATGATTGTCATTGGTGTAACCTTTGTTTAACACTTCTTTATTTGTGGTTTAGGACATGACAATTTATCGCCATGGCCAGTGATGCCCTAGATGTGGGATATAGATTTAGGTTCTGTTTTGATAAATATTACCCTTTGTCCATGAAACCACGCAATAATTTTCAAGTGATATTCTATACAAATTCTTTCTATCCAATTTAGTTTCCAGATATGATAACTTTTCTAGAACATTCACTTTTCATTAGACAATGGCAATTAAAATTAAAACAAAAGAACATAACGTTTCAACTTGATCATATTTTATAACTTTATTTAATTTTTAAGACGGAAAAACGAATATTTACAAGGTCCCAAAATTTAAAATGTTTGAAAAATATATATCCACGATTTACAGACCTCCTGCGTGGACACTGGCATTGTGGTCTTTAAGCAGCTGGTTGCCCCTGTCCTATACATTTGCCAGATTTATATGATCCCGTTTTACCAGTCTTGTGTTTTGCTATCATATCCGACATCAGGGACGAGGTGGCCCTCTCCAGTCTCACCTTCTCATGTTCTTCTCTCTCCTTTTGTTTCTTTAGCAACTCTATTTATTCCTCTTCCACAGCTTCAGTATATTGAAAATGGACGTCGATTTCTTTTCCTGTAAGTTTTCTTCTTTTAGACTTTTTCCCTGGAACATGATACAGGAGCCTCGACTACCTTCATCTTGCTTCATGTTATTTTTCTTCCCGTGTTTCTAGTTGTTATTTATATGACTTGGTATTGAAAGGAGCCTCATCCGCTACATAAAAATTCACAAATACAGTCAGGAAGGCCCGATGATGTGATCTTGTCTCCATAAACAAAACCGCTTTACGGACAGAACTCCTCTACGTCCGTAAAAACGCCATAGACATCTTTGAAAAGGAATTCCGGTTCTTGGCTTGCATCGGCGAGTACATGATTACCTTAGTGGGGTTAAGGGGTTAAGTCGAAAACATTAGGCGTTAGCAGCCGTGCTGGGCTATCTTCAATTCCTTTATGATTTATTTACACACCGCGATACTGGGCCAGTCGTGTCAGCCTTGCTGGCAACGACTGAACCATTTAAGTTACAGCATTGACAGAATAAAACAGGTTGTGATATATAAAAATACAACATAATTATCCAAAAATTGCCTGTAAAATTTAATTAATAAATAGAACATTCTAAACATGCTCTCCGGGTTGCTTTTAACCCCAATAAGATATGGTGCATTAGTATTCTAAGTATAAATGATATGTTTATCGTAGATGCCATTGTCGTTATGTAAATTGTTCCAGCAAATCGCAAAGAATTAAGATGCGAGATTTTTTACTTTAATTACTGAATTGTACTCCTCGGGCTATAAAATAACATAACATTCATTTCTGGATTGTTTGTGTAATTTAAATGCGCCAGAATATTACTTCCCTTGATTAACTGTAATTAATGTATTAACATATTTGAAACGTTTTCTTGCTACTTTGGTTTATAAAAGTAGGTGATACATAGTGTTACATATTATTTAAAAATACATTCCCATTTCTACGCGAATTGTATCTTAACTCGTGTATCAACTATATTGTCCAGAACTGTTCGACTATAGTTAGTCATCGAATAAGTCGTGACAGATAGAGAGACAGACAGATATACGAATGAACATACAGGTAGAGGGGGAAGACGGACAAAAAGAGATAGTGACAATATAAGTTACAGAAACTTATACAGAGGGAAAGAGGGAGAGGAGTGAGGTGGAGTTTGTCCCTGCCTCGTGAAAAGAACCACCGTCTAATTGATATTTCACCTCTTTTATTTTTCAGAATTACCCATTTTTAAGAATCACTTGCCGACTTCCTTGTTCGGGTGTTTAACCCGGGATGACGTCCTGCCTTAAATAAACCTTTGCTAAAGAATAATTCCACATAATATTCCAAAGCACCTGCATTTGTAAAAGTGCAATCTCTTGTTTCGCGATTCCTAATATTACTTCTCGTTAAGTGCAATGTAGATTTTAATGTGAGTTAAGTAGAAAGCATCCACGTTAACATTCCTTCAATCGGTGCTTTTACCTTGAGAGACAAATTTACATTGCAGACCAGAACATATTATCCTGTGAAGCTACCCCTACCAAAAGTTGATTGTTTTCTCACTTAAGTCTTAAAAAAGTTCTTAATCTCAGAAATTATTTTAATTTCTGATTTTGTTTCCTACACCCAACTATAATATTTCACATCAAGCATTACAGAAGCATTAAAGGTATATTTTTCTATGTCGATGATTCTGCTCATTTTTTTTTTTTCATTCCTGCTGTTAAGTATTGGATGTTAGATGTGGGAACTTGTATCACACTCTATTTAGGTTACACCTGGTACAAGTACGAATATTGCAATACTGACCCTGCTAATGTGACATGTATTGATTATTCCAGACAAATAAAACTCATTTATATTTTTATCACATAAGGTAAGTTTTAGATTGAGCATGTTGCTTACAGTATTTTGGTATTCCGCTAAACAGCTAGATAAAAACTCAGAGAGCATATCTTCATTAATTGTTTTAAACTTAACCCATACCTGTCCAAACAATTACCGATCCGCCCTAAACATTTAAGCATTTGTTCCCTGGCCCATGGACAAGCTCCCTAACATTCCATTGCATTCATTAACAATATTAAGAACTTGTATCGCAGAGAAAAAAACAGAGAAAAAAATTCGATGAAAATTGTCATAATTTTTCCTTATTCCTTGAGCCACCCATCCACAATATCCCAAGCAGAAATACGGAAAAAAAGGAAAAAGGCGCCTAAATCCGCAGTACTCTAAGTTTATAAACCTTTTCACGAGCAAGCGCACTGCGTCTGATGGTCTTCTGGTTGTTCTGGGTCAAGTGGACTGACACTGTCTATAATGAAACAAACAATATGTCCCCTGTTCGGAATCTCACTTTTAAAGATTAGACTTTTTTTTTACATTTATTAATTTAGAGGTGATACAACGACAGCAATATTTCTTTTCAATAAAACAGAACTAAAATATAAGTAGCTGTCATTATTGTAATAGAAAAGGTGTATTCAAGCCATACGCCAAAATATTCTAGCTATTATTCCTTGAATAATAAACAAATCTTCCACTAAAATTTATTGATGGTATCTCGATCAGATCTCATGAAGATAATGTGTTGATGAAAAAAAAAAAACCCATTAACAAGGTCCCAAACAGAGTGCATGATATACAGTCGAGTTTGAACGTTTTGTTCCAGGTGCCATTCCGACCTAATCGATTCACAGACATGAAACAACCCCATGTCCTATCTGTACATATTTACAATGTTAATGATTGATATGTTGCTACTTTTAGCAGACATTTAAATGCAGAATACTTGAAAATTTCAGTGCTTTAATTGCTAATATATCGGGTTTGCATGGGGGAACAATTATCGGGATAACAATACGCGAGTACATCTGTGTCACATGATTTTGCAGCTCTAAGTGTAAACATAAAAAAAATTATGATGTGTATTCACTTCCTTTCTTGCCTTTAATGCATGATCAGTTTATGAGATCGGATAATTCATTGTCCAGTGTCGATACTTGTATATAGGCGAAGTCAGTGTGACGTTCATCCCGTATTAAGTTAGTTAAACAACACGGCTCCGCTATGATTAAATCATCTATGGTCCTGATTCACGTGATCGTCTTTTTACTGACTTTAAATGCTATTGTCTTAAGCGTTTATTGTGCTCACAACTACCAACATGTCTTTCGACGAGGATCTGTTGAAGTAGACTGTGTTCCTGTAAAACAGAAGGTCACTGGCAAAGTCACGTGTTTGGCTGTTTGCGGTAGGAGTACTTGGTGTTCCGGCGGGGTGTACCATCAGTTCTCAAACATCTGCGAACTTTATCGGAGCTGCTTAAACCCAGGAGGTGGGAAAGAAAAGATCTATATCAAAGTAAGCGTTATATATATATATATATATATATATATATATATATATATATATATATATATATGTATTCAGATGAAAGTCTGTCAGATGACCTCATCAAATGGATCCGATCCAAATAGAAGTATGTTGTAACAGCTGTCTTGTCCATAGTGTAAGTTTATATTATCTATACATTTAAAATATAAATAATATCAGAATAACAGGCTTGAATGTTAGGCTTGAGAAAATTCCCTCGGAAACCTGAAACTAGGTCTTTGGGACTATATTCTTTGAACGACTAATCAAAAGTGTGATTATGTGCACGAAAAGTCATACATTGCGTACAACTTATGGAAATAGGGTCTTATAATTTTAGGTCAAGGGATTTCCTTGGCAAATTTTCTTTGAATCCTGATATTGGGTCACTGTGGCATGTACTGTCACTATGAGCTATATTGACAAAAAAAAAACATCATTTTAACAATGTGAAAGACACTAATCAATAGGTCTACGAATGGAACTAGAACCTTCTACCTTCAAATTTAAGGAGGTTCAGGTTCTGGGCAAATCTCCTTCAGGACTGGGTCATGATGACCCATATTCTATGAGCTATAAGCCGAGTACCTAATTCTGAGCACCTGGAGAGTCAAACCTAACTGTTGGATCTAAAACAAGGTATTTCTTAATGTAAAACGAGGTCATTGTAAAGCCTGCTTGGACAACCGATGACCCATATTCTATGAGCTATAAGCCGAGTACCTAATTCTGAGCACCTGGAGAGTCAAACCTAACTGTTGGATCTAAAACAAGGTATTTCTTAATGTAAAACGAGGTCATTGTAAAGCCTGCTTGGACAACCGAAATAAGGTGCGTGTGACCTATCTTCTGCAAGCTTTGTGACAGAACATTATGTTAGCACCCTATTATATGACAGGCAAAAATTGGACCACTTGTGCGTATAAACTTCTAACTTAGCATCCCCGGATCAAATTCCCTTTTAAATTATCTTTTAAACTTAACCAAGGTCTTTTATCTAAGGACAATGGGCAAAAAACATCATTTTGAACATTCAGCTACTCATTCTATCCATTTTTCAAGGTTCCTTTAAAAATTGTTTTTCCCTATATCATGAAATGTGTATTGAGTATGTCAAATTCAGCTCAGCGTCAAGGCCCATAGACCATTTGTTTAAAAATCGTAAAAATATTGATTCACGAATTGGACCAATTATGACATTTGTTTTTTGGTATCGTTAGAAAATATAAATGATTGATTTGCATAAATATAAAAATAAAAATAAAAAAATATTGATAATAATTTATTTGCTGGTTCTGCATCAGAAATCAAAATATTCTAAATAATGCAAACTTTGTGACTGATGATCGCTTTTTTACTTCAAATGCCTATATTTTGACATTTTAAAATTATGCTGTAAAATACGTCGGTTAAAGGTAATGACCCCTTTTAATTTTCCCTTTTCCAGGTATCAGATAAACCAAGTGGCTCAGGTAGGTAAATTCTCAAGCATATTTCTTTCAAATATATGTTCACTGTTTACCGAGCCCTTACCTGTCTACCACGCTGATAACGCTTACGTTTGGCACCCCGTAATACGCTGTAGTTTAAGCTCGATGTCCTGTGTTGATATAAAACGTTGATATAACACGGTTCATGTACCTGTTTATACTTCCCCAACTACAAAACTTTTATTGTGTTTTCAATATGAATTACAAAAAATTCTCAAATTCTGAAAATGAATTATATATATATATATATATATATATATATATATATATATATATATCCGCGTGATTCACTAATAACAAAGGATACTACTGATACCTCGATATAAATAATATGTTTGGTATTATGAAAGTCATCGAAAAATATTTGCTATTCCTATGACGCTAACAAATTTTGTTCTGATACCCAGGATGTCAATACGGCGGAATAGCGATAACTTTATTAGTAAAAACCCTTTGAAATAAACCATTTTCTCTATAAAGATAAAAATAAAACGGCCGATCTCATTTAGTCACTGACTATAAACGACAAGAGGAAGTATATAGACTGAAAACCTGTAAGGAAATAAAAATAACATCAGGAAAAGAGCCTTTCTGCTACATAGCAATCATAACTTGAAACTATCAGAATGGCATGAGCTGATTTTGGAATACCTTTAATAAACAAGTGACCCATGGCTCATGACGCTCAGCTGACTGGGAAAAGATTCGTCAAAGGAAAATATATCATCAGAATGGTAGTATATACCCTTTCAACTGAAGCATCAAACAGATTAACCAACAGGCCAAGATTGTGTTTGTATTTATATATCTTAAATATAGAGAAAAATTGTGTTAACTTTAAAAACTAGAATACGGGTAGTCAACAAGCGACTACGTGTATCCGCCAAAATCAGAGTGGAATGGGTGAAGTGAGACATGGATTGAGTGGCAAGGGGAAATAGAGTTGGGTGTGTTGCATAATTGCATGGATGTCTGCAGCGTAAACTAGAATATAGGTGGCGTCACCTGTCATAAAATCAAGAAAGCTGTCCAGGATGTATAAACCTGCAAAATTTTAGGCAGTGATGTCTAACAACTACAGAGATATTAGTGATTTTAGCCCACGGCAGACAAACAGACAGGCGCTGTGCAAATATGGTTGCAGGTAGCCCCTCCAGTTTTGTGTATGATAAAGACCTATGTTAGATCCTTACACATGCACAATTTTGGCCCAATCAAACGGTTCCCGAGATATGAGCTTGGATGCCTGCAGCGTAAACTAGAATGTAGGTGGCGCCACCTGTCATAAAACAAGAAAGCTGTCCAGGATGTATAAAACTGCACAATTTAAGGCATATATGTCAACCACTGCCGAGATATGAGTAATATATTATCTAACGGCAAACAAACAGACGGAGGCTGTGGAAAAAAATGGTTGCAGGTGGCGCCACCAGTTTTGCGTATGAAAAAGAGCTATGTGAGATCTATAAACACGCAAAATTTTGTCCTGATTGGTCGAACGGTTCCCGAGATATGAGCTTGGATGTCTGCAACGTAAACGTGAACGTAGGTGGCGCCACCTGTCCAAAAAAAAAAATCTATCCAGGATGTATACGCATGTCGAATTTCAGGTGAATTAGTCAATTCACTGCAGAGATATGAGTGATTTTAACCCAAGGCAGATGAACAGATGGACACTGTGCAAACATGGTTGCAGGTGGCGCCACCATTTTTGGTGTATGTTATAAAGCAATCCAAGGGCTACATTTGTTTAAAAAATTTTCCTGATCGGTCAAACGGTTCCCGAGATATGGGGGTTCATGTGTGGAAACAAACGCACAAATGGACGCTGGGCAGAGAGGAAAGGTCAGAGGTCAACGCAAATTGGTAAGGCACCAGTTCACATGTGACCAGATAATTGATGTCAGTTTCGGAGAAATCGATCCAGTAGTCACAGAGGAGTTCTCCGGAAGCGACGGCGGAAACAGATGAAACACTCCATTATCAATGTCCATGCAAAGAATCATGGTAATCTCTGCATTATTTGTTCAGATATTTCAGTTTTTGTATCAAATTTTCCATTATATTGAGGGATACTTCGGAGTCCTATAGCTTGAAAGATATGGGGAACAGAGGCCTAATTTCAGGTTTCCACAGACACTTTTCAGGGGCCTCCTTGCATGACAAGAATAAAGATTATAGGTCCAGTTGTTACGATTCGTACCCTGTTAACAGATGTTCACATTTTTAAAGGTCTCAAAAACAGAGAAAAAAATTCGTAAAAAATCGAAAAATACAGGTGGCACCACCAGTCTGCAGGAACTGATGGAACATCTCATGATCAATATGTATGCCAAAAATCATGACCATCAGTGATGCAGTTAATGAGATATTGAAGTTTTTTTATGAATTTTTTTACTATTCTGGGTGGTACTTTTGGGCCCTATAGCTCAAAGGATATGGGTAACAGAGACCTAATTTCTGGTTTCTAAGGGGATTTTTCATCGACCTCTCAGAATCCAAAGTTACAAGATTGTAGGTCCAGCGGTTACGATTTGTGCCTGGTTAACGGACGGACAGACGGACGACGAACAAAGGGTGATCGCTATAGCTTAAATGACTTTTAGTCAACTGAGCTAAAAAACCACGTACACAATTGCTATGTATATTAACATTGGAAGCATTCTTAATATTCTCGATAAATCATTTTATATGTTGCCTCGGAATATGCTTTGTCACATTAAAGGGGAGGTGTCAATTCGTTTTCAGTAGACCATTGGATATTCATATTAAAACATGAACATCTATTAAATATTTCAACATTTCCAGTGAAAGCGGCTTTGAAATTCAAAGGGCCACATTATGAAGAACTGTGTTTGTTTTACACAATGCCCTTCACAGAGCCTTTCCCTTTTTAATAGTCATGATCGTCAAAATAGTGGCAACCTGTTGCTATACATAATAGAAATGGACAGTTTGATGTCGTTACCTGAATTGTGACCTGATTCGATGTCCCTGTTGAAATCCCTGGATATATATTTATGTATTATTTACTAATATGTTTACATTATATACGAACAATATAAAATCAAATTACACTTTTATATATGTGCTATATTGTAGGGGATATTATATTTATTCGCGGAACCTATAAATGATTATATTAGAAGGAATGACAATTTAAAGGGAGTGGCTAAATCGCTGGGCAGTTCCGGCTGTTAAGTCTATATAGGCTAAAACTCGTGGCATGGGAATATTACCAGTAGTTCAGACAGGCCTTTACCTTGCTAGTGGTATAGACAGGCATAACATTGCTATGGGCTTTAATTAGTCGTGGTGTGAAGATATTTGAGATGTTTTGAATAGTTGAGAATCTAACCTCCCTGAGATCTATAGCTGAGTTTCAGTCAGCTTATTCGGGTACAATACGTATTGCGATACATTCCTCTCCCAGTCGATCACAAGACAATTCATGTGATCTGATTTACATCGTAAAGGCGAACATAAGAAATATGAAATGGCTTTAGCATATATAAATAGTTTACGTTCTAGTTCAAGCCAGGGTTTTATTTTTATTTATAAACAGTCAGTGTGCAATCTCGACACGACGATATGATATGCATTGCATATCGGTAACCGTATCGAAGGTGCGTATCAATATGCATCGGTATATCGATACATGCAGCCCTACTGAGATCACATTTAATTGCTATTAAACTTTAAATTTATATGACTCTCTTGAGTTGTTCGCGATTTCTCAATTTTTACTGCTTGTTTGCCTACTAGCAGCACATATGTCATGAGCTTCAGTCTAAAAGTCACACTTCAAATCCATTTCAAGAATCCTCAACAAATCACACCTAATACATCATGAGATATAAAATTACACAGATAATATAACAAAACAAGATGTTTATCTTCTACAAATTTCTTTTAAATGGCTTTCTCGTTGAAAATGGGCTGCTCTCCAGCGATATCAGCTAAATCAGGGCCAGTCCCCATTTGGCGATATAAACCACAGCTGTGTGGGTATGAGAGCGCGGCCATCAATGCACGTCTGACCCGCTCGAAGAACCAGTTGGCCGTTGAGCGCTCAAGAAACGGACCAGCCCTTTCATGGTTTTTTTTTGTTTTTTTTTTGGGGGGGGGGGGGGGAGGGGTACCCCAACTGAATGTATAACAATACACAACCCAGATTTCTGTGATGGGGTACTATTCCTCTTCACGATGAAAGAGGTTGTATTTTCATTTTTATCACTTTTCCATTGTAACCTCTGAAAGTTTTGGGACATGCCTAATTTTAAAGAAATAGCCATAACTCATATATGCACATAGATGAAACAAAAAAACGAAACAGTAGGAAATCACATGGAGATCTTTATTGGGTACAAATTGTATATCTTATTTGAATAATTTGATGATTATTTGCACATTTTATGCAAAACTTAATTTGCATTTTGCCTGTAGCCAACCTCGCCGTTATCCACTGTCCACTGTTTTTGCTTAAAATTTCTCCTTGGGATAATACCAAAAAAAATTATTCTATATTGTTTTATTAATTAACTGGCTTTCATATGAATGCAAATTTTAAATGCAAAGTAAGCTAGTATAAAAATTGGTACTTTGGCTATATCAAGAACTGTAACTGAAACCCAATACATCAACCTAAATAATACGAAATAGGGTTAAGGTTCTTATTTTTGCAACTGCTAACATACTGATAGTTCAGGGAAACTCCTTCCATTGGACTACTCAGTAAGGCGGACAACAAACTGTCCAAGACAACGGAAAGACACTCCCGTCCTGCCTGCGTATGTAGTATATATATAAATATATATATATATATATATATATATATATATATATATTTATACATATATATACACATATATATATATATATATATATATATATATATATATATATATATATATATAATCAAAGTATTACATATAGAATTTCAATGCATCATAGTGAAAGTGCTCGACCATGCAGGGGAGCATTAATAATGCATCATAAACAGTTAGTTTTACTTAATGTAGCTCTAAAACCGTTTCGTGAGTACAGCTGACTACCCGGCTCACTCTTCAGGACCTGAGATATAATTTATATGCAATACCTTGTTGAACTCGGCTGACAATCGGCATAACAATCAGAACAAGTAGTTCTCAAGATAAGCCACGTGACCGAGGCTTTCTCCTCCAAAAAAAAAGGACCAGCCGACTGGAACGTAAGCTGTGAAAAAAAAAAATATTTAATGACACGATACCCAATCAAAGACATTCAAAGTTTGCGTCTTATGTCTCTAGTTTGACTGAAAAATTCATTTTCAAAATTTCTGACGGGAAAAAAAAGATTATTACATGTGTCTCATAGCTCTTTCTGGATGCCAGAACATTGGTGACTGTGTCTCACTAACATAACGAAGTCCCAGTTTCTACATTATCGACTATTGTCCCCGTTTGACATGAAACACATGTATGTGTTTGTGTTTACCCACATTAGAGCACGATGGCAGTTGAGCCTGGTATCTCAACTGCCTGCTAAGTAATTACATTTCCCCTGCTGGCAGTTAAGATACTCCAAAATTTAAACTTAGTTCTCGAATTCAAATGGTATATATCTTTCTAGCATATGGTGATATAATCTACAAGTATAATTCCTTTGGTGCTAAACACTTCTAGATATACAAAGTAGTTTATCGCTCAGGGAAATCCAAAGTGTGCAGGGTTGTAATGCGGGATGAGCACCGTAGCTACAAATGAATTGAATCTCAGCATGATACATATTTTTTTATTGTTGATTCAAAATAATTCATTTCGCAATAATATGTGAAGCCATCTACGATCTGGTTCAGTTATAAATAAATGAGTTAAAAAATTATATCGAGACAAGCATCATGATGTAGGCCTACTTTTAAATTTGATACAAAGCTTTACATTAATAACACTCAATCAGTGTTAAAATTTTACAGATATTACTCGAGACACGTGCAGTATCTAAAAAGTGTTTGAAAGAGTATTATATATATATATATATATATATATATATATATATATATATATATATATATATATATGACGGAGCTGATTATATCAATTTAAATATTGTTCGCTCATACAATATTGTATTTAGTCATAACTACTACTCCCCATGCATCTGCCTTTTTATAGCCATTACAGCTAATGGCGTCTGTGGGAGCCCGCCAACGGCTTTGGGAATCGGCGACACCGATATTATCCCCGACTCCGCTTTCCGTGCGAGTAGTAATTACTCCAGTAAATGGGATGCATCACACGGGCGGATTTGTGAGTCTTGTAATGCGTGGTGCACGCAATTAGGGCACTTCGTCAAGCCCGGAGTGGAATGGTGGCAAGTTAACCTGGGCCGGATCTACATTATTCAGCAATTAGCGATACAGGTAAAGTAACACATACTTAAAATAAACTTAACTTGGGTTTCAAAGGTTATTACTTTTCCAATGCTTTTGGATCTTTGATGAAAGAATATATTTTTATTTCATTGTAAAGAGATGTTAAAATAAATATTCAGTAGTTTTTTTCTTTCAACTACTGCTTAAAGAAGAAGCCCTAGTTTCCTCGACTTTCAACTTAAAGGTCTCCTAGGACTCCGACAAAGACCATGTAGGTTGTACTGTGTCCTGAAATTACGAGCATGGACGTGGTTGAAAAGGAAGCAAATGCAGATTTTAAGTTTGTACGACGTCCCTTCTGCTTTCCTGCTAGAGTTCCACTGCGTCTTATAATATCCCATTAATTCCTTCTTATTTTTACTTGTAATAGTTTGATTGTGTCAATATTGTACAAGGGCGCCTCTAAAGGCAAACCTAATGCATTTGAACGCCATCAGCATGGGTTTGACTCTGGAAACAACCTAATTCATTTTCACCTGATAAAAATAAACGTACGTTTAAGGTCTGTAGACAAAACATCTGGTTTCGGGGCTCGTCCGGGGTAATGCGGAGGTGGTCTGAGTTGTTAAAACCACCAAAGAGGTCACAAAAAGTGCGGCCCTGGTGTAATTATTTCAATAACTCCCTTCTGAAATCAAAACCTACTGAAGTCAGAACTATAATGTAGACACAATACTTCATACATCCGTGGAGCAGAGCCTAAATAAAATGCACTCAGGGAGAGATCATTAAATTAAGGTGAGATACTACAGGATATTTCAAGAAAGTTCTCAAAGGAGGCTGTGTAACGACCAGCATATTAAAGTGGACCACTGAAGCTTGTTCATTGGCGGAATGGGTAAACATCTGCGCAACCGATATGAGTTTTGGATCCAGATTCGACTCTACTCTGTTTCCACCTGATAACCTTGCACAACTATGCCGCAACTGCAAGGAATCCGAGAGAGGTTGTTTTTCTTTTCTGTTACTTATCACCGACATAAATACAGGTACTCTTGCTTCAAGTAAAGATCTTTCATGAAGCAGAACAACTTTCAGAAGAATTTCTTATGCTGTGTGTTCATACCACATACTTGAGGAACTGGATCTATTATATATACACTCTGAGGGTGACAAACATGGAATGTAGAGAATAAATCTATATAATCGTTAAGCGATCTTGTATCACATGGCGTTGACGTAGCGTCGTCAAAGCAAAAATGTGGAGGGATTACTAAAGTTCGGAGACAAGAATGGTGACAACGCAGTGAGAATGCCATGAAATCAACCGTTCGCATCCTCTTGTACGACGCCAGTTTAGTTCCTACAAGTTTTGAATAACATCATTCCTACGTCAATACTTTCATGATAACGTCCTTGATTAACTTTTTACTGTTTTTTTTAAACACGCCTTAGGTGCCACAACATCCTGATCATATTCAAATTTCAGCCCCGGTTCCCACGTCCATGGAGACTATACCACATAAATACTAGTTTCTACGTTCAGACTACATTATCATAGGTTCTAACTGCGTCCAAAAGCTTTTTGGAGGACGAGATGGAAAGTGGCTGAATGTGAAGGGTTTTTTTTACGCAGTGAGAGCCGTAGAAGATGCCTCAGGCAAACTAGACATTCACTTAGCCATAATAGGCCCGCCGCCCAAAGGGTAGTACATTGAATAATTTACTGTTTTCACTTTCAAGGTTTTGCTAAATTCCATGATACTGAAATGATTCTGTACCAATACATATTCGTTTCCTTATCACGAACACATTATTTGATTTTACACGATGTTGGATTGAGTTTCAAAATTCAACTCTGAGACCTTTAAAACGTGGGGTCCAATATCCTGGATACCTACGCCACATATATGCAGGTAGGATAAAAACACTACTGTCAAGTTAGGATTGTTCCTCCTCCGCCGCTACTTTGGCTAAGTAGTGAACAGAAAATATTAATTATTTAGTAATATACAGTAGTTTAATTATTGTGGCTTCTCGGAAGCAAATCTTTCTTATGATGCAAAAGTCCCTCACCAAGTGGTCCCTCTGAGCTTGCCTGCTTGACGGTGTTACTGGTCGTGAAAGCTGATATTGTTACCATTTACTGTCTGTTGTAAAGGATTTCATTTATACATTTTAGGGTGTGGTATATTCACCCCGCAAATACTGGGTTCAAAGTTTCAGTCTTGGTTTTGGTGATAATGGAATGAAGTGGAACACCTACCTTATCAATGGAGAGAAAAAGGTTATGACACTTTTACAGTCTAAAACAATTCGCAACACTTTTCTGAATACATAAGCCCTCGCGGTAATATTTATATGTATACATGTATGTATATATAAAATACGTACAAGTATTACTAAATGAGGATAAGATAAGTCGCTCTTCTGAAGCAATGAAAATTTGGAGAACCTGGATGAAATGGATTAATATTGCAACAGAAAGTAACACTGATGGCACACATAAGATGTGTCATACTGTACAAAAGAGTAAAAATGCTTTTATATTTGTTTCCCGTATACAATGTAGCTCTACATTGTTATATTAATTTCTGCCCTAAACACAAAGATTTCGTGAATATGTAACACCATCAAGTAAAATGAATTTACTAACTACTCATACCACTCATACGAACTTTATGTTAAAATATGTTAAATTAAGTCATGCATTGGGCATAAGTTGTGCATTATTTCAGGTGTTTGACGGTAATGTGAATGCTACAAGCGTAGTAAAGGTTGCCCTGCCAGTTCCCATCAAGACACGATATCTTCGCGTGTGGATTGAGTCCTACAAGTGCATCAATGCCTTGGGCCAACTGTGTGTTCGTTTTGAGCTGTACGGGTGCAAAGTCTGATTCTAGTAGCTTAACATTACGAAAAACTAGGAGGACTTTTACAGACGATGAGATGATCGATGTGATACCGCATTTGGCCTGCATTACACCAGCGAGGCCATTTATGTATAGTTGTTTGTGTAAATATGTTTTAGACATTTGTGCTATTCACTTTCGGAAGGGTATGAGCACCACCGGTAGAATAATGCAGAGAAATTCGATTAAATGTCTTACAATGGGTTAATGCCCCTGATATTATAAAGACTGTGGTTATGAAACTAGAAAGACGAAACGAGATTTGGTATTAAAATATTAATCTTATCAAATGGTAAACTCAATTAACAGACCTTGCCATCCACAGTTAATTGACCTATTTTTTACGATATAAATTATATTCCTAACAAGAACCCTTGTTCCGGAATTTCTTTCGAGATTAATGCAACTACCAAAAAAACAGATCTGACAGTATATTACGTCTAATAGAGTTTTACTTTTAATAAGATAAGATGCTATTTGAAAGATATTATTCGAGTTGAACAGGCTATTTTCATTTACTTAAAGGCAAACAAAAAATATGCATATATTTAAAGGGTTTATTACAGAGGTACACACTCTAATTTTTACTTGGAATAAAACCGTTGTGAATGTTGTTAACTTTAGTTGGAGTGAAAATATACCTAATATGTTTAATAAGATCTCCTGACATTAATTATTCCTGGAAAAAATAAACAAGAGAGAATTCCATGGTCCGGCGTTGTCCGTAATTTTGGTTATAGCACGAAACCATCTGTTGCGCATGGAAAGGAAATGGAATAAAAATTGTGCCTGTTGTTGAAACATACAAATGTTCACATAACTTTGTATGTTTGTCACAAATGATTTTCTTGTTTTAATAATACGGGAGAGAGTGTCTTGTGTTCAGGTGCAGCTATTACATTGACTACACGCACCGGGGCGAAAGCAATGAACAGTGTCAAGCGATGGGCACAATACCAAAGGCTTGAGACACAGTGACCGGGTCTTGAACAAAAACACTTGAATACTGTAAGAAAAGCGAATAAATGCCCGGCTTAACTTTAGAGGCAGTACGGGGAAATTTCGGAGGAACCCTAGGTGGAGCCTACAAATAACGCTGTGACACACAAGCACGCACGCACCGAGGGGCACAGGTACCTGAGAGGGAGATAAACATGGCAGAGTGTACAGGGAACCTTCGCTCGTCCAGGAGCAGCAACGATGGCGGTTTTCCATTCGAAACGTAAGCTTTGTGAATTTATATAGCTACCGCTTCTACATGAATACACAGAGTTCGCCCAAATGACATTTTAATGAAAGTGAATATTCATGCGCTATTATTCATTGAAAACAAACAGTACTGTGAATAGACTTGTCTCGTGCCTTCTTCATTGGTGGAAAACCCAGAACCGTGAATTACATATATTATCATTTAGAACCTTCTTGTGCTGTGCTTGAATATAACGCTGTTGAACTTTAGGCTGCGAAGATAATATATAGGAAAATTGCGGAACTGTTCATTTTGGGTTGCAAAGCTATGGGCTTAATTATCGCGCGCTAAATGACTGCTCTCCTTGGTTTACTATTTCCTTATTGTTAGTATAATTTTCAAGAGAGGTTGGGGTACGGTTTTATATATATGTATAGCCTTTCCTTTGGAGGGGTTTGAAGTTTGAGTTATTACATATGAATAAACATTGTTTAACTCCAAAGATTTGGTTTTGTGCAGTTTCTTACCGAATGATGTTCTCGTGACAACTGGACGTCCTACCGAGATCGGTTATTTCTATTGAACTGCCAGAACTATATTAAGTATCAATTTCGCGGTGTAATTTCGGTGTTGAAACAAAATTTGGACCACCATAACTTGAACTGTGCTCATACTAGGCCCCAGACTGGGACCTAATTAACTCAATAAGGTTATATTTTGGCCTGAATAATTAAGATTTTATTGGTTTTTAAATGTATTGCAGTTGAGTTTATGTGTATGTTTTGGCCTGGATAATTCAGATTTTCAGTGTGTAATTGTTGGAGGGAAAAACAGTCCCCAATAATACTGCCCTTATCTAGCGACGGATTGCTAGTTGTGGGTCGATAGTTGTGGGTCGATATTTATCTTGCTACATGTAGGGGTACGATAGTACCAGATATGCGTTAGCTAGTATTGATGTGTTAGCATCAGGAGGTATAAAATATTACATTAGCAAGGGACACAATAGTGTTTGTTGGACATATAAGTCCTGAACATACGTTAGTATTGGAGTGTACATGGGTTATCTTAAATTGACCTGGAGTGCTGCACTTAAATGCACATAGGTAAGTTAGTTTGAGACTACGTTAAGTTCTCTTGTCCTGTTCAGCATTTGTTAGGAGAACATTGAGCGGTTGAGAACCGTAAGCGGTTATACAGAATACTTTGGGTCCCCGAATGCGATTTAGGCATACTGGGAATATATAAGTTTACCCTAAACGGATTTTTAGAGATGGAGTTAGAACGCCAAGCCCATGTTCAACCCCAGTGCCAGGGCCATACACATGGACCCCAGCAGCCCCGGGAGCTGCAGTGGTACCAAGACTAAGTGCTAATTACCTGATAAGAAGGTGTGACTTCGGATAACACAGGGGCAATAAAACTCGGGGGAGGTGTGAAGTTGGGCAATAAGCCAAATGACCGCGATAAATGTCAAAGCATGGCGATGAATCAGTTGACGGAGGTTTTTTCTTCGATTAATTTATTAAATTCATTTTTAATAGATTCAATGTGTTTTTTCTAGGTCAGATAATTCTGAATTTTGCAATCTATTTAATTCTTTCACTAAGACAGTAAGTTTGTTATTCTTTTTCTTTTTTAGCTGAGAACTATAACTTATTGTAAATCATCTAATGGCCATTTTTCTGGTATCCCACAGCAGGGAAGGATTTGCTTCTTTGTTATCTGATATTGTATTTAAAATACATTTTTTTATCATTTATATATAAAATTTTGATCATGTAATAGTGAATTATTGAATTTTCCAAAATACAGGTCCTCTAACCTTGTGAGAATTCTTTAAACATAAAACAATACCTCTGTGGTCCGTTTTATAACCTTTGACTATATCTACTACATGGATAAAACCAACACGTCCTAAAGATATTAAGAAATAATCTAAACTACTTGCTGTGAAGATTGGATTATAACATGACCATGTATAATTTTTAACATTAGGATTAAAGTGTCTCCAGACATCTATTAAGTCTAAATCTAAAATCCACTCCTATGTCAATATACGTGTTTGATTTTTATCAGAATGATAACCATCTAATCTATCCATATGAGGCTCCATTACAATGTTCCAGTCGCCTTTTCATAGCACATGTTTTAAATCTGACAAAATAAATTATTAAAGAAATTTATATCTGAATTGTTAGGTTCATATAGATTACATAATGTTACCCTAGTGTCATCTATAGTGATATCCATAATAATGAATCTCCCATTTTCATCACAGTATACACTATGTATATCATGTAAAACATTATTTTATATCAATATGGCTACGCCTCTTGAAGAACGGTTTCCACTACTGATAGTTAAATGATGACCCCATTCAGTTCGCCATTTCATAAGATCTTCTGGAACACTGTGCGTTTCTTGCAACATAATAATACCATATTTTTTACCTTGGAGCCAATGGAAAAGCTCTCTCCTTTTCTTACACCAACTTAATCCCCTTGCATTCAGTGATAATATATCTATGTTGGACATATAAGAAATAAATATATAGTGCTACATATATTCAGTTCCATGTACACATGTAAATCAGAACCAGTGAGAATATATCTAAAAATACAGCAATCAATTTGGACTACATAAAAGAACTTGCTGATCTGTATTTTTCTGCTAAAGTCGTGAAACAGTTAAACTATTTTCACATCCTTATGCCAGTGAGATGTTATAACTCTAGAAACTACAGGACAAATAGAAAACAAAACACACATAAAATTACACAAAGAGACCACAAGTGTATAAGAACACATAGTTAACTTCCAAGCCCTTACAGGCAGTAAGTGCTGCTGAATACTGAGCAGAAAGAGTGCCTGTATAACTGCATCACCATCAATATAAACTAGAAATACAGTAATAGTGGCGATAGTAAGATATTTTAAGTTTTTGGTTGCTCACGGCTCATTCTTAGGGTTGTATAAAAGATATAACACTTTTCTTATCCGATCTCACTTGTAAGTGCATGTTACCAAGTCAGGCTAACGTAATATAATGACTGCACAAAGTTACAGACTGTTAAATATGTATTTTAATTTAGTGCAAATCTGGTGCCATACATTTCATAATGTTACATATTAATATTGAGTGAAATTATGCAATAATAAGTAATTTAAGAAATAAATGAATATATACGTTAAGATATTTCTTGTGCAAAATACAAAATATAAACTGACCTGAGGATTAAAATCTGTCCCAAAGGCCCATCGTGTGGGATGATATAATGTATTATTAGATAATATAATATAATGACTTCGCAGTCACAGACTGTTAAATATGTATTTTCATTTTAGTGTGAATCCTGTTGCCACTCATTTTTCTGTAATGAATTATATATATGTTAAGACACTTCTTGTACAGAAATACAAAATCAACCCTGACCTAAGTATTAAAATTATCCCAAATACACATTGTATGAGGATGATTTAATTTTTAAATTGAGAAAGCTGAAATGTTATGTAGTAATTTGTTATGTGCATGATGCAATATGTAACGTGCCTGTACAATTATCAAGGTTAAGGATATAAATAAGGTATAAAGTATAATCTATATTTAGTTTCCAACTGTTTCTGTAATGTAGGAAGGGTATTCTTTGATGAAGGTAAGGTATCATCTGTCTTATTATAACTGATCTGATTTACAGCTGCTTCTGTGATTAGTTAAAATATCATTAAATTTATGGTTTATTAATTTCTAAACTACATCTGTGCCGTACTGCAGATATCATCAGAATTAGACAGGTTGATCTACCATTATTTCTATGATGCAAGCATGATATCGTTATATTTATAATATTTATTTCCGAATGCTTCTGTTGATCTGGGTAAGATGTCTTGAGAATTAAATTAATTGATTTGATTATTTTTAGCAGATGTGCCTCCAAAGTGTGTGGCATGTATTTTGCAGGAAATAAATTTTAGGTGAGATATTTTATTGATTAGCATTCCTGATGAGTTTAATAAAAAGAAAAACGACCAAAATAGAATTAAAAAAAAGATAATCAAACTTCGGCGAGATAATCTGTTGATAAGTGGTTATGGTGAGTTTTGAAAAAAATGAAAAATCCATCAAAGCCCTGGTAATTTGTCGCGGCAACACCAAAAGTTGACAATTGGACAGATATGCGGACAGACAGTGGGTATACTCCAATACTCTTGTCATATGACTGCCGTGTGAAAACACCATATCTTTCCATTAACTTGATTTAGTATGATTTTACTACATAAATTATATCACTTACATAAATTATATCACTCATCAGTTCTCCACCTTACCATAAAATTGATATACCATAAGAAAGACTTTCCATGTATTTTAGATTCTACCATAAGTTTTTTTTTTTCCATATCCCAGATGCATGTTTCTTTATATAAATTTACTGTTGAAGGTGATTTTTTTAAATATTCATATATGTACATCGCATATACAACATCAACAGCTCAGCCTAAGTTGGGAACATTTTTGTTTTTTGGATAGTCACTATTGGCAACTAACCGACGGAAAAATTCATACACCGGGACTATCAACACATCAGGTATAATTAATACATGAATTGAACTTACAACAAACGCACAACATCTTCAAGTAATGTCCACACGTGTAAATGATCAAAACCAAGTCCCCGGGTGCCTAACAGGCGATAATGAGTAAAGTTTCTGTTAACCATTGAAAGTCTCTCCTAGCCATAATAGATTTGACTCTTCACAAATTCCAGAATATAAGACGGGGGCCATACTGTTCTAATTGTCACTCTCCGCCCTGATGACAAGTCTTGGAAGTAGAGATAATTCAGCGGGAGAACCACGTGTCATCTGTTGAAGGAAGAGGCTTAGTGACAGCTGCGTTTGGCATAATCTGCCCATATTGCAGTATCTAGGCTTCGTTGTTAGGGACCTGTTTGCCGTGAATTATCAGCAGCCGTGTCAGAACCGTACATTTTGTTTGTCCGTGAATGCCTGTCTGATTTGTGGCCCGGCTTTCTTCTTCAAATAATAATCTTCCCTGACCAAGTCTTCTACAAAGTGTGCGGCGTTTCTGTCCTCTTGACCTCCTTTCTCTTTTTGTGTTTTTAGTAATGCGTTTCGTACCGGTCTTGCATAGAATCTTGCTATAATATGTCTATGGCCCTCAGATTTTTGTTTACCGGTTCTATGAGCGTTTTTAATAACTTCAGGCCCAATAATTGTTTAAAAATCATCATTCAGGAGTTTTTTGTTAACAATATGCTCTGCCACAATCTTTTTACAGTCCAACTGTTTTTGTTCTGGGATCCAAATGAGTCTCAAGTTATACTCCCGGCTATATCTTTCTGAGCCCAATAACTTTTCCTTCAGTGAAGAAATCTGCTGATTTTACTCATTGTTTCTGATTTAATTTATTTCATTTACTTAAGATTTCAGAGCTTTATTTTCTGCTTCAATTCTTGCCAATTTAGTCACTGTTGTTTGAAGCTCAGCCTGTGTAAATTCAAGACTTTTCACCACAGATTCAACTTTTGAGTTCAGGGAAGCATAATTAGTTTCTGCTTTCTCTAGACCACTTCTAATATGTGAAATCTCTTCTCAAAGTGATGTTTTAAAGTCATTCAGAGCAGTCTGCATTATCTCTTAAAGTTGGGTGCACTTAGCATCTACAACGTCCATTATGGAACCACTTGCCTGAGCGGAACCTGGTTCCCGCCCGTCTTTCTGTAAAGGGTTGGACTTTTTCTGCCCTTGTTCCAAATATTTCTCCATACTTGGTTGCTCCAAAGATGACATATCACTTTTCCTTTTTGACCGTGTAGTAATTTGAGACACCTGTGACATTATATCCAGTGATATACTAATTTACTGAGAGAGCACATGAAAGTTTGTCCACTCATGCGGCCATATTGAATCGGAAGTCTCACCTAGACTTGATGTTAAAGGTCTTGTTAAACAAATGTCTTCGCTGTCAGTTGAAGACAGGCAAATGTTGACAGAGGCTCTGGGGGCAACGTCAGAGATGTTTGGAATACCCGAGCAGGCAGAACAAGCCACTCACATGGAAGGGAGACAACTACCCAAGAAATCGGACCAGGCAACCCTTGTGGAGGAGGGTCAACTATTTCATTCGCCGTGGCGTACTTCAGTTAGGACACCTATTTGAGCACCGCATGTGGCTTATCAGTTGACCACATCTTAGGGAATGTACACATGTGCACCTGTATCAACCACTCAGATTCCGAAGTATGAGGGCCCAGCAAGTACGTACTGCATCTACCCATCTGCTGTTAGGTCACCAAGTCTACATCTATATTGCTACATACCCCCAGCAAATCCAACCCGATTGACGTCTTTCTCAGGAGAAGAAATGAAAAGAGAGACGTCTTATCAGCAGTGGAGACACGAGGTACGCAATATGATCAGACAGAATCTATATCCAGATCATCAGTTTGTACAGACTATCGTCAAGTCATTAAGGGGACAGGCAGAACAATTTGCGATCCGTTTGGGGGAGGAGGCAACCTCTGCTGGGATAGTCCGCAAGTTAGACAAGATCTATGGAAATGTGTTACCGTCGGAGGTCGGCATGGAACAGTTCTTCTCCGCGAAAGGGCAGAAGGGCGAAACTATAGCACAGTGGAGTTGAAGGCTTGAGGATTTCTTTTCGCGTGGCAACAAGTCGCTTGTTATAGCCACTTTCACCGAATATATTAAAGTCAAAGTTCTTCACAGGAATTCGATCGGAGCAGAACCAAAACGAGATTCTCCATCAGGTTGAGAATGCCACATAAGAACTTGAGACGGAGATTGAACAAGAATCAGACAGTTACAGCAACGCCGAAACGTTCGGTTTAAACCGGAAGGGTTGATGATACTCTTAGCTCTGAGGAGGAAGATTCTGAGGAGGAACCTGTAATTGTCATGCCACAGCCAAAACCTAGAAGAAAACCTGTCCTCAGCGATTTCAAAACTCCAACAGCCCGGGAAAGCCAAAACCGAACCCAAGACGACATTCAGCAAGTGAGGCAACGCCGGTTTCAAATGATTGTCATTAGCTGACTTACATGACACCAAAGTCAATAGAAAATGAAGGACCTGAAAGTTCGCGGGATGCTTTGGAGATTGGTGCTTCCACTGATGCAGACGAAACAGTCGATACTGACAAAATCGTGGGCAACCCGGCAGACCTACCACGTACTTTAGACCAGTCTCTTCCCAGTATGGCAAGACGTTCAAACCGTACCAGAAAAACGCCAATGTGGTATGATCCTTGTTACAACGAACAAACCTGTTACTCACAAAACTAAGAATCGCAAGAGCCTTCTATCATTCAAAACCGAATAGTCAATCGAAAGAAGCTAATAGACGCCTTTTCCCCTTTAATGACATAATAATATCTGACATATGTATTTACTTAGGATTCAGCAAAAACAGTAAATAATAGAACATTTATGCAAAATAGGCCCTCTGATGTATTTATCTTATTGATATATTCAAATCACATGCCTAATATTATAAATTCCATAGAGAGATATGAGAAACATATTATAATGTATCACATAACAGCGTGAGCGTAGTTGACCCCATAATGTTGAAATCGCAGAAGTATTGGTATAATTTGTGATATCATCATTCATATGTGATATCATCATTCATATGTCAAATAGTCATGGTACACTGTCATATGCTTTTGAACACCTAGGATTATCTGATATTGTAATGAATTTGTAATGTGATAGTTTGTACATATTATTATATGCAGGCACCTATCATGTAAGCGCTGTTATGAGATTAATAACCTGCTGATGAAATTGTCTTTGTTAGTTGATGCTGTTTCCATCGAATTGATGTATAAACATACATATAACATATATTGTTGCATGTAATATATGGTAAGATGATACGATTTTATATCGTACTGAATGTTGGGACGACATTTCCTCGGTAGGGGGAAAATGTGACCGGGTATACTGCCGTCAGTTTCGGTTGTTATTTATTTGTTGTGCTCTGTGTACGTGCAAAAGTGTACACACTCTGGTATTATTCGTCAACAGCGCGCCAACGCTGTAATCCACTTTGGAGCATAGCACCTGGGTTGTCACCTTTTCCCTGTTAATTATTTTCCGTCAATTTATGATTTGTCTGCAATAACAAGGTATAATTATATGTATGATGAAGTAGTATGCGTTATATTTAATATAGGTAACGCTATCCAGTGCTTATACGTTTTTGGGATAAGTTGGATGATATTACTCAATTATTAGTAATATTGTTCATTTGCATATAAATAGTGTACCAGTTTTGCTGCCAAGTTTCCCGATTAACGCCACTATTGATTTGGAGAGTTCAATGTCATGTGTTTCTCTGTTTCCAGGTACGTAATATTCAGTTTATGTATCCTGAATAAGTGTGTCAATGTTAATTCAGTAGAATAAGTCAGTCAATATATTGTCATAATAACGGTAAAATTATCATACACGTACTATTTCGCTAAATGTTGTCCAAAAGGTAAAATATTCTATGGCCAAATGTGGTCGTCTGTACTATCGTATATACGTTAGAGTATGTCAATCATTATATTTTCATAATAATGGTAATATCATCATAGTTATAATTACATGCTTATTTTGCTAAATGTGGTCAGCAAGTTTGATTTATCCACCAAAGGTAGTCATCCGTTCAGTTATAATGTTCTCAATGTGTAAACACCTTTCAAGCACCGCACATTGTGTTAGCGAAAGTTAAATGTAAATTCTGAAATCCGAGTATATTCTGTGTATATTTTCTTATTGTACATTTGTCGCCGTTTTAATTCTATATTTGACTTGGCAGGCAACTATTGAACTGAAGAGTTCAATGTCATGTGTTTCTCTCTTTCCAGCACATAAAACCTGTATAGCTCATTCTGTGTTGTGCGTCGGATGGTGTTTGTGACTGAGAGACGTGATCTGTCTGTGCGGCCAACTTCCCCAGTAACTGTCTTTAACCAAACACGGTGTGACAACTACAACTACTGTTACATAATATATATATATATATATATATATATATATATATATATATATATTGAGTGGCACTTTACAAAAGTAGTAAAATATATTATGACACAAGAGTTAAAATTTCATTGAAAAGATACATTTTCAATTTTCGTATAAAGTAAGCAACATATCCTTTTCCCTGAATTTCCCTCGACTTCAAGCTGGATTTCTAGGAAAACACTAACCCCCAAAATTCATTTTCTTCTCAAAAATATTTCTGCCGCAAACAAAATTTTATTTGAAAAATTGAAATTGAAAAGTTTTAATTAACAATGTTATATTCAAAGAACCTTACACTCTGTTATAAAGCATTTATCATGTGTATAAAAAAATAATCACACAATAACAATAAATGACTTAGTACTTTGTTACCTAGCTGTGCAAATTTATTTCCTTGTGTAAAATTATATATTAGTTGTGTATTACTGCTAAGAAACAGGTGGCCTTTCATTAATGGTTGGTGCTACATGTTAACATTTTGTGTATCCATGTTATGCATCATCAACTTACATGTGTTTACAAAAATTAAAGGGAAATAAGATTTTACCTACAGATACAACACAACTTAAATGGAAGTAAAATGAAAATGAAGTATGAAATTATCGAATGCTGCCTAATCTGATGAATAAGCCTTTCTACCTGATAATTAACTACATTCGTCATAGCCATAAATAATTCTCTGACTTACATAATCATAATAAAATTCCATGCCTTTTATGAAATTCCCTGAATTTTTCCTGTCCTTTAAAACATATTTTCCCTGACCCCTAGCAACCCTGTACGTAGTAGAGCCCCACAGTTTCAACAAGTATATTTTCAGACAACACCTACCATGTTTTTTTTTTAATTTTAGAACACTACGCAACCCGCAAATATGGGCCTTGGGAATCCATAAGTTAGCAAATAAAGACCAGAATCGGATTCTGCGACCCAAAAAAACCCTGGAAATGTTGTATTCATTTTAAAAACATTTAATTAATTAAGCTTGATGGATTCTAGGCCTTCTGGTGGCCATTTTTGGATATTCCCAAATTTTACTACTTTCACCCAGTGAATGACTAAGGACTTTTCACTTGTTCAGAAGGATATCTTCTGGAATACGAAACAAATGGGATAGCTTTTGTTGCAAATTGTGTGAGGTCATGTTACAAAATGCGATTCTCATGGCCGCACGCGGGCTCCCACAGACGTCATTTGCTTCAATGGTTGATAAAAAAAGCAGATGCATGGAGAGCTGAATATACCAGTTATAGTAAAGACTACCGATTTACATTATTTTATATGACAGTATCATCTATATGTTTATAAGGTCAACTTCATCAGACAGCATGATCCTGTATGCCACTTTCAAAAAAAGACAAAGAAAACATTTAAATATATCGAATATTTCCGAATACTCTTTAAAACACGTTTTTAGTTTGGATACTTTATGCGTTCTCTGAGGGACATCTACAGTCAAAATTACAATACTGATATGCCTTGAGGTCCTGGATCGTTATGAATGTATTTCTCTGTATCAAGTTTAATACACTTTACTTTAAATCCCAGAACAAAACCATTTATTTTCATCGTCGCTGAAGGAGTCGCAATACAAATAATCCCTACTGAAAAATTATTATATGGTTATTTATAACTACGAAATATGAAATATGACCCAGAATGTAGTTGCTTCACCTTTAATTATGACCTGAAGACCTTTAAATCAACATCAAAATAGATATTATTACACTGAGAATCAATTGATTTGTAGCTATGTTGCTAATCTTGTAATACCACCGTGCATACATTTTATTTCCCTGAGCGATACATTCCTTTATCCATCTAAGAGTGTTTAAACTCCATAGGAATGTAACTTTAAGAGTATGTCACGATCTGCAAGAAAGGTATTTACCATGTTGAATTCGAGAACTAACTTAAATTATCTTAGCTTCAATTAAAATGATTCATATGATCCACAGCATCTAAAATAACGTTAAATTAAATATCCTCAACAATATAGCATAGAATTTATATAATTGTGATATATATATATATATATATATATATATATATATATATATATATATATATGAACTTATAAAACAAAGATTACAGTCCGTCAATGGGCTCAAGGGACCTAACCGTAAATAGCAGATTCTGGTCTGCTGGAGTTCTTATTTTGGAGGGACACATTATAACCGAAAATGCAGATGCATTATATTTAGAGGCTTCATGCATGTAGAGGTCAGGATCGAGGTCAGGATATCAGCCCAGAGCCCGTACTACCCTTCTCGGTCTACCGGAGAAACCAGAGGAAGGATCGGCAGTCTAAATGCCAAAGACACTGATTCAGTGACTAAGAGGCTGCTGAGGACATTGGCAGTCAGAGAAATCCAACGAGGGAATTACAATGCATGAGCTAGGATGTGCTGCAGGATTATTACTAAAGAGGAGGCATATTCATGAGGACAGGTTGGCTTTGCAGGCTGCTCTCCTGGCCATGTGCACCGAATAACCAACAGTTTCAAGACGATATCCGGGGTACATACATTGTCACTGACTTTCCACCATCGTCTTATGCTGTCTTGAGGTGTGTAGTAAGAGCCAGATACACACTAGTTAAAATGTGGTGCAATATATTGCACCACATATTTCTTTAAGCATTGATTGCCAAATTTTCTTGAAACATGGCCGGCCGGCAGTTAAACAAACGCTCTCTTAAACAATACCGTCAAAATGTCCGTCTGCCTTCACTCACCATTGATGCCGGGTGCCCGCCCGATAGATCAGCACGTTGATTGAGTGACTAGAGCTTGTAACACGGTATAATAAACTGTTTTATATCATCTTTGTTTCCTTCATCCTACCAAAACCAAACAATGCACATGTATCAAACTTGATTATGCACTTCTTTACTGCGATATATGTGTGTGTGTGTGTGTGTGTCTGTCACTGAATGTGAACTCGTGAGCCCAAACCGTACTGAATTAACGGGTAATAAGCCTGACCTGTAATGGATAAATGGGTTATACGCACGAGTCCTGGTGAATGAACTAGTAATATATCCGAGCTGTAGAGACTTAACTAGACACTAAACATATTGTATTTAGATAAACCTGTGTAAACGCGAAAGTTAAAAATGCACCTGACCACATGATTTTGTGGCGAGGTTACCTATCACGCAAAATATAAATAATATTTTCAGTAGCTACACAGAAAACCATGTTGACCCCTATAGTCCATGAGCCAGGTGACCAATTTTGGAAATATGGTGTCAGAAAGGTGGCAAATTCTATCATACCTTTTTGGAAAGCTTATTAACTCTACATTTCTGTATGATAGCAGTGCCAAATGAGTAGATTAATGTTTATTACAGACCTCTAAATCCGGCACACGAAACGTCATTTTGTCGAGAATGTCGAGAAAGAAAATGGGTTGAAGGAAACAAAAATGACAACAGATTAGCTTTCACTAGTCCGATCTTCACACTCGATGCGTCAAATGAAAGCACAAAAGATAAAGATTGCATTTAAGGTCATAGAATAAATTAAGGCTATATGACGTCAATATACCATATGACCAATTTGACTTAGAAAGAAAAAGTTTTACTTCTTACGGCTGCTTAAAAAGAAGGAATTAAGGGGTAGGGGAAACATAAACTATTATATCTTTAGATCTACTGATAGCAAGATAATACATTACCACTTAAAATGTTTCTGTCTAAGTCTTCCATACATTGGAATAATCAATATGCAAATTGATCGAACAATCAGGTCATCAGGGGTCCAAAGGTCACGAAACTGAGGCTTAAGTGAAAACTCAATGTATTCAGGCCTAACAGTTATGATAGTTATGAAATTGCTGGTATCTACAGAACAAAGGCATGTAATCATCTGAGAAGATATTAATTAAGACAAATAATTGCAATTTAGTGTGTTTTATTGCCATTATGCAAAATAAATATATGGCAAAAGAAGGCAAGTTGACCAAATTATTTGTTTCCTGTTCCGTACTCTAAAAATTGTGGTCTAAGTGATAACGGTACCTTTAACAATTAAATAGTTTTTTTATGTATTTAACACTTGTAGTTTTAAAAATGTATCAATAAAGGTTAAAATACAGCTTTATGCATTACTATCTCGAATAAAATACATGATATGTTGAGTGTGTATATATAAGTATGATCATAATGGAGCTCTTCACTGAAAATTGATGTTTTAGCATAGGCAACAAAAAAGGCATCTTAGTGTTTATATACATTTTGTACCATGTGGCAATAGTGAGTAATCAAAACATTGATCGGGTTCGACCATCCCAGTTGCTAGAGCAACTACACACAATCTTTTAGGCCCATTTGATTCCTCAAAATTAAAGGATTTTTTTTTCTATAGTTTTGAGTTATTTTTTTCTACTTTATGCTGTAATTTTGACCGTCTTTGTTGACAACTTTAATGTTTGATTCCTTAAAATTTAACGATTTTGTTCTATAGTTATCAGTTATTTTTTCTACTCTAAGATGTAAGTTTGACCGTCTTTGCTGACTTCTTTAACCTGTTATTAAGACTTCTAGAATGTAACGAAAGATAATGTGAAACAAGTACATTTACTTGATTAATATTTCATCCTTCCCTGTACATTTTTTGGCTTATTTTAAATGAACACTAGTTCGGAGGTAAAGGGGCACGCCTGTGTAAAAGGCTTAGCTTGCGTGTCGAAGCTAATGAATATTCATAGGGCAACCGAGCACTTTGCTTTTTGTTAAGTCTTTGTAATTCATGCACCTCATGAATAGTCAGTAGCGTTCAGTAGAGACCAGTATAAAGGGGCTCCATTCCCGGTCCATGTCGCACTTGAACTGAAGCTCCAACGAGGAGAGATCACCAGCAGGACACAAGCCGTAGATCTTAGAGTGCCAATGTAAGGTTGGGGTTGAAGACCCTTAGGTTGTTCTCGCTTGTCTCTTTTTGTATTTGTAAAGGTAATGCTTACTTTTATCTCACAGTATGAATATAGTTAAAACTAAAAGTAGGTCCCTTTTTTAAAGGCTTCATTTAAACATTAGTTAACTCAAGGTTTAAAGAAGTAAGCGTATTTGTTATCCCTAGTGCACATAAGCGTATAATTTAGCGATAATGTATTGTAAAGCCAAAGACGGCTCTAATGTTTAATCAACAGTTTTTGTCGGGGATGTTGATCATTCCATGTGCAAGTTTTATTGAAGGAAATACGGAGTTTTCCCCATAATGTCTGTGATGTATCACAAGGATAGTTAATACTTACACACCACTGTTAGGGCATCACAGGTAAGACTGCCAATGGTTGGCGCGTGCAGCGATGATAATACGCAACGTAAAAACATAGCTTAAATGTTCGACTTTAAGTTTGTGTAACCGGCATTAGCCCAGGGGTATTATGTAACGTCCCGGTAGGAACCTTGCTAGGTAGTACACCCTCATGGCATGCGTGCAGTGGTAATTAAAATCTCTATAAGAGTTATGAGTATTCTGTGTAAAATTTCTGATAGCTTTTTACCCCGGGTGAAACCAATACGGCGAGGCCGAGAGCGTACGGGGCGCACAGTTTGTATACTGTCCAGCTGTCGGACAAACGGACATTCCGGGAGGTTGGAGGTCTGGTGAGACGCAGTCTCGCAGACCAGCACCGCACGGTCGACGCAGGGGACGTCAAAGTGGCCGAGAGGGGGCGCTCGAGTGGGGCCGGTGGAGGAGTGAGGTTCGTCCGAGACGTGGCGGGAGATATCGATACGGCTGGTGAGGACTTGGGCGCACGAGTCCAGCACAGAGAACCTAGGGTCTGGGTAATGACATCAGAGTGCAGCGGATCGTGTGGGCGTCCCAGGATTTTAAACAGATCTTGTATTTTTGTTTAGAGTAGATACCTTCGTATATGCTGGTCTCTGTTATTATTGTGAGCCTTGAGTGAATCTGTGTGTGTACACGAGCGCGTGGTTTAGACAGACGGACGACGTCACACTTAATGTACACGACCGTTATTTTATTGTTTTTTAAAATTATTTTCATACAATTATTTTCTTAGCAGCTATTTAGAATCTGGTGAGCTATTCCGCAACATTACTTATAGAAAGTGGGAGATGTGGGGGTAGCACCTGCGGTACCTTATTGGCTACGCCCCTGCTGGGAGGTTTTTAAACTGAACCATGGCGATAGAGTAACTGGCGTATTCACACATGACCAGATCACCATGTTTGGCTAAAGACTAGCTGCATTAATTGCCACTAAAATAACTATTGTTTCAAGAACTTTACTAAACAGTTGACATTTAACATATGTCTCCAAGCAAATAAGCTCCACGCGTTTGACTGTGTTATATTTGACTCTGCATGACCTTGCATATATGAAGCTCACCGCATTACAATTGATTTCAAACGCATGTTTCTGTAAAACGATATATATAAAGTGTGAAGATATCACAAACGAGAGCCATGTTTTTGCAGTTTTTATGTTACCCCCTATAGTTCCATTTTCATTTATTTTCAGTTATGCATTCTATGCGCTTAAAGATTTAAAAGGTCATAAGAAAAATTCTAATTTTACACTTCTATCATAGAGAGACCCATTACAGAGATAACAAGAAAAAAAAAGAAATAAAACGTAAGCCACTAAGAAAAAAACTACAAAAAGAAAGTTTGCGATTGCAATACTTAATTTATAATTTATCTTCAGTTTAAAGCTGTCATTTCCTCAATGTTGGAAAACAGTTTAATTTGGATGTTTACTTTAATTGGTCCACTTATAAAGCTGTACGTTTAGATACGTGGGCAAAAAAACTACACTTTATTGCAAATGATTATCTTTGTTAATATTGTCTAGGGTGATTTCATGCTGTTTCCTGTAGATACAAATATCTGCAGAACTATTATAACTGATATGCATGAATATTTAAAAATTGAGCCTCAGTTTCGTGACCATATTTGCATATTCCGATGTATAGAAGACTAAAATACAAGCATTAAAGTGGTAATTTATTAATTTGCTATCAATAGATCTAAAGATATAGCAGTTTATGTTTCCCCTACCCCTAAAAGCCTTCTTTTAAAGCAGCCATGGCCATGGCTAATGACGTCATTCTTCGATTTAATGCCGGTTTACCAGAAGTTTACCACCTTTTTTTTTGTTACGTCGAATAGTCAGGTTCACGAATATAATATGGGTAGTAATATAAGGGACACATTTTGCACACGGGAACCTCACCAACTAATGAACTATTGGCGTGTGCCACAGAAGTAATACTTTTCAAATCGAATCGGTCATATGGTATATTGACGTCATGTAGCCTTAATATATTCTATGTAAACCTGTAATGACATTAAATACAAATTTTACCTTCTTTGCTTTCATATGCTTAAACAGGTGTGAAGATCGGACCAGTGAAAGCAAATCTGTTGTCATGTTTTTCCATCACCTGATTTTCTTTGCCGATATTTTTGTCAAAATGACATTTGTGTTTGCTGAGTTTAGAGGCCTCTAATAGACATTAAGCTACTCATTTGGCACTACTATGATACAGTAATGAAAAGTATGGGTAATTATCTTTCTAAAAAGCTATGATAAAATTTGCCACCTTTTGATACAAAAATCATGAGTCACTGTTCTAACATCGTCAGAAGGTACGTAGGGGTGGATGTTTTGAAACGTAACTAGGGCAATTGAAGTACAACCACCATGTTGTATAAATATTCCTTAAATGATTAAGATGTGTAACCTCAGGTGTATAAACAAAAACAATTATGGTAATGACTGTTAATGACTTGGTATCTTAAAGAAACAATGGCTTTATTGTATATATTGTTACAATAGTTCAAGAAATGTTACTTCACCATATGCTCATTATTGGAGAATATGTTATTTGAACGACATACATAACGTCTAACGATGATACAACGTGTTGATATACGCAATACGCATCTGTATAGATCTATTACTATTAAGTACGATATAATATTTGTCTCAAGGGCTTTTTTGTGACCCGACTGGTCTGGTGTTGTAGTAGACATGACGGCCAATGATAGTCCGAGTCTAATGTCGTGAGGGACGTGCAACTCGATAAGTGCAACTACTTACTACAGTGCACCAACGTTAAGACAACCCTGAAGACTGAAACATGATGGGCGAGGACATACTTTTTTTGTTCTAAGTCGCTTCAGACCTTTCGCCTGGTTGAGCCCCGCCCAATCTCCACCTTGGTTGTTGCTTAGTATCTGAAACGGATAAACAGGTGTTCATTAATATAAGAAATACTCATCCAAATCGATCCTGGATGTCTCCACCAGTAGAAAGAAACTGACCAATAAAAGATGATTTGCCATGGAGTGAAGTGTACTTTTGAAAATTGGGTCAAGGTAAAACATTTTGTGCTTTTTTTTCACCTTTCATTATATTAGTCAATGGGCCAAGTGCTCATTTTCCACATATTGGTACCACCCAGGGTGGCAAAACTTAAGTGAGTTTTTCTTAAAGATCTATGTCTATAGATGATATTTTGGTATGATAACTGATCCAGAATGGTAGCCTAGTCATAGTTATCCGCTATTGAATTTATTGACCCTGCATGAAAATTTAAACTTTAATCTGCATCGACTTTTCCACAGTATTTAATTAAGAACTTCATGAATACAAAATATATCATAAAAAATTGAGTCTCAGTAGAGAGGTAAGACCCAGACATCAAGGCTAATGGGGTGTCAGATGTGGCAGTTTTATGCATCAGTGGCAGATACTAATATTTACCCCTACCCCTTTAAAACAGTTGAAATTTATAATAAGATTGCAGTTTCGGTATTGCCTTTTATTCTTTGATTGAATAAGGTATTGTCTCTTTTTATTTTTATTTTTTTTTTATTTTTCAAGGCTTACACTAAGGGTGATCCTTGAACAAGGCACCCATTGATCACCGTGCTCAGCTGAATTTGAAACATAAGGGTAGAATCTAAAATAATATACAATAGAGATTAAGAGGAAGAGGTAATATAGACCATGATTGGTTGATACAATTGGTTTGTATTGATGAGTAAGAATCTGTTGCAAATGATATTTTTGTGACCTGACCATGTGTTTCCTAATGTAGAAACTGAAGCATGTGAGCAGTTTCTGAACATGGGATCCATATTATTACCACGATCATTGGTTGGCATGATACATTGTTGACAGTTCAGCAGTTTACACATTTGTTCAATGAGATTTATTTTTTTGATAATAAATTATTACACATATATATACTTTATCTAAAATGTATACAGTTGCAATATAACTGATATCCACATGTGCAAGGACTTCGTGGTTTTGATGGTTGTGGAGGTGGTGTAGGGGGGAACTGATGGGGTTACAAAATTCCATGTTTATACATACAGGATATTCAATGATTCACATAGCTGATCAATTTATGTTCCATTATCCTGATGCAAGAATATATTTCAATAATATTTTTATGTTTTCTAATACTATTTTTTAATAATAAAATTTACACATTTGCAACAAAACTAATGTCACCATGCACAGACGTGAGGAATCAATTGCAGGGAAGGTGGAATGGTGGGAATAACAACATCTCTGCATATACATACAGGACAAACAAAGCCGTATTTCCCATTCTGCTGAGGCAGGAAAATAATGAACAAATGTTCATTGGATCCTCATTTTTATTACATCATTTTTCACCCCTTGAATTACTATTTATCCCCCGCCTCAGCGGAACGGGGGGGGGGGGGGGATATAGTGATCAAATCCGTCTGTCTCTATGTCCATCTGTCCATAAACGATTGTAATTCGACACGATATCTAAAAGTTTTACACAGATCTACTTTAATTGTGGTAGCAGGTGCATCTTATAGATCTCCAGAGCTGATTAGGTTTTGGTCACAAATTATTTTTGTTTTTTTTTTATGAGTTTGTTAATACAAAATTTTGAAATTACAGATGTGACACTATTTTTAAAAGTTTTTAATGGGAGCAAGTTCTTATTATGGTAGAAAGTGAATTTTATGGGTCTCCAGAGATGATTAGGTTTTGTTCACACTTGGTTCCTTGTTGGATTTTTATATATTCTTAATTCTTTTGAATTTTCAATTAATTTTGAAATCCTAAACTTTTTATATGCAATGCCAGATAAAGAGAACCAGCATTCTAATGCATGTCTCCTTAAGATGACGGGCATATCTAAAAGTTCTCCTGCTTCGAACAGGTTTAGGTCACAAGTTGATGGATTTTCGGACTTCTCTATGAATTTTTATATGTAATGACAAATATTTATGTACAAGGCAGTATCATACAAAGTGTTACAAAAATCCACTTGTAATAAACGAGGCATGTATATGTTTTTACTTAATGTTTTAAGGTGCATTCTAAGTTTCTATTGTGATTTCTTTTCTACATTTTTGTCATATTCCAGTACACATTTCTCACATAAGTCACTTTCCATATTGGCAGCAGATTAGGTTCTCAGAGTCAGCTTGCACCAACTTGACCTTTATTGTTATTGGTCAATTTTGTGACTGTGTGTATGTACAATTTACTCAAAATCCCGTTTAGCGGGATATACAGTCCTCTGGACATTTTCTAGTTTAAGAACAGTTTTTTTTATTGGAGTAGAAACAGCATTAAAATAAAGTATCACAGGGCAAACAATACAATTACTACGTAACACTTGGGGTGGGGCGGGGGGGGGGGGGGGGTTTGGGTAGAGGATGATACGAAAATAACTGTACACCTGTCACAGCAGCAGGGATCTCCCCCAAGTGACCCGTTCAAATCAGGTACCCTGGCACAGCTGACCAGAAGAGGTCTGCCTGCAACTTGGAACATGCAAGTGAATACAAAAGAGCCCACACAAATTCAATAATTAGCCCAATTTTGTCGCTTTTATTTTCAAATTTCAGATATAAAATAAATACTCACGTTTACATGCTGTAAAAATTAAATCAACACTTCCTAGAGGGTGGAAAACATGCCATGGTCAAAGGTGGGCAAAATGTAAGGTACTGATTTAATTTTTATGCTAATAACATAAACATTCACAACATCCAGATCTAATTTTGGGTATCAAATTAAACCTTGATTAAACAATGTTATATACCTAAAACGTGTGTGAAGCCTAAAGATTGTCATGTTAAGTGAGTAAATATCTTTCATGATATTTTACAAAGTGTGCTTTTTTATAAGGCAAAAAAAATTAAAGAAATAACGCGTTATATATTTTAATTTTTGGCATGTATATAGGAATTATATAGGAAAATAGTTGTGGTAAATATTAAGAAAAACGGATAAGTTAATGTTAGGTAGTCCTGAAGTGTGCTAATAAGTTTTTAATTGAAAATGGAGGTTCCCCTTTATTTCTAGAAGGAGTGAAACCCCAATGACCCATTTTTGGGTTTGACAGGATATTTCGGGGACATCTCATAGTATGCCGGATTTTGGAAAATGAACCAAAACTATAGCTGAGATGATTTATAGTCAGCTTAGTTATATTCTGTGTTGAGGCTGCATTGGTTCGCAAAAAATGTCATCAGGTAGGGAGGAATAAATATTTTTCTAAAGCAGAATCTCGAGTTTACTATAACGATATATAGTATATTTGACATGTATGTCATAATACATACCTGTACTCCAATCAATCCTCGCATCGCATACCATTGAAACCTGCACAACAAGTATCTCTGAATATATATTGTGTTTTATTATAAGCATATTATCTTGTACTTGGGTTCAAAATGTTTTAGTACTTGCTATGTACATGTATACGTGTCATAAATACATGTATATTAAAAAAGTAATCAAGTACTTAACTAATAATCTAATAAAGGTCAAGCATGTTATCATGTAACCATAATGCCTCTTGAATATCCCTTTGAACAGGCTCGCCTTAGGCCTGTAGGTCTTGTTCTGGATCTCACACGGATTTGCAGACGGTTTTATTTGTATGTCAGTGTATGCAAGTACAATGTATGCCAGCGCCAGAATTGTATGAATGCAAGTGAAGATCAGAAACATGAAGGATGGTGTCAAATGAACTTTTATTTAATAAGAGTCACCGCCTATTCAGGAGGGAGAATATATAAAATGTTAATATATGTAAAACATAAAATATACATATAACAGAACTTTTTTGAAAGTTGAAACCATATATTGAATGTCGGTATCCAGATTATGCTAATCACCTTGCGCAAATACCTTTGACAGCCTGTATCTGACATGGAATGGCATGACCAATATAAGTCCTTCATTTTGCATGATATTTCATGCAACAGTTAAGAAAATCACACACAAAATATCCAGTACTGTCCTAAGCAAATCATGATAGAGTTAAAAACCTTAACGAAACAAGCATAGGTTCCACATTAGGAGCTGACAAAAATAGAAATACAGAACTTTCGACAGTTTTAAGGGGTAGGGGTAAATATTAGTTTAAAACTAGGGGTAAATATTAGTGTCTGCCACTGTTTATAAAAGCTTAAAACTACCATATTTGTCACACAATTAAAAGCCCCAGATCTTAGCTATCTATTGACACCAAATTTGTAATAATATATTTTGTATTCATGAATTTTTAACTGAATACTGTGGAAAGTCGATGTAGCTTAAAGTTTAAATTTCCTGAAGAGTCACTAGATCCAGTAGCGGATGACTACTCTTCAACTCTTGATCAGTTATTATACCAATACATCATCTAAAGACACAGACCTTAAAAAAAGTTTTGCCACCGTAGGTAGTACCAATATCTGCTCTGGGCCATGGACTATATTACTCCAGATCAAGCGCAATCGCGGTCGTAAAAATATGGCAGAAAAATCTGGCTGATTATTCGTACATGCCAAAGAAAGAGTTAAAAATGTAATTTTAGACTTGTTTTTAAACCTATTTATTTTACATGGATTGTATAATATTTATAATCACTGATGGTAGGGAATCTCCATGGCACAGATCAAGGCGTCCGAAAGTGCAGGAGAAACGAGGACCTTGAGAAGAACTACAACCCTCTGTCATAGCTTACCCGGGTATCGGACCCGACTCGCTGTAGCAGGCAATGGGCTGCACTGTGCTCAGATTCACAGCGGATAAGTTGTGTTTTAAACAGACTGTGGATCTGGATTAAGATATTTATCTTTGGTGTCACAATTTCACAGAAATGAGAGAAAATTGTTTTATACCGATACTGATATTCTGTAAAGAGGTGACAAAATGCTGATAAAATTTGTTTGGATACATTCTTCATTCCCTTGAAATATTATATCCTTTAAAGCAGAATTGTCATTTCTATCATGATAGTAATTTTGACTGACACACAGCGAACACTCACATACGTTCAAGCACAGGAGCCTGTCAAAAATGAAAGCCATAAAAGCCCTAGAATAAGAGATAAAACCCATTCTGACATATAGAGTTTCCTTGACTGTTTAATAATAGCACGTATAGACTAAGTCACATTATTGACCCGTTGAATTTAAGACAGCTTTACTATCGTTGGTAAACTAAACACTTTGTTAAGAGTTACAGTACACCACTGCATGGCTCTGGCCATTTACAGGCTTAATTTCAAAATCACTTATGGAAATACACCATATCATATATATGACAAAATGGTATATATATATACAATGCGCATGCGCTAAAATATGAAAGACGCACTTGAAAATACTTTAAAAAGGTGACCGTGGTGCATTATCCTGTCCACATTAAAGAACTCCTGTCTGACAGGTATTTTGGGGTTCAAGAATTGCTAATATAACAATGCTTTACTCAATATGATTGTGCGAGATCTGTTCAAATTGTGCAATTGAGCATTTCACAAGAGGGGATATGTTAAAAAAGTGATATGAGTTATTTGTATTTTTTCAGAAAAGGAATATCGCGTTATTGTGATTTCTATATATACTCGACAAAAATACTTAAGCAAGGCTTGCATATTCAAATGGACTGTCCAATTTTCATTAAGTGCTCAATGTGGAGTTAATAGATTGTCCCTGCAGTTACGTATGATTATAACACACTATACACAAATGTGCGATGTAACATATTTCTATTGATTAATGTTCAGTACATCTATATTGACTATCAGACCATTGTAAACCATTACTGTCCCATTCAATGCACGTTTTGCACTAAGGAAGTGCAGATATGCATATACGCTTACAGACTTCGTGAAGTATATATGATTGCAGCAAAATACAAGATGGTTTTACATGGCTGTATGTGCTTCATTTTTCTATTGATGTTACAGGTACTTCCTGCTTGCCAGAATGGTCAATTGGATAACAGGCCCTTAACTGTCACGAGAACATCATCCGGTAAGAAACTGCACAAAACCAAATCTTTGGAGTTAAAAAAATGTTTATTCAAATGTAATTACTCAAACTAGAAACGCCTGAAAAGGAAAGGCTATACATATCTAGAAAAAAAGTATCCCAACCTCTCTTGAAATTTACTCTAACAATAAGGATATAATAAACCCGGGAGAGCAGTCATTTTGCGAGCGATAATTAAGCCCATAGCTTTGATGAACAATGTTTCGAATGGAAAACGGCCATCATTGCTGCTCCTGGACGAGCGAAGCTTCCCTGTACACTCTGCCATGTTTGTTTTCCCCTCAGGTACCTGTGCCCCCCGGTGCGTGCGTGCGCGTGTGTCACAGCGTTCTCTGTAGGCTCCCACGAGGGTTCCTCCGAAATTTACCCGTACTCGCCTCTAAAGTTAAGCCGGGCATTTGTTCGCTTTTCTTACAGTATTCAAGTGTTTTTGGTTCAAGACCCGTTCACTGTGTCTCAAGCCTTTCAAGCGCTCTCTCAGCCTCTCAAGCGCTCTCTTCCGTATTATTAAAACAAGAAAATCAACTGTGACATTCTCTCCTCTCTTTTAGAGGCTTCTATAGCCGAGCATACTAGTACGAATTGAATTCGTTCATAAACACATTTCTGTTAAACATTGTTTAGAAAAAAAACTCATATAAATACAAAGGATCAGTTACTCCGTATCCAGTTGTCACTGATATGCCACATAACACATTTACTTTATCAAACTAACCTTAACAACTACTGAACTGGCAAATAAGTAAAAAAATCATCTTTTCCCAATTTAGATACGGCTTAAAAAATCTGGACCACTGTTCTGGCGAACTGATACAGTAACCACACTAAACCTGTACTTCTGCAAGAGCATAGCCCAGTGCATGATCCTGCGGTTTATAACTTTGGCCTGGTTTATATATGCTAAGGGTTTGTGGTCCTTGCGCAGTTCAAAACGGCATCCGTACAAGTAAATGTCAAATTTTTGTATGGCCCATACAATGGCCAAGCATTCCCGTTCTATGGTTGAATAGTTTTGCTCCTGTGGAAGCAATTTACGGTTTGCGTATGCGATCGGGAAACATCCCCCCTCAATTTCATGGATCAGGAGAGCCCCTAGTCCTGTTTAGGACGCATCGGTTTGCAACACAAAAGGGTAACAGAAGTCCAGTAACATGAGAATTGGGGGTTGTTCTAGAGCCCCTTTTAGTGCAAAAACACTGTTCCATGGACATGTTCTCACTTTACCTTGTCTGGCCAACCCTTCTTAACTAATTCGGTCAGCGGTGTTGCGATTTCAGAAAACTTGGGCACAAATTTTCGGTAATATCCAACAAGGCCTAAGAAGGATTTAAGTTCCTTCTTGGTTTTTGGTCGGAAGCTACTTGCTATTTTCTTTACCAAGGAGGAGTTAGTTCCCAGCGATCCCTCGCCAACGTTATCCAAAAACTCTAAGGTTTAATACCCAAAGTAACATTTTGACGGCCGGCAGCCAGATTATCCCTTCTTAATGACTCTAGGACTTGTTTCACCTTACTGAGTTGGAAGAGTTGGAAAATATCAGAATATCGTCAACATAGTTCACGACGCCGTCCATATGACCAAACAGTATCCGCATCATACGCGTAAATACCGCTGGGGCATTCACAAGCCCTAAGGGCATGTATTTAAACTGAAAAAGTCCATCTGGTGAAGTGAAAGCGGTCAGTGGTTTTGCAGATTTCGACAGAGGTATCTGCCAGTAACCCTTTGTTAGATCTTGTTTGCTAAAATAGCTACTACGTGCTAGTTTGACAAACATTTCTTCTGGATTTGGAATGGGTTCTTAGTCGAAAACTGTTACTCTATTTAGTTTTCGAAAGTCTATACAAAATCTTTTTGAGCCATCCTTATAGTTTACAAGGACTATCGGATAAGCATAGGCAGACTGTGACCTTTCAATAATCCCCATTTTCACCATAATAAGAGAACCATTGAAACGCTCGACCATGCCGTTGCAGATTGGATGGTAAGGACGGGGAACTTCGTAACTGTTCCATCGATAAGGACTATCGTTTGTCTATCTGATCTGAATTGACAAAGTCTGCTTTGACCACTACAGAACAACTGCCTGTGTCTCACAGGACGGAGACATCACACCTGCGTTTGTTTAGTCTACCACGGGTAACAGGCATCTGCAGATCTACTTTACGGCCCTGCTTTAAGGCCATTTTTAAGAATTTCAACTCATGGCCACACTTAAAGTTAAGTGATCAGTATGATCTACACAACACTTTAACAGTAACACATGCTGCCGAAGGTTCCGGGTTTGGGACTGACTCATTCGAGGTTTCCTGATTGGACCCTATCTCACTATGACTGGGTTGCATCAAAATCTGTACATCTTGACCCTGCTACTAAAGCCTGACCAGAATGCATACGACGGCTAGGCTTCGATTTACAGTCTCTAGCCATATGTATGGGGGATCCACAGACGAAACATGTCCTTTGTGGATTCTGCCCCTTCCCCTCCGTTCCCTTAATCTGAGGCACTATGTTACGTTAAAGGTCTTTCCCCTGATCACCCTGACCAAACTTAGTGGCGTTACGGTTGACTGAGCCTCCTCTAACCTGCCCTATGAAGCTACTGATAACGTGAACTTCCGTGTATTTTTCTGCTTAAGAGGTCATATCATCAATTGACCGACATTGTCGCTCCCTCAGAAAACATTTAAGTTCTTTACTACAACATGATAAAAACTGTTCCCTTAGGATGATATCTACGAGTCTTTCATAGTCATCACAAACCTCTGCCATATCTAACCATTTACGTAGGTATCCACCTATTCCAGCAATAAACTGCATAGGGGCTTCTATCCGTTCTGGCCTTGACGATCTAAATATCAGCCTGAACCCCTCTTCTGTCAAATGGAACTTTCTCATTAAAGCGGCTTTTGCTTTATCGTACACCAGTGCATCGGATGTGTCCATCCTAGTATACACGTCCAAGGCCCTACCTTTTAATAATACACTTAACTGCAAGGCCCAGCCTTCCTTTGGCCAATCCAGCCCTTGTGCTAATATCTCAAACCTTTCTAAGTATGCGTCAATACTATCCTTACTTTCATCAAATACCGGAATTTTGAGCGCTAGGGCCACTAAACCGGATTCTTTTCTATTTGAGCCCTCCAATTAGTGTCTACCCTTTTGTTTTTATATCTCTTTTCCTTTTTCCATCCTCAATTTCTCTGTCTCAGTTCTCTGTGTTTCCTGACCGTGTTCTCTCTGCCTTACCCTTTCGTCTCTTTCTCTGTCTTGTTGCTCTTTAATAAAAGCCCTTAGCTACTGGCCCTCATAGCCTAGCTGCCTTCCTACTGCTGCAATTCGTTTTAACTCCATCTCTAAAAATCAGTTTAGGGTAAACTTATATATTCTCAGTATGCCTAAATCGCATTCAATTACCCAAAGTATTCTGTATAACCGCTTACGGTTCTCAACCGCTCACGGTTCTCCTAACAAATGCTGAACAGGACAAGATAACGTAGTCTCAAACTAACTTACCTATAGGCATATATGTGCAGCACTCCAGGTCACCTTAAGATTACCCACGTACACTCCCATACTAACGTATGTGCAGGACTTATATGTCCAACAAACACTATTGTATCCCTTGCTAATGTAATATTTTATACCTTCTGATGCTAACACATCAATACTAGCTAACGCATATCTGGTACTATCGTACCCCTACATGTAGCTAGATAAATATCGACCCACAACTAGCAATCCGTTGCTAGATAAGGGAAGTATTGTTTAGGACTGTTTTCCCCTCCAACAATTCCACCATCAAACTGATGCTTGGACATAACTCAAGAGGGGTCACTTAACTTACCGAAGTTTAGGTATATCAGTTACAAGATTACAAGTCAATCTGAATTATCCAGGCCAAAACATAAACATTAACTCAACTGCAATACATTTAAAAACCAAATATAATCTTAATTATTCAGGACAAAATATAAAATTATTGAGTTAATTAGGTCCCAGTCTGGGGCCTAGTGTGAGCACAGTTCAAGTTATAGTGGTCCAAATTTTTTTTCAACACCGAAATTACACCGCGACATTGCTACTTAATGTAATTCTGGCAGTTTCAATAGAAATAACCGATCTCGGTAGGACAGCCAGTTGTCACGAGAATATCATCCGGTAAGAAACTGCACAAAACCAAATCTTTGGAGTTAAAAAAAATGTTTATTCAAATGTAATAACTCAAACTTCAAACCCCTCCAAAGGAAAGGCTATACATATATATATATATATATATATATATATATATATATATATATATATATATATAAAACCGTACCCCAATATATATATATATATATATATATATATAACCGTACTCTAACAATAAGGAAATAGTAAACCCAGGAGAGCAGTCATTTTGCGAGCGATAATTCAGCCCACAGCTTTGGTGAACCATGTGTTCAATAAGTTACGTGCAACCCAAAATGAACAGTTCCGCAATTTTCCTATATATTATCTTCTCGGCCTAAAGTTCAACAGCGTTATATTCAAGCACAGCACAAGAAGGTTCTAAATGATAATATATGTAATTCACGGTTCTGGGGATTCCACCAATGAAGAAGGCACGAGGCAAGTCTGTTCACAGTACTGTTTGTTTTCAATGAATAATAGCGCATGAACATTCACTTTCAGTAAAATTTCACTTGGGCAAACTTTCTATATTCATGTAGCAGCGGTAGCTGTAAAAAATCACAAAGCTTACGTTTCGAATGGAAAACGGCCATCATTGCTGCTCCTGGACGAGCGAAGCTTCCCTGTACACTCTGCCACGTTTGTTTTCCCCTCAGGTACCTGTGCCCCTCGGTGCGTGCGTGCGCGTGTGTCACAGCGTTCTCTGTAGGCTCCATCGAGGGTTCCTCCGAAATTTCCCCGTACTCGCCTCTAAAGTTAAGCCGGGCATTTGTTCGCTTTTCTTACAGTATTCAAGTGTTTCTGGTTCAAGACCCATTCACTGTGTCTCAAGCCTTTCAAGCGCTCTCTCAGCCTCTCAAGCTCTCTCTTCCGTATTATTAAAACAAGAAAATCAACTTTGACATTCTCTCCTCTCTTTTAGAGGCTTCTATAGGCAAGCATACTAGTACAAATTGAATTCGTTCATAAAGACATTTCTGTTAAACATTGTTTAGAAAAAAACTCATAAATACAAAGGAGCGGTTTTCCGTATCCAGTTGTCACTGATATGCCACATAACACATTTACTTTATCAAACTAACCTTAACAACTACTGAACTGGCAAATAAGTAAAAAAATTATCTTTTCCCAATTTAGATACGGCTTAAAAAATCTGGACCACTGTTCTGGAGAACTGATACAGTAACCACTCTAAACCTGTGCTTCTGCAAGAGCATAGCCCAGCGCATGATCCTGCGGTTTATAACTTTGGCCTGGTTTATATATGCTAAGGGTTTGTGGTCCTTGCGCAGTTCAAAACGGCATCCGTACAAGTAAATGTCAAATTTTTGTACGGCCCATACAATGGCCAAGCATTCCCGTTCTATGGTGGAATAGTTTTGCTCCCGTGGAAGCAATTTACGGTTTGCGTATGCGATCGGGAAACATCCCCCCTCAATTTCATGGATCAGGAGAGCCCCTAGTCCTGTTTAGGACGCATCGGTTTGCAACACAAAAGGGTAACAGAAGTCCAGTAACATGAGAATTGGGGGTTGTTCTAGAGCCCCTTTTAGTGCAAAAACACTGTTCCATGGACATGTTCTCACTTTACCTTGTCTGGCCAACCCTTCTTAACTAATTCGGTCAGCGGTGTTGCGATTTCAGAAAACTTGGGCACAAATTTTCGGTAATACCCAACAAGGCCTAAGAAGGATTTAAGTTCCTTCTTGGTTTTTGGTCGAGAGCTACTTGCTATTTTCTTTACCAAGGAGGAGTTAGTTCCCAGCGATCCCTCGCCAACGTTATCCAAAAACTCTAAGGTATAATACCCAAAGTAACATTTTGACGGCCGGCAGCCAGATTAGCCCTTCTTAATGACTCTAGGACTTGTTTCACCTTACTGAGTTGGAAGAGTTGGAAAATATCAGAATATCGTCAACATAGTTCACGACGCCGTCCATATGACCAAACAGTATCCGCATCATACGCGTAAATACCGCTGGGGCATTCACGAGCCCTAAGGGCATGTATTTAAACTGAAAAAGTCCATCTGGTGAAGTGAAAGCGGTCAGTGGTTTTGCAGATTTCGACAGAGGTATCTGGCAGTAACCCTTTGTTAGATCTAGTTTGCTAAAATAGCTACTATGTGCTAGTTTGACAAACATTTCTTCTGGATTTGGAATGGGTTCTTAGTCGAAAACTGTTACTCTATTTAGTTTTCGAAAGTCTATAAAAATCTTTTTGAGCCATCCTTATAGTTTACAAGGACTATCGGATAAGCATAGGCAGACTGTGACCTTTCAATAATCCCCATTTTCACCATTATAAGAGTACCATTGAAACGCTCGACCATGCCGTTGCAGATTGGATGGTAAGGACGGGGAACTTCGTAACTGTTCCATCGATAAGGACTATCGTTTGTCTATCTGATCTGAATTTACAAAGTCTGCTTTGACCACTACAGAACAACTGCCTGTGTCTCACAGGACGGAGACATCACACCTGCGTTTGTTTAGTCTACCACGGCTAACAGGCATCTGCAGATCTACTTTACGGCCCTGCTTTAAGGCCATTTTTAAGAATTTCAACTCATGGCCACACTTAAAGTTAAGTGATCAGTATGATCTACACAACACTTTAACAGTAACACATGCTGCCGAAGGTTCCGGGTTTGGGACTGACTCATTCGAGGTTTCCTGATTGGACCCTATCTCACTATGACTGGGTTGCATCAAAATCTGTACATCTTGACCCTGCTACTAAAGCCTGACCAGAATGCATACGACGGCTAGGCTTCGATTTACAGTCTCTAGCCATATGTATGGGGGATCCACAGACGAAACATGTCCTTTGTGGATTCTGCCCCTTCCCCTCCGTTCCCTTAATCTGAGGCACTATGTTACGTTAAAGGTCTTTCCCCTGATCACCCTGACCAAACTTAGTGGCGTTACGGTTGACTGAGCCTCCTCTAACCTGCCCTATGAAGCTACTGATAACGTGAACTTCCGTGTATTTTTCTGCTTAAGAGGCCATATCATCAATTGACCGACATTGTCGCTCCCTCAGAAAACATTTAAGTTCTTTACTACAACATGATAAAAACTGTTCCCTTAGGATGATATCTACAAGTCTTTCATAGTCATCACAAACCTCTGCCATATCTAACCATTTACGTAGGTATCCACCTATTCCAGCAATAAACTGCATAGGGGCTTCTATCCGTTCTGGCCTTGACGATCTAAATATCAGCCTGAACCCCTCTTCTGTCAAATGGAACTTTCTCATTAAAGCGGCTTTTGCTTTATCGTACACCAGTGCATCGGATGTGTCCATCCTAGTATACACGTCCAAGGCCCTACCTTTTAATAATACACTTAACTGCAAGGCCCAGCCTTCCTTTGGCCAATCCAGCCCTTGTGCTAATATCTCAAACCTTTCTAAGTATGCGTCAATACTATCCTTACTTTCATCAAATACCGGAATTTTGAGCGCTAGGGCCACTAAACCGGATTCTTTTCTATTTGAGCCCTCCAATTAGTGTCTACCCTTTTGTTTTTATATCTCTTTTCCTTTTTCCATCCTCAATTTCTCTGTCTCAGTTCTCTGTGTTTCCTGACCGTGTTCTCTCTGCCTTACCCTTTCGTCTCTTTCTCTGTCTTGTTGCTCTTTAATAAAAGCCCTTAGCTACTGGCCCTCATAGCCTAGCTGCCTTCCTACTGCTGCAATTCGTTTTAACTCCATCTCTAAAAATCAGTTTAGGGTAAACTTATATATTCTCAGTATGCCTAAATCGCATTCAAGGACCCAAAGTATTCTGTATAACCGCTTACGGTTCTCAACCGCTCACGGTTCTCCTAACAAATGCTGAACAGGACAAGATAACGTAGTCTCAAACTAACTTACCTATAGGCATATATGTGCAGCACTCCAGGTCACCTTAAGATTACCCACGTACACTCCCATACTAACGTATGTGCAGGACTTATATGTCCAACAAACACTATTGTATCCCTTGCTAATGTAATATTTTATACCTTCTGATGCTAACACATCAATACTAGCTAACGCATATCTGGTACTATCGTACCCCTACATGTAGCTAGATAAATATCGACCCACAACTAGCAATCCGTTGCTAGATAAGGGAAGTATTGTTTAGGACTGTTTTCCCCTCCAACAATTCCACCATCAAACTGATGCTTGGACATAACTCAAGAGGGGTCACTTAACTTACCGAAGTTTAGGTATATCAGTTACAAGATTACAAGTCAATCTGAATTATCCAGGCCAAAACATAAACATTAACTCAACTGCAATACATTTAAAAACCAAATATAATCTTAATTATTCAGGACAAAATATAAAATTATTGAGTTAATTAGGTCCCAGTCTGGGGCCTAGTGTGAGCACAGTTCAAGTTATAGTGGTCCAAATTTTTTTTCAACACCGAAATTACACCGCGACATTGCTACTTAATGTAATTCTGGCAGTTTCAATAGAAATAACCGATCTCGGTAGGACCGCCAGTTGTCACGAGAATATCATCCGGTAAGAAACTGCACAAAACCAAATCTTTGGAGTTAAAAAAAATGTTTATTCAAATGTAATAACTCAAACTTCAAACCCCTCCAAAGGAAAGGCTATACATATATATATATATATATATATATATATATATATATATATATATATATATATAAAACCGTACCCCAATATATATATATATATATATATATATATATATATAACCGTACTCTAACAATAAGGAAATAGTAAACCCAGGAGAGCAGTCATTTTGCGAGCGATAATTCAGCCCACAGCTTTGGTGAACCATGTGTTCAATAAGTTACGTGCAACCCAAAATGAACAGTTCCGCAATTTTCCTATATATTATCTTCTCGGCCTAAAGTTCAACAGCGTTATATTCAAGCACAGCACAAGAAGGTTCTAAATGATAATATATGTAATTCACGGTTCTGGGGATTCCACCAATGAAGAAGGCACGAGGCAAGTCTGTTCACAGTACTGTTTGTTTTCAATGAATAATAGCGCATGAACATTCACTTTCAGTAAAATTTCACTTGGGCAAACTTTCTATATTCATGTAGCAGCGGTAGCTGTAAAAAATCACAAAGCTTACGTTTCGAATGGAAAACGGCCATCATTGCTGCTCCTGGACGAGCGAAGCTTCCCTGTACACTCTGCCACGTTTGTTTTCCCCTCAGGTACCTGTGCCCCTCGGTGCGTGCGTGCGCGTGTGTCACAGCGTTCTCTGTAGGCTCCATCGAGGGTTCCTCCGAAATTTCCCCGTACTCGCCTCTAAAGTTAAGCCGGGCATTTGTTCGCTTTTCTTACAGTATTCAAGTGTTTCTGGTTCAAGACCCATTCACTGTGTCTCAAGCCTTTCAAGCGCTCTCTCAGCCTCTCAAGCTCTCTCTTCCGTATTATTAAAACAAGAAAATCAACTTTGACATTCTCTCCTCTCTTTTAGAGGCTTCTATAGGCAAGCATACTAGTACAAATTGAATTCGTTCATAAAGACATTTCTGTTAAACATTGTTTAGAAAAAAACTCATAAATACAAAGGAGCGGTTTTCCGTATCCAGTTGTCACTGATATGCCACATAACACATTTACTTTATCAAACTAACCTTAACAACTACTGAACTGGCAAATAAGTAAAAAAATTATCTTTTCCCAATTTAGATACGGCTTAAAAAATCTGGACCACTGTTCTGGAGAACTGATACAGTAACCACTCTAAACCTGTGCTTCTGCAAGAGCATAGCCCAGCGCATGATCCTGCGGTTTATAACTTTGGCCTGGTTTATATATGCTAAGGGTTTGTGGTCCTTGCGCAGTTCAAAACGGCATCCGTACAAGTAAATGTCAAATTTTTGTACGGCCCATACAATGGCCAAGCATTCCCGTTCTATGGTGGAATAGTTTTGCTCCCGTGGAAGCAATTTACGGTTTGCGTATGCGATCGGGAAACATCCCCCCTCAATTTCATGGATCAGGAGAGCCCCTAGTCCTGTTTAGGACGCATCGGTTTGCAACACAAAAGGGTAACAGAAGTCCAGTAACATGAGAATTGGGGGTTGTTCTAGAGCCCCTTTTAGTGCAAAAACACTGTTCCATGGACATGTTCTCACTTTACCTTGTCTGGCCAACCCTTCTTAACTAATTCGGTCAGCGGTGTTGCGATTTCAGAAAACTTGGGCACAAATTTTCGGTAATACCCAACAAGGCCTAAGAAGGATTTAAGTTCCTTCTTGGTTTTTGGTCGAGAGCTACTTGCTATTTTCTTTACCAAGGAGGAGTTAGTTCCCAGCGATCCCTCGCCAACGTTATCCAAAAACTCTAAGGTATAATACCCAAAGTAACATTTTGACGGCCGGCAGCCAGATTAGCCCTTCTTAATGACTCTAGGACTTGTTTCACCTTACTGAGTTGGAAGAGTTGGAAAATATCAGAATATCGTCAACATAGTTCACGACGCCGTCCATATGACCAAACAGTATCCGCATCATACGCGTAAATACCGCTGGGGCATTCACGAGCCCTAAGGGCATGTATTTAAACTGAAAAAGTCCATCTGGTGAAGTGAAAGCGGTCAGTGGTTTTGCAGATTTCGACAGAGGTATCTGCCAGTAACCCTTTGTTAGATCTAGTTTGCTAAAATAGCTACTATGTGCTAGTTTGACAAACATTTCTTCTGGATTTGGAATGGGTTCTTAGTCGAAAACTGTTAATCTATTTAGTTTTCGAAAGTCTATAAAAATCTTTTTGAGCCATCCTTATAGTTTACAAGGACTATCGGATAACCATAGGCAGACTGTGACCTTTCAATAATCCCCATTTTCACCATTATAAGAGTACCATTGAAACGCTCGACCATGCCGTTGCAGATTGGATGGTAAGGACGGGGAACTTCGTAACTGTTCCATCGATAAGGACTATCGTTTGTCTATCTGATCTGAATTGACAAAGTCTGCTTTGACCACTACAGAACAACTGCCTGTGTCTCACAGGACGGAGACATCACACCTGCGTTTGTTTAGTCTACCACGGCTAACAGGCATCTGCAGATCTACTTTACGGCCCTGCTTTAAGGCCATTTTTAAGAATTTCAACTCATGGCCACACTTAAAGTTAAGTGATCAGTATGATCTACACAACACTTTAACAGTAACACATGCTGCCGAAGGTTCCGGGTTTGGGACTGACTCATTCGAGGTTTCCTGATTGGACCCTATCTCACTATGACTGGGTTGCATCAAAATCTGTACATCTTGACCCTGCTACTAAAGCCTGACCAGAATGCATACGACGGCTAGGCTTCGATTTACAGTCTCTAGCCATATGTATGGGGGATCCACAGACGAAACATGTCCTTTGTGGATTCTGCCCCTTCCCCTCCGTTCCCTTAATCTGAGGCACTATGTTACGTTAAAGGTCTTTCCCCTGATCACCCTGACCAAACTTAGTGGCGTTACGGTTGACTGAGCCTCCTCTAACCTGCCCTATGAAGCTACTGATAACGTGAACTTCCGTGTATTTTTCTGCTTAAGAGGCCATATCATCAATTGACCGACATTGTCGCTCCCTCAGAAAACATTTAAGTTCTTTACTACAACATGATAAAAACTGTTCCCTTAGGATGATATCTACAAGTCTTTCATAGTCATCACAAACCTCTGCCATATCTAACCATTTACGTAGGTATCCACCTATTCCAGCAATAAACTGCATAGGGGCTTCTATCCGTTCTGGCCTTGACGATCTAAATATCAGCCTGAACCCCTCTTCTGTCAAATGGAACTTTCTCATTAAAGCGGCTTTTGCTTTATCGTACACCAGTGCATCGGATGTGTCCATCCTAGTATACACGTCCAAGGCCCTACCTTTTAATAATACACTTAACTGCAAGGCCCAGCCTTCCTTTGGCCAATCCAGCCCTTGTGCTAATATCTCAAACCTTTCTAAGTATGCGTCCATACTATCCTTACTTTCATCAAATACCGGAATTTTGAGCGCTAGGGCCACTAAACCGGATTCTTTTCTATTTGAGCCCTCCAATGAGTGTCTACCCTTTTGTTTTTATATCTCTTTTTCTTTTTCCATCCTCAATTTCTCTGTCTCAGTTCTTTGTGTTTCCTGACCGTGTTCTCTCTGCCTTACCCTTTCGTCTCTTTCTCGGTCTTGTTGCTCTTTAATAAAAGCCCTTAGCTACTGGCCCTCATAGCCTAGCTGCCTTCCTACTGCTGCAATTCGTTTTAACTCCATCTCTAAAAATCAGTTTAGGGTAAACTTATATATTCTCAGTATGCCTAAATCGCATTCAAGGACCCAAAGTATTCTTAATTAGCGCTTACGGTTCTCAACCGCTCACGGTTCTCCTAACAAATGCTGAACAGGACAAGATAACTTAACGTAGTCTCAAACTAACTTACCTATAGGCATATATGTGCAGCACTCCAGGTCACCTTAAGATAACCCATGTACACTCCCATACTAACGTATGTGCAGGACTTATATGTCCAACAAACACTATTGTGTCCCTTGCTAATGTAATATTTTATACCTTCTGATGCTAACACATCAATACTAGCTAACGCATATCTGGTACTATCGTACCCCTACATGTAGCTAGATAAATATCGACCCACAACTAGCAATCCGTTGCTAGATAAGGGAAGTATTGTTTGGGACTGTTTTCCCCTCCAACAATTCCACCATCAAACTGATGCTTGGACATAACTCAAGAGGGGTCACTTAACTTACCGAAGTTTAGGTATATCAGTTACAAGATTACAAGTCAATCTGAATTATCCAGGCCAAAACATAAACATTAACTCAACTGCAATACATTTAAAAACCAAATATAATCTTAATTATTCAGGACAAAATATAACCTTATTGAGTTAATTAGGTCCCAGTCTGGGGCCTAGTGTGAGCACAGTTCAAGTTATGGTGGTCCAAATTTTTTTTCAACACCGAAATTACACCGCGACATTGCTACTTAATGTAATTCTGGCAGTTTCAATAGAAATAACCGATCTCGGTAGGACCTCCAGTTGTCACGAGAATATCATCCGGTAAGAAAATGCACAAAACCAAATCTTTGGAGTTAAAAAAAATGTTTATTCAAATGTAATAACTCAAACTTCAAACCCCTCCAAAGGAAAGGCTATACACACACATATATATATATATATATATATATAAAACCGTACCCCAATATATATATATATATATATATATATATATATATATATATATATATATAACCGTACTCTAACAATAAGGAAATAGTAAACCCAGGAGAGCAGTCATTTTGCGAGCGATAATTCAGCCCACAGCTTTGGTGAACCATGTGTTCAATAAGTTACGTGCAACCCAAAATGAACAGTTCCGCAATTTTCCTATATATTATCTTCTCGGCCTAAAGTTCAACAGCGTTATATTCAAGCACAGAACAAGAAGGTTCTAAATGATAATATATGTAATTCACGGTTCTGGGGATTCCACCAATGAAGAAGGCACGAGGCAAGTCTGTTCACAGTACTGTTTGTTTTCAATGAATAATAGCGCATGAACATTCACTTTCAGTAAAATTTCACTTGGGCAAACTTTCTATATTCATGTAGCAGCGGTAGCTGTAAAAAATCACAAAGCTTACGTTTCGAATGGAAAACGGCCATCATTGCTGCTCCTGGACGAGCGAAGCTTCCCTGTACACTCTGCCACGTTTGTTTTCCCCTCAGGTACCTGTGCCCCTCGGTGCGTGCGTGCGCGTGTGTCACAGCGTTCTCTGTAGGCTCCATCGAGGGTTCCTCCGAAATTTCCCCGTACTCGCCTCTAAAGTTAAGCCGGGCATTTGTTCGCTTTTCTTACAGTATTCAAGTGTTTCTGGTTCAAGACCCGTTCACTGTGTCTCAAGCCTTTCAAGCGCTCTCTCAGCCTCTCAAGCTCTCTCTTCCGTATTATTAAAACAAGAAAATCAACTTTGACATTCTCTCCTCTCTTTTAGAGGCTTCTATAGGCAAGCATACTAGTACAAATTGAATTCGTTCATAAAGACATTTCTGTTAAACATTGTTTAGAAAAAAACTCATAAATACAAAGGAGCGGTTTTCCGTATCCAGTTGTCACTGATATGCCACATAACACATTTACTTTATCAAACTAACCTTAACAACTACTGAACTGGCAAATAAGTAAAAAAATTATCTTTTCCCAATTTAGATACGGCTTAAAAAATCTGGACCACTGTTCTGGAGAACTGATACAGTAACCACTCTAAACCTGTGCTTCTGCAAGAGCATAGCCCAGCGCATGATCCTGCGGTTTATAACTTTGGCCTGGTTTATATATGCTAAGGGTTTGTGGTCCTTGCGCAGTTCAAAACGGCATCCGTACAAGTAAATGTCAAATTTTTGTACGGCCCATACAATGGCCAAGCATTCCCGTTCTATGGTGGAATAGTTTTGCTCCCGTGGAAGCAATTTACGGTTTGCGTATGCGATCGGGAAACATCCCCCCTCAATTTCATGGATCAGGAGAGCCCCTAGTCCTGTTTAGGACGCATCGGTTTGCAACACAAAAGGGTAACAGAAGTCCAGTAACATGAGAATTGGGGGTTGTTCTAGAGCCCCTTTTAGTGCAAAAACACTGTTCCATGGACATGTTCTCACTTTACCTTGTCTGGCCAACCCTTCTTAACTAATTCGGTCAGCGGTGTTGCGATTTCAGAAAACTTGGGCACAAATTTTCGGTAATACCCAACAAGGCCTAAGAAGGATTTAAGTTCCTTCTTGGTTTTTGGTCGAGAGCTACTTGCTATTTTCTTTACCAAGGAGGAGTTAGTTCCCAGCGATCCCTCGCCAACGTTATCCAAAAACTCTAAGGTTTAATACCCAAAGTAACATTTTGACGGCCGGCAGCCAGATTAGCCCTTCTTAATGACTCTAGGACTTGTTTCACCTTACTGAGTTGGAAGAGTTGGAAAATATCAGAATATCGTCAACATAGTTCACGACGCCGTCCATATGACCAAACAGTATCCGCATCATACGCGTAAATACCGCTGGGGCATTCACGAGCCCTAAGGGCATGTATTTAAACTGAAAAAGTCCATCTGGTGAAGTGAAAGCGGTCAGTGGTTTTGCAGATTTCGACAGAGGTATCTGCCAGTAACCCTTTGTTAGATCTAGTTTGCTAAAATAGCTACTACGTGCTAGTTTGACAAACATTTCTTCTGGATTTGGAATGGGTTCTTAGTCGAAAACTGTTACTCTATTTAGTTTTCGAAAGTCTATACAAAATCTTTTTGAGCCATCCTTATAGTTGACAAGGACTATCGGATAAGCATAGGCAGACTGTGACCTTTCAATAATCCCCATTTTCACCATTATAAGAGTACCATTGAAACGCTCGACCATGCCGTTGCAGATTGGATGGTAAGGACGGGGAACTTCGTAACTGTTCCATCGATAAGGACTATCGTTTGTCTATCTGATCTGAATTGACAAAGTCTGCTTTGACCACTACAGAACAACTGCCTGTGTCTCACAGGACGGAGACATCACACCTGCGTTTGTTTAGTCTACCACGGGTAACAGGCATCTGCAGATCTACTTTACGGCCCTGCTTTAAGGCCATTTTTAAGAATTTCAACTCATGGCCACACTTAAAGTTAAGTGATCAGTATGATCTACACAACACTTTAACAGTAACACATGCTGTCGAAGTTTCCGGGTTTGGGACTGACTCATTCGAGGTTTCCTGATTGGACCCTATCTCACTATGACTGGGTTGCATCAAAATCTGTACATCTTGACCCTGCTACTAAAGCCTGACCAGAATGCATACGACGGCTAGGCTTCGATTTACAGTCTCTAGCCATATGTATGGGGGATCCACAGACGAAACATGTCCTTTGTGGATTCTGCCCCTTCCCCTCCGTTCCCTTAATCTGAGGCACTATGTTACGTTAAAGGTCTTTCCCCTGATCACCCTGACCAAACTTAGTGGCGTTACGGTTGACTGAGCCTCCTCTAACCTGCCCTATGAAGCTACTGATAACGTGAACTTCCGTGTATTTTTCTGCTTAAGAGGCCATATCTTCAATTGACCGACATTGTCGCTCCCTCAGAAAACATTTAAGTTCTTTACTACAACATGATAAAAACTGTTCCTTAGGATGATATCTACAAGTCTTTCATAGTCATCACAAACCTCTGCCATATCTAACCATTTACGTAGGTATCCACCTATTCCAGCAATAAACTGCATAGGGGCTTCTATCCGTTCTGGCCTTGACGATCTAAATATCAGCCTGAACCCCTCTTCTGTCAAATGGAACTTTCTCATTAAAGCGGCTTTTGCTTTATCGTACACCAGTGCATCGGATGTGTCCATCCTAGTATACACGTCCAAGGCCCTACCTTTTAATAATACACTTAACTGCAAGGCCCAGCCTTCCTTTGGCCAATCCAGCCCTTGTGCTAATATCTCAAACCTTTCTAAGTATGCGTCCATACTATCCTTACTTTCATCAAATACCGGAATTTTGAGCGCTAGGGCCACTAAACCGGATTCTTTTCTATTTGAGCCTTCCAATGAGTGTCTACCCTTTTGTTTTTATATCTCTTTTTCTTTTTCCATCCTCAATTTCTCTGTCTCAGTTCTTTGTGTTTCCTGACCGTGTTCTCTCTGCCTTACCCTTTCGTCTCTTTCTCGGTCTTGTTGCTCTTTAATAAAAGCCCTTAGCTACTGGCCCTCATAGCCTAGCTGCCTTCCTACTGCTGCAATTCGTTTTAACTCCATCTCTAAAAATCAGTTTAGGGTAAACTTATATATTCTCAGTATGCCTAAATCGCATTCAAGGACCCAAAGTATTCTTAATTAGCGCTTACGGTTCTCAACCGCTCACGGTTCTCCTAACAAATGCTGAACAGGACAAGATAACTTAACGTAGTCTCAAACTAACTTACCTATAGGCATATATGTGCAGCACTCCAGGTCACCTTAAGATAACCCATGTACACTCCCATACTAACGTATGTGCAGGACTTATATGTCCAACAAACACTATTGTGTCCCTTGCTAATGTAATATTTTATACCTTCTGATGCTAACACATCAATACTAGCTAACGCATATCTGGTACTATCGTACCCCTACATGTAGCTAGATAAATATCGACCCACAACTAGCAATCCGTTGCTAGATAAGGGAAGTATTGTTTGGGACTGTTTTCCCCTCCAACAATTCCACCATCAAACTGATGCTTGGACATAACTCAAGAGGGGTCACTTAACTTACCGAAGTTTAGGTATATCAGTTACAAGATTACAAGTCAATCTGAATTATCCAGGCCAAAACATAAACATTAACTCAACTGCAATACATTTAAAAACCAAATATAATCTTAATTATTCAGGACAAAATATAAAATTATTGAGTTAATTAGGTCCCAGTCCGGGGCCTAGTGTGAGCACAGTTCAAGTTATGGTGGTCCAAATTTTTTTTCAACACCGAAATTACACCGCGACATTGCTACTTAATGTAATTCTGGCAGTTTCAATAGAAATAACCGATCTCGGTAGGACCGCCAGTTGTCACGAGAATATCATCCGGTAAGAAACTGCACAAAACCAAATCTTTGGAGTTAAAAAAAATGTTTATTCAAATGTAATAACTCAAACTTCAAACCCCTCCAAAGGAAAGGCTATACATATATATATATATATATATATATATATATATATATATATATATAACCGTACCCCAATATATATATATATATATATATATATATATATATAACCGTACTCTAACAATAAGGAAATAGTAAACCCAGGAGAGCAGTCATTTTGCGAGCGATAATTCAGCCCACAGCTTTGGTGAACCATGTGTTCAATAAGTTACGTGCAACCCAAAATGAACAGTTCCGCAATTTTCCTATATATTATCTTCTCGGCCTAAAGTTCAACAGCGTTATATTCAAGCACAGAACAAGAAGGTTCTAAATGATAATATATGTAATTCACGGTTCTGGGGTTTCCACCAATGAAGAAGGCACGAGGCAAGTCTGTTCACAGTACTGTTTGTTTTCAATGAATAATAGCGCATGAACATTCACTTTCAGTAAAATTTCACTTGGGCAAACTTTCTATATTCATGTAGCAGCGGTAGCTGTAAAAAATCACAAAGCTTACGTTTCGAATGGAAAACGGCCATCATTGCTGCTCCTGGACGAGCGAAGCTTCCCTGTACACTCTGCCACGTTTGTTTTCCCCTCAGGTACCTGTGCCCCTCGGTGCGTGCGTGCGCGTGTGTCACAGCGTTCTCTGTAGGCTCCATCGAGGGTTCCTCCGAAATTTACCCGTACTCGCCTCTATAGTTAAGCCGGGCATTTGTTCGCTTTTCTTACAGTATTCAAGTGTTTCTGGTTCAAGACCCGTTCACTGTGTCTCAAGCCTTTCAAGCGCTCTCTCAGCCTCTCAAGCTCTCTCTTCCGTATTATTAAAACAAGAAAATCAACTTTGACATTCTCTCCTCTCTTTTAGAGGCTTCTATAGGCAAGCATACTAGTACAAATTGAATTCGTTCATAAAGACATTTCTGTTAAACATTGTTTAGAAAAAAACTCATAAATACAAAGGAGCGGTTTTCCGTATCCAGTTGTCACTGATATGCCACATAACACATTTACTTTATCAAACTAACCTTAACAACTACTGAACTGGCAAATAAGTAAAAAAATTATCTTTTCCCAATTTAGATACGGCTTAAAAAATCTGGACCACTGTTCTGGAGAACTGATACAGTAACCACTCTAAACCTGTGCTTCTGCAAGAGCATAGCCCAGCGCATGATCCTGCGGTTTATAACTTTGGCCTGGTTTATATATGCTAAGGGTTTGTGGTCCTTGCGCAGTTCAAAACGGCATCCGTACAAGTAAATGTCAAATTTTTGTACGGCCCATACAATGGCCAAGCATTCCCGTTCTATGGTGGAATAGTTTTGCTCCCGTGGAAGCAATTTACGGTTTGCGTATGCGATCGGGAAACATCCCCCCTCAATTTCATGGATCAGGAGAGCCCCTAGTCCTGTTTAGGACGCATCGGTTTGCAACACAAAAGGGTAACAGAAGTCCAGTAACATGAGAATTGGGGGTTGTTCTAGAGCCCCTTTTACTGCAAAAACACTGTTCCATGGACATGTTCTCACTTTACCTTGTCTGGCCAACCCTTCTTAACTAATTCGGTCAGCGGTGTTGCGATTTCAGAAAACTTGGGCACAAATTTTCGGTAATACCCAACAAGGCCTAAGAAGGATTTAAGTTCCTTCTTGGTTTTTGGTCGAGAGCTACTTGCTATTTTCTTTACCAAGGAGGAGTTAGTTCCCAGCGATCCCTCGCCAACGTTATCCAAAAACTCTAAGGTATAATACCCAAAGTAACATTTTGACGGCCGGCAGCCAGATTAGCCCTTCTTAATGACTCTAGGACTTGTTTCACCTTACTGAGTTGGAAGAGTTGGAAAATATCAGAATATCGTCAACATAGTTCACGACGCCGTCTATATGACCAAACAGTATCCGCATCATACGCGTAAATACCGCTGGGGCATTCACGAGCCCTAAGGGCATGTATTTAAACTGAAAAAGTCCATCTGGTGAAGTGAAAGCGGTCAGTGGTTTTGCAGATTTCGACAGAGGTATCTGCCAGTAACCCTTTGTTAGATCTAGTTTGCTAAAATAGCTACTACGTGCTAGTTTGACAAACATTTCTTCTGGATTTGGAATGGGTTCTTAGTCGAAAGCTGTTACTCTATTTAGTTTTCGAAAGTCTATACAAAATCTTTTTGAGCCATCCTTATAGTTTACAAGGACTATCGGCTAAGCATAGGCAGACTGTGACCTTTCAATAATCCCCATTTTCACCATTATAAGAGTACCATTGAAACGCTCGACCATGCCGTTGCAGATTGGATGGTAAGGACGGGGAACTTCGTAACTGTTCCATCGATAAGGACTATCGTTTGTCTATCTGATCTGAATTGACAAGTCTGCTTTGACCACTACAGAACAAATGCCTGTGTCTCACAGGACGGAGACATCACACCTGCGTTTGTTTAGTCTACCACGGGTAACAGGCATCTGCAGATCTACTTTACGGCCCTGCTTTAAGGCCATTTTTAAGAATTTCAACTCATGGCCACACTTAAAGTTAAGTGATCAGTATGATCTACACAACACTTAAACAGTAACACATGCTGTCGAAGTTTCCGGGTTTGGGACTGACTCATTCGAGGTTTCCTGATTGGACCCTATCTCACTATGACTGGGTTGCATCAAAATCTGTACATCTTGACCCTGCTACTAAAGCCTGACCAGAATGCATACGACGGCTAGGCTTCGATTTACAGTCTCTAGCCATATGTATGGGGGATCCACAGACGAAACATGTCCTTTGTGGATTCTGCCCCTTCCCCTCCGTTCCCTTAATCTGAGGCACTATGTTACGTTAAAGGTCTTTCCCCTGATCACCCTGACCAAACTTAGTGGCGTTACGGTTGACTGAGCCTCCTCTAACCTGCCCTATGAAGCTTCTGATAACGTGAACTTCCGTGTATTTTTCTGCTTAAGAGGCCATATCATCAATTGACCGACATTGTCGCTCCCTCAGAAAACATTTAAGTTCTTTACTACAACATGATAAAAACTGTTCCTTAGGATGATATCTACAAGTCTTTCATAGTCATCACAAACCTCTGCCATATCTAACCATTTACGTAGGTATCCACCTATTCCAGCAATAAACTGCATAGGGGCTTCTATCCGTTCTGGCCTTGACGATCTAAATATCAGCCTGAACCCCTCTTCTGTCAAATGGAACTTTCTCATTAAAGCGGCTTTTGCTTTATCGTACACCAGTGCATCGGATGTGTCCATCCTAGTATACACGTCCAAGGCCCTACCTTTTAATAATACACTTAACTGCAAGGCCCAGCCTTCCTTTGGCCAATCCAGCCCTTGTGCTAATATCTCAAACCTTTCTAAGTATGCGTCCATACTATCCTTACTTTCATCAAATACCGGAATTTTGAGCGCTAGGGCCACTAAACCGGATTCTTTTCTATTTGAGCCTTCCAATGAGTGTCTACCCTTTTGTTTTTATATCTCTTTTTCTTTTTCCATCCTCAATTTCTCTGTCTCAGTTCTTTGTGTTTCCTGACCGTGTTCTCTCTGCCTTACCCTTTCGTCTCTTTCTCGGTCTTGTTGCTCTTTAATAAAAGCCCTTAGCTACTGGCCCTCATAGCCTAGCTGCCTTCCTACTGCTGCAATTCGTTTTAACTCTATCTCTAAAAATCAGTTTAAGGTAAACTTATATATTCTCAGTATGCCTAAATCGCATTCAAGGACCCAAAGTATTCTTTATAACCGCTTACGGTTCTCAAACGCTCACGGTTCTCCTAACAAATGCTGAACAGGACAAGATAACTTAACGTAGTCTCAAACTAACTTACCTATAGGCATATATGTGCAGCACTCCAGGTCACCTTAAGATAACCCATGTACACTCCCATACTAACGTATGTGCAGGACTTATATGTCCAACAAACACTATTGTGTCCCTTGCTAATGTAATATTTTATACCTTCTGATGCTAACACATCAATACTAGCTAACGCATATCTGGTACTATCGTACCCCTACATGTAGCTAGATAAATATCGACCCACAACTAGCAATCCGTTGCTAGATAAGGGAAGTATTGTTTGGGACTGTTTTCCCCTCCAACAATTCCACCATCAAACTGATGCTTGGACATAACTCAAGAGGGGTCACTTAACTTACCGAAGTTTAGGTATATCAGTTACAAGATTACAAGTCAATCTGAATTATCCAGGCCAAAACATAAACATTAACTCAACTGCAATACATTTAAAAACCAAATATAATCTTAATTATTCAGGACAAAATATAACCTTATTGAGTTAATTAGGTCCCAGTCTGGGGCCTAGTGTGAGCACAGTTCAAGTTATGGTGGTCCAAATTTTTTTTCAACACCGAAATTACACCGCGACATTGCTACTTAATGTAATTCTGGCAGTTTCAATAGAAATAACCGATCTCGGTAGGACCTCCAGTTGTCACGAGAATATCATCCGGTAAGAAAATGCACAAAACCAAATCTTTGGAGTTAAAAAAAATATTTATTCAAATGTAATAACTCAAACTTCAAATCCCTCCAAAGGAAAGGCTATACATATATATTTATATATATATAAAACCGTACCCCAATATATATATATATAACCGTACTCTAACAATAAGGAAATAGTAAACCCAGGAGAGCAGTCATTTTGCGAGCGATAATTCAGCCCACAGCTTTGGTGAACCATGTGTTCAATAAGTTACGTGCAACCCAAAATGAACAGTTCCGCAATTTTCCTATATATTATCTTCTCGGCCTAAAGTTCAACAGCGTTATATTCAAGCACAGCACAAGAAGGTTCTAAATGATAATATATGTAATTCACGGTTCTGGGGTTTCCACCAATGAAGAAGGCACGAGGCAAGTTTGTTCACAGTACTGTTTGTTTTTAATGAATAATAGCGCATGAACATTCACTTTCAGTAAAATCTCACTTGGGCAAACTTTCTATATTCATGTAGCAGCGGTAGCTGTAAAAAATCACAAAGCTTACGTTTCGAATGGAAAACCGCCATCATTGCTGCTCCTGGACGAGCGAAGCTTCCCTGTACACTCTGCCACGTTTGTTTTCCCCTCAGGTACCTGTGCCCCTCGGTGCGTGCGTGCGCGTGTGTCACAGCGTTCTCTGTAGGCTCCATCGAGGGTTCCTCCGAAATTTCCCCGTACTCGCCTCTAAAGTTAAGCCGGGCATTTGTTCGCTTTTCTTACAGTATTCAAGTGTTTCTGGTTCAAGACCCGTTCACTGTGTCTCAAGCCTTTCAAGCGCTCTCTCAGCCTCTCAAGCGCTCTCTCCCGTACTATTAAAACAAGAAAATCAACTTTGACATTCTCTCCTCTCTTTTAGAGGCTTCTATAGCCAAGCATACTAGTACAAATTGAATTCGTTCATAAAGACATTTCTGTTAAACATTGTTTAGAAAAAAAACTCATGAATACAAATGAGCGGTTTTCCGTATCCAGTTGTCACTGATATGCCACATAACACATTTACTTTATCAAACTAACCTTAACAACTACTGAACTGGCAAATAAGTAAAAAAAATTATCTTTTCCCAATTTAGATACGGCTTAAAAATCTGGACCACTGTTCTGGCGAACTGATACAGTAACCACTCTAAACCTGTGCTTCTGCAAGGGCATAGCCCAGCGCATGATCCTGCGGTTTATAACTTTGGCCCGGTTTATATATGCTAAGGGTTTGTGGTCCTTGCGCAGTTCAAAACGGCATCCGTACAAGTAAATGTCAAATTTTTGTACGGCCCATACAATGGCCAAGCATTCCCGTTCTATGGTGGAATAGTTTTGCTCCACCTGGAAGCAATTTACGGTTTGCGTATGCGATCGGGAAACATCCCCCTCAATTTCATGGATCAGGAGAGCCCCTAGTCCTGTTTAGGACGCATCGGTTTGCAACACAAAAGGGTAACAGAAGTCCAGTAACATGAGAATTGGGAGTTGTTCTAGAGCCCGTTTTAGTGCAAAAACACTGTTCCATGGACATGTTCTCACTTTACCTTGTCTGGCCAACCCTTCTTAACTAATTCGGTCAGCGGTGTTGCGATTTCAGAAAACTTGGGCACAAATTTTCGGTAATACCCAACAAGGCCTAAGAAGGATTTAAGTTCCTTCTTGGTTTTTGGTCGAGAGCTACTTGCTATTTTCTTTACCAAGGAGGAGTTAGTTCCCAGCGATCCCTCGCCAACGTTATCCAAAAACTCTAAGGTTTAATACCCAAAGTAACATTTTGACGGCCGGCAGCCAGATTAGCCCTTCTTAATGACTCTAGGACTTGTTTCACCTTACTGAGTTGGACGAGTTGGAAAATATCAGAATATCGTCAACATAGTTCACGACGCCGTCCATATCACCAAACAGTATCCGCATCATACGCGTAAATACCGCTGGGGCATTCACGAGCCCTAAGGGCATGTATTTAAACTGAAAAAGTCCATCTGGTGAAGTGAAAGCGGTCAGTGGTTTTGCAGATTTCGACAGAGGTATCTGCCAGTAACCCTTTGTTAGATCTAGTTTGCTAAAATAGCTACTGCGTGCTAGTTTGACAAACATTTCTTCTGGATTTGGAATGGGTTCTTAGTCGAAAACTGTTACTCTATTTAGTTTTCGAAAGTCTATACAAAATCTTTTTGAGCCATCCTTATAGTTTACAAGGACTATCGGATAAGCATAGGCAGACTGTGACCTTTCAATAATCCCCATTTTCACCATTATAAGAGTACCATTGAAACGCTCGACCATGCCGTTGCAGATTGGATGGTAAGGACGGGGAACTTCGTAACTGTTCCATCGATAAGGACTATCGTTTGTCTATCTGATCTGAATTGACAAAGTCTGCTTTGACCACTACAGAACAACTGCCTGTGTCTCACAGGACGGAGACATCACACCTGCGTTTGTTTAGTCTACCACGGCTAACAGGCATCTGCAGATCTACTTTACGGCCCTGCTTTAAGGCCATTTTTAAGAATTTCAACTCATGGCCACACTTAAAGTTAAGTGATCAGTATGATCTACACAATACTTTAACAGTTACACATGCTGCCGAAGGTTCCGGGTTTGGGACTGACTCATTCGAGGTTTCCTGATTGGACCCTATCTCACTATGACTGGGTTGCATCAAAATCTGTACATCTTGACCCTGCTACTAAAGCCTGACCAGAATGCATACGACGGCTAGGCTTCGATTTACAGTCTCTAGCCATATGTATGGGGGATCCACAGACGAAACGTGTCCTTTGTGGATTCTGCCCCTTCCCCTCCGTTCCCTTAATCTGAGGCACTATGTTACGTTAAAGGTCTTTCCCCTGATCACCCTGACCAAACTAAGTGGCGTTACAGTTGACTGAGCCTCCTCTAACCTGCCCTATGAAGCTACTGATAACGTGAACTTCCGTGTATTTTTCTGCTTAAGAGGCCATATCATCAATTGACCGACATTGTCGCTCCCTCAGAAAACATTTAAGTTCTTTACTACAACATGATAAAAACTGTTCCCTTAGGATGATATCTACAAGTCTTTCATAGTCATCACAAACCTCTGCCAGATCTAACCATTTACGTAGGTATCCACCTATTCCAGCAATAAACTGCATAGGGGCTTCTGTCTGTTCTGGCCTTGACGATCTAAATATCAGCCTGAACCCCTCTTCTGTCAAATGGAACTTTCTCATTAAAGCAGCTTTTGCTTTATCGTACACCAGTGCATCGGATGTGTCCATCCTAGTATACACGTCCAAGGCCCTACCTTTTAATAATACACTTAACTGCAAGGCCCAGCCTTCCTTTGGCCAATCCAGCCCTTGTGCTAATATCTCAAACCTTTCTAAGTATGCGTCCATACTATCCTTACTTTCATCAAATACCGGAATTTGGAGCGCTGGGGCCACTAAACCGGATTCTTTTCTATTTGAGCCCCCCAATGAGTGTCTACCCTTTTGTTTTTATATCTCTATTTCTTTTTCCATCCTCAATTTCTCTGTCTCAGTTCTTTGTTTCCTGACCGTGTTCTCTCTGCCTTACCCTTTCGTCTCTTTCTCTGTCTTGTTGCTCTTTAATAAAAGCCCTTAGCTACTGGCCCTCATAGCCTAGCTGCCTTCCTACTGCTGCAATTCGTTTTAACTCCATCTCTAAAAATCAGTTTAGGGTAAACTTATGTATTCTCAGTATGCCTAAATCGCATTCAAGGACCCAAAGTATTCTGTATAACCGCTTACGGTTCTCAACCGCTCACGGTTCTCCTAACAAATGCTGAACAGGACAAGATAACTTAACGTAGTCTCAAACTAACTTACCTATAGGCATATATGTGCAGCACTCCAGGCCACCTTAAGATAACCCATGTACACTCCCATACTAACGTATGTGCAGGACTTATATGTCCAACAAACACTATTGTGTCCCTTGCTAATGTAATATTTTATACCTTCTGATGCTAACACATCAATACTAGCTAACGCATATCTGGTACTATCGTACCCCTACATGTAGCTAGATAAATATCGACCCACAACTAGCAATCCGTTGCTAGATAAGGGAAGTATTGTTTGGGACTGTTTTCCCCTCCAACAATTCCACCATCAAACTGATGCTTGGACATAACTCAAGAGGGGTCACTTAACTTACCGAAGTTTAGGTATATCAATTACAAGATTACAAGTCAATCTGAATTATCCAGGCCAAAACATAAACATTAACTCAACTGCAATACATTTAAAAACCAAATATAATCTTAATTATTCAGGACAAAATATAACCTTATTGAGTTAATTAGGTCCCAGTCTGGGGCCTAGTGTGAGCACAGTTCAAGTTATGGTGGTCCAAATTTTTTTTCAACACCGAAATTACACCGCGAAATTGCTACTTAATGTAATTCTGGCAGTTTCAATAGAAATAACCGATCTCGGTAGGACCTCCAGTTGTCACGAGAACATCATCCGGTAAGAAACTGCACAAAACCAAATCTTTGGAGTTAAAAAAAATGTTTATTCAAATGTAATTACTCAAGCTTCAAACCCCTCCAAAGGAAAGGCTATACATACATATATATATATATATATATATATATATATATATATATATATATATATATATATAAAACCGTACCCCAACCTCTCTTGAAATTTACTCTAACAATAAGGAAATAGTAAACCCAGGAGAGCAGTCATTTTGCGAGCAATAATTCAGCCCACAGCTTTGGTGAACCATGTGTTCAATAAGTTACGTGCAACCCAAAATGAACAGTTCCGCAATTTTCCTATATATTATCTTCGCGGCCTAAATTTCAACAGCGTTATATTCAAGCACAGCACAAGAAGGTTATAAAATATGATATTTGTAATTCACGGTTCTGGGGTTTCCACCAATGAAGAAGGCACGAGGCAAGTCTGTTCACAGTACTGGTTGTTTTCAATGAATAATAGCGCATGAATATTCACTTTCAGTAAAATGTAATTTGGGCAAACTTTCTATATTCATGTAGCAGCGGTAGCTGTATAAATTCACAAAGCTTACGTTTTGAATGGAAAACCGCCATCGTTGCTGCTCCTGGACGAGCGAAGGTTCCCTGTACACTATGCCATGTTTGTCTCCCCCTCAGGTACCTGTGCCCCTCGGTGCGTGCGTGTTTGTGTGTCACAGCGTTCTCTGTAGGCTCCACGGAGGGTTCCTCCGAAATTTCCCCGTACTCGCCTCTAAAGTTAAGCCGGGCATTTGTTCGCTTTTCTTACAGTATTCAAGTGTTTTGGTTCAAGACCCGGTCACTGTGTCTCAAGCCTTTGGTATTGTTCCCATTCGCTTGACACGGTTCATTGCTTTCGCCCCGGTGCGTGTAGTCAATGTAATAGCTGCACCTGAACACAAGACACTCTGTCCCGTTTTATTAAAACAAGAAAATCACTTGGAACAAACATACAAAGTTATGTTAACATCTGTATGTTTTAACAACAGGCACAATTTTTATTCCATTTCCTTTCCAAGAGCAACATATCGTTTCGTGCTATAATCTCAATTACGGACAACGCCGCAACATGGAATTCTCTCCTGTTTATTTTTTCAATTAATGTCAGGAGATCATATTAAACATATTAGGTATATTTTCACTCCAACTAAAGTTAACAACATTCACAACGGTTTTAAAAGAAGTGGGATAATTCCAAGTAAAAATTAGAGTGAATACCTCTGTAATAAACCCTTTAAATATATGCATATCTTTTGTTTGCCTTTAAGTAAATGAAAATAGCCTGTGTAACTCTAATAATATCTTTCAAATAGCATCTTATTTTATTAAAAGTAAAACTCTATTAGACGTAATATACTGTCAGGACTGTTTTTTGGTGGTTGCATTAATCTCGAAAGAATTCCGGAACAAGGGTTCTTGTTAGGAATATAATTTATATCGTAAAAAATAGGTCAATTAACTGTGGATAGCAAGGTCTGTTAATTGAGTTTACCATTTGATAAGATTAATATTTTAATACCAAATCTCGTTTCGTCTTTCTAGTTTGAATGAATGAATGAATAGAGATTTATTCTGAAATAAAAGGCCTGAGGCCCATGGTTCCACAAAGAGCATGTGTTAAGAATCATAAAAATTAAACTATAACAAATGTAACTGCATAACATGAGCTAACAAAACATGCATTAAAACACAATCTTTTATGAAAATGTTGTATGAAAAACCCATGTTTGCAATATCTAAACACAAGCAGAAATTTGGAATCACATGTTTCTTTTCATTTAGAGGTCATGAATAATAACAGTAATAATACCAATAATAATAATAATAATAATAATAATAATAAATAAGTGAACATATAAAACAAACAGTAGTACAAGGCATATATGGAAAACAGTTTATCTATTTCTTAATTAGCAGATGAATAAGTAAGTGAAGTAAATAGATTACTTAGATGATAGCTTTCAATTCATCAGCTCTCCTAATAAAGGCATTATGTACATAGGTTGCTAATTGTTTTTTTGTATGGGCATTATTATCTGCCATCAGAGATGTAAATGTACTTAAATCATCAATATACTTGATTCTCAAGTCAGTATACAATGGGCATTTCATGATAAAATGATGCTCATCTTCCTCGACAGCTTCCCCATATCCCATGGAGTATAACTATGCCTTCCTTTTTCTACTTCTAAATTATGTGATGAACATCTTAGTCTTGAAAGACTTTTCCTATAGTAACATTTTGTAGAACTGTTAAATATTTTTCAGTGCTTAAAGTTAATTTAAAAGTTGAGTATGTGTTTAATCGACGATTTTTTTAGATATACTACTCGTCCAATCCTGCAATAAAGAATCATTTAATCTCTGTTTCAATACTGAGATAAATAATTTAACATCCCCTACATCCTGTTCAATCCAAACATAGCCAAATCCTTGCCGAAATAATATTTTCTTTATATTAGTTACCCAGTTCTGTTTTCCTGTTTCATCTAAGCGATATAATTTATTATATAATTGCTTTGGTAATCTATTATTTGTTATATTTATCAATTTAGTCCAATAAGTTATAGCTCTTATTATATTATGAATCTTCAAGAGCAACCGCCCACATTCTCCTGGTCTGCAGCAACTGGTGTATTTATATTAACTTGGATAATATATTTACAGAACTTGGTATGTACACTTTCAATATTGTCACATGTTTCAAAACCCCATAGTTCACTGCCATAGCACAGAAAGAAGGATTTACAAATAGATAGTTGCTTGTATTTTGAGATAAATTGTTTGATTATTATGAAAGCTTTGTTTGCTTGATAAATTAGATTCCGCTTCATTTTGGACCAATTTAGTAAACTTGTAAATGTGCCTCCCAGGTATTTATAATTATTGACAACTTCTAAGCGTTTACCTTTATAAAACCATTTTTCATATTTTCTTAAAGTTCCCCCATTTCTAAACACAACTATTTTAGTTTTTTCGACATTGACTTTCATTCCATAATTATTACAAAATACTTCTAATTTATTAATCTTGGATTGTAATTTGCCTGCTGTGTCTGCAAAGCAGACAACATCATCAGCAAACATTAGTATTGAAAGATAAGATGATTCTGGACCTATATTTATACTGTCTTCCTCAGAATGTATAGTAAAATAAAATTCGTTCATGAAAAAGGTAAAAAGTAAAGAACTGATCATACATCCTTGTCTTGTGCCAACATTGCATTTAAAATAACTAGTTATTCCTTCATTTGTTAAGACACAAGATAACAATTTCGAGTACATTGACTTGAGGATATTAAATATTTTTCTTCTAATGCTATATAATGAAGTATATAGAATAATAAGTCATGTTGAATACAGTCAAACGCCTTGGAAAAATCTATAAAATTGCATAAAATCGTCCTTTGTTCCTTGATAAGTATATTTCAACAAGTGCCATGAGGGTATACATATTATCAATTGTGCTTTAATTTCTTCTATATCCTGCTTGTTCTTCTATGAATTTATTGTGTTTATCTGCCCAGGTAATTAATCTCTCGTTAAGAACTTTATTAAATAATTTACCTACAGTATTTAAAAGTGAGATACCTCTATAATTATTTAGGTCTAAAGAAGAGCCCTTCTTGTGTAATGGGAACACAATTGCTTTGGACCATTCAGTTGGGAAATGACCAGAAGTAAAAACTTCATTAAATATATTTTCTAATACCGGACTTAAAACTGCTATATTGTCTTTCAAAATTTCTACTGATATACCATCTGGTCCAGGTGTCATGCCATTTTGCTTAAGTTTTAACTGTTTTACCAATTCTTCTTTACTTATATAAAAATTCATTTCATCGTCCATATTTATATTGGAGACATCTTCATTAAACTGATAATTATTTATATGATTCTTAAATCCTGGATTTACAGGGTTCATATTATCATTCAATAGTTTTTCAAAATAGATTAACCACTCCTCCCCAGAAATATTATTTTAATCTGAGTCCTTTTTACAGATTTAATCTTTCTGAAAATTTCATTTGTAGAGTTGCATGCCATTAATTCAGTTACAGTTGAAATTGCTTTTTTTCTTTAACTTTTTACACAAGATTTTAAATTCTGATTTTAACTGTTTATAGTTTTCAAGGTCTGTCATATTATTTGTTTGTCTATATTCATTTAATGCATTGTATTTTCTCATCTTTAATTCTGTACACTCCTGATTCCACCATAGTGGTTGGTCTTTTACTGATACACTAGGCTTTACAGTTTTAATGTATGTTTTATTTGCTATATAGAGTATCAAATTTCTCAGTTCTTCTGTGCCTTTTTCCAAATCATGTTGTATAATCCTCTCTATCTTATGAGTTCTCGTTAAAACTACTACATCTCTAAAGGGATCGTAATTAATATAATGCTTTCTTTTCTTATATTGTGCTATTGTTTTATACTGACTCGATACTGTGTTTTGTGTTATTGGTTTACTAATAACAAGGTTGGTTGTCACTGGAAAATGATCGGACAAATCCATATTTAGAAGTTCAAAGGAACAGAAACAATTAAAGATAGCAGAGCTTACAATAATATAGTCTATTAGAGAAACACCTCTTGGTGACAAATAGGTCAATTCTCCTTCTAAATCAGGCTGAAGTCTTCCATTTAAAGTATGAATATTTAAACTAATACACATTCGCTGTAATGTATTCCCCCATTTGTTTACAACACTGTCTTTTGAATTTCTATAAATATTAAAGCAGTCTTTATCACAATCCTCTAATTCAATATAACTAAATACATTCTCTAATAAATAATCATGTAGATTACCCATCCTTGCATTAAAATCTCCCAAGATAATGAAATGTGTTGTTAACAGTTTAATTAATAAATTTTCAATTCTGGTAATACCATTTTTATCGTCGAATTGATTGTAAATAACAGAATATTCAGGTGCAACGTATGTAGCTACTATACCAATATCTTTATCAAATCCTAGATTAGGACCATTTAACAAAACAATGACAGTATCCACATACTTGGTTATAACTTGCTTAATAAATGTCTGTAATACCTTCTTTAAATAAAGAGGAACCCCTCCCCCTTTATTGTTTGAGCGTATACTGGAGTATCCAGTGTAGCCCAACATATCATCAATATAATCATCTGTAACCTTTGCCCTAGTTTCATTAAGAGCAATTATATCATATTAAGTAACACATTTCTTAAAGCTCATATCTTGTTTGACAGTTATGAAACCATTAACATTCCAAGAGATAATCTTTAAAACATCATTAAAGTGTGTAGCAGTTTTATTAAGTATCTGACACTCACCTGGTTTATATCCAAATTGTTAGTCGTTATGCAGTGCAGTGCATTATTCAAATTGTGTGCATCTAAGTGCAAAGAGGAAGAACCTGAATAAAGAGATTGAAAAATATTATTATCTGTGATATTATCTGTGATATTTTCATCGACTGTGTTTACATCCATATTTAATGTTAAGGGTCTAGCTGAATGATGTACCTCAATATCCACATTGCTATCTTCCGAAAAACTATAACAAGATTGCTGGTTAAATGTTTTACAGATATAACTTCTATCATTTTTACCCAATTGCATTACATCATCAGAATCTTCATTTAATATGTAACATTCAGATTCATTTGATATATCACAAACATTATTATACATAATACATTTATCATCACTTTCACAGGTGGAGGAAAATGAAGTGTGGTCATTGTATGAGGACTTTTGAATTGTCTCCATATTTTGTTTATCATTACAAGAAATGAGATCTAGTGACATACATTCAGGGTTACAGGACGATTTTTGTTGGTTCACAGAATAATTAATCACATGAGAGTTATATTCGCGTGAGTCTTGACCCTGGCCCCACCCTTATTCATTACTACTATTGGCTGGCATATCAAGTCCTGCAGTTGGGGTAGATTCACGGTTCACATTCCTTGTTTGATGCATTTAACAGCATCATTTTCAGCATCACATACATACACTTTACTCTCTATGATAAGTGTATTAAGCTATTAAGCTGGGCTCTCAAATCATTATCCCTTGCTTCCTTTAATTTTGGTTTAAGGCATCTCCTGGCTTCTCTAACAAGTTCAGAAAAGTCCTCCTGTACAAACACTTGAGAGTTGGACTTTTTCAGTTCTTTGCGTGCCAGACTCAAAACCCTCTCATTGTCTTTGTAAGTGCCATATTTGACAATTATCGGACGAGGTTTATCAGGGGCATGCCAGGAGAGTCGATGAGCTCTTTCAATATGAAACCTCTTTCTCCCTTTCCTGAAGATTCATATCTTCCTTATATCATACTTTTCCAATTTTATTTTCACACTCTGACCGTGATTCTGGACAATTCTCCTCTGATATACCGAAAAATTACAAATTGTCCCTCTTAGATTGCTCCTCTAGCTTATCAACTTTTGCTCTCAGTCTACTATTTTCATCTTTAATTTCTCTAATCTCAGTCTGGAGTCTTGTCATTTTAGCATGCAAGTCTTTTACCACATCAAATAGATTGTCATCATTAATTTCAGGTATTTCATCTTGTTCAGGATGAATATTACCAGAGCTTGGAGGGGCTTTTCTGATTTTTTGGGTTTGCGTCGGCCTTTTCGGCTCTCGAAGGGTGTTCCGCTCGGGTTTAATAATGTACCCCATTATCGCTCACCTGCCCGGTGTCCTGGACATTGCCGCTGCTGTCTCTGTCCAACCTGTCTTGGCTGGAGCTGCTGAGGACCCGGACATGAGACAACAGTGTTGGCTGGTCTTCGTCCAGGTTGGAGCTGGCGTTCTTTCCCTTCTTGGGCGGCGGGCCGGGGTTTCGCTCCACATCCCCTGCTTGTACCAGCAGCACGGCAACACAAGTGGCCAGCCGCAAGGTCAAGGCCACTCCTGTCAATGCTATGGTCGGCACTCTGAATTTTTCCTTCAATTTTGGCTGAAGAAAGCAGCCTATCCGCGCTCTCCATATTTCAGTGCCTACCCCCAATTGGTAGAATCTGATAATATTATTAAGCTAATACCACGTGAGGTCTCAAATCAGTCTCCATACACAAAACTCAAAACTTTTTCAGGAGCATAAGTGCCGTCCAACCGGCCGGCTTAAAATCACTTGACCTCCACAGTCAATCACGTGACCTCCACAGTCTCTTTCTAGTTTTATAACCACAGTCCGTATAATATCAGGGGCCTTAACCCATTGTAAGACATTTAATCGAAATTTCACTGCCTTATTCTACCGGTGGTGCTCATACTCTTCCGAAAGTGACTTGCACAAATGTCTCAAACATATTGACACAAACAACTATACATAAATGGTCTCGCTGGTGTAATGCAGGCCAAATGCGGTATCATATCGATCAGCTCATCGTCTGTAAAAGTCCTCCTAGTTTTTCGTAATGTTCAGCTACTAGAATCAGACTTTGCACCCGTGCAGCTCAAAACGAACACACAGTTGGCCCAAGGCATTGATGCACTTGTAGGACTGAATCCACACGCGAAGATAACGTGCCTTGATGGAAACCGGCAGGGGAACCTTTACTACGCTTGTAGCATTCACATTACCGTCAAACACCTGAAATAATGCACAACTTATGCCCAATGCATGACTTAATTTAACATATCCACTTCATTCCGTCATCACCATAACCAAGACTGAAACTTTGGACCCAGTATTTGCGGGGTGAATATACCACACCCTACAATGTATAAATGAAATCCTTTACAACATACAGTAAATGGTAACAATATCAGCTTAAACGATCAGTAACACCGTCAAGCAGGCAAGCTCAGAGGGACCACTTGGTGAGGGAATTTTGCATCATAAGAAACATTTGCTTCCAAGAAGCCACAGTAATTTAACTACTGTATACTACTAAATAATCAATATTTTCTGTTCACTACTTCGCCAAAGTAGCGGCGGAGGAGGAACAATCCATACTTGACAGTAGTCTTTTTTTTCCTACCTGCATATATGTGGCGTAGGTATCGGGGATATAGGACCCCACACTTCAAAGGTCTCAGACTAGAATCTTGAACCTCAATCCAACATCGTGTAAAATCAAATAATGTGTTCGTGATAAGGAAACGAATATGTATTGGTACAGAATCATTTCAGTATCATGGAATTTAGCAAAACCTTGAAAGTGAAAACAGTGAATTATTCAATGTACTACCCTTTGGGCGGCGGGCCAATTATGGCTAAGTGAATGTCTAGTTTGCCTGAGGCATCTTCTACGGCTCTCACTGCGTAAAAAACCCTTCACATTCAGCCACTTTCCACCTCGTCCTCCAAAAATCTTTTGGACGCAGTTAGAACCTATGATAATGTAGTCAGAACGTAGTAGAAACTGATAATTATGTGGTATAGTCTCCATGGACGTGGGGACCGGGGATGAAATTTGAATATGATCAGGATGTTATGGCGCTTGGGGCGTGTTTAACAAAACAGTAACAAGTTAATCAAGGACGTAGTCATGAAAGTATTGACGTAGGAATGATGTCATTCAAAACTTGTAGGATCTAAACTGGCGTCGTACAAGAGGATGCGAACGGTATATTTCATGGCATTCTCACTGCGTTGTCACCATTCTTGTCTCCGCACTTCAGTAATCCCTCCACGGTTTGCTATGACGACGGTACGTCAACTCCATGTGATAGAAGATCGCTTAACGATTATATACATTTATTCTCTACATTCCATGTTAGTCATGCTCAGAGTGTATATAATGTAGGTCCAGTTCCTCAAGTATGGGTATGAACACACAGCATAAGAAATTCTTCTGAAAGTTGTTCTGCTTCTTGAAAGATCTTTTCTTGATGCAAGAGTACCTGTATTTATGTCGGTGATAAGTAACAGAAAAGAAAAACAACCTCTCTCGGATTCCTTGCAGTTGCGGCATAGTTGTACAAGGTTATCAGGTGGAAACAGAGAAGAGTCGAATCTGGATCCCAAACTCATATCGGTTGCGCAGATGTTTACCCATTCCGCCAATTAACAAGCTTCAGTGGGCCGCTTTAATGTGCGAGTCGTTACACAACCTCCTTTGAGAACGTTCTTGTAATATCCTGTAGTATCTCACCTTAATTTGAGGATCTCTCCCTGAGTGCATTTTATTTGGGCTATGCTCCACGGATGTATGAAGTATTGTGTCTACATTATAGTTCTGACTTCAGTAGGTTTTGATTTCAGAAGGGGGTTATTGAAATAATTACACCAGGAGTCGCAGTTTTTGTGACCTCTGTGGTTGTTTTAACAACTCAGACCACCTCCGCATCATCCCGGACGAGCCCCGATACCAGATGTTTTGTTTACAGACCTTAAACGTACGTTTATTTTTTTCAGGTGACAATCGATTAAGGTCGTTTCCAGAGTCAAACCCATGCTGATGGCGTTCAAATGCATTAGGTCTGCCTTTAGAGGCACCCCTATACAATATTGACACAATCAAACTATTACAAGTGAAAAAAAGAAGGAATTAATGGGATATTATTAGACGCAGTGGAACTCTAGCAGGAAAGCAGAAGGGACGTCGTACAAACTTAAAATCTGCATTTGCTTCCTTTTCAACCATGTCCATGTTCGTAATTTCAGGACACAGTGCAACCTACATGGTCTTTGTCGGAGTCCTAGGAGACCTTTAAGTTGAAAGTCGAGGAAACTAGGGCTTCTTCTTTAAGCAGTAGTTGAAAGAAAAAAAAATTACTGAATATTTATTTTAACATCTCTTTACAATGAAATAAAAAGATATTCTTTCATCAAAGATCCAAAGGCATCGGAAAAGTAATAACCTTTGAAACCCAAGTTAAGTTTATTTTAAGTATGTGTTACTTTACCTGTATCGCTAATTGCTGAATAATGTAGATCCGGCCCAGGTTTACTTGCCACCAGTCCACTCCGGCCTTGACGAAGCGCCCTAATTGCGTGCACCACGCATTACAAGACTCACAAATCCGCCCGTATGATGCATCCCATTTACTGGAGTAATTACTACTCGCACGGAAAGCGGAGTCGGGGATAATGTCGGTGTCGTCGATTCCCAAAGCCGTTTGCGGGCTCCCACAGACGCCATTAGCTGTAATGGCTATAAAAAGACAGATGCATGGGGAGTAGTAGTTATGACTAAATACAATATTGTATGAGCGAACCATATGTATATTGATATAATCAGCTCCTTCATATATATATATATATATATATATATATATATATATATATAATACTCTTTCAGACACTTTTTAGATACGGCATGTGTCTCGAGTAATATCTGTAAACTTTCAACACTGGTTGAGTGTTATAAATGTAAAGCATTGTATCTAATTTAAAAGTAGGCCTACATCATGATGCTTGTGTCGATATAATTTTTAACTCATTTATTTATAACTGAACCAGATCGTAGATGGCTTCACATATTATTGCGAAATGAATTCTTTTGAATCAACATTAAAAAATATTTATCATGCTGAGATTCAATTTGATTTGTAGCAACGGTGCTTATCTCGCATTACAACCCTGCACACATTGGGTTTCCCTGAGCGAAAAACTACTTTGTACATCTCGAAGTGTTTAGCACCAAAGGAATTATACTTGTAGATTATATCACCACCTGCTAGAAAGATATATACCATTTATATATATATATATATATATATATATATATATATATATATGTTGTCCATATATATTCCACTGTCCGTAACGAATTGCAACTTTAACAGTGCCTGAAATAGGCTCGATAAATTTGAACAATCGTCCCAGCTAAGTCTGTGAGCCCACTTGAAGCCAGGTCCTTAACCGATTTCACGACCTTTAGAAGCAACTGGATGGCCATCTCGGCTTTAGTGCCTCCAGCTGCTAGGAGGGATGAATGGATGCGACTGTAAATTGTATACATATTCAGCTCCGTAACTATTATTTTCCACGTCACTTATACTGCAGTGCCTCACGTATAATATGGTTGTCATTTTTTAAAGAGAAAAAAGTTAGTAAAGCTACTTAAAATAAGCATTTGCATTCTCGAAAATGTAAGATTCTGCCACTGAAGAAAGCACGTAATTGGAATTAAAATTACTCCAAAATGACTAAAAAGCTGTCCAAATTCAGAATAATTATAATCCTTATTGATTTAAATGAAGAAATACTTCTAATTATCTTTTAAGTGCCTACTTACGGATATGGAGAGAGTCCTGCTTCCCAGATGAACTCGTGTTGTACGTTGAAGGAGTCCCATGTATATGTAGGGCTGTATATGTATGTAACGACAGCCGAAGTATACTAATGTGGTTCACGCAGGCGTAATATACCATGTCCGTATCGACATTCCCGATATTTTTTCCAGATAGATTTCATGAATCAACTATCTCGAATAAACTGGATCAATAGGTCAGTATTTTTTATGAAATGTTGATTTGTTTTTGCTCATTAGAGAGCTTCACTAAAGAAGTTTAAGAATGCGACTGATTAAGACCATGATTGTTAAAAGCAGTTGCTTTCACACAAACATCTGTGGTTTAATAAAAGGGAAAACACCATAAAGACCACATCAGGCAAATTCATAAACATTTATGACGTATGCAGAAACAGTTTACTTTTTAAACTAAACATAATAGAACTTTTGGATAGAAGTTGAATATGTAAAATGAAACCAATTATAGGGTTAAAATGAAGTACGTATCCTCATTTAGTCATCAATAAAATATTCCTACCTTCCATCTGCCCAAGACTTACATACGTTATCTTATTTTCGGTTAATGAAATGGAAAAAAAACTCGCCTTTTTGCCATAGATTTAAGATTAAGTGGGAAAGTTTTAGACAAAAACCTATGCTCTCCATATTGTCAAAACTGTAGAAGTAAGTGAGTAAATGTTCCACCCGTGTGCTCATCTGCAATACAACTTGTATTCCACTTTGCACACTCCTCACAAAATAAAACTTAAGTGATTAAATGCAAATAGGCTACGAGTGATGAATCAACACAAAAGAATACATGTAACTCACAAACAAAACTGAAAACCTGTGTCTATATAAATGGTAATGAGTCATTTTCTGTATTGTGTAAAAGTTGACTATTATCCAGTAACCCGTGCGTGCAGTTCTTGTATTCATGGGGCCAGAAATGCAGCAAATATGCAGAATGATTTATTCAGATACACCTGATTTTTTTTCTCGCACATGGTACGTGTTGTTGGAAAGTATACTAAAAAGACTAACGATTGGTCTGGTTAATGTCAAGTGACTTGGCGTCAAAATTAACGAAAATATTTGCATCCTCATAGAGCCTTGAATTGCTGTCCTCATTACAGGATGCAAAGGACTGGCGATAAGTACGCTGGTCATAGACTCTCTAATGTCCGAGGACCAAAATGGCGCCAATGTTTGGTGAAAATGCTGTGCTGACGACTACGTCCTTCTATATAATTCGCTAAGTTACCATGAAGAGACTGGGCATCCATACAGCTCAAACCGTGCACAGACTGTTTCTCCCGTCGGATTGATTTGCTTGAAGGACTCGACCCACACGCGCAGAAAGCGTGTCTCTATAGCAACCAGCAAGGGGACCTTTGCTGTGGTTGTCGCATCCACGTTGCCGTCAAATATCTTAAAACAAGTAAACCCAAGAAAAACAAATAAATGGTAAGGATTAACGCTTTTCCAGAAGCATTTATTAAGGGAAGTTTAAATTTAATTCTTCAGAAGCTTACGATGCAAATATATCTCCATGACAAAAAATTAAACATGTCAAGAATATTAAATCATGTAAATCACCTGGTTAGTTTTTCCTTTTATTTCATTTAGCTAATATCAAAATCCGTCTTATAGCTGTTCGAGAAGTTTTATATGTGATTCATTCTTACCTCACCCAGTCAGCCCTAATCATTAAGAGTATACAAAAATAGTCCGTCACCTGGACATGTATGTGATATTACCTTTTTCACTCCATCAATGCTGTACCTAGTCCATGTGATTCCGTCCTCACCGTAAGCAAGGCTGAAACGCTCGATCCAGTAGTGATGGAGTGTGGAAACCAAACCCTGCATGTATTAATGAGACGGTTTACAACAGATGAACCATGCAATTCAGAAGGGTTAATCACGCCACATATCTAGGATTTTAGTGTATTTTAAACAATATGATACTTCTGGGCGACGCATTTAAGTTGGCGCAAACCCTGCATGTATTAATGAGACGGTTTACAACAAATGAACCATGCAATTCAGAAGGGTTAATCACGCCACATATCTAGGATTTTAGTTTATTTTAAACAATATGATACTTCTGGGCGACGCATTTAAGTTGGCGACTTAAATCGCAATTAAGGCAGAGATAACCGCATGTCTGTTGGTGAGCAGTCCGATAAGAACATTAAACAGTCAGTTATATTTATGAATGTTCGATTTTTATTTTTGGAGAAATAACAGAAGCGGATCCAGGGGGTCCGAACAACCCCCATCCCCTATCAGCCGCAAGAACCCTTATTAAGGGGATCAAAACAAGGTATGCGTCCTTACTCCCCCCCCCCCCCCCCCCCCTTTCCGTTTTTTTTGGTTTTGTCATTATTCCTCCTTTTCCTAAATCCTGGATGCAATCTTGAGTTAAGTTTTTGTCATCGGTTTAAGGGTATTTTTTTGTTTCAAATCGAATTCAAATCATTTCATATGAACTCGGAAAAGGAATAAAATAAATAAACCGCTCTCAGAACTGTTTTCCTTTAATATTGGCGTTCAAAGTTTGACCTTAATCGCTATCTGCTGAATAACGTGCGGCTGGCCCAGGTCCACTTGCCACCACTCTTTTCCGGGCTCGGCTTTGTGCCCTAATGCTGTGCACCATCCTCTACATTTCCAGCAGATCCTTCCCTGGGCGGCAACCCACGGACGGGTGTATTCACTGCTGGCTCGGAAAGCAGAGTCAGGGAAAATGGCGGGGTCGCCGACTCCCAGAGCACGGGCAGGGCTGCTGCATACTTCAGGTCCTGTAATTATTAACAAAGGGAAAATAAATACACATATCTATCTGATAATTTAAGCTTGTTCGGTAATGTCAGATTTAGTATTACTTACTCCTAAAACCCTCACTTACGTTGTTCAATGTCAACAAAGAAGGTGCTTCTGACACTCACCCTCTGAACGTACCCGGAGCGCCATCTAGTGTCAGCTTTGTTCAATGTGAATCAGCAGCCCATGCTAACATGCTTGAGCAGACCGCACAAACAGAGCGGACGAGCCCAGGCGGACCGAACTTGAAAATGGTCTCGCTTATGATTACTGGTCCGGTAATTAATATTACAGTAAATAATTATATATATTTATATATCTGTATATTCGTAGCTATCCGGAAATAACTGTTATTGAATTACTGCAAGTCGCTCTCTCTTATTCTCTCTCTCTCTCTCTCTCTCTCTCTCTCTCTCTCTCTATATATATATATATATATATATATATATATATATATATATATATATATATATAGTGGCGTGTCCAATATTTGAAAAATAGAGGGGGCGCAGCCCTAAAGTCGGTAAGGGGGCTGTTCTGTGTCTTTCAGACATGTCTCATATATATATATATATATATATATATATATATATATATATATATATATTAATAAATCTTTTATTTTTCAGATCATATTGATGTTCCAAAAATGCCCTATTAGTAGGATGTAAGCATATTTAAACTTGTTTGAACACAGTGCATGGCTGTAAAATTGTCTCCTACCAAACATATAAAATATTGTTAGTTCGTCATTATTATTATGATTATTAAAAAAAAATTTTGTTAGGTATCCAATTTAAGTTGTTAATTAAGGAAACTGTGGAGCTCTCATCTATATATAATGCTTTAATCAACAGAAAAATTCATGCATCAATAAGTGTAGTGTTGTTACGATATTATAATTTTTAAGTATAAGGTGGTCAGCACACATGTAAAAGAACTGAAACGGATTAACTTTTATATGTCACTGAATGTGTCAAATGTAACTGCATCATGTGAAGCTTCTGATAATTAATTCCATAATATAGGTCTTTTGTAGATAAATGATTCTTGCAGCAATTCTTTTCGAACTGAAGCCAGTTGGAAATAAAACGGAAAAAAAGTTAGTCTGACCTAAGGTAATCAAAGTACATAAACACAAAAATTATTAGAAGTGAAAAATACTCATTGAATGTTATTTGCATGTTATTTTCGGGTTTATTTTGTTATTGAAAATGCAGCTTTCAAAATTCAAGCCTGGCCATCCAGCTCCAGTGACAGTAAATTGGTATTAAGAGGTGCATGATTTTAATCACCCCAGAATCAAGAAACCGGAAGCTTTTCTATAGTATCTTGGTGTATTCCAGGGTAAATTAAAAATAATGAGGCATAGCAAGCATCTAGTGAAAGTACAAATCGCTTGCATGAATTGTTTCACAGTTTTTGGCCACCCACGATGATGTTATAGAACAATCATAGGGTTTGGAGTCTTCACTTCTGCACACAAACAAAATAATGAAGATAGATAGTAAAATTCATGGGAGAAATGTAAAAGTATATAATCCCTTTACTGTTTAGATTTATTTTAAAAATTTTCAAAGTCTGACTATATTTACATTAACATTGCATACAATATCTTGCTAAGCCTTTGTTCTTTCTTTTCCATATTGGACTAACATTACCAGATTCGTGCAAAGAGAAAAATGAAAATATGTATTTACTTATACGCCATATTTTGTCTAAGTGTGTGTATACTTTAATAATCGAACATAAAATAAACGTAATTAAACAAACATAACACTTGTCAGTAGTTGACTGGCATAAGTGTAAGCAGAATTAAAGGGGGCGCCTTTGCGCCCCCTATGAATACGCCCCTAATATATATATATATATATATATATATATATATATATATATATATATATATATATATATATATATGGTGCTGCCAACAAATGACATAAGCCGCCACTTGTGATATCATGTTTTCACCGACTGGTGTTTCCCTGGCCTCTGTATCGTTAACCAGAACCCTTCGTTTCGATTCTGGTTTTAAAAAATGTTATTAGTGGAAAGCATGTGGGCACTAGTAAAAACGAAACTGGTTCCGGTTCGAGTCTTTGAGTGGCGTGTCATCGTTAAGAGAGGTGGCCGACTCTACAGGATTCTCATCGCGGTCCGATCACTCTCTCTTTGTGACGTCAGTTTTACTGTTATCACCAAACAGGTCTGTCAGTGTGATGACACATTTATATTCAACCAAGGTTTGCATTCCAATGGGAGGACTAAACTTTATGGAATATGAAAATTTAAAAAAATATAAAAGTAATTATAATGCATACAAAACAAATTACATACCTTTGTCAAATGCTCCAGCCGACAGCTGTTAAAATAGAGAACATCTGAAGAATTCCCCTCGCTGTATTTTATGTATTTTATTTGCACAAAACATCATGAGTATATTAAGAAACGGTGACAGTTTTAATAATTCTAATTTTTGCAGAGAAAATTCGCTTGTAGAAAAATTGACGACAGTGTTGCATTTCATATGTCGCAACGTGTTAGACAATATAATGATAAAATATGTCTTGATAGAAAGTGTATTTTTTAGTAGTACTTTTGTTATCTTATGCAAAACCATATTGCTGCTAAAGCCCGGCGCGAGCATCAGTCTGTCGTGGATCATTTCCGCATATATGTTTATAATTGTGTATGCATCTATCAGTGACAAAGCTGACCTTTATTTTCGATTACTTGGTTTAACATAAAGTAAACGTATGTTATCATATATAAATGAGCTATAATAAAATGGTAAAAAATTTAACCGTTTAAGGCATTCCGTTTGTTAGCCAATGATGTTGTTATATTTTATATCTACATTGTTAATACGTTAGATCGATAATGATTTTGATGTTGGTTTATATGCTCACTGCGGAGCATTTTCTACAAATAAATTGAAACCAGTCAGACAGTTATGACAATTTGACATTAGTCACTCCGGTCATGAACACACTAAAACAGACCCGTTAACGAATTTAATATATAATATACACAAACATATACACACTGAGCACTAAGTTATTGATCAGACGCCCTCTCTCTCTCTCTCTCTCTCTCTCTCTCTCTCTCTCTCTCTCTCTCAACACGTACTTGGACTTACTCTAACGTATATCTCTTCTAGAACATCATTTGGATTGACGTTTTTTTGATACAGTTCACAAGTTTTCGAATGTGCGTGAAACATCCCACCAGAACACCAGACACTACTGCTGCAAACTCCAAGACATGCGATTTTATTTTCCGTCGTAGTCACAGCCAAGGATTTCAAATGTGTACTTTTTCGTCGAAACGTTTCTGTGATAATACTAGTTCCATGGCCGCTGAATGTGTCACTCCTTATTATCAGTAATAGGATGACCACGCGTCGAAGGATCATTGATGATCCAATCATCGTGAGAAATTACTGTGTGAAAGTATTAATTATAATGTGCCCATCAGTAAGGTTAACTCGCTACATACACGAAGCAATTTGAATGTTTCTTATATGATTGCTTATTCATACAAGTGTACTGTGTACCTTTTCATGACAGATTGATAAGCAGAGCTTTAACTCGTTGTTTGAAGGTATACAATGGAATGATATAAAACCGTTTCACAGCTGAGACAGGTATATATATATAAAGTTGTCATTTTAACGTTTTAATAGTCTGTCTTAGTTTATGTTACCAACCAACAGCACGTAAATGTCAATATTGAATCTTTTCATAACCCGATGACATAGATGTCTGCTTTGATCATACAAGTCACTGTCCATGGCGGGCAAACGCGCTGTTTTCAGATGATTGCAGTGCTTTGACGTTTCTGACAAATTTACCTGTGATATGACAACCAAACAAATGACATGTCTATGCGTAAGATTTCAGAATTCACTTATAATATGCGTTTATTATTGTATATGTTGTATTGCGAATTGTCATTGCTGAAAAAGATATTTCGCAGCGACAGAAACTACATTCAGTGTGAAGGTAAATTACACATGGACTTTACCCCTCATCTAAGGTCAGAACTACTTTTGTATTTCGGCAAATGAAAGATGAATAGAAGTCGAGTGAGGACATTGCAACCATCACGTGATAGAGGAAACGATAAACGCACGATGATAATACTGATTTCTAGAAGCGGATCCAGGAGAGGGGTCCAAGGGGTCCGGGACTCCCCCCCCCCCCTTTTTTTTCAGCAACCTTTTTTGACGCTTTCAGACCAAATTTTGCGACCTGGACCCCCCTTTTCCGGAACTGGACACCTTGTTACAGGATTTTCATCCGTCCTCCTTGGTTGGACCCCTCCTTTTCCTAAATGCTGGATCCGCCCCGATTACGATTATTAATAATGAAGTCCCAAAACCAGTGGTTTAACATTCAGCGGAGTTTATTTCTTCAATTGCATGTAAAATCTGAAAGCAATTAGATAGCCCGAAACTTTACTCTTTCTTTACCCTTGGTCTTTTTTTTTCCACAAAATGTCATTTCCCTGTTTGGAGTGTTTCCGGATTGTTTTACCTTATCTCGAATATTTGTATAACGTGTGGCATGCTAAGGTCGACCTGCTACAAATCTTCTCAAATCTTGAATTCTGTGCAGGTAATAGTTGAGAAAAAGACATAAAAATAAACTACCATATATTAAGAACATAGTCACAAAATCTCTCATAAGTTTGCTTTATACGCTTTGGTGTCTGCAGTGTCATTTGGGTGCCTTACATGTGTACGGTTTCTGCGATATAAGCAACCACCATTAGTGATTAAAACGATTACTGACTTACCGTTTGATAAAACCTCGCTGCCACTCTAGTGATAGACTGGTACCCTGCTCTATTATGGCGCCGATGTTCTATAGGCCAATCATAGAGACAGGCGTACAACGCCATCTTATGGACTCCCGGTAGACTGGTTCAAACTCCAGTATGTATTATATATGATAAAAATAAGCATTTCGTTTGCTCAGAGAAGTTACCAAAAGTTGGCAGTCGATTTAGTTTGACATTAATGATTAGATTAATAGATATTAATAATAAATCACTGCTACGTACAGTGGAATATCAAAGATTCAGTATATCGTTTTATCTATATATCCATCATTCAACTTTTGTGAAACAACTCATTTTTCAATATTTAAAAAATAGAAATAACTAAAGAAAGTTATTTTATAAGAAATCTTCACGGAAAACCAAACAGGATCGCGTGAACGTCCATGACAATCGGTATGAGCGTGCATACTGGGGTAGGAACCAGTCTACAGGTAAGTCAGGAGTTGCAACTGGGATTTCTTAAGATGGCGTTGTACGCCTGTCTCTATGCTTGGCTGAGGGCCATGATAGAGCAGGATACCAGTCTAGACATGCCCCCCTAACTTTTAAAGGAGACCTTTTTGTGAGAAATTTGCTCATCCTTCCCCTTCACATCTTTCTTTCAACAATAATACTTCAGTTATGTTATTCATATTATGAAAATTTATTATGACATATTTAAACCGAACTACCCCCCCCCCCCCACCCACCCTTTCCCCGCTCACACATTCCCTGAACAAACATGGCCCATGAGTGTTGTATGAGTCCCAGTTGCATCATTTCAGGTCTCAGCATATTAGGCCCGCTCAACAATTCATGCAAATAATTGACCATAGTCTTCATCCAGTGTAGAGAAACATGCCTTAGGAATTTAAGATGTAGGTCTTACTGTATTGTCTATCTACATTTATTTCGTTCCCACGGGATAATTATCGTGTGGCCACGAGATACTATCGCGTGGGAACGAGATAATTATCGCGTGGCCACGATATACTAACGCGTTGGAACGAGATAATTATCGCGTGGCCACAAGATACTTACGCGTTGGAACGAGATACTATCTCGTGGGAACGAGATATTTATAAAATAATTTTGTGCATGTCCTATACTAGCCACCGTAGAATATCATCGAATTAGAAAGTAATACTTTTTTGCATTGACACCATGTGTATAAGCGGGTGAGAAATTACATCATCGATATAACTCTTTCGTTGGCAAAATATTTTTTTCTACTCTGGTAAAGACGAAAGGTTAAAATCAGCAGGAACAACAGGCCGAACGGAGCCGGATGAACATTTCGTAGACGGTAAGGGTAACATCCAAGGACTTAATCTCACCACCATGTTTTTTTTACTAGAGGTCAGGTCAGCGGGTGTCCTTTGGGTTTTGTCATGTGAGGCGAGCATGGTGCCACGTACGGTACCAAGACTTCAATCTAGCAGTAAACCTTGTTTTCATTCTTTCGGAATAAAATTCATTCTACTTTTTTAATTTGATTCTGACAGGGTCAGAAATACTAAGCTTTTATTGAGATTTTTTTTTGGCACGAGGTTTCATGTGCCTGATCTCACTGTTGAATTGACAATTTCCACTAAAATATTGACAATTTTTCAACAAACATTTCTACCCTTCTGTTTTTTTTTTGGGGGGGGGGGGGGTACAAAAAATTTCTCTTTTTCTCAAAGTAAAATTTTCATTTATTATTGTAACAGTAGTTGTCACACAGGGGTTGGTTAAGGACAATACTGGGGTAGTGAGCCGCACATACAGATCACGTCTCTCAGTCTCAGTCACAAACACCATCCGAAGCACTACACAGAATGTGCTATACAGGTTTAATGTGCTGGAAAGAGAAAAACACATGACATTGAACTCTCTAGTTCAATAGTTGCCTGCCAAGTAATATATACAATTAAAACGGCGTCAAATGTACAATAGGTAATATATACAGAATATACTCAGTTTTCAGAATTTACAGTTAACATTCGCTAACACAATGTGTGGCACCTACAATGCGTTTACACATTGAGAACATTATTACTGGATGACCACCTTTGGTCATTGATAAATCAAACTTACTGACCAGATTAGGAAAATAAGCGTGTCATAATAACTATGATGATATTAGCATTATTATGAAAATATAGTGACTGCATACTCTAATGAATAGTATACGATAATACAGACGATCACATTAAGCCATAAATTGGTTTTATAGTCACCTTTAGTTTACCTTTTGGACCACATTTAGCAATATAGTATGTGTATGATAACATTACCGTTATTATGACAATATATTGACTGACCTACTCTACTGAATATGACATTGACACATTAATTCAGGAAATACACTAAAAATCACGTACCTGGAAAGAGAAAAACACATGACATTGAACTCTCCAGTTCAATAGTTGCCTGTCAAGTGACGTTAATCGGGAAACTTGGCGGCAAAACCAGGTACAGTATTTATATGCAAATGAACAATATTACTAATAAGTAAGTAAGTTCATCCAATGTTTCACAAAACGTGATAGTGATAAGCACTGGATAGTATTACCTATATTATATATAACGCTTACTACTACATCATACATATAATTATACCTTGATATTGCAGGCAAATCATAAATTGACGGAAACTAATTATCGGGTCAAAGGTGGCAACCCAGGTGCTTTGCTCCGAGATGGATTACAGCTTTGGCGCGCTGCTGATAAATGATACCACAGTGTACACAGACCACAACAAATAAAAAACAACCGAAACTGACGGCAGTATAACCGGTCACATTATTTTACCGGCAAATGTGTTATAGGGCAACTAATGTAATATGATTCATGGAATTTGTTTGTTTGTTTTGTAAAGATATCTTCACCATTGCAAGATCGAGATCGCTGTTATTCACCTTGGTTAAACTTAAGTGTAAACATCCGAAGGTTGTTAAAGCTGCATTTGGTACAGGTGTTAACTGATCGGAACTACACTTGTTCTAGTAGACAGAACTGACCTGTGATGCAACAATAGATTAGTGAATCGTAACACACATTTCTAAGCTTGCATTGATAAACTCCTTCGCTTACATACAACACACCATAGTGCAGGATTTTGGTAACGTTCCATATTTGGTTATCATAAATGGAGGTGCATGAGTTCTCTATGTGCTCTCTAAAATGCACAAAAATGATTTATTTTACAGCATCTGCACGAACGTACAGCTTATAACTCTCCAGAGTTGTTTCAGAGTACTTTGGCCCTTATTAAAAAAGGAATTTAGATGTTAAACCTATGACATTGAGTTATGCAAGAACACATTGTAATATCCAGAAAATTCTTTGTTTCTAAACATTCATGGCAATAAATTAAAATGAAATTATTATAATGTAATTAAACATGGTTATTTATTCATTAAGGAGCATTTAAATATCAAAAGTCCGGTCACGCAATCTTTACTCTCTCATGTCGAAAAATCTTCCTGGAATGCTGAACAAACGCTCTTTTTTCGGGCTAAGGAGGCCGTTAGTGATAAATACTTTCTTCAAAGATTGTTAGGGGCAGAAAATGGCCGTTGGCAATTTTCCATATTTTAAGGTTAGAAGAACCTATTTCTGGGTCCGGTCAAGGTCGGCTCATTTCGTGGCGCCAAGAGTGAGCGGGCATTAAATATTGCAGGGCAGCAGGAAATTTCAGGACAACATATTTTAGGGTGCATACAATATTTATAGCAGGTGGGTGATGAGAATAATTAAATAAATAAAAAAAATAGCAGGTTTGGCCTTTTTTTTTGTTTGTGCTGGTTGGGATTGAAAGTTGTACATGTGTTTCCTGGAAATGGCTTAAGAGGTGGCGACACCTAATGGCCAGTTTTAGAAGCTGTCGCTTTCTGTCATATACCGCGAAAATGAGATACTGAATCCCCTGTTTTCCTGGAAAAAAATAAAAGTGCAGGAGGTGAGCTTGATTCTGATGTATAACATGATGCCAAACACTCGATAGAAAAAACTTTCCCAGTGCCCCCAACATGTGCACCTTTTATGATAATATATAGGGCCTGGAAATACGTCCCTCTAACCTTAAGTCGGCCGCAGATCTCTTCCAGTGCTAATCCTGCCAAGAAGGCTGTGATCTCAGGTGACAGAGGTCCGATCTCTCAATTAAATAAGTCGCGCGATACCAGGTGGTAAGCGTCCTATTTGTATGTTATGTGCTACTGATCGTGCCCATTGACAGTTTATATCCACTTTTGTAAAGGAATAGACAAACAATCTTATAACAAAATATTGGCAGAGACTAAAATAAATAAAGGAAATAAACACTCATTAATATTTAATATACATCATTAATATTTGATAAACCTCATTAATGTTTAATATACCTCATTAATATTTAACATACCTGATCCCTTCAAGTTCTCTTAAAGATGGTACAGGTCTGTACAGTGATGGGATGCATGGCTTATTAGGCCACATTTTTCCGTAAGACTGGGGTCACACCTCAAGTAGGCCCTATCAGTCCAAAATAAATTCCTACTGAGTAGTATATAGCCTACGGCTACTTCTGAAAATTTGCTTAAATATGTGGAAACAATTTTCGTGTGCATGTGAAGTTTGACCTTCTCAGGGCTTACGGTTAAAATAGCTGTGTTTTAACATGTCAAAAATTAGCTTAAGAGGTACTAAATCCTGCATTTTAGCAACCCTTAATCGGAAAACATAGGTGACAATGATATCAGTCTCATCTGACTGTACACTTTACTTACATGGCCTTTCCTATTCTGTTCATACTTGTAGCTTTCCTAGGGCCCCTGGGTGCATACCACCAAACGGCCACAACAAACAATAGCAGGTTATTCGTTCCACATTTGCCTGCCGCCCATGACCAGTTCCAATTCACTCTTTGTTGGAGAGCGTTGTCCCTTTAGTAAACGCTGAATGCCGTCAGAACGGGACGCGAACCCACAACCTTGCGGTCTTGACATATTTAAACAGGTTAACACTTTACAACAACAAAAAATACATTTTCAGGTATGCAGGCCTCCGCATGTATACAACCTCAATAAGAGGTACTCCACAATCAGTGTTTTCATTCACTAATTGACCCCACATTCCAAGGTTCGTTGGTGCTCAATTTCTCCAGCAAGTCTTTGCATTCCCTTATTCTGTCCATATTTCCATGTTCACTCGTGCATTGATGACTACACATATGAATATTCCTGGAAATCCTTCCTGTATCCGGATTTTAAGTCGTACCGGCACAAGAACCTAATCGATTCTTCACTGGCCTGTCCCCGAGGTGCCCTGAAATTTTATTGGGATTACGTGAGTTATGTTGTGAATCGTCACACGCACACACACACACACTAACGGGAATGAACGCATATCATCCTGACGGAGGGAATTACCCTTTGTCCCTTTGGGTATAAAATATAATATAATCATGTATTATTCTTATTGTCCATTCTCTTCAATAAACAGTGCCACCAATGTTTAAAATAAACGAATTATCCTACAGCTCATGAGGTGTGCTTGATCTCTTGTACCAAGATGTCATAATATAATCTAGCGCAGAATGAAGACACCTATAACGATCAATTAATGTTACCAAAAACACCTGAAAAAAACTGCTGCATACATTGATACGGTCCGATCTGTCTGTCTGTCTGTCTGTCTGTCGGTCTGACTGATTGTCTGGCACAATGTAAGCTGCGTCAAACATGCTTATGTCACATGATCTAGGTGGCCTTCTTGGTTGAGCTCCGCTGTATATAACGGTTTGTAATTGTGATGTTGACAGCAACCCGACCGAGACTGTCCGGTTGTTTAATCAGGTATTCACGCCTCATGAGTCAGTCTGACGGGATTTAGAACAATAAAGTATTTCTTCGCCCATGATGTTCCTGACAATGATGTATAAACAAGTTTCTCGGTTTATGCGGACAGGGGGCGCCCCCAGAGCGTGACAACTCATCAGAGTTCAATGAGTGCAAACAACCTCACCGAGTTTCGGTGCTTGACCAGACGGTAGTTCACCGGCCCACATAGCGAAGGAAGAACATTCCCGAGGCACAGGAAAGAAAAATTATAATAATAATATAACGATGAAGACGGAGAAGAAAAAATCAATGGTAATTAAAAAAATTCATTGCAGAAATTAATACAGAAGAAGACGGAGAAGAAAAAATCAATGGTAATTAAAAAATTTATTGCAAAAATTAATACAGCACCTTGTCCTATTTCCTAAAACTTTTTTGTAGCTTTTTGCAATGAAATATTATTTAACAAATATTAAATAATATATACTATATCATTATTATCATGACAATTATCGTCATCGTCTTGTGACTTCATTAAATATATCACATTTTTAATCCCACTTATTACGTTCAGGTTGGTTCCTCCGCCCTTACTCACCCTATACGGGTCTGCAATGATTAATATTTATTGAACAGTACCAGTCACTCCTCGCCCAGTTAGGTGATCACTTGACCTGATTATAATCAAAAAAGAACGGGCGGGTCAGGGTAAAACACGAGGTGAAACACGTTTATTAACTTTAACTTATATAATAACTCAAGTTTCCTCACAGTCCATCAGTTGTTCTCGATTATTCTGCTACAGCCGTTACAAGGTCATTTTATATTAAGGTCTTATCTTAATACCTCAAGGGTCTTCTATCATCGGGGAAAAAGAATGAAAGTCCAGAATATGGTAAGGGCTCTCAGTGATTATGTTTAAATAGACTGAGAATTTGATTTTAGTTTGGCCATAAAAAGATTCACTATGGCACCTATTTTTTAATACATCACTTCGGGGCTACAAATACAATTAAACTTCATTTTCCACCAGAAAACTTATCACAGTTTTTATGTCAAATTTAGCTTTAATACTAAAATTAAATACATTAATGAGAGAAATTAAAAGTGCGTCTAAATTAACGTATAATAATATATAATTTGAGTATAAATCATCGCTAGATATGAGTGACTCATCCGATATCTGACACATGTCAAAATACTGGTATCCTAAACTCACTTCGAACCTTCATGTTTTAGGTATACAGTCACAGTCAAGGAGAAGAGCGTTCATCCTCAGCCGATGACGTCACCAGTGGTCACGTGGACAGTGGTCCTACTCCTCCTCTGACGTCTTTTCGTCTGAAGTCTTATCGTCAGAAAATACGTAACGTCGTGGTAAGTTACCGTTATTTATTATACCCAGCAATGAAGATAAACCTAAAGTGACATAATAAATGCTGATTTAATCTATTAACTCTTTTAAATAATACAGTCATTGATATCTTTTTGAAACAATTAAAATCAATTGCAGATCAAACTACTAACAGACAACTGAATCGAACCGAGAAATAGAAAAAACTGTGAAATATAAAATTTTATTATGTAACCCTTCCTGACTTTTCACTTATATGTAACTGAGTAGGGAGGCATGTAGTTAGAATAACATACAAGAGATAACATTTATCATTTCCATTCCACAACAGATGACGATCACAGACGACTGTAGCGTGTACTTGGAGATCCTCAGAACTAAACAGGACCTGGAGATCGTGAGAGAAGTGATGAAGACCATCCCTGATGGTCGCGTGATACAGGTTTATCAGCCCCAGTGTGACTATACGACAGTCAGTGACAGTCCAGTCAGCCCTGCAGCAGGCTCCGTCAGGGTGTAAAGCAACGACAGGCTGCCCAAGAAATACTGGAAGAAGTACCAGCATGCAGCAAGGTAAGTACGGTGATCCTGTGACATTCTTTTTTGTGTTTTCATTTTATCTAAATCTTGTGTTTTGAAATAGAAAAAAAATACTTGTTTTCAAATTGTTTAACTGTTTTTTAACCTCCGTTCAACTTATTTAACTGCGTTTACATTTTGTTCCAATATAAATCATGAAAAATAAAGAATAAAGTATATGACAAATATACGATGTTAAGTACAAATTATAAGTTTTTCCCAAAATATATATTGTTGTTTCCATTTCCTACAGATTCGTTGACGTGGTCAAGTCCAAGACCCCAAAAGTGACCATGTACACGGACCAGGCCAAGTGTATGTTGATGGAGAACGACAACCGTGACTTTGAGGCGACGTTTTATGGCGGAGGCAATGTCCGTTGTTATAATGACGTCACGAGCATCACCCAGAGCGACGGAATTTATTTCAAGTTTGATTCTGAATCAAGCTCTGAAAAATTGGATCTTAAAACCAGACAACTCCTTTCACACGCTATGAAGGTAAATATTCATGAAAATGTTTTAAAATAATTTTACATTAAGATATTTTTATATTGCACATTCAATCATATTTTTATGTGATATATAATAATACCTATCCAAGAGTGTCTGTGTCGTATAGATGAAATAATATTAAAGAAGGTCAAACATATTTAAAAAAAAAAGACTAAAGGAATTCATGTTGCAAACAAACAGTTTTTGTATTTAATTGTCTGTATTGTTTCCGTTTCGTCAGAAATGGACGATCACGAAGGATCAAGATCAGATGTGACCTGGTTCCCTGCTGTCATCGGGAGGTAAGAATCATGAGATTTGCATATTCTGGGACTCATTCATGCCAAGTACAGGGCGTGTGCATATATAAGCATATATATTTTTTTTATATTTATCTTCTAGTCGTTAATCATATGCTTATTAATTCTCACAGTATTATTTTTCTTAATTGTGCTGCATGTAAGTTGTTAAACATTCAAATTCCTCTTTGGCAATAAATGATATCTTATCTTATATGATGACTTGATTATACAAATAGATTTATACACATAAAAGTGGGCAGTTAGTCTGAGAAAGTTCTGATTTATATGTTTGAGTCATTCCTAAAAAATAAATACGATCTAAATAATAATATGATTAATTTATATCATAGATTGCCTTCAGGACATTTAAATGTAATAATATGTTTAGTCCTTTACTTTTACAAGGTAAATTGGTCTCTAATCACCATTATTTCTTTCTTTCTATCCAGACGTCCATGCCATGGCTTTCCGAAGTCTATGTCCAGTTCATCAGGTTCGTCGTCTGTGAAAGAAAACCCAAGAAGCAGCACGCCAATCGACGGGAGGACAGATATATCTGCTACACCAGATGAGACGCTGTCGTCTGTTGAAATGGCGCCAAACCAGGACGAAACATTGTCGTCTGGCTCTGGCTGTAACAGTTTCCCTTTACCGTCACCAAGGATGCTCTGCCAAGTATTCGTCCACGGTATCGGTTGGGGAACTCAGTGGTCAAACAAGGCAGTGTCTGTTCAGTTCGATGACGGGTCAGAACTCTCACTGCAACCCAACCCCATGCATGGTCATCAAGTACACGTGTCCAAAAGGAAACGCATAAAGGTGTGTATACTTAATGCCACTTAAACAACATTTTGTATTTTAATGCTACAACATACAAAGTATGTATTCCAAGTGAAACATGTATAAATTTCGGATTTTGATCTGGGTAAGGAGCCTACTTTTTAAACTTTAAATATGTTTTACTTTATAATATTAAATCGGGCTTAGTAGATGTCACGAATTTAAAATGATAGTAATTATTAAAGGATAATGAAAATATAAATTTACTCAGAATATAACTTCATGTAATGTTCGGCCGGAGTCTGAGTCGCCAACAGGAAAGAAACTGCAGAGGACGGGGGTCCAATGGGACCATGCATGTCCATCGACTGGTAAAGGGCAGCAAGAAATCTACAAATACAGAACCTGTGGAGACTGAACAGTGGGAGCCGAGAAACCGAACAGAATAGTGGGATCCAGCAAAAGACTACTTTCAGGAAATGAGCACATGCACATGGACTGATTCAAAGCCTATGGAGAGAGTAATATGCATGTTACTCATTGTCTTATGATGATGATGATGATAAAAAACCGAGGTTACGGGCGAACGTAGTGTTTATTTGCTGTAAAAGTCCTTCAAGTTCTACCGCCATTTATTACAATAACAGTCAAATGTTTAAAAGTAATATCAGGCATTTGACTAAATTTGCTATACATGTGCGGCTTGCAGGCACATAAAATATGTTAACGTATTGGTGATAAATATTGGAAATAAAGTTATGTGTATACAGGAGTTTAATGATTCTATCGCATGTATTGAGAGAGGGAAAGAGAGAGATAGAGGGAGAGTGAGAGAGAAATACGTACCTAAGATAGACAAAAAGACAGAGACAACAGACAACTCTTCTCTTTAATAAGAAGCCACAGCCCCATAAACTTTCAAAGGTAAACGTCTTGGCTTGACTGAATCCCCCTTGACCCCTGACCCTGAAACGATCATTTCACAACCTTCTCCATATATCGGTAATAGATTGGTGAATATCAAGTGGACGAAAGAAAATTATGAACAAAATGATACATTTTTACATTCAGTCGATATGTGTGCACAGATAGCTTTGGTATATTGAGTATATATTTAGTCGATACAACGGATAATTGAATAGATACCAGTAATGATTTAAATTGTGTTGGTGAATTCGTTTTGCTTATGTTTACTTACTTTTGCGTTACCTATACCTGTGTCGTCTCTTGATTATCTTGTCCATTTAGCTGTGCTCCCCCTCCCCCGACAGAAGGTACCCGGTCCCTGTATGCAAATAAATGATTATTAAATAAGATCCGTTTATTTTAATAAAAGTATCTATATATGTTACACTAATATAACAGACCATCAATCTAAATTTAAATGAAGCTATTTTTTTATCATATTTCGCCGTGCCTTTTCTGTAGTTTTCCTCACTTGAAATTCTACTTCGAAATCCAGGTGGCAGTCAGGTGGTCACCAAACAAGAATGGTTTCACTCCCAAGGATTATAATCAAAGGAGGTGTTGGTGAGGCTAACAAGGAGAAACAAGATTCGACTTCACAGGGAGTTAAACGAAACCATTGGTTCAAGTATTTTCTAATTTAATATCCAGAGAGGTCCTTGCAAAATCTTGATTTTGATATCTTTAAATTATTTTATGGCGATATAACTAATTAAATGGTAGGCCACATCAGCAACCTGTATGTGCTACTAGTCTATCACCAGAGTCCACCACTAGGTTAATTAAATCATCATATTACGGTGAACAAGGTCTTCTAGGAAAGGAAAACAACTGCACATTTAATAAATCTCATCTGTTCTTACTATTTGTAACTCTGTTGTGGTAATCAGTATAGTCCATTCCATTTAAACCAGACAGCTTCACCCAATGAGTGCAACAAGATGTTGCACGAAACTACGTAGTAGTAAAACTGTCTGAAAAAAACTTGATCACTGTATATTTATACAATGTAATATATATATATATATATATATATATATATATATATATATATCAAATGTGTGTGTACGTTTTAAGCAACAGTCACAAAGGTTAACGAATCTGCCGACACGAATATTGATAGATATAATCATCCTGAAATGGAGAGAATACAGAAAATAACATATATAGCAGAAGCAAGACAAATATTTAAATATATCTATTACAGAAACTATCCTTGACTGACTAGCCGACGGGGTTTACTTTCATCGTCCTTCGGAAGGGTGGGGGATGGGGGGACATGAATACACCTCTACGAGGACGAAACAAATTGTTGAACTTGCAATGTGAAAACGACAGGCGGAAGGTAGTAAGATATGGTATTCACGACGTATCGTTCATTAATATCAATCTGCCGAACATTTGTGAAGCCTAAAAATGACGTCATAAGTTCATCACAATCAGTTACGTCCGAACGTTCAGCTTGCACGGTGCTTAGCAACGTCATTGTATACAGCAGGTACCTAAACAAACCAATGGTCATATGGGGGGGGGGCTGTAATCACGAGAATTAGTTTATTGGCTATCGGTTGCGACACTGATATTAAAATTGTCTCTGTTTAGCTTATGTTTCGTTAAGGTCGACAAAATAAATTAACTTTCACAGCTGAAGCTGTGGGTTGCATGCAAAAGGAAAGAAAGATTTATGGAATTTCAACATAAACATTCTTTTTCTTATTGCTATATGAAACGGAATTAAAATGTATTGTCGTTCTTACTTATTGAATAATGACGCCATGCAAAATCAGTTAGTTGCCCAATCTTATTTCAATACACAAGGTCTGGTTTGTAATAAAATTATTCTTTAAGTATTCCTCTTTGTTTGCAAATCCAGTTCTGAATCTTAATAGAAAGCCTGCATATTAGGGTGCATATTAAAGATTTTATTTACTTTAGGGTACTAAAACGCTATAATATAATATATAAAATATGACAGCTCGCGGACTTGGAACCTCTGGTCTATTCTGGACTTGGTTAAGAAATAATTTATCATGAATTTTTTTGTCAGAAAGCCCGCAGAAGATAATGTATGTTTCAGATAAATCATGGAGGGGCGAGCGTACGTCATTTGCGGTCGGGTTGAGAGTACTGATTCTGAGATCCACCTGTATGTCTTAGCTGCGTGGCCGTGTTCCTACTTTACCCACATGCATTATTTTTCATTAAACCGAAGCGCATCCAGGGGAGGGGTCAAGGGGGTTTGGAACCCCTCCCTTTTTTTTCATTCGCTGAAAGCTTTTTTTAAGGTTTTCAGACAACTATTTGCGGCCTGGCCCCACCCCCTTTTTTTTCCTATATTCTGGATCCGCCCCTGTTAACGGTAATGAGACAGGCTTGTGTCTTAAAGATATTTATCGATGTATAGGTGGCGCATTGTGTCTATACTTTTACACAAGCCTTTGTAGAGGTGGGAACAGCAAGGAACAGGTTAAAAATTCACATGTCAGGTCGGGGAAAATCTAAATGTTGCTACATATTTGTGATCTGAGCCTGACAGACACATTACCGGGATATCATTCAAAACCAGAGAGTAGTCAGGACCACAGATTCCGCCAAGATCTTCATCAAACTGTGCTGAGTTTTTCATAGAAAATGTGTTGCACGGTTTACCAACTTAACTGCATGGTTGGATCTCAGATCAGTTTTAGAACAATGGCGCCAAAGTAAATGACCATGGGTCTCGGGTGGGATAGAGAAATCTCATGGTGGTGCTCAGGATCGTCTTCAAAAGTTAAAAGATTGTTTCTTGTGTTTCACCCTATTCCTATTTTGTATTGAAGATGCTGATATTGACAGAACAAACAAATAACGAACCAGGGAAGTAAAACATGAATATATATATATATACATCCTAAGTCTGTGAATATTAGCGGCCACATATGCAAGTCCACAGTTAAATAACCTTTGACAAAAATCGTAAAGACTGCGTGAAAGGTAACGGAGAAAGAAGGGCGGGGGGGATTTCATGTATAAACAAGCTGTATGTAATGCTTTTTGACCCCGCTATTATCATATACATGTATAAATATTTTTGAGAGACCACTTAGTTTTCATGTGATAGCTTTGTCTGTTCGAATCTACCCTATTCATAATACCCTGAACAAAAATTTCATATTCTTTTATCATGCAAGTCCTTTTAATACGTCACGCCCATAGGAGGCTGGATGGATGAGTGAGTTGAAAAGGGGGGTCATTATGGATATCATAATACAAGAAATGAATTATCCGGGTCATAATACCCTGAAATCCATGTATTGGTTTTCCCTCTATGTCAAATCTTAAAGTAATTATAGTATTTTTGTTGGCGATCGTTTACATCCCAAAACAGACGAATAATCCATATTAAAATGATGCTGATGGCAATATGATACTGCTGGTAGCCTGCAGCCGTATACCTAAGATATGCTGATAAATTTGTGCCAAGACCTGACATATTATTTGCAAACACATACAACTTTTACATTTGCGATCGAACAAGGTGCCATTGTTTTTAAATGAACTCTAATAATGCTAATTTAATTCCATCAAACTATATGAAATTTCGTTTGAGTTGCAAATATCTGGCCTCGCGTGACATAACTGAAAATCAAAAGCGTGGATAACGGCAGTTTCGCTCTTATTGTTTCATTATGAAGGTCATACATAGAAAGGGTTTTATTTCTTATAACGTGTATCAGCTGTTTTCCAGGACTTAGATCATCTACATCTGTACTTAAGTGTATATTTTTTAATTCCATCTGGAGAATGCTATGGAACACACGTACAAACCAAATCCTGTGTTCAGTATATTCATTTTTTTTTTCAAATGGCAAAACAGCTACTTTGAAAATGGTGGTCATTATGCCTACAATACCAAAACATGATTTCTCTGGGTCACAATACTCAAGAATCCATATATTGGATGACCCTCTATGTCAAATGTTAAGGTAATTATGATAATTTTGCTATTTTCTTAATATTTTGGAGGCCATTTTGTTTGATGCTAATTTGCTAAATTGCCCAAAGCTGACAGCTGGCCAACCAACATATTTTTCACACCTGATATTACGCTCCTGAGGCAGAGGAAATCTTGCGCTTCTAAAGAAGCTATTGATTTTCCCGCTGCCTGCTTTGATTGTTTATGATGCACATGGGCCTGTCTGCTGAAAAAAACTGCTGAAGTGACTACCAGCTAACCAAATGAAAGTCAACAAACACTCGGCAGGCATCAGGCTCCGCCCAGAAACCTCGCGTTGGGCCATTCTCTCTGAGCCTATGGCCTGTTCAAACGGTCGCCGAGGCAATGAGCTGTCACTCAAAGCGAAATGAACAACATTGGCTTCGTGTATTCCTCGCTTGGTTGGTAAACCGTTTTGTCTTCCAGCACAGGGTCTCATCTGATTGGACTAAATACAGTGCACCCCTCTGGTGTAGAGATTCAGGATACAAGGTCAAAACAAACAGCGCTTACGACATAGGTAGTTGGCCTATGTGTAAAGCGCTGTGTAAAGAGCGTAACCTAATATGTGGGTTAACAAAATCCACCAAAAAATTAAAAAAAAAAAAAAAAATGAGTAATGTCCCAATAACTAGATTAGCTGTTGTAAAACGAAAGTTAACATCTTATATTAGTAAATATTTAGTAATATAAAAATCAGGGAATAATGAAACAGCAAGCGTAACCTCTTTCCGAGAGCATAAAGACACATCATTCGACCTGAAACTAAAACACCAATCTTTTGTAAATTCAAAGCCACAGCTTGGTTTTTTTTTCTTTATTTGTCGTTTTAGTTGTTCTTTATGTTATTTTGTGCAGGCGTACATAATTATATCTCCACCGGGAAGCATATTGCATTTGTCGTCGTTAGTTGGTTTGGTTTTTTGGTTGCTTAGCAACTTAACTGAAAAAGTAATTTCAGTTTGTTTAAATAATTGATAATTATCATGAGATGATAATTGTGAGAGCAGTGTGTTTATCCGATCGCATGGTAGCAGCCTTTCATCGGCATATAGGGACCTCGTGCTGGCCCAAACAGCTGAGCTTTGATGCGACCATAGAGTCGGTGACCTGTGACACTCGGTCCATTTGGCTTGCATTGATATATTTCCTTTATAACACAAACCTGGCGGAGGTATGCATGTAGTCTCTGACCACTTTTCTGTTTTTAATTTCAAATGATCTTCATATGTACACATACTTTGTTTACATTTTTGCCATAGATATTGTGTATCCTCAACGATCAGACGGAGTGAAACCGTGAATTAAAAAAAAAAACAGTGTTTACGTTAAAGATGTGACGACAGGGCCTTATCATATACACCGTATGTTATTATGCTGTCAATTATTTTGCACAAAATTTTACGAAAGTACTTTTCATTATTCCGTAAGATGCTGAATAAAAATTGTTGTTTACCATATGATGATTATTTTTTGTTTAATCTTTTTTTGAGGGAAAATTAAGGAAGAACATAAAAAAACTGTAGCTGTTTCGAGTGTATGCTCACCATATATTTATAATAAACCTAAACTCAAACTAATATTTGTTATTTTCTCGGATAATGCAACAGCATTTCGAGTAACTTGGTGATGCTTAACGCTGATTGGTACTGTAGTTTTTCAGACATATGAAAATTACAGAAATAAACATGGTTTAACTGTTATAATTCTTGATATGCAACTCAAAATATTCTAGAGACTCACAAAATTAATTCTTGAATATTTTAAGCAATTCTTCACATTCATGTATGGAGTTGACCTTGATTGTAAGTGCATACAGGTGTGTCAAGGCACCTGAAATAAACCATTCGCCCCTTGTCAGTTTCATCGCCACAGCTGCTCGTGATCACCATGTCAATATCAATTTCAGACTCTGAGATGTTAATTCCCCTGCCCCCTGTGTCTGAATGCCATTCGTTATGGTTCAATTTATCTTAAAGATTTTAGTTTTAAATATCTTACACAAATGCTACAGACTTTACCTTTTGTTTGTCAAAATAATGGCTTATCATAATTCTTATGACATAACAACTAAATAGATAACAAAACCAGTCGAAACTAGGATTCTGCATTTGATATCTAATGAATGCAAGCCTCCGCCATTGACTTATTTGGCCCATTTTCCCAGGTTTATTCGTGCATGAGTGACTTTACGTTTATGAATAATATTTGATGACGTTCCTGGATCCGGATCATGGTCAGGATTGACATCAAAATTCAATCGATTTTTCATAGGCCCATTTCCGAAATGCCCTGACAGTTTATGAAATTCCGTTCAGGATGTCGTGAGTTATGTTGTGAACAAACACACACACACAAACACAGCAACAGGAATGAACGCATACCACCCTGGCCAACGTTATTATCAAATAAATAGATAATGCCTGGGATTAGTTTTAGCATTTTGTGAAACATCAGATATCACAGATGCACACGAAAAACCAAAAATGCGTACGAAAGAATTTTAGAATGGTTACCTGGTGGCCATCTGAGATTTTTTGTGCTGCCTCTTATGTTCGGTAAGGCAAATCCTTTTGGTACTAAGAAAACTCATGCTGGAAGACGTTTCATGGTTGCTTGCCAAGGTTGTGTTATATGCCCTATACCGGTGACATTAGATATCTTGACAGTCGTGAGTATTAATATACTCTCATATGTCAATCAAGTGTTATAAAAGCAGTTTTGCACTGTCATATGAATTTTAATAACTTATTTAAAGCTACCTTTTTCACGGATATATTAAGGCTTTTCTTAATTTTCAATGTGTCTCAGCTTTAAATACAGTGTGTTGGGATTAAGCGCTGTACAAAATAAATACATTTATATTCACATTTTGACTGTTACTTGGTAAATTATTTAGAAGAAATAATTATTATCAATTAATTATTCTTGATGAAAGTTTGGCATGCACAGACACTTGCCTTGGTCAGGTGCGAACCCAAACTTCATATTTTACTGGCGAACGGCACCGCCAACTTTTTTAGTAAATGATATACGTGATAAACTTTGTGTGTGTTTAAATAAACTCTTTATTCTAACATCTGTCGCCTGAATCAAATGATAAACAACAGAAATATGCTGAACACTTATTGGCTGCCGTTCGCTCGGAATTTAGGTGTAGCAGTTATAGTTTGTGCCTTATTAATAGCCAGATTGCTTCATTTGAAGATCTCAAAAATTGAGAATAAAATGCGTAAAAAATTTCGAAAAATACAGGTGGCGCCATAAGTCTGCAGGAACTGATGAAACACTCATGATCCATATGCTTGCAAATAATCAGTGCGATTATATACATCAGTTATTCAGATACTGGAGCATTTGTATCAATTTTTTAATTTTTCTTGGGTAACCTACGAGCCCTATAGCTCGGAGGATATGGGTAACAGAGACCTAATTTCAGGTTCCCATGGAGATTTTCCAAGGACCTCTCTGGATGTCAAGAGAGAAGATTCTGGGTCCAATAGTTACAGTTTGTGTTCTGTTAACGGACGACCGTTTAATTTGAAGGTCCCCCCCCAAAAAAAAAAGAAACAAAAATGCGTAAAATTTCGAAAAACAAAGACGGCGCCATAAGTCTGCAGAAACTGATGAAACACTCCATGATTCATATGCATGCAAAGAATCATGGTGATTAATGCATTAGTTATTCAGAGATGTGATGAAGATCAGCTCTGATGGTCACGTGATCCTAGTCTATCAGCTCCAGTGTGACAATACGACTGTTAGTGACACTCCAGCCAGCCCTGCAGCACGCTCTGGACGTACAGTCGCGACAGGCTGCCCGAGAAATACTGGAAGAGGTACCAGCATGCGGCAAGGTGATTCTCCGACATCCGCTTTAAATTTTGCACTCAGAGCGACAACTACAATCCAGATTTCATAAGGGAGCTGAAATACGACAGGGGATGTACTCCGAGGTCTGTCTCAAGGCAGGATCTGCGGGGAAAGTCTGGTGACCATTAGATCCGTATCATACAAGTAGAAGCCGGAAGAACGGTCCGGGGATGACCGCGCCCTCATCCGTAAATTATAGTAGGATTTAGATTTAAAGAGGAGCCACACAGACTGCTACACTAGACAGACTCCGTCTTCTTTGGAACTCAAACGGGGATCGAGCAGCGTGAACAGCGAGACTCGGGGGGGGGGGGGTCTTAGTGATCTTCTCTCATGTAAATGAAGGGTGACTGTAGTTGAAAACACAACATGGATCAACATGGATAAAAACTGAGCGGGACCGCTGTTATGGAATACCATATGTACATACGAAAACTTTGATGGTACAGATGGACCGGCGGCTGTTGTTATGCTCGATCTGTGTTTATTAAAAATGGAAAATTTAAAAAGAACGAGATTCTGGTATGTGTCGTTTACAAATATTAGATGTACTTTATACACTTCTAAACATACGCTATATGAATGGTATTCAATGATTAATATTTTGAATGATTATTAAAAAAAAGGTTCACCAATTATTTAACTTAAACATTTATTTTTTTTATCCTTTTTTACAATTTATTTTCAATTATGCACGGCAGAATCTTGCAATGCTAATAAAACGTATGTATGTTGTACTTTTAATGTATTTATGGTAAACTCAAAGATAATATTAACTTTGAGAGAGAGGGGGGGGGGGGGAAACAAACAGACAGATGGACAGATAAAAGAGGTCTTGGGATATTTTTTTTAAACTCCGACCACTTGAAAAATGTGAATGGACTGTGGGTGTTCACATCGAAAGCGGCATATGAAGACCTATTTGATGTTGATTATAACAAGATTCAGGGAATATGTTACAAAGATAATGAAATTACGTAAGGAATTCTCGGATGGTTACTTTGTTCGCATATTAGACTTGGTAGGTCTTAAGTTTCCTAATGAAATCTCTCTGGAAAGATATTACGGCAGTTGGTGGAACAGTTCTTGTATTAGCAGGCACGGTCGGACGAACGGACAGACGGGAAAATATTATTATTAAGCATCTGAAAGAAAGTGAGAGACTAAAAAGATATAACTGATTTTGAAAGAAACAATATCGAAATGAGATCCTTAAACTAATTTTCGCATATATATATATAAGACCACACGAAAAAAGAAGTAGAAACGTTGTAGTGCTCTATACCTGGTTTTTTATTTTATTTAAGGTGTTCAACCAATGGTAAATCAAAAGCAGAATATGGGTTATATTACATCTACTCTTGATACGCTTGTTGTACTAATACACACGTCAAGTTAACTGGCAGGTTTCGATATGGTGAATCCCGTTTTCTTGTTTAGCTGTCCAGTTTCTAACATACGGAGACCCTGTTATGAAGATAAAGTAATCAGGACATACAACTTTCAGGAGACCTTAAAATTTGCTGAGCACCCCTCCTATTCAAAGAAGGTTCCCTGATGATTTTGAAAATGCTTAACACGTAAGCATATATAATATCAATGTGAACATTTTACAATATAAATAATAATACAGTTTTTAACATATATATGCATTTCCCATTTTACAAAGATTTATATGGAAACATTAAAGAAACAATGTAAAAATTATATGAAATATAAAATTAATTTACTTACTTTACTGGAAATATCTCAGCTTGTGTTAATCATGAATGTGACTTTAGCGTGATCTGCCGTTGTAATTTCTTGGTATTGAACCGAAGATGTTTGGTAGCAGCTAATATTTTAAATTGTCAAGGTTGTGGCCTTCCAGTCAGAAACCCCTCCATTGCAACACTCTGATGGACAAAAAAATAAACGAACTAGCCGCAAACCCGCATAATTCGAGCATTATTTTTATTTTTAAAAAGTTATCTATTATCAGTTGATATTGAAAAAGGTTTTTCATCAGTTAGAATGGTCTTCGAGCATTTAACTTTGGACCAACTCTATTTCATTTTGTTTAACATATTCGGCTGAATTATTAACAGAACTGCAAATTATAAAAAAACAAGTAATGTTGGTTATGTAATTTCGCAAAATACGAAAATGTGTATTCTATCCTTTGTTATTCTTAAAATTTTTCATAATAGTTTCGAAGTCATTCCTTCTTAAATATACCAGTCAACCCGTTCCTCGGATATTACACACACACGCCATCTCAAACACACGCACACATACACGAAAAACCGAGAATACAGTGTTCCGGCGTAGCTTCACCATGGAAAACTAGTTCGGTCCGCTCTGTCTGCGACCCCTCTGGGACTGGGCCGAACCGGGAAAGATTGTCATGGACTCTTCAGTCTCGTCCGCTCTGTGTGCGGCCTGCTGACACTAGCCGTGAATCCTCCACACTATATATATTAGACTGATAGCTCATGACGTTGAGTCACGACATCAGTCACAAAGAATTACTTCATTCGCAACAGTCATCCATCTAATTGCATCGATATCGCTGGAAAGAACTAGCGATCTTGTAAGAATATGCTACGAGAGAGGAATATATTTGAATGTAAAAGTTAAGGGGTTAACCCCATCTCCAAATTATCCGTTGTCATTTCATGTGCCTCACATGACTCGGCTGTCATTCCTTCATAACTCGCGGGGTAATTACATGTATGTAATTCGACACATTTGCGGAGAGATTAACCAGTATACTGAGAGATACATCGGGGGAACTTTAAGAACTTTGAAAGAGTTCCTAGATAGCACACAAACTTGTTTATTAAGTGACAACATATTTTAGGCCTCGAGGCGTTGTCAAATTAAAGGAAAATATTTATTATTCTCTCTCTTCGAGATTTTCGGTGCGATTATTTATATATGACCAGTCCTACCCCTGTGACATGTCTTCTATCAGAGAGAAACCTTTCATTTACGATTAGCCATTACATTAGGGAGATATGTTTCATCTTTTCCGACAGTGACCCGTCTGTTCTTTTTTCATTAATCAGGTCAGTAATAACGCCGAAGACAATGATTAACGTTAATCAGATCAGTCAAACAGGGCGAGCTTGACCAATTGATTGATCTGAGAGTAATTAAGATCTTAAGTATATAAGTAGTAATCAAGATTATGAGATCATCAGATCATTATAATTATAAGTCTAAGTGGGTTATAAGAAGGAATCTATCACATTACTATAGACTGATTTAAGTTGACCATATAGTTTTGTCTTCTGATCGAGTCATACGTTTTCCATTGAGTTCAATATCAATTAAGTCTAAAATCAATCCTCAATCAATCCTTGAAATAAATTAATTTTACTGATGGGTTAATATTTACCAAGAGAAATCCTTACACATTTGAGATATATTTTATCATATTATTACATCATCATATTATATGTATATGAAACAAAAAAAAATAAAGATTATCCAATTATGAGTACAAGACTCAAGGTGCAGCATCTGTCAAAATGATGAGAACGAGAGAGAGAGAGAGAGAGAGAGAGAGAGAGAGAGGAGAGAGAGTTGAAAGGGCTTTTATGTGCATGTAAAATGTCAAATTTAGTAATGTAATTGATACTTTAATTATAGCCTGACGCAGGTAAGATAAAATATTGATGATAAAATATTGTCTTTTTCCTCTACATTAGACGAACTGTAACCGTGATAATTTAGATCGTGACGTCACGCGTGGGTGAGACCACATCTTCGTGGTCAAATTGAAATAGTACGCTTTCCGTCCGCACTCTACGTCGCTTTACAAAAGCTTAAATCGGTTTATTCAATCAAAAGTGTCTATGCTGTCCGCACCTAGTTCATAATCTGATTTACTGTGCTGCAAAAAAAAGTTATATTTCGTAGGAAGGATTGGATCAAATGGCAGGGAAACTCATTTCACGCAGACTAGAAGCGGATTTGCCTGTACGCACTAGGAACCGTTTTCCTGAAAACCGGATTAAAGTAAACAGGACTACTGTAGACCGCCTTTAAAGCGTCGAAAACTCATTTATCCGGCCTCATGGATTTCTTGTCATTGGATATTCGTTGGTATAAACTTCATACTATATATTTAATCTTGCAGTAAATTTGTATGCTTGCAGCGAGTTTGATTTCAACTGGTATTGCGCCGTTTTACGTTTTCTACCACACTGTGATGTCCTGCATTGAATTCATAAACTGAGTTGTATAGATTGGTATGTTAAATTATATACAAATATCGGTTTATTTCTCCTAAATTCTTCTCACAATAGATTAATACATCCTGATTAATACGCTTATCAATGGCCCATAAGAGAAATGTCTTAATTAAGAACAAGGATAATTTATATAATGCACGACTAATGATGTTATAATCGGCTACCCGCCGGTGATTACACGTCACGGTCTGGTGACCAGGATGATCAATCATGAATGGACAGGTCCTGTGGGACGTGGTAAATCACGTGACCCTGTGAACGATATAAATACAAGCTGGATTCCATGGAAGTCATTAGTCGTTCACTGTGACTCTCTTGACACTGTGACACCGCATTATCTCTGCAGTAATCATTATTTTAGAATCTCAAAAGTTGCAAGCTAGAAAAATAATATACCATTGAAAACTAAAATGGGTGCTTTCAGCATGGTACGTATCAATTAGAAGATTTTACAATCTTTCCACATTTATCTCGTTTTATTACATATGCGGAAATTAATTTTACTATAATCAAGAATTTAGCACATAAAATAATAAATATCGTTATTTCTTTTCAGCTCGATCATCCAAGTGAAGACGACAATACGAAGAATATAGAAGAATGTCAGAATACCCAGTCTACAGGTAATACTGAGAAAGACACCGGGGAGAGTTTTATTCAGAGTGACCAGAAGAAGGTGAGCGTCAAGTCTCTGACTGAGGTCACAGATGATCACGTGACGGGCTATTGTGCCATTTCTCTTCTGAACACCTCGCGTCTAAAGCCTACACGTCAGAAAATAAGAAATACAATGGTAAGCGAACAATAAAATCAAAATGGATAAATATCAATATAAGTTCTTTCTTTTTTTTATTTCAAGATATAATATTTGAATATATGTAAATGAATTCCGTACAACTTTGTTTTACAATTTTATTCTAAAACAGATGACGATCACAGACGACGGCAGCGTGTACTTGGAGATCCTCAGAAATAAACAGAACCTGGATACCGTGAGAGCTGTGATGAAGATCAGCCCTGATGGTCACGTGATTCAGGTCTATCAGCCCAAGTGTGACAACACGACAGTCAGTGACAGTCCAGCCAGCCCTGCAACAGGCTCAGTCAGGAAGTACAGCCACGACAGGCTGCCCCAGAAACACTGGAAGAAGTACCAGCATGCGGCAAGGTGATTATGTTCAAAATAACGATAAAAGAATAAAATTATAGTATATTTAACGGACCTTACATTAAGTTAAGCAAATTTATTTCTTATAGATGAATTCGTTTAAAGATGTTTTTCTTTGTGCTTTATGATTCATTTGCTATATAAATTCATTTGTACTTAATGTTACAGATTTGTTGAGCTTGTCAAGTCGAGAGCACCAAAAGTTACCATGTACACGGACCAGGCCAAGTGTATGCTGATGGAGAACGACAGCTGTGACTTTGAGGCGGCGTTTATGACGGAGCCAAGGTCCGCTGTAGTCATGACATCACGAGCATCACCTTTGGCGACGGAAGGTCTTTTACATTGGGGTCCGTATCCAGTTACCAACAAATGATTCCAAGAAACCGGAAGCTGTACCGGTATTCAATGCAGGTAAAACCAAAACAATGTATCAATTATATTTACACAATATGACCATATTTTTATTTTGTATTGAAAGGTTAATTACAGTTGTTAGAGTTGGAAAACATAAAATATATAGCACAAGATAGCAGGTGAACATTATATGATTTTAAAAAGAGTAAATTTTAATTCTATTGACTGAATATAAGATTCAATATTTCACAAAATGTAAGAATGGAACTATGAAGTAACGTACTAAACAAATTTTACTCTTTTTCCATCAGTGCCGGGAGAGATGTCTTAAGTTCGTGCATGTGCTGACCTCTAGTGGGAGAGAAGAAACCATCAGACCAGGCGGACAGTGCTTCCCAGTGGTAATTGGAAGGTGAGTTGATTAACTGATAAAATTGTGATTGGGTCGTTTATATCTACATTGACTTCATAAATTCCATCATATATATAAATTAGTTTTTTTTTCACGCTCGCCCTTTTCATTCTTCAAATAAAGACTTGATTGGTGTACTTTTAGTTAAACCATCATAATTAGGTATTCATTATTTTCTCCTAAAATTGTAGGCGTCCTGGCAGTGATCACATCAGTCATTCAAAAGGGAAACTGTCACCGATCATAGAAAAATCGTCAAGTCCAGTGTCTTCACCACGAAATAATAACAACACCGAGGCCGCCATGCTTTACCAAACCAGCAACGATACTTCGCGTGGCTATCTGGGGCCACATTCTTTGTCACAATTACCCTCTCCAAGAAGTAGCACGCCAGTAGACTGTCCGTCGATTCCGTCTGCCCTGAGAGAGATGACCGCGCTTGACCAAGATGACCGCGCAGTGCAATCCCAGGTGGCGCTAAGAACCAAACAGTCGTCTGCTGCACCCAGGGACGCGGCGTCTGCTTCCTTCACGTCAAACCAGGGGACGCCACCAGTTTCACCAACGTCTGTTTCTCCACGCCTCAACGAACGACGGGCCGCGGTGCCAACAATCTTGTGTAAAATTTTCGTCTCTGGCATTGGCTGGGGAACTAAGTGGTCCAACAAGGAAGTAGTGATCAAGTTCAATGACGGCTCAGAACTGTCTGTCCTACCAGATCCCAAGGTCATCAAGTACAAGTGTCCTCAAGGATTCCGCGCCAGGTACGTTTAGGCCTTCTAATTAAGCTTATATGTTAGACAAGACGCAGAGTAAAAGAGATTAAAAGGAATATTTGTATATTAAATGTCATTTGCCTTTACTTCCCATTGGCCTGAGGGTGGGTCCGAAAGCCGACAGTGCCTGGATACGATATGGTTACCTGAATTTATCAAAAAGGTTCATATTTTTTAATCAAACTATCATGCATATTATGAACCGTAAACAGTAAAGATCATTACTGAACATTAAGTTACACAAGACTCCAGTGAGACTATGCAAATACAGTACATCCAGGATAGCGAATGTTGTTGATTTCATCACGGTGCTTAGGGCGTTTGACCAGTACACTCCAACGGGCTGATACGGAGACACAGGGCCGACATAACTCGTAATAAATAGACCGTTATATATTTCGGCATCTAGTGCGATGTACCGGTATCCGGCTGATAACATGCTTTTATCTTGAGATCGGTTAATGAAACAAAATTTCATATATCGGTTAAACACAACAACCTGATACAAGGTTCATTTAAAGTAAAAATGGAACATTAATATGTTATAACATGGAACAAAATGTTACTTATATAGCGTTCAATATTGGTTAATGACAAAGTGATGCTAGAGCCGTTATGGTTAATGATTATGATTGCTTGTTTTCGTTCCAGTTACACAGAGGAAGACCTTATCCCCTCGGAGGTAAAAGAGAAACTTGATGCGGCGCCAGAGGTCGTTGACAGACTTGAAGCATCGCTGAAGTCTTGAACCAGAATAAACAAAACCGGGGTGTTTGATACAGAGAAGCCTAGAGGAGTGGCCTCAGTTCTGCACAGATGACAAAAGAATTCAGAACTTTGGGGCACCAAGTACTTTTCCACTGTGAATGAAAGGAGGCGGTATTTCGATTAAATGAGGCAAGTGGAGTGAGCCGCTTACTCAGGGGGTGTTTTGTTCACTGTGTACTTCTCCGACATGTGAGCTGCGACATCCGCTTTATAATCTGTACTAAGATCGACAGGGGATGTACTTCGAGGTCTGTCTTAAGTCGTGATCTGCGGAGAAAGTCAGGTGACCATTAGATCCGTATCTTCCAAGTAAAAGCCGGAGGAACACTCCGGGGATGACCGCGCCCTCATCCGTAAATTATAGTTCTATTTAGATTTAAAGAGGAACCTTACAGACTGCTGCACCAGACAGACTCTGTCTTCTTAACTCAAACGGGGATCTAGCAGCGTGAACGAACAGGGGTGTGAGTGACCTTCTCTGATGTAAATGAAGGGTGACAGTAGTTTAAACACAACATGGATCCAGTATGGTAAAAAACAGAGCTGAGCCGCTGTTATGGAATACCATATGTACATACAAAAACTTAGCTAGTACAGATAGACCCGGCAGCTGTTGTTATGCTCTTTGTTTATGAAATGGGAAAATTGAAAAAAAGTACGAGCTTCTTGTATGGGACTTTTGTTCTACGAAAAAAAAAACAAAAAAAAAAAAAAACAGTTGGACTGGTTTACAAATATAAAATGTACTTTACACACTTCTAAACAGACTATTAAATGAATGGTATTCAATGATTTATCTTTTGAAAGATTGTTTGAAAATTTTTATCAGCAATGATTTAGCTTTCAACACTTATTTTTTTCATTTGTTTACATTTGTTAATTACTCATTTAAGAAATTTGCAATGCTTATAAAACGTGTGGCATGCATATATATTGTTCACGTTTAGCTTATTTATAATAAACCCAAAGATAATATGTATTACTAAGAGAGAGAGAGAGAGAGAGAGAGAGAGAGAGAGAGAGAGAGAGACGGACATATCAAAGAGGTCTCGGGACATTTTATCAAACTTCGACCACTTGAAAAAATGTAAATGGGCTATGTGTCCTACATCGAAAGCGGCATGTGAAGCCGTATTTGATGTTGATTATAACAAGGTCAGGGTAAATGCTAAAAGATAATGAAACTCCACGAAAGGATGGTTACCTGGTTCGCATATTAGACTTGTTTGGTCTTAAGTTTCAAAGGGAAGGTCCTCCCACAGGATGCTAATCCTCGGTTAAGATTTCACGGCAGTTTTTAAATGTAATACTCGGAATGAAATAACTGATATGTTGAAGTCTTATGTTAAACTTTGCATTTGACCGGGTTCCGTGGTCTCGACAGCACACAGCTCCTAAGAGCACAGATCACGAGTTTGAGTACCGGTATTACCAGAGGAGCCGTGAGATTGTTCGCGGTCGACCCAAAACAGGGTCTGGTGCTCTGCAGTTGTTCTGCAGCTGTTTATAAATACCCTTATATTCAACTGATAAATTTGAAAGTAATAAACTGCAGATAAATTAAATAAAATCTAATTGCTAATTAATAAATATAAATATGAGACACGAAAATAAATCACGTCAATTGGGAAATTAGATAAAATGAGAGATATTGCAGCTCACCGGGGGGCCGCGCGCCGAAGGCACCCCCTCTGAATCCGAAACTGATAGCAATGGCAATTTAATGCAAATATGTATATATATATATATATATATATATATATATATATATATATATATTTATATATTATTGTTGGATTAAATGAAATTCCGAAAGGACGGCGACTACTGGACGCGACCGCCTTTCTTTATGTATACAAACTATGTTTCATAGATATATAAAATAGAACAGCTAGGACATAGCTAGAGCGAAGGGTAAAAAACCGGAAATGGAAACAATTTAAAAATACATATATAAAGGAAAAGCATTGCTGAAGCACATAATATCAATTTTATCAAACTTTAACTTCACTAACAATTATTTCAGTATGTTTTTAATGTACCCTGTCTATATTTTTTTATGTACATTCAGTTAGTGTGTCAACCTTATTATGTATGATTTCATGTATAGTTGTTTTTCTATGTGTATCGTATGATGATGTAATACTATTTGTATTATGTGTTCAATAAAAAAAAACAATAGCGGTAAACCCTTTATCCCGACATCCCACTTGCGACCTCCAAGTTTCCATTGACCGAGTTCTCCTGTTTGAGACATGATGCGCGTAGTATATGATAGATGGCACTGCTATTGCTTCTTGCAATTTCTCGTGCAAATGCCAAATTTCTCAAACTTTATGGGAAAATGTGGAAGTAGACCTCCCAGAAGGTAATACCTTGCATTGTTACCGGCAGTTCAAGGTAAAAACGGACAAGCATGTCGAGAGGAGTTCCGTGACAAAGACGCAGTGCCACCACCGTCAGTTATCATAAGAACAATTAACATAAAGAAATACATAAAGAAATTGTGAAATTTATATCGAGTGATTCTAAAATTTAATCACTTCTGGTTGTTCACACTCCCGATATTTGTAGCAAATTTCATAGAAGAGTGTAGGTAGTACCACACACATAAACACAACACCCCTACGCGTCGGCAAGGGCGGCATACCTCTTTCATGGCTGTATGGATGACTGGTCATCTCACGCGTGAGTGAACTGATGCTCAAAATGCAGAAAGAACAAAGACTGTTCAAGCATAACAAGTAGTATCCAGATTAATGAATCTTTGGGCTCTTTAACTTAAATAATCAAATATGGTTTATATTTACAATATAACACCAAAATAAGAATTTTTATATAAATATAATGGTATCATAAAAAACCATTCTATTAGTATTTACTGATATCTTGTTATTTTAAATTTTATTTCATGTATTGTTCTTAAAATTCTTCGTGGCTAAGCTGATCTGTTACTCCAGCCGTCGTTTCGGGTGTCGTACCTTTAAAATTGTCAGCACTCTTGCTGTCCTATTGTTAACATTTTCATTACTCTAGTCGGTGTATTTATGATAAGCAAATTGAAGATAAAGGCTCAGAAAAGAAAAAGTAATGGGTTTTGAAACAATGGTACAGTGATACCATTAATCATCATAATCGTCACTGATGTCTTATCAGGTGCACTAATCACGTTAAAGATGATTGCTCCGTCCTTGCCCGCTCCCCGTGAATGATCTGATTACTTTTAATTATATCGTACTCTATAAGTACTGCAACGATACACCCGACTGATTAGGGAAACATGATCAAACAGGTCGGGGCGGACGAGGTCAAACATGTTTCTTAACTTTAATGTGAATAAATAAAGTGAACGGTCCTCAGAATCCATCAGATGTTCCCGACGAGAGCTCAGTTATGGATATATAACTACCCGCCTCAGACGTTGTAATTATGAATAACTTAATCTTAAGGTCTAGGAGAATCATTAGGCACAGAAGCAACACACCAAAATGGGAGTTCAAAATATGGTAAGTGTTTACTTTTTTTTACAAAAAAAAACCTGAACTTTCCTTAAAGCCTAGTTTACAGAACAAAGCGATAAATCTATTAAATTATTAAAAGCATACAGATATTGATCATGAAAAAAAAATATTTTAAAATAAATTATATTTAAAGCAGTTTATATAAATTTGAATACATTAATCGAAGAGTAGTTTTTCGGTTTACATTTACATAGGGAAAGATTCCGCTGTTTTGATATAATCCCGCAGCCTGTTTTACACCCTTGATACCGTTGATAATATATAATTTTATTTATTTCGTTAACAGAAAATAAATGTGTCGGGTTAACTTATGACATAATTATGTACATATACTATTTAAAAACGTGACATCTGAATTATTCCATTATATCATACAATCATAATTTTCTTTTTATATTTTATTCAGGTGTCCAGTTACAGCCAGGGAGAAGGGTGTTCCTCCTCAGTGAATGACGTCTCATATGGTCAATTGTCCGACTCCTCCTCTAACGTCTTTTCGCCTGGAGCCTTTACGTCAGAAAATTCGCAGTCTTGTGGTAAATTCTTGCTTCCATTGCATTTTAAATGTAGTAGTGCTAATTAAAAGCCTGTATCTGGCACATTACAAGAGCCTCAGACATTAATCAAATTTTAACTCATTTATCGATATAATATTTGTAAAATATATGTAGATAGAGGTTTGGTTCTTTATTCAAATTGGAAAAATAAAAACTATAGATAATTGATAAAATGGGATTGTTACTGTGAATCACATCTATATATTTACATTTTTTCCCTTTACAGATGACGATCGCAGACGACGGCAGCGTGTACTTGGAGATCCTCAGAACTAAACAGGACCTGGAGATCGTGAGAGATGTGATGAAGATCAGCTCTGATGGTCACGTGATCCAAGTCTATCAGCCCCAATGTGAGAACACGACAGTCAGTTAGAGTCCAACCAGACCTGCAGCAGGCTCCGTCGGGGAGTACAGCTACGACAGGCTGCCTCAGAAATGCTGGAAGAAGTACCAGCATGCGGCAAGATTATTATGTTTAAAATAACGGTAAAAGAATACAGTTATAGTATAATTAATCGACCTTACATTAAGTAAAGGATTTCTTTTGTAAATCAATTCGTTAGAAACATTTATTTATTTTCTTTGTGTATTCGGGTTCACGTGCAATGTAAATTTATTTGTGATCAATGTTTTAGATTTGTTGAACTGGTCAAGTCGAGAACACCAAAAGTGACCATGTACACGGACCAGGCCAATTGTTTGTTGATGGAGAACGACAACTGTGACTTTGAGGCGGCGTTTTATGACGGCGCTAAGGTCTACAGTAGCTTTGACGTCACAATCATCACTCAGAGTGACGGGGGTTCTATCACACTGGAGACTGAAACCAGCTCCCAACAACTGGACACGAAGAACAGGGAGATCTACAGTTATGCGGTGAAGGTAAAATTATAAATTCATTTAGACTGAACTTGATGATTAATCTTGAACCTTTTGAAATTGCAATATACTTAAAAATGTTCTTCTTTATTAAAAAAATTGACGTAACAATTAAGGGAATTATATATACATGTTTATTACATATTATTTAATATAGTATTGCATTTGCAAGCTGGTTTAACTTTTCATTTAAAACAATTAAAAAAGGGTGAGCCTGAACTTTCTAATCTTTACTTTTTTTATTCTTTCCAGTTTCGACAGAAATGTCTGAACTTCGTCTCCCTGATGACGATGGGGATGATGATGATGATGATAACCTTTATTTCCTCCAAGAATGAAGATAGACAATAATTTTTTATAATAATTAAACGATGCACTTTTCACGTACAACATTTGGCAAAAAGTCAAGGTCACACCCGACATAAACATAATGTTAATTTAAAGATGCTAAAACGCCGACTGTTCCCTTAATGTGATTTCTAATGCGTAAATTATTGTTGTCTTCATTGGAGACAAATACTACAAACGGATAATATTAATATACGCAAATCCGGAGTTAATACGCATCCTCAGACTAATCAACTTGTCTCTTTATTGTTGCAGCCGCATTCCTGCCAACTGTCCTTCTAATCCGAGGTATAATGCCCTGGCTTCACGTGTTCCGTCTCCTCGGACAGAGTCGTCGAACTTGGAAAAGAAAGCATCACCACAAACCAGTTGTTCAGCGAGATCATCTTTGTCCTCTAATCCACCTACAAACATGGGGACGTCTCCGGAATCCCCGCCAAACCAGGGGGCGCCACCTTCACCATCGTCTGCTTCACCTTCGCCAAGCAGTAACAACTGGTCCCTTGCAGAACTAACGGTCCTGTGTAAAATATATTTTCCCGGAATCGGCCTTGGCACTCATTGGTCTAACAAGGAAGTGTCTGTCCAGTTCACTGACGGTTCAAAACTTAAACTTAAACCCAGTCCCTTGGTCATCAAGTACACGCGTCCTAATGGACTTTTGGCTAGGTACGTATATATGCTTTACCCAAATGTACTTCTGTTTGATAACATAACAAACTCTACAATCGACCTTTGACCTTACGCTATTCCCTGCCTTGGAATAGCCGTGACGTCACGTGAATGCAGGCCGCAATTACGCAGGAGGCGGTCCACTATAATTTAGCAGCGCCAGGACATGGTCCACTGTCTCAAATAGTAGAGAAGATATCTCCACAATTCTGACTAAGTCTTGGGTTAAGGTGGACGACTCAAGGCGGTTTTTGTTTTTGGTGAAGTAGGCAGACAATAACTTCAGTGTGACCGATACATGGGCTGGTCAACACAGAATGCAAGGTTGAATGTGTTTATTTTACACAGTATGATCATTGCATTAATGCAGACTTGATTGGCCTACTGAGATGAACATAATAAATACGTTATAAAAAAATGTGTCATGTTCTTTATGCGACATTGTATAAGTAACGATTTATGCTTATCCGTACATCCAGCTACATGAAAGAGTACGGTGAAATCACAGACAGCAAGACCCTGTCCATGTGCCGCACACGGCAAAAGCAGTTACTGTGATTAATTTAAAATGTAAAATAAATATAAATCTATCCTTAAAAATCAAATAAATGTCTTTAAGTAATTATTTTGCCTTTCATATTTAATTTGCGCGAGAGAGAGAAAAAAAAAAAAAATAAGACTTAGTCAGTTGTCAAGAAACTTTGTTACAGCAATTTTAATTGATTCCAAAAAATGAAGTACTGTAAATTCTGTAAAACACAGGCTACACACGCCACCCGTTGTCATGAATATAAACAACTCACAGCGAATGGCCGTATGAGGTCAACTGTGTAACAGTGCACAGGTATCCCCCCCCCCCCCCCCGCCCGCTTCTTTTCAGTTGACCTTACCGGTGTCAGTATTTTACTTTCGTCACAGCATGTTGCGTCTGTGTGTTTAATCATAAGATACTTTTGTAGGCATTGTCCGTGACGGTTGGTCACCTTGAAAAGGTTAGCAAATCCATATATGAACTGACCACTGAGCTGTGAAACAAATACCACAAACAATCAGGGAAAAAAGAGGATGACTGCGTTCACTACTTTTTTTTTAATTGTGACCAAACTAATTTATCATTGAACCTGCCGAATATTTGATTAAATTAAAGTCGATTTTATTCGTGTAGTTATCATTTGCGTTAACACCTCATCTGTGTAACTTGGGTCCTCTTCAGCTCCTTCTTTGCACCGAACCAACTGAAGATAATCGAAATAGAAAATCATAAAAGTAATACTTTTTTGCATTGACACCGGTGAGAAATTACATCATTGGTTTAACTCCGACAGGTAGCGTAGGTATCATGATTGTCACCGATGGCAAGATAGTGGTGGGCCGATCATCGAGTTTTATCGAAAGTCAGTCGGTTTGCTGCCACTTTCAAGCGCTCGATTATCAAAGGCAACTATCGATTACATCATAATAATGATGTTTTCTTTCCAGAATGCCCTTATGTTATAGGCAAAAATGATTCTTCTATTTTGTACCACATTCTGCGCTTCATATAATGAGTCTGTGTTCCCAAATAACTTCCATATGTAACTGAGTATGACACGGTAGATGCGTGAACGGAGGACTGCAGGGAGCTGCAGAATTAGCGGAGAGTTTTCTAACGTAATGTACATTGCAAAATATGGGCGGGAAGGCGTTAAAATACTCCATAAATTCTCCAGGTCTATGCCAATTTGTGAGATTATCTTAGAAATAATCTATTCAACCGATGTCAGGTCCCGCTGTTTAGGCCGTCCTTAAAAATTCTTTGTTGGGGCTAACCCGGTCGGTCGCGTATTTGGATTTCAGCTGGAATTTCTTTTGGACTAGTCTGCATTTTTTTGTATGATCTGCCCCAAGCGCACCTGGGCCGTAAAATCTGCCTTCATGTGCCAGAAAAACAACCCCTTTTTAGGCCTAACATTCTTAGATGCTCTTAAATTCCATTATGAAAGATATTACCCGACGTTGCCGATCGTTAAATTTGATCCTTAAAATTAGTCTGATTGTGTCTTTATACGTGGAAGGATCGTTACACTCGTGCGCGAGAAGAAAATACTTGCCGGGGAAACGCAGGTACAGTTTCACAGATAATTGCATATTTCTTTGATAATTGCATACATTTGTCAGAACCGATTAATAATCGATCATCAGTCGGTTTGCTCAAACCGATGATCGATTATGATAAAGGAACCGTCTCCCACCACTATGGCAAGATGATTCTGTTTTTCCGGTAGTAATAAAAGGTTAAAATTAACAGGCACAACAGACCGAATGGATCTGAATGAACATTTCGTGGATGGTAACGGTAACACCCAAGGATTTTATCGCACCAGGGTAATGTTTTACTTGAGGTCAGGTCAGCGGGTTCCCTTTGAGTTTTGACATGTGAGGGGAGCATGATAGTAAGTATGGTACCAAGACGTAAATCTAGCAATAAACCTTGTTCTCATTCTTTCAGAATAAAAATGCATTCTCCATGTTTTATTTGTATCTAACAGGGTAAAAAATAATAAATTTTTATTGAGATTTTAGGCACGAGGTTTTCATGGACTGATTTCACTTCGGAGTTGAAAATGTCCACTCAAATATTGATAGCTTTTAACAAACCATTCTACCCTTGTGTTTGTTTGGGGAAATATATTGAAAAAATACCGGCTTTTTATAGTTTATAATAGTTAACCCACAAATGTGTTACATGGCAGCTAGTATAATGTAATTTATGGAATACGTTTTCTTGACCCTAAAGGAATCTTCACCATTGCGAGATCGATCTCGATGTTATTCATCTCGGTTAAACTTTAGTGTAAATATCCGTAGTTGGTAAAGCTGCATTATGTACAGGTGTCAACTGATTGAAACCGCATTTGTTCTGGTAGACAGAACTGACTTGTGATGCAGCAATAGATTTGTGAACCGTAACACATAAGCTTGCATCGATATAATTCCTTCGCTTATATACTACACACCAAAGTGCAGGATTTAGGTAACGTTCCTTATTTGGGAATCACAAATGTTGGCGGAGGTGTATGAGGTCTGTATGTGTTCTCTGTTTAAATCTGAATGGATATTTTACAGCATCTGCACGTACGAACGAACAGCACTCTCCAGAGTCCGAGGACGTTAGCCCGTTTTTTTGCATAAGTAGTTTTAGGTATTAAACCTATGACGTTGTATTATGCAATAACACAATGTATTTTCCAGAAACACTTTGTTTCTTAAAATTCATGGCAATAAATAACAAAAATTAATTATTATAATGTAATGAAACATGGTATATTTATTCTTTAAGGAGCATTTAAGTCTCAAAAGTGCGGTTACGCAATCTTGACTCTCTCATGTCGAAAAATCTTCCTGGAACGCTGAACGCATGTTCTCCCTGTCCTGAGGAGGCTTTTAGTGATAGATAATTTTATCAAAAATTGGCAGGGGCAGAGAATGGCCGTTGACCATTTTTTATAATTTATGCGAGCCCTATTGTTCTCTTCCAGTGCTAGTTCTGCCAAGAAGGCTGTGATCTCAGGTCACAGAGGAAGGATCTCTCAATTAAATAAGTCGAGCGATACCAGGTGACAAGCGTACTATGTGTATGTTACGTGCCACTGATCGTGCCCATTGGCAGTTTATTTCCGCTTGTGTAAAGGAGTAGACAAACAATCTTAGAACAAAATATTGACAGAGACTAAAATAAATAAAGGAAATAAACACTCATTAATATTTAATATACATCATCAATTTCAACATACCTGATCCCTTATATTTCCCTTTAAGATGGTACAGCTCTGAACATCGATGGGATGCGTGCCTTATTAGACTACATTTTCCCGTAAGACCTCAAAGTAGGACCTTTTCAGTAACATCTCAAAGGAAAGGCCCTATGAGTCCAATAGAATAATAGTATATAGCCCATGGGGGCCGGGACAGTCGAGGGGTAAAACGCTTGGCTCTCTCTGCTGGCGACCTGGGTTTCATCTCTGGCGTGGCCATGAGAGTGGGTTGTAGTTGCCCATCAAAGGCCGTTGTTTTTTTCCGAGCTCTCCGGTTTCCTCCATCTATACAGTCTGCCGAACGCCAAAATCTGAGCCATTGAGAGTGCCGCGATTAGTTATAATAACTATTTGTACACTCCATGTAAAATAAATCAGTTTATATTTGCTGCTACGTCATTTGCTTAAATTTGCGGAAACAAATTCCGTGTGCATGTGAAGTTTAACCTTCTCAGGTCTTATGGTTAAAGTAGGTGTGTTTCAATGTGTCAAACAGCTTCTGGGCGACTAAATCCTGCATCTTTGCAACTCTAACTCGGAAAACATAGGCGACAGTGATATTAGTCTCATCCGACTGTACACTTCGCTTACATGGTCTTTTTTGCTCTGTAAATTCTTGTAGCTTTCCTCGGGCCCCTGGGTGCATACCACCAAAGGGTCACAACAGACGATAGAAGGTTATTCGTTGTACATTTGCCTGCCGCCCATGACCAGTTCCAATTTGCTCTTTGTTGGGGAGAGTTGCCCCTTTAGTAGGGGCGGGTATTAATACTTACTCAATGAGTTAACCCCCTCAACATATGTACCTGGTGGAAATAAGTGTGAAAACAAAATTTTTTTTTAAATTTTTAATGTAGTGTAACCCCCCTGTACATGGCCTCTGAAAATTATGAGGTCGTAAAAAAACATGAAAATCATCATAAATCCAATTCCAATAAGGATACCAGGCTAACAAGGGTTGATTAGTTTATTACTATACCAATATTTTGGTTCCATTGTTTGTGTATGGACTTTGTCAAGTTCCCCAGAGTACAAAACTGTCAAATAATTTTTTTCTCCTTTTTTGGGGGGTTAATATACCTGTTTATCTTTCTTCAGCCACGTTTTTACTAGATCTCACATGTGGCTGATTTAAAAAAAAACTGACCTCTGTGTATAATATTAGTCTGATATGACAGAGTTGCACCTGATATTTACTTTGGACCTTGACCAGATTTCCATGGTCATAGACTCCATATCTGATTCCCAATTATCACTCAGTTGGGAGCGTGAAGGGAGATTCCAGTGATCGCTAAGAGTGATTGCAAACTTCTAGTTTTTTTTTTTTTTTTATTTGCGAACATGTGAATCACCATATTTATAATATTTTGGGAAGATATTCCTTTATATAACTAACATTATTTTGTTTTACTTGGTATTTTTTTCTATATTTTGCTTTTTATTAAAGAAAAAATATATATTTAGGATATATTTTGTCAAAATGTAATGAAAAATCAATATATGCAAGTAATGATATGCAATTATTATCAAGATTTAAGTTTAATACTTGAAAATTCGCATCAAATAAAAGCAAAATTTAAACATATATTTTGGTAAAAAAAAACTTACAAGAATACCTTTCTATCAACAAAAACAACAATTACATAATATAGACGATGTGAGGCGTGTTAACCAAAACTTTCTGTGCTTATCCGTCCAATATGTGAGATTTCTTTTTAAAATGGCTGAAAATATTTCTGTTAGAATCTTCATGTACATACCTCTCTAAAGTTGTGGTTCACTGATATCTGCATAAAAACAAATTTTGCTCTTGGGATATAGATATGTTATCACTGTCGTCCGAAATTCACAAAAGCTTGATACATTTATGATGAAATGAATGAAAACAAGATATACAGTTTTAATCTCACTCACATAATAAAAACATATGATGTACGTTTAACTTAAACATCTTTGTCAATAAATGTATGATGTTATTGCTAAAGTTAGGAATCTCACTCACAAATTGACCATTAAACTTTCATAAAAAAATGTTTAAAGATACTAAATGAACAGATGGTTCTAACGAAGCTAGCACCATCTCTAAAGATATCCAAGATTAACATGTGCAACAAATAATAAGAAAATCCATGCAATATTTATGGAGAAATCATGTAAATTTTACTTGGAATAGACAATGAAAAGGGAAATTTCCCATCTGATATTCCCTTAATAAGCATTATTTTGCCTAATTTTGTTAAAACTTTGAATGATGACCATAAAATGGGTATGCCGGATGAATTTTGTTTTCAAAGTCAGATAAATAACTGCAGAGTTTCAAATGTCAGTTGAATGTAAAATGTGAATCTCTACGTAAATCAAAGAATACTCACTACAAAAAAATATTAATTATAGATGGCTCATGTGCAAAAGATAAATTTATCTAAGATGGATAAGCATAGCAAATTTCAAAGCAATTAATGGATTAATTATTGAAAATTGGAATTCCTAATAAACTTCAAATGAAAAAGATTATTGTGACACTTGGGCAAACTATGTTCCAATTTAGGATTGATAACAGAAATGTATATGTATATTATATTTATCATTTTCAATTTATGACCCTTTAATCAATTCAAGTGCAGCAAGGATTAAGACTCTGATGAAACTGGCTGTCAAGGTGTTTACAATCACATAGCTCATAGATTATAGGTCATTATTATTTAATTTAAGGTTTCCTACAGGGTTCACCAGGACTTGTTTGGAGGCATGATCTCCCTCAAGAATTATCTTGTACTTTGACCTAGTTTTTTATGTTACCATATTTCTTTGCCATATTCTTCAGCTGAAAGAAACAGATTATCATTATTACTTCATACAGACAGAGACCTTCACACAAATAAAACTGGTGTGGGATTTTGTGAGGGAGATGCTGTCCATTTATTTTATAGTTACAATTTAAAAGGTGTTTCCATCTGCAATGGTATGGGCATCAATTAATACAGGAAAGAAATGTTCCAAAAGGGCGCCCTGAACCTGTGATTCTTTATCCGTAGCACGTAAAGTCAATATTTACAAGCGGAATATATTTTGTGTATTTTTCTGTTTGAAAGATTTACTATTGTAAACACATTCACTGCAAGACTAGGCTATTTAACAAAATTATGGACTAACAAATCCATGTCTTCATGATAAATCTTTACAGGAAGGCAGTAATCGTAATATGTTAGGCAAATGTAGATTTTGTTGAGCCCATTACTTTTCAGACAGCATTTCCCACATTTCCCAAAATTTTTAACAGCAGTGCGTTGAACATCTTATTCAGAGTCTGAAGTTATACGCCACCTTTTATGCAGCAGTATACCAGTATATGTTTTGATAATATCAATATCACATATGACTTTAAAGCTATACGTTATTTCCTGATTTGTATGATTTATTCACATTTTGAGGGAAAGCTATGGCCATACACTAATTATGTCAATGAACTATGGTAAAAATACATCAATACCAGTTAATATGATCATGTCAGTACATTTGGAACAACTTCAAACAATTTTAAAACCCAATTTATAAAGGAGTTGAAGAGTCTATGAAAAAGACGGAAAAAAATAATATTTTATGCAAACTTCAGAGGGGGTGTACAGGGGGGTTACACTTGAAAGAAAATTTGGCAAACAATTCTTTTTCAAGGTTTTATACGCAGGTACCTAAATTCAGGGGGTTAGAGTTTTGGATTTCCCAAATTTGTAAAATATTACCCCTCCATCCCTACCTTTAGTAAACGCGGGATGCCGTCAGAACGGGACGCGAACCCACAACCTTGTAGTCTTCACACATTCAGAAAGGTTAACACTTTACAGCTAAAAAAGTACATTTTCAGGAATACAGGCCTGTATACAGCCTTGATAAGGGGTACTCCGCAATCTGTGTTTCATTCATTAATTTACCCCATTTTCCCAGGTTCATTGGTGCTTAAGATCTCTAGCATTCCCTTATTCTGCCCATATTCCAATGTGCTTAGGCGACTGCACATTTGTGAATATTCCTGGAAATTATAACCTTAATCGATTGTTCAATTCATGAGGAGGTCTGAGAAAATCCTGCGATTTCGTTTATGATTGAGCGTGTTATGTTGTGAACTGAAACGTGAATACACACACACACACACACACAAGAACGGGAAGGAGCGCATACACTCCAGACATAGGAAATTACTCAACGTTTCTCTGTGGGCTGATAATCAAAAAATCCTACATAAATCAGCTATCTTGCAATAAAAGGGAATGAAAATTAATAACGGCCTTGGCTTAGCCCGCCTCAGTAATGTACACGTTTATTTACATTAAAATGGAGCGAAATAACAAAACTAACAAAATTACATCTTGTTGTTTCAACTATAAATATTATGAAATGTTGTATATTTAAAATGGTTGATTTTGACACTTCCCGTCAAAACCACAGAGTATATATTTCGGGGTATAATGAATTTCACTTTCGTAATATATCATCAATGAGAAATGAGATGACACCGTATCAACAGATTATACATTCATTGAATAAAAGATACCCTGCATATGATTTTTTTTTAAATATAAAAGTATTGTGAAACAAGTAAAGGTATAAAGAAGTGTGATAAAGTATAAAAAATATATTTTAAATCTCAATTTTCTAAACTATGAATTAATGTTTGCAATAATACATACACATGTATAGATTATATAATCATATTTCAAATCAATATCAAATATAATATTACGTGAAATGATTATAGTACATGAAGACATGAATTAAAACAGGACTGTGTCCTATTTTTTTATTATACTGGTTCTTTTAAATAATATATACTATATCATTATTATCATGACTGTCATAGTGATCGTCATGTGACTTAATTAGATATATCACATTTTACTTCCCACTAATTACGTCCAGGTTTGCTCCTCCGCCTATACTCGTCCTGGGGTCAGCACTGATTAATATTAATCAAAGTTACTCGACCAGTCACTCCTCGTTGACTCAGGTGATCACGTGACCTGATTAATCGAACAAGAACGGGCAGGTCAGGGTAGGACGAGGTTAAACACGTTTATTAAGTTTAACATGTATAAAAACGAAAGTCCATCTGTTGTTCTCGATAATTCTGCTACAGCCGTTACAAGGTCAAAATATATCAAGGTCATATCTTAATACCTCAAGGGAAAAAGAATGAAAGTCCAAAATATGGTAAAGGCTCTCAGTGATTATGTTTATATAGACTGTGAATTTATTTCAGTTTGGCCATTAAAAGAATCACTATTGTACTTAATTGTTTTAATACAACATTTCGGGACTACAAATCCCAGCCAATACACTTACACTTCATTTTCCACCATGAAAACTGATCACAGTTTTTTTATGTCAAATTTAGCTTTAATTCTGAAATTAAATACATTAAGAAGAGAAATTAAAAGTGCGTCTAAATTAACGTATAATAATATATAATTTGAGTATACATAATCGCTAGATATGAGTGACTAAACCGATATCCGACGCATGTCAAAATACTGGTATCCTAAACTCACTTCAAACCTTCATGTTTTAGGTATACAGTCACAGTCAAGGAGAAGGGCGTTCATCCTCAGCCGATGACGTCACCAGTGGTCACGTGGTCGGTTGTCCTACTCCTCCTCTCACGTCTTTTCGTCTGAAGCCTTATCGCCAGAAAATACGTAACGTCGTGGTAAGTTACCGTTATTTATTATTCCAGCGACGAAGATAAACCTAAAGTGACATAATAATTGCAGAATTTAATCTATAACTTTTTTAAATAATACAGTTATTGATATCTTTGTGAAACAATTCAAATCAATTGCAGATCAAACTACTAACAGACAACCGAATCAAACCGATAAATAGAAAACTGTGAAATATATAATATTATTATGTAGTCCTTCCTTACTTTTCACTTATATTTAACTGAGGAGGGAGGTATATGGTAGGAATTAAATACAAGAGATCACTTATTATTCATTTCCATTCTACAACAGATGACGATCACAGACGACTGCAACGTGTACTTGGAGATCCTTAGAACTAAACAGGACCTGGAGATCGTGAGAGAAGTGATGAAGATTAGCCCTGATGGTCACGTGATACAGGTCTATCAGCCCAAGTGGGACAACACGACGGTCAGTGACAGTCCAGCAAGCCCTGCAGCAGGCTCCGTCAGGGAGTACAGTCACGACAGGCTGCCCCAAAAATATTGGAAAAAGTACCAGCATGCGGCAAGGTAAGTACGGTGATCCTGTGACATTCTTTTTTTTTGTGTTTTCATTTTATATAAATCTTGTGTTTTGAAATAGAAAAAAATACTTGTTTTTCAAATTGTTTAACTGTTTTAACCTCCGTTCAACTTATTGAACTGCGTTTACATTTTGCTCCATTATATATCATGAAAAATTAAGAATAAGGTATTTGACATGTCGTGAAATATAAGATATTAAGTACAAATTATTAGTCTTTTTTCTCAAAATATAAATTGTTGTTTCCATTTCTTACAGATTTGTCGAAGTGGTCAAGTCCAAGACTCCAAAAGTGACCATGTACACGGACCAGGCAAAGTGTATGCTGATGGAGAACGACAACTATGACTTTCAGGCGGCGTTTTATGACGGAGCCCAGGTCCGTTGTTGTCATGACGTCACGAGCATCACCAAGAGCGACGGGATTTCTGTCAAGTTTGATTCTGAATCAGGCTCTGAAAACTTGGATCATAAAACCAGACAACACCTCTCACACGCATTGAAGGTAAATATTCATAAACATATTTTACATCAATTTTACATTAAGATCTTTGTATATTGCACATTCAATTATATTTTATGTGATATATAATAACAGCTATCCAAGAGTGTTTGGTCGTATAGATAAAATAATATTAAAGAAGGTCAAACATATAAAAAAAAAGACTCAAGGAATTCATGTTGCAAACAAACAGTTTTTGTATTTAAATATCTGTATTATTTCAGTTTCGTCAGAAATGTTTAGACTTCGTGTACCTGATGACGTCAATGGACGATCTTGAAGGATCAAGATCAGATGTGACCTGCTTCCCTGCAGTCATCGGGAGGTAAGAATCATGAGATTTTCGTATTCTGGGAATCATTCATGCCAAGTACAAGGCTTGTGCTTAATAAGCATATATAATGTTTTCATATATATCTTCTAGTCGGTAATCATATTCTTATTAATTCTCACAGTATTATTTTTTTTAATTGTGCTGCATGTCAGTTGTTAAACATTCAAATTCCTCTTTGGCTATAAATGATATCTTATATAGTGACTTTATAAATAGATTTATACACCAAAATGGGGGCCGTTAGTCTGAGAAAGTTCTGATTTATATGTTTGGGTCATTCCTAAAAAAAATAGATAGATCTAAATAATAATATGATAAATTTATATGATAGATTGCCTTCAGAACAATTAAATGCAATAATATGTTTAGTCCTTTACTTTTACAAGGTTAATTTGTCTCTAATCACCATTATTTCTTTCTATCTATCCAGACGTCCATGCCATGGGATTCCGAAGTCTACGGCCAGTTCATCAGGTTCGTCGTCTGTGAAAGAAAACCTAAGAAGCAGCACGCCAATCGACGGGAGGACAGATATATCTGCAAAACCAGATGAGACGCTGTCGTCTGTTGAAATGGCGCCAAACCAGGATGAAACATTGTCGTCTGCCTCTGGCTGTAACAGTTTCCCTTTACCGTCACCAAGGATGCTCTGCCAAGTTAACGTCCCCGGTATCGGCTGGGGAACTCAGTGGTCAAACAAGGAAGTGTCTGTTCAGTTCGATGACGGGTCAGAACTCTCACTTCAACCCAACCCCATGGTCATCAAGTACACGTGTCCAAAAGGAAACGCATCAAGGTGTGTATACTTAATGCCACTTGAACAACTGAATGGTAAAATCAAGAAAGGGACATTTTTAATGCAACAAAATACAAAGTATGAATAAATTCCGAATTTTGGTCTGGGTAAGGGTACTTTTTAAACTTTAAATAAGTTTTATTTTATCATATTAAATCAGGCTTAGTAGAAGTCACGATTTTTTTAAATCATAGTAACAAATAAAGAATAATGAAAATATAAATTTACTCAGAATATAACTTTCTGACAGTATTTTATTTGTTTGTGTTTGTACATATTTCAGTTTCAAGGAAAATGATCATATCCCTTTAAAAGTGAGACAGAAAATGGACGCTCTACCAGCAGTTCTTCACAAACTGAGAGAAGCACAGACGCCTTGAGCGGGATTTCAACAAGATTCATATGGAGCTAACACACGGATGGCTCCAGATTATCTGTAAGAACCGCAGACCTCATCACTTGGAGTTCACAGAGGTGCTCACAAAGGTACACGACACGTCTGTAGGATGGACCATGCATCTCCATCGATTGGTAAAGGGCACCAAGAACTCTACAAATACAGAGACTTTGGAGACTGAAAAGAGGGAGCCGAGAAACCGAGCGGAATAGTATGATGCAGCCAAAGACTACTTTCGGGAAATGAGCACATACACATGGATTGATTCAAAGCATGTGGAGAGAATGCGATATGCATGTTTATCATTTTCTTATGATGATGATGATGATAAAAAACCGAGGTTACCTCGGTGAACCTAGTGTTTGTGATTATTTGCTGTAAAAGTCTTACAAGTTCTACCGCCATTTGTTACAATAACAGTCAAGTGTTTAAATGTAATGTCAGGCATTTGAATAAATTTGCTGTACATGTGCGGCTTGCAGGCACATAAAATATCTACACATATTGGTAATAAATACTGGTAATAAAGTTCTGTGTATAAAAGAGTTTACTGATTCTGTCGCATGTATTGAGAGAGAAAAAACGAGAGATAGAGGGAGAGTGGGGGAGAAATACGTACTTAAGAGAGACAGACAGACAGAGACAACAGACAACTCTTCTCTTTAATAAGAAACCACATCCCCATAAAACTTTCAAAGGTAAACGTCCCGGTTTGACTGAATCCCAAACAGCATCTATGTTGACCCCTGACCTTGGAACGATCATCTCACAATTTTTTTCATATACTGGTAATAGGCTGGTGAATATAAAGAATATATCAAGTGGGTTGAAAAGTTTATGAACAAAATGGTAAATTTTACATTCAGTCGATATGTGTGCACAGATAGGTACGATATATTGAGTATAGTGAGTCGATACAAACGGTTAATTGAATTCATACCGGTAATGATTTGAATTGTGCGAGTGGATTCGTTTATTTTCTGTTTATTTACTTGTGCGTTACCCATACCTGTTTCTCTTAGCTATCTGGTCCATTTAGATGTGAACGGGTTTTGACTAACAAAATGGTAGGCCACATCAAAAAGCTGGATGTGCTACTGGTCACTCACTAGGGGCCACTAATAGGTTAATTAAATCATCATGTTACGGTGAACAATGTCTTCTGGAAAAGGAAAATAATTGGACATTTTTTTTTTTAATTCTGCTTATTGCAAATTTTATCTCTATGATGATAACCAACATCTTGGTGCAGTCACTTGTTATCGCGTCTAAGATGTGACCAGGGGCGTTTGTTATATTTTCTTTTTTTTTGGGGGGGGGGGGGGGCGTTGGATAGCTCAAGAAAGGTACTCTCCCCACGATGTTTCATATATATATATATATCTGAAGCAAGACAACTATATAGATATATCTATAACAAACTTGACTGACCAGCCGATGGGGTTTACTTCCATCGTCCTTCAGAAGGGTGGGGGGAGGGGAACATGAATACACCCTCTATAGAACGAGAAAAATTGTTGAACTTGCACTGTAAAAACGACATGCGAAAGGTAGTAAGTCAATCTGTATCATATAAGGCATTCACGACGTATAATTAATTAATTCCAATCTGCGTCATGAGTTCATCACCCCAGTAACGTCCGTACATTCAGCAATCACGGTGTTTAGCAACGCCATTGTTGTCACCAACGTTACCGACGTAATCATTTTATTTCATAATTCCTGGGAAGTCGGATGTGATATCGTGTTTACTATTGCTAAACCTGTACACTTTTGAGTATTAATTCGGCTTGCACTATTCCTTTTTTGTCAAACCAACATTTTTTCTCGGCCTAAGCTTCAAAAGGAAGAATCCTGACAGGATTTTTTTGGCAACACGTCGGATTTTCCTGGAGACTTGGGTGTTTCTATAATATTATTCATCTGTTCGATAAAATGATTTTATAAATAGTTTCAAATACAGTTTCTTTATACATTATATTTTCTAATGAAACATATAACAAGGCACGTCCAATATCGATTTTAAAAGTTTATTGTTTTTATATAAGTCATCGCAATATACCGATTATAATGGTCGGGTTGTAAAGCGTTGCTGCTACAGTGGAAGGGTCCTTTCGAAGTTTTCAATGACTGCGATTACCGGATAAAGGTAAAAGGTAAGGTAAAAACATTTCACATAAACTTGTTGAATGGTACCTCACAAGACCGCCAGGTGATTCCGAGCAAAGTGCTATGGGGTTATTTGATTTGCCCTGTGATAGTACCATTTTGGCTGGATTACAATCTACGGATGTTATATGTCAGATCAAAGTTAGGATAGGACAAAGGATGTTGATATTGGTAATGAAAAGGTTATTGTTCCAATGCCAAGTCTTAATCACACACAAGGACCTGAGCAGGTAAATATATGTGATAAACTTTCCTTATAAACAGGTATGAAAGAACATTTACAGATGTACCAAAACGGACAAAAGTCCTTGAATGTGATCTCCAGCTCACTTCTCACCTTCCTCTTAGGTCTAAACCTTACAACGTACCTCACGCCATGAAAGAAACCATGGATTAGGAGATAAGTGATATGATATCTCTAGGGGTGATCGAAAGATCTAATTCAAGATATTCAGCACCTGCGGTCATGGTTCGAAAGCCCGACAATTCGGTTCGCTTTTGCATTGATTTCCGAAAATTGAATCGTGTTATCATGTTCGATCCGGAACCAATGCCAAAACCTGAACATATGTTTGCCGAATTGAGAAATAGTAGATTTTTTTTTCCATAATTGATCTACCAAAAGGATATTGACAGATCCCCATGACTGACGGGTCTAAAGAGTTGACATCCTTTGTAACCCCGAATACATAATATCATTTTAACTTCATGCCATTTTCGGGTTTGTTGTGGCAGGCACAGTATTCTGGTGAATGATGCGCAAATTGTTTGCTCATGTTCTGAGGTGACTTATTACATCGATGATGTCCTGTGTAACACTGAACACTGGCCAGACCATGTAAAACTCTTTGAGAAGGTATTTGGCATACTCCAGTCTGCTAATTAAGCGGCAAAACCAAAGAAATGTTTCTTTTTTTTTTCTTTTTTTTTTTCTTTCTTTCTCCTTGTGATGTCTCAGAATATTAATTTTATTTTTTAAAGACTTTTCTGTCATCATCGACATCATTAAAAAGAAATCACAAGGTTACATTGCAGATCACAATATTTACAAATACAAAATATACAAAATGTGTAAGTTACAAAAAACATTCACATCTTAACTACTTATGTATATGGTTCCAGAAACCTCAAATTTAACCATGACTTATGTAGGTAACATGTCTGTCAGAAGTTATGAATTATAATAGAAGAGGCTATATAATCACGTGTTCTAGTGAAGTTTGACATAAATTAGGGTACATGGATAAAAAAATATTTAGTTAAAGCCCTTTTTCCCAATAAGCGGGAGTATCGGTTTCCATTTTTTCTCATATAAAACATTTATTAGCTTTTTGTGCGACTTTACTTTCCAGGCACTCAATATTAATGAGTTTTTTTATGAATAAGTTCAAAGATGGAGGCACCAAGTTTAATCTATTACTAAAGACAATGAATTTGTACAACAACAAAATTAAATTTATAATGTTCTGGTGTTCAGCTTCACCTACACCCATATACGTTATTTTTGGGCTTAGAACTGGCATTGTTATTTTTCCCTTTTCAGCCCAACACTTTATTCTTAAATAAAACGTGACTGATATATGACACTCACAGAATAAGTGATGAACAGATTCATTGGAAATAAAACAATAAGAACACCTCTTTGTATTAACGATGTTCCATTTATATAGATTCACATTTACTGCAAGTATATTATGTAGAAATCTGAAGTGAAACTGTCTGAGGTACATGTCCAAGGTTGTTCTGTAAACAAGAGCAACAGCCTGTTGCAAATTAAAAAAATCGTATTTGTTTAGCAGTTTTTCTCCATTTGTAGGTACTAAAACTATCTTCGTTAAAATTCTGTCGTATATACTCCTGAATGAAACGTTCTTCAAATCTAAAATAACATCTTTGAAAGCAATTACATTACGCTCTTGTACTAACATATCCCTAGATGTTATACCTTGGTCATCAATCATATTCACCCATTTTTTGGGGATAGCTTTTCGCAATGCCATCCAGTGTATGTAAAAGTTACAATAATTTCTACGGTCCTTCGACATGATTTCACTTAATTTCCTTTTTTCACCACTTGTATTATACAAATCATATATATATTTTATACCAAGTTCATCAAAATATCGAAAGTAAACCGACTTGCCTCCAATCTTAATATATTTATTATTCCAGAGTTGTTGCGATAAAACAGTTTTAACCAGAACAGGTTCTCCTGAGGTAAAGGACTGCCATATGTGAAAACTGCGCCTATAAAAATCCGGTAGTCCTCCTCTGAATACTACAGGGTCAGTATTACTACCAATATTTCTTATGCCACCAAACGCTTTTAAATAAAAGTTAGGTATTACAGAGTATTTTTCGGTATTCTCAGAAATGATTTTCGTAATCCACATTAATCTTTGTGTTTCTATGGTCGTTTCAAGATCAGGCATCCTGATACCCCCATTATCATAACCACTAATCATGACATTATATTTTATTTTCGGTTTTCTCCCGTTCCATATAAAATCTGTCATCACGTCTTTTACTGATTTGATGAATTCTTTCGGTGGTTCTAAAACATTGGTTATATAAGTAAGTTTTGAAATACCTAAAGACTTTAAAATCGTATTTCTACCAAATATAGTCAAGGAACGTTGTTTCCATATGTTTAGAAGTGTTCTCATTTTTCCAAGCACTCTATTGAAATTTAACATGTTCGATAAGTTCTTGTCATAAGTATACCATAATCCAAGGATTTTCAATGCATCTGTTGTCAAGTCAACCCATTTGAAACCGTCTAAGGTTTCATTAATAACATACTTTGCCATCCATGCGGCTTCACATTTATCCTGATTCACTTGGACTGATGATAATCTCGTGAATTTCTTCAAAACAGTACATAAAACATTCATGGAATTTATGTCTTTTAGAAAATACGTGGTATCATCCGCAAATATACATTGTTTTATCTCGTTCCCGTTAATAGTAATTCCTTTTATATCAACAGATTGGCGTACCATTATTGCCAATATTTCAATAGCTAATACAAACAGGTACGGCGCTAGAGGATCCCCTTGTCTAGTCCCCTTTGCCACTTTTATGTAACCCGTTGTATAACCGTTATTTATAATACAGCTTTGAATATCTGTGTGGAGGAGTTTGACCCATCCGATACAACTTTCTCCAAAGCCAAACTTTTCTAACACACTGAACAAATAATTATGACCAATCGAATCGAATGCAGCTGCAAAATCCACTGCGAACAGTATATGTGGCTTATTTTCTTTGATACAGTAGTTAACAATATCACTAATTATTCTATTTGTTTCATTTATATTCCGACCGGGCACAAAGGCTGTCTGATCCGTATTTATTATATTAGGGAGAACTGCTCTGATACGGTTCGCCATAACTTTACTTATTATTTTACAGTCTACATTGACCAAACTGATAGGTCTCCAAGATGATAGTAAGCGATTATCTTTACCTGTTTTTTCAATTAAGGTCACAACTGCTTGCCTTTGACAAGGAGTGAGTTTCCCTTCCTTAAAGCATTTATTTAAGCATAGAACTAAATCACTACCGATCAAATCAAAGAATTTCAAGTAGAACTCTTTCGGTAGTCCATCGTTTCCAGGAGATTTATTATTTTTCATTTGCTTAAGAACATGTAAAATCTCGTTTTGCGAGACAGGACCCTCGCAGCTGGCTACCTCATCTGGAGTTAATTTTGGGATGTTCATACTTGATAACAATTCATGACACTCTTCCTTAGATAGACAGTTATTACTCTTATATTTATTTTCATAAAATCTTCTTAGTTCAGCCAATATTAATTTTTGGTCACTGATCTCTTTCTCATTACATAACAATTTTCGTATTGTGGATTTAGTTTTATTTCTTTTTTCCAAGTTAAAAAATATTTCGTGTTACGTTCTCCATGTTCAAACCAATTCAAACTCTGGATCTTATTATATGACCATCTGTTATTCTATCATAGTAGGACTCAAGTTCCCGTTGGATTATTTCACATTCATGCAAGGAAGATACACTTTGAGCTTCTGTCAATCGTTTTTCCAGTATGTGTAATTTCTGTTTTTCTTTCTGGCGTTTCCTTTTAGAGAAGCAGATAGAAAATTCTCTAATTTTAAATTTAAGATATTCCCACCATTTTGTAATGTTTTCAATGTTTTCATATTCTTTTTTCCATCTTTCGATATTCTGTCGTAGTTCTAATACATAATTTGTATCGTCAAGTAGCGATACATTTAACTTCCAGTGGGACGGACCATGTTTAACCATATGGGACGAAGAAAAATTACATTTAACAGCGCAGTGATCAGTTGATATTGATGGAAAAATATCCACTTGGTTTACTTGACTGTTTAAATTGCTTGATATAAAGATATAATCGAGCCTCCTTTTCATACTGGGACTCATACTACTCCAAGTAAACTTCTCCTTTGTCGGATTCCTTACCCTCCAAATGTCTATTAAACTATACATCTGCATAATATTGTTCATTGTTTGAATAGACTTAACCTTCGGGTGATAATTTCCACCTTCTGTATCAGATCGAGTGAAACAAAAAATGGAAATCTCCGCCCCAGATTATTTTAATATCATTACCAAGTTCAAAATTCGTAATTTTTTCAGAAATGCCATTTAAATATGCAACTTGACCATTTTCAGTGTTTGGTGCATACGTATTAATAAATAAGAATTGTTGACCATTTAAATTCGCTCTCAAGAAGAGACTTCGTCCCTCCTGATCATTCTCCACAATAATATCCGTACAGTCTAAGTATTTACCGACAAGTATGGCAACTCCTTTAGACTGGTTTGTACCATGAGAATAACAAATAACTCCCTGCCATTCCTTTCTCCACGAATATTCATCACTTTTTACACTGTGGACTTCTTGTAAAAAAATAATACTATTATCTCCACCATGATCAAGTAACCATTGGAGTATCTTCCTCCTTTTCCTGTACCCTCGCAACCCTCTTACATTTAGGGTAATAACTGAGAAACCAGACATAAATAATTACTGATGAAGATAAAGTAGTCCCCCTGCATATCTGCTTTGTCTTTATGTTCTCTTAATAAGATTGAACTATTTTTTACTAAAGAAATGTTTCCTTGGTTACACAAACCTTGGTTTTCTTGGCCATAAAATAGGAATAGGCAGGCTTGGAACTGACCCAGTCTTACACGAGAAAATCAGTAATGCAAAACGACCAACCACCAAGAAAGAGGTTAGGTCTTTCTAAGGTTTGACGGGTTATTACCGTAAATTTATCCCCCATTATGCTGAAGTGGCCGTGCCCTTAACAGACTTAACCAAGAAGGGACAGAGTAATAAGGTTACCTGGGGACAAGCTCAGGAGAGAGCATTTCAAACTCTCAAAGGTTTGTTGGTGAAACCACCAGTCTTGCGACTCCCCGACTTCTCAAAATGTTTCATTCTGAGAACTGATGCTTCCGATAATGGAATTGGAGCGATTTTCATGCAAGAGCATGAAGGGATGTTGCATCCAGTGGTTTTTGCGAGCCGTAAGCTTGTTCAAAGAGAGGAAAATTTCTCGGTCATTGAAAGAGAAGCATTGTCCATTGTCTGGGCAGTTAAAAATTCGATATGTATTTGTTTGGAAGACAGTTTGTGATTCAGAAACTGCCTTCATTCAGAAAGCCAAGTGCTTGAACAAACGCATAATGCGATAGGCAATACTCTTACAGGAGTATCAGTATACTGTTGAGTCTGTGCCTAGGAGATCGGATTGTGCGGGCTGATTTCCTCAGCCGCGTCCCAGCCTTAGGCTAAGTTCATTTAAATTTATAAGCTGAGTGGCATATACATCCCAGTGGCATTAAATGACAGATTGTGACGAGACACGATCCCTGTATGCTATATTTCTATCTATAGTTTTCAATTTTACCAGACATCAGCTATCAACCTCTCATAAGTTTTGTGAGTAAACTGTTGGATTACAGGATTTATTTTGTCAACTTTTTCTTATAAAAAAAACTGAGCATTTTTTTTAAGGGGGAAGTGATGTCACAAAGTGCCTTGTGACTGTACAACTTTTCAGGTTTTGATTTGAGACAGTGTGGCATGCGTGATGTCAAACGGCCTTTCAGACCCCCAACTCCTTTTTTTTTATTTTATTTCTTTAAGCAATACCCGGGGATTACCCTTTGGAATTCATTCAGGCAGAACCTTCATTTAGTGAGTGTTCTGTTCTGGTTCGAATTGTTAAGCTTTGTGGATAAGCCGTTGTTGTTACAGTAACTTTTAAAAGACCACAATTAGCTGTCCATACTGGTTATTGGGTAGGAAATTTGTGGAGGCAAACCTTGACCAGTGAAAATTCAGTTGACCAGAGATCCCTAGAGGGCAGGGGACCGGTGATACTGAGCTGGAGAATGACTAAAAGCCTAAATGGCAGGTCTCTCTAAAACTGATGATAAGCCAACTCTGAGAACACTGAAACTAGGTGAATATAGAGGTACCTCATGAACTCTTAAATATTATTTGTTATTTGCCTAAGACGATCCTTCTTCCCAGTACAGCCCAGGATGGTTTGGTGCTGTGTGTGTGAACACATAGGTATACACTGTCATGACAACTATATTGTGGTTCCTGATGGTATGACACAACTGGCAGGATACACATGGTGAGTCTCCTGTAATAAGTTCCCACACCAAACTAGTAGAGAGCATTTATTGTGGTCTGCTGAGTAAACTTTGTGAAGTTTAAGTATAACTTGTGTGAAACAAAACCAGATGTTATTGTGATTGTTTAGCCAATAATCCAAGGGGAATCCATTAAGTATTTTCTATTAATCTCCTAGAAACTACATTTTTTTGTCAATCCTAATAAAAAGGCATAATATTTCTCCTTCTCTAGAGCTGTATTTCTTTTTTTTTCTTCATTCTAGTAAAATAACGCATTTCTTTGGTTCATAGGCATGAGTCTTGGTACATGTGCCCCATAGAGAGCTGCCACTAAAGCGCAAATCCTCCCCAACTTGGTGACTTATTTGAAGGATGTCTCTTCTGATGTCCGGTTTTACTTTACATTTGGGACAATTATGAACATTCTAGCTTAACTTGGATTATATCCCACTCAGCATTTATATATACCCTTCTTGTACGTAGTAAATAAATTTATTGTTATATTCTTCAAGGCGTTTGGTATCAATGTATGTGTATGTGTCTAGTCATATGTGTCCATGCTGAAAGAATTCTGGGCAAGGCCCGACCCAGTCTGACCTTGACACTGAGCTCCTACTATTAATGCACATAGACCTTGACCCAAGTGATTCTAACGCAGAACCGACTCACGTAAGATTGAATCAACTCCCATTGGTCGGTTCATCTCTGGGAAGGGGAACGTGCACTGGCGAGGGTATTTATATAATGAATATAAAAGAGCTGACCAAAGACAGTTCAGCCGATCTCACAGAAATTCTAAAATAACTGATAGCGGCCCGTGAGTCATGGTGCAAGTCATAATAGAACACCCTTTCTAAGGGTGGGATAAAAATATTTGCTGTGTGGTAGTTATTGACATAATAGGCTAAAACACTTGTTACGAGAATAACGCCATGAAAGTCATCCGGACATGAGCGTCATAACATTTTGTTATCCTTGGAAAAGTATAAAACAAGAATAATTATTAATACCAGACAGAAGTGTGTAGACTGATAGGAACTTATAGAATTCCGAAATTATTAATTGAAAATAAGGTTTACACTTACCAGTTGTCCTCCATGTATCACGGCAGATATTGATACAGAGTGACCGCATCTGTCCCAAAATCGCTCCAGTGATTTCTCAGCAAGAGACCACTCTTAATTTACCCCATTCGCATAAATCTTAACAAAACTAACGATCTGCGCATTCATATTTCTGGTCAAAGTTATAAATTCATTGCAGAAACAAACTTTCCAAGTAAAAACATCCTCCTTATTAATAACTGTTGCATGAATGTAAGGAAATCATCCGTGAATGTAAAATTTATTATTTTTCCCAACAGAATCACGTCACTTTATGTTTTACTTCGGAAAAATAACAGTTCGACAAGCAGATGAAAATGAAAAAGCACTGTTAGAAATGGAGCGCACATTTGCATGTATACTAGAATTGATGCGAACCCAACAGATTGTACTACCACCCCAACGTCTTCAGTAAATTGTAATTTGAAGTTTGGGTGTATTATAAATAACTATATGATTTCAAGAGACTGAGACGATGGGTACAAGTTATATTTCATCACAACATATTTTCAGTGTATTTCAATAATAATTCTAGAAGGAATATACTATTTGCACATTGATTTCGTGATATACATTATCGAACTCCTTCTATTTGTCCACTCTAAGCCAATATTTGCAGGGTATCGTCTCACGGCTGAGTTTGTACAGGATGCTTGAAACAATGCAGGCGCAGTATTGCCAGGCTAGTTTTAACTCTGAGTTAAATACCCTGGATTCGATACCCAGAAAACAGTTCCTTAGACTCCATACCCAGAACATGGTCCCTGGATTCGACACCCAATAAACAGTTCCTTGACTCCATACCCACAACACAGTCCCTGGACTCGATACCCATAAGCAGTCCCTGGATTCTATACCCAGAAACTGTCCCTAGGATCCATATCCAGAAAACTGTCCCTAGACTCGAACCCCCTCCCCCCCCCCCCCCCCCCAAAAAAAAAAACAGTCCCTGGAATCGATACTAAGAAAACAGTCCCTGGACTCGGTACCCAGAAAAACAGTCTCTTGACTTGATACCCAGAACACAGTCCCTGGACTTGATAGCCAGAAAACGGTTCCTAGACTCAATACCCAGAAACAGTCCCTAGACTAGATACTCAGAAAATAGCCCCTGGACTCGATACCCAAAAAACAGTCCTTGGACTCGATACTGAGAAACAGTGCTATAGGAAGAAGGTCAAGTGGAGGAGTTAGACAATAATTGTGCGTAAAGAGTGAACTTTATTTTTAAGGTTTCGTTCAATTGAATTACTGGCGAAGGTATTCGCCATATCAGTTGGTTCTAGTTCCATCTATGTTACTCAAATTATATAGATACCTGTATAACATTTTAAACATTACTGACAACACACGGATTCGACTCAATCGAACAATGCTGGCGAAATGGTTTATATCAATGAGTCACAATATTTAAAATGACCTTTGAAAAGTCTTGTCCTCGGTATTTAATTAATTCAATAACAGTTGGCAGCCATACAGTTCAAAACGTGTACAGATCACACCAATATCATTGATACATTTGTAGGACTCTACCAAAACGCGCAAATAGCGTGCTCTCACTTGAATCGGCAAGGCAACCTTTACTTTTGTTGTAGCGTCCATGTTACCATCAAACACCTGAAAATACAAATCCAAAATTAATGTCATATCAAATAATATTAGGAGTCAAGAGTAGCACGAGAAACCTGAATTTTTCTTATTATGCGAATGGAGTTATGTACAACCTAAACATCAGGAGAATTTTAAAACCTATATTCAATAATTATGGACAGCTAGTTGTGGTAAGTGTGATAAGGACCATTTATTTGAATATATATTGTACAAGAGAGAGTTACAGAAAGTGTACAGAACAGAATAGCATTGGCGTTTCAATGTTTCATTTTGTCTCTTTTCAACTTAAATACCGACAGTCCTTCAAGAAAGTCCTCAAGTCAGTACTTAAAGAAAAGTTGATCATGCATAAATAATACTTGTCCCTGTGTTAAGCTTCACATTCATTCCTTTTACGTGCTTGTGCCAGGCTAATGCGGTGAGGGAAATGCCGATTTATTTTATGCGGTCGCGGATAAGATGTATTATGCATGGGTAATATACACAACATATATATATATATATATATATATATATATTAATATTTATTGATTATGTCTAAATCTATCAGTTTTTGAGCGAAGAACCTGGTTTCTTCCCGTGGCATATTCTGTTAAGCGCGAATAATTTTGGGAAACCTCTTGAGTGACGAATGCAATAAAGCTGAATACCTCGTCCGACCCTATGCGTGTGCCGACGAGTCGCTACGTGATTTGACACAAATTGTGTCGTATGACAGGTCGGACATGCACCGCATTCCCATAAAGGAATGGTCCTTCACAACCACAGCCGCGTGAAAGAAATCGTACTTTAGACAAATTGTTCAATGACGTGCGTCTTTTACACTTTACATGTTCATCAAAAGTCATCTCTAATTATGCGTGTAATGTACCCATCCTCTACTTCGGTCAATAAGACCCTCCTGTAAAAATACTTCCAGAACAAGCTTGTGCGAGGTAATATAACAATGCCCAATCTTTTTTTTTTGTGGTATGACATGTCCAAAGAAAACCTTGTTTGTAGAGATTATTATAAAAATAGAGCCACACCATGTGCTGAACATTGACATTTGAAGTGAACTTCACCTTCCATTTAACTCTTATTTTATATACAAGGCAAATATTTTATTCGCCGTTATCATTGTATAAAAGTATATCCTAGGGGCTGAATAACACATTATATGGGACAAAACATTTTCTTGTTGTGAACAATATTTTGCAAGGGAGGTTTGCTATTGATGACCACGTTTGAAGGAGTCATTATAAATAATATTCTGTTCAAGATATGTTTTACGGTTTGCTGTCAACATATAAATTCATTAGTCTACAAATTGTCGACGCAATTTCAGGTGTAGATTTAGGAATTTTTCCAAGTGTGTCGGAATTTTTCTGGGGACAGACCTTACATCCAGATAATATATGTAATATACTATTATATACACATAATTTTGACATACATTTAACATATATAAAATTTGAGCACGCATTGATGGGGGTCTGGGGAACCTCCCTCAAAAGGGTTGTAAACTAGAAAGCGAAGAATTCCCATGCAAAACGAAACTAAATAGATTTATCAGTTGCGACTTTTTTGCCAAAATTATTAATAACTCTAATAAAATATATAATAGAAAACAAAATACAATATTTTGATAAAGGGTTAGATGGTTAGATACAGTGACACATAAAATGTTATGGTTTAATAAAAACCTGCATCTTTGGGTGGTATCCAATCATCTTTTCAGATCGTAATATCCATCCACCTCCTCCCCCCCCCCCCCCCCCCCGCCCCCACCTCCGCTTGGATCTGCTCCAGGGAATTTATCTTTTGCTTCACAAAAATGTTGTTAGGTGATTAAGCAGTTAACTTAGTTTTTGATAATGTACTGATGAACTAATTCACTTAATGTACATGTATGTGTCAATACCTTTGTCTTTCCATCAATCCTGTATGTAATCCAGCTGATTCCGTCGTCACCATAATTAAGAACAAAACGGTCGATCCAGTATTTGCGGAAGGAATAATCCAAACCCTGTTATGTATATATAAATGTGTTTACAATTACCATAAAACCTGAGGATTGTATTCCGTTCCATCACTTTTAAACCGTTACATACACACATTTACACAGAAATAAATACGATGGAGTTTTAAACAAAAAAGTATAACACAAACACATAACTGAAGCTCTGTCAAGCTATTATGTATTATGTAATGTCATGTAATCCCACGAAAGAAGGTGAAACACATGGAGTCCATATAATCCACACAAAATACTAATATATAGAGACCCTGAATTGTTCACTGACCTCCTTAGTATATGGAAATTATTATTTATTATTTTTATTTTTTGACGTTTCTACGCCCACGTGTAATAAAATGCAGGAAAGACTCATGCGCCTGTTCGCGAAATAATTTGAGTCCTAGGTGTTGGTCGCAAGTATAAACAAGCCGAGATCTTCCAAGGATAATACCACGTGATTAATGCACACTGCTCCGGCAGAATGAGCCTGATGTGTATGTTTTTCTCCTACGTCTAATCCTATCACCAGGTTATATTGCTTTGTCTGAAAACAAGAGTTGCCGGAAGCAGTTCCCTCGGATTTCAGTCACCTCTGGGTATTTCTCTAAGCAGAAAAGCTAACAGAAGATTTCTGCTGGTGAATGTCTCTAACCACATAACAAACCAAAATGCACGATGGACTCACAGCGTCCGTGTCTCTGCGGTACATAGTAATTTTGCCTCCCTGTCAGGTTTATGAGCACCTTTATAAAATGGCGGTGAACGTGCGTTTTGATTAAATAACATAATTGCTTTATTATAAATAACGGGTTCTTTACTACGTTGTGTAAAACAATTCCAATAATATAAGACAACAACAAAACGAGCTGGTAGCCATTAGGCACGCTAGGCGCCACTTTTCTCCCTGAACTTCATGTTTTAAGCACTAGATGGCACTATTTTAGGACCAGACAATAAAGCCGCTGCTTGATTTTTACATTGAAATTTAACAGCAAATTAAAAGAAGGACTTTGAAAACTGACACGTTCCCCTGTGACCTTCACCCTTAGCAACATGTCATCCTGGTTAGAAACATGCTCTCATCTCTTCGTTATAGTGCACTTGGATAATATGTTTCATTATCTTATTCGAACAAGAAAATGAGTAAAATGTCGTGGTTAAGGGTTTGTTAGCTAGGTTACGTTTGTTTATGTTGTCAAAGGAGGAGCAATTAGTAATTCCAGGCAGGGCACCAACAGAAAGTCTACAACGCTCTCCGCTCTCTCTGGTAACAGAGACGGATACTGCGTTTACAGTACCTCTGACTGTCGTTCACTATGTGAATAAAAGGAAAATTTTACTTTTTCTTAATTCTTTTCTGTAACACTTGCAGCCTTGGATATGCTGGCACTGTTATGATATCTAGTAAATCATCCATCGAAATTTGACAAAAAAACACATCGACTTGTCTATGAACGATTGATCTTTTGTAGAATTGCCTGCAGTGGATTAAAACTAATCCCTAAACTGTCAACGTAACAACCACGAAGCACCACACGAAAACCATAACTTCCATACACCATTACTATCATTATTAAATTTACTAACACCTCAGAACTGAATGGTGACATTCAGATATGGCTAGTTTTACCTGTATCGCAATCTGCTGTATCACTCGTGGCTGGCCTAAGTCGACCTGCCACCACTCTTTTCCAGGTAATGCTATGTACCCTTTGTCCGTGCACCACGCTTTACAACTCTCACAGATCCTGCCATTTGCCGCATCCCACGGACTGATGTATTCATTGCTGGCTTTGAAAGCAGAGTTGGGGATTATATCTAGGTCGCCTATTCCGAGCGAAGGGGGAGGGTTCCCACATACTTCAGATGCTGTAATGATTGACCAAAATATAACCTCTGAGTGGTTGAATGAACTTGGTATTTCGTAATATTATCGGTTGGACAGTATGTGCTTTAAATTTCATTAGTCCGAGTGTATAGTTCTATTCTTTTAAAATGACAGACAAAATGGATATATATATATATATATATATATATATATATATATAAAACATACACAACTGTTATGAGTTGAAGACAGCTAACCGCCGGGGCAAGACATTCCTACCAGATGAGCACCATCTAGCAGAAAGAAGTAGAAATACTCCACTTCTTGGAGTTTATGCAAGGACGCAGACTGAGTGGCTTATTTGTTTCAGCTTTACCTGTGAGATTTATTTAGCGACATTAAGTGACACTCTAATGTATGTTCGTTTAATTGTGTATGCGGAAATTAGAGTCTATAATCAAGAATGTACACACCTATGCCGCCTGAACCAGCTAATACCTGAAAAATGGAACGTTCTAGGTTTAGGTGGAAAAAGGTAACGAAGTCCTGTATTTTTATTATTATCCCTAACTGCATATAAAATAAATAAAATATTCATTTTAAATTAATATTTTTCTATATTAATTTCTCTGTTTATAATATTAAAAGGTATAACATCATGAATCAAACATTTGTATTTTCAGTAGTGATAAATGAAAATATTCTAAAATGGTACAGACCTAACAATAATATAAAAGTGGTCCGAGAGAAACATATATTTGTATCAACAAAATTTTTGAAATTATTTGAAACATTACCTATCGGATATATTCAGACAAGAAGATTCCTCTGTTAGATAGAACACATGGTATCCGTTTAGGACAGGTTTGCTCACCCCGGTAGAAATTTGACACTTAAACTGGCTATGCTTATTAGTTATATTATGAGTACTAGTAAAATGTTCTTCATAAGGTAAAGATTAACGAGGCGTGGGTCATACAAAACATTGCGGGGCGAAGCCGAGAGAATGCCATAATTGGCACAGGCCGAGTAAAACTTTACGATTTGCGCAACATTACATTATGCCATAACTGATTTGTCCCCCATGCGCCGCGTCAAGGTCGAAAATCATTTCTATCAGCTGGTTTGTTGAATTACTCCCACAAATAATCTAGCCTCAAATTTCTCTAGCTTTTGGAGCTTGATACTTGCTTCTGTTTATGAATTTTACATTTGTGTACAAATGATCATCCAAATACTGGATATCCACAAATACTGTAGACTTCATGAATGCAATATTTAAGAAAACTGGCTTTCAGAAGAGAAAATATAAGTCGATAAGTATCGTGCTGACTGGCGTACCCTGTAAATATACGAAAACATCGATCCACAGCTGTCGAAATATGAATATCAATTAACCAAAAATAAGGATCAATATATTGCTCCTTCTTTTTAAAATGATCAATCATATATACTTAAATGTAACCGAATCCTTTCTCTTAGTTTCCCTTCACCTGGTCTGCATTATGTGTATGTGTTGCCGTTTGCGTTTTCCCTATGTACTTTATGTTACTGGAATATAGCAGAATAAAGCCCCCTCCACTTCCCTCTCTCTCTCTCTCTCTCTCTCTCTCTCTTCGTTTAATACTTACTTTAACATATATTATCTCCGCTCCGTCAAACGATTTCCTGTAACTCCGATACAGTTTGCAGATGTTTGAATCTCGATGGTAGACTCCACCGGAACACCAATCATTACTGCTGCAAGCCGCTAGACAACAGAATTTGTTAACTGCCGTCGAAATTAGAGCCGCATTTTGCAGATAAACTGTTTTTCTTCGAAAGTTTTCTGAGAAGATGGGAGAACAACAGCAGCTTAACGTATATTCACTTAAAATCAGGGATAAGACGACAACGGGGAATATGATTATTGACGATTCAAACATTTTGAGAACAGAGTTAACTTTATGCACGGCGCTCTCCGTGACACAGATGTTGCAGCGAATGGCACCGGTATGGTATTATCGACAATCTATTCCCACAAACACAGTCGCCGTATCCTCAACCAGCTTGTGTATATACATATTCACAGCAAAAGCCCAACGAGCTGAAAGCAGGATTAAGGATCTGCCGAAGATATGACTGACAGGTACTTCATTAATAAGTAGCACAGATCAGTTTCAACAATCTTGCTTGCCATTACAATTGAGACAGCTATCTTTTTTGTCAAGGTGTAGGACGTTTATCGACATTTAAATGGTTGCCTAAGTTACAGTCTCTGTGAACAGAAAGGTAGATAATTATACTGTCATTTTAAAACCTTTTTACAAACGTTTGCAAATGCAAGTGACATTATCTTAGTTAAAATGAACGGACCATGGTCATTACTTTTTGCCGATATTAGCATGTGACTTGAACCTGAGATGAAATCTCGATAGTGTTTCAGGTTCCGTTAACTGCCCGTGCATTCTTATATATTTCTATATCATTTGTGACCAATCACAAAAGTGAAAAGAGACAAAAAACAACATATGTGTGCTCCTCTGGTGCTTTTTTTCCGAACCAAAGGGAGTCTCACGAAGTAAATGATTGACGCTTCTAAGTTATAAAGATGAAATTTCGGGAAAAAAAATTATAGTATTAGGCTTTATAAATAATTTAATAATGTGTCATCCTTTCAAGTACTTTAACAGGTTACCATTCCTGGTGTGAACGGTGAGAGGTAAGTCAATGTCGGCAAGATTTGGTATAAATTTGTGGTAGTAGCTGGTAAAGCTTGTAAAAAAGTCTGGTTAATAATATCCATAATTCGGCCGCCAACATGATCACAAGTAGATTTATTTTGTAAACCGAAGAACAGATGTAAGGAGGCGTCGCGCGATTTGGAATTTTAAGAATTTTAAGGGGTTCTGCCCAAGTTTACCTGTAAAGATGTACACCTGAATACACGCCTCAATAAACATAAAAGAATACATGTGAACACACAAACCAAACCGTCTCTATGGTAACGAGTCATTTTTTGTATCGCGTACAAGTTCTCTACCGCCAAGTATGTATTCATGCGGTCAGTAATTCAACAAACATGCAGAGGCAATAGCCAAAATGCTGAGTTCAAACAGTTTTTTTTTTTTCTCGCACGTGGCAGGGTTTGTTTGAAGTTATACTAAAACAGCTAACGATTCCTCTGATTAATGTGAAGACACGTACAGCATACTTGTAGGCCATGATACGTTGTCAAATATGACAAAATATTTGGAACCTCATAGCGCTTAACAGTGCGATCTTCGTTGAGGATGTAACGGCACTCTGACACTAGTTGGCGTTCACCCGTTTAGCATTTGTTACTCATTAAAGAAAAACAGTTACCCGATTTATGAAAATCCTTTAGTGATATCAAGTTTGCTGAAGTGTTTAACGTTTGTTTAGCTTGTAAACATTTCTTCTTTTTATTTTCGTGTTTAAGTCACAAAGTCACCTGTACGGTCTTGTATAAGCTACATGTTATTTCTTATGGCGACCCATACCTGAGTAAAGACAGTTGCATGACTCCGCTTTTACTTAGATCGCCACGCCCACGTGTATCGGCCACACTGTTTTAAGTAATATAGTTTCTCTCTTTACAGTCTTCCGCAATATGGCGTGGGTCATTTCAAATTAATCATTTGAAATTAATATTGGATGGCACATTTGCACTGTTACAATTGACCGGTCCTTTTTTGTTGACTGAAACCACGGTAACAGTTAACCTGAAAAGCACGTGTTCAAATATCATTCGCCTCTCTGTAACCGTCTGCTAGGAAAAATAATTAGGAAAATGTTAGTAAGATTACTTTCATTCAGATATGCAGGCAATCATAGATACGTATTTTTATTAACTCTTCATGCAATATCTTCTATAACCACAGTGGCTAAGTCTGACATCATGTGAACCTGTTCTTTACCAGTCTCTGGAACCTTCCTCATGCTTATTTACAGTCACTTTGCGGAGCTGTTTATAAAATAAAACTTAGAACTCTATGTCTGTCGTTCAGAAATAAGCTGCACATTACTGCATACCTTAATGAAAGCACGTTTTTGAACAATTGTGAAGTAATTTTATCATCCACCATTTGCCATGGGAGCTTTTAACCTTGAACTTTCTTTTAGTTGTGAGATGTTAACGTTTCCAATGATGTGAATTATGAAAGATCCTAGCCCATTGGCCAAATATCACGACATTTCACGTGTTTCATTTTCTTCCATTCGGTCTTATGGTCAGTTATAAGCAAGCATGTTTGAATAAAGATGATAAACACAGACATAGAGCAAGTTTTTCTTAGACACGCCTCATCATTTGTTAGACCCACCCTACCTGAAGTTTTGTCGCTAGATTCGCCTTAACACTTTGTTTTGATATTAAACTACATATTTAATGGACATGACCGGGTTATCTGCGAATGCTGAGACCTGTGATATACTGTACTCCACTTCAATGTTAAAATTCTTGATTGTCACAGGAAACAGATAATCCAACATATTCTTGCCAAACAAAATTTAAAATATATATCATGAACAGAAAAGTAACATTACTGAACATAACTGCATTACTTAAGAATTTGAATTTAAAATTTTGATTGGGCCTAAAACCAACATAAATGTGTCTGTACTTTGATAGATCTACTATTGCTCTTCTTACTGGGCAGGCTTTATGTACGACACTTTGTCTGACTTGAAAAATTGTTCATCGGAAGCCACACCTTAAAGAAAACGTTGCAAATATTTAAAAGAAAATAATTTAAATTTGAATTGGACCTTAAACCAATATGTATGTCCCCGTACTCTGATGGAACTACTACTGATGTGGTTTAATATATTATTCCTTGCACTATTTCAGCTATAAAATACAAGTATTATTTTATAGATATAATTTTTATTTTTCTATTATAACATGATTATCACTATTAAAGTATTTCAACCTTGTCCAGGGTCACACGATAACGCTTCCCTTACCAGTGTCCAAGGAAAAAGGCTGTCCTTTTTTATGGCGCACTCATCGTATTGGCACTCATGTACTCAACAAAACACGAAACAGTGGCTAAGCAACAACGAATATAGTAAAAATTACAAAATTCAAATCAACCTACCAGATAGCGTTCCCATCCTGTTATTAATTACATGAAATACACTGGTTGCACACAAAATAATACTTTAGTTAAAAACAGAGTCCGATTAAACAGTATCTTGACGTCCTTAACTGGCAATAATGGACACTGAGTGGCGGCACTGGACCCCTACTGCCGGCACCGGACACCGACATGAGGTACTGGACCCCATCTGGTGGCACATGTCCCCGACTCGCGGTTCTGGACCCCGACAGGCGGCACTGGACGCCGATTGGCGGTAGTTAACCCCAACTTGCGGTACTGGTTCTCGATTGCCAGCATTAGTCCCCGACTGGCGGTATTTGTTCCCATCTGGCGGCAGGCTGGCTTCTGGACAACAAAGACTGAATGACCACTAAGCGACCCTATATAAATACCCTACTATCCTGGAAGCTCATCTATATTCATGAGCACGCTAAAAACCAATACGGCTGAGAACAATACACGCTTGCTGCCACAGCGCTCGACACAACAATAGCCTAACATGGAGCAACGGGAACCCCTATTAAATACCCCCTGTTGTCTCACAACACATATCTCTGGCCAGCGCCCGACTGTCCTCTCAACAAATACAAAGATACAGCTTAACCCAGGAATAATGTAAAAATGATCAAACAAAACGACAAGTTTCACTTCGTGGCATCCAGCAATGATGCAACCAAATTATTGATTATTATCACACAAGTTTTACCTACAATCGCAACAATATTACAAATTTAGAGAAAGATATATTATTTTTAAATAAAACGTTTTTGAAAAATAAGCGGGATTCATACCGTGACACGAAAGACACGTCTGCAAACATTAAAAATATAGAATATTAAACTGAATGATTTAATTATATAGTCTTTTGTTTGTGTTTACTTCTTAAGGCAAAGTCGGCCTACGTTCTTCTCTGTTTAGCCAACAGAATCAGGGTCTGCATCCATTCAGCTCAAAACTAGCACAGGTTATCTCACCCACTTTATTAACATTCCTGAAGGACTCTACCCTCACGCGTAGATAACGTGTTACTATGGAAATCGGCAGGGTGACTGTTTCTATGGTGGTCGCATCTTTGTTACCATCAAATACCTTAAAAAAGAAGGATGTCCGCAGTTAATGTCATTTTAAGAATACATAATACTTCAAAAGCCTCTGCGACAGAACCAGTGACAGTGGTACACATTCTTTTACAGCCTCTCACACGTTAACAACATATCATTTAATTTTGTATAAATCCGGATCTCCTTGACGCGTAATATGTTGACCATGCTCGTCAATATATAAGACAACATAATGTTAAAACTTGGATATTTCAGTGGTTGGTGCCGAAAGATATAGGGCTACGCAATATGCAAATATCAAGTACGATTGCATGAATTGAAAGCATTAATTTTGCTTCAAATTCTAATTAAAGTTATTGTAGATCTCAAGGACCGATGAATGTTATTCACGAAACGTTTATTAGCCAGGCAATCATAAATTTTAAGAGTAATGGAGTAGTATTTTCCTATGTGAATGTTAATGTATCTCTCTTCTTTAAACTTTCTTTAAACATACTAGTATATCTAAGATTATTTATTTACTCTGTAAACAACATATAATGTTTTGCTGTGTCGCCTTTTGTCCTGGTCACGAGGCCTATGGACAGATTACTAGGATTCTTTGCATTGTGTATTCACTATTTCCCCAGCGCTTAACCGTGTATGGCAGGTCTAATCACTTGGTTGTTTGATGTCACTTTAGGAGGAACCTATATTGTAGCCACAGTCAGCGAAAGTAGTTTATAAATTTACTGTCCACTTATAACTCGAGGAAAAGTCAATACTACCTTATTAATGTTCTCAGAAGTAGAAAAATCTCTAAGAATGGGCTTCTTATTTCACCTAGTGTTCTCACCTTTTTCATTCCACCAATGCTGTACGTGGTCCAACTGAACTCGTGTTCAAAATATTCAAGGCTGAATTGGTTCACCTATTACCGGTGTCTGTAATAAGCCAGACCCTGTGGTGCAGAAATGAAAACAGTTACAATAATTATAAGCTCTGTATTTCGGTATGTGACATAAGAATCCAATCCTTTTAAGGCAATTATACAATATGATATATTCAACCATTTAATGCGGTTAAATTATAAACGGCTTTAGATGGCATTTTATTTGGTGTTAAGGTAACATCCAGGTAACCTGCCAAATAAACACCGTTCTCTTTATAGTACGTTTTTTGACTGTTTACTTTTATCGAGACCCTCTGAATGACGTGTGTCTGATCAAGGGCACGCATCCCAATCACTACGAATCCTCCCATTCGGAGCTGCATACGGCCTGAGGTCGGTACTACTTGCCTGAAAGGCGGAGTCAGGGATAATGCCGGGGTCGCCAATTCCGAGGGCCGAGGGGTAGGCCCCACAATTAGGTGCTTAAATGATTAACAGACGGGCAACACCTGGTGAGTTGTAAAAATCTGACATTAAATAGTTTAAGCTAAATTCTCGTAAGACCGGCTAGAGTGATACAACATTCGCACCAGAACTCCACCTAGCGGAGACATATAGCACTCTGATGAAGCTTGTATAGACATCAACAGGCGAAATGTCAACACAAACAACTAGGTTTAATGTATAGACCGATTTCAGCCATATCAACACAAATAACACTGTTGGAGGGCCATCCTGACAAGCGTAATCAAGGTAGCTGTTTGGATGTCATATTTGCTCCAGGGACAGAGTAGTGGTTTTCCGAGTAACGAGATCGAGCCACCAGCGTGAAAGTCAGATGAGGATTTACTGTATTTTTACATAGAAAAAAAGAATGCAATGTTTCTGTTTGAAAATGTGTACACATACCTTTCTCACTTGGTTTCGACTTCAGCTGCAAAAAAAAAGTTAAAAAAATGAGTATGTGCTGAAGACATATTTTATAGGTATCGAGGAATAAAGTCTAGAATATAATTTGTGTTTATTGAAGTTTAAAATGTTTCATCTTTGTTCAGTATTTAAACTATAATGGCGAAGACTTTCTACTTTTTTATTCATAGGAACCTTGTGAAAAGAATTTTATGATTATCTGTTTTTCAGCTGCAAACACACACTTACTTTGACATATATCCTCACCGCCCCACCATCTATGTTGACGGTTAAACTCTAAAAAGTTTGCAGGTGTTTGAATGCTGATGGTACGCTCCTCCTGAACACCAAGCATTTCCGCCGCAAGCAGCCAAGCACATGTTCATTTTTTCCTGCCGTCGTTAACACAGCCACAGAAGGCAGTTTTACTAATTCCCTTCGAAAGTTTTCTCTGGAGATGTTGACTAGCCGTGACAACCCGACTCAGTAGGATATCGGATAATTTGGCTGGTAATGGCAGTGTCACACAGCACTTACGGATAAATTGCGCATAAACTACGCATAAAATATGAGGCGTACGCCGAAATACGCAATACATGCGTAATTCATAAGTTTTTCATGCGCATTTTATTCGTCGCTATGCGCAGCGAGTGGGGGGGGGGGGGGTTGGGCATACGCGGACACGGGCATACGCGGACATACGCGAAAACGGTTTTGAGCTGCACAAAATGTTTCATCTTTTTGGACTTACGCGATCTATGCGTAATTTACGTAGGTTATACGCAGATCTTACGCAAATGATGCGTAATTCATACGCGCATGTGCGTGATACATACGCGATCTATACGCGGAGCATGCGCTATTCATTCGTGCTTTGCGTGAATCATGCGTGGATCATACGCAGTTCTTTCGTGATTGTGTGTGTTTCATCCGTGGGAATTATCTAGGAATTTGGCTTTTCCATGGATATGCGTAATTTCACGCAGTTTATTCGTATTTCATGCGTAGTTTATGCGTCGTTCTTGCGTGATTCATCTGTCATAATTTCATGCATAACTCCGAAAATTTATATTTTTTTCCACGTATGTCCGCGTATAAATCCAGATTTTTCAATTTTATGCGTACATTATGTGCAATTTATGCGTCAACGGCTGTGTGACACGGCCTTAAGCCTACTCGAGTCGAGATCAAGTTATATCTAAGAATGTATCGCAGTGGTCTTGCATCAGGTTGCATTCATATCGTGGTAAACGGCCCATAATCTCAATATTATGCTAAAAATAATGAATTTACACAATAGTATACATGTGAGCTCAAAACCCAAACTGAAACACCGTCTCCATGGACACGGGTCATTTCCTGTATCACCTGCAAGCTGCCTGCGTCCTGTAACCCGTGCGAGCCATGCTTGTTTTCATGCGCTCATAAATTCAACAAACACACCAAAGGGTTACCAATGTGCTGGGTTAAAACGGAACTTTTCTCGCTCATGTTTGGTATTATTTGAAAGTACACCGAAAATGCTAACGATTGGTCTGGTTTATTTTGATTGACAGTTTACCTGTAGGCCATGAAACATTGTCAGAAATGACGAAAATATTTGCATCTTCATTAATGCGTTCCTCAGATATAGATGTAATGACACTCTGGCGCTAGTAATCTGGTCGTAATGCCAGAGGGTCGATATGACGCTAGATGTTGACGAGACATCCACTCAACGTATTAACACATAGAATAAAAAATAAGACGATCAGTTGACCTAAGGTCATAAATGATTCAATCATCGCGAAAAAAAACTGTACAGATTCCTTCGATGGGAACCTCACTAACCGTGAATGTCTGTCATTAAGGATAGGTGTTTCGCTGACTCTGCAAATGGACCGTTAGTTTACTATCGATTATGTATCGATGCGTGCATAATGGGTTATCTCTGGAAGCTACATTTAAAATAAAATAAGCATTTATATCAATACACAACATTATTACAAACACCTATCGGCCTGAGAGGCTGCACGTCAACCACAGACAGATATAAATGACTCTATTGTTACTCATATATTATGCGCATGCCATACTTTATTGAACTCGTAAACAATCAAATATGCCCTACCTTATACTCCTGATTATAAAGCTACAGTCTGTTTACGTGAATTGCTTATCTTGACGTTCGTTTGGAAAATGTGACTTATTTGCTTGCCCCTAGTCATCTGTGTGGAGAATCATTGATTGGGGACTGTCGAGTCGACTGGCACATAACATTCCATTTTAACCGTCAATCATTGACAAATGGTTTTTATTGACACCCCCCTCCCCCCCCCCCATTTGTCTGTCTGATTGTGTGTGTCAAGGTCAGACTCCAGGTCGAACCTTGCCCAGAATTCTTTCAGCTTGGACACTTTTAACCAGACATACATACATTGAGCCCAAAAGCATAAGTAAGTGTAAAGACAAACATTAACTATATACAAGACTAATATATATATAATACGCAGTGGCATATTGTCTCAGGCAAATTAGAGTATCTAAAATATCCAAACTGTAAAAGTAAGTTTTGACAACATAAATCAAAAGCGAGAACCCTAAAAGCAGTCACCAAGTGCGTGGGTTTGTGCTCTTGTGATTACTCTCTACAGTGCAAATGTATCAAGGCTCATGCCTACCCCTACCAAAATTCAGCAGTTTTGCAGCATATTTGAAGCAGTTTTTATGTAGATAGCCAGAGCAGTGTTTCCAGCAGATCTGCATCAGTTATTCAGCACAGTTACAGCATATGCTGTTTATGTACTCCAAGACCTATGGATCATATGCTGAAAGTCTGCTACACACTTACCATGCATATACCGGGTATTGCGCAGCAGATTTTGAGCAGCGGTTTCAGCACAAATTGAGTGGTTCCAATTATCTAAATTAGTGCTCCAATGGAGCAGGCCTATTTGCATATCAGAAGCAGATATTGAGCAGAACTTTGGCAGAACCTGAGCAGTATGCTCTCCTGGCACAGACATGTGCTCTGCTGGAGCAGTGCTCTCGTACAGCAGTGCTCTCCTGGAGCAATCATCTGTGCTTTCCTCGAGCAGTGCTCCCCTGGAGCAGACCCGTGTTTATTGATGTTCACTTCACATTGCCCTTCCATCTTCTTATTAGTGTATTTATATGAGGGCCTACTTAGCAGTATTCTCTTTTACGCCAATTTCCAAAGAAATGAAAAACACATACCTTTCAATGTGTATGACAGAATTTTATTAATTATATACAGTTAATATAAGCTTATTCTTTTTCTTGCCTCTTGATAGATGAGGATCAACATCAATACATTTTTCATTCTCCCAGCCAAGTTTTCCACTGTCATGCATAAAGGGAAAGCCTAATAAATGATTAAAACAGCAGTTCAAACTATCAGTGACTGGAATCTTTATTAAATAGTTGCGCCACTGAAAAAAGTCTCTAGCTTCAGAAATTCTCATGTTCAATGGGTAAACATATTTCCTAATTTTTTACAAAGTGCGTTTTGTTTGGGCCGATAACATCAAGAATGTATGCAATACTGACCTAATTTCTGGCATGTACGTAGCAAATGTATAGAAAAATATGTATATTAAAACTGATAAAAAAAAGATCAGTGGTGTTGACATTAGGCAGTCTTGAAGTGCAACAATGGGTTTTTAATGAAAAATTGAGTTTTTTCCTTAATATCTTTGTGAAACAAAGACCTAGTGACCCAATTTTTGGTATGGAAGGAGATTTTTGGGTACATTCACCTGTATGCAATATTTGGACTCGTTGGTCCAATGGTTTCAAAACGTACCCTGTTAAGGGCCTGCCAGCCGAATGGACAACGGACAAAGGACCATGACTATAGCTCAGATGACTTATAGTCAGCTGAGCTAAAAGCCTTTCTTTAGTGGAATATTCTGTCAAATATTACAATACACAATGTTCAAAGGTGTGCTTGACTACTATCAATGGTCTAAAAGCAGTCTAAATATAGTTTACATTCAGTAAAGTATGACCATAATTTTTTAATAAAAAAAAAATCAAAAATCAATCTAAATTAAAAATGTGATTTAAAATCCGATTTCTTTATTCAACAACCCCGGTAAGAAATATCTAATATTGAAAATGAGAGAGATTGGTATTGCACACAAAAGATTTGTTTAAACAGGATATTATTTTCCTTCTTGTTTGTAGGTGGACACAAATTCAGAAAAAAAACATTGCCTTAATGGCCAGAATTACAATATGCTCTGAACAACTTTGTCCCCTTAAACTCATGAGATAGAGGATAGAAAGCATGACTGTAAATTTTTAAATGTCTGGCCCTAAGCCTAAGCCAGGTTTTTAGTGTCTTGCAAACAGAAATGAAGAATTGTTTTTTAATTGGGAGATTGTAAAATTCAGATCAGAGGCTTTTGATCAAACCTTGAATTTGAATTATGTTTGGAACTCAAGCCCGTGGCTCTTTTCTCTTATTAACGCTATAATCTGTTTCCTTCCCCCACAACTCCCCCGCCCCCTTCCCGATTTCAAAATGTCCTACTTGAGCATGCACAAGAGAAGCGTCTAGGCAGACCATCAGAGTGCGACCATCAGATTTACTGTTTTACAGATCTCCAGAACATGTTGACCAGCCCATCATATTAAAATATTTACAATTAAAGATCTACCTAAATTCGATACTATCAGACATGCTAAGAAAGTGGAGAACTTACATTTTCGTGTGCCTTGGTTGACAATATGTCCTCCTTTCCTGTTACCGGTACCAGCTTTGTGCTTTGTTTTAAACAGCATGGGCCACGGTTTATAGGTTAGTCAAGTTCGAGATGAGGCAGTGTTGATGTGTATCATGTATCCAAACACAGGAGTTGAAGTCAAGTGGCATTAACCGGGGCAGCAATGGACCCCTCTGCTCAGCACAATTACACCGGAATACTGGATCTATTTTTTCTGCCTAACAATGCCTAACTCAAACTGTAAATATAATGTTTTCAATCTCTCAATCTTTATTCAGCAATCGAGGAAAAGGTCTAATGATTGTGTCCCTGTGTTAGCCAAAATAATACAAAATTTAAACCCTGATTGTCGTTATATTGGGCCATTATCTTTACCAAAATAGTTAAATAGGGCGATTTAGAAAAAGGTGGTCGGGACTTAGGGGAGGGGGGCGGGGCTAAGTAGGCCCTAATTATCGTGGTTCATTTCAGCAATCCTTCAGCGTACTGGTGTGCTCTAAATATGCTGTCCCAACTTGTAAAGAATTAATTTAATTGCACTGTATATTGTCTATGTAAGAGCAGCAGTGAATCACTATATGCTCCAGATCTGCTCTCCAAACTTAAGAAAATATCATATGTCTCAAAGCAGCAGTGTGTGAGCATCTGGTGCAAATCCGCTCTCTGGTCCAGTCTGGTACATCTTGAGGCAGCAGAACGAGATATAGCAGAAGTTGTTTTGTCTGTCTTGGCGGTTATTTCAGGAGAGCAGATTTTCAGTATATCTGCTGCAAATATACTGAGATGGAGCAGTAATAGAGCATATGCTTTTTTTTATAAGCCAAATTCTCAGTTAAAGGCGACGCTAGCATCTTTGTCACTTTTATATCAGGGTCTTGCTCGTGATAACCCTGTCCATTGTGCGGACACTGGTCATACGGTGACGGCATTGGTCAAATCAGGAACCGCTGACATGATGAAAAGGTCGGTCGTCATGTCAGTGAAACCATTCAGAGATTTGTTTATAAGCTGGCCCGAGAATACGGAACTGGATCTCAAGAGGTTGCGACACAGTCATCGTTTTATTAGCTCTTACTTAATGCTCAAACCATCCGATATAGCCACGAAGAGCATGATATACAACAGCATGCATATTACTTTGTGCCAACGGGTATTTTCGGTGTATCAGGTGTAATTCCGGCGTGATGGCGGTGCGGATATCACTTTCCACGGTACCAAAATGATACTTCCCGATCTGGTTTTTGTGGTGAACTTACCTGCTGCTGACCTGGATAAAATTGACACTTCGATGTTACATCAGGCGTACTATGGATCAGAGACGTGATCCTGAGATGCCACTGTTTCTTACATTATCACAGCCGTTTTGCCCAATTCAGGCAGGCACTGTGACACAAATATTGAATGAAGCCATTCAGATGGCTGGGCTGGATGGTGGTCGGTACAGTGACAAATCCTTCCGTCCTACCGGTGCCACGGTCGCTATAGACAATAATACTAACCCTGACACTTCTATGCGACTCGGCCGGTGGATAACCCGGTGCGTGTTCATGGATCATTATAATACACTTTTATGTAAGCTGACCGGGTTATTTTGATATTCAGATTATTAGTACTTCTCTCTATCTATGGCATAATTATAATAATTGATTCAGTCTGCAATCGTTGTTATTAGTGACGTAAGATTAATAAAAGTACGTGTCAGTATAAGACGGTAGCTCTGTTAAACTGCTTTGTATTGTGCGCCAAAGGTGTCCCTATTGTTTAAGTCTTGTTTGGTGTAGTAATTTTCTATATTCGGTTCATATGGGTTGGATATACTGACAGATTGTGGTTTATATGTGGAGAACTATGATTGGACGTAAGTTTACTCAAAACCATGGAATACCTAAACGGAGAGGGTAGCCACAGTTGATGTCATTTTAGGAATAGATCAAATGAATAGAAGATATTGCAACGGCACCAGTGACAGTGGTGCAAAAACTAATTCGCCTATCGACCACCTCGCTTTAGAGACCAAAACGACCACTTTTCCCGAAACAAGATTTTCTGTTTGCTTTTTATATAAGTCCTCGCTTTGACGGCCACCTCCCAAACGCGACCACTTTATCGATGTCCCAATGGTTGACGTAATTTCGAGGTTTTACTGTACAATTTCATTTTGTATAAATCCAGATCGAATGATTGCGTGATTAATTGACCATGCTCTTCAGTATCTCCTGCAATATTACGTTAAAACCTAGATATTTCACGGGTTAGGTGCAGAGAGATAATGAGCCACGAGATACACAAATGTCAAGTAAAGTTGCATGAATTGATGCTATTCATTTTGCTTACAGTTCTAAAAAAAAGATTTATGCCGATCTCAAGAACTAGTGAGTGTCATTCACAAAACTTTTATTACCAATGCAATCTTACTTTTCAAATTCAGTGCAAGTGCAAATAAAGTACTCTTCTATCCTACATTTTAATGTTAACTTAAAAAAAGTCAAGAAGATTAATTTACTCTACAATCAACATATAATGTTTCGGCATTCCTGTGGTGTCTTTTGTTCTCGTCAGGAGGCCTCAGGACAGATTATTAGCTTCGTTGCATTTAATTGTGTATTCGCTATTTCCCCCGCGCCACCGTGTATAGCAAGCTTAATCACTTAGTGGTTTGTCGTTACTATAAGGGGAATATATATTGTACCCACAGTCAGTGAAAGTATTTAACAAATTACTTTTCATGAATAACTCGAGGAATAGTCAGTATATAAAATAAAATTGCTTACTTCTAAATGTTCTCAAAAGAAGACAAATCTCTAAGAACATGCTGCTTATTCAACCTGGTGTTCTTACCTTTTTCATTCCAACAGTGGTGTAGGTGGTTCACCCGATTTTGTGTTCAGAATATTCAAGGCTGAATCGGTTCAACCATTACTGGTATCTGTAATAAGCTAGACCCTGTGGTGCAGAAATAAAAACGTTTACAATATGTATACTAGAATACGAGTAGGACGGGTGGAGTGAGTTGCAAGAGGAAATAGAGTGAGATGTGTTGCATAATAGCATGGATGTCTGCCACGTAAACATGCTTGTAGGTGGTGCCACCTGTTATTTGAAAGAGAAACTATCCAAGATGTATACATATGCAATATTTCAGAGATGAGTGATTTTAACCAAAGGCAGACAAACAGATGGACGCTGTGAAAAATGGTTGCTGGTGGCGCAACCAGTTTTTGTGTATGATAAAAACTACGTGAGATCTAAACACATGCAAAATTTAATGAAGATACGTCAAACTAGTCCGAAAATATTAGCCTGTATGTCTGCAGTCAGAACGTGAATGTAGGTGGCGCCACCCGTCATAAAATCAAGAAAGCTATCCAGGATGTATACACATACAAAATTTCAGGTGGATAAGTCCAACCAATGCAGAGATATGAGTGATATTATCTGAAGGCAGATGAACAGATGGACACTGTGCAAAAATGCTTGCAGGTGGGCCACTATTTTAAGTGTATGTTATAAAACTATCCAAGGGCTACATTTGTGCAACATTTTTAGCCTGATCGGTGAAACAGTTCTCGAGATATGTTGGTTTATGTGTGGAAAAAGACGCACAAATGAACGCTGTGCAGAGAGGAAAGGTCGGAGGGTCAACCAAAAATAAGGGCGCAGCAGTTCACATGTGACTTGATCATAATTCCGAATTTTAAAGAATTCTGCCCAGTGGTTACGGAGGCGGCGGCGGCGGCGTCCGACTGAAAACATATTATCCGCAAAATTCTGTATTGGCGGACACAATTATTCATTTCCACAATCCGTTTATCCATTGTACTCTCAAACAATTACTGATTCCGTCCTGTACAGGCGCACACACAAACACCCACATGCTTTGATATATATTCTCATCGCTTCATTATCTGGGTTCACGGATACACTCTGATAAAGTTTGCAGGTGTTTGAATGCTGATGGGACGCTTCTCCTGATCGCCGCAAGCAGCCACATACGTGATTTTGTTTCCTTCCGTTGTGAACACAGTCATAGAATTGAGATTAACTAATTCACTTCTAAAGTTTTATCTGGAGATGTGGGCGAGACAGCCGATAAATATATTGGTACATAGAATAAAAAATAAGACGACCAGTTGACCAAGGGTCGCAGATTCAGGCATCATGAAAAAAACTGTACTGATTTCTTCAAAGGTATTGCACTATGCAGATCTCTGGCATTCATGATGGGTCTCTCACTGACTCTGCATTATACCGGTACCTCACTATTGATTTATCAATGCGAGCATGATTGGTTTTCCCTGGATGCTATATCTAAAATCAATTTAAAGTTTAATGTTTTATATCGTCTAACGCACGCCTCTCAGCCTTTGATGCTGCACATTTGCATAAGAGAGCTATAAATTTACTCTATTTTAAATTCTTTAAATCGTCAATAATGCCTTTAAATCGTCTTTAAGTGAGTTTAAAGGCAGTCCAGTATGTCCTATCTTTGAATATAAAGCCATTGTCTATTCAGCTGAAGCTTGACGAAATGTGACACGTTTGCCAGCCCCCAAGTCATCTCTTTGAATTATAATGGATTGGGGACATAACATTCAATTTCAACTGTCAGTCATTCCCAAGAGATCTTTTGTTTTATCTCCCTACTTTGTCTGTCTCATACTTTGCGTGAAAAGGTCAGACTCCAGGTCGAACCTTGCCCAGAATTCTCCCAGCATGGACCCTTATGACCAGACACCTATACATACATTGAGACCAAAAGCATAAGTAAATCTAAAGACAAATTGATTAGTTATATACAACAAAAAATAATATATATATATATATATATATATATATATATATATATATACTTAGTAGCACGTTAAAAAAGCGTGTCTAAACAATATCTTAACCGTAACGGTAAGTTCCGACACCAGGCATCAACGTAGTAATCCTCAAACCAGTCACCAAGTGCGAGGGTATATGCACAAGGGATTGCACTCTTCAGCCTACATGTACCATAGCTCATGCTTAAGATAAACAAAGAAATGTGTACCCTTTCTACTCTGAAGAGAAACAATGAAACTCTGCTCTAGTTAGAGAAGAAAATTTACGTTTTCTTATGAAAAAAAAAATTCTAGGAATGCATCATTTAGAAGAAATTTCAAGGGTTCCCCTAAGATTAACTAGACTCAGATAATCACAATATAGTTTAATTCTGTGATGCAAAATTATATGACTGAATTACTGAAAGTTTATACTTATATATACTTAAACTGGGATGGCATAAATCATGTTCAGAGCCGACTCAACATATATGTGCCGTGCTAGTTCTGCCTCACTCTCAGGAACCACGACAGAAGTGCCATGCCACTTGTAACATAACCATTGTTACACATAATTCTCCAAACCTTCCTTGGCTGTCCATGGCGCATTGTCTTCTCAGGCAATCAACAAACAATTTATAGAAAGCACAAAATATTTAAAGAGTTCATCATTGAGAGTGGTACCCAAATATTCAGCATATCATTCTTCTCAGAGTTGGTTACCATCAGTTTTATAGAGACAATCTGGTTCACAGGCCTTTAGTCATTGTCCTTTCCTCTGATAAGTTATGGCCAACTTACATTTCCCTGGTCAAGGTTTACCTCCACAATTGTCCAATCCGAAAACCAGTATGGACAGCTCATTTGGGTCCTTTAAAATTAACGGCAGCAATATAGGCTTATCCACGCAGCTTTACAAAAGAGACCAGCACAGAACGCTCAAAAACTGTTAAGGTTCTGTCTGAATGACTTTTCAGAGGGGAATTCCCGGTGTCTTGCTCAAAAAAGCAAAGCAAGGAGTTGGGGTAAGAAAGGCCTTTTGACATAAAGTATGCTACTTTGTCAGAAAAAAATCTGAATTCTGTACATTCAGAAAACACTATGATTTTTCTATACCTTTGTTATTTAAAGGAAGCAATGTACATGCGGACCTATATGCAGACCGGTCAAACTGTGTCCTTTTTTTAATCTCTTTGAGTGAAAATACGAAATGTTCCTGAACGTTGTTGTAGTATTTCAGAGAAGGAAGTGAAGACTGACAGGAATGAAGTGATGACATTTTGAGTAAGACCAATTAAAAGCCCAAAACGGCAAGATCCGACCTGTTTTGTCTTCTTGTCTACGATAACTTTCAATAAAAATATAATGATGGCCACTTAAAGAGTTTATTTGGGATATGTGGAGGCGGGTATGGTTGAGGTCCTAATACAAAATATGTCTACAGATGCTATAGATGGTCAAAATAATACTATTATGACTTCGGAATTAGGATGATGCATGAATTTACGAGATTTTTTTTACCTCAGATCGAGGCTAAATGTAAAATCCTTGCCAACATTTAATGCTGAATAGCAGGCATGTAATTTCAGACTGCTGTGGTCGACAATAAAAATATGGCTTCCATGCATATGTCAATGCAGACCCACCGGTAAAAAACCCGAAAGAATATGCAGACATGTTTTAGTGCCTCCCCCTGAATTCAACTCGCTATCAATCATGTTTTTCTTCATAGGCAAATCAAATGGATCATTTCAGATAAATGATAAACATTTTCAATAAACTGCGTCCTGGACCTATTACATGAATTCAAAGATACCTATATTCTCTCTGCTGGAGAAAAGTGTTTAACATAGAGATGTTTTGTTGAGCACCTCAGACATTCTCAGATTTGAGTGACTCTATTTGGTTTTACATCAAAGATATGTGAATGATGCTTCTAAAATATCCAATACGTTACTGTCCCGACAACCGCAAAATTATTTGCAGGGGTCCCTAAATTGAAAAATAGTTGTGTTTTAATATTGTATTGCCCTTTCCTGGGAAGATTACAGTACCCCCTGTGAAAGCAACCCTTTTGCAGTTAATGAACTCTGAAAATTATGTTTATAACAGGGGTTTTACTCTTTGTCTTTATGGTTATGTCCACTACGTTACCCTGACGTTTTAGTTCCATTAAATCCGCCAGTATACCTGATATTACATTTGGATAGTCACCTGGTGGCGCCTGAAGTATTTATGAAAAAAAGTTGAAGCTACATTTTTGTTCTGAATGCAGAAGTTCCTCAGGGACTTGTACAAGATAAGAAGATCATACTTTTATTCAACGTCCATAAAGTTACTGATGTTGTTAGATCATGCAACCGGAATTATCTTGTACAGATTACTTTAGAAAAGTTCAATTTTCGTAAAACAATTTTGGTAACCCAGTTGTCGCATAGACATAGTTCTTCCTGCTAAAGGCGGTACAGGTTGTATTATGACTGGTAGATTTCAGTAACCCTCTCCTTGTACCATTAAAGTTCCATTTATTTATAGGTTATATGGATTTAGATACAATAACCGACCTTTTTGCGATTTCAGAAGTAGAGACCAGTGACTCAGTGTACAGAAAGGTAACCTAGTAGACATGCATTATGATGCTTTTTAAACTGCCTAATGTTGTGCCATTATAGCCTGTATTTTCAAAATGTTTCTACACCGTGGGAGGGAATTTCCCATCCCTCTCGGCGCCTACTATTCTAAAATCCTGTATCCGCCCCTGGTTGGGTTCTGCATCCATAACTTCATAAGTTGCTTCGTGGAAAGGTTGTGTCCGCTGTGTTACCATGTTTCCACTATGTTATTGTCACTAAAATTGCCATATATTCTGTAAATGTTGGTATTTAGTTAATATTGTAGGTGTGTAAGAAAAAATAAGGACCTTATTGCAGAAACTAAATTTAGGGGGGGGGGGGGGGCCTGTGCATCTTTGAGATCTCATGACATATAAAATCTAGTGCTCTTGTGTATATGAAAAGCTGAGATCGCGTGATACAGAATATTACCAAATTGTAAATATTGTCGCCTTCTAATATTGTGTTAGTGGGTTATAGTTACAGCGGTCAGATATTATATGCGGAAGGCGTGCCGTCATAATTTAAAAGAGCTTTCGTAGGATATATACAGGTAACTCAGAGATTTAGTAGAATATAAGCTGTGAAAGTAAATCCTCATGCATGTAATATTAACAATTATTCTATTATAAACCAGATTTTTTTATTTATCATATTTGCCGTATGATGTTTTTTATTCAGATTCCATGTTTTCTACATCGTTATTTTAATATCCTTATATCTTGGTTTGAATATTTTTTTTCATACTCAGATTGCAATTAAAAAATAAATCTTACAATTTGAACACAAAAAAATTCCAAAGAAGATGATGGTGATGATGAACAGTATATATATCTCACCTTAATTCGAAAAAGTTAAATCTGAAAGAGTTAACCCAAAAAAACTCTTGGAAATCGTAATATGTCTACATATATATGATTTCAGTAGGGTTTGGAAAATATTTAAATTTAAATTTATTAGGTATTTTTTCATAATATGATAATAGGAATAAGATAAAAAAAAATCTTTTTCACTATTTCATTTCAAGCAAAGAAAGACTAAATTTGGCACGAAGGGCCTTCAAAAAGCATTTAGTCACAGGTAACACGCATACAAGTGAGAGAGATCAGGTCTTTTCACTGAAACATGTCACGCTCAATCCTGTCAAGTAATCGGCTGTACGTTACATTTGGCGTAACAATAGTGAATACTATCTTGACGTGTTTCTGTGAATTTTACCAAACTGAATATATTTTATTAATCATTTTTTTTTAATTTGACAGGAGAAATTTCTCGATATATTGATCGATACAGACCGACCAAATTTATTATAAATGATAATCATAATAAAAATCACACGCGCAGATGACGATAATAATAATAATAATAATTGATAAAAGTAATAATAATTGATCGGTACGATAAAATAAGATCACTGATCAAAATGTTCCTGCAGTGTCAACGTTGATATAAATGAAACAACTATTACTGACTATATATATATATATGTGTGTGTGTGTGTAGATGTAGGTGTTTGTGGGTGGGTATGTATAACATAGACATGAAATTGCGCTTCAGCGACTGCGCCATGTATATAAGTTGGGATTCTTTTTTACGTGTACTTTGACAATCACTGAAGTGTGTTCAATCTCAGACCCCTTGAAATACATATATAAACAAAACAACATGCATCATGACAACTGATGTATGTACAAAGCAAATCGGGTTGTTCTGTCATTATTGTAATGGACACAGCCATAAAATGTTACCACAGCTACAATAGCATTCAGAGGCAAAGTGTAAAGAGCTGAGATTACATGATGTATGCTTAAATCCTTTCATTATATATCTTGTAAATGGATTAAATACTAAATTTGATGCGCAAAATCCTCAAAGGTGGGCATTGGATCTTTTGACGACTTTTCATGTTATTTAGAATATATTATTATGAAATATAGCATCTAACACAAGTGTACTAGTTTATATTATAGCAAGTCCACACAACGACTCGATAGGTATATGACCAAACTAGATCAAAATTGGTATGAAAATGTCGTTTGTTCTCGGCGAGGTTCTTGATCAGAAGGGTTGGCAACCATAAAGCTCAAAACGTGCACATATCACACCAAGACATGCGGTACAACGGTAGGACTCAACCCACACGCGCAGATGATGTGTCTCCAGGGCAACTGGCAAGGGAACCGTCACAATGCTTGTGGCGTCAACGTTTCCAGCAAACACCTAAAACCAAAACCAGGTTTAATGTTATATTAAAGTGTGACAGTTTACAAAAACATGCACTGAGTAAACTTATCCTCCGACTAAATATTCCACACACCATTTTTCATGACCGGTCGCTGACATACATGCTTCCTGTGATATATGACACTAACTAATATACCGGTAACCGGGCTTTTTGTCTTGGTAAGGGGATGTATTAAATGAGATGATGAATGTTGGCTCATTTGTTTTTTGTTTTATTTTATTCTAAAAGTTAAATTAAAATATAGATTTTTCAGTGGAATACTGTCTCATTCAGATATGTACAAATGTTTTACACTTAGTTTGTGGCGCTGTGCTCATGGCAAGAAATGCATACCTTAGTATGTTTATCTTGAAGATCTGGTCAGTCATGATGGTTACATTTGCGAACCGTAATGGGACGCGGGGCATTCAGATTTTTGAATATCCTTGATTGGTTACATATATTATTGTTGTGAGAAGTATAATTTGGTGTAAGGAAGATATGAAAAATGAAATGAATGTATGTTTTAAGGCAAGGAAGCTGTTCCTAAAAAAAGGAAATATGCATACCTCGTCAGTAGCAGAATCGGACCAAAGTGGGTCCAGGGGGTCCGGAACAACCCCCCCCCCCCCCTTTTTCTCAGCCGGTACAATCCTTGAGGGTTTCAGACCAATTTATACGGCCTCGACCCTTGTATTATCGGCATGGCATTGTTTTAGGACGTTTACACACAGGATGAATGTTAATACCGGGATCCTAATTATTTTAAAACCTCTTTCAGTAGTTAATAAAAATTAACACATTATTAAAACGACAGTTCAAGACAGAAAGCTTATGGCGTAATGTGTTTCCTGTTTAACAGACTGTACAAAACTCATAACCTTTTTCTGTCCGTCAACTCTGTACCTAGTCCAGTTGATGCCATCTTCACTGTAAGCCAGACTAAAACGACTGATCCAGAATCGACGAAGAGAGAAGACCACACCCTGTAGTGTATACATTAACCAATTATAAAATGACTCACCGGTTCATGAACAAAACTTGGGATGATATCTTCCAGGTAAACCATCTGTCGCAAGCTAGTAATAAATGTTAAGTTTAATTAACTTAGAATTTTTGCAATAATATTTAAAAGAAACCCTCCATACACGACTTTCATTTATATCCGGACGGTTCAAACAAAAATTGTGTATTTCCAGGGCTGGACAATTTGGTGTGAGCGTCAGTAATAGAAGAAGTAAAACGCTATAAACATCCCTGATAACTGTTCTAAAGATTGTCATAAAGATACATGAGAATAATATTTTGACATCAGGTAAACCGCATATATTATATACACCCTGGTGGATTATTTTACCTGTATGGCTATCTTCTGAATTACTCTGGGTTGGCCCAGGTCAACTTGCCACCAGTCTTTACCGGGTATCGCGAGCCGACCGTCTCTGGTGCACCATCCTCTACAACCCTCACAGATCCTCCCGTTCGCGGCATCCCTGTCACTGTTGTATTCACTGATGGCTTTGAAGGCGGAGTTGGGGATAATACCGGGGTCACCGACTCCCAGGGCCGAGACAGAAGTTTTACAGAGGCCACTTGCTGTAAGGATTAACAATGAATGACTCTACAGGAATAGGTACATGTATGTGTTACTCAAAACATGGTGCACAAAGTTGAAACAGAAGAAATCTTTCACGCTAGAATGAGTGTCTTTGGAATCATCGTGATTTATCCTCGACATTGTGCTTTTATTTTTAGCCAGCTAGCATGTCAGGTGCGGACAAAATTACCATGTTTTTAGATGCCTATGTGAGGCTGCAGACTGGCGAGAATTTTTCTGTAAACGTACCGTATTTAAGCATATAATTAATTAAATCACATATTACACAATATACATACCAGCGGCTCTTGGTCCTGTGGATACCTGCAGTGAGAGGACATTTAAAGGACGAGTTATACTATATATATATATATATACATATATATATATATATATTGTTACGAAGACAAATTATTCAGGGAAAATTCTGGGCCGATCCAGGATTCGAACCCAGGTTGGTGGCGCACAAGTCCGGAATACCAACCACTTCGCTAGAAAAGCAAGCTTCGGTCCGCTTTTATGTCACCCCGTAACACACCCCCCTCTTAAGAGCGTTTTGCTATCAGAACAGACTAATTTTCCCAGGAGTCACAATTTGGTGAGCTTATTCCCTTGGCCACAAAGTTTTACCGTCACGTTGGACGAGCCTCCATTTTGTTACAAAAATAAATTTTAAGGGGTAAATATCGGGCCGATCCGGGATTCGGACCCATGTCGATGGCGCACAAGTCCGGCGTACCAACCGCTTCGCTAGAAAAGCATGCTTCACTAGTGAGAGAGACGTTCGGTCCGCCGTAACAATATATTTATATAGTAACGAGAACTGTAAACTAAAAAATCCCATTCTTATATTCTCCTTTAAATAACTGCAATACGTGGACTACAGTATTCCTATTTGCAAGTTTATCAAACACTTTTACATCACAAGATTTAACCGTCTATTTATATAAACATATATATATATATATATATATATATATATATATATATATATATATATATTCATTAAATTTTCGATCTTTTTAAATAAGTCAAATAAGTACAAAAAAGTACAAAAAAACACAGAGGTGATAGAATTATATTATCAACGTTTACGATGGAACATGAAAATTCTACTCTAACTTTCAAATGCAAAATAAAAAAAAATAGATGTATGAAATCGCCAAGGGGGCAAAATAAGGTCCCCCCCCCCCCCGGGGGGGAAGCAGATATGGTGTGTACAAGATTGGGAATAAGGTCAAACTTATTTCAATTGCGAATTCATATTGTGCAAAAAGCTTTTGAAAAATCAGTCAGGTCGGAGATCTTGCAGACAGAAAATGACAAAGAAAGAGAACAAAAATGGAAATTATAATGAAATGCAAATGAAATAATTAAAGAGAAAGAAATGCAAATCGAAATTAAATGAATCTTTTTGTCAAACCGAATTTCAAAGTGCGATATATCTGGAAAAAAATTAGCACCCCGCAGTAAAGAGGACAATTTCAAATATTTTAACATTCTGTGATACCAGAATTATAATACCAATATAATTGTAATACACTATTAAAAAATTATTTTCCTATAAATCCTATAAGCTTTGATGCCAGTAGTTTAAGCAAAACAGGAAAGTAGTTCAACGGACTTTAAAGCTTTAGTGTAGAAAAATGGCTTCAAAATTAAGTTTTTTTAGTTGTATACTGGTCCTTTTTTATTCTTTTTCTACACAATATTTGAATTTTTTTTTCACTATTTAACTATGATGATTTCTTTCTAAGGAATTGTTTCCCCATATAATTATTGACAGCAGTAATTCACTCCTGACAACCTGACAATTAGAATACGAACATTATAGGTAGACCCAGAGAACACAGGTTTCTACTGGGCAACGATTTGCAAACTGTGATATGATATATCTATACAGTAAAATCTCGGAATTACGACCACCAATGGGACCACGATAAAGTTTTCATACTTCCGAGGTGGTCGCTTAAGTCAGACTTGACTATATCAAGGGTCTTAAAAAAGCTCGTCTGGTCCTCCGATGTTAATTATCCGATATAATTTGGAATTACTGCACGATTATATTTTCCACCTTACTGTACATAATATGACAGGGAAGAAAGATTATATGTTTTGTATAATTTTATTTATTCATACTTAAAAAAGGAGTACAATTCAAACTTTCCCCAGCAAATAACCTGTTTTTGAATAGTTAACCTAATGATGAATTAAATATTAACCAATTATAACTCATTAATGGCCAGTGAGTTAGTCAAAGCAAGGGGCCTATGCAAAATAATATCATATAATTACCGGCAGGCCTGATAACAGAGAAGAGAGTGTGACGCAAACTTTCCTGGCCCGGTGTGATCATCTGCGAACACGATATAATCTATGATCTACACTCGTATCTTCTACTGCCCTTTACTCATTAGTGGTGTAAAGCATTGGTTTCAGCCTGACCTCCCGCTACCCCTGGTCAGGCAATGTTTACTCAGTACTTATTGGTCGCACAGTTAAGATTTAGGTCACCCGTTGGGACCATAAGAAGTGGTCGTTAAACGGTAAACCGAGGTGCCCGCTATTCTGAGGTTAGCAAATATGATTTAAAGAGCATAAAAATCGGGACCATGAAAAGGTGGTCGTAACTTTGAGGTGGTCGTCAAACTGAGGGGGTCGTAAGCGAGGTTTTACTGTACTAAACACGTTAAACACTGTTTAGCATCTTAAAGTAATTGAGCAATTTGGTCTGAATCATACATTTTTACGATATTATTGATTTCGTCATAGTTTTACCTCGTCGTACTAAACCCTTAGTATTTTTTTTCTTGGTTTATGTAATAACATTTAATGAAGACAAGATAATAAAGAAAGAAGGCAGCCCCGGCTTCTGTGGCTAAGGGGTAGGGCGGAGGACACAAAGCCGGGAGATCGTGAGTTCGAATCTTAGCCGGTCGGTCCCCACCCAGGGTGAGCGCTCTGTAGCTTAATGGAGAGACTGTGCCCAACAGCCATGTTTCACTCACAAACTAGTTAGCCCTTTCGTGGTTCCTCGGTGTTATGACCCAGTAATGGGGATGACACACCCCTAGGTCTCGCAGGAGTAGAACAACGAACCTGGTTGACACCAGGATAATAGAGTATATATGCCCCTGTCACGTTGTCCGAAACCTGAATGGAACTCTGCAGATGTACACGTACATACTTGTACACGTACATACTACTTAGTTAAGCAATCATTAAAAAAGGGAGGCGGTTACCTACACCAAAAAAATCTTGAAAAGAAAGAAGGCAGCTTGTCAAATGGATAAAATTACAGAGAAAACACTCATCGAATCACGGTGAGAATTTTTTCAATCATGCGCAGCTGTTTCATATCTCTATTTTTGTAGCCCCTCGTTTGATAAGATGTTGCGATTTAAAGCCAGGAGGTTCTGCGTTCAAATCAAAACTGAGGAGCGGTAATATATCTGACGGATGAGTGTTAGGCAGTGTTATGTCCTAGCACATGTCGATGCTGATTACACACAGGTGCGGTGTACACGGGACCTGTGTGACAGCAGGATATAAACTAATGTGATAGGAAGCAAGAACTACCGCCCTGCCACAAACCAAAACAGAACTCGGCAGATAGTCAAACATAGATTAAAAATTAAATAAGACAGGATATAAAAATGGAGGCGGCTAACTCCACAAACATTTTAACAAAAAAAAGACGTTTGCGATACTTAAGATATAAACAAAAGTACATGTTTCATAGGTGAAATATATGTTCATAAGAGGCAAATCAGATCTCTCAACTTTCTTCACATATAGTCACCTAACCTGCACTATATCCGAATTTGCTGCATTTGGCTCTTTCATTATGTATTCAATTGTTGAAAAGTATCGTAGACACCTCCCCCCTTCTTCTCTATCTCTCTCTCTCTCTCTCTCTCTCTCTCTCTCTCTCTCTCTGACTTACTTTAACATATATTGTCTCCCAAACACCGTCTGAGTCCACATCACTGGAATAAAGTGTACAGATGTTTGAATTAAGATGGTACGTCCCGCCAGAACACCAGGAACTCCTGCCGCATATAGCGAAACACATGATTTTGCCCCTTTCCGTTGTAATCACGGCTTCAGAATGTAGTTTTATTGATTTTTGCTGGAAGATTTCTGTGAAGATGTGTGCGTGACAACCATTCGGTGTATAACCCATTAACATCAGGAATAAGCCGAGCAAATGGCAGCACATCGTGGAAGGATCAAACACACCGACTAATGACGGGGACGCATTGCAAGCCTGCGCGTTTCGCCGATTTCACCAAGGAAAGTACCTGTATGTAATTATTTATTTTTTATTAAAAAAGCATGTTAGCAAATTTCTTGGTCAGCCTGCATATACGCGTTTTATTATAATAAAGGCAGTTAATGGCTTTGCACAAGGCCACTGACATGTACATTATTAATTATTTTATAACCATTTCTACCTGTGACAAAAACATATCCATAATGCTGTCAGGCAGAGTATATTTTGAAAAAAAAATGTATCACGAAATAACAAATTTACACCGTCCACATGCATTACTTGCAGTCTAAACGTTTCCCCTTTTTAAAAGTGTTCTTGGTAAATATTTACATTGCCACGGTTTTAGTTAATGCTTGTTGGTATATCAAAGTGTGATTCGGTATTAAGCCTCCCATCAGTGCCTGTCCTGCATGTGTATTGCGTTTTAGTACACGTTTAATGTATTTACTGAAAAAGAGGGCTTTGGGTAGTTTAGTAATTAAAATTAAACCAATGGTTTAAGTAAGCTCCTTAAATGACTTTAAATAACCTTCGCTTTTGCCCGAAGTGGGCAAGGTGCGTGTCATTTGATCATACATTATTAACTGTGACGTTTTATAAATTTCTACTTATTTCACCTGAAATATCGAAGGGAAAGACTGACGGGTCGATCCGAGTTTCTGCAGGAGCCCACGACCGCTTTTGATTGTGTATCTGGTTGCATAGAACATGCGCTGTTACCATATGCTGTCACTGTTAGACGAGAAGTCCAGTTTGTGTTATGCGAGAACCCAGCTTGTTTTCTTCCAATGTGAGTGGGAACCGATATTAAGCCGGCCTACCATCTACCATTTTTTTCCGGATCGATCGGTAGGAACGGTAGATGTGAGGGTGCCGCCGGCCGGATTATTTTTTCTTTAATCTGGCAGGGAATATCGGCTGCAGAAATCCTTGACATGTCAAGGACCTTCCAGCTGATTTTTATCCGGCCACAACATTCGGCAGATGTAATGAAAGAACAAAAAAATGTTCTATTTAGCCATCTTTCATAATTTTTGACGACAATAGCGGTCCAGATTCGGTGGATGTAAAGATAAAGAAAAATGGTCGATTATTCAGCTTTCTATTATCATTTATGCCTACAATAGCATTCCAGATCCTGGCGAACGTCAAATAAAATATTTTTCGAATAAAAAAAAAATCGGTAGCTATGGGAGGACGCTTTGTATAGTCATTGTTGGTGCAGACATTTATTTTCACAATTCTTTGTATTTCGACCATAGTCACTGCTCGTATTCTTAAATTTTTAAACTCCATAAACTCATTTATAAATATTCATTTCAAGGCTATATTCTAAAAAGAAAAGATGATTTTATACAGTGCCCTGTATATCCCATCAAAGCTGAACCTGTTCCTGGTGATTTAGTCGCCACTAGAAGCAAAGCCGAAATGGTCGATCCAATGACTGTGAACAAACAAGACCCTGTTATGTATCAATGGAACGGTTTACAATGAATATAAGCTAATAGTATTGGAGTTTGCGCCACATGTCTTGTAGAGAGGTAGCACTCGGTCAGTCTGAAGAATTCGTATGAATAGACGTATGGTTTTCTATCAAGTTTATATCAATGAACTGGAACATTCCATTGTAAACCTAGGGGTATGAATCTTCGATTTAGACAAGCATGTCGGTCAGTCGCGTATGTCTGTTTGTGGATGTGTTTGTGTGTCTGTTTGTCAGTACTATCCTGGCTACAATTTTGTAGCAATCGATCTGAAAAAGTCCTGGAAGCCTTTTGCTTTTGGTATTCGTAGGTCAAAGATCAAGGTCATCGAAAAACGTCAAAAAAATTTATCTTCATCATTACTTTGTCAATATTGGTCCTATCTTCACAAACATAAGCTCATTTTCGTCCTCTGTGTCTTCTTCGTAATATGGTGTATTCATTTTTCTCAACTTTGTGTTATTTTGTCAGTATTTTTGTCTGTCTGCCAGTTGTCCTCAATTTCGCCTTCTTGTTGGTTCTTTTGTCTTACATATAGCATTCTGCAGGCCACAGTTTTGATGGAATCCGTTTGAAACTGATACATCTTATGGCATACAATAATATCTCGAAAGTTTATTTCAGTTTCAGAAAATAGCCGCTAGGGGGCGCTTCACATAAATCACTTCAACATATCATCTTTTGGCTATAACTCCAAAACTATAAACCTAAATAACATAAACTATAGCTTATTCTTATTCTAGTCATCTTGTCTCAACTTTGTGTTGCTTTTTCAGTTTGTCTGTCTGTCAGTTGTCCTCAATTTTGCCTTCTTGCTGGCGCTTGTGTCTTACATATAGCATTCTACAGGCTACAGTTTTGCAGGAATCCTTTTGAAACTGATACATCTTATGTCACACATATCTCGGAAGTGATTTTTCATTTTCGGGATATGGCCGCTAGGGGCGCTGCAATCGGAACACAACAACATAACCTTTTGGGCCATATCTCCGAAACTATAAAACTTAATAACGTAAATGTAAATGTAAATATATTCATTATATTTAGCGCTATAACTCAATACATATTAGTCTCCATTTGCGCTTCACATCTAAAAGCTGAAAATAGAACATTAAAGTAGTCATGATGAAAAGTTCCTGCGTCACTGAAAAAACATTACCTTAAAAGTAAAAAGTTTGAATGAGAGTCCAAATCAGATATCATATAAGACTAAATAAATGTGTCTTAAAACAAATTTTAAAATTATTAAGAGTGTCACAACATCTTATGTCCACCGGTAGAGAATTCCAAAGCCTTGGACCACCGACACTGGTCTTTCAGCATGGGTCTTCTTGGCACAAAACGGGATGAGAAGATCATTGGCAATACTAACACTTGATCTTAAACCAGCTCTAGATGGTTTATATGTATGCAAATAATCTATCAGGTAACCTGGCGCTTCTCCCTTAACACGTTTAAATACCAGTACAAGCACTTTGTATTGTATCCTATATTTAAGGGTCAGCCAATGCAGGTCCTTGAAGCACTGTGTGGCACTGCAGTATTTACTTCTATTCAGAGTGATCCTGGCGGCAATATTTTGCACTACTTGTAATTTGTGAATGGTGCATTCTGGTAATCCACAAAGAATTGCAATTGCATAATCCAGATGTGATAATACTAAAGCAGACATAAATATTTTACATGCCTCCAAAGTCAAATATGATCTAATATTTTTAATTCTTAAGAGATTATAGGCATCGCAGCCTGATCTTAGATGCGCTGTGTTTCTTGAAGTTCAACTCATTGTCTAGTTGCACTCCAGATGTTTTACAGATTCAGACCTTAAAAAATATCACCGGTACCATTAAGTTTGTCCCATTTCGATTCAATAAGCATCTTTCTAGATAAAAAATAACGAATTCTGTCTTTGTTGCCATCATCCAACTGTTTACATCCTGAAGCGTAGACTCCAAATCCTGACGCGTTTTCAGCTCTACTTGATAGTTTCCGGCATATAGATGTTGTCGTCTTAACGCTTACCATAAGGAACAAGACCATCATGTGACCAAGAATCATTGGGAATTCATTATAAACCATAGTAGCGGGCATAGCTTTATTTAGACCATATATATATATATATATATATATATATATATATATATATATATAGACCATATATACATATCCCATACATATATATATATATATATATATATATATATATATATATATATATATATATGTATATATGGTATATAAATGGGAAGATTTTTACAAACCTCCATCTACTTTGAACAAAATGGAAAATGTACGATGTTATAATACGTTTCTGTTTTATAAAAAAGATAACCAGTGCAATTGACAGAACTCCAATTATTTTGTGGTTCTTTGAACCTCATTATTCCAAAAACGAAAAGGGTTCCACTCTTAGCTAATTTCCCCAGTTTACTCGTAATATAATTCCCACTATGACCAGTCGCACGTGCAGTCGGGCCTACTCTTAAGTACTCGTAAGTTGTCCTCTGTGGACGTACGACCGCTCGCACAGACGGCCGACTACTCGTACGTAATTACCCACGACCACTCTATGGTTATCGTACGACCGCTCGCACAGACGGCCGACCACTCGTACGTAATTACCCACCACCACTCTATGGTTATCGTACGACCGCTCGCACAGACGGCCGACTACTCGTACGTTATTACCCACGACCACTCTATGGTTATCGTACGACCCCTCGGTAGCTATCGTAGGACATATTGTCTCATTCAACGATCGGTCTGTAGAAATCTTACGAGCAGTCGTATGCTCGTATAAAATGCAGTCAGACAAGACCCTTAAACTCTCACCGAAAGAAAATCAGACCAGTCCTAAACAAATAAAAATTAATGTGATTGTATAAATTTATATCCATTAATTTGGTCGGTGCGAAATATCGATCGATATAGGTTTGTTTGAATGATTACCAATAATAATAATAATAAAAATGATATTGTTTGAGCCATATTGTAAATTCACTGATCACATTTAAAAATATAATCCAATAAAAAATCATTATCGATATATATATTTTAATGTTGCTCAACTAATAAGACTATTAACAGTACCACGACAACGACGACTACAACTTTGTTTGGTTATGCGAAAAGCAATTTTGAACCATTACTTCATGATATATATATTAATTAAATTCAAATTACTCTTTTTATTTAAATTTAAAATATTCTGTTTTACAAACATCAATAGAGGCTAGCAAATATTAAATATAATATGGCACATATTTAAGTCTAACATAAGGATTTAAATATTTGTGTTGTTTTTAACACGCAACTTTGATTTAAAGCAATTATTTAATAAAAATACAGATTTCCTTAACCACATTTAATATTTAAAATTTACAAATTAGACTGAAAAATGAATCTTAATTACTTTTTTCTTTTAGTTTTTAGCTTTCTTTATTTTTCAGTACTTTGACAATAATCATTCTTAAACGACGTGTTATGCTGACACAGGCGGTAAGTTAAATCCAGTTTTGTCCGACAGTCATCATTTTGTCACTGGGGTAAGTTTGTTCTTGAAAATTGAAATCATTGTGTTTTAAACAACGGCAAAAACCATTTTCATTTTTTTTTATAGATTTCTTAAGATTTGTTAACATATTTTTAAAGTGTGATTAAAGCACAGAGTAAGCCACACCTTCAATTTATAAATCATTTCATTTAAAAGACTTTTCCTATATGAAACTTATATGACTTGGCGTATAACCAAAAATACGACCCCCCCCCCCCCCCCCCCCCCCACCGACAAATACACACATATCACATATGCATGTCTCGAACGTTCTCGACTAAAAAAACAGCGAACTTCCAACGAAAGACATCGCTTAGATAACCGGCCAGATGACAGTGCCAGGGATTTTTTTATAAAATCCTTTTTGCATTGATTGTTTTACCTTTATCTGAACCTGATGAATTACCTGGGGTTTTCCCAGATCGAACTGTCACAACTCTGCCCCGGGGATCTCTATGGGCCTTGATTGTGTGCACCACCCCTGGCCTCAACAACTTTTCCCGTTTGAGACACCCCAATGGACTGAAGTGGTCACTGCTGGCTTTAAAAGCGAAGTCGGGATGATTCTAGGTTCACCAACCCTATAAGAGCCGTTAGCGAGACTTCATGTGTGCTGGAATAATAATAATAATATAATGTTTTATTCTGTAAAGTGTTAAGCCCACAATGATGTGCTCTATGAAAGCTATTACAGCAATTTTATAGAAAACAATGGCGAAAACGAGAAGCAAGAATAAAATTTGGATATTACTAAGACTAGAAAAAAAAATTGTACATAAACCGGTATTACAATACGATGAGACATGACATCTATCAAATGTATTAGATTTGGTTATAAACATGCATTATTTTAAATAATTTGTGAAAAAAGCTATATAGATATAAGATATCTGTACAATTTGCAACACAAGCCCCCCATATATCACCGTCTGGAGTTTTTTAGAGGTGACTAGTTTCCCATTTGTCTTGGTTACATTTAAGTAAATATTAGAAAAATATTCATATTTTTTTTGTGAAGAAAGTGCCTAATAATTATCTGTTTACATAACATATTTAAAATTTTCTCAATATGGGAAAAAACTATACCCTCCCCATGTACTTGTCATTAACTTTTACATAAAAATATATTTGGAATTTTCATAGCCCGTAAATATATTATGTTATTATTATTATATATATATATATACAAAAACTTAAATGCAGATTTAAGAATTGAGCCTTCTATGATACTCATCAACGGACAACCTAGTACTGAAGTCCCACGTTCTGCATCCGCCAATGTGAATATTCAAAATTATTTTCGTGTTCAGTTGATGATTTAGGGAACCATAAATCGACTTTACGTTAAGGAGACATCGTTCCGTGCGTGCTGCATTAATCAGGTATCGTGACGTGAGTAGAATTACCAAATAAAATGATTTACCTTCATCAGATTAGTGACATGGAGCAAGCGGGAAGAAAGCAGTCGTGTTAAGATTAAGTTACTAAGTATAGCTAAAAAAGATCATATGGGGATTAAAAATGAACAGATACTGTGGAGGTGGTTTTGTTAGCGGGGTTTAATTTTTTGCGCTTTTAGCGTTATTTCGATGCTTGAAAGACGGCAGCGTTCTCGCCTTACACAATGATATATAATATGTGGGGCTGGTAATCCTTTGAGTTGAGCTTCTTCAGCCAGGGTGGTAGTCATGTTATCATAGGAGGTTATAAGCAAGGGATATCTCAGCTGAAATCCCCTCTGATTTTATAGTGATTTTTAGAAATAACTATGAAACAAGTGGCATTTGAAAACATTTGGAAACCCTCCCAAATGACTTAATAAACTTTCACAGAGCTGAGAGCCAGTCGCGATTGTTGTCAGCTCTGTTTGTAGTACACACATAGCGGGCAGCTTCTAGTTAGTAATGATAGTTGTTGTTGTTGAGTAATTCTACAACTTAGACAAATGTCAAACAACGTCTTGGGTGCAGTACCATTGCATCATCATCAAACGTGATTATTCCTGGTTAATTACGTGTTGTTAACATCTTGCGGTCAAGGTACTCAGTCATCCGTAGCATGCACGCGGTCGGACACCCGAGCCTACATACCTGTCATTTATACAATCGTTTAATAATTCGAATTGTTAAAATTTCGTTGGCTAAAATTAAGACACGCCAAATGAACCATTTCCACATTATTTTATCTTCCTATTGGATTAAACTTGTTTCTTGTTAAGCTCAGTATCAACCAGACAATACACGCACATATATAATATATAAATATATAAATATTAAGCTTGCTGGTCAAAGGAGTTCTCTCCTGTGGAAACTTTGCATGACTGGCCTACTATGTATTTTTCAAGGAGCAGTGCAGTATCTTTTGAACTTGCTTTGGGTATATTTTAAGGCGAATACCCACAAACTGTCATACTCGAACCTCAGCACCTGGCTGACTCTGGACATGTTGTCCCTGAGGAGACTGCCTATCTATAGCTACTTCTTAGACCCTACTGGTCCGCTTCAAGAACAAGGACTGGAGCAGGGCTCTGGATATTCTACAATTAAAAGGAAATCAACATATTTAATAAAGTGTATCTTCTAATTGTTAACACTGAGATGCAAGATAATACAAGAGCGAAAATTAAAATTCTACATAACCATTGAAACTTTGTTAAATGTTTAAATCAATGAAAGACTCTGTATGTCCATTCTGTAGAATGGCTATATATAACCAGTTCATAATTACTCTACATTTATAACTATTTTGTCTTATATAATGAGTTGTATACTACTAGATTTTAAAGTGCTGACATAATCCCTACCTCTTGGGCATCAACCATGAACAATGCAGCCTTTATCCTCCCTAAACACTGAGGGCAGCGTCATGTACATACAAACATGCAGCACAGCACATTCTGGAAAGACAGTGTATTTATTCAGATTAAAGGAAAAACCGAGGATATATGAAACAGGAAAATACAATGTATAATTGTTAATACACATATATGTTTGCTTTCTGGGGAAAATATTAAAAGGTATATATATATACATATGTGTGTGTGTATGTGTGTGTGAGTGTGTGTGTGAGGGAGTGATGCGTATGCTATATTGGGGATCTCGGCGGGATACTGCACCCCTGCATATTAAGTATCGTTTCAAGGCAAGGGCGACACGACTGTTTCATGTCTGGATGACTTGTCACGCATGAGTGAACTGCTGCTCACTTCACTGAGAGAACATAGACTGGTCAAGCATTACAAGTAGTATTCATATTAATTAATATTTGAGCTCTTTACATTACTCCACATTACTTGTTTATATTTACAAAATAATACCAAAAATACGAATTTGTATATTAATATAATAAAATCATAAAAACATATATTTTAGTATTTAGTGGGAATATATCTCTTCAAAATCCATACAGTAAATAAAATATATAATATTTGCATAGTATAACCTTGTAATCATATAAAATACAGCTTACTTTTAATGGGAACCCCGACTTTAGTTTTATGTTAGAGTTCAACTGAATTTTATCACTTTCGAGATTTAATTTTTCCTTGGCCTATGTGCAGCGATTTTTTAAAATGGAAACATGCTAGACATAGGAAGCAGATCCAGAAAAGATAATCGCGATCAGCGTTGACATTGTCATTACTCTAGTCGTCGTATTTATGATGAGAACATTCAATATAAAGACCAAGAAAACCAAAAGTTATGAGTGTGAAACAAGAGTACAGTGATACCATTAATCATCACTTACTATTTCATATTATTAGCTGCACTAATTACGTTCAGGAAGATTGCTCCGTCCGTGCTCGCTCGCCGCGACTGATCTGATTACTGTTAATTACTGTTACTCTACAACGATACACCCGACTGATTTACCCTATAGGTCACGTGATTGACAAAACAAGATCAAACGGGTCAGGGCGGACGAGGTCAAACATGTTTCTTAACTTTAATGTGAATAAATAAAATGAACGGTCCTCAGAATCCATCAGATGTTCTCGACGAGAGCTCAGTTAAGACTATATAACCACCCGCCTCAGCCGTTGTAATTATATATAACTTGATCGTAATCTTAAAGTCTATACCAGATTCATAAGCCATAGAAACAACATATAAAATGGGAGTTCAAAATATGGTAAGTGTTAACTTAAAAAACAAGTTAATTTAAATAACATTAATTCCTTAAAGCCTTATTTACATTTTAATCAATATTTTTTATAGAAAATGAAAATATATGATTTGGTATAACTTATCACATATATATGTACCTAAACTATACTGAAACATGACATTTGAAGTATTCTATTAAGCCATACATCATAATTTTCTTTTCACATTTTATTCAGGTGTCCAGTTACAGCCAGGAAGAGAGTTGTTCCTCCTCATTGCGTGACGTCAAATATGTCCGACTCCTCCTCTCACGTCTTTTCGCCTGGAGCCTTTTCGTCAGAAAATTCGCAGTCTTGTGGTAAGTTCTTGTTTTCATTGCATTGTAAATGTAAGCTGCTACCTCAAACATTATGTATGTATATGGAATGAGTTAAACTTGACATCGATATATTTTGTAATGTTATTTAGACAATTTAAAGAAAACAGTTATTTATCAATATTTGTAATAAAAATACTGGATTTGTTCTTTCGTTAGACTTGGAAAGCTATAGATAATTGATAAAATGCGATAGTTACTGAGAATCATTTCTATATTCACATTTTATTTTTCTTTACAGATGACGATCACAGACGACTGCAGCGTGTACTTGGAGATCCTCAGAACTAAACAAGACTCGGAGATCGTGAGAGAGGTAATGAAGATCAGCCCTGATGGTCACGTGATACAGGTCTATCAGCCCCAGTGTGACAACATGACAGTCAGTGATAGCCCAGTCAGCTCTGCAGTAGGCTCCGTCAGGGAGTTCAGCCACGACAGGCTGCCCCAGAAATACTGGAAGAAGTACCAGCATGCGGCAAGGTGATTATATTCAAAATACAAAAAAAGAATTATATTATATTTAATGGACCTTTAAGCAAATTGATTTCTAACAAATTTCTTATAAATTGGATAAAATCAATTATTTTTTCTTCATGTTGTCTGGTTTATTTGCAATGTAACATTATTTGTAATTGATGTTTCAGATTTGTTGAACTGGTCAAGTCGAGAACACCAAAAGTGACCATGTACACGGACCAGGCCAAGTGTATGCTAATGGAGAACGACAACTGTGACTTTGAGGCGGCGTTTTATGACGGCGTCAAGGTCCGCCGCAGCGATGACGTCACAACCATCACTCAGAGTAACGGGGGTTCTATCACACTGGAGACTGACACCAGCTTCCAACAACTGGACCCGAAGAACAGGGAGATCTACACTTATGCGATGAAGGTAAGAATTTACAACTAATTTTGACTGAACTTGATAAAATATCTTAATTAGACCTATTGAAATTGCAGGTACTTAAAATTTTTTTCTTCTTTTATGTTTCCTATAACAAAGGAATCATATATACAAGTGCATATTATTAAATATTTTTTGGCATATGCCCGGTGGTTGAAATAACCTTTTATTTACTAATTAAAAGAATAAGTGAACCTGGACTTGATTTTCGAAACTATTCCTTATTGTTATTTTTCATTTTGTTATAATTTTGTTTTTCCAGTATCGTCAGAAATGTCTGAACCTCGTCTCCCTGATGACGATGGGGATGAACGGTGGATCAAGATCAAATGCCACCTGCTTCCCAGTAGTGATCGGAAGGTGAGGCAAAACATTACATCGTTACAGTCAAACAATTCACATTAGAAAAAAAATGAGGGTTTATCCGACGTTTATTTTTTCCAATTATTTCAAATGATTAAATGAGATAATTTTTTTTACAAATAACATTTTGCTAACGGTCAAGGTAACATACGATAGACTATTTTTTTTAACAATAACGTCCCCCGGTTAATTTAAAGATAATAAAATACAGACTATTCCATTAATGTTGATTTGTAATGCGTTAATTGTTTTGACTTCAGTGATGGCAAATAAAACAAAAGTTTAGAACAATATTATTATATGCAAAACTCAGTGAAATCCTATGCGCTGAATAATCAACTGGTCTCTTTACTTTTGCAGCCATCCTCCTGTCAGAAAGTCCAACTCTCCTTCATATCCGAAGGACACAGCTCTGGTTTCACGCGTGTCGTCTCCTCAGACAGGGTCGTCGAACTTGGCAAAGAAAGAATCTCCACAAACCAGCTGTTCAACGAGATCATCTTTGTCATCCAAAGCACATACAAACATGGCGGCGTCTCCGGAATCCCCGCTAAACCAGGGGGCGCCTCCTTCACCATCGTCTGCTTCGCCGTCACCAAGCAGTAACCATAGGTCCCTGACAGAACCAACGGTCCTGTGTAAAGTATTCGTCCCTGGTATCGGCTGTGGCACTCAGTGGTCCAACAAGGAAGTGTCTGTCCAGTTTGTTGACGGTTCAGAACTTAAACTTCAACACAGTCCCATGGTCATCAAGTATATTGGTGCTTATGGATGCTCAGCTAGGTACGTATTTCCTTGATCCAAATATAACTTTATATATGGTTGATAAATATAATTAAGAATTACTCGAAACATGCAAGCTATATACCAAACCTGGCAAATCTCAGCGCAGCTACTTACATTGACTATAATCATATTCAAATCAATGAGCTCCACAGGCAAAATAGAAATGATTAAACCTTAACAATCAGACAAAATAGGTTGATAAGAATCGTTGCGTCAGTTCCAGTATCTATGCCTCAGTTTATTTTACCATATTTATTTGCTCACAGTATATATAAATCTGGGTTTACATCTTCTTTTCTCTTTCTATCTGTTACAGTTTTAAGGAGAATGATCATATCCCGTTGGAGGTGAGACAGAAGATGGACACTCTACCCGTAGTGGTTCACAAGCTGAGGACAGCACAGACGTCTTGAACAAGGAGCCGAGGAAAAAACAAGTCCATCAGGCATTGTTACAAATTGTTACATGTCTCTTCACCATGACCGTGACGTATTGGCAGGTCAGTCAGTGCAGCCTCTGGTCTGACGATGAGTTGAAAGGAGCTGAGTAAAGCATGAAGTGGCCACAGGCGGAGCCACGGGTCCACGGAAACAACTGCTCCAGGCCGTGGTCTGCTGGATCAGAGAGAAGAGTAACTGTATATGTGCGGCGTAGACCAGTATCCAAGATCTAGCACAGCGTGGTGGGAGCAGAGAGCACGGGAGCTAAGGTTAAGAAAAAGACTTGCTCGGAACTGACCAAGTCTTAGGTTAAGGGCGCTTTTGGCAAGGAACGCACAAAGAAAACTTCAAAGAGGCCAATACATTGCCTCGTCAACATAGTACGCAATATCAAATAATACACATTTTGATATTATACTCTTTATTTGGTATGATCATAGCATTGATGCAAGCCTTGACATTCAGGTGAAAATAAAATAAAACCTATTTTTATCATGTTCTTATGTGACTCACTTTCAAATACCGTAGATGCTTATTATGTATGAAAAAAATTAAATGCAACAAAAGGACAAAGACAAATTAAAGCGCAACATGCAAGACAATGTTCGTGTGGTGTGCGACGATGACGCGCTTACATGTGTGTATATGAACTGTGTGCTATTATTTATCTATAACAAATATAACACTTGCCAGTAGTTGACTGGTATAAGTGTCAGCAGAATTTTAGGGGGGGGGGGTGGCATCGGAGTCTGTTGCATATTTTTTTTTTTTACACTGGCACGTAGCAGGTGACATTATGACCATGTTTTGAGTGCGAGTCGTGACGTCAATGACGTCAACCAACGTGTACGTGCCTTTCCCTGAAAGGTGTCAGTAAATCAACGTACTGTATTAGGGCCACGATTGTTGTTCGTTGTTTTTTATAGTCCGCCGAATTTGGTACCATTCACCACAATATAGGTTACGGCAAATAAGTCATCATTCACAGTGATAATTGTCAGTATTAGTCATAATTCTTTATTTTTTTTATTATCTGTATAGATAGGTTAAAGCGGACAGTTTATCTGCAACAAGTTTGCATTCGACACAAAGAGCATTCCATTTATACATCGACTTACTTTTTATCAAAATTCTGTGAAAATTCCAAATGATGATGTATGATCTGTTATCTATTGGGACTGTATACGTATATTGTATCTTACATTAATTAAGTAACTCCCTTGCGCATGAATAAATATTTCCAAAGAAATTATGTGGGTTGTTTAATGGTAACAGAGTGACTGCATGTACAGAGTTGTTTATGAAAGTATATTCCATTCACATAAACGGACATTTCCTGTCAGAGGGTTCACATTGAATGAAATAAAAACAAAACCAAAAATGTTCACATAGATTGAAATAAAAACAAAAATCTAAAAAGGCTTTATGAAAAATTCATATCCGGTGGCATTTCACGAGGTGGTCCAAATATGGTGATATGGGTCAAAATGACCATTTTAGGAAAAAGTAAAGAATAAAGGTTAAAACTCCTTAATTAACCAAGTATGGCATTAAAAACCATATTTAAATGCTATATAATATCATATAAACTGTATCTTCAAACTGCTTTTTCTCCCGTTTATATTTCTTTATAATAAACTGATGTATCTCAAGAACTATTTAAGTTATTTAACTGAAATTTTCAGGATTAACAGAAAACATTATTTTCATTAACCTTTTAATTTTTGTTTGGCCACAATGAAATTTTCATAGGTATGAGAGTCAATGATTGTGGATACATGTTTTTTTGTCAAACAACAAAAATCGAAAGGGGTAAATTAAGAATTAAAAACATGGAATCATTCAAAATTTTGAATTTTTAAGTACACAAATGTACGTGAAACAAGGTCTCACTTCAAAATTATATAACTAAAACAGTACACTGCACAGGTATGATGTCTTGGTGGTCAGTAATGTCCTATATGAGGTCTAACCTTATAATTGGACATTGCACTAGCTACTATATACATTAGGAAATCATGGCGTATACACATCTCTCTTTTGTTTAACCTGTAAATTGACCCAGATTTCATTTCTCTCAGGAGAGCAAAGTAGTACCAGATAAAAACATCTGGTCCTTAATGTAACAGTCCCATTTCATCATGCTAATTCTTTTGTAACGCAAGTGTAGTGTCAGATGAAACCTTAAAAAAAGAAGAACAAGCCTATTCAATAAAGTGCTCATAACCTTGATGTAAGTGTCCTTGACCTTTTGATGTCACATTATGATTAAATTCATACAAATAAATGGGTTTATAGAATGTTCTAAAAAATATTTTGTTTGTTGGTCAGTATATAATTCAGTGGTGTTTACGGCACATAAAAATAAATTTTTTTTTCTGATTTTGTCAATGCAAATGTTTACAGGTGAGCACTGCATGGGTCCTTGGGCCCTTGTTTATCCTCCACAGCTCTATCCTAGAATCATTAGATTCACTGCCACTCATTATAATGATGACTGCCCTGATAAATGAGGAGTGAATGGAGATATATATACTCATTCCTGTAACATTCTGATTTAAAAGTAGTTTTTTGAGACGTAAATAAGGCGTTACATTTCATTCACCGATTTTCAGGAGTCTGGTATTTAAACTTGCATGATAGGTAGAAAGGCATATGATATAGCAAATTAAAGCTTAATTTATGAGCATTTGTGTGGTGGACTCCATATACAAAAATAACTTTATTGGTTGAAATGTTTGGGCAGAGTAACAGGGAACCTCTCTTCAGTTTTATCAAAAATTGGTTGCGTTTCAAAGCATTCACTGAAATTGATACAGAAAGTGTAAAACCAGCAATGAACAACAGCAATTAATGTTTACTTTTCCTAAAAGAACAACTTATGAACTTTGTGTAATGAACAATTCTGAACCATATTATGAATTTTGAGCCCTCTAGCAACACTTTGAAAAATTCATGTCATTTTCTAAAATGGAACGGGACACCATAACCTTGAAGGGCTATTTGGGTAGAAGCTTTTTCTTTTAATGATTAAGAGATTAGTAAATAGTTTTAAAACATAGTCAATACATGTAGGCCCAACAAATAATATGGTATTATGTGGTTACTGCAGCATTTGTGTGCTGATTAAGCTTTATGTACGTATTTAGCTGATCAGCATGTCACAGGGGACATTCAGAAATTACATCAATAAGTAACTTTAGGGTCTTCTGTTGACTCTGGATCTTTCCTTAGCTACCGGCAAATAGCAGCACAAGAACGGGTATGTTCCAAGCTTTCTGTGTATGTATGAAACATGCACTTTGTCATTCAACAGAGGCAACAGTATTAGCTTTTTTTCAGAAAACCTAATATTTTGAGAAAATGGACCACCTTACGAAATGTGAGCATCCATCGTTACCGTATTTGACGTAATAAGCGCCCTGGGCGCTCTCAAATTTATTTTTTTTTAAATTTTTATTCCCTAATAAGCGCGCGCCCGCATCTGCCAACTTCCAAAGTGCGTTACGATCCTCTAATTTAACACTGCGGCTTGTGTACACGTGTTAGACTTCACAACACATACAGGACAATTCAGAAAGACCAACGATCTTTTAGCGATGGTTGTGTGAAAATTGAAAAATAATAACTAATCAAAGTGATACCGATTTGCAGACGATTTTATTTTGTATTGTATGAGAAAATTGTATGAATGACTGCAGTTGGAGATTTCCTTTGCGGTGAAGAGGAAAAATAAGGATGGTAATAAATGAACTCTTTAATAAAAGTCACCGCCTAATAAGGTAGTAGAATATATAAAATGTTCATATAAAGGTATGTTCATATAAAGGTATATGACGTAGTCCAATAATACAAGCTTGACAAACACTGAATCTCGCGTCACCTGAGGAAAGGCCGTTTCATATTTATAAATATAACGCGCAATTTGTTGTCTTGTAATCGAAGTGCCATGTGCGAGTCCCCGTGTATGTCAGTGTGCAAGCCAGCTAACAGCGTCTTCATTAACTGGACTCGTGAACATTTTACGCGGTTAATACGGCACAGTATAAAAAAATCCTTGTTTTAATATACCTATTACGTGCTACTGGATGGCATTTAGCCAAGTAGGCAAGTTTCCAGCATCCCTTACGCGAGCGCTGTATACATACAAATAAACCTAGGGCTCTGGGATCTTAAGTACATGGGTAAGCCCCGCACGCAGTCAGCGGCATCGACAATTATATCACTGCATATATGTTTTAAGTGGATTACTAAGATATTTTTGGCAAAAAAATACATTAAAACATATATTTTCATGATTGGGAGTTCCGTTTTGATCTGTCAGTTCCGCAATTTAGTCCGCGATCGCGGAAAATCACTGGCTCTTCTGTCAGAAGGGCTTTCATATACTGATTCAGTTAAAATCATTGTGTCAATGCGGCATGGGCAAACCTTTTCTTACCAATTATGTAACAATGTGCACATGTAAACCTGACGTATAAACGATAAAATAAAAAAAAAACAAGTACTGTAATGTTCTTTATTGAGTGTTTATTACCAACATACGGACAAGACCACCGATATTCACAGCGTCCAGTTCGACCGACGTAATAATGCTGATTGCCGTAAATTATCCTTGGCGGCCCTGAGGACGCTGAAAAACTTGTACACGTATATAAGACGGCCGCTCTTCTTTGCCAAATATTTTTTAGGATAAAATTTATCGTCCTGTACACCAGCAATTACGGTATGTATATATTTCATTGCATAATGCATCCACATACGTACCTGAATACAGGTCACCCGATCAGCATGGCCACCATGGTCGGCCTTCAAGGACACAGTCAGTCAATGATATCGATGACACATTTGACCACTGATCCTGTTGGGTGTAACTGGTATTATTATTATAATAGATGAAAAATCCTAATAAAAGCTGGCGGTAACTTTAAAGCTTGGCGGGGAGAAATGAAAGCATTTCGTTGGCCCATGTTATATTGGCTAGGGAGAAAAGTGAGGTTAGGATGTCTCATCCCTTAGTTTTCTTAAAAGTGATCTCCTAAGTCAGGTTGGGGGCGCTTATTACTGCGGTATATATGATAAAGAGATGTCTTGACCCATTGATATAGACAGTGTTTTTAAGGTTCAGGATAGAAAAGTTATCTATATCATGCATCGTAATCAATGTTCTTCTTTCTGTACGTATATGTAACTGTTAACATGAGCACATTTTGATTATATATCTATTAAAGAACAAAATTCAAAACTAACTGGTTTAGTGTATATTTGATGAAATTTTACTTTAACAAACATTAATGAAAAACAAATAATAACGTGATAACTATTAACGCACATTTTACCAATTTCTGTAGCAAATATTATACAAATATGATATCAGTAAGGTTAAATATGTAAATTATATACATTATATCAATGTATTATGATTTGATCTGGCGTGGTTGTTAAATTTGGTTTATTGTACATACACAGTAAGATGTTTGATATTAGTATCCATTATGTTAATTCAATTGAGGATGCAGTATAGTATGAACACAGTAAAATTTGTGATAGTCGATGAATAATATATATTATGTATATATAGCCCAAGAAAATATATTATTATATATGACTGCAAATAACCTTCTTTTGTATCAAGAGTGTACCGGTCATTGAAATAAAATACGCGAAAACAACTATAGCTAACTGGCATGTTGTCATATGGGCATATGCCATCAGTTTGTTAAGAGTGAGATTCCATTTTTGATTTTTTAGAAATATAACGGCAAACCTTGCCTTCTCTTGACACATCATGGCATACCAATAAGAAACATTAAATAAATTCAGATTATTGGAAAATTATTACATTAATTACGACATTAATATATGCTGCATTATTTACTAACAAATTTTAAGCAACACTACATTAATCGCCAAATGAAAGACCTCCGTGTAAAAAAAAAAGAAACTTAATTTCTTAATAACCACCAGATGCGTTTTATTCAAGATATTAATTACCGTGAATCGTGAAATTATTTTATATAGTTAAAGCAGGGTTTAAAGGGGCCCAATCACCTATAAAGTATGTTGAATTAACATGAAAAATAGCTTCTTCCCTTTGAAATAAATGTGTACCTGCCAAAACATATCCCTGAATCTGTTTGCTTATTTGTAGTAAGGGACTGTTAAAAACGGTGGACCGGGCGCGATCGCAGGTGTAAACATAAACACAGCTCGTGCATCGCCATGCCACAACATGTGTCAATCAGGAGATGTCCTGACTGACTTTGCCCAAAAAATGTAATACATGTTGCCGCTGGCTGAAACATCGTGTGATGCGACTCACAATCGGACCTTGGCTCAAGGGGTCTTGTTATGGTAAACAGACACTCGTGGAGTATGTTTACCAACATGCAGAGCCATAACAAGGGATTAAACAACCGTATGTGATGTACTGAGATTGTGTTGTGGGAATGTTTTGCTGATAAACTTTTGTGTAAAGCAAAACTGAACTGATAGTGTGAAAGAGAAGGCATAATATTGCTCCTGATAAAGTCCCTTTAATGACATTTATTAGATGATACAAACATCATCATGTCAAAGAATATTTTGTTATGACAACTTGATTCATCATTTCCTTGAACCCGAAAACAGCACATTGACGTGGCTTGATACACATTATAAATAATAATAATTCCTTTAAAAAAGGAATTTGATAATAAATGTTTCATATAGACACAAACAGATTTATGATATTCGATTAGCCCAGGAGAAATAATCATTCCCATAGAATGGTCGTTCAATACCTATGACATAAGATTGTACGTTCCGTTCTGCATAAATAAAAATGCCACCAACACTATCCGTGTGGCACATATGACTGTGCACATGCGCATAGAGCTCCCGAAACGCTTACCATATCACAATTATTTTGTCACACTTAAATCGTTCATGGCAGAAACAGTCAGCTATAAAACAAAGTTCTTTCAGAAAACACACATATTAAAATTTGGTATATCTTCTTTTTTCTGCTAAAGAATTATGTTACTTTTTTGTGTTTATGGTCGAAGCTCAGCTTTTTGTTTGGTCATTAAAAATCAATAAAGTGACAAAAGTTTTATCAACGTTACAGTTTTAAGTGTTTTAACACCTCAATTGCCATTTTAAAGATCAGGTTCCACCACCGCACGCCATCATAGACGCCATCTTGGGTTTTGGCACCAAAACAAAGATTTCCCACTTAAGACGTAGTAGCACCCGCTTCATTCATGGTCCACTTGCCACTGTTTACCATTTCTAGAAACTAAATTGTATTTACACCGGGTTTACGCTTCATTTGCATCCATTCTGCGATTTGTTTTAATATTTACAGACGCAATCTTGAATTTTGGAGCAAAAACATAGATTTCTCAAGGAAGAGGTGGTAGCACTAGCTTAATGCAAAGTCTATGGGCAACCCTTTACCATTTTATGAAATATAATTGTAATCACATTGAGTAAAAACGTAATTTGCATCCACTCTTTGAATTTGTTTAATTATTACAGGAGCCATTTCGGATTTTGGCTACAAAAGAAATTGCCCAACAATGACAAGGTTGCATCACCTTGATTCATGACCTATGGACCACCCATTATCATATTATGTAATAAAATTGTAATCATACCCAATATCACACCTATGTCTGGTATCTCCCTGTCTTTAATTATTGTTTTGGGTGTTCAAAACAACGACTTGTCAATTTTATTGTAGCAGGTGTGGCCTGAAATGTACAACTGACCTTGTTGAGCCGAAATGAACATTTTTGTTGTTTTATTTCCCACTGTCTTGCGTTTGGTGACCTTTGTTGGCACATGGACAGCTAGTTTGGCAGCCTGCCTCATAGTGATGCATTCGTGTGCGTGTGTGTGGTGTATATCTTTTCACGTGTGTGACGTGTGAGGTATATTTTTTTGTATTTTGATCTAAGTGCTATTCCTGCACTGTGACCAAAAGAAAATTGTTTGTTATTTTTACTGTTTTGAAGTTGGTGACTCTACTGGCACATAAAAGCCTAGTTTGGCACCCTGCCTTATATTTTGTAATTTGTATGTGTGAGCGATGGGTATAGTATTTTTGGGATCTCGGCGGGGTACTTGATCACCCTTTCATAATAAATATCTTTCCAAGGCAAGGGCGGCATACCTCTTTCAAGTCACTGTGTATGGATGACTGGTCATCTCACGCGTGAGTGAACTGCTGCTCACTTCACAGAAGGAACAAAGCCTGGTCCGGCATGACCAGTAGTATTCACATTAATTAATCTTTGAGCTCTTCAAATTACTCCACATTGTTATTATTTTGATCAAATTGCTCCAGATTTATAAAAAAAAATAACAAAATATGAATTGTATATTAATTTAATTATATCATTACAACAGACCTAATAGTATATACTTATATCTTGTTCCTTTAAATTACATTTAAAAGTATTTATATCTGATTTGTTCGTGTAAATCTATACAATGCAGTCGCGTATCCAGAGCCCCCCCCCCCCCCCCAATATTAACATGATACTTACGATTATAATATATTATATATATAACGATGAATATTTGAACTATTCAGTAAATATCCAAATTCTGAAGAAATATAAATATTATATAGCCAGCTACACATGAACCCCCGCCATCTAGAGTCTGACTACGTTGTGCAAAGACATTTAAGAGAACAGTAGTTGAGGAACAGAAAATCTTCATATTTGATAAGTGCTTCAAGATGTCCTCTTTACATTGTATTTTTTTTAATTTTCTCAATATGGGAGGGGGACACTCCCATACCCTCTCCCGTGTACCTGTAACTAACTTTCCAAATGAACATGGCTTTAGATTTTATCCATATATATATTCATAAAAATTTATACATTCATAGGGTGAAAATATTTTACGTACAAAGTAATAATAATATATATATATACATATATATATAATATAAATATAGTTAGATAATACAATATTGCATAAATATATTGCTTAATACCCATCAACCGTTAACCCAATACATTCGGACCCCCCGTTCTCGAATTTCAGGAACCGCCACTGCATTGGCAACAGTTTGCTTCAAATCCAAAGATAACTAAGATAACTGGCATATTCTAATGTTGTATTCACACGAAATAAAGCTACAACGATCAATTTTGATAATTTTAAACTCAAAATGAAATTTTATGTTAGACTTCAATTGAATTTTATCCCTGTCGAGGTTTATTTTTATTTTCCTAGGTGAATATATATGAATATATATATATATATATATATATATATATATATATATATATATATATATATACTAGACGTAAAGAGCATATAGGAAGCAGATCCATGAAAAGGTAGTAACGAACAGCATTAAAATTTTTATTACTCTAGTCGTTATGTATCAGCAATTTTTGAATAAATACTGTAAAAACAAAAAGTATGAGAACATAGTACAGCAGTACCATTAATCATCATTATTGCTTATGTTCTCATTATCATGTGCACTAATTACGTTCAGGATGATTGCTCCGTCCTTGCTCGCTCGCAGCGACTGATCTGATTATTCTTAATTATATCTTACTCTACAACGATCCACCCGAGTGATTAACTTTTGAGGTCACGTGATTAACGCAACAAGATCAAACGGGTCGGAGCGGACGAGGTCAAACATGTTTCTTAACTTTAATGTGAATAAATAAAATGAACGGTCCTCAGAATCCATCAGATGTTCTCGACGAGGTCTTAGTTAAGGATACATAACTACCCGCCTCAGCCGTTATAACTATATATACCTTTATCGTAATCTGAAGGTCTATTGCAGTATCATTAGACTGAGAAACAACACACAACAATGGAAGTTCAAAATATGGTAAGTCTGAACTTTAAAAAAATGTAAAAAATACAAGTTAATTGAGAACACATTTTAATTCATTCATTAAAGCCTATTTACATTTTAATCATTTCGTTGACAGAAAATGAAAATATATAATTTGGTTGAACTTAAGACATATTTATGTACATATACTGTACAGAAATGTGACATTTGAATTATTCCATAAAGCCATACATCATAATTTTCTTTTTATTTTTATTCAGGTGTCCGGTTACAGCCAGGGAGAAAGGTGTTCCGCCTCAGTGGATGACGTCACCTATGGTCACGTGGACAATTGTCCGACTCTTCCTCTCACGTCTTTTTGCCTGGAGCCTTTTCGTCAGAAAATTCGCAGTCTTGTGGTAAGTTCTTGTTTTCATTGCATTATAAATGTAAGGTGTCATCTCAAAGATTGTATATTTATCATAACGAGAGCCTTGGAAACGAGTCAAACTTGACATTGATATATTTTGTAAATTTTACTTTGTACTATTTGAAGAAAACAGTTACTTATCAATATTTGTAATATAGATACTGGATGTGTTATTTAGCTAAACTGGGAAAGCTAAAGATAATTGATAAAATGCGATAGTTACTGAGAATCCTTTCTATATTCACATTTTATTCTTCACAGATGACGATCACAGATGACTGCAGCGTGTACTTGGAGATTCTCAGAACTAAACAGGACCTGGAAATCGTGAAAGAAGTGATGAAGATCAGCCCTGATGGTCACGTGGTCCAGGTGTATCAGCCCCAGTGTGACAACACGACAGTCAGTGACAGCCCCGCCAGCCCTGCAGCAGGCTCTGTCAGGGAGTTCAGCCACGACAGGCTGCCCCAGAAATACTGGAAGAAGTACCAGCATGCAGCAAGGTGATTGTATTCAAAATACCGAAAAAAAACTGAATTATTGATATTTTAAGGACATGAAAGCAAATTGATATCCTACAAATTTCTTAAAAATTCGTTAAAAACAATTATTATTTTCTTTCTGTTTTCTGGTTCATTTGCAATGTAACATTATTTCTTATTTATTTTTCAGATTTGTTGAACTGGTCAAGTCGAGAACACCAAAAGTGACCATGTACACGGATAAGGCCAAGTGTATCCTGATGGAGAATGACAACTGTGACTTTGAGGCGGCGTTTTATGACGGCGTCAAGGTCCGCAGCAACGATGACGTCACAATCATCACTCAGAGTAACGGGGGTTCTATCACACTGGAGACTGACACCAGCTTCCAACAACTGGACCCCAAGAACAAGGAGATCTACCGTTATGCGATGAAGGTAAGAATTTACAACTAATTTTAACTGAACTTAATAAAAAATCTTGATTAGACCTATTGAAATAACCGGTACTATAAATTTTCTTCCACGTTTTAATAATTGCTATAAAAAGAATCATATATACAAGTGCATATTATTCAAAGCTGTTTGGAATATGCAGGGTTGTTTTATTAACCTTTCATTTAGAAATTTATTTTGTCTTTTCAGTATCGTCAGAAAAGTCTGAACCTTGTCTCCCTGATGACGATGGGGATGAACGGAGGATCAAGATCAAATTCCACCTGCTTCCCAGTAGTGATCGGAAGGTGAGGCACACATTACAGCATTTCTGTAAAATCTTAGCAAAAAATCAGAGTTTATCTGACGTATTCATTTTTTTACAATGATTAAACGAAGCGATTTCTACATACAACGTTTGGTAAAAGGTTAAGTTAACATCCGATATAGTATCTATTTTTAACAATAATTTGTTCCAGTTAATTTAAAGATACTAGAATAACGACTGGTCCCTTAATGTATATTTTTAATGCGTAAATCATTATTGACTTCAGTGAAGACAGATAATACAAAATATTAGGATAATATTATTATTTGCAAATTCAGTGTGATTACGCACGCTGGGACTAATCAACTGTTCTTTTTTTCTTTTGCAGCCGTCCTCCTCCTGCCAACAAGGCCAACTCTCCCTCAAATCCGAGGTACACAGCTCCGTCATCACGTGTTTCGTCTCCTCGGACAGAGTCGTCGAACTTAGAAAAGAAAGCATCACAACAAACCAGCTGTTCAACGAGGACATCATCTTTGTCTTCCAATCCACCTTCAAACATGGCGGCGTCTCCGGAATCCCCGCTAAACCAGGTGGCGCTACCTTCACCATCGTCTGCTTCACCACCACCAATCAGTAACTATAGGTCCCTGGTAGAACCAACGGTCCTGTGTAAAGTATTTGTCCCTGGTATCGGCTGTGGCACTCAGTGGTCCAACAGGGAAGTGTCTGTCCAGTTTGTTGACGGTTCAGAACTTAAACTTCAACCCAGTCCCATGGTCATCAAGTATATTGGTGCTAATGGATTCTCAGCTAGGTACGTATTTCCTTAACCCAAATATAACTTTATATATTGTTGAAAAACATAACCTATAAAAGTCTTTATACATGCAAGCTAAATAGAAAACCTAGCATATCTCAGCGGAGCTACTTACATTGACTATAATTATATTCAAATCAATTAGTTCACAGGCAAAATAGAAATAATTAAACCTTAAAATCAGACAAAATAGCTTGATATGAATCATTGCGTCAATACCAGAATCTATGTCTCAGTTTATTTTACCATATTTATTTTGTCACTGTATATATAATTTGGGGTTACATCTTATTTTCTCTTTCTGTCTGTTACAGTTTTAAGGAGAATGACCATATCCCGTTGGAGGTGAGACAGAAGATGGACACTCTACCCGCAGTGTTTCATAAGCTGAGGACAGCACAGACGTCTTGAACGAGGAGCCGAGGAAAAACCAAGTCCATAAGGCTTTTAATTGTTACAAGTTTTTACAAGTCTGTACACCACGACCGGTCGGTTAGTGCAGCCCCGTGTCTGACAATGAGCTGACAGAAGCTACATTATGCATGAAGCGGCCACAAGCGGAGCCACAGGTCCACCGTAACAACTGCGTCAGGACGTGGTTTGATGGATGAGAGAGAAGAGTAACTGTACATGTGCGTCGTAGACCAGTATCCAATATCTAGCACGGCGTTGCGGAAGCAGAGAGCACGGAAGGTAGAGTTAAGAAAAGAGACATGCTCGGAAATGACCAAGTCTTAGGTTTAGGGCGCGTTTGGCAATGAACAAAAAAGAAAACTTCAAAGTGGCCAACACATTGCCTCGTCCACATTATACGCAATATTAAATAATGCACATATTGACACCTCTGTATTCGATATGATGCGAGCCTAGAAAATGAGGTGAAAATTTAAAACTTTTTTTATCATGATCTTTATGCGACTTTCTTTTAAATACCGTAGATGAATATCATGTATGATAATGATTAAATGCAACTACAGGGTAAAGACGAGGTAAAAGCGCAGCATGCAAGACCATGTTCGTGTGGTGTGCGACGACGACGCGCGTACATGTGTGTATATGAACTGTGTGTGTGTTTCCTCACAAAAGCATGTTATTAATTCTAAATCAAAAGAAAAGGTTGTGTCGAAAAAGCACAAAAGTCTCTGTTATCATTTGTTTTTGGTGGTGGTGATGATGATGATATATGTGTGTTTTCGCGTGTGTGTGTGTCTGGTTCTCATAAGACAGGAGTATGTCTGGGGAATAAACACAATACCATACGAAATATCAATAAAGTCTTAATACTAAAATATATGTTGAACGCAACGTTTATTCCTGATTGTTCTATGGTAATAGATGTATGAGTGTTCTGCTTAACAGTCGTAAGGGGAAAATATTTGCATGGTTAAACACAAAGACGCCACCTGTTGTTTTGAATGTAAACTATTGACACATTTATAGAGTGTACAGCTCTGAACAGCGACCAATCAGACCACAACTTTTCCGTAAGACTTGGGCCCTATCAGACCTAAATATCTTCCTCTGGAGTAGTATAGCGGCAATATCTATTTAAAGAGCTTATATATGTGGAAATAACTCATCTTTAGTGCATGTGACGTTTGACCTTACCAGATCCAATTGTCGGAATATACTGTGCTTGGCTTCATATTCGCGAGGTTAAAATTTCGCGGTTTTTACTTTTTCGTTGTTTCGCAAGGGTTCTATTTTCGCGACCTCAACAAACAATAACCTACACCGAGTATTATCTTAATTATATGAATTAAATATATTAAATAATATTTCTGCGAAATCATAAAAATTGTACTAAAACCAAAGTGAATATTGAAGAAAAGACATTACTTTTCATTATTCGCAGATAATATGAAAATCTTATATCATTTATAAGATTGTTTTCCTTTTGACATGACACTAACGATGCAGCCTCCTTCTTCACGAAGGTTTTATTTTCGCGATAATTTTCTTTTCGCGAATATCGCGAATTTGAACCCTCGCGAACAAACAGGCAACCACAGTATGTGCTTCTATATCAGAATTAACGTTATGAGCCACAAAATCTTGCAAATTAGGCCCATTTAGTCAAAATATATGTCACGGTGATGTCTGTCTCATCCGAATGTACAATTTGCTTATTTAATCTTTTCTAATCTGTTCAATTTTGTAGCTTTTCTCAGCCCCTCGGGGGAACATGAAACCCAAGCAGCCTCAATAGGCGCTATATAAGGTTATTTGTTCTACATTTGCCTACCGCTAACGACAAGTAACCAGTTTCTTTGGTGGAAAGCAGGGCATGATTTTCGTTAGAAATGTTAAAATCGGAATGATTTCAGAACAGGAAGTGAACCCACAACCTTCCCGACATAAATGTTAACACCCTCATCAATTCGCCGCCACGTTCCACTCAAAAATGCAACTAAAAAAATTAGGTGTTCAACGACAACAACAAGTACCTCAGAGTTCAGAGAATATATGTCACAGTGACCTAGTTCTAAATTCCGCAAAGGACTTATCAGGACTTGTCAGTATGTGAAGTTTAAAGGTTCTGCTCTTACGGTTGTGATTTGTCTTACTCGGAGAACGGACGGACGGACAAAATCCGACAAATAAAGACCCATCGTTGTAGCTCAGATGACTTTTGAGGCGGAAGCAGAGGTTCTGACTTAAAGGCAAAAAGGTGAAATATCAGTAAAGCTACACTTATTCTCTGTAATGTTGCTCTTATGTCCTTACACATTTAAACACTTCTCCTGCCTCTATATGGGTACACAATCTGAAATCCAAAATGTTAATGATACCATACCATTTTTATTGTCCATGCTCTTCAATGTACAGTGATACCAACAGGAGATAGACCTATTCCTCATTTTGTTGAATTTTTTAATATCACAGAATCATCGTACAGCTCATGAGGTGTGCATGATCAGTTATAACAAGATGTGGTGATTTATTAAGACAGCTATAACGACCAGTATAATGGTACCACAAAGACCTATCGGAAACCGAAACAAACTGCTGCATGTTTGATGCGGTCCTGCACTTTGTCTGTCTGTATATCTGTCTGTCTAGCTCCCTGTCTGTCTGTCTGACTGACTGTCTGGCACAATGGAAGCTGCGTTAAACATGCTTATGTCACATGATCTACGTTGCCTATTCGGATGAGCTCGGCTTGGTGACGAGGCCGGTAATAGCTTAGATTTTCATATTATCTGCGAATAACGAAAAGTAATGTCTATTCTTCGATATTCACTTTGGTTTTAGTACAATTGTTTTGATTATATATATAAATATATGTAGCGAATGTCAAGTCGGGAGAATAGCCGGCTTGTCTCCCCTACGTAATATCTCTTCTCTTTTCCTTTACTATGGCATTGTTGGTATTGTCGTCTTGTAGACGCTGTCACTGGAAACTGTTTTAATCTCAGTCTCTCTGATTGGCTCGTCTGAAAAGAAATATATCTTTCAGATTTATCATTTTTATATAAAGTTCTATATCATTAACGTTTAGATTTATATTTCATAGAGATCTGAATAAAGCCGATATCAATACAATTATCATGTATATAGATCCGCTACCATCTCGAGGATTGCCGAGGTTTTCCGATACAGAACGGCTATGTGGCATAAAACCTTCCCTGACCGGTTTTTGAGAAACCTAAAAGCAACAATAGGACAGGTCGAATGGCCAGGGTACTCGGGCGTGACGTGCCCCTACTGAAGATCCCGTTAGGGACATCACGTCAGTCCTGCCTCATGTCATGCTATCGACAACACGTCGAATCAGATCTTGTCCACTTTGTTGCAGGTGGGTAAAATTATATTTAAAATGTTGTAGATAGATGCCAAAGTATAAATTGAATGTCAAATTAATATTCCCTAATTAATAATATTAATATTATTCTATCTTGGTGCTTTAATTATATATCCTTGTTATAATATCCTTATTACTACAGGACCCCTGAACCTTCGACCTCGAGTTCTTCGGTTGCACTGGAAACCCCCAGAATATATACCTTTAAATCTTTAAAGGGACCCACACCACAAGTCAATCTGGCATATTATTGCTGTCATTCAAAAGAGCATTTCCACGTGTCCGAATAATTTCCACGTGTCTAGATAATCTCCACGTGTCCAGATAGAATTCCACGTGGGACTGAAAGGAGGGCCAATAAAAGAATTATATCTGTACCGGTACATCTAACCTCCGTTATTTCTGTATGTCCATCATTTATTTTCCTCACACTCCTAAGGCAGCAGCAATATTTAAAAATTAGCTTGGAAATCGATAGAATGAGTAATGAGAGAATTTAAAAATATAACAGATCTAAATGTAACACTCGTATTGAATAATTCTGTAAAATCTTATTTTCTTTTATAAAATATAATGAGAAAAGGGTTAAACAGCATAAATATGAGTAAAGAGAAAATGGTTCTACAGCAATAGCCTTCTCTCAAACAAACGATATGACTTTAACCGTGCTGCCATCTAGCGGTGGATGCATGCATTAATACGAGCTAACCCATAACAGCCCCCCCCCTTCTCTCCATTCCCCTTTTATAAGACACATTAGTCCATGTATTTATTATGTTAAGAAGTAATGTCAATAATTGTGATCAACCAAAGATATCCCATACCTACAAGTAAATAAATATATACCGAGGTAGATTTCTTGAATTTCTTAGGGGAGATAAACAACCATTATCCATCCCGCCAAATTTAGTGGGATACCCCCTTCGTTCTTCCATCGTAGACTCCCGGAAAATAACCACCCCGAATGTTTTCACTTAGAAATTTACTGCAATCATTGGTCATATTTATATTCTATCGTGTAATAGCAGAATTACTTTGAATGATAACAATATGAAGCATTATGTACTTAAGAATGATACTTAGCCTAGATGTTTCACATTTGTGTGCTTTCTTAATGAATGTTATTATAGATAGGAGATATAAACGAAGTGTTATCTTAGGTGTATTGTTTGTGTATAGTTGTACACAAACATAATTTCACTTTTGTATTAATATTAAGATGTAAACAAATATAAACTAGATGAGAGTATGAGATAAGGATTTGATAGACATGTATAAACAAGATGTAAGATCGTATGAGATAAGGAGTTGATATGTATATAAAAATGTAAGATAGTGTGAGATTAGAAGTTGTGTAAAAGATATGTAAAATAACATGGTGATATAATAACCTGAAGATTTCAGGTAAACCTACATAAATGAATATCTTGTAAACTTGCTGCAGATACATAAATTGCATTTAAGTACAATTATATACATGATACACAATCCAATATTTGTAAACAATATGAACACGTGAGTCCAGCCTCATGTCATGCTATTGACAACACGTCGAATCAGATCTTGTCCACTTTGTTGCAGAAAACAAAGAATAAACCAGTGTCAAGTGTCAGCAGCATATCGTTTATACCATTTGTATGTGTGTGCGAGATGACCACAGACCCTGCCTTACCGCCCGCCCGAGACACTGGCGCAGCCTGCACTTGACACTGACACTCCAGGTAGATTTCCGGTCGGACGCACTGTCATGGATGGGCCTCCAGTCCTTGGACCACGGGCGACCATGTGGAGACGGCCTGCTTAATTTGTCTGGGCCTGCTTGAACTACCGTTTCGTTTGCGGATTAGTGTATCTCACTGAACATGGTAGTTTATTGACGTCACTACTGTTTAAGTGACAGTTGTTTGCGTGGATGTTCCGTCGCAGCAGAAGCCAGCACAAGGACATTTACTGCATAATAAAAACTTCTCCGGAGTTATTTATTTCTACGAGCACTGTTGATGTGAGTCGCGCCTAAGAATTTCTTTGTCAAAGAAAATTTGATGGACTTTACTTTCCGGTCAGTCACTCTTGCGGTACTCTCATCTGGGTTACAGTGCCGGCCGTGTACCCAGGACACCAAAGAGAACTGTAGAGACTCTGAACGTTAATGTAACCCCGCGTGATCCTCTACTTCGGTGACCAACCCGTGACATTTGATACAGATACATTTATTATTAGCACATGGGTCACCACTAGATATTTGTTATTATGTAACTTTGATTATCCATTGTTGCATATCATTTGTTTACTTATGATATTTAATATCTAATTATTTTAATATCTAATTGTTTTGTTATGTAAACATTAATGCACAAATCCAGTTGCCTTTTTAGATTCACGTATTCCTTTACCGAGGTAAGCTGACATTGTATGTTTCATTACTAGGTTCGGTACTTGTATTTTATTTAGTGATCACCTAGTAGGCTACAAATAAGATACGTCACTTAAGATAAGCTAAGCTTCGCTTAGATAAATTATAAGATTTTAAGAGGTAGTGTAACTTAGATTGTAGTGTAACTAACTGCGCTGTAGTTGTCTACCAAAACTAAAGAGAACTTTGATCTCACCACTGTGAAGTACCAAAACACCCTTGTGGTAGATAACTTACCAGTAGATGTGCAGCAAGCAGAACTCGGGGATCACTTTGGTGCTGCGGGTGACGTGGAGCATGTGTTGCTGGTTCCATCTGACTCTAGTCCTGACCAGGTTTTCATTGTCTTTGCCTCCTCATCCGCAGTAACCAAGGTTCTCAGCTCTCCCAGTTTTGCTGAATGGCAGACTCCTTCGGGAGTGATGTCACTAAAACTAAAAGCTGCCACAACCGATCATGACGACTGTATACGAGAATTGATCACTGAGGGGAAATCGTCCTTAACAGATCCGCTAGATATTTTCCTAGATAAATTGTCCTCTGACAATTTTTTACAGCAAAAAATAGAGGGTAGGATGGCTTATCAGAGGATCCCTTCTTCCCCAGAGGGCGCTGCCACGGGTCCTAACCTAGTGTATACAATGTCCCAGAAACCACGCTTACCCACATTTTCCGGTGACCCCCAAACAAGAGACACCCCTTTTCGCCAGTGGCGATACCAGGTTGACTGTCTCTGAGATAACAAAAGTTACTGCCATCAAGATATATTGGAGGCAATTAGACTGTCCCTCAGAGGTTCAGCCGCGGAGGTTCTTCTTCACTTGGACCCAACTGCCCCTCTTACTGATTTGATCCACCACTTAGACCTCACGTTTGGAGAGATGGTAGACATTAATATGATAAGGGAGCAGTATTATGGGGCCCAGCAGGAAACTGGGGAGACCATCGTTAAATGGGGCTGTCGTATTCAAAAGCTTCTACGGGGTGCAATCTCAGACCACGAGGCTCGTAGCAGTCTATGTTCCAGATTCTTGTATGGATTAAATGACCTCTATCATCCCGTGGAAGATGCCCTACGTCCAACTTTAAAATCGGGTATGTCCTTTGAAGTTCTTTTTAGTGCAGCCCGGGAGCTCGAGGTCGAGTATATGCCTATGATGGTTCCATTAAAAGCTTCCGCTGGGGTTGATAACATCAGGAGACCTAATCTTAAACCCTCTCCAATTTCCCAACGGCAGTCACTGAGTAATCTTTCTCAAATGGTCAATACCGTGATACAAAGGCTAGAAGGTATTGAATCTCGCCTGAGAAGAGTTGAAACGACCCAAAGCTATACACAAAGTAGACCCACAACTCCTGCCTATCGAAAGAGTAACACTACAGTTTCAGAACAAAATTCGAACCCACCTGAACTAGCCATGTTTGCACCAGGTGTAAACGTAATAACCATTCTGTTCAAGACTGTAGAGCACGTCGTGACGTAACTGGTAAGCCTTTAAACTCCGGTCCACCTACGCCAGGCAGTGGGAGGACGCAGGTCGGACACATAGGCCCACTAAACCCAAGGTTATACCTGTTGCCTTGACCGGGGATGTAGATTTGTCTCGCTCATATCACAAGGGGTTCCATGTACCGGTTTATTAGACTCTGCCTCTTCTGTTACAACAGTGGCTGAAAATTTCTACAATCTGTATCTGTCTTCTTTACCAATCCAACAAATATCTGATGTCCTTAACATAGAGGTCGCAGGGGAAATAAACTCGAATACCTTGGCATTGTTGAAATAAATTTAAATTTTCGAGGTGTATTGGACAAAATATTTCCAACTCCCGTATTATTGGTAAAAGATACAGCCTTTAATTCGTTGCACCCTTTTGTGATTGGACAGAATGTCCTAAAGCAGTGTGCTCGGATACTTCGCGGTGATGGGGGCCCTAGGTTCCTCCAGAAGAGTAAAATTCCCGATGCCTGACGGTCAGCCTTAAAATGCTGTACTTTTGCGACTGCTTAATCTTCTTCAATAGGCCTCGTCACCTCCTTTAGGCAAATAGCAAGTTCTTGCGCAATTTTGCTCAAATAGCAAGGCCCCTCCATGACCTCCTTAAAGGCGAAAGCTCTAGTCGAAAATGTACTGCATCTAAGAAGCGTAAATCCAAAGCACTACTTTTGTCTGGGGTCCAGATTAAAAGTCCTCCTTTGAGAAACTGATAGAGCTCCTGTGTAAAGCCCCAGTTTTGGCGTATGCAGACTTTTATTTTACATACGGACGCTTCTAGATCTGGCTTAGGGGCGGTTCTATACCAGGAACACGAATCGAAACTGAAACCCATTGCTTATGCCAACCACAGTCTAATCAGGTCTGAGCAGAATTATGCTGCTCACAAACTAAAATGCCTGGCCTTAAAATGGGCGGTTGTGGACAAATTCAAAGATTACTTGTATGGGGAACTTTTATTGTCAAGACTTACAATAATCTCCTTTGCTATGGTTTAACCACCGCAAAATTGTATGCCATAGGGCACAGGTGGGTGGCTGCATCAGCTAATTTTGACTTTAAAATAGAATATCGATCCGGAAAAAGGAACGTCGATGCCGACTTCCTATCAAGGACTTGCATCTTCCCAGTCCGGGAGTTGCTCTCTCTCCTGATATTCTGTCTTCAGATATGGTTCAAGCTATATACCGATCTCATCCGCCCGGTTGTACAGGACTACAAAACACAAATCATGACCCATTTATTCCATTTGTATCCCTTAGCCTCCCTTCTCTGCCTATAGACATGATTCTGGAGCCATCAAAAGATCTTGACCTTAAAACTGTCATAGAAGCTATAAAAAGCGGGAACAAACTTAAATACCGAAAAGGGAACTCGACTGAGCTTCTGTGTTATCAGCGCCACCTATCTAAATTTCTCCTCAATAAAGGTGTCTTATGTATTAAACGGATTGTAGATAACAAAGAGACCTTGCAGATAGTTTTACCTACCGCTTTGCGTCAAAAGGCTCTCAAGGGGCTCCATGATGATATGGGCCATATGGGTCAGACTAAAACAATAAATCTAGTACAAGATCGTTTCTTTTGGCCTGGTATGAACAAACATATCACCGATTATGTAGCTCAGTGTCTACGATGTGTGAGACGAAAAACTCCTACCTGTCAAAGAGCACCTCTTGTAAACATCCATTCCTCAGCCCCTCTATAAATTTTATGCATAGATTTCCTATCTCTGGAACCCAGTAAAGTTAATATTGAAAAAATATTAGTGGTTACCGATCATTTTACTAAGTTTGCCGGGGCATTCCCATGTAAAAGCCAAAAAGCAAAACCAACCGCTCAACTGTTATGGGATACTTTTATCTATACCTACGAATTTCCCCAAATAACCCATTCCGATCAGGGGCGAAATTTTGAAAGTAAAGTTAGCAAAGATTTGTGCACTCTAGCTGGTATCGAAAAGTCGCACACAAGTCCCTACCATCAGATGGGCAATGGACAGTGCGAGCGCTTCAACCGCACGCTACTGGATATGTTAGGCTGTTTGGAACCTAGTCAAAAGAAAGATTGGAAACTCTATGTTAATTCTGTAACCCATGCCTATAACTGCACTAGACATCAGACCACCGGCTATTCTCCCTTTTTCTTAATGTATGGGAGACACCCAAGGCTACCCGTAGATGTTCTTATTGGGGTAGACCACGATCAAAGAGATATTATGGCCGACTATGATAAATATGTTCAATCATTCGGGGAAACACTAAAGAATGCCTATCGCAACGCCCAGCAACATTCATTAGCATGCACTTGTTAATGGTGTGTTTTAAGACAGGCACACTTCAGTTCCGCTTCACAGTATTTCATGTTTGTTTCCCAGGGCAGTTTCTAAAGATGAGCTGTCACAAAACACAGTTTGTTTCGATGTCAAAATGGAATGCTTATGCGTAAATGGCGACCACCAGATGTATGCGCTGATGATGAGTGGGCCATCAAACATCAAATAGTAATGCCCAAAAGCTTTCGCAGTGAAGTTCTAAGCATGGCACATGAGACTCCTTTGTCTGGCTATTTAGGTATAAATAAAACTTATCAGAAAGTTAGTACACACTTCTATTGGCCTAACCTCAGGAAAGATGTTGTACAATATTGTAAGTCATGCCATACATGCCAGATGGTAAGCAAGCCCAATCAAAATCCTCCTAAGGCCCCACTTAGGCCTATTCCTGCTTCGAGGAACCATTCAGTAGGATTATTGTTGCTTGTGTTGGACCACTGCCAAAAAACAATATCTGGACAGGAATACTTGCTGACAATTATGTGCGCATCCACCAGGTTCCCTAAGGCAATAGCATTGCGCAAAATTGATGCCAAAAGGTTGTCAAAGCTCTGACCAAGCTTTTTACAACTTTTGGATCACCAAAATCTGCCCAGTCTGACCATTGGTCTAATTTTAGTCAGGCTTATTCCAACAAGTTATGCATTAGCTAGGTATAAAACAGTATAGCTCTTCGCCATACCATCCTGAAAGTCAGGGCGCCCTCGAGCGTTTTCACCAAACATTAAAAACATGATCAGAACTTATTGCTATGACACACAGAAAAACTGGGACAAAGGAATCCACCTATTTGTTGGTTGCTGTCAGAGAATCCTTTCAAGAGTCCTTGGGTTTCAGTCCCTTTGAACTAGTTTTTAGGACACTCCGTTTGAGGTCAATTGAAACTGCTTAAAGAAAAACTCTTGTGCAAAAATCCTGATTCGCTTAGTTTACTGCAGTATGTCACAGACTTTCGCACCAAACTACACAATGCTTGTAAGATTGCAAAGTCAAATTTAAAATCTGCACAAAGTGGAATGAAAAAGTATGATAAACACACTATAAGTAGGACGTTTGAGCCTGGTGAAAAGGTCCTTGACTTACATCCCGTCCCTGGCAGACCTCTGCAAGCTAGGTATTTTGGTCCTTACATTGTGAACTAGAAAGTCAGTGATTTAAATTACATACTGTTGACACCAGATAGACGTAAGAACAAACAAGTGTACCATGTTATCATGTTGAAACCATATTATGACCAAAATAGCACATCAGATGTTGTACATAATGTTACTGCTGTAAATTGTGTAAACACTGACCCTGACCCAGTGAAAGTAGATACTGATTGTAAGTGTGATGTAAACATTCAGTGTGGTACAGTACCATTAAAAAACTCAGACGTGCTTAAAACCTGGATGCCAAACTGTCACACCTTACCACACAACAACAACAACAAGACCTCAAGAACCTGTTGCGGAATTATGAATATTTGTTTAGTGACATTCTAACGCGACCTAACATGTTGTACCATGACGTCGATGTTGGCGAGGCAAGCACAGTCAAGCACTTCCATATAGACTGAATCCAGAAAAACAAAAGTATCTACAGGATGAGATTCAATATTTGCTGGACAATGATTTTATTGAACCTAGTAACAGTAACTGGAGTTCACCATGTATTTTTGTGTCAAAACCTGATGGAAGATACAGTATGTGCAAAGATTATCGAAAACTGAACTCTGTCACCAAGACTGACACGTTCCCAATTCCGAGGATCGATGATTGTATTGATAGAGTCGGTAGCTCTAGATATGTCTCCAAGTTTGACTTGCTAAAAGGATTCTGGCAAGTTCCGCTGACAGAACGAGCGAAAGAAGTGTCCGAATTTGTGACGCCGCAGGGATTCTACCAGTATAAAGTTATGCCGTTTGGCATGAAAAACTCGCCAGCCACGTTCCAGTGCCTCATCCATTATGGTTGTCAAGGACATTCACGGCTGTGACGCATATATTGATGCATTTTCGTGTACAGCGACACCTGGGAGAAACATATGCAAATTTTTCGCGACCTTTTCGAAAGACTCAGTGAAGTACGTCTGACCGTCAACTTTGTGAAATCTCAGTTTTGTCATGCACAAGTACCATTTTTGGGTTATATTGTAGGGCAGGGTCAGGTAAAACCTGTTGATGCTAAGATAAGTGCTATTTCTGCATTTCCTAGACCAGAAAACAAAAAGCAAATAATGCGTTTTGTTGGTATGGTTGGATACTACAGGAAGTTTTGTCCAAATTTTTCTGAAGTAGCTGAACCTTTGACTAATTTGTTAAAGAAGAGACAAAAGTTTGTATGGAATGTTCAGTGTGAAAATGCATTTCAGAATTTTAATAGCCATTCTGCAAAGTTCACCAGTTTTAGCAGCTCCGGACTTTTCAGTAACTTTTAAGTTAGCTGTAGATGCTGGGGATACTGCTGCTTGTGCTGAGTTGTTACAAAAAGGCAATAATGGCATAGATCATCCAATTTGTTTTTTCTCAAGAAAGTTTAATGGAAACCAGAAAAACTACTCCACTATTGAAAAAGAATGTTTGGCTTTGATTTTGGCGTTGCAACTTTTTGAAGTTTATGTTACTTCATCAGTCAGGCCTATCGTTGTCTTCAGTGATCACAATCCCCTCACGTTCATGAACAAGTTGAGGAGTAAAAATCAAAGATTGTTGAGATGGAGTTTGTTCTTACAGGATTACAATCTTGATATCATACACATTAAAGGGAAAGATAATGTACTTGCTGATTGTTTATCGAGATGACTATGAAATGTTGTAAACAGGATGTTAATGTGATGTTGTAGATAAGATGATTTTTGAGATGTTGTAAGGATTTAGTGATTGTGATCGCAAAAAGAAAGTTTTCCGTGAAAACTTTCTTTTTATCTTACAAGGGGGGGGGGGGGAAGTGTTACAAGTGCTCTTTTTATTATGTGACACGGGCGTAGCTCCTGTTTTTTGGCACTCGTGTCTTGCCGCGTGTTGCATTTTATGTTTAATCCGTACTGGTTTGACTCTCGTTGTCATGTGAGCCTTGAGTTTTCACGCCTGGTGTAGGTCACGTGATGAGCCTGGTGTGTAGAGACACTAGAGAATTCTTGAAACGCGTGTTGTGCAAGACCTTATAGACTGTTCGAGAAGTGGAAGATGCCCGGCTTGGGTGTGAAGGTATATAAAGGGGCTGTTTTTAAAACCAGGGGCAGACAGCAGAGCAGATTCCAGCGGACGCAGAAGCGTCTGTCAGATTCTTAGACCTTATCCGACGAATGCGGCAGTTATACATCTATTTTCAAAGACTTTCTCCTGGATTTTATACATTTGGACTTCAGTTTACTTTCTGGATGTTGCAAGAACATTCCACAGGACTGTCATTCTCATAGTGTTTACATTTAAAGGACATATCGTGGTGACGATATTGGTATCCAGGTATTGTACCATTATCTTTATGTGTGATTGTATTGACTTGTTGCTATAACGCTGTTTTACTGTCTAATTGTATTGATTGAGTGTATTGTATTGTTACGGTTGTTTTAAGAATAAATTATAGTTATTTGTTAACAAAAAAACACTGACTTCTTTTTCATACCCCCGGACATTTCATGCTGCCTAGTGTTACAGAATTTTTTTATCTCCATTACAAAATTTGTATTCATTACGCATACGTGATCTGTTTATATTAGGTTCCGTAACAACATGTCGAGAGTGGTCTTGTAAGCGTAATAATTGCTCGTTTCAAGTTGGGGTTTTTATAAAGGTTTGGTAACTTTATTTTGAAGATTGGTTCAGAAGTTTTACATGATATTATTTTGTCGTAGACACTTCTGAATGTGAGTTTTACCGAAGCACTATTAACCTCCAAATATCTGTTTAAATCATTTTCGTGAAACCAGTTTTTGTGGAATAGCCCTTTGCAGAGCTATCCAGTGGATATAGAATTTGTTGTAAGCATAACTGTTTTTGCTACAAGTTCATTATTTTTTTTATTTTTTTTTTACCTCTGTCATCGTACTCATCACGAACATATTTTATACCAAGAATATCAAGAAAATAATAATACACTGATTAACTCATTCCTTGATGTATCTGTTATTCGGCAAAAGTTGAGTCAAGATTGTGTCCCCGCATACTGGTTCCCCGGAAGTAACAGAGTGCCATACATTAAGGCAACGTAAATAAAAAGATAACATTCCTATTTTTAAAATTTCAGGATCCAAGTTATATATGATACTTTTAAATCCACCTACGTTTTATTAAATAAAGATCAGGTATTATTACGTATATTGTCGTGTCACCTATGATGATTTTCTTCATCCACATAAATCTTTGAGTTTCTATTATTGTATCAATATCAAACAATCTCAAGCCACCTTTCTCGTAGTTATTAATAAGGACATCATATTTTATTTTTGGTTTCTTTCCATGCCATATGAAATCAACCATGACATTTTTTACAGTCCTAACGAATTCTCTGGGCGGTTCTAGAATGTTTGTTACGTTTATTATTTTTGAAATAATACTACCAAAAATTTTTAAAGGTCTCCGTCTACACACATTTAGAAGTGTCTTTAAATGTTCCAAGATTTTAGTAAAAATTTAATACATTGGAACATTTTTTATCACGTGTATGCCAAATCCCTAATATTTTTAGTGCTTCGGTATTAAGGTCTATCCATTTAAAACGTTCCATATTATTATACACAGGTGGCTTCGTTGTCTATGCTGCTTCACATTTCTTCATATTTTATCTTAATAGACGAGCCGAGCAAAATTATCCAACACTAAGCATAATGCAACCATTGAATCTGTCTTTCAGAAAAAAAATGTGGTGTCGTATGCATACATACACTGTTTAATTTGAAAGCCGTTAATATTAATCCCTTTGATGGACACAGATTTACGTACCATTATGGCTAGGATCTCAATTGCCATGACAAACAAATATGGCGCCATGGGGTCTCCTTGTCTGGTACCTTTTGCTACTCTGACATATCCTGTGGGGTATCCATTATTTATAATACAGCTTTGTATATCGTATTGAAGAAGTTGTACCCATCTAATAAAACCTGTCTGGAAGCCAAATTATTTTCCAAAACACTGAACATATAGTTACGATCTATGGAGTCGAAAGCAGCAGAAATAATCAACTGAAAACAAGATATTAGGTTTATTTTCTTTGATACAATAATCTAAGTATCACAGATTAAATGGTTCTTTTCACAAATGGTTCCCCCAGGAACAAAGGACGTCTGGTCCTCATTAATAAGATTAGGAAGGACAATTTTTAAGCGCCATGACAAAATTTTCCTTAATATCTTATAATCGACATTTAACAAACTAATTGTTCGCCATGATGAGATTATCTTTACCTAGTTGTTATATCAAATTAACCACTGCTTGCCTCGACTTGTAGTTAGCTTACCCTCCTCAAAACATCTGGGCAAACAATTAACGAGATCCTTCCCGACGAGATAAAAAAAATTCTATATAGAATTCTTTTAGAAATCCATCATTCGCGGGAGTTTTAATATTTTTCATTTATTTCAACGTTGACAAGACTTTTTATTTAAATCAGTCCATCACAACTAGCTGCTTGCATATCTGATAGGACTGGAGTATCATACTCTGACAGAAGTTGTGTACACTCTTGTTTTGAAAAGGTACCTGTACAAGTGTACTTTTCTTCATTATAACCTCTTCAGTTCTATCATAATTTTTCGCTGATCTGTTATATCTTTTCCTTTACACAATAATCTTCTTATGGTTATTTTGCTTTTGTTTTTCTTTCCAAGATTCATAAAATACTTTGAATTACGCTCCCCTTTCTCAAACCATGTGATTCTAGATCTTATTATGGAGCCATCGACTATTCTCTCATAATGCTTATCTATTTCTCGAGATAGTAGGTCGATCTCAGTTTGATTATTACTGCTGTGCGAGTTGAAATTTACATCCTTAAAACTTTTCTCTAGGTTTTTTTTTTCAGTATTGGCTTTTCACGTCTACACGTCTGATATATTACTGACAAACTCAGACCAATGGAAGAACAGGACTTGATAGAGCCAGTTGAAGCCCAACACCCTGGGTAGTACCGCTAGTCTGTGTGTACCCAAACCGAAAACCCCTGAGGACATTCGTTTGTGTTTAGACATGCGTCCACCGAACACAGCCATTCATAGGAACAGACATATTACACCACATATAGATAATCTGAGAGCTGATCTGAATGGTGCTGCTGTATTCTCAAAACTTGACATGAATCAAGCATATTATCAACTAGTACTGCATTAAAAGAATCTCGTTATCTCACAACTTTTGCATCACCGCTAGGCTTGAGAAGATTTAAACGATTAGTATTCAGTGTGAACTGTGCATCAGAAATATTTCAAGATGCTCTCGCTAAAGTTTTGAGTGGACTTAAAGGTCTCATTGGGATGTATGGGATGACATCATTGTATTTGGTGCCAATCCAGATGAACATTATCATAACCATGAAACTGTATTTCAGAGACTTGAACAGCATGGCTTAATATTAAATGCAAATAAGTGTGAGTTCCCTAAGGACTAAGTGACATTCATCGGCTTCGTGTTCAACAAGAGTGGAATTGCACCTTGAAGCCATCAAACAGACAAAAGAACCAACATCGCCAACCGAAGCCAGATGTTTTCTTGGAATGACAAATTAACTGTCCCGATTCATTCCGGATTATTCAACCATTTCAGAATTAATCCGTAACCTCACGAGGCAGAAAAATAAAATGGCGGTGGACTGAACAAGAACAAAACGCATTTGATAAGTTGAAGCAAACACTTGCCTGCAGTGAAGTTCTTGCCTACTTTGACGGGAACTTAAAAACTGAACTCGTTGTTGATGCAAGCCCGGGATGTTTCGCCGAAATACTGCTGCAGTGTCAAACTGATGGTTTATATAGACCGTAAGCGTATGGAAGCAGAGCGCTCACAGACGTAGAAGGTCGATATTCACAAACGGAACGAGAAGCGCTAGGTATTGTTTGGGGGTGTGAACATTTCCATACATACATATCATTGGACCAGATTTTGACTTGTGACCGATCATAAACCCCTAGAACTAATCTTTAACAATCCATACTGAAAACAATCGTTTTGAACGATTCATGAACACTCTGACTAAAGTAGAAGAAACTGGGCATTGGGTCACACAAATCAACCAATTTCTCAGAAATTATCGTGCTACACCACATCCATCTACAGGCATCGCCCTAGCAACATGTTTGTTTGGCCGAGACATTCGCACAAAACTACCAGAACTCCATGATACTTATGATGACTCACCAAATGATACTGTCATTCGTGAACATGATTCTTCGGCTAAAGCAAAAATGGCTAATTATGGAAACCGGGTACATCCAACATCAGACAAGGTTCAGCTTGGGACAACGTTCTTGTGAAACAGCAACCACGGGATAAACTTACAACTACATTTCTTTCTGTGCCATGTACTGTTACAGCAAAGAATGGATCACAGATTATTGTACAGAATGGTTCTCATGTTGTTACCAGAAATTCTTCTTTCTTCATCAGTATCGCCCACTTCTTATGATGAGCCTGTATCTAATCCTGAAACCATCGTCACCACAGAGCCACAATCATCTCAGAGTGCATTACCAGCTGATCTACCCCAAGATGATTCACCTACAGACCGTTCTCCCAACGTCACTCCTAAGTCCCCTGACCCACAGACTCACACCAAAACTTCTGTGGAGGGGTGAGAAATAGTCGTAAGTTACCATAACATTGAGCCTATAACAGTGTACCTTAGAGTGGCAGTGGCAGCAAAACCAAAAGTCCTAAATTGCCACGCAAAAGTAAAAGAAAATAAAAATCACCTAAACATCTTGCTTATTATGTGAAACAAACAATAAACAACACCAGAATAGTTTGATGAAACGCCATATTGATTAAGTAAAGTTTTAAGTTCTTTTATCACATGCATGGACATCTGTGCTATTGTAATTTATTATTGGACTTTGAATTCACCGGTATATTGAATATGCATATGGACTGTGCATGCTTGGTGTAATATGTGGACTCTGTTCATGAATGTGATCTTCCCTTTATGAAGAAGGGGAGGGATGTCATATACAAGTCTGTTATGTATGATTTTGTAAGTTTACGACATTTCAGATATACGGCATCATGACTGTATTACGCCACCTAGTGTTAAGCAAGTAAACTGAGTAAAGTGCGCCAAGCAAAGACCAGCCTCGTCATTCTTTCAACAATCAATAATTTAAAACACGCTCCAACAGAACACGACAAGAAGATATACTACAAAAGCCTAAAGCCTACAGTTGTTCTGGTTCTTGTGAAATGACAGCATGATTGTAGGCCTTTAGGCGTTGTCAGAAATGAGGCCCATATTTACCTCCTCACAGAGCCTTAAACTGCATTCCTCGCTGAGGGACGCAACTCTGACAACCAAAATAAAATAATAAAATTTTATCTGAATATAACAGAATTTACGAACTTATCTCTGATAATATACCCAATTTTTGAGGGCCCGCTGACCTAACAGATATACGAAGTCCAAGTCTCCGTCAGAAACTTTATCGATAAAAAACAAGTCATTAAAGATGAGGCGATCTGCGATAAGGAGAATCTGAAAAGGTTTCTTTGCATGAACTTTACATGTCGCACCCCATTGATGTTTTTTTTTATTAGGGCAGGGGGAGGACTAGCCAGCCAGTCTAGCCAGCCCGAGAGCCCAAGGGGCCCAGACCAACCAGATATTACCTATGGAGTAGAAAAATGTTTAAACATGTAGACATTTGAAAATGTCTCATTTAGCTTTTATTTTAGCTTACATAAATTTTAGAAAAGATTCCCCCAAAATAGGGTCCGGGCGGCCAGATTTGTCCTATAGGACATAAAAAGAGTCTCGTTTGTCGTTTTAGGAGCTTGTATATTGAGTTTTTAATCGAGGGGCCTAAATTGGCAATTACCAACCACGAATTTCCTATTTGGCCCAATGAAATGTTTGTTAGTGCTTTTCGGATTTATTTTAGCTTAGGAATCTCCAATAAGCCACAAGAAAATGCTCGTAATCAAATTATTGCATCACAGTTTTTTTGAGTAGATTCTAAATAGATGCAAAGGGGCCAAAAGGGCCCAGGGACCATCAGGAGTTTCCTATGTAAAGAACACATACTTGAAAATGAGAAAATCTTTTTTGGCTTTTGTGTAAACATGCATATATATTTAAAGCTTTCGTCAGGAGAACTCAGAGGAGCAAGGCTCGGTCTTGGAGCCTTATATAGGACCCAATTAAGTGCTTGTTAATGCGGATCTTTTTTTCTAGGGTGTCAGCTAAAAATCAGAAATGAGCGGAAGGGCCTATGGAGGCTCTGGCCAAGGAGTTTCCAAGGGTACAAGAACAAGCTTGACGATCAAATCATATTTCTCTTAAATAGCATTTGTTATTTTACATGTTTTCACCTGTTGGGTCCAAAGGGCCCGGACAGACCATGAAGGAGTTCTTAGGGCCCACTAGAATACTTTAAATGCCGAAATTCCGGAGTTATGGTACACGCTAGTTAGGGTTTAACAGAATGGTAAGACAAATCTTTCGGACTTTTATTAAGTACAACACACTAATTGAAGAAATTAACTAAAATTAATATTATTTTGTTTCCATAACTACATGGCCTGGAGGGCCATGGAAAGCGTACTGTTTCGTTCCGGAAGTGTATCCCGTTTCTTTAGAAATTATTCTTTTACTCTGTTTTAAATAGAAATTCAAACATGAATATCAATTTATTTTGTAAGTTAGTTGTTGTTATTGTTAAAACACAGTGTTTGTGAATAGAATCTTTCCAGGGAACCAATTTGTTTATCGATTCGCCCTGAAAATAAAAAGATTCAAAGGAAACATCCCTTTTATTATTTTTTTTATTTGTTTGGGCGTCTTTTCTGTGTGTGCGTGAGTGTTGGTGGGGCGGGGGAGGGGATGGGAGTCGCTTTCATTTTGTATATACGTCCCGTGTCCCTATATATGCATGCTATATATAATGTCGACTAGCAACTTTTTACGAACCCGTATAGTGTCTTATTATTGTGATAACCCAGGTATGGATGCCATATATCAAACTGTCAATCTATACAAGCAAATATAGGCCAGGTCTAATTTATCATTAAACGTTTTCATTATATCCCTAGAAAGTGAACAAAACGTTGGCAGCTTCAACTGCCGATCTAACACCTGTCAAAATATGTGACAATCTGACGATTCTGCAGTCGACTTGGCCACGACGGCACGAAAATTTTATATAATTATTTTGATATATCAAACTATAACTTTAAACTTATAATCACTAATATATTCCTGTTTATCTGTATCCTTCCAACTTTTAATTGGTTTTGTCATTAACTCGTTATTGTGATAGTATTGTTTTTGAAAATACAGCACGAGAGGCACAGACTGTCCATTAGTGCCTTAACCTTTCCGTGTAAGCATGTAATGTGTCATGCCGTATTGAGATATGTTTCTATATTTAAACCTGTCCCGGTGTAAAGACGTCAGATTACTCCCCTTTTCAGGTTACCCCCGGGTAATCTTAAAACGATTTCAGATTATCCCCGGGGTAGCCTGAACTTGATTTCAGGTTACCCCCCCCCCCCCTACTGTTCAGATTACAACCCTTGCTGATCAAGCTAATATGATTACCTTTTGTGTAAGTAGAAGCTCACCGCTCCTGATATATTATTAACAGCATCCTCAGCTGGCTGATGATATATAGTGGTCAGCTCCTTCGGGCCGTTCATGTGTCTCTCTGTCCATAACCACTTCATAACACGTTTTATCTAAAAATTGATAATCACATCCAATTTTGATTAACTTTGCAGATGTATATTATGGATCTCCTCACTTGATCAAGTTTTGGTCACACTTACTTGATGATATACTTTAAAGATTTGTTAACGCCCTTCCTCGATTTCAGATTACGCCTGGGGTAATCTGATCCCGGTTTAAAAGTACCGGGGGCAATCTGAAATCGATTGCCGTTTACACATTGTCCTAAATCAAAGATGGTGCTGCACATGTAGAAATACGATTAAAACGACATCCGAACCAAACCCGGTCCCGCCTCCAGTTCAGGCCCAGGCCGTTGTGATGACTCTCCTCCAAAGAAAGCTTACAGGGGTTAATGAATTAAATTTTACGTTAATATCTGGATCATAATTTTGTTATATTTCCTTTTTCTTCTTTCTGTTCCTGTTTGCATTAGCGCTCAAATATTCCTTATCATCTTTGGTCAAAAGATTTCAAATAATGGTCCAAGATTTATTTTTTGCCTCAGCTCAGTAGACTTCGTCGGGGAGGCTTCCAGTTGTTGCTTTGAAACTGCAAACATCTGGATCCGTATATGCTAATGTTAGCCGACTTTGTCAACCAAAGGTAAACCAAATAAAACCAACGTAGCTTCTCATACTTCCACTAGCAGTCGCTTCTAGTCGGAACACCCCTCTTCCAGTCAGGGCTGGTTTAGACGACCGTGTCCACCCCGAAAGTCATCCTAACGTTTAAATATCGTCACAATCCAAAGAAAGCATCATTTCTACAGTTCGTTCTACATTGAACGAATGCTTGCTTTCCCGATTTTACTAATTTTATTAGGTTCATATTGGAAACTTGCTTGTGCATGTAATTTGCTTTGAACAAACTCTGCTCAAACATGTTTGTTTGGCCTTCAAGTACATTTATACCAACGCTACTGATGTATTTAGACTTGATCAGGTTTACTTGCTTCCACTGAGTAAGGCTTATGGGGGATGATTTATTTTTTACATTAACACTGGGTCATAATTTTTTAGGTTGGAATTTATTAGTTTCCCATACTGCAAAATAATTTCATTTTTTCTTTTTTATTCTGTTCGTGTTTCTGGTAGCGCTCAAATATGGCTGATCTTTTGGACAAATTTATTTTAAGCATATGTCATAGGTTTTTTTTTTCACCTGCGTTATTGTTTGACCTTGACTTATTTCCAAGGTGGTACACCATAGTCGATTCTCCGTTATAGCTCAGTTGCATGCGCCTTGGAAAACTTCCAGTTACCGCTTGGCGACTGCAAACGCCTTAGTTGGACAGCCAAGCTTGATTTTTTCACTTTTAAGGTCATTGCTTGTAAATAGGAGGCGTTCATGCTAGATCAATCAGCCACAGAGTGAACAAAGAGTGTGGGTGGATGCCACCTGAAATTTTTAATTTTAAAGTCAATTTCAAGGTGAACTGAAAAATGGGCTTGTCCTGGTCGATTTTCACTTTTGGGGATATTGCTTGGTTATATCATGCATCAATGCCAGATTAACCAACCAAACTTGCTAATTAGAAATGGATATAAGTATTTTTTAACAGACTTTTACACAACAACTTTTTTTGACAATAACAAATACACCAGTGAGTAGTGCGGTGCATTGAGACCACCATATTTTTATGTCTTGTACGTATAGATTTCTTAATATATTCTCCGTTTTACTATTCATAGAAAAAGATAAATAATTTTCTCAAGATACTTGAGAAAATAAAGAGGAAGTGAATCGTCTGACAGCAATCTCTGCTGAATCGCTACATCCTATCATGAAATGCCAAGGGCTCTCTGCTTAAAGGCCATAATTAAGCTACTTTAATCCAATATCATATTTTATTGCATAAACTGGTATAGACTGGAACCACCTAACAGAAGAAATCATTAGAAAAACAGATGAAGAGTTTGAAGATGAACTAACAAATTACCATGACTAAGTCAAAATAATAATCCATGCATACTTACCTACCCTGGAAGATTAGGGGTATTAACAAAAGATCCCCGCGGACGATAGCACCCCCCCCCCCCTCCAACGCCCACCGCCCCCATGCCCATCGCCCCCCCCCCCCCATTATCCCGGTGAAAAAGCCCCCCTGGATGAAAGCCCCGCTGATCAAAAGCCTCACTCTTAACAAAATTAAATTATTTGAAATTTAATTTGATTTAATAAATGGATTACGACATTTAAAATTCTGTATATAAGTCATCATCTTATTTAAATTAAACTGATTAATTAGTTTCGGAACATTATTCAGTGTAGTTTATCTTATTATGGGAAGTATACGTTGATATTGCTTTTGTATATTAAACCTAATGTATAAAATATATTGCAATTTGAATTTATATATATGGGGGGGGGGGCTTTGTCCTCTTAAAGATCTTTATCATTAAGGTACGGAGGCTTTTGTCCTGTATCCTGAAGATAACTGCTATGCAGTGAGAAACCTTCTAATACCAAAGATACATATTACACTTTAAGAATACTTTATAACTTCAGGTACGGTTATATATTCATTAAAGTAAGAAATATTGTTCCTCAATTTATCAAACAAAAATGTGATCAGTATTACTTAAATTTTGCAAAGTACTATTGTGGTCCTCTTAGTCTGCTGTTGCAGATAAATCCTGTTTTATGTGCATGTAATCAGCAGTTCTTATCATAAATTGTAGATTCTTATAGTTTGTAGATCTTTCTGACAGAAATAAACACAGAAAATAAGGCATTTTTTTCATATTTGCCATTTAATTGCCTTTTATTTGCAGAGTGGGTTACTTATGTGTCCTTTAGCTCTGCTTTTTATACGGTCTGCTCTCGTTCATTTGCCCCTCGTTTATCCGCCAAACTCGCCTTTCCCCCACGATACACAAAATCCCGATTCCTTTCTAAATATTTATATGCAAAACTCCCGCCAGGCCTGTCCGCTGGTGATCCGCGTCATAGTTAATCTAATGAGTTTTTCTTGACGACGCACCAATCCATCACAAAGAGCCAGCAAATGAGTCTGAAGTAGTCCGACCATGAAGCATTCAAGGCTCTTCCACCAGTCTTTAATTTCTTTAAAAGCGTCGTGCGTAGTCATGAGCCGGACATTGATACGTGTAACCAAATGGGAAAAAAAAAACATAGTTACTCAGGTCAGAGGTGAGCAAGCCGGCAGGGACCACTCGTTTTTTAACCCTCAGTAGTGCATTCTCTTGACTGGTCTGTGTAAATACTGCAATTATGTTCTTAGCTTAAACGCGACTTGTATGGTATCACTGACATACTGAATTGACTCATGGTTGGGACACTTTGTAAGTACTGGAAAGATGGGTATCAAACTGTTTGTTCATCTGTGTTGTGTATGAATTCATGTTAATGAACTTGTGGCACCAACACTTAGTTGTCATTATATATTGCCGAAAAATATTTGCCCATGACGCCGACAACCTCGATGATCCGCCACCGTTGCATATCGGCAACCTTTAAGTCGATCCAGATTTCGGAGAACAAACGGGAGTCGACTGTTTTTTGCCACAATTAATGCCACACTTAAGTTCACCCAACATCTTTGACCTAATCCGGTCCTGCTACACAAATCAGTTTTCCACATGGAAAATACAGCTATAGTTTAAGAACGGAAACATTTTTATCAAAAGCTAGTCCAAAACAGTGGCGGGTCGAAGCGGAGCATTGGGCAGAGGGGGCGAACGCCAGCTCGATTTTTTCAGACTCATAAAAATTGTAAATTGTATCAATGTTTTCTGGATAAATGTGTTTGTTTACCTTTTCATTATTAAAAACCATCCTCGCAGAATTTTTTGGTGGATATACTTGACTCAGATGAAAAACAGTTGCATCGTCTGAAGAAATACATGAACTCATTACTGCCTGTGTTATATTCTAAATTTCTGTTTTGTATCCAACTTATAAAAAAAATCTGGTATAAATTCCTACAAAATGTTCAAATTTGATTTTTTAATCATCATACCTTCAACAAATTTCCGCACCTTGTGAGCGAGACAACCCCTCCCATTCCCTCCCCCCTCGGCCATAATGCAAGCTAGACTATGGGCGGTAACCCCCCTCCCTCAAATTTTGATATGGATCCCTCACTGACAAATAATATACTTTCAAATCTAAATAATCCTGAAAAAAATCTGTTGTCGACTCATACTCGAATTTATTTGAATTGCAAATTATTACAAAACTATATTATAAAAAAGATGACTCCGAAAAGGTAATTGACATGTATGTTTAACTTAGAGGAGCATTCGGAGTAAAAACCTGAAAAAGGCTGGCAATATGGTTCAACAAATGGTTCGAAGCCCTAAAACTGCAAGGGAAGGACCTCAAAGAAACAAAAACAGCAACATTCCAAGGCCTTACTTTTGATGATAAAGGAAAATGGAAAACACACATCGAAGACAACACACAGAATGTGGCTACGCACAAATGCCCTTAGAAAAGTGTACAGGCTAAAAGAAGGACCGCCTATCTATACAAACAATGGATCCGGCCAATAGGCATATATGGATCCATTGCATTTATTCGAGCAGCCAAAACCTACCTCAGAACACCTGAGGTACAACAAAACAATGCTCTCCTAGCCATTCTAGGAGCGGGTAAAAACAAGAACCGATACACTGAGAGAGAAAAAACCTAACATCATAGACTGCATCACAAAACAAAATACTCATACAACAGAATAAAAATTACAGAATTACAGAACTACTCACAATACACAGAAGAACTACACCTAAAAACAACCGTGGTGACACGACAGTCAATCATGGAGCCAAGTCTCGGACAGGAAAGTAAAATAACATTAACCTCCCCCCCCCCCCCCCCCCCCAATGCTATAAAATTCATATGGGTAGTTCCTACCGTATTCCTTACGGAAAAGAAATCTGTTTTCCGAGATGGTTTGCCCTGAACAGTGACTATTCATCCGTCAAAACGAAATAATAACAAACATTAAACATAATCAAGACCCCCCCCCAAAAAAAAAAAAAAAAATTGGAAACACAAACAACACATTGAAAATCAAAAATAACATCCTCTTTAAACCAAAACAGCAGAACCCATATCGGAGTTACGGCGTTCTACAGCACATAAGGTGAATACTGAGTTGCCCTTTGGCGGACAGATATTTACAGTTAATATCACAAAAAGCGCTATTAAAAACAGATACTTCAAAACAAAAAAGAAGCAAACAAATCAACCACTATATATATATATATATATATATATATATATATATATATACAGTGGCACCCCACAATTACGACCACCCTGGGGACTGAGCAAAGTGGTCGTAATTTGGGGGTGGTCGTATTTGTGAAACTTACCGTGGTCGCATATAACACGCTGATATTTAATGTGTATCAGAGTTTATCTATTGCATATCTTTAATGTGAATTATAACAAAATATTTTACTTAGCGGAGGCGCCTTATTATGAATGTTTTTTTTTGTGTGTAGCTGAACATATTTATTCATGATAAAAATTAATATACATGTACACATACGTAGTGACTGATGATTAACAAATAATAACACTAAGGCAATACAATTACAACCTACTGAATGCATATTGAACATAATACGTGGCTGTCATATATTTAGCCTTCCGCTTAAGTATAAATTCGTGCACTTGAGTTTTCCCGGCGCTAAACTGCTGAGCCATTTGGTGCTGACTGCGCGTGGTGTTGCCGCCTTGATTAACGCCACTTATCCTTCAAGGAGAGTTCTTTCAGAGGCATGGTTGCCTATCAGCAAGCAATTTAAATGCAAACTTAACCAGTAGAGAAATAAACTGACAGCGATCTATCAGTAAAGGCAAGTTAATGTGAGGGATTTTCCCCCATGCAAGCTTTATTTATACATTTTACTGACTGCTCAATACTCAGTGTCAGTAAGGTATGAACACATTTGGGATTAACTAGGTCGTTAATTTTACCAATGAGGATCGAACAATATGTGATGAGTTGAAATATTTAGCCCGCAACCCCACACTTAGGGTAGCTGTAATAAAGGTGATCACTGAGGGGCAATTAGCAACTGACCCCAGGTCAGACCGGCTCATTAAGTAATCAGGCCGATGGTTACCCTCTTTGATCTATAACCTACACCTCAACGAGTCTCAGCGAAGATACAGAGTCGGGAAGATATGCGGGACCAGATTAACACTCGGGTTAAGAAACCTTGTTACCCGCTTTGATCTTTCGTTTAGGCGCCTGTGACAAGACGCAGCCATTGACTCGTGACAAATGTTGTTTCAGTACTTCTCTGCGGTGGTCGCATTAGCGGGGTCGCATTAGCGCTGGAGCCTGGAAATCTGGTCGTAATTCTGAATTCAGGGGTGGTCGTAATTGTGGGTCATTTTTAAACATAAATAAACTAAAAAAAATTCGGGACCAAGCAAAATGGTCGTGATTGTGGGGTGGTCGCAATTGTGGGGTGGTCGCAAGGCGGGGTTCCACTGTATATATATATATATATATATATATTGTTACAGGTATTCTTTTTATTATGTGACACGGGCGTAACTCCTGTTGTGGCACTCGTGTCTGGCCGCGTATTACATTCTATGTTTAATCCGTACTGGTTGAACTCTCGTTGTCATGTAAGCCTTTGGTTTCCACGCCTGGTCGTGGGTCACGTGATGACCCTAGTCTGTGAGGATACACACGACTATGTTCTTCTCGATAATTCCTGAAATGCGTGTTTACTGTGCGAGATCGTATAGACTGTTCGAGAAATGGAAAATTCTCGGCTTGAGGTGTGAAGGTATATAAAGGGGCTGTGTTTTAGAACGGTAGGGCAGAGAGCAGAGAAGATTCCAGTGGACGCACAAGCGTGTGTCAGATCCTACGACCTTATCCGACGAATGCGGCAATTATACATTTTCAAAGACTTTCTCCTGGATTTTATGCTTTTCCACTTCAGTTTACTTTCTGAGTTGTTGCAAGAGCTTTACACTGGACTGTCATTCTCCGAGAGTTTACATTTATAGGAATTATCGTGGTGACAGTGTGGGTATCCAGGTACTGTGCGCATTGTTTTTCTATGTGATTGTATTGACTTGTTGTTATACCGCTGTTTTACTGTATAAGTGTATTGATTAAATGTATTGTATTGTTAGGGTTTTTTTAAGAATAAATTATAGTTAATTGTTTACAAAAAAACACTGACTTCTTTATTAAACCCCAGCCATTTCACGCTGCCAAGTTTTGGAGAATCTGATTTTTTTATCTTCATTACAAAATTTCTGTTTATCACGCATACGTGATCTTTTTTATATTGGGTTCCGTAACATAAAATTGGGTTCTCGTCGGGATGCTTAATAGTTTCAAATTTATTAGGCCTTGACCAGGACACATTGTTTTATCATACATTGCTTACAAGATTACATATTGTTAACAGTACATTGTTTACAGGATTTATCTCAGTGGTTTTTTGTTATTGTTTTGACATCTTAACATGGCAGATTTCAAACCTGAGATATTTGTTGACGATCCGAACCCTGATCAACTTGAACAGTTGTCAAAAGAACAGTTGTTGCGTTTGGGACAACACTTTGGGCTAAGTGTGAAAAAAAAGCTTTGAGAAAGCCTGATATCATTGTTAAATCAGGCAAGATCTAGATAGCAAAGGTTTAATTGAAGAAACAAAAGTTGAAACATCAAACAATGAGAGCCTTGCTATGCAATAAGAATTTTAAAAGTTTGAAATGCAACATGAGCTAGCATTAAAAGAGAGGGAACAACATGAAAGGTTAGAAAGAGAAAGACTAGAAAAAGAAAAAGAAATTGAGTTAAAACGACTGGAGTTAGAAAGACTTAAACTAGAACATAGCCTACGTGCTGCCCCAACTCACAATTTTGATGTTGCTACACACATTAGACTTGTCCCACCTTTTCAAGAAAAAGAGGTTGATAAATATTTCTGACACTTTGAGAGATTGGTAGCTGAAAATTTAAAATGGCCTTAGGAAAATTGGACTATGCTGTTACAAAGTGTTTTGACTGGCCAGAAAAATTAATACAGAGCATCAGTAGAAGCTGCTGCCGACTATCACCTGGTACAACGGTTAATCCTAAAAGGTTATGAGTTAGTTCCGGAGGCTTACCGCAAGAAATTCAGAATTTGGGAAAAGCGCAAAGAACAGACCTACGTCGAATTTGCTAGGACAAAAGAGCAGTTGTTTGATCGCTGGTGTAGTTCTAAGAATGTAATGAAAGCTTATGACAATTTGCGTCAGTTGATTTTGCTTGAAGAATTTAAGCGCTGCATTAACGCAGTCCTGAAACACTTGACATTGCTGCTCAATTAGCTGGTGATTATTCATTAACACACAAAATGTCCTTTACTAGCAAATCAAACCAGTCATTCACAAACAAGGATGTAAATCGGTATGGTCAAAAGAAGTTTACAGCGCATTCACCCAGTACTAGTAGTCCTGATAGTTCAGCAAAGTCCATGGCTACATCTCAGTCCACGTCCACTGTGTCTAAGTCTAAAGACCAGTCATTTTCAAAGAAAATCTGTCATTACTGCAAGAAGGAAGGTCATCTAATATCTGACTGCTAGAAACTTGCGAATAAACCAAAGAGCAAACCTTCAGGGTTTGTTTCAAAATCTATGCAAAGCATAGTATAAAAGCCAGGCTCTTTTCATGTAAATAAGGGGTACAACTCCTTTGTTCACTCAAATAAAGATTTTGATGCTACGGAGGCCCAAGTGCCGTCTGAATCCAAAGAAGAATCCGTAGCTTGCGGGGTGAAAACCTCAGTTGAGCCTCAAATAAGGCTATGTCCTTTCAAGACTCCTGCGAGGAGTGTTCTCTAAATGAGGCTAAGTCCTTTTATGACTCTTGCGAGAGTATTTCAAATGAGGCCAGGTCCTCTTAAGACAAACAAAGGTTTCTGCTGTGGAAAAGTCCTCTGTTGACTCCAATGAGGAGTTTGATGATAAAAAGGATGTAGATTCCTTAGATGACTCTGAAACAGAGCTCATGACTGACACTGTCAATGTCAGTTCTTTGTTTGATGAGTTTGAGGTAGTAGATTCCTCTCCTGACTCTGAAATTGAGTTATTTGACCCATTCATACATGATGGTTTTGTATCACTTTCAAGTGATTTTCATATTCTACCCCTATTAGAATTTTTAGGGACACTGGTTCAGGCCAGACTCTCATGTTAGCAAACACTTTGCCATTTTCTAATAGGTCCTTTACTGGTGTCATGCACTTGTTAATGGTGTGTTTTCAGATAGTCACACTTCAGTTCCACTTCACAGTATCCATTTAAAATCAGATTTCATTTCTGGGAATATTACTGTGGGCATAAGAACTACTTTACCCTTTAGGGAATTCAGTTGATACTAGGCAATGATGTTGCAGGTGATAAAGTACAGCCTGTACCAATAGTGACAGAAAAGCCGTCATGGATCAGGACACTGATCTGGAAAGTCAGGAAATTCCTGGTTTGTATCCTTCATGTGCTGTAACTAGATCTATGGCCAAGAAAAACACAAATGAGGATAATGGTTCAGATAATAACACTCTGGGAGTCACTAGTGACTCGTCTAATGACTCGCCCGTACAGGATACAGCATTCTCAAGGTCAGAACTTATCGCGGACAGCATAAGCACCCTGATATTTCATGTTTGTTTCCCAGGGCAGTTTCTACAGAACCCTGTTTGTTTCTATTTTAAAAATGGAGTGCTTATGCGTAAATGGCGACCACCTGATGTATGCGCTGATGATGAGTGGGCCATCAAACATCAAATAGTAATGCCGAAAAGCTTTTACAGAGAAGTTCTAAGCATGGCACATGAGGCTCCTTTGTCTCTCAATTTAGGTATGAATAAAACTTATCAGAGAGTTAGTACACACTTCTATTGATCTAACTTCAGGAAATATATCGTACAATATTGTAAATCATGCCATACATGCCAGGTGGTAGGCAAGCCCAATCAGAATCCTCCTAAGGCCCCACATAGGACTATTCCTGCTTTCGAGGAACCATTCAGTTGGATTATTGTTGATTGTGTTGGACCACTGCCCAAAGCAAAATCTGGACATGAATACATGCTTACAATTATGTGCGCGATTACCATGTTCCCTGAGGCAATACCATTGCGCAAAATTAATGCCTCAAGTGTTGTCAACGCTCTGACCAAGATTTTTTTTAAATTTTGGATTACCAAAATCTAATTTTATGTCTGGCTTTTTCCAACAAGTTATGCTTGAGCTAGGTATAAAACAGTACAGCTCTTCGCCATACCATCAATTCTATCGTTCTTTGTACACTGAACAAATGCTTCCTTTCCTTGTTTTATAGATGTACAGCTCTTCGCCATACCATCCTGAAAGTCAGGACGCCCTCGGGCGTTTTCACAAGACATTAAAAAACATGATCCGGAATTATTGCTATGACACACAGAAGGACTCGGATGAAGGAATCCACCTATTGTTTTTTGCTGTCAGAGAATCCTTTTAAGAGTCCTTGGGCTTCTGTCCTTTTAAACTAGTTTTTGGACAATCTGTTCGAGGTCCATTGAAACTGCTTGAAGAAAAACTCTTGTGGGAATATCCTGATTCTCTTAGTTTACTGCAGTATGTCTCAGACTTTCGTACTAAACTACACAATGCTTGTGAGATTGCAAAGTCAAATCTTAAATCTGCACAAAGTAAAATGAAAACAAAGCACACTGTAAGTTGGACGTTTGAGCCTGGTGAAAAGGTCCTTGCCTGACTTCCCATCCCTGGCAATCCTCTCCAAGCTAGGTATTTTTGGTCCTTACATTGTTGACTTATCTTTTTTAAAACCTTATACTTAATAAGTGTATATATGAAATGTGTCACACAGGCAATAAAAGGTATATATATTATGTGTGTGTGTTTATAAAATATTTGTCCTATAGCTTTCCACGCCTGCAGACCAACTGGAACATATAGAAGGATTCTGTTTTTTTTTAATTAAAATAAAAAATAAATTAATAAAAACGAAAAATTTTAAAGTGATTATTTGAATCTAGGGAGTTCGTTTGCATCTTTAATGCAAAAGGAAGTGTATCGGAATATTATAGGTGCAGCGTAAATGACATACCCCTGTCTATCTGTTAACTACCAACTTTAGAGGATCCCTTGACCTAAGTGTTCTAACATAGCTTTACAAATCTGAGATCACTTCCATATTATTTATGACACCACAAGCATAAGGCGGATACAACTCCTGCGGCCTGTAAAAATTCACATAAATGGCAGATCAAAAGTAAATTTCCTTGTTGTATATCCTCGTAATGATAAGAGGTATATGCTTGGACACTCTTCTTAGGATTAACATAATCCTCTTTGTGAATAATTAGCTTTAGCTTTCAGCAAATTTGTTGTAGCGGCCTACGTCTCTTCTTTTGTAGTATGATCAATGCCTGTTATACCATGACACGTGCATCGTAGTGCTTTCTAAGTAATTCTGATCCCAGTTTCTATGCTTTTTACGGGGGCTCAAGGTTACGCTTGAGGGCTCATCTCTCTTTATATGCGTTTATGTGCTTTTCTTTGGGGCGAACTTCTGTGTACTAAGGTTCTACCGTATGATAGTCTTTGTTCAGACAGGGGTTTGGCTACATGAAAAGAAATCAAAGCATTAATGCATACACTGTCATTAAGTAAAGAGTGCAGCTCTGCAGGAAATAAAACTCCACTTATTTGTATGAATTAACATTAAAAGAGCGTATTTTCTTAAAGAACATTGATTTTCAGGGGATACGGTTTCGTCATCTACTTTGGGAAACTCGCATCAAATGACTTAAAACGCTACATGTAGGGCCGTAGCCACGGGGTGCTGCACAAGGCCACCACTATTAGCACATCAGCCAGAGGGTTCACTGGTAGCAAACAGGTGACAATTGCTATTAATGTTTTTTTTAAGGTGTAAATGTGCAGATAATAAAACTGCCCGATAGCAGTATGAAAGTGGTAGCTTTCTGTAAAATATCAGCCTGTTTTCAAGTTGAAATGTACTTGTACCGAAATTGCAATTTTGCGGTACATACTGTTTATATATATATATATATATATATATATATATATATATATATATATATATAATATTATTATTATTATTATTATTATTATTAAGTTGTAACATCTTATATAAACTCTGTTTTAAAACATATCAGTTGATAGTAACATTTATAGCTTTCATCTGGTGTGTTATTCATGGATGTAGCTTTCCTAATTCTAAAGATATGAATACTTTTCTCCACCATGTATCATAGCAAATAGTATAATTATAGCTACTTTATTAAAAAACACAAGGTGTATTTCTGATGACCAACCGTAACCAGTTTGGTTTTTAAGAAGTGATTAATGAAGTCTGAAGTCTTTCAGCTGAAAAAAAAAACGTGTGGCACCCAACTACAATTTGAGGATTTGGGCATGTTCACAGAAAGGTGTTATGCCTGGTTGATGTTTGTGTCAGGACTAACTTTGAAGCGGAGCTGTAAGTTATTCATTCTGAGTTGCTTCTGTTTATACTGTTAACATTGCTAACAGGAGAGAGATTTCTAAATAAATACCACTTTCTGTAATGGAAACTAAATTTTTATTTGAACCGTGGAGCAAACAGAGTTTTAACATCAATATATAACAGTTTGCTATATTGCCAGTAGGTGCAATTACTCATCCTTTTCCGGTTTTATGTTAACACAAAGTCTAGTAAATGATAGTGATCAGCCCAAATTAATAAAATCAGTTGTTGAACAAATCTAATTTAATTCTAACCTGCTATGACTCAGGAGTTCCGGGATTATGTCTCATACAAAACCCTGGCAGTCTAGTGTCAACTATTCGTATTTTCCCGGATTGGAAGACATACATGGTTAGCCTTGGGCAAACGTACTTGCACCATAGAGTGCCATTAAGATCATTTTGTTTTAATTTTTAAAATGCAATTTTTCACTTAACGGCCACAGCAACTTGTGTCCCTGTCATTCCCCAGGTTTGAGGGAGATCATGTTAATCACTGACTGTTGTACTGGCCGGACAATTATAATATCAATGAAATTTATGGTTCTGCCCTTAAGAGAATATCATCTCTTGCTTAGTAGGACATAAATGTAACTGCTAGATCACAAAATGGAGATACATATTCTAAAAATGTTTTTCTTTTTTTCATATTATTTTCTTTTATTTAAACATTTCACTAGAAACACACATGATAATAAACATGAAAATAACTTATTTGTCATTCTTCTGGTGATTTCTTATTTAATTTCTTGCAAGTGCTAACTTTCTTATGACTTGATTTGGCAAGGTAGCCAGGCTTGAAATAACCATAAGATATGATAGACTTATAAAAGCCGCAGTTATAATCCAAAATAAAAATGACGAAATGATTTTCATATTCCACTCGGTGTTATCTTTCCAAGCATGCAAAATAAAACTCATCAATTTTTGATGGTTTTTCTATCAGAAATAATTCCATATTTATATGATTATAAGCTGATATTGCTTATTTTCCCTTTAACCCTACATTAAATATTACTTGGTTTTATTTTGGAATATGAAAGTGCAAAATACACAAGGGCCTAGTTGTGAAATAATCAATGCAACAAACAATTCTTTAAGGAGTCTTTATCACACAGCGAACATTCACGATGAACATTGAAACTTTACATAAGTAAACAAATTCTATATCTTAAATACATTATAATCTGTTACCTCTTCTGTTGATTTTTAATGTCTAACTTTACTAACAGGCCCACTGGTCATAATGCTCAGCTAAATCTATATTGGTCAGTGATTTAATTCATATCTACTAAGGAGAGTTAAAGAGAACCTGTATACACAACGTCTGAACATCCCAGGTCTAGCGATTACGTGTTGCGCCTTCATATGTATCACACAGATAATTGCAATCTATCATTCACAAAAAGAAACTTAAAAGTCTTACATTATCTTTTCGCATTGTTCATAATCGTGGTTAATGATGGAACAATAGAGAGTGAAACTAAGATATGTCATTTCAGCTCGCGTCCATCATAATCGGTATGCTACATATAGATTACATTTCATACCATTCAGACTAGAAAATGTACCGGTTTTGCTTGCAGAAGATAGGTAAACATAAATGGTGCCATCTGTAGTTTATATACTCGTAAAAGTCACATGATCAATGTTCGGTTAAAACATTACAAATTGTAGGTAAACCCAAATATAAATACAACAATTAGCCAATATAAATTTAACTACGCTTAGGTAACGCTGCCCTCACATATAAACTATTTTACCTCTGCTGACTATAAGTCAACTGAGCTATAGTCGTGGTCCATTGTCCGTCGTACGTCTGTCTCTCCGTCCTGGCGTCCCTCCGTAAGACAGGCACGTTTCGACACCGTTGGACCTACGAATCTGAAATTCAGCATACTGTTAGATGTCCCCAAAATCTCCTACCAAACCGAAAACTGGGTCATTGTGACTTCGTTCCTTTGAAAAATTAACACTTTCGCTGCCTATGACGAGTATACTCGTCATAGTTTCTGATTCCCCCAGTGCCTATGACGGGTATACTCGTCATGAATTTATCAGCAATTTTCAGTAAGAAATCTCTTAAATTTATCAATAAACTCTGCGCAGGTGAGTAGTAGTTCATTTATAAATTAGTTTCTTGTCATGAAATAGTAAAATTTTAATTCATCAGTGTGCTTGATAACTCGAAAGCAAGAAAGGTTTTGGGAGCGTGAAAATATCCACGGCTCTCGTCCTTTACCGTGAAATAAGTTCATGACCTGCTGTAGTGTAAAATTGATACCGTGTAGGAGTATTCCTTAGAATTAAACGAAAGCGAGGACCGCATAAAAATCTTTCTAGTTTTATATTTGGGCGTATTTTAGCCACTTACTTGCGGCAAACCAGCTGGTGAGACGGAGGTGTGACAGATCGCACCTTAGGTGTGAACTCGAGATAGCGAGGCGTGAAGTCGTTCAGGTTTATTGCCCTGCGAGGACAGCCTATTGCGCAATCAACAACAATAGGGCGCGTGCCACATACCTGACACACAGATCGGCAGGGTAATCAGAACGCGGCTGCATATTATTGGTTTGGAATATTTGGATATCTCACGTATCCTATACATTTAGAGAAAGCAATATGCTTGTGTAAGTACCTTCGCCAACAAGTGCATGTAAATTGTAAAATTCTGAAAGCAAACTCGGACGATCACTTGCTGAACATGTTGGCCCTTTTGTGCACCGACAATCCCAACCGCACTTTGGAATTCACCTTGTCCGTGACAAGAATTCACCATATGCACCCCGACGTATGACTTTCAGACAATTCATAATAAAGTATTATATCATGAGCCCTAGAGTTGATCATATTAGGTTACACTTTGATCACACGCAATTTTCGTATAATTCCCGGCTTCGTTAAAATTGACGGTGACAATGACGAGGTCCACTGTATCATGCTTTCGCCACGGTATGTAAATAACTATGACTGTGTGTAATAAAAGATAAAACAATTTTTAGAATTATAATGATTGGTAGAATCAGTTTGTCCGTAATGAAAAGCAAAATAGTAATTTTTTCAGTAAAAATAAAAGTTTGTAAAATGAAAGAAAAAGAAAAAAAAAAGGAACGGGGAATCGAACTTACACGGTTTTCTATCTCGCGTTACTTGGCCTACTACATAACCCCTGAGCCATTTCCTCCACATGTACATGTACACTTGAAACTTTATAGCAATCATAAACCAGAATAAGACAAACCCTCGCGAGTTCTACTAGATCGATGAAGTGTCATTAGAACTTTGATGATCATACATGATGATAACTGTGACGTTTTATAAATCTTCATCTATTATTTCAACTAATATATCGAAGGTCGATCCGAGTGTGTACAGGAGCCGCTATTGCGTGAACCGCTGGACTTTCCCGGTCCTGGTGTAAACATATGAATACTCTCTCTCTCTCTCTCTCTCTCTCTCTCTCTATATATATATATATATATATATATATATATATATATATATACATATATATATAAATTATACATATATTATATATATATATATCATATATATATATATTTGTGCATGTGAGGGCGTATCTGTGTTTGTGTGCGCTTGTTTCCTTTGAAGTCCTTTCTGGCTGTAGGCCTAATTAGCTAATTAGGCCGAACAGGGTTATGACATCTTTCTGTGCATAACATCTCAGGCAAGTTTTATGGCCTTTGCACCAGGTGAACTTCACACCCTCGTTATCAGCTTTTCACACCTAGAACTTAATCACCCGGACCTCCCCGAGACTGTTGCAGGCCCTGGCACTGGGGGAATATTTGGCTGGGCAGCAAATGTGTTAAGGAAAAACTTCAAATTTCAATTAAAAACCTATTATTACTCTTCAGGACTGCCTAATATCAAAACCACTTTTTTTTCATAATATTTATCAGAAGTATTCTTCTATATATTTCCTATACACATGCCAGAAATTAAATCTGTAAATTTTAATTTTTTTTAAAATCCGTGTAAAAAAATCAGGAAAAATATTGACTCACGTAACATGAAAATTATTGAAGCTAGAGAATTTTTTTCAAGTATGTAACTTTGTTTAATTAAGGTTCAATTGTATACCCAAAATTAGATCTGTACTAGGCTGAAACAAACATCAGAACCCAACCCGATCCCGCCTCCATTTCGCTTCGCAACTAGCAGGGACAGGTCAGGTGATATTCACATGCAATCCAGGCCGCTGTTATGGAAGGCTTCTAGGGGTTGATGAGTTATCTGGGTCATACTTTTTTCTTCATCTTCCTTTTTCTTCCTTCATTTCATTTGAGCTTTAGCGCTCAAATATAGTTTATCTTTGGGCAAATGAATTCTTATAAAGATCACAGATTTTTCCCCTCCCCTCAGTTGCCTTCGAGTTATTGCTTGTCGATTGCAAACATCGGGATCATTATATTTTAGATCATTATAATTTTTTTTCTATTTCATCAATTCTATCGTTCTTTGTACACTGAACAAATGCTTCCTTTCCTTGTTTTATAGATGTTACTCTTTTCATTAAGTTTATATTGAAAACTTTCATGTGCATGTAATTTGCTTTGCCATTGTCTAAGCCGTTCAGTACATTCATACAAACGCCAGTGATGTATTTAGAACCCCCTTGCATATGTTGGAAATGACAGGGCGGAACTTAACAGTCGTCCAGCTGGAGAGCCTACCCTTTACTAAATTGCCTACAACCAAACCTGAAAATCATGATATTTAATCAATAGTGCCCCAGACTAAGCAAGCCAGCCTGATTATATGTTACTAAGAGCTCGATGTCGCTAGGTGATGGGAGCTTCTTTGCCAGCTATGTTAATGAGACTGATACTCTGAATAAAGTTACGGAGATATATATGGCTGATTTACAACGATAGACAGACAAGCACCCAGAACGTCTGCTCCAGTGGCGTGTTTGATATATCATGTATTTGTCCACTTTCAGTAGGTAAGGTCTTATTCTATTTCAATCGCTTGTGTCCACACTGTATATTTTCTTAATGAAAGAGAGTTTTTAATTTTAATTTCAAATAACTCCGTTTGCCATGCAATTAAAAATGGATTTTTCAATTTTTATTTGGACTAAAATCTACTCAATTGTCTGTGGGTTTTTATGTCTATCGAATGATAATTAAATTTGATCTATTGAATTTTATTTATTTATTTTAGAGAAAAAAATGACTTGTTGTCGTGGGACATTGTGTGAATATAGAGAGTTTCTTAACTAGGTTACTGGTGTGTAGAACTTTACTGAAATGCACCCATAACATTAAGGACCTTCCAAACCTATACATAAAAAAAACACAAAAATAAACAGAACTTCAAAATGTATTTCGATAGAGTTTAAATCCAAAAATGTATCAACTCCTTCTAACCAGGTTCCAAGTCCAACAATTTCAGCTAATCAAAACAGCTGGCGCTGTAATTAACTAAAACTGACTTCGGACTCATCTGAACCAATTTTATAATTTTCATTAATTTTGATGTTTATGAATTAAATGTTCAAGGAATACAGGTAACATTCAGTTAAATGATTATCCTGTACTATAATGATGTGAAACTAAAATTAAATGTATTTGTTTGTAATGTTAATTGCTGTAAATGCGGTCCAAGCACAGCTGAAGTTACTTTTGGTTTTAGAAGCTGAATGGTACCAACAAATAAAACCGGGAGGAGAGTTAATACAACGGACTAGCGTTGCTGATATCCTTAAAGTATATACAGCCGATTCAGCGTGCAGATTTAGTTGATATTCGAAATGTATCAGGCATTTCTATACAAGTTTATCATACATGAAAACCAGAATTGAATTCTTCAGATGTTTATACTTAGCATGAAGGCTATTACCTCTAGTATTTATTTTTAAATATATATACAACGTTCACATTTAGATATTAAGTATTTTCCAGATATTCATAACACAGATTATATTTGGGGGAATGAAGAAAAACATGCCGCTGTACAACTCACTTTGCGCTTTTTATGAGGAAGTAATGTTTTATATTACCATTCGTTTAAGCCTTTCATGGCCTGAAATCCGTCTAACAATGTTTATTATTAAAAAAAAATAATATAATAAAATAGAGCATATATACTATAAGAATAATCAAATTGGAAATTTATTTAATTCTGTTTGCGATTTATAAGAAATGAAATATACCAGTATTCTACATAACATCGGGATATAGGCTAAAACCAGCTTATTATGCTGACGTTAAACACAATGAATTGTCCTAATGTAAAGAAAATTGCCAAAAGCCTGGTTGTATAAATAAATAGTACGTATGGCATTTGTATATCCGCATTGTCCTAGCCCTTATTTAGCCAACTAAGTTGCTCTAGCATGCGTACCTTTCGTGCAATTGCTTTTTAATATTCTTGGTTATACATTAATGCATGCCACTATGCTTAAGCTGATTATCAGCCACATCATTTAGCAACTAAAACCAAGCCATCTTCATATTGCTTTTTTTTCTCTACTGGTCTAATATGAATACAAATTAATTTTCAGGGGCCTTCAAAGGGGTGATGCCTTTAAATATTTTGGTGTCAATGAAAATTTCACAACAAATCCAAGCACCATCCAGTATGATCCGCAGTCCAAACAATCATTACCCGTATCGCAGGAAATCACAGGGGGCGTTTTTGATGCTTCACCGACAACCTTCGCTAGTTTCCATGACACCGACACAGAGGACGTTTTACATATCGTAATAAGAACATTCAGGTGTGCTTCAGTTGCCCTTAACCTGCTCGCCATTATACTGGTGATATGTCTAACAAGCATGATCTCAAAAGCCGTTTCAATATACTATATTGCTTTGTCTGTGGGTTTGATTTTACGCAGTGCTAACCACCTGACTCTAGTTCTGTATGGCTATGTTTCTGACCAACCAGGATATATTTGCCCCTGGTTTATGCTCACAACTACATTTTCCCATACTTGCGTCAACTTTCTTATCTCTGCAATAGCATGTATGCAACTTGGAGCAATGGCTCTGCCATATTCGGCAGCTAGACTCTGGTCACATAAAAGGATTGCAATTTCTACCGCTTTTATCTTTACTTTCAATCTAATTGTCAGTGCCGTCATTTTTACACTTCATGATTACAAGAGTGAGAAGTGTTCACGGTTTGCTCTGCGTGTAGCTATGATTATGGTTGCTGCTATTTATTTTTTAGGTACGGTAACCTTGATCGGTTGTAACATTGCGATTCTGGTCTTTCTAGTTAAAGCTAAAAAGGCAAGGCCGGGGCCGTCAGGTAATACATATTGGCAAAGCGTCATTTCCCAATTTAAATTAACAGCATTCATCACAACTACTATGTTTATTGTTTGCCATGCTCCTACGGTGGTGAGTCGATTTATAAGTATAGTTTTTCAAGATTTATATCAATCTCGGGTAACATCGTTGGTGTTAGAAATGTTCTTGTCATTTTATGACATAATCCCGTTTTTCACATACATATTTACGGACAACAAAACCAGGGAGGAATTATATCAAAGACTGAAATGTAATTCCTCAAATCGAGTTTCTGTTATTTAAATGAGATTGTTCACTTTCATGTAGCAAGGTTTGTACCGTTTAATGTTTCATAAATTAATATTAGTCCCTGGATGTGACTTACAGTATAAACATGATAAGTGGATACGTAAGCTTAGGTTATCGTCATAAATTTTAGAGATAAATGCAAGTCATGGCTAATGTATAAATTTATAAACATGATATTTCTGCAATTCGCATTGTCACTATATATGACTGGTGTATGCATTAATACTCTGTTCATATGTTACTTGATCATATGTTATTGAAATGACCGTAATGGCAAGTGAGGTTAAGAATTGTTTTGAAAGATGAGATATCAAACCTGTTGGCATTTAATACAGGAATATCTATTTCACTTTACAAATTTCATATCGATTCAGATGTTGTTTATTCTAAATGACAGACATATATTTCAAATGCTTAATACTTGAGCGAATAATATCAATAAAATACTATATTGATGATCATAAGAAGACGTCAAATGAATATATAAGTGTCAAATTGTACAATGTACATGTATTGTGGACACATTAAAATATGTGAACAGAATTTACACGTCAGTATCTTACTTATGTTTGTTTGATGTTCTTTTTTTATGCGAAATTGTTATGTGATTGTAAAAAGAACCACTCAAGTGTGTAGTATGATAATAAAATACGTGATAATAAAATGTTTGAGACATTAATAAAAATATTATTTCAGTGTTTGTTTTGCGTAAGAAGGCTTAATAGGAGATCGAGTGTTGAATTTATATCTAAAACCTATTTTATATTAAAAACATAGGGTAAATACTTTACCTAAGAGATAACAAGAATGTTTGAGGAAACACTTGAGCTTTTTGTCCAATAAGAAATGTTCCGCCTTGATTTTTGCAGTCCGAACCCTACACTCTATCTGTTTTATGAAAGAAGAATCTCCCCTATGCAAGATACACACATGATGCTCAGAGCCCTGTATTTGTGATTAAAAATTATTTAGGTCGGGTCTAGTTGGTTCAACTCTAGCCGCTAAAGTCTCTAGGAAAAACACTTCTTCTTGACCCACATCGTTAAAGTCTCTAGACAAAAAACTACTTCTCTTCCCACTCCGCTAACGTCTCTAGGCAAAATACTACTTCTCTACCCACATTGTTAAAGTTTCTAGAAAAAAAACACTACTTCTTTACACACGCCGTTAAAGTCTCTAGGCAAAACATTACTCTACCCACGCCGCTAGTGCCTGTAGGCAAAACCTACTTCCCTATCCACGCCGTTAAAGTCTCTAGACAAAACACTACTTCTCTTCCCACGCCGCTAACGTCTCTGGGCAAAACACTACTTCTCTATCCACACCGCTTACGTCTCTAGGCAGAACACTACTTCTCTATCCACGCCGTTAAAGTCTCTAAACAAAACACTACTTCTCTTCCTATGCCGCTAACGTCTCTCGGCAAAACACTACTTCTCTACCCACACCGCTAAAGTCTCTAGACAAAACACTACTTCTCTACACACGCCGCTAAAGTCTCCAGGCAATAACACTACTTCTGTTCCCATGCCGCTAGAGTCACTTGGCAAAACACTTCTTCTCTATCCACGCCTTGAAAGTCTCTAAGCAAATCACTACTTCTCTACCCTCGCCACTAAAGTCTCTAGGCAAAAGCACTACTTCTCTACCCATGCCGTTAAAGTCTCTAGACAAAACACTGCTTCTCTTCCCACGCCACTAACGTCTCTAGGCAAAACTACTTTTTTTCCACACCACTAAAGTCTCTAGACAAAACACTACTTCTCTACACACGCTCTAAAGTCTCCAGGCAAAAACACTACTTCTGTACCCATGCCGCTAGAGTCACTTGGCAAACCACTTCTTTTCTACCCACACTTTGAAATTCTCTAAGGAAATCACTACTTCTCTACCCTCGCAACTAAAGTCTCTAGGCAGAATACTACTTCTCTATCCACGCCGCGAATTGCCCTAGGCAAAACCTACTTCTCTACCCACGAAACTAGAGTCTCTAAACAAAACACTACTTCTCTTCCTACGCCGCTAACGTCTCTAGGCAAAACACTACTTCTCTAAGCACACCGCTAAAGTCTCTAGACAAAACACTACTTCTCTACACACGCCGCTAAAGTCTCCAGGCAATAACACTACTTCTGTTCCCATGCCGCTAGAGTCACTTGGCAAAACACTTCTTCTCTACCCACGCCTTGAAAGTCTCTAAGCAAATCACTACTTCTCTACCCTCGCCACTAAAGTCTCTAGGCAAAAGAACTACTTCTCTACCCACACCGCTAAAGTCTCTAGACAAAACACTACTTCTCTACACACGTTGCTAAAGTCTCCAGGCAAAAACACTACTTCTGTACCCATGCCGCTAGAGTCACTTGACAAACCACTTCTTTTCTACCCACACTTTGAAATTCTCTAAGCAAATCACTACTTCTCACACTCGCAACTAAAGTCTCTAGGCAGAATACTACTTCTCTATCCACGCCGCGAATTGCCCTAGGCAAAACCTACTTCTCAACCCACGCCACTAAAGTCTTCAGGCAAAAGCACCACTTCTCTACCCACGCCGTTAAAGTCTATAGGCAAAACACTACTTCTCTACCCACGCCACTTAAGTCTCTAGGCAAAAGCACTACTTCTCTACCCACGCCGTTAAAGTCTCTAGACAAAAACACTACTTCTATACCCATGCCGCTAGAGTCACTTGGCAAAACACTTCTTTTCTACCAACGCCGTTAAAGTCTCTATGCAAAAAACTACTTCTCTACCCTCGCCACTAAAGTCTCTAGGCAGAATACTACTTCTCTATCTACGCCGCGAATTGCCCTAGGCAAAACACTTCTTCTCTACCCACGCCGCTAAAGCCTGTAGGCAAATTCTACTTCTCTACCCAAGCCACTAAAGTCTTCAGGCAAAAGCACCACTTCTCTACCCATGCCGTTAAAGTCTATAGGCCAAACACTACTTCTCTTCCCACGCCGCTAACGTCTCTGGGCAAAACACTACTTCTGTATCCACGCCGTTAAAGTCTCTAGACAAAACACTACTTCTCTTCCTACGCCGCTAACGTCTCTAGGCAAAACACTTCTTCTTTTCCCACACCGCTAAAGTTTCTAGACAAACACTACTTCTCTACACACGCCGCTAAAGACTCCAGGCATAAACACTACTTCTGTACCCATGCCGCTAGAGTCACTTGGCAAAACACTTCTTCTCCACCCACGCTGTTAAAGTCTCTAGGCAAAACACTACTTCTCTACCCACGCCTTGAAATTCTCTCAGCAAATCACTTCTTCTCTACCCACGCCGCTAGTGCCTGTGGGCAAAACCTACTTCCCTACCCACGCCGTTAAAGTCTCTAGACAAAACACTACTTCTCTTCCCACGCCGCTAACGTCTCTAGGCAAAACACTTCTTCTTTTCCCACACCGCAAAAGTTTCTAGACAAAACACTACTTCTCTACACACGCCGATAAAGATTCCAGGCAAAAACACTACTTCTGTACCCATGCCGCTAGAGTCACTTGTCAAAAAACTTCTTCTCCACCCACGCCGTTAAAGTCTATAGGCAAAACACTACTTCTCTACCCACGCCTTGAAAGTCTCTAAGCAAATCCCTACTTCTCTACCATCGCCACTAAAGTCTCTGGGCAAAATACTACTTCTCTATCCACGCCGCGAATTGTCCTAGGCAAAACACTACTTCTCTACGTACGCCGCTAAAGTCTCTAGGCAAAACTCTACTTTTCTAACCTTGCCGCTCAGATCTCAAGGCAAAACACTACTTTTCTTCCCACGCCGCTAAAGTCTCTTGGCAAAACACTTCTTCTCTAACCACGCCGCTAAAGTCTCTAGGCAAAACACTACTTCTCTACCAACACTGCTTAAATATCTAGGCAAAACACTTCTTCTCTACCCACACCGCTAAAGTCTCTATGCAAAACACCTCTTCTCTATCCTTGCCGCTAAAGTCTCTAGGCAAAAGCATTACTTCCCTACCCACGCCGCTTAAGTCTCTAGGCAAAACACTACTTTTATACCCTTCCCGCTAAAGTCTCTAGGCAAAATACTTCTTCTCTACAAACGCCGCTTAAGTCTCTAGGCAAAACACTACTTCTCTACCCTAGCCCTAAGTCTCTAGGCAAAAGCACTAGTTCTCAAACCACGCCGTTTAAGTCTATGCAAAACACTACTTTTATACCCTTCCCGCTAAAGTCTCTGGGCAAAATACTTCTTCTCTACCAACGCAGCTTAAGTCTGTAGACGAAACACTACTTCTCTACTCTAGCCGCTAAAGTCTCTAGGCAAAAGCACTACTTATCAACCCACGCCGCTTAAGTCTCTAGGCAAAACACTACATTTCTACCCTTCCCGCTATAGTCTCTAGGCAAAATACTTCTTCTCTACCAACGCCGCTTAAGTCTCTAGGCAAAACACTACTTCTCTACCCTAGCCGCTAAAGTCTCTAGGCAAAACACTACTTTTATACCCTTCCCGCAAAAGTCTCTAGGCAAAATACTTCTTCTCTACCAACACCGCTTAAGTCTCTAGGCAAAACACTACTTCTCTACCCTAGCCGCTAAAGTCTCTAGACAAAAGCACTACTTCTCATCCCACGCCGCTTAAGTCTCTAGGCAAAACACTACTTTTATACTCTTCCCGCTATAGTCTCTAGGCAAAATACTTCTTCTCTACACACGCCGCTAAAGACTCCAGGCAAAACACTACTTCTCTAACAACGCCTTGAAATTCTCTCAGCAAATCACTACTCCTCTACCATCGCCACTAAAGTCTCTGGGCAAAATACTACTTCTCTATCCACGCCGCGAATTGCCCTAGGCAAAACACTATTTCTCTACGTACGCCGCTAAAGTCTCTAGGCAAAACTCTACTTTTCTAACCTTGCCGCTCAGATCTCAAGGCAAAACACTACTTTTCTTCCCATGCCGCTAAAGTCTCTTGGCAAAACACTTCTTCTCTAACCACGCCGCTTAAGTCTCTAGGCAAAACACTACTTCTCTACCAACACTGCTTAAATATCTAGGCAAAACACTTCTTCTCTACCCACACCGCTAAAGTCTCTAGGCAAAACACCTCTTCTCTATCCTTGCCGCTAAAGTCTCTAGGCAAAAGCATTACTTCCCTACCCACGCCGCTTAAGTCTCTAGGCAAAACACTACATTTCTACCCTTCCCGCTTAAGTCTCTAGGCAAAATACTTCTTCTCTACCAACGCCGCTTAAGTCTCTAGACAAAACACTACTTCTCTACCCTAGCCGCTAAAGTCTCTAGGCAAAACACTACTTTTATACCCTTCCCGCAAAAGTCTCTAGGCAAAATACTTCTTCTCTACCAACGCCGCTTAAGTCTCTAGGCAAAACACTACTTCTCTACCCTAGCCGCTAAAGTCTCTAGACAAAAGCACTACTTCTCATCCCACGCCGCTTAAGTCTCTAGGCAAACCACTACTGTTATACTCTTCCCGCTATAGTCTCTAGGCAAAATACTTCTTCTCTACACACGCCGCTAAAGACTCCAGGCAAAAACACTACTTCTGTACCCATGCCGCTAGAGTCACTTGTCAAAAAACTTCTTCTCCACCCACGCCGTTAAAGTCTTTAGGCAAAACATTACTTCTCTAACCACGCCTTGAAATTCTCTCAGGAAATCACTACTCCTCTACCACCGCCACTAAAGTCTCTGGGCAAAATACTACTTCTCTATCCACGCCGCGAATTGCCCTAGGCAAAAAACTACTTCTCTACGTACGCCGCTAAAGTCTCTAGGCAAAACTCTACTTTTCTTCCCTTGCCGCTCAGATCTCAAGGCAAAACACTACTTTTCTTTCCACGCCGCAAAAGTCTCTTGGCAAAACACTTCTTCTCTAACCTCGCGGCTAAAGTCTCTAGGCAAAACACTACTTCTCTACCAACACTGCTTAAATATCTAGGCAAAACACTAGATCTCTACCCACACCGCTAAAGTCTCTAGGCAAAACACCTCTTCTCTACCCTTGCCGCTAAAGTCTCTAGGCAAAAGCATTACTTCCCTACCCACGCCGCTTAAGTCTCTAGGCAAAACACTACTTTTATACCCTTCCCGCTAAAGTCTCTAGGCAAAATACTTCTTCTCTACCAATGCCGCTTAAGTCTCTAGGGAAAACACTACTTCTCTACCCTAGCCGCTTAAGTCTCTAGGCAAAAGCACTACTTCTTAAACCACGCCGCTTAAGTCTATGCAAAACACTACTTTTATACCCTTCCCGCTAAAGTCTCTAGGCAAAATACTTGTTCTCTACCAACGCCGCTTAAGTCTCTAGACAAAACACTACTTCTCTACCCTAGCCGCTAAAGTCTCATATCAAAAGCACTACTTATCAACCCACGCCGCTTAAGTCTCTAGGCAAAACACTACATTTATACCCTTCCCGCTAAAGTCTCTAGGCAAAATACTTCTTCTCTACCAACGCCGCTTAAGTCTCTAGGCAAAACACTACTTCTCTACCCTAGCCGCTAAAGTCTCTAGGCAAAAGCACTACTTCTCAACCCACGCCGCTTAAGTCTCTAGACAAAACACTACTTTTATACCCTTCCCGCAAAAGTCTCTAGGCAAAATACTTCTTCTCTACCAACGCCGCTTAAGTCTCTAGGCAAAAGCACTACTTCTCATCCCACGCCGCTTAAGTCTCAAGGCAAAACACTACTTTTATACTCTTCCGCTAAAGTCTCTAGGCAAAATACTTCTTCTCTACACACGCCGCTAAAGACTCCAGGCAAAAACACTCCTTCTGTACCCATGCCGCTAGAGTCACTTGTCAAAAAACTTCTTCTACACCCACGCCGTTAAAGTCTTTAGGCAAAACACTACTTCTCTAACCACGCCTTGAAATTCTCTCAGCAAATCCCTACTCCTCTACCATCGCCACTAAAGTCTCTGGGCAAAATACTACTCTATCCACGCCGCGAATTGCCCTAGGCAAAACACTACTTCTCAACGTACGCCGCTAAAGTCTCTAGGCAAAACTCTAATTTCCTACCCTTGCCGCTCTGATCTCAAAGCAAAACTCTACTTTTCTACCCTTGCCGCTCAGATCTCTAGGCAAAACACTACTTTTCTTCCCACGCCGCTAAAGTCTCTTGGCAAAACACTTCTTTTCTAACCACGCCGCTAAAGCTTGTAGGCAAAACCTACTTCTCCACCCACGCCACTAAAGTCTTCAGGCAAAAGCACAACTTCTCTACCCACGCCGTTAAAGTCTATAGGCAAAACACTACTTCTCTACCCACGCCTTGAAAGTCTCTAAGCAAATCCCTACTTCTCGACCCTCGCCACTAAAGTCTCTAGGCAAAAGCACTACTTCTCTACCCACGCCGTTAAAGTCTCTAGACAAAACACTACTTCTCTTCCTACGCCGCTAACGTGTCTAGGCAAAACACTACTTCTTTTCCCACACCGCCAAAGTTTCTAGACAAAACACTACTTCTCTACACGAGCCGCTTAAGACTCCAGTCAAAAACACTCCTTCTGTACCCATGCCGCTAGAGTCACTTGTCAAAAAACTTCTTCTCCACCCACGCCGTTAAAGTCTTTAAGCAAAACACTACTTCTCTAACCACGCCTTGAAATTCTCTCAGCAAATCACTACTCCTCTACCATCGCCACTAAAGTCTCTGGGCAAAATACTACTTCTCTATCCACGCCGCGAATTGCCCTAGGCAAAACACTACTTCTCAACGTACGCCGCTAAAGTCTCTAGGCAAAACTCTACTTTTCTACCCTTGCCGCTCAGATCTCAAGGCAAAACACTACTTTTCTTCCCACGCCGCAAAAGTCTCTTGGCAAAACACTTCTTCTCTAACCAAGCCGCAAAATTCTCTAGGCAAAACACTACTTCTCTACCAACACTGCTTAAATATCTAGGCAAAACACTACTTCTCTACCCACACCGCTAAAGTCTCTAGGCAAAACACCTCTTCTCTACCCTTGCCGCTAAAGTCTCTAGGCAAAATACTTCTTCTCTACCAACGCCGCTTAAGTCTCTAGGGAAAACACTACTTCTCTACCCTATCCGCTTAAGTCTCTAGGCAAAAGCACTACTTCTCAAACCACGCCGCTTAAGTCTATGCAAAGCACTACATTTCTACCCTTCCCGCTAAAGTCTCTAGGCAAAATACTTCTTCTCTACCAACGCCGCTTAAGTCTCTAGGCAAAACGCCACTTCTCTACCCTAGCTGCTAAAGTCTCTAGGCAAAAGCACTACTTCTCAACCCACGCCGCTTAAGTCTCTAGGCAAAACACTACTTTTATACCCTTCCCGCAAAAGTCTCTAGGCAAAATACTTCTTCTCTACCAACGCCGCTTAAGTCTCTAGGCAAAACACTACTTTTATACTCTTTCCGCTAAATTCTCTAGACAAAAGCACTAATTCTCATCCCACGCCGCTTAAGTCTCTAGGCAAAACACTACTTTTATACTCTTTCCGCTAAAGTCTCTAGGCAAAATACTTCTTCTCTACACTCGCCGCTAAAGACTCTAGGCAAAAACACTCCTTCTGTACCCATGCCGCTAGAGTCACTTGTCAAAAAAACTTCTTCTTCACCCACGCCGTTAAAGTCTTTAGGCCAAACATTACTCCTCTAACCACGCCTTGAAATTCTCTCAGCAAATCACTACTCCTCTACCGTCGCCACTAAAGTCTCCGGGCAAAATACTACTTCTCTATCCACGCCGCGAATTGCCCTAGGCAAAACACTACTTCTCTACGTACGCCGCTAAAGTCTCTAGGCAAAACTCTACTTTTCTACCCTTGCCGCTCAGATCTCAAGGCAAAACACTACTTTTCTTCCCACGCCGCAAAAGTCTCTTGGCAAAACACTTCTTCTCTAACCACGCCGCTAAAGTCTCTAGGCAAAACACTACTTCTCTACCAAACACTGCTTAAATATCTAGGCAAAACACTCCTTCTCTACCCACACCGCTAAAGTCTCTAGGCAAAAGCATTACTTCCCTACCCACGCCGCTTAAGTTTCTAGGCAAAACACTACTTTTATACCCCTCCCGCTAAAGTATCTAGGCAAAATACTACATTTATACCCTTCCCGCTAAAGTCTCTAGGCAAAATACTTCTTCTCTACCAACGCCGCTTAAGTCTCTAGGCAAAACACTACTTCTCTACCCACGCCGCTTAAGTCTCTAGGCAAAACACTACTTTTATACCCTTCCCGCAAAAGTCTCTAGGCAAAATACTTCTTCTCTACCAACGCCGCTTAAGTCTCTGGGCAAAACACTACTTCTCTACCCTAGCCGCTAAAGTCTCTAGGCAAAAGCACTACTTCTCATCCCACGCCGCTTAAGTCTCTAGGCAAAACACTACTTTTATACTCTTCCCGCTAAAGGCTCTAGGCAAAATTCTTCTTCTCTATCAACGCCGCTAAAGTCTCTAGGCAAAACACTACTTTTCTTCCCATGCCGCTTAATTCTCTAGGCAAAACAATCCTTCTCTACCCACGCCTCTAAAGGCTCTAGGCAAAACACTACTTCTTTACCCACGCCGCTAAAGTCTCTAGACAAAACAATACTTCTCTACCCTTGCCGCTAAAGTCTCTAGACAAAACACAATTTTTCTTCCCACGCCGCTTAATTCTCTAGACAAAACACCACTTCTCATCTCACGCCGCTAAAGTCTCTAGGTAAAAACACTACTTCCTACCCACGACTGAAGGAGCACTGATCCTGGAATTCTGATTTCAAAAAGGTACTCTTCGAGGGGGCAGGTTAAACATTTTCACTGATTTCCCATTCCCTTAAATAGTTGTGGGGTATTAGTTCCTTAATGTAAATGTTTAAACCCTACCTACATAATTCTACATCCGCCCCTCTCTCCTAACATTTATTATCCTTTTACTGTTTACAGGCTCACTAAAGCGCACTTAAATGGCACCTATAACTCCAATATGGCTAAACTTATTGCATATTTAATTTTATGTTTGAAAGATTTGTCAATAACCTTTAGCAAATTCTCTCACCAAGAATTGTTGAACATTTTGCAAAGAAAAAGCAAAATCTGAAAAAAAGATATTGCCTGTAATTTAAATGTAAATCATGTCACAATTTGTCGGCTATTCAAAATAAATGTAAACAGGCAGTTAAAGAAGTAATGATCATTTGCTTAAAAGAATAAGAAAACTATCTACATGTGAGGGCCACTTCAGAACCGATTTATAGCCTGGCACAAAATAAAACAAAAATACAGGAATGTGCTTTTATGTTATAAAAAAGTGTTAAATTGTGGCATTTTCAAATGAAAATAAGCCGAAGAAATTATCGCATAATGGGGAGAAATCAATAACCCATCTTGTAATAGACGATGAGTCAGGACTCGGGTCCACATTTTAGGGGCTCGGATTTGGACTCCAGCGTCCAGGACTCGGACTTTTACTCGGAGGTAAGGAGTCGACAAATCAGGCCGAGTCCATCTGGAGTCCAGCAGAAAGCTCTGTCATATACATAACTGACATTTATGTACATGTGTCAACTACTAACAGAATTATACAAAAATGTAGACCAAGCTTTATGCCTGCATCGGGAGCTGAATGTAATAAAGCCTTCAACTCAAAGTCATGCGTAAAATAAATGGTAAAATAAAATTCTATTTTACATTAATTTTTACGAAGCGATTTTAAATTGGACAAGGACATGGTTTGAAAATGACCCGGACTCGAGGAAGGTGGACTTAGATTTAAGCCTCAAAACCTTGGACTCAAGTGGCCTGAACTCGGACTTACACTCGGACTCGGTTGTTTGGGATTGACTACTTAACTTATTTTGATTTGGGAAAACTATAAAGATATCAGTCGACATGTAAACAGGAATTATACCATTAGGATGAAAGTACTGAGAGTACTGGGACTTGCTATAGAAACTAGATACAGAATATAAATCATTATTGTAATGATGATCGAGGAGTACATCCTGGAATAAAACATAAAATGCCAATTATTTAAGAAACTCCATTAAACCATTATCTGAGAAAGTATATTTTAATGTCTGGCCTTTTAGTCCAATTCATGATGCCCAAGTCATGAATAAATGAACCAAACACAGATGTCTTCAACAACATCTTCGAGTTAATCACTTGAGATTTACCTTAACGTTTCAAGAAAATGCAAAGTAACCTGAATTACTGTTTGCAGTAAAATACGTTTAAAGAAAAATCACTTTCGTACATCTGACGGTGATATCAAATTTTCAAATTATCATGTTTATTGTTATAAGAATGTGTTCCGATTCATCAACAGTTTTGTCTAATGTGCTTCGTATCCATTGTAATATATTTTAAAATATGTTTACCTTATCCAGAGCAACGTTTTAATCCTAGGGCTTGCTAATTAAATCAGTTTTCCGGCCTAAGAAAACCTACCATTATTTCATGAGCTATTCATCATTCATCTCAAGGTGTCACGGTCGGCGTTACTGAGGGAGACGGTTTTAACTTATTATCGATTAAACCTTTACTCAATAAATACATATGAATTGTGATACGTAACGGGTCTCATACGGCATTACTTCCGTCTATAGGTAATTTGTTTCATGTGACTTCTAGAAGGTCATCAAGTATGGAGAATTGTTTGGGAAAGAAGGGTTACATATTTAACATTTATATATCATTAATATATGAATATGCGAGTGACCTATAGTAGTCAACCATTATGTCTGTGTGTTCGTTTGTCCGTCTGCCCAACTTTCAACAAATTCGTTTCTGGATGCTTATTCCGGTTGGGATTGACATATCGATTTTCAACTTGACATATATGGCCAACCACTGGAGAAAAAATTCCTATTGATTTTTAGGCCTTAAGGTCAAGGTCAAGGTTATAAAACCCACTTGCTTATTAAGATTTTCGAGGAATATTTAGCCAAACTTTTCATCCCCCACGTTCCAGCTTGCACATCTATAGCTCACCTGCTAACAGACGAAGACCATTATTGATTTTTTTCGGTCATAAATTAAAAGGTCAGGGTCACAGGGCACATCTGTCTACTAACTGATTTCCGGATGAAAACTCCATTTTGGATTGACATATTGGTTTTTCAAACTTGAAATATATATGGTCAAAAAGATATTTAGCGACACTGATGGCAATGTGCTGCATTTACAACCCCTGTAAAATATTCATTGAAGATGTCTGAACGGCATTACACTAGTAGAAATATCTTATAAATCAAGCCGGACATGGATCCTAAAATTTATTATACATATATGATCTAAGCCGGACAACAAGAATGTTTAGCAGGACTTTATCAAAACTAAAAGTAGCCAAAGACCATGACTTTCGTCTGGGTACTCATAAAAATTGGCTGTGTGTTCATGGAAAATGTGTTTCGCTGTTTCCCTGGTTCGATCACAGACAAGCTCTAGAACAAAGGCGCCCGAGTAAATGGCCATGACCCTTGCCTGCTATAGAGAAATCTATTAATCTATTGATCGAGATTGTCTTCAAGCTGTAAAGGATTGTTCCTTGAGTCTCATCCCTAATCTCTACAAAATTAGAGTGAAGACTCTTATAGACAGAGCCAATAAGTACCCATTCAGGGAAGCAAAACATAATACCTCGCCACCTGGCACAGGTGTGATAATATACATTTCCTATGACATATCTCTGCTGAACGAATATTATGGTCCATGAGCCAAATGTATGTGCATATTGTAGACAATATCGCAACAATTTTGTACCGAGAGGTCCAGTAAAATTCCCTCTTCCGAGATGACAAGAGCAGCTACCAGCATTTTTCTGAACCCGTGTATTAACTGTCAAATTGCGACTCGCGAATCGTGATCGTTTCAGTCAGCCGGTACATTTGATTGCGCTGGTCGCGAGTACATCTGAATATCTCGCGCTGATTGGCTGAGCCAGAGTTTGTTAGGCCTACTGTGAAGAGTGGTGGTACGATAAACGTTAACACTGAGGCTGAGGGTGATAGTGTTTTAAAGTCCCGCCGAACTCAACATAAGCGACAGCTTAACATATTATGACAAATTAAATGGGAATATTAGTAGCCAATTGGAAGCCCGGAATAGGCGATGACTGAATGAACCAAAAAGATTCTGGGAAAGACCACTGCTGACGTAACTGGAAAAGACCTTAGTTCTGCGAAGCAGTGATGTGTGGCGCTGACCGTCCAGGAACTGGCAAAGATTACGGGAGGGTAATCAGCTGATCAGCGGTCTGCAGTATAAAACGCTGATCAGCGCGCTTAAAGCATTTCAGGCAAATTATCACCCATAAAGAAACCTTCGACTATTGTGTGATCAAATATGATTAAAAGACAGCTTTTATATCAATATTACGTATTTTCAAACATGTATTTATTTTTGTGTGAAATTTTTAAACATGAACGCAACCCACCTGCCAGTGACTATTTCGTTGATCAGCGACCTTTCAATCCAAGCGTTAATATATTAGGCAAATAAGCCCCATACAGCAACCTCTGACTATTCTGTGATTAAATGTTATTTAAAGACACTTTTTATAAGCATTACGTATTTACAAACATGCGAATAAATTTTTTAATGTGTTACTTATTATGCAAGAAACCTTTCTACCACAACTATTTCGCTGATCAGCAAACTGCGCCAATAGGGTCTAAAACACAACTGGTCTGGTTTGCGGTATGGAACCTAATATAAACATATCACGTATGCATGATGAACACAAATTTCGTAATGGAGAAAAGAATCAGATTCTGTAATACTAGGCAGCGGGAAATGTCTAGGGGAATGAATAAAGAAGTCAGTGGGTTTTTTTTTGTTAACAAATAACTATAATTTATTCTTAAAACAACCCTAACAATACAATACACCAAATCAATACAAATATACAGTAACACAGCGTTATAGCAACAAGTCTTTTTTTATAAATATTTTTTTGTTGGAGGTAACTGCCTCAATTTTTTTAATGCTAGCTTAACTAATTATATGTACATCTGCAGATTTCCATTCCGGTTTCGGACTACGTGACAGGGCAGTATCACACGCTTCCTCTCATTTGATATCCTGGCGTTAACCAGGCCCGGTGACTACTGCACCCTGGGTTGGTAATCATACCACCGAGGACCCCCTCGTGCCGTTGGGCACGACCTTCCCATTAAGCCTGCAGAGCGCTTCACCCTGGGTGGGGGCCGACCGTGAAAAACCTCACCGCCTCGGCTGAGGTTCGAACTCACGATCTCCCGGCTTTGAGTCCTGCGCTCTACCCCTGGGCCACAGAAGCCGGTAAATACTATCACACAAATTGATAATGGTACAGTACCTCGATACCAACACCGTCATCAAGATAAGTCCTTTGAATGTAAACTCTCGGATAATGACAGTCCAGTGGAAAGTTCTTGCAACAACACAGAAAGTAAACTGAAGTCCAAATGTATAAAATTCAGGAGAGAGCTTGAAAATCTATAATTGCCGCATTCGTCGGATAAGGTTTTAGAATCTGACACACGCTTCTACGTCCGCTGGAATTTGCTCTACTGTCTGCCCCCTGGCTCCAAAAACAGCCCCTTTATATACCTTCACACCCCAAGCCGGGCATCTTCCACTTCTCTAACAGTCTACAAATTCTTGCACAACACGCGTTTCAGGAATTATCTAGAAAGACATAGCCGTGTGTCTCTACACATACCAGACTCATCACGTGACCCACGACCAGGCGTGAAAACCCAAGGCTCACATGACAACGAGAGTTCAACCAGTACGGATCAAACATAAAATGTAACAACAACACGAGTTACGCCCGTGTCACATAATAGAGCACCTGTAACAATAGTCACCCTTTATACATCAGTGCAAAAAATCCACATCATACCATCTATATACATGGACAGCTGTATAAACAGATTAACAGATAACCCACCAGGCCATTATCTGATTATATGTGAGTTAGAGTAATTACTGGAGTGATTGTGGGTATATACCATAGACAATTAACAGTATCCAAATAACAGTAACATTTAATGAGTTTATTATTTTGTATCTCTGTAATCTTTGCTTATAAATATTAAATACACAATATGTATGGCGAAACCAAGCTAGTAAGATTGCCTTGTGCCACTGTTTGGCTAATTATACCGTTGAACTTTTCAGGATATAACAGTAACCTTGATTGAATTTACTTATGATGAAATAGTAAACTTAGGTGAAAAGACTGTCTGATATATAGAGTCAGTGGTCAAACTCAGTGATCACATTACATGAAAGGTTTCAGTAACAGTACATTAAACGCATTTTGACGCACTTTGACGCGTTTTACCACTTTTCATGAATCCTATAAGAAGACTCGTCACCGCTCTTCAGCGAGGACTCGATTAAGTACTGTTCACGTTAATTTGTTCACCCAAGGAATACGGAGATTCTTTATTTGTGGGTCGATCGTCCTTCCCCACAAGAAACCATGGACTCTGATTTGTGAAGAGGAAGGACTTATATTTATTCGCATACCTACTTGTGTTACTAAGCTTCAGCTGAACTTAAGTTAAGGAGCGTCTCATTCTTAAGAAGCGTAAGGCCGACCATGCCACCCAGCTGCTCAAACAGCTCAAATGGCTTCCCGTCAAATACCGTATACAATACAAAATTGCTGTTTTTGTTTACCACCATTTTGATGACTCACTTCCATCATATTTGACGGAAAAAATAATAACCTATCGGCTTTTGCGTACGCTGCGCTCGGCTGGCGGAAATCTTCTTAAAGTACCAAAGTGTAATATGAAAATCGGTAAACGGTCCTTCCGTTTCATAGCCCCAACAGTTTGGAATTCACTTCCCATTACACTCAGAAAATCTCCAACTGTTGTACCATTTAAAACTAATTTAAAAACGTATCTCTTTCGTCAAGCTTTTTGGTAATTAATATCCATTTTTTCTGGTTCAGGCTCAGGGAGTAGATTTCCATGAAATTGTATGTATGTGTGTGTGTGTGTGTGAATTGCGCTGCGAGTCCGACCATCGGAGAATTTTGGCGCTATATAAATACTATATATTATTATTATTATTAAGTATTTATTTAGTTGCAGCCATTTCAAGAGAATTCGTTTATAGTATTCGTTATGTATTAACTCTTTGGTTATTTGTTATTGGAAATATTGTATATATATTAATATAGCACCATTTTTGCACTTGAGCCCTTGTTGCGTTTATTTGAGAATATGTGCCTGAGGTTTTGTGTTTTGGTTTGGCAAGTCAGATCTTCCGTGTAAAAGAGAACCGTAACATAATGGCGACCGCGACGAGACCCTGTACTTCACAATATCTGCTACATTTGGAAGTAAAAATACAGAGTGGTCTCTGTAACTTCATGTTCTAAATTTTATCAGTATTTTCATATATTTCTTAGACACATTGACCTTATTGGCAAAATGGGTACAGAAATTAAACCAGACGAAATTATACCACAACCAAGAGGGAATATGAGTTTATTGTACAAGTTAAAGAAAGATGAACTTGAAATTATTGTTATTCATTTAAATGTTGATATCATGAATGTTCACACTGTTGAAGATTTAAGACGTGTACTTAAAGAATCTTTGTATGGTAAGATAGAAGATTCTAGAGATGAATATGATTTAGAGGAAAAACCTAGGGAACTTCTCGGTACAACAGCACTTGACCCTATGGAATTAGAGTTAAGAAAATATGAATTGAAATTGAAATATTAAATTCAAATTGAAACACAAGTCAATTTGAAGAAATAGAAATGGAAAGAGTAGTTAAATTGAAGGAACAAGAAACACAAATAAGATTGACAGAGCTAGAATTACACAACCGTCAACCTCCAAAAATAAATGACAACTCTGAATCCTGTTCAGAAATTCTGCTAAGGTTCCTCCCTTCAACGAAAACGAAGTGGAGCGTTATTTCGGTTATTTTCAAAGGGTGGCCACTTTAATGGCATGGCCTAAAAGCCAGTGGACCCTGTTATTCCAAAGCGTTCTCGCTTTCACACTGCGCTCACAGACGAACAATGTAGAGATTACGTTGTTGTGAAGGAGGCCATTCTGAGAGCTTATGAATTGGTGCCGGAAGCATATCTCTTAAAGTTTAGGAACACTCCAAAGAAAGACAATCAAACACATGTAGAATACGCCAGAGATAAAGAAAGTTCGTTTAACAGGTGGTGTTAGTCCATGAAAATTGGTCATGATTTTGAAAAAATGAAACATTTAATTTTGATTGAAGAATTCAAAAGACATGTCCGTAAATGTTTTTGCATGAGCATACAGTTTGAAAAATTGAATACTGAGTAAAAGCAAAAAAAGTACAAAATCTGAATGATTATAGAATGAATACAGAAATAATTATAGATTGAAAACGAAAGGATTAAGGATTGAACACAGAAGGATTGCGAATAATGTGGTATACATGCGGGGAGGGGGGCATGTTGGTGTGGTATACATGCAGAGAGGCATGTTGGTGTAGTAACCATGCAGGGAGGCATGTTGATGATGTAACCATGCAGAGAGGCATGGTAGCAACATAGATTTAGCATTTAGATGGCATAGCACATAGATTGCATATAGATTAAAAATACGACGTCACGATCCTCAGCGTCAAGATCCTCTGAACGTCATGATCCTCTGAACGGCAAGAGTCGTCACGATCCTCTGACGACACGGTCCTCTGAACGTCATAATCTACACGTCATGTTGCGTACAGACAGCTTACAAGTATCTTACAGATCGTTTAACGATTGTAGACAGGGTGCTTATAGATTTATAACAGATCGTATAACGATTGAAGAATATTTGTACAACGATTGAAAATAGATCGGAGTCTTAGACACAATCCTGATCTGAATGACTGTCAACCCCGGGGACACGGAGAATCTTTATTTGTGGGTCGTCCTCCCCCACAAGAAACCATGGACTTTTATTTGTGAGGAGGAAGGACTGTTATTTATTCGCATACCTCCTTGTGTTACTATGGACCAGAGAATCTTCAGTTGAACATTTGGACTTCAGTTAAGTATTCATTTAGTTGCAGCCATTTCAAGAGCCTTTGTAAGTATTCGTAATGTATTAACTCTTTGATTATTTGATATTGTAAATATTGTATATATATATATATATATATATATATATATATATATATATTAATATAGCACCATTTTTGCACTTAAACCCTTGTTGCGTTTTTTTGAGAATATGTGTCTGAGGTTTTGTGTTATGGTTCGGCCAGTCAGATTTGTCGTGTGAAAGAGAACCGTAGCAATATATATATATATATATATATATATATATATATATATATATATATATTTCTTTTAAGTAGAAGTACTAACATATCAACTGTTGAGTAGTTAGTTTAGTTGAATATAACACATTTCTAGTAAGGTTAGCATCATCTCTCAAAAAATTTAAACTATACAAAAAAAAATGTTCATCATTTAATATATCATGAACTGGCATCACTACAGTTTTATCTACGTTATTTTAACTTAAGTCCTGATGTTTTCTCAAAGTGTTCAATTGTCTAAATAGCTTCCTTGATAGACTGCTAACCCCCAAGAGCTGTCAGTATTATAGTAGTATTATCTACATATTGTATTAATTTATATTCTTATCTCTGATATGAACTCCTTCAACATTTGGATTATTTCTGATTTTATCTGCTGATATTTCAGATGCAAAAATGAATAAATATGGAGATAGAGTGTAATTTTCAAAATATTATCCCGGATGTATCACTTTTTATAATGAATCTGTTTGGTCTGAATTTATTTAATCTTCCAAACAACAGTAATAAAATTAAATGTTAAATGTTACACTGAAGTTGTGATTTTACACAAATTAGATGTTATGGTTTATTTGATATTTCCTAAATTTATAAAAAAATTATCATAAAATATTTGTCTAGCTGTTATTGAATATTGTTTTTCTATTAATTGGCTTTGTACGTGTATGCCTATGTATTGTCACAACATACTCCCATTCTGGCAACCAACTCACCAAAAGTTACTAATTGGTTACTGTTACATCAAAAATACACACAAGAGATCAAATGAGATCAAGGGGAATTGACCATACACATACAAGGTTAATGTGGGTGTAAAGTTAATTGGCTATGAAATATATACACCATCACTACAGTTGTTATTCTGCTTTCTTAAAAGTTGTTATTATTTTGCTAATAAATTAATAATTTCTTAGCATGTTACTTTTGTTTTTCTTTTTATTCAATTTTAATATATAGTAAATTTTATCAACTTTGGATTAGTGGTATAAACACTGATTTCAAATAAATTAAAAGATACAATTGGCGAAATATGATTAATTGCAACACTACTATATGGTACTATATGGTAGTGGTATACAGATTAAACACGCTCCCATTTGATTATATAGTTATAGTCCGTTCCAGCAGCACTGTCCACATGTTTTCGCGATTATTGTTTTGCAAATCAAAGAACGCCAACAAATTTTGACTTAGGACATAAAGAGTTCACTGTTATGTCACATTATTTTATATTCATTCCCAAGAAGGATAAACAATGGCCACTTATTAGGGACGCCATGAACGACGGATATATATATATGAGACATGTCAACCAGGGGGGAAAGTAAATAACATTTATATCGTGAGTAGGTAAGGTACCAAAAATTACGCTTTTGCCTCTTTATGCCACAATTCAATTTTTTGTTTGGCAACTTTGTCTTATGTTGAGATAATCGCAAAAAAATTAGGTGGACAGGGGGTGTGGAACGGACTATAATCATCTAATTAGATGGTATGGTGTGGCTGGCTGTGCACTGATGCATAGAGGGTGACTAGTGTACTAAGAGCTATACATCACATATAGTGGTCTAGTTTGCAGTACTGCCAACCAGACCACACTACCAACCAGACCAGTTTTGTTTTATTGTCCCTTATCAACTGCGCATTCGCTTGACGCTGATACGGTGCACATCGGCAATGATTTACGTATTTCTTTGTTATATGATACCTGTCATCAGTTATTCTCTATAATGGTAACATAGAAGGCTCTCAGTTGTTTTACTTATTTTCTGTGAAAACCGAATGATTGCTAATACATCTTACCACATACAATTTACAAATATCCGTTCCACTCGGAGATATTAGCTGACAGTATAGAGGGCGCTGCAGAAATTTGTCTGTAGGTGTTCACCGGCCAGATGATAGAAATAGCTGAGACATATACTTAGTTTGAATGTATTTAAAAATTTTAATTTATTTACAATATCCTGGACATATATTTCAATGAAATGCCACTTATGAATCCACAGCACAATATTGTCGGCTGTCGGGATTTTGCAATCGCTTATATTTTTGAATATTGTTCTAATAAATTAGAAAGTAGGCTTACAGGAACTGGTAAAACAACATGTATTTTGATCAGACAAAATGGGGAGGACATTTACTTAACTGCTTAGAAGAAGGCATATTTAGTTAATTTTCTAAAAGAATCCGTGATAATATTTAAAATTAAATAAAAAGGGTCTTTCTACGAAAATATTTTGCCATTTCAGCAGGTATACAGCATCTGAAAAACATCTTAATATTTATTTTATAGAGTCTAAGATGCAATAAAAATGTAAACTATATAGAATTACTTTCAGCAGAGCAGGTTGTTTCATGAAAAATTATAGTTTTGGCTAATTTAATGCCATATGTGTATTATCAATTTCATTACAAACTTTCGTTACAGACTTTAAGCAGTGTTTGGAATTTATATTTATGAAAGATTGAGCTGGATATTTTCATGCCAATTTCACGGTCCCGCATTGTTGATTTAGAACAAAATAAGAAAGGTTCACCTGTACGATTTATTTTATAATAAATATATATTTTAACCCTGTAAATTAAGTATTTTTAATTTAAATGTTTTCCGTTTATATCTTGTAACAAAATACAACTGTAACGAACGCACAAAAGGTATAATGGAATAAATAGAAGTAAAATAAAGAAATCCATCTCGGTCAATAAAAATGTTGAAGATAAAACCATTTTCTCATATGTTTCTAAGTCATTTTTTTTAATTATACATATTTTTAATATAAACGGGGTTCAAGAAGGGGAACCGTGTTGATTTAAAATAAATGTAATCATTAACAAAATTATTACTTAAAAAATGCAGACTTCTTTTATAATAACTAATTTAAAGTTTAATATTTAAAAATACATAACACATTGATTCCTAAAAAAGATGAAATTCTAAATCACAACGCCAGTTTATAGAATTTAGATGTTACATCAACCCTGTCATTTTTTTATTTTAACACCGTTCATCGAAATTCACCACCGTTAAAAGTTAAAAATAAAAGGGTTGTTTGATTTATATCACGTCAATTTATATGGCCGATTTAAATCGATCACTTGATTTTTTTTAATATATTTAAATCTACTTAAGAAAAAAATCTCTATTTTGCTCTTCTTTTTACAATGATTTTCAACTCTATCGTTTTTCATTTTATACAAAGTGATTTAAAAGAATGTTAAACCCTCTTGCAGTCTGATTTAACAGCATTTTATATATTTTCATTTGTTAAACGTAAAACCAATAAATAACCAACATTTTCCAAATAAATTAAAATAAATAATAAATAACTTTCTGTAGGCTGCATTTATAAACTCTTTGAAGGAGAATATTCAATAGAGGATATATAAAGTATTCAAGGGTGTACACCTGTCAAATACTTTTACAGTAAGCTGATTTTTGTTTAAATTTTATATACATTCATACTAAGTGTATATCTCAGCTATTTCTGTCACTTGGCTGGTGATCACCTACCAACAAATTTCTGCAGCCCCCCCCCCTACTGTTAGCTAATATCTCCGAGTGGTCGGCGGGGAACGGATATTTGAAAGTTGTATGTGGTAGCCAGGAAGGGGCGATGTATTGGCAATCATTCGGTTTTCACAGGATATAAGTAAAACAACTGATGGTCCTCTATGTAACCATCATACAAAATCACTAATGTCAGCTCGTCAGGTATCTTAGTCAAGACACACGTAAATCATTGCCGATGAGGGCCTTATCAGCATCATGCGATTGCGCCATTTGCTGATCAGCGAAATAGCAGGTGGCAGAAAGTTTTCATGTATAATATATAACACATTAAAAATGTATTCGTATGTTTGTAAATAAAAAATACTTATAGAACATGTGTCTTTAAATCACACTTAATCATATAATAGTCGGAGGTTGTTATATTGGGGCTAATTTGCCTAAAATTAATGCTTGGATTTAAAGGTCGCTGATCAGTGCAATGGTTACTGGCAGGTATATCTATTTATATTTATCTGTTTATACTGATATATTTGAAAATACGTAATGCTAATAGAAAAGGTGCCTTTTAATCATATTAAATCACAAAATAGTCGGAGGTTGCTATGTGGGGGATAATTTGTCTGAAATTAATGCTTTAATTGAAAGGTCGCTGAACAGCGAATTATACCACCGAAGATTACCAGTCCATAAAGAGGGTCAGATAGTGGTAAATTAGTTATATGAGTTGCCGCAAGATGGCACTACCGATACTAAGTGCGATACAACGCTGGAACGTTTGGTTTCTCTGTCAGAAGCAACAATTAAGTCATAACTATTCCATGGACTGGGCCAGCCTATCTATCTTTCATATAGAGATTTCGGGGGTGGGGAGGGGGAACCCTTGGAAATGGTGGCAAATATGAATACGGTAATACCAGTGATGAATTCTCAATGTGATAATACCCTATAATAAATGTATTGGTTTAGTTGGTTAAAATATATAGTTTTGTTTAATAAGCATCATTAAGTTCACAACTTCCCACGATTCAAGATTTTTAGATTCAGCTGAGAGCGATGATTTAATACTAGGGCCAGATGATTTGACCAATTTTCAGGCGTGTGAAAATAACATTATTAAATTAGCTAGCTCTAAAGCCGTAACTCACCTCGCGATTTCTAGGTCGACTTTATCAACAAAGATGACATTTTTAAAGTTATCACTGTATCAATATAAATGAATAACTAGTCAACTTTTTTTGCGCTTGGCATTTTGTTGGTTCTGTTAATTCATATAAGTAACCTGTTTTCTTAGGACTGCGAGGTTAAGATTCAGTTGAGAGCGATGTTTAATACTAGGGCCTGCTGATTTGACCAATTTTTCGGGTAGTGGAACCTACCAAAATTACATCAGCTAGTTCTACAGCAGTGATTCAGCTCGCTATCTCACGTTCGACGTCATCAACAAAGATGACGATATTGCATTTTAATTTATATGAATGGTATTGAATAGCTGGTTGGCAATCTTTTTGAATGGCATTCAGTTAAATTATTAAGGAACTTGTATTCTTAGGACTGATAAAAGGCTGTTAAAGCTCACAGGCATTATGAGATGGAATCAAGTGTACATTGTAAGGTTGAGCGGAAAATAAACGAGTACATTGGCGGTTTTTTTTTCAGCGGGAACCTGTCAGATGTGCTTCCGCCTGCTACACGAGCTTCCGCCAGAAAAGGGTTAAAAGAGGCGTTTAGCAGTATCTGGGGCAGATCGTCTAGAGACATCAGCGAGTGCACGTAGCTCGCAAAATTTTATAATACTGCTTTGCTGTTTAGGGGTTGTTGGAGTAAAATCTGTCCCCACAATGCTTCCAGTTCTAAATGCACCAGCGGCGTAGGTATAAATGTTGAGGAGAAGACAAAGTAGTCCGTTCAAGTGTAATGCATCAAGTCCAATCAAGCTGATCGGATGGTGAGGTCTATGACCTCAGCCCCGGCAGCTTCCTTAGACTGAATTTTGGATGGAAAGTTCCGAAAAGTGTTAATTTCGACTGTTTAGGTTCCACCGTCCGCAGAAGCCGATAGACGAAAATGCCTGGTGTAACGTCTGTTGTGTTTTTAATCATACTGTGAAGTCCGTTCAAGTGTGTTGGATAAGAATTGTTTCAAGGCAATGTAATAACATACACATGGGTGTTTTTTGGGGGGAAAGGACTTAACGGAGTAAGTAGTATTTTGCAGACACACGCCTGTGAAATGTAAACAGAAGGTGTCTCTTGAAATGTTAAAAATTTTGTTTGTAAAGTTTAACAGTTGAGACAAGTTGTCCCGACCGTCCACACTGTCGAACTGGTAAGGTTCTTTTCAAGTAAAAAACGACCTTTAACGGAAGTGTGCCACGGCCCCTCTCATTCCAACCTTATAAGATTATATCTACCGCCAGTACTGAGAAAGGTATTGAATCAAAAAGTTATAATAGAATGATATAACGGAGCAGAACTTTTAGTTTCATTGGTCGCAAACGATATGTAATGTTGTGATAAAGGTCTAATCAGTGGACGTTGAATAAAATTTTCTATTGCTTTTTTATTATTTATTTATTCTGGACGTTCATCCAAGATAATTTACGTTGGTCATTCAGTTAATTAAATCCTAATGTTTGTTATTAATATTTTGCTTCTTTGTGGATTTTCCATGCACTTTCCATTAAACAGATTTTTTTGTTTCAAATCTGCAATACTCGCCCATGGATGGATGGATATTGGTGGTTGGGTGGATAGTGGGATGTTTGAATTATGGATGGATGGACAGATGAAGATATATAAATATATATATATATATATAATTTCTGCATACATGTATTTTCATACATACGGAGAAGAGAGAGAGAGAAAAAAAATCATGAGATATAGATACAAATATGTAATCTAATAGCCCAATTTACACTTAGAAAAATGTGGCATGCGCTAGACCGGTCCAGAAAATGTGGAGCGGGCTACAATTTAACTTGCGTTCACACTGTGCCGGACCAGGTGACCATGTGAAGCGTGCTACCATGTCAAGTAAGGCCGCATTGGACTTGGCCCGGCCTAGAATTTGCATCGTATGGTGGCCCATAGGTCTCATGCTCGTGTAGCGCCTCGCGCTTCGCGTGTCGCGCCTCCCGCATTAGCGTTATCTTTTATATACTGCCCCCTGAATATCAATTGCAAATATTACTTTATTATGTGTTAAGTATTATAACCATAGAATCAAATTATCTCATCTGTGAAGTTGTCTCTTGCATATAGAGTATAAGATAATTTCCTCATTTGAAAATAAAATAAATATTAAGCTTCTGCAAATGCCTGTTTAATGCATAATTTAAATATAATGGTCATTTTCACATTAGAAAGGCATCCTCAGGGGGTATTTATGCTATCCAATATAATACCTGACGTGTAACTAGGGGCGGATCCAGGATTTGGGAAAAGGGGGGGGGGGGGTCCAACCCAGGAGGACTTAAAAAAACCTTAAAAAAAAAGGTCCCCAGGTCTGGAAAAGAGGGGGTCGAGGCCGCAAAATTTTGTCTGAAGCCCTAAAGAAAACGTTGTTTCTGGTGAAAAAGGGGGGTCCGGACCCCCTGGACCCCCCCCCCCCTCCCCGGATCCGCTTCTGGTAACGATGAAAAATAAATGAAGTTTAAAACTGGCTACACACCCGAATGCATTATTTTGATCCAGCTAAATCTTTGATACTACAGCAATTTCAAATTACTGCATATTCAGATTGAGAAGAATCTGGTGGAAGAGATGTTAAAGGGGGGCGGGGCGTTTCAAATTGAAAACACCCACACAACCCCAAACCATATCCACCCCCAAATTACTTAATTTTCATGTAAGAACAAAAAGGATTGTGTCTCTGTATATAAATGGTATACTTCTTTTTTTTCTATAATTTTCTTTCTTAGTGGCCATCTTGCCCCAAGGCCCTAGCTCTTCATAATGGTATACACTTGCCTGACAAATTTACATTGGAAATAATAACTATCCCTATTACCAAGGATGAAAGGACTTCTGGACTGATGAAAAATGTTTTCAAATAATACAATTAGATTACATATTTATTTATTTATTTCAAACATCTTTTACCAGGATAGCCTATATTCAGCTCATTTGCTGGTTTTCAATAGGGTCCTGGATAAAGTTAGAACATATAAAATGAATAAATTATACATCATACAGATACAGATTAAACATGACATAATGCTATATATATTAAATACATAGTTCAATATATAGCGCGAATGATTAAAAGATGTTATGCAGTAATGGAACATAGTCGTTACATAGAAGACACTGAAAATAAAATAAAATACATATCAAATCTCGTGAAATTGATGAAAGGTAGATTAATAGTAATATAAAAGTTAGAATAATATATCTTCGCATCAAACATCAATATAAACGCTTAAAATGGTGATCTGAGGCATACTTTAAGGATAAAGGCAGCTGATTGCCTAGATATGGACCTGCATAGCTAAAACTAGATTTTCTTTCAGTAAGCTTTTTATGTAAGGATATCTTCATGTGAGTATATGTAATATCCGTTTTGTTGTAATAAAAATAATTACTTAATATCTGTGTTTATTTAACACAAAACATTATAGAAAGAAAAAAGAAGCGCGAATTGCGAGGCGCGACACGAGAATGAGACCTTTTGGCCACCATAACATTGCGTTTACACGCAGAAAAATACTGCAATATAGCGCGGTCTAGATTGGATTCCCCCTTGCGCGCATGGTTAAATCACAGTCACATGACAGCCGGGTCTTGCTGGAGCGCGGTATGTTTACAGTGTTAGTCACTAACTATATGATATATTGTAAGTATGAAGAGCTCTATAATGAAGCCACTCCTTCAATAATCATTCACGTGAAACAGGTTGTTTGAAACTGTCCCATGGGAGTAGTTTCCTAATTAACAGATAATTGAGACCATTTATGTTGTTATTAGTCTCAGTTTTAGTACCCTAAGTCTTGAATAACAATTGACTAGTGTAGGTCAGGTGATTATGTAAAGTATAGATTGATAATTCTATTGTTAACTATAAGATATATTGTAAGTATGAATTTTGAATGTAATTAAATAATTATATGAAATAACACACATTGTTTGTATTTACATGATATATTCATAGATATAGATATAAATATATTGGAGGGGGGCTTTTGTCCTCTTTATCATTAAGGTAGGGGGCTTTTCACCGGGGGACTTTTTGCCTGGGGGGCTTAATACCGGTGGGGGGCTTTTCACCGGGGGGGGGGGGGGGGGGGGGGGCTTTTGACCTACAGTTAAGACCACAATATTTTGGAAATATTCTTGAAGTCGACCATATTGAGGTTGGGTCAAAGAGTTCACCGTGTGGAAGTGCATACAGGTGTGTCGAGGCACCTGAAATGGACAAGTGCTTTGTAAGTTTCAGTGTCACAGCTTGGTTTGACCTCTTAGGTCATTTTTCCAGGCTCAGTGATGTTGATTTCCTAACCCTCGTCGTATTACATTGAATAATTAGCTCCAATTGCACACGTTTTTCCGGAGCGCTCTGCATCGTATAGCAGGCGCCAAGTCCCCTAAACGCATAGCCTACATTTGTGCTACGAACGTGTGTAAAGTTATTAGTTACCTTATATATTAGTTATATAAATTGATTCATTACTTCAAGGGACTCAAAGTTACCTTAAATATTTATTTAAAAAAAACATTTTTTTTGGGGGGGAGGGCTTTTGTCCTCTTTATCATTAAGGTAGGGGGGCTTTTGACCGGGGGGCTTTTGACCGGGGGGGGGGCTTTTGTCGGAGGGGGGGGGGGGGCTTTTGTCCGTACCCCATACATTCCAATGTTTCCTTACTTTTGGGGGAACATAATAAAACAAGGTATACATACTTTGGCTGGTAAGGTCTCATTGTCTGAAACAATATATCTAAAATAATTCCTAATGTGGTAATATAAGACCCCATCAAATATACATTTTTTAAACCTAGTACAATAATCGCTCTTATGGTATACAATTTTTATTTAATTTTTGACTCATTTTCACATAATTTATTCATTTTACTTGTAAAAAGGTACACTATTTCAAGCCCCCAGTAAAAATAATCCTGTTTTTAATGGACTAATGTTAAACTTCAAAACAATATCTCTTCAGGATGGATCAAAAGAATATGATTTTTGATAACTATATTATTTTATAGCATTTGATATTTTTAAGGAAACAATTGATCCGAGATAGAGAGAGCGGGGGTGGGGCAGAGAGAGAAGGGCCTGACCAGTGCCGTATTTAGGCCACTTGAGGCCTTCGGCTGCGAGACCCAGGGAAGACCCCTCTGCTCATCAGAAAAAAATTAACTCCCTTGTTTATCTTATCATTATACACAGACAGTAACTATTTGTTGCTTTTTTAAAATAAATTCGTCATCGAAATCTGTAACTCGCAGCTTTTCTTTTAACCTGCATACAATGCGAAGGTCAAACAATCGATCATGAAAAATTCTTGACCGCAGATCATATTTTTTTTTCTTTTTAGACTAGAAATTAATTTAAATAGTAAAGTTATGTACGTGCAGTGCTTTATACCTGTACATGTGTCACACCACATGGGATGTGAACTTCTAGGTTTTTTTCAGTCAAAACAACAGGCAGACCTGAGATTTTACTCACGGAATGTATACTGAAAATATAATAAAAGACGGTTGAACGTTAACAAACAAGGCCTATACTGGCCTAATGCGAACCTGTGCAATGGGATATACATAAAAGATAATGATTCAACGCTGGACCTTTACATTTCAAGTACATGTTTGACATGTAAATGTAAAATTCAAGCACTGAACATTTTGAACCCGATTGCATGCACCAATTACTACGGTGGCTGACTAATGACACAGAAAAATATTTATCTCGAGATCTCGAGATAAAATTTCAATGAAAAAAATAAATAGATAAGTCCACGAGGGCGTTGTACGAACCATTCGATGCTAAATTGACGTAAAGCAAAACCAAATTATAGGGAACAACTTTTTTTATCTGCATCTGTCAAATAAATATAATCTATTGAACCTTTCATAAAAATGAGCCAATCCCACGGGGTAAAGGCGGTGCCTTTTGTTTATATCCACATGTTTTATAACATGGGTCGGGCGAAGGGGGGGGGGGGTGCTAAAATGGCCACCGATCATAATAGAAAGACTTCCGGTAGAAACATCTGGCTTCAATTCAGTGAGTACAGAGTTCTGTAAATGACAAATATTGCATTGCTTCACATGCTCTAACGAACATCAACTAGGGATCTTTCAACTCCGTTACATGTTTTTATCTGTATGTTAGCACTGGCTCAAGTACCTTATGTACAAGTAGCCTGTAGATAAAATGTTTATACGTCAAAGTGGCGTTATTAGACCCTTTCCCAGCAAGAATTACCTTCCTTTCATTAATATGTATATGCAGAGTTAGCTGGTATCACAAAAATTCTATAAATAAGGCAGATGAATAGTGACTTTCAGACCAAAGCAGAGCATTTTGCTGAAGGAAAATCATGATGAGGGATCATCGAAATATTTAAACCGTTTATTTATTATTATAAAGTATTTATTAAGATAGGTTGACTAAAGGTAATATGAGCTATAGTTATAGCTATAGTGGATCAAGACTAGGGCTTTAAGGGCTGAAGATGCCCCCCCCCCCCCCCCCCCCCCGCGTACCTACCCGAAAACACAGTTATCATTTTTAGAATATTGATATTTATAATGGTCAAATATATGTGCCATAAAAACAAACCAGCATTTCAATAAAAACAAAAGCTGAAGAAAAGTGTATACCAAGCTCATATGTTTTTGTATTTTTAAAATAAAAAGATACCCACAATGCATGCATGCAGACCTAAACATTTCTATTTGAGTGATTTCTCAGCCATGTCTTCGAATCCGCCGTTCAGGTAGAATGTTTCAGTTTCTTTAGGCTTTGACATCTTCCTTACGGGTATCAATAAATAAATATTGAATTATATATTGAACTTTTCTTCACCTCGCCTTATCTTAGGGGAAATACAAACTTGATTGATTTTAAATTAATTGTATGGTATTACGGTTTAGTTAAACGCAATAAACATGGTCTTTGTTTTTATAATTACAATAGTAAGCACTCTTAACATATACTGTCCCTTAATGTTGCTTTGCTTTATGTCAATTCAGCATTGAATGGTTCGTACAAATGTAAAATTTTATCTCGAGATATTATGTCGACAACTCGAGATATTTTCTCGACATCTCGACTTAATATCTCGTGATCTCCACTTAACATCACGAGAACTCGAAATAATTTTTTTTTCTGCAGCAAAATATTTTTTTTTTAATTTATGTCGAGATCTCGTGATCACATCTCCAGATCTGACTGTCTGAACACCTAAACTCAGGAAAACGTATCATGAGACTGAACTGAAAACGAGGCACGCTACTAAATCAAAAGAAGGACGGTAAATAACCTGTTTGAAAAGCCGCAACCTGTTCGCGCCTTTGGTCTTCGGAGGACTCATTTCTTGATCAAGTGGTAGTACGGTTGACTGATCATCAGCTGTGGGGGCGACAGATTCGTCAAAAATTGAACGTCGAGGAGATACATCCAAGTCATTCAAAGTATTTCAGTGGTAATCGTAGGTGGTTCAGAGGAAGGCCAACGCTCGAATCTCCCGGATCATTGTCAAAATCACGCTGCTCAGCAGGTACAGTGGAATGCGTCCCATTATACACATACATTTCAGATTCGGAATCGGAATCTGACAACTAGGAATCGGTGGTATTTATAACCTTTTTTGCTGGCTTAATTTATTCTAGTGTATATTCTCCTAGTGATTTCACTTCGACACTCAGTTGATAATTAAGGTCTTAATTCACCAACAGGCAGTATTTAATTTCTGTGTAAGACTCTAGCAGACCCATTTGAATTTTCTTTCTTTACAGAATACACTGGTATATCAGGATTTTTTTTTATCCACCACCACATTTATATTCGACTCCCACTTGTCAGCGATTTTCGCTTAACCTTTCACGCGGAGATTTCTAACCAAAACTCTGTCTCCTTTTTGTAACCTAGCTCCTCTTAAAAAAGATCGTTATAAGCTGCGCGCTGCTTGTTCTTTTTATCAGCCACTTGACTTTAAGCAGTCATATAAGCCTTAAAAAAAAAGAATTTTTCTCTATTTTTCTTTCCTTGTTTTACAAATAATTCTATCATTTTCATTTTTATACTAAGTGCTTAAGAGGAACTTTAAAAGAATGTTACACCCTTCTGAATTCTGATATAACGGCACGTTTTTTATTTTTCATCTATATAAATGCAAAACCAATAAAAATCAACATTTTCAAAACAGATATAAATAAACAATAAATAACTTTCTGTAGGCTGCATTTATAAACTTTTTTAAGGAGAATATTAAATAGAGGATATATTAAGTATTCAAGGGTGTCCACCTGTCAAATACTGTTACATTCAGGTAATTGTAATGTTTTTCATATATAAGCATTAGAGAAGCTAGGAGGAAAAGGCCCACCTCAGCTAAAGTCCCTTGTTAATGGATGTACCTGGACTTACCATATTTCCGTCCAAGTAAAATGTATGTATTATCAATGTATATCAATCAACAATGTGCAAGTATTTGTGGTCGAAAGAGGGAACTTATTTACCCTTTGCAAAGTACTTGCCACCAGAAGTATTAACCAACATCACAGTGTCAAGTATTTGTGGTCACAAAAATGAACTAAGTGACGCTTTTAAGAGTATTTGTGCTACATCATAGAGGCTCAGTAACCGTTTGCAGAGTATTTTCAACCACACAGTTAAATGAGGCACCCTGTGCAGTCTATTGCTAGTACAGCATGACATCCTAGTTTCCCTTTGCAAAGTATTTGCAACCACAAAATTAGGCAAGTCACCCTTTGCAGATTATTTGCCAACGCTGCATTGAGGCAAGAAACCCTTTGCAAAGTAATAGCCAGGAATACTTGAGCTTAGTTAACTGTTGCCTTATATCATGGGGAAGGGTTTACAAATATACTGCAAATATGTTATTATCTGGAACATGGGCAGCACATTTGCAGCAAATATTCTGCAATAATAGTTTTGTGTGGTTGTTCTGTGTCACAGGGAGCCTACAGACTCCAATGGTCATGAATTTAGAAAAGTGAAAGGTCCCCAACTTCAGGAATGTCTTCCTGGAAACATAATCAGTCTGTGATCAGTCTTACACAAAAGGCCAATTTCTATTGCAGTTGATGGTCTAAAACAACAACTCGATGATTATTCGGTCAGATGAATCAGTTTCACTTGAATTTTGACACCAGTAGCGGCAATGACCGGAAAGCATTGCTCACTCTGGCCAGAGGTTCCAGTTGGAACCAGAACTTCAGATGTGGGAGCGGAAAAAGTCTTCAACAGCACTGAACCTGACCGGGTTCATTCGGGCGCTATATTTGGTGAACCGGCTCGATCCCAATCAGACCTATGATGGGTTCATTGCCAGGTTCTTGGTAAGTGCTCCCCCACCGCTTGTCAATCTCTGGGAAGGTTTAGGTGTCCAGTGCCCAGCACATGTTCCAGGGCTGACAGAGGTGTTTAAGGTAGATATTCTTCTCTTTATCTAGTGCACCAGGGAGGTGGATTAGTATTCAAGTGTGTTTTGTGTACGTCTGACCAGTTCATATATGAGCCAGAGTAAACTAAGTATTTCCATAGTTTAAGTCTTGAGCGTTATACTCTCAACATAGCATGCAAAGTGAAAGTGTAAGTTGGAGTGTTGTCAAATGTAGTATGTCGTAAAATCTCAGTATGCATGATAAGGAATTACAATAGGTGAATTTGAGATAATTGATGTGATGGTATCAATATGAATTTAAAGAAATTGGACTTAGGAATTTGCTTGGGCAATGCCATGCCACATTGTCAGGGGTGTGACATCAGGTGAATACTTCATATTTACCAGACCAACTAGCCCTGCCTGGGCTTTAGTGTATTGATGTTTACTACTAAAATGCTTCAAATTGAACGTGATTCCTTGTACCGATAGACGCGACATAACTCGGTTCTAGCTCTTAACACTAAGGCCCTGTAAAGTCCGTATGTTGAATCCCTGATATTTGCATATTAGGGCGTAACAAGGCTCCTGACGATTCCATCATCTTTGCTATGAAGACGCTAACAGCGGTCCCATTGGCAACAGACAGCTCAACTCGTTTGGTATCATTCGCACTGAAATCATGTGATATATCTCTGCTGTTCGAACATACGGTCCATGGGCCAAGTTTAAGTGCATGTTGGACAATGTCACATCAATATTGAACTGTGTATTTGTCAGTGTTCGAGTTACACATGAAGGTCTTGCCAACACGCTGAACGCCGTGATCGTTTCAGTCAGCTGGTACATGAATAACGTTTTGACTGCATGCGTTCGTCGCATGTGGACCTAAATATCTCACGCTGATGGGCTGAGCTAGAGACACATTTTAAAACCGGCCTGCTGCGATAAGCGATGGTCTGATAAACGGGGACACACTGACTTACTGAGGCCGAGGGTTATATATAGTGTTAAAAATCTTGCAGTACTCAATTGCCGAGGACCTAAACATATTAAGACTGGTTAAATGGGAATATATATATAGCAAGGTGGAAGTCCACAATAGGCGGTTACTGAATTAACTGGTTTTTTTTAAAGATTCTGGGGAAGACCACTATAATAACGCCTTTCCTCAAGTTTACCAGTCAATGAAAAAAGAGGGTCAGAGAGTAGTAATTAGTTATGTAAGTTGTCGCATGGTAGCAGTACCGACACTAAGTGCGACACAGAGCCATTTCATTGACTGGGCCAGTCAACAGGCAGGTGCCCTTTTAGTCTCATCTGCTGTGCTTATTATTATGCATCAAAATCCTGATAATCTTGTTATGTGCAATGAATAATACGGCTTGTGTCAAGAGATTTACCTTATTGATGAGAATAATAGAAATGGAAAAGAAAAATGAAATTAAATTCTTATAAAGCTAATTTGCTGAACAACGTGAGTGCCTGTTTGATGGACAAGAACACAGGCCTTGACTAACATGCAAGGGCATTTCTTTTATTCATGTCGATAGGCAGCCTGGCATGTATCATATTGTTGCTGCTAATTTATTCTGGGAGGAAATAGGGCTTGGGCAACATGCACTCGCACAAATTTGAAAGATAAAATAACACTTTTTTACTGAAATAAAATTTAGAGCCGAAACCTTCAAATGATCAGGACTGCATATTATTATCTGAACTTATAAATGAAACAGAAAGATACTTACCAGGCTAGATAAAAGGACTGCTCTTTGAAAGTGGGTGGCTCTTCACCTGGGTAGCCGACACTGTCGTAAAACCAACCCCAAGTTGAAAAAGAAGCCATATACCCTCTGCCTGCCACAGAGGGAGGCATAGGGGTCCATTGCTCGATGATCCAAGGGAGGCTGATTCAGATTCAGGTCCAGATTGCTGTCACAGAAGAGCTGAGCCGGACCACACGCGGAAGGCTGCACTAATGGCTGACAACTGGTTCATGCGAGAATATAACCTCTGAAAATAAAGTACAAGAGCCGCAGTATCTGTCCTTATGACATAAGTACATTTTCTGCAACTGTACATAACTGACATAACTATTTAAAAAAAATTTATATATAAATAATTTTAAGCCCCGCACGGCCGAAACATGCCCTCTCACTGGGTTGAAATATTAAAACCATTAGTCGACTTCTCTAGCGAGATTCACTCGCACACTGTATCATCATCTGATCAGTGTTTAGACGTATTTACATTACCCTCAGGTAAGCTTTTCATAAATAGTATTTATTCTGTGCCCTGTTTGGCCTCAAAATCTAGACGGTTTTTAAGCCCCGCTCGACCGAAATATGCCCTCTCACTGGGCTAAAATGCGAACTACAACTGACCGAGTAATACTAATCAATTAACAGCGAGATTTCTCGCTAAATGTAAGATCTCCTTATATTATTACATGTGAACTTAAGCATAGTAATACATCAAATAATATTACCAGATAATTCAACGATTGCACAGTAGTTTTAATCAGTTAAAGAAAGTCTACCTGTAATATACAACACCTATACATGACTTTAATTGAGGGAAAATGGTAAGCAGTGCTGCCCAAGAATTTGTTAAAAAACAGTTATTTATTACCCTACAAGTATCTATGAATATAACATTCAAATTAGATATCAGGGTTAGTTACCTATATATTAGTTTATTTGAATAATGAGAATTTCCTTTGTAATCTGTGTCTAGCATTTACAGTTTATTGTTTATATTTTCATACATCATTATTTTATCATCAAGAATATTATCATTCTGATTTTTATCATTGTTTATTTCTTCTTATTAAGCTCTGTAGATTCAGATTATGTGTAATAGCTAACTTAGTTTCTGGTACTCGGAGTTAAATTAACATTTCTTAACTCGAATCCGCAGTGAAAAATGTTCTACCCGTCCAGCAATGTATATGTGGTTTGTTATTTATTTTAAATATCATTACTCTCAACTGCAATATAGAGTGGACATAAACTTGAAGTCAGCTTATTTATTCATTTTATTCGTGTATTTATTCCACTTATTTAGTATTTTGGTGTGTTGCTCACCTATTAATATTATTGATAGGATTTCACTGAAATTAACCTAATTAAACACGTTAAGCTTCTAAATGAGTGATACCGGATTAACTGGTGTGTTAGGTATGCACACTGATCTAATTTGATTTAATTACTCCGAATACTTAAGAGAAATAAATTTGTGCTGGTTGATGTTATAGCTAGGTTTAGATATGATGACAGGTACGATCGTATGCAATTGGCGCCACCATACCAGATACAAAATACTCTAGGTGAAAGGTGGTACCCTGCCAAAATCGAGAACTCTCTAGGCGATACGCAAAACCCACAAGGCAGACATGCAGCCATGTCAGACACCAAAATCAGTTGGCAAAAATTGTTTCCATGCCGGAGAACATCCCCTTAAAAGCGACTGGGAACTTTGCCAGCAATAAAACACTGCATAAGAAGGGACAACCACGCCGGGTATCACCAAAGGCAACTGGTATATATTTTATGCCCTTATATGGTAAACTAAATAAAAACTCAACCAGGAAAAGTACAAACTATGCCGGGATATGAACCCTAAAAAGCGACTAGCAAAACTATCAAGGTTGAGGCAGAATAAATGGTACTATGCCAGATACTGAGATCTAGGCAAATAGGATACCAATAAAAAATCTTACAGGTGTGTCAGACATGTTACATCCAGCCTTTAAGTAGTTAATTTCACCAGAGAAATTCTAAGTAATACTCATGCATATCTAGTCCAGCAGTATGTGAGGCAGAATAAAAAGCCTTAATTAAATTGATAAGTATCATACTATTTACTTCTGAATTTGTCTAATCAAGTAGAGTTATAAATGTTAATCACTATCATCGGAAATAACTAAGTTTGTAAAAGTTTCATTTTAAAATAAGAATTTTATAATTCAAGTTTAATTAATAATAAATTGTTTATGAACAGTTTAAATAGCTTTGAGATAATAGTCCATATTTGTGTTAAAGTTAAATGCAAAAACAAAATCCAAAATAAACAAATGAATTTAGTCAAAGTGTAAATAAAATATGAGCATGCCTCAGAGGTAATCCCCTGAGAATTACTAAGTTTTCATTTAAAAGATTGATCTAGATTTATTAAGTACTGATCTGTTTTTATTGTTATATTTTTAACATCATAATTCATTATTAATTGAACAAGGTATTAGGATTATCTAAAGGCAAGGGCTAAACACCTTAAAAGTATCTGCTTCTATCAGTTGGACATATAAGAGAGACCAACAGAAAGATAGGCCCAATTATTAAATAATATTTTATATAAATGTTGTTTTTATTGGTGTAATCAGTTTACTAGTTTTATTTATTTATTTATTATTTTTATAATTTGAAGTGGGTTACCAGCACATGAAAACATGTTAAAGGTACAAATTTTCAGGTTGGGTATAAGGTACATGACACATGACATAGGTTCACATGACATCACACCAGGTAACAGGTGTTTCTAAATACGGGTGGTGTGTCAGATAGCTTGTCTGGGCTCCTTTGACAGAGTTTTAGTATTGATAGCAAATCTCAGCTTATCCTGCTTAGTATGATATAACCCCATATGGGACACTGAATGCACCTGGATTATTAGTCTGACCCGCCAGATAAGGGGATTACCAGCAGGCCCTGTGAAACTCAGCTAACTTGAAACCCAAGGGTGATGTTTACACTGCTGGGGATTGTGCAATAACCTGTGACTGTGGTATTTTGTAGGTAATAACAACACTAGTATAGTCCAAGATCCTTTATTGGATTTCACAGAAACTTTCCACGTTCACTCTCAAGAACGCCATTATCCCGCTGTTCCCTTTTACTCCCTACAACCGTAAAGACTCCAAAGAAATCTTTTTACAACCATATCCATTAGGTGGCGACACCACCTTATACTCAACATATACTCAGATCACCACATTCTCCCCCCTGTAAAATATTCCGTACATCTACATTCACAATAATCATTCTACTCAGTAACAAAATCTTGCAACCATCTGGGAGGTCTGCGGTCTCTTACATTTCTACGAGGTTGTTCTGGCTGCCCTTCTGTAAAAGATTCTACATCCATAATACCAGTATCACTTTCGTTCTCTTGAGAAACTGATCCATTAAAACTCACCAACCTCTCTATATTCCATGTTTTACCATCTTCCAACACATACGTGTTGGGACCTACTCTAGCCCTAACTCTCAAGGGTTTTGTAAACTTACTTTCTCCCTTTAACACACGTCTAGGTTTCTTCACTCTAACCCACTGTGCAGGTAAAAATACAGTAGTTCTTACTCTTTTCCTATCATCAAAGTCCTTCTTGCTCTTAATTTGCTTATGTTTAACTCTCTCTCGCATGTCCTTATCCCCTGGAAAGGTAGGTTCTGTAGTAACTCCTACAATATCTAGTTTGGTCCTCATATGCCTTCCATGCAATACAATGCTTAGGTGATAAAGCTGTAGTCAGATGAGGGGTGCATCTGTATATGGCTAAAAAATCTCTCACCGATTTAGACACATTTTGTTTCTCAATACTGGCTGTTAATACACATTCACTTAGTACCTTGTTGAACCTTTCTACCTCACTGTTACCTTGTGGATGGTAGATAGCAGAGCACACATGTTTTATATTTCTTTCTTTTAAGAATTTGTCAAAATCAGCTGAATCGAATTGCGGACCATGATCAGTCACAATCTCTTTAGGAAAACCTTCCCTACTAAACACTGATGTAAGAAATTCAATGACCACTTCTGTAGTAACATTAGAAGTAAACATTACTTCTGGCCACTTACTGTAATAGTCCACAAGAGTAATAGCATATCTGTCCTGAAAACATGAATATGGACCCACTATGTCAATTCCTAGTTTCTCCCAACTACCTGAAGGTAAGGGTACACTTTGCATAGGTCCTGTTCTTGTACACACAGTTTTATCATGTAATTGACACACTGCACAATTTTTTATTGCTTCCTGGACCTCCACATCCATCCTTGGCCACCAATACAATTGTCTCAACCTGTTCTTAGTTTTAGCTATGCCCTGATGGCTATCATGGGCTTTGACAATCAAATGCTTTCTAAGTGAAGCAGGAGCAATGACTCTGTCACCTCTGTACAACACTCCTTGATGTATAGACAATTCCTCTCGCAACTTAAAATATGGTTGAACATCTGATTCTACATGGCTCATTTTGACTGGCCATCCTTTCTGTACATATTCCATGACTTTTTTGCACACATTATCATTATCTGTATCATCTGTAATCTGCTGACTTGTAATACAAGTTCCCTGTAAAGCCACTTGACACACTCTGACAATATCATAGTCATCACAGGCAGTATTTTCTGATGTATGTACACAGTTCTGAGGTAATCTACTAAGTGCATCTGCAACTAAATTTTGCTCCACTGGTCTGTACTCCACTGTATAGTCATAATAAACTAATCTTGCATTCCACCTGGCAATTCTCATAGGTCTGCGACCTGTTCCTGTCGTTGACGAAAGTGAAACTAATGCCTTGTGGTCGGTTCTCAAAGTAAACCTCCTACCCCACAGATATTTGTGTCACTTCTCAATAGACCAAACACATGCTAAAGCTTCTAACTCACCAACAGAATAACACTTTTCTGCCTCCGATAACTTGCGTGAAGCACAAGTCACTAACACCTCTTCCCCCTCTTTAAGCTGAGTCATCAAAGCACCAATACCTGACTGAGAAGCGTCACATGTTACAATAGTAGACACTGAATGGTCAAACAATGCAAGCACTTTGCTATTCACAATAGCATGCTTAATATTGGTAAATGCAGTATCTGCGGCGGCTGACCACTGAAAAGTCTTGCCCATTTGAACATCTCTGATAGGCTGAACCATGGTGGCATAACTTGGAATGAATTTAGAATAGTAACCACATAAACCAAGAAAAGATTTGATCTGGTCTGCTGTCTGAGGGATTTGAGCTTCCACTATACCTTTCACCAAATCTGGATTGGTATGTAGACCTTGGCTATCAACCATGTGACCTAACACTTTGACCTGGGACAGGCCAAATTCACATTTAGCATTCAGTTTGATGCCAGTAGCTCTGAGCTTTTCAAGAACAAGTTTCAATCGTAAATCATGCTCTTCCTTAGTTGTACCTGCAACAATAACATCATCAGTGAAACATTGAACTCCTGGCAGGCCCTGTAACACTGCCGACATGAGTTTCTGAAAACATGCAGGCGCTGATGCCAAACCGAAGCATACTCGTTTGTAACGGAACATACCATCTGGTGTGATAAAGGTAGTAAGGTCTCTACAGTCCTCTGTTAACTCAAGCTGATGATATGCTGACTTTAAATCTAACTTTGAGAATACAGTTGATCCATGTAGTTCACTTAACAAATCCTCAGTGTTTGGTATTGGGTGTCTCTCTACTATAATTGAATCATTTAGGCGTCTGAGGTTGATCTCTTTGTACACACACTACTTGATTTAGGTTGGACGATTAATTTTGTCCAAAGCGTACTGACCCCGTCTACTTGTTGTACCTACTAAGTTTTGTAATTACCACTGCCCATCACGGATGTATTCCGTATATTCAGGCCACCAAGCAGCGTATTTGGCGTCTTAAAAGGGATATTAGGCGCAGCTTGAATAAAGGCACTGCCTCGGCTAGGAAACTTGCATGCATTGCAGGTCAATGTGTGTCAATGAAAAAGGCCATTCTGCCTGCAAAACTTTTGTTGAGAAATATTTATCTGGGTATAGCCCAAAGAGTTTCTTGGGACGGTATAATCGTTTTGAACCCGTGTATTGTCAAGGAGCTAACTTGGTGGCGAGAAGCTATTGATAATTGGAACGGTGCCCCAATACGAGTTAAACCTATAGAAATTCAGGTTGCTACGGATGCAAGTCGTTTTGGTTGGGGCGCTTGTATTGAGACATTACATGTTGAAGCTTCAGGACAATGGAATACTCGGGTCGCCCACATGCCTTCCAACTACAGGGAGCTTCTTGCCGCAGGGCTGGCTCTGAGGTCATTTGGACCCGAATTCCAGGGGAAATCTGTTCAAATCTTGAGCGACAACGCACAGGGTTCTGTCCGCAAGTATAACAATGCAGACAGTGGGCGCTACAGCCATTGCTATACACGCGGACAGAAATCCGCCTCGCTTGTATGAAAAACTATCCTGGAAAAAATGCGGACACGGCAAATGGGACGGGCCTTCGCCGTATAGGCCTATAAAGACCCCAAAAATCCCACTTTCCGCGGTTTTGTACACTTGGCAGCCGGTAACGGCTGTAAGACCCCCCTTGTCATGTGAGACACGTGGCTGTGTTTATTTTCCCAATGTAACATCTATAAAAAACACCTGAGATTTTGGCTCGTTTAAATAATATTCAAATACATGCTGATATTAAAACCTTTTTTACCGGAACATTTTTGTTCAATTTTTGCCAAAATTACCCTTCCAAGCAGTCCACATTAACCATTTGCATAACATGTCTCCGATTGGCCACAAATTTATAAATAATTGCGTCATACCTTCCATTCTGTTTGAGGTTATGCTTAACATATACATATATAAATCAATCATTATCTGACAAATCTGTCATAAATGCGAAAGCCTACCAGAGCAGGCCAAGCCATACACTATACTCTCTTGCAGGACCCAGGTCATGTTCATAAATAGGACAATGTGATCTGACTTTAAACGGCTACTTTGAAAAACCCGCAGATAAGTAATGCTTAATTATATAACTCTTGCTTGGTTCTTTCACAATGTTTTTCATTACACTGCAGTATTCAGAGTAATGCTATCAGTGGTGGATTCGGGGGGTGGGGGGGGGATGTGTCTTCAAGGATTCTGCACTGGTAAGTGTTTGCCGCCTACGTGGGTTGAGTTGATTTCATAAACTATCCTGTACTGTTGATTCAATCTTCTTTTAAAATTACGGGGAATTCCTCGAAACTTTGAAAGGTTTGGTTCTCAGCCTCCGCCCGCATTTAATCACCGATATTAACAACTATATTTTCATAGGAATAGAAACTTACTAGTTGGAGCCCCTCGGACATTTCTTTTAAGACGATTGATTAATTCAATTTTGCTCTAATTGCCTTGGCTATGTACTGACTGCTTTTACCTATTTAGCCTTTAAATGTCGTATTATTATGCTTTTCCATGATCATATGTCATTTTTTTACAAAAAAAAATAAATAAATTACACCAGGTATAATGCTTCAATGCTGGACCATTACTTTTCAAGAACATGTGTGACATATATATGAACAATGCAAGTACTAAACACTTAGATCAAGGAACAATTAAACAAACATTACTGCTGCAATTCTGGCATGGGTGCACACAACACAAAAACTAGAATATGGGTATTCAACAAGCGACTATGTGTATCCGCCAAAATCAGAGCAGGAAAAGTGAAGTGAGGCATGGATTGAGTGGCAAGGGGAAATAGAGTGAGGTGTGTTGCATAATAGCCTGGATGTCTGCAGCCGAAATGTGTATGTAGGTTGTGCCACCTACCCAAAAATCGAGAAAGCTGTCCAAGATGTATAAACATGCAAAATTTTAGGCAGATAAGTCAAACCACTACTGAGATATGAGTGATTTTAGCCCACGGCAGACAAACAGACGGACGCTGTGCAAAAAAGTTGCCACCAATTTTGTGTATGATTAAGAGCTATGTGAGATCTATACACATGCAAAATTTCAGGGGGAAATGTCAAATCAGTCCGGAGATATAAGCCTGAATGTCTGCATCGTAAACATAAATGTAGGTGGCACCACCTGCCACAAAATTCAGAAAGTTATCCAAGATGTATAAACCTGCAAAATTTTAGGCACATATGTCAAACCACTGCCAAGATATGAGTGATTTTATGCCACGGCAAGAAACAGACGGATGTTGTGCAAAAATGATTGCAGGTGGCACCACCAGTTTTGCGTCTGATAAAGAGCTATGTGAGATCTATAAACATGCAAAATTTTTACCAAATCGGTCAAATGGTTCCAGAGATATGAGCTTGGATGTCTACAGCGTCAATTTGAATGTAGGTGGCGCCACCTATCATAAAACAAGAAAGCTGTCAAGGATGTATAAACCTGCAAAATTTCAGGTGGATAAGTCAAACTACTGCCGAGATATGAGTGATTTTATCCCAAAGCAGATGAACAGATGGACGCTGTGCAAACAAAGTTGCAGGTGGCGCCACCAGTTTTACGTATGATAAAGAGCTATGGGAGATCTATACACATGCAAAATTTTCACTGATGACCTTATGTGACCAACATTAGCATACAATTTGGTGATGATAGCTCCAGCCGTTTCTGAGATTTAAATTTTAATATGCCTTTTTTCACATTAAACAAAGTTCAACCTCCTGTAACTCAGCCAAAAATCTCCGAACTGGAACCATTCGAACAAACTTGAGAAAGATTGTTCCAGGGATCATTTCTGTGAAATATTGGACAATTTGGTTGGACAGTTTCGGAGGAGAAGATTTTTAAAGCCTTTTTAGCTTTTTCCCTATACAATCTAAGAAAATGCAGTTAGAAAAAAAATTCGATATAGTTTTTTGGATGTCTGATTACTTACAAAAAAATTGGTGATGCTAGCTCCTGCTGTTTTTGAGAAAGCTATGGTTAACGCACAGACGACGCACGACGCACGACATACGACGCACGACACACGACGCACGACGGACGACGCCGCAACACCGCATAAGCTAATAGGTTCGCTAACAAACCGCCTGCCCGCAGTGATTCTTGAAAGGAAAGTGCCCACGCACCAAATCTAATTTTGTTGGGCCATAGTACACCTTCAGTAACAACAATAAGAAACGCCTTTCACCTGTGTATTTCAGTCTTTAACAGCTGATTTTTTCACAGTTGGGGAATTAGGTTATCATCATATTAGTTACCTTGCATTTCTTTTCATACCTGACACACTGGATTTCATTCATATTTGTTGCCTTTGGTGCCACTGTGTCAATATTTTGTAAGCAAATTTTGTCTTCACTACCCCCCCCCCCCCTCCCCACGCCTGTTTAACAACAACAATGCACTCCTTTCGTATGAAACAGTCGGGGCCACATGACATGGTATATAACCCCTAATCCACTTCATGTCCAGCATTAAATAAATATCTTACATATCCTCCGGCACATTCTGCCCCCTACACCGTTGTTATTACACAAATACTTCTGTACAGACATGTACATACATAAATACAGATAAACACAAAAGTACTATTTTTATATTTATATGATGAGGATCAAACCAACCTTTCTTGAAAACACGGCTGTACAGTTAATATGTATTGACATCTTTATTCTGCAGGAATTGTTTAGATTGAATGTGGGCCATATAAAAAAGGTCACTCAAGTATAGTATTTAAGCATTTACTCTAACAGTGGAAACGGTGTCTCATTTGTCCGTCACACCTTCTTAGGTTTCAGTTCCTTTCAAGGTTCAATGTGTCACACAGCGACTTTGGTATTGTTATGACATCATATCTTTTAAATTTAACAATTCGGTTGTTGCAGTTCGTTTCCTCAGATACCTCCCCGAAACCGGCACCAGTTACCAGCGTGAAAAATGCCTTGGCATCCTCTTTTCGGTAGCTAGTCTTTCCGTTGCGTTTCACAGGCGGTATAAGTTTCGGGCACACTCTTCCTAAGTCTTTACAGTGGCCCCAAACCAGAGTTGGATCCAAAAGCAATTGTATTTGAAGTTATTGTAATTACAATTACTTTTTCAAGTACAGTAAAACACCCCTAACGCGACCACCTGCGGGACCAGGCAAAGTGGTCGTGTTAACGGGGTGGTCGTGTTAGCGGGATGCTTGTACATCAGTCTGCCAATATTAACGCAGGCGAAAATATATTGGTATTTCAAGTAAATATTAAGTTGTTGTTCCTGTTTAATTTAAAATTTAAAGAAAAATAAATAACACACATGAATATGATTCAAAAGTGTTATTCACATAGAAATAAAACACACAAATGAAACAAACAGTTGGCGTTGAAGTCATTCTTACAGCATTGGTCTTAACACGAAGATGATCTGATTTCTAACAGAAGTGAAAACAGAATAATCACATCAAATTTTAAGTGTTATTTTTATGGTTCCTGCTTGATCATTAAAATGTGATTTGTCACAGGTTTACTTTACTCACCTGAATATATGCGTGTGGTGCCAGTTATATTTGACAAACTCCTTTTTTATCGGTATGTTTAATGCTGTTCTAACAGCCATACTCAACAAACAAGGAAACGGACAATGGAGTCCGATATCTGTTGTTGTGTATAGATTGGGCGGCATCATAAACAAGCCTAACTATGGCTGGGCAGATGATTGTCCAGCTAATTAATCACGAGCTATTATCTTAGTCCAAGCTGGGCGATAAGCGTGTCACCTGCTCAACGGGCCGCGGTCGTCACGGGCCAGTGGTCATGATACAGTCACTTAACTACGGACTATTGTATCTACTTCAACTATAGCTCATTTTCCTTGTCATTCCAAGGCCTTTTTTTCTAGTGTGTGATTGCCTCAAATTTGCCGTAACTATGATTACGCATTTTCGGGGAAAATCATGATATTCGAAAATAAAAGGACTATTTGTGCTTACTTTGTCAGTTTTTACACTATAGAGGTCTGGTCTCTTGCATTAGGTCGCATTCAATGAGTACTTCAGGATTTAAGTACAGTTCTCGCAATATCTTGTACAATATCAAGTCAAACGAGATTTTGCGAGATATCATTTAATGATACCTTAGAGTTCACAGTTTTGCAGAAATCCTCTTGAAAGTAGTACATCTTATGTTTACACTTATATCTCAAAATCTATTTTTATTTCTTATTTTTGTGAATTTACAGTTAATAGCGCGGATTATAATAAGCTTAGAGAAATGTGGGGCAAATTCACCAACTAGTTTTGGATAACCGGCCTGCTCGCCCCTTTCGGAAATTTACATTCAATTTAAGGTTTCCCTAAAACCAAAAAAAAATAAAGACGGTCTAATTATCTCCTTTTTTCACAACAGTAAAGCATCTTTTAAATAAAAATATTGTCATCCAGGTTAACTCTACATTATTTTGGATTGTTTCTTTAATCTCTCCTCATAAGGCCGTCTATAACTGTTGAGTACAGCTGCTAACAGACGAAATCAACCGACGTCAAAAATTACATGATAAACCTTGCTTCGCAGGTATAATTAACTCAGCAAATAAATACTTCACTAGGGCAAGCAGTAAGAATGGGATATTCATAACGAAAGAATAAGTGATCTGGACATTATTTTTTTCTATCAACCGATTTATAAATAAAAATAAGACTTGGGTATATTAATCATCTCTTTTTAAGGTATCGTATAGAGCTGAACACGAGATGTGAGCACAAGTGCCAAACGATGTAAACATTTTATTCATTATTTAATCTCAAATAATTGATCAGTAATAAAATAAAAACACAACTACATATATACATTTGAGTGCATTAAACATCAATGACAAAGGCAAACGAATAACTCATGATTTAATATTATTCTCTAACTACTTTTTTTTAAAGATATTACTCACCAGCGTTTATTTTGAATAACTGGTATAGCTTAAATTACTTTTCCATGTGTGCAGTAGCTTTATTAGTCAATAACTTGTTTTCATACGGTCAAACGTCAGATATATCTCTTATACATACGTCTGAATTATAAAATGCATTTCTTTCGTGCGCATATTTATGCATTATCGTTTACATATTTATTTGGTAAATTATACATTTGTAATTGATAATAAATCTTCCTTATAACAATGCTGTAGGTGTTAAACATAGTCAGTTTACAAAAGTTTCTTGTTCCGTTTTGTACAGTTTATCTTTGAAACAGCGAAAAGGACAAATAATTTCAAAACAGATTCCCCATTGAGAATTCCAACTGATATATACAGCCAAATCCCAGTCCCCCATACTTATTTATGGCTAGAAAACATTTCCACTGCCTATCACAAAAATCAAATGCTATGAAGTAAGTATATTAAGACATTGTTTATTATTTTTAATTTGAACTATGATATATATTTACGTTTTGTAATAAATAATAAATTATTTTTATTTCTAGGATAAAGAGAGAAGAAAAGGCCTTGCTTTATATTTAAACGCTTAATCATGTTCACAAGAAAGATGTCCAAGCCCATGGACAGCTGGAACATTGCATGAGAAATGCTTGAGGGAACCACGGTTGATAGATCTTGTAGTTCGAATTTTTTTTTAGGTCTATAACCAATGTTGGAAAATGCCCAACTAATTATTCAAAGATAAAACAAGAACCAAGTTCCACACTGTTCCCCGGCCATATGTTTAACTTAGTGTGGCATCATCAGTGATGGTGCGGGACGGACGGACGGATTGAAGGACAGACGGACGAAAGGACGGAGGGACTGACAGACGAGGACTCTCTCCCACCGTCGGGGAATAAAAAATGCATGATCCTGGTGTAGACATGACTTTCTACTAATGATTCCTTGGGTTTTCAACTTTCGTATTTCAGATGAAAGGGTGAGACTTGTTTGACGGCATCTGAAAATAATGTAAAAAATTTCTTCTCTGATAAAAAAATAATAACAATGTTCCCGGGGGGGGGGGGCTTCAGCCCCAAAAGCTCCACCTCTGGATATATCACTATAACCGCTACATTTTGTAAAGGTAATTTCTCAGTATTCACCAGAAAAGTCCACTTTTGCCGTGTTTCCATTCATCCGTAAATCTCGTACGTCTCGTACGCAAAAAAATAGGATCCCTCTTTTTTAAGATGAACTGTTTCCATGTGAACGTTTTAACGTGCTCCGCATGTGTATCCGCAAAAACGGACAGCATCGAAACAAATCGGTAAGCGATTCATCCGTTTTGCGGATTGCAAAAATGCCTACATTTCCTATCAGCGCCGGCACCAGGTGTGATTTGTTTATCACCCGAAACAATATTAACTGTCAGGTCCCTGCCATGGGTGGCGACATCTATATATCGCCACCAATTCTATTCATTCTCCGCTTTGTGTCATCCGCCGCGGTGGGATATGGCGAATCAGACAAACGAATCGGAGTAAAATGCTTCATTGGACAAAATATTAGTTGGTTTAAAGAGTCTAAATGCGTCAGTTGGACAGTTATCGTCTAGGATAGATATAATTGAACGGAGCATTGGTCAGGAATCACTTGCCGAGGCGGATAATACTCTAAATAATGTCCCGGCCACCAGCGTTTCTGGCGCCATATCAAACAGTTACACAGGAAATCTTTCTGCGAATGCACCCAGTGACCCTCAACCTGATGTGTCGCATGAAAACGGTAAGTCAAACTTTGGTGATCAGCGGCTTTACATGCCAGAAACCGTGGGTGAGTACCACAACCCCAGTGTAGAAAATCCCGCAAATGTTGCCGGTGCGAACTGTCACATGGACAGCAACTTTGTTCGTCCTAGATATAATCCAGCCGGAGGTTCATCAAGTGTTCAGGGCGCCCTCGGTTACTTACGTTTTAATACAGAGTTCCTACAGAATGAATATAGAACTATTGAAGACGGGGTACGCCGTACTAGACTTCAAAATGATTTGAGACTTGGTGACTTGGGTAGAACAGTTATACGGAGAGCAAATCAGCCAGTATCCAGTATCATTTCTAGAACTGGTAAATATTTTGAGACATTTTGAAGGTGATATCAGAACTTGAATCTGGTTCCGTGGGTGAAGGAGATTTACAGGACATATTTGTAATATCATTTGCTGCATTACGTTATTTGCAAGAGGAGTATGCCCTACTTTTGGTGCAGGGAAAGTTAGGTACAGAAACAGCTGGCGTATATCGTTGAATGCAGCGTCACGCGGGTGCCTTCCCTGCAGCTTCACTTGATACCTTGCGTAATTGTGTTGCAATATCCGCCGCTAGGGAGCAGCACCAACAATCACAGCACCGTGGCCAGGGTTGGCGTCGTTCAGGTGGTTTTGGACGTGGAGGCGGACGTGGCTTCAGTGACAGGCAACAGTCAACTGATATATTCCGCTCATTCACTAGCAACAGAGGTTTTCGATTTAACCGTGGTCGGAGTGGACGTCCAGACGGGCTGGACAATCCTATGGACTAGTTCCACTTTTTGGGATGAAAGTGAACTGTGTACTGTGATTGGTCTACTCAGTGTTTTAACATGATTTTGCATGTTTTTGTTTCTTTTGCATGTATGTAAGGTTTAATCATTCACATATATATATGTTTGAATCCCCTGGCTCGACCTGCGGATGCTTGGATGAACATTAATGCCAGTGAGAACATATTAGATTGGGTAAATAATGGTGTACCTTTAGTCTTCAAGGAGGCCCAGTTTGGTTTAAGGTTACAAAAATACTCTTTGTCAGAGCCAGAAAGAAGGTTTGTTGATGCTAAATTACTTGAGATACTTGGCCAAGGTGTAATACGAAAATGTCATGTTGGTGAGTACCCATTGTGTATTTCACCATTAAAGTGTGTACCTAAAAAAGGTGGGAGTACCGGTTAATCATAGACTTCCGAATGTTCAATCAAAATATTGTTGTTCCTAAGTTCCGGTCAGAAGGTATTGATAAGGTGTCAGAACAAACTGTGAGCACAATAACTTGTTAGTGACTGCAGATCTAAATGATGGGTTATTTCACGTTGGTGTACATGCCGATTTTCAAAGGAATTCGAATGGCGAGGACAGTAATTTGTCTTTACAGCCTTATCACAGGGGTAACCTTGTAGCCCTTATTTTTTGTACAAGATTCTCCGTCCCGTGGTACAATATTTGCGTGAACATGGTGTCAAATTGGTTTTATATGTAGATGATTTTGTATTGATGTTAAGGAATCGTACTGCCATTGACCACATTGATCTCTTTCTACACACACTACTTGATTTAGGTTGGACGATTAATTTTGTCCAAAGCGTACTGACCCCGTCTACTTGTTGTACCTACTAAGTTTTGTAATTACCACTGCCCATCACGGATGTATTCCGTATATTCAGGCCACCAAGCAGCGTATTTGGCGTCTTAAAAGGGATATTAGGCGCAGCTTGAATAAAGGCACTGCCTCGGCTAGGAAACTTGCATGCATTGCAGGTCAATGTGTGTCAATGAAAAAGGCCATTCTGCCTGCAAAACTTTTGTTGAGAAATATTTATCTGGGTATAGCCCAAAGAGTTTCTTGGGACGGTATAATCGTTTTGAACCCGTGTATTGTCAAGGAGCTAACTTGGTGGCGAGAAGCTATTGATAATTGGAACGGTGCCCCAATACGAGTTAAACCTATAGAAATTCAGGTTGCTACGGATGCAAGTCGTTTTGGTTGGGGCGCTTGTATTGAGACATTACATGTTGAAGCTTCAGGCCAATGGAATACTCGGGTCGCCCACATGCCTTCCAACTACAGGGAGCTTCTTGCCGCAGGGCTGGCTCTGAGGTCATTTGGACCCGAATTCCAGGGGAAATCTGTTCAAATCTTGAGCGACAACGCACAGGGTTCTGTCCGCAAGTATAACAATGCAGACAGTGGGCGCTACAGCCATTGCTATACACGCGGACAGAACTCCGCCTCGCTTGTATGAAAAACTATCCTGGAAAAAATGCGGACACGGCAACTGGGACGGACCGTCGCCGTATAGGCCTATAAAGACCCCCAAAAATCCCACTTTCCGCGGTTTTTGTACACTTGGCAGCCGGTAACGGCTGTAAGACCCCCCTTGTCATGTGAGACACGTAGCTGTGTTTATTTTCCCAATGTAACATCTATAAAACACCTGAGATTTTGGCTCGTTTAAATAATATTCAAATACATGCTGATATTAAAACCTTTTTTACCGGAACATTTTTGTTCAATTTTTGCCAAAATTACCCCTCCAAGCAGTCCACATTAACCATTTGCATAACATGTCTCCGATTGGCCACAAATTTATAAATAATTGCGTCATACCTTCCATTCTGTTTGAGGTTATGCTTAACATATACATATATAAATCAATCATTATCTGACAAATCTGTCATAAATGCGAAAGCCTACCAGAGCAGGCCAAGCCATACACTATACTCTCTTGCAGGACCCAGGTCATGTTCATAAATAGGACAATGTGATCTGACTTTAAACGGCTACTTTGAAAAACCCGCAGATAAGTAATGCTTAATTATATAACTCTTGCTTGGTTCTTTCACAATGTTTTTCATTACACTGCAGTATTCAGAGTAATGCTATCAGTGGTGGATTCGGGGGGGGGGGGGGGGATGTGTCTTCAAGGATTCTGCACTGGTAAGTGTTTGCCGCCTACGTGGGTTGAGTTGATTTCATAAACAATCCTGTACTGTTGATTCAATCTTCTTTTAAAAATACGGGGAATTCGCCGAAACTTTGAAAGGTTTGGTTCTCAGCCTCCGCCCGCATTTAATCACCGTTATTAACAACTATATTTTCATAGGAATAGAAACTTACTAGTTGGAGCCCCTCGGACATTTCTTTTAAGACGATTGATTAATTCAATTTTGCTCTAATTGCCTTGGCTATGTACTAACTGCTTTTACCTATTTAGCCTTTAAATGTCGTATTATTATGCTTTTCCATGATCATATGTCATTTTTTTTACAAAAAAAATAAATAAATTACACCAGGTATAATGCTTCAATGCTGGACCATTACTTTTCAAGAACATGTGTGACATATATATGAACAATGCAAGTACTAAACACTTAGAACAAGGAACAATTAAACAAACATCACTGCTGCAATTCTGGCATGGGTGCACACAACACAAAAACTAGAATATGGGTATTCAACAAGCGACTATGTGTATCCGCCAAAATCAGAGCAGGAAAAGTGAAGTGAGGCATGGATTGAGTGGCAAGGGGAAATAGAGTGAGGTGTGTTGCATAATAGCCTGGATGTCTGCAGCCGAAATGTGTATGTAGGTTGTGCCACCTACCCAAAAATCCAGAAAGCTGTCCAAGATGTATAAACATGCAAAATTTTAGGCAGAAAAGTCAAACCACTACTGAGATATGAGTGATTTTAGCCCACGGCAGAAAAACAGACGGACGCTGTGCAAAAAAGTTGCCACCAATTTTGTGTATGATTAAGAGCTATGTGAGATCTATACACATGCAAAATTTCAGGGGGAAATGTCAAATCAGTCTGGAGATACAAGCCTGAATGTCTGCAGCGTAAACATAAATGTAGGTGGCACCACCTGCCACAAAATCCAGAAAGCTATCCAAGATGTATAAACCTGCAAAATTTTAGGCAGATATGTCAAACCACTGCCAAGATATGAGTGATTTTATGCCACGGCAAGAAACAGACGGATGTTGTGCAAAAATGATTGCAGGTGGCACCACCAGTTTTGCGTCTGATAAAGAGCTATGTGAGATCTATAAACATGCAAAATTTTTACCAAATCGGTCAAATGGTTCCAGAGATATGAGCTTGGATGTCTACAGCGTCAATTTGAATGTAGGTGGCGCCACCTGTCATAAAACAAGAAAGCTGTCAAGGATGTATAAACCTGCAAAATTTCAGGTGGATAAGTCAAACTACTGCCGAGATATGAGTGATTTTATCCCAAAGCAGATGAACAGATGGACGCTGTGCAAACAAAGTTGCAGGTGGCGCCACCAGTTTTACGTATGATAAAGAGCTATGGGAGATCTATACACATGCAAAATTTTCACTGATGACCTTATGTGACCAACATTAGCATACAATTTGGTGATGATAGCTCCAGCCGTTTCTGAGATTTAAATTTTAATATGCCTTTTTTCACATTTAACAAAGTTCAACCTCCTGTAACTCAGCCAAAAATCTCCGAACTGGAACCATTCGAACAAACTTGAGAAAGATTGTTCCAGGGATCATTTCTGTGAAATATTGGACAATTTGGTTGGACAGTTTCGGAGAAGAAGATTTTTAAAGCCTTTTTAGCTTTTTCCCTATACAATCTAGTAAATGCAGTTAGAAAAAAAATTCGATATAGTTTTTTGGATGTCTGATTACTTACAAAAAAATTGGTGATGCTAGCTCCTGCTGTTTTTGAGAAAGCTATGGTTAACGCACAGACGACGCACGACGCACGACATACGACGCACGACACACGACGCACGACGGACGACGCCGCAACACCGCATAAGCTAATAGGTTCGCTAACAAACCGCCTGCCCGCAGTGATTCTTGAAAGGAAAGTGCCCACGCACCAAATCTAATTTTGTTGGGCCATAGTACACCTTCAGTAACAACAATAAGAAACGCCTTTCACCTGTGTATTTCAGTCTTTAACAGCTGATTTTTTCACAGTTGGGGAATTAGGGGATCATCATATGATTAGTTACCTTGCATTTCTTTTCATACCTGACACACTGGATTTCATTCATATTTGTTGCCTTTGGTGCCACTGTGTCAATATTTTGTAAGCAAATTTTGTCTTCACTACCCCCCCCCCCCCCCACGCCTGTTTAACAACAACAATGCACTCCTTTCGTATGAAACAGTCGGGGCCACATGACATGGTATATAACCCCTAATCCACTTCATGTCCAGCATTAAATAAATATCTTACATATCCTCCGGCACATTCTGCCCCCTACACCGTTGTTATTACACAAATACTTCTGTACAGACATGTACATACATAAATACAGATAAACACAAAAGTACTATTTTTATATTTATATGATGAGGATCAAACCCACCTTTCTTGAAAACACTGCTGTACAGTTAATATGTATTGACATCTTTATTCTGCAGGAATTGTTTAGATTGAATGTGGGCCATATAAAAAAGGTCACTCAAGTATAGTATTTAAGCATTTACTCTAACAGTGGAAACGGTGTCTCATTTGTCCGTCACACCTTCTTAGGTTTCAGTACCTTTCAAGGTTCAATGTGTCACACAGCGACTTTGGTATTGTTATGACATCATATCTTTTAAATTTAACAATTCGGTTGTTGCAGTTCGTTTCCTCAGATACCTCCCCGAAACCGGCACCAGTTACCAGCGTGAAAAATGCCTTGGCATCCTCTTTTCGGTAGCTAGTCTTTCCGTTGCGTTTCACAGGCGGTATAAGTTTCGGGCACACTCTTCCTAAGTCTTTACAGTGGCCCCAAACCAGAGTTGGATCCAAAAGCAATTGTATTTGAAGTTATTGTAATTACAATTACTTTTTCAAGTACAGTAAAACACCCCTAACGCGACCACCTGCGGGACCAGGCAAAGTGGTCGTGTTAACGGGGTGGTCGTGTTAGCGGGATGCTTGTACATCAGTCTGCCAATATTAACGCAGGCGATAATATATGGGTATTTCAAGTAAATATTAAGTTGTTGTTCCTGTTTAATTTAAAATTTAAAGAAAAATAAATAACACACATGAATATGATTCAAAAGTGTTATTCACATAGAAATAAAACACACAAATGAAACAAACAGTTGGCGTTGAAGTCATTCTTACAGCATTGGTCTTAACACGAAGATGATCTGATTTCTAACAGAAGTGAAAACAGAATAATCACATCAAATTTTAAGTGTTATTTTTATGGTTCCTGCTTGATCATTAAAATGTGATTTGTCACAGGTTTACTTTACTCACCTGAATATATGCGTGTGGTGCCAGTTATATTTGACAAACTCCTTTTTTATCGGTATGTTTAATGCTGTTCTAACAGCCATACTCAACAAACAAGGAAACGGACAATGGAGTCCGATATCTGTTGTTGTGTATAGATTGGGCGGCATCATAAACAAGCCTAACTATGGCTGGGCAGATGATTGTCCAGCTAATTAATCACGAGCTATTATCTTAGTCCAAGCTGGGCGATAAGCGTGTCACCTGCTCAACGGGCCGCGGTCGTCACGGGCCAGTGGTCATGATACAGTCACTTAACTACGGACTATAATCTATGTCCAAGCAGGGCGGTGAGCGTGTCATCTGCTCAACGGGCCGCGGTCGTCACGGGCCAGTGGTCATGATACAGTTACTTAACTACGGACTATTATCTATGTCCAAGCAGGGCGATAAGCGTGTCACCTGCTCAACGGGCCGCGGTCGTCACGGGCCAGTGGTCATGATACAGTTACTTAACTACGGACTATTATCTATGTCCAAGCAGGGCGATAAGCGTGTCACCTGCTCAACGGGCCGCGGTCGTCACGGGCCAGTGGTCATGATACAGTTACTTAACTACGGACTATTATCTATGTCCAAGCAGGGCGATAAGCGTGTCACCTGCTCAACGGGTCACTTTGAATGCTGTAATTGTATATTACTCTCACATTTTACCCCATCCCTGATATATACCATACATAATAAATTAGAATGATAAAATACCTCATGCTACCAGTTCAATTCAATAATGCAATTAAATATATAGTCCATGCCACAGCATTTGTTATTTCGAAAGTATACACCATTTGTGCATTTCAGAAAACCGATCAATAAAATGGCGAAAACAAGTTGCTATATTTCTCTTCAAAATAATAAGCTACCAACAAAGCCCCTCAGTGAATGTGAAAGACATAAATTGTGGGAGCTTACCACCAAATGTTTGAGCAAGTTTGATGTTGCAGACTTTGAGAAGCTGTAGAGTTTGTGACAGTGCTTACACTTGGCCTTGAGAGACGACTTACCAGTAGCTAGTTTTCTGGTGAAGTGGTCCCACACCACCGACCGGGTGTCTTTATCCATGTTTTATCATTCAGATTAGCAGGTTAAATTCTTCACTGCATAGCAGTGAGAGCAGATCCTTGAGCTGACCTGTTTTAGTAATAGCTCGGCTTAATTCTTGGTCTCACCAACAACCAATTGAACTCAAAGTTAGATTTTCAGCACTACAGGTTGGCAGGGAGTTATGCTTTAATAACAGAAATTGAAAAGTAATTGAGAAGTAATTGTTCAAACAATTACTTTACAAATGTAATCGATTACAATTACAATTACATTTCAGGATTTCAAAAAGTAATCGATTTCAAGTACAATAACAGTGAACTCCCGCATGACGACCACTCCGTTAACACGACCACCCAACTGACACGACCACTTTTCTTGGTCCAAGAATTGTCTAATATAAATTATCATATAAAAAACTTCGGTAACACGACCTTCCCGCTATCACGACCAACGACCACCTTTTTTGGTCCCGGCCTTAAGATTAGCCCCCGTATCACGACCACTGACCTGTAACGACTGCGGCCCGTTGAGCAGATGACACGCTCACCGCCCTGCTTGGACATAGATAATAGTCCGTAGTTAAGTAACTGTATCATGACCACTGGCCCGTGACGACCGCGGCCCGTTGAGCAGATGACACGCTCACCGCCCTGCTTGGACATAGATAATAGTCCGTAGTTAAGTAACTGTATCATGACCACTGGCCCGTGACGACCGCGGCCCGTTGAGCAGATGACACGCTCACCGCCCTGCTTGGACATAGATAATAGTCCGTAGTTAAGTAACTGTATCATGACCACTGGCCCGTGACGACCGCGGCCCGTTGAGCAGATGACACTCTCACCGCCCTGCTTGGACATAGATAATAGTCCGTAGTTAAGTAACTGTATCATGACCACTGGCCCGTGACGACCGCGGCCCGTTGAGCAGGTGACACGCTTGTCGCCCTGCTTGGACATAGATAATAGTCCGTAGTTAAGTAACTGTATCATGACCACTGGCCCGTGACGACCGTGGCCCGTTGAACAGGTGACAAGCTTAACGCCCTGCTTGGACATAGATAATAGTCCGTAGTTAAGTAACTGTATCATGACCACTGGCCCGTGACGACCGCGGCCCGTTGAGCAGATGACACGCTCACCGCCCTGCTTGGACATAGATAATAGTCCGTAGTTAAGTGACTGTATCATGACCACTGGCCCGTGACGACCGCGGCCCGTTGAGCAGGTGACACGCTTATCGCCCAGCTTGGACTTAGATAATAGCTCGTGATTAATTAGCTGGACAATCATCTGCCCAGCCATAGTTAGGCTTGTTTATGATGCCGCCCAATCTATACACAACAACAGATATCGGACTCCATTGTCCGTTTCCTTGTTTGTTGAGTATGGCTGTTAGAACAGCATTAAACATACCGATAAAAAAGGAGTTTGTCAAATATAACTGGCACCACACGCATATATTCAGGTGAGTAAAGTAAACCTGTGACAAATCACATTTTAGTGATCAAGCAGGAACCATAAAAATAACACTTAAAATTTGATGTGATTATTCTGTTTTCACTTCTGTTATAAATCAGATCATCTTCGTGTTAAGACCAATGCTGTAAGAATGACTTCAACGCCAACTGTTTGTTTCATTTGTGTGTTTTATTTCTATGTGAATAACACTTTTGAATCATATTCATGTGTGTTATTTATTTTTCTTTAAATTTTAAATTAAACAGGAACAACAACTTAATATTTACTTGAAATACCCATATATTATCGCCTGCGTTAATATTGGCAGACTGATATACAAGCATCCCGCTAACACGACCACCCCGTTAACACGACCACTTTGCCTGGTCCCGCAGGTGGTCGCGTTAGGGGTGTTTTACTGTACTTGAAAAAGTAATTGTAATTACAATAACTTCAAATACAATTGCTTTTGGATCCAACTCTGGTTTGGGGCCACTGTAAAGACTTAGGAAGAGTGTGCCCGAAACTTATACCGCCTGTGAAACGCAACGGAAAGACTAGCTACCGAAAAGAGGATGCCAAGGCATTTTTCACGCTGGTAACTGGTGCCGGTTTCGGGGAGGTATCTGAGGAAACGAACTGCAACAACCGAATTGTTAAATTTAAAAGATATGATGTCATAACAATACCAAAGTCGCTGTGTGACACATTGAACCTTGAAAGGTACTGAAACCTAAGAAGGTGTGACGGACAAATGAGACACCGTTTCCCCTGTTAGAGTAAATGCTTAAATACTATACTTGAGTGACCTTTTTTATATGGCCCACATTCAATCTAAACAATTCCTGCAGAATAAAGATGTCAATACATATTAACTGTACAGCCGTGTTTTCAAGAAAGGTGGGTTTGATCCTCATCATATAAATATAAAAATAGTACTTTTGTGTTTATCTGTATTTATGTATGTACATGTCTGTACAGAAGTATTTGTGTAATAACAACGGTGTAGGGGGCAGAATGTGCCGGAGGATATGTAAGATATTTATTTAATGCTGGACATGAAGTGGATTAGGGGTTATATACCATGTCATGTGGCCCCGAATGTGTCATACGAAAGGAGTGCATTGTTGTTGTTAAACAGGCGTGGGGGGGGGGGGGTAGTGAAGACAAAATTTGCTTACAAAATATTGACACAGTGGCACCAAAGGCAACAAATATGAATGAAATCCAGTGTGTCAGGTATGAAAAGAAATGCAAGGTAACTAATCATATGATGATCCCCTAATTCCCCATCTGTGAAAAAATCAGCAGTTAAAGACTGAAATACACAGGTGAAAGGCGTTTCTTATTGTTGTTACTGAAGGTGTACTATGGCCCAACAAAATTAGATTTGGTGCGTGGGCACTTTCCTTTCAAGAATCACTGCGGGCAGGCGGTTTGTTAGCGAACCTATTAGCTTATGCGATGTTGCGGCGTCGTCCGTCGTGCGTCGTGTGTCGTGCGTCGTATGTCGTGCGTCGTGCGTCGTCTGTGCGTTACCATAGCTTTCTCAAAAACAGCAGGAGCTCGCACCACCAATTTTTTTGTAAATAATCAGACATCCAAAAAACTATATCGAATTTTTTTTCTAACTGCATTTACTAGATTGTATAGGGAAAAAGCTAAAAAGGCTTTAAAAATCTTCTTCTCCGAAACTGTCCAACCAAATTGTCCAATATTTCACAGAAATGATCCCTGGAACAATCTTTCTCAAGTTTGTTCGAATGGTTCCAGTTCGGAGATTTTTGGCTGAGTTACAGGAGGTTGAACTTTGTTAAATGTGAAAAAAGGCATATTAAAATTTAAATCTCAGAAACGGCTGGAGCTATCATCACCAAATTGTATGCTAATGTTGGTCACATAAGGTCATCAGTGAAAATTTTGCATGTGTATAGATCTCCCATAGCTCTTTATCATACGTAAAACTGGTGGCGCCACCTGCAACTTTGTTTGCACAGCGTCCATCTGTTCATCTGCTTTGGGATAAAATCACTCATATCTCGGCAGTAGTTTGACTTATCCACCTGAAATTTTGCAGGTTTATACATCCTTGACAGCTTTTTTGTTTTATGACAGGTGGCGCCACCTACATTCAAATTGACGCTGTAGACATCCAAGCTCATATCTCTGGAACCATTTGACCGATTTGGCAAAAATTGTGCATGTTTATAGATCTCACATAGCTCTTTATCAGACGCAAAACTGGTGGTGCCACCTGCAATCATTTTTGCACAACATCCGTCTGTTTCTTGCCGTGGCATAAAATCACTCATATCTTGGCAGTGGTTTGACATATCTGCCTAAAATTTTGCAGGTTTATACATCTTGGATAGCTTTCTGGATTTTGTGGCAGGTGGTGCCACCTACATTTATGTTTACGTTGCAGACATTCAGGCTTGTATCTCCGGACTGATTTGACATTTCCCCCTGAAATTTTGCATGTGTATAGATCTCACATAGCTCTTAATCATACACAAAATTGGTGGCAACTTTTTTGCACAGCGTCCGTCTGTTTTTCTGCCGTGGGCTAAAATCACTCATATCTCAGTAGTGGTTTGACTTATCTGCCTAAAATTTTGCATGTTTATACATCTTGGACAGCTTTCTGGATTTTTGGGTAGGTGGCACAACCTACATACACATTTCGGCTGCAGACATCCAGGCTATTATGCAACACACCTCACTCTATTTCCCCTTGCCACTCAATCCATGCCTCACTTCACTTTTCCTGCTCTGATTTTGGCGGATACACATAGTCGCTTGTTGAATACCCATATTCTAGTTTTTGTGTTGTGTGCACCCATGCCAGAATTGCAGCAGTGATGTTTGTTTAACTGTTCCTTGTTCTAAGTGTTTAGCACTTGCATTGTTCATATATATGTCACACATGTTCTTGAAAAGTAATGGTCCAGCATTGAAGCATTATACCTGGTGTAATTTATTTATTTTTTTTTTTGTAAAAAAAATGACATATGATCATGGAAAAGCATAATAATACGACATTTAAAGGCTAAATAGGTAAAAGCAGTTAGTACATAGCCAAGGCAATTAGAGCAAAATTGAATTAATCAATCGTCTTAAAAGAAATGTCCGAGGGGCTCCAACTAGTAAGTTTCTATTCCTATGAAAATATAGTTGTTAATATCGGTGATTAAATGCGGGCGGAGGCTGAGAACCAAACCTTTCAAAGTTTCGGCGAATTCCCCGTAATTTTAAAAGAAGATTGAATCAACAGTACAGGATAGTTTATGAAATCAACTCAACCCACGTAGGCGGCAAACACTTACCAGTGCAGAATCCTTGAAGACACATCCCCCCCCCCCGAATCCACCACTGATAGCATTACTCTGAATACTGCAGTGTAATGAAAAACATTGTGAAAGAACCAAGCAAGAATTATATAATTAAGCATTACTTATCTGCGGGTTTTTCAAAGTAGCCGTTTAAAGTCAGATCACATTGTCCTATTTATGAACATGACCTGGGTCCTGCAAGAGAGTATAGTGTATGGCTTGGCCTGCTCTGGTAGGCTTTCGCATTTATGACAGATTTGTCAGATAATGATTGATTTATATATGTATATGTTAAGCATAACCTCAAACAGAATGGAAGGTATGACGCAATTATTTATAAATTTGTGGCCAATCGGAGACATGTTATGCAAATGGTTAATGTGGACTGCTTGGAGGGGTAATTTTGGCAAAAATTGAACAAAAATGTTCCGGTAAAAAAGGTTTTAATATCAGCATGTATTTGAATATTATTTAAACGAGCCAAAATCTCAGGTGTTTTATAGATGTTACATTGGGAAAATAAACACAGCTACGTGTCTCACATGACAAGGGGGGTCTGACAGCCGTTACCGGCTGCCAAGTGTACAAAAACCGCGGAAAGTGGGATTTTTGGGGTCTTTATAGGCCTATACGGCGACGGTCCGTCCCAGTTGCCGTGTCCGCATTTTTTCCAGGATAGTTTTTCATACAAGCGAGGCGGAGTTCTGTCCGCGTGTATAGCAATGGCTGTAGCGCCCACTGTCTGCATTGTTATACTTGCGGACAGAACCCTGTGCGTTGTCGCTCAAGATTTGAACAGATTTCCCCTGGAATTCGGGTCCAAATGACCTCAGAGCCAGCCCTGCGGCAAGAAGCTCCCTGTAGTTGGAAGGCATGTGGGCGACCCGAGTATTCCATTGTCCTGAAGCTTCAACATGTAATGTCTCAATACAAGCGCCCCAACCAAAACGACTTGCATCCGTAGCAACCTGAATTTCTATAGGTTTAACTCGTATTGGGGCACCGTTCCAATTATCAATAGCTTCTCGCCACCAAGTTAGCTCCTTGACAATACACGGGTTCAAAACGATTATACCGTCCCAAGAAACTCTTTGGGCTATACCCAGATAAATATTTCTCAACAAAAGTTTTGCAGGCAGAATGGCCTTTTTCATTGACACACATTGACCTGCAATGCATGCAAGTTTCCTAGCCGAGGCAGTGCCTTTATTCAAGCTGCGCCTAATATCCCTTTTAAGACGCCAAATACGCTGCTTGGTGGCCTGAATATACGGAATACATCCGTGATGGGCAGTGGTAATTACAAAACTTAGTAGGTACAACAAGTAGACGGGGTCAGTACGCTTTGGACAAAATTAATCGTCCAACCTAAATCAAGTAGTGTGTGTAGAAAGAGATCAATGTGGTCAATGGCAGTACGATTCCTTAACATCAATACAAAATCATCTACATATAAAACCAATTTGACACCATGTTCACGCAAATATTGTACCACGGGACGGAGAATCTTGTACAAAAAATAAGGGCTACAAGGTTACCCCTGTGATAAGGCTGTAAAGACAAATTACTGTCCTCGCCATTCGAATTCCTTTGAAAATCGGCATGTACACCAACGTGAAATAACCCATCATTTAGATCTGCAGTCACTAACAAGTTATTGTGCTCACAGTTTGTTCTGACACCTTATCAATACCTTCTGACCGGAACTTAGGAACAACAATATTTTGATTGAACATTCGGAAGTCTATGATTAACCGGTACTCCCACCTTTTTTAGGTACACACTTTAATGGTGAAATACACAATGGGTACTCACCAACATGACATTTTCGTATTACACCTTGGCCAAGTATCTCAAGTAATTTAGCATCAACAAACCTTCTTTCTGGCTCTGACAAAGAGTATTTTTGTAACCTTAAACCAAACTGGGCCTCCTTGAAGACTAAAGGTACACCATTATTTACCCAATCTAATATGTTCTCACTGGCATTAATGTTCATCCAAGCATCCGCAGGTCGAGCCAGGGGATTCAAACATATATATATGTGAATGATTAAACCTTACATACATGCAAAAGAAACAAAAACATGCAAAATCATGTTAAAACACTGAGTAGACCAATCACAGTACACAGTTCACTTTCATCCCAAAAAGTGGAACTAGTCCATAGGATTGTCCAGCCCGTCTGGACGTCCACTCCGACCACGGTTAAATCGAAAACCTCTGTTGCTAGTGAATGAGCGGAATATATCAGTTGACTGTTGCCTGTCACTGAAGCCACGTCCGCCTCCACGTCCAAAACCACCTGAACGACGCCAACCCTGGCCACGGTGCTGTGATTGTTGGTGCTGCTCCCTAGCGGCGGATATTGCAACACAATTACGCAAGGTATCAAGTGAAGCTGCAGGGAAGGCACCCGCGTGACGCTGCATTCAACGATATACGCCAGCTGTTTCTGTACCTAACTTTCCCTGCACCAAAAGTAGGGCATACTCCTCTTGCAAATAACGTAATGCAGCAAATGATATTACAAATATGTCCTGTAAATCTCCTTCACCCACGGAACCAGATTCAAGTTCTGATATCACCTTCAAAATGTCTCAAAATATTTACCAGTTCTAGAAATGATACTGGATACTGGCTGATTTGCTCTCCGTATAACTGTTCTACCCAAGTCACCAAGTCTCAAATCATTTTGAAGTCTAGTACGGCGTACCCCGTCTTCAATAGTTCTATATTCATTCTGTAGGAACTCTGTATTAAAACGTAAGTAACCGAGGGCGCCCTGAACACTTGATGAACCTCCGGCTGGATTATATCTAGGACGAACAAAGTTGCTGTCCATGTGACAGTTCGCACCGGCAACATTTGCGGGATTTTCTACACTGGGGTTGTGGTACTCACCCACGGTTTCTGGCATGTAAAGCCGCTGATCACCAAAGTTTGACTTACCGTTTTCATGCGACACATCAGGTTGAGGGTCACTGGGTGCATTCGCAGAAAGATTTCCTGTGTAACTGTTTGATATGGCGCCAGAAACGCTGGTGGCCGGGACATTATTTAGAGTATTATCCGCCTCGGCAAGTGATTCCTGACCAATGCTCCGTTCAATTATATCTATCCTAGACGATAACTGTCCAACTGACGCATTTAGACTCTTTAAACCAACTAATATTTTGTCCAATGAAGCATTTTACTCCGATTCGTTTGTCTGATTCGCCATATCCCACCGCGGCGGATGACACAAAGCGGAGAATGAATAGAATTGGTGGCGATATATAGACGTCGCCACCCATGGCAGGGACCTGACAGTTAATATTGTTTCGGGTGATAAACAAATCACACCTGGTGCCGGCGCTGATAGGAAATGTAGGCATTTTTGCAATCCGCAAAACGGATGAATCGCTTACCGATTTGTTTCGATGCTGTCCGTTTTTGCGGATACACATGCGGAGCACGTTAAAACGTTCACATGGAAACAGTTCATCTTAAAAAAGAGGGATCCTATTTTTTTGCGTACGAGACGTACGAGATTTACGGATGAATGGAAACACGGCAAAAGTGGACTTTTCTGGTGAATACTGAGAAATTACCTTTACAAAATGTAGCGGTTATAGTGATATATCCAGAGGTGGAGCTTTTGGGGCTGAAGCCCCCCCCCCCCGGGAACATTGTTATTATTTTTTTATCAGAGAAGAAATTTTTTACATTATTTTCAGATGCCGTCAAACAAGTCTCACCCTTTCATCTGAAATACGAAAGTTGAAAACCCAAGGAATCATTAGTAGAAAGTCATGTCTACACCAGGATCATGCATTTTTTATTCCCCGACGGTGGGAGAGAGTCCTCGTCTGTCAGTCCCTCCGTCCTTTCGTCCGTCTGTCCTTCAATCCGTCCGTCCGTCCCGCACCATCACTGATGATGCCACACTAAGTTAAACATATGGCCGGGGAACAGTGTGGAACTTGGTTCTTGTTTTATCTTTGAATAATTAGTTGGGCATTTTCCAACATTGGTTATAGACCTAAAAAAAAATTCGAACTACAAGATCTATCAACCGTGGTTCCCTCAAGCATTTCTCATGCAATGTTCCAGCTGTCCATGGGCTTGGACATCTTTCTTGTGAACATGATTAAGCGTTTAAATATAAAGCAAGGCCTTTTCTTCTCTCTTTATCCTAGAAATAAAAATAATTTATTATTTATTACAAAACGTAAATATATATCATAGTTCAAATTAAAAATAATAAACAATGTCTAAATATACTTACTTCATAGCATTTGATTTTTGTGATAGGCAGTGGAAATGTTTTCTAGCCATAAATAAGTATGGGGGACTGGGATTTGGCTGTATATATCAGTTGGAATTCTCAATGGGGAATCTGTTTTGAAATTATTTGTCCTTTTCGCTGTTTCAAAGATAAACTGTACAAAACGGAACAAGAAACTTTTGTAAACTGACTATGTTTAACACCTACAGCATTGTTATAAGGAAGATTTATTATCAATTACAAATGTATAATTTACCAAATAAATATGTAAACGATAATGCATAAATATGCGCACGAAAGAAATGCATTTTATAATTCAGACGTATGTATAAAAGATATATCTGACGTTTGACCGTATGAAAACAAGTTATTGACTAATAAAGCTACTGCACACATGGAAAAGTAATTTAAGCTATATCAGTTATTCAAAATAAACGCTGGTGAGTAATATCTTTAAAAAAAAGTAGTTAGAGAATAATATTAAATCATGAGTTATTCGTTTGCCTTTGTCATTGATGTTTAATGCACTCAAATGTATATATGTAGTTGTGTTTTTATTTTATTACTGATCAATTATTTGAGATTAAATAATGAATAAAATGTTTACATCGTTTGGCACTTGTGCTCACATCTCGTGTTCAGCTCTATACGATACCTTAAAAAGAGATGATTAATATACCCAAGTCTTATTTTTATTTATAAATCGGTTGATAGAAAAAAATAATGTCCAGATCATTTATTCTTTCGTTATGAATATCCCATTCTTACTGCTTGCCCTAGTGAAGTATTTATTTGCTGAGTTAATTATACCTGCGAAGCAAGGTTTATCATGTAATTTTTGACGTCGGTTGATTTCGTCTGTTAGCAGCTGTACTCAACAGTTATAGACGGCCTTATGAGGAGAGATTAAAGAAACAATCCAAAATAATGTAGAGTTAACCTGGATGACAATATTTTTATTTAAAAGATGCTTTACTGTTGTGAAAAAAGGAGATAATTAGACCGTCTTTATTTTTTTTTGGTTTTAGGGAAACCTTAAATTGAATGTAAATTTCCGAAAGGGGCGAGCAGGCCGGTTATCCAAAACTAGTTGGTGAATTTGCCCCACATTTCTCTAAGCTTAATATAATCCGCGCTATTAACTGTAAATTCACAAAAATAAGAAATAAAAATAGATTTTGAGATATAAGTGTAAACATAAGATGTACTACTTTCAAGAGGATTTCTGCAAAACTGTGAACTCTAAGGTATCATTAAATGATATCTCGCAAAATCTCGTTTGACTTGATATTGTACAAGATATTGCGAGAACTGTACTTAAATCCTGAAGTACTCATTGAATGCGACCTAATGCAAGAGACCAGACCTCTATAGTGTAAAAACTGACAAAGTAAGCACAAATAGTCCTTTTATTTTCGAATATCATGATTTTCCCCGAAAATGCGTAATCATAGTTACGGCAAATTTGAGGCAATCACACACTAGAAAAAAAGGCCTTGGAATGACAAGGAAAATGAGCTGTAGTTGAAGTAGATACAACTAAAAGTTACAAAGATATGAAGAAAAACCGTTACGAGAAGTTTTGATGACCTTGACCTTTGACCTGTATTGACCAAAACAAAAGGGGTTCCAGTATTTTTTTATTGTCTACCAGCTGTGCAAGTTTAAAGCAACTGCTGCAAAATTGTGGCCTGTAGAGTCGTGACAAACACACAAACTAAAACACAAATAAACAGACATACGCGACTGACCAACCTTCTTGCAGAAATCAAATATTTTCGGCAAGCAATAAAATTAGTTTAATCTTAAAACTAGAAATATGCATTCTCAGGAACGCAGACCTCCGCCATGTGGGCGGTCATTGATATGGGATGCTCTTCCTCGAAGTAACTTCCTGGTCCTTAATCATGAGGCGGATCCACACCAATATCTTATTGATTTGTCCACTCCCGAAATACACGGCGAATTTCATGGGATTCCGTTCATGACTGCGTGAGTGATGATCAAACACACCCACAAACATACGCACACAAACACACACGAATATCCTCCTAACGGAAGCAACTATGGCTATAATAGACTTCATACTGGTCAGACATTGATTGTTTCCAGCTTTTTTTGGCTCTGAAATGTTAAGGAAAATAGGGGCGAAGTTTGATCAAATATTTATAGATGTCACACCAAGCCAAGCGAAAAAGATCCAAGACGCCTCTCCAGGTTAGCTCCAGAACACCCAGCACCGAGGTCACGACGAGAAGTCAGACAAGTCAGCAGAGCAGCAGCGACCCGCCCACTCCGTGCTGAGGGCCTGAACACCACAGCCGACCGCATGCAGACAGCTTGGCCCTGGTCTAGAACACACCAAACAACCGCACAAAGGAAAATTTATTTGACGTTTATCTGAATGAAGACATAGCGATCTAGCGAGCAGCCGGCATGCTGTTATTTTATCGATTAAGGCATTGTTTTTACATGTTTTTTTTATTTATTCGTGTTGCCTTTTTGTTTGTGTGTTAGTGTGTGATATTATGTTTGAGGTATGTACTGCCGGCAAGTGATGGATGAACAACTACTAGCATATACTTTATAGGGGTTTAGTTCATTATCGAAATATGTGTGTGTATTATTTTGTATTTGTGGCAGAGAAATCCAGAACCGTGTCGAGTTCTCGTGTAGTAGCTTTCTTGTAAATTGGATTTGGTCATTGGCCAGAGGAGTTGATGATACTGACAAGGTGTATATTTAAAACCTGAAAATAAAGTCAGCTCAGTGCATATATACAGGTTATACGCAAAGATTTTTTAATCGTATGTCGATAAGAAATTTTGAGCTATAAATTCTGATATGATATTGATGTGCGATCAGGTTTAATGTAAAAGTATGTGTTTTATGGATAAAAATGTGGCGGATTTTTAATTTTCCATCGATCACAGCTTCATGGTGGAGACTTGATGTATGTGCATATTTATGACGTCTCCAATATTTCAGATTAGGCGGCTTTCCGTATATAATAGAGTCAGGCGGAATCTAGGAGGAGCTGGCCGAATCTCGAAGGCCGCAATTTTTGTTCATGTTCTTTAGTATAAGTTTATGGAAATGTTATTGTAACACATGAAAATATAATTTTGGAGAGTTTGTGATATTTATACAACTGCTGATGAGTAATAAGTTTGGTTTCTGTGATGAGAGCTCTCTACCCCGTGGTGGCTCTGAATACTATAGACTATGAACAGTCACATTTCGCTAATTATAGGCCGAATTTGCGTTTGTTTTTTTTTTTTTATTTTAAGTTTGATTTTTGAATATATTTTCAATGTAACTGTATAATTTGCACAAATTCCTCGGTATTTTTTAATTTTGGACCATTGAACCAGGGCCGAATCGCTTTCACGGGGGGGGGGGGGGGGGGATCAGGAGACGCTCCGTTCTAAACAGTGTGTTCTGCCTGTTCACGTGTATATGGTATAAAATCTGATCAAGTGCACTGGTATTTGACAATTGTATATGGACGTTTTCATTATTTATAGTGAATTTCTTTGGATACGTGATTCATGGTTCTTGTGTTGAGTGGGTGTTTTTATATGTGGACACCTGCTACCGTTATTTTTATTTATTTCTTATTTATTCATCTATTTATTTTATTTTATTTATTTATTTATTTTATTTTTGATACATATATTTGTTTTATTGTGCCAGTGAGCACGCTTTGCTTGTCGTATCAGTTTTTAAATTCACACCAAAACAACAAAACAACTGAAAATAAATATGCCTTTAAACCTCAAAATTTCGTACAATTCACCACAATACGGATAACAGCAATTTGTCCTCATCCACAGTGATAACCTACAATGAATAAAGAATACCATTATACCGAGCGAAGAATGAAGAGTACCGGTAATATATAGATGTCGCAGACACCTGTCAGTACATGTATATTGTTTCGGGTGTTAAAAACAAAGGCTTGTCCATTTCATTGTAGCAGGTGTGGCCCGAAATGTACAACTGACTTTGGTGAACCGAAATGAACAAGCGGATCGCGTGTCAGTTTTTATTGTGTGTAAAGCCGCGTTTCAATTTGTACGGATGCGATGCGTGGGCGGTGCGGATACGTATGCGGATATTTTGTGTATGTGTCCATTAGATACGTTTTCCAGTGCGTTTTTAGGTCTTTCACTCTCTATCACCTCTACAAAATGGCACGTTTCCGCATGCGTTTCCATTCCCGCGGCTACATGGTCCAGTTTTTAAAAAACGCATTCGTTTCCGCACGCCGCACGCACTCCGCATCGCATAAAGCCGCGTGTCCACTTGTACGGATGCGGTGCGTGTGCGGTGCGGATACGTTTGCGGATCTTTTGTGCGTGTGTGTCCATTAGATACGTTTTTCAGTGCGTTTTTAGGTCTGTCATTCTCTATCACCTCTTCAAAATGGCACTTTCCGCATGCGTTTTCGCATGCGTTCCGTACCCGCGGCTTAATGGTCCGGTTTTTAAAAAAACATATCCGTTTCCGCACGCCGCACGCATTCCGCACCGCATAAGTGGACACACTCCTTCTTTATTCCATAAGCGCGATTTAAAACGCGTCCGCATCTGCATCCGTATCCGTTCCGCATAAGTGGACACGCAGCATAAAAGAACACACTCCTTCTTTATACCATAGGCGCGATTTAAAACGCGTCCGCATCCGTATCCGTACCGCATAAGTTGACATGCATTTTAATCCTTTATCCGCTTGTAGCCTTGAATAAAATGGCCAATTGTACTGCAGATTCCCGTTTGTTGTTTGTAAGAATAAAGTTTGTAGTAAACATTGTTTTTGCGTATTTTTCTGGTGCGTGTGATTATTCTGCTTTTTCGAGACTGTTTACATGTGTTCTAGTGATATTACTACTTTTCTATATCTAATTTGTAAGAAAGGGGATCTTTTTTTAATTATTATTATTGTTATTATTATTATTATCATTATTATTATAATCTGTTCCACAGTAGGGCACGCATAATACCAGCTGTAGTTACACTCTTTCGTGATCATATTTAAGTATATGAGAATAATCGCCAAAGTTACTGGCGAAACACACTATACAGTCAACATTTGTAAGTAGATGTAACATAGGTACGTGTATTTTAACAATCTTATCGTTCATGAATTACACCAAATTATTTTAGTGCCGCTTTCATTTTTGTTGTTTAATGTTCCAATGTCTTGCTTTCGGTGACTTTTGTTGGTACATGGACGGAAAGCTCCCTGCCTCATAGTCATGCATTCATGTGTCTGCATGTGTAGTGTGTATATTTCTTCGTGTGTGTGGTGTATATTTTTTTGTATTTGAGTCACGGCGGGGTGCTAATTGCTAGTCGTGGACCGTGACCTAAAGAAAATTGTTTGTTGTTTTTACTGTTTTGAAGGTGACTCTTAATGGCAAATAGAGGCCTAGTTTGGCACCCTGCCTCTCATTCAGTCATTTTTGTGTGTATATGAGCGATGGGTTTATTATTTTTTTTTGGATCTCGACGAGGAACTGCACCCCTGCATACTTAGTATTTTTCCAAGCCAAGGGCGGCAGAGCTGTTTCATGTCTGTATGGTTTACTGGTCATCTCACGCGTGAGTGAACTCCTGCTCATTTCACAGAAAAAACAAAGACTGGTTCAGTATGACAAGTAGTATTCATATTATTTAATTTTTGAGGTCTTCAAGTTGTTCCATATTGTTTATATTTGCAAAATAAAACAAACAAAATACGAATTTGTATATTTATATAATGAGTTCATAAAACATATCTATTAGTATTTTGAAGTATCTAGGGTTTTTAGCTCAGCTGACTGTAAGTCATCTGAGCTTTAGCGATCACTCTTTGTCCGTCTGTCCCTCCGTCCATCTGTCCGTTAACCTGGAACAAATCGTAACCGCTGGACCTAGAATCTTGTTACTTTACATTCTGAGAGGTCCATGAAAAATCTCCTGGGAAACCAGAAATAAGGTCTCTGTTACCCATATCCTTTGAGCTATGGGGCCCAAAAGTACCCCCCAGAATATTAAAAAAATTCATACAAAAACTTCAATATCTCATTAACTACATCACTGATGGTCATGATATTTTGCATACATATTGATCATGAGACGTTTCATCAGTTCCTGCAGACTGGTGGCGCCACCTGTATTTTTCGATTTTTTACGATTTTTTTTTCTCTATTTTTGAGACCTTTAAAAATGTGAACATCTGTCAACAGGGCACAAATTGTAAAGACTGGACCTAGAATCTTCAATCCTCACACAGTGAGTGACCTATGAAAAGTCTCCATGGAAACCTGAAATAAGGTCTCTGTTACCAATATCTTTTGAGCTATGGGGCCCCAAAGTACACCCCACACCCCCCCCCCCCCAAAGTCAAAAATTTCATACAAAAACTTCAATTTCTCATTAACTACAACACTGATGGTCATTATTTTTTGCATACAATTTGATCATAAGATGTTTCATCAGTGTCTGCAGGCTGGTGGCGCCACCTGTATTTTTCGATTTTTTACGAATTGTTTTCTCTTTTTTTTAGACCTTTAAAAATGTGAACATCTGTCAACAGGGCACAAATTGTAAAGACTGGACCTAGAATCTTCAATCCTCACACAGTGAGTGACCTATGAAAAATCTCCATGGAAACCTGAAATAAGGTCTCTGTTACCCATATCCTTCAAGCTATAGGTCTCCGAAGTACCTCTCAGAATAATGGAAAATTTGATACAAAAGCTGAAGTATCTGAACAACTAATGCAGAGATCACCATGATTCTTTGCATGGATATTGACCATAAAGTGTTTTTATTAGTTTCTGCAGACGTGTGGAACCACCTGTATTTTTTTTAAAGTTTATGCATTTTTTTCTCTATTTTTTTAGACCTTTGAGGATGCTGTCATCTGTTAATGTGGCACAAATTGTAATAACAGGACCTAGAATTTTCATTCTTGTCATACAAGGAGGCCCATGAAAAGTGTCTGTGGAAACCTGAAATTAGGTCTCTGTTACCCATATCCTTTGAGCTATAGGACTCCGAAGTATCCCTCAGAAGATTGTTTTCCTGACAAAGTAGCCTCTTTTTCACGAAGGTTTTATTTTCGAGATAATTTTATCCGAAATTTGAACCCTCGCGAACAAACAGGCAACCACAGTATGTGCTTTAGTGTATCAGAATTTGTTTTATGAGCCACTAAATCCTGCATATTAAGGCCTCTAAGTCGAAATTATATATGGCACTGAGATGTCAATCTTTTCCGAATGTACACTTTGCCTGTTTGGTCTTTTCTAGTCTGTTCGTTCATGTAGCTTTACTCAGCGAGTCAGCCCCTTGTTGATCCTTCAAACCAAGCAGCCATAATAAGCGCCATAGAAGGTTATACGTTCTACATTTGCCTACTGCCAATGACCAGTAACCATTAAGTCTTTGGTGGAAAGAGCGAATGCTTTTGGTTAGAAATGTTAAAATCGGAATTATTTCAGAACGGGACGTGAACCCACAACCTTGAAGGCACAAATTGTAATACCCTCACCGATTCGCTGCCACGCTTCACTCAAAAATGCATCTAAAACTTAGGTGTTCAATTAATTCAGAGGTCAGAGAATACATGTCACAGTGACCCGGTTCTAAATTTCCAAAGGACTTATCAGGACTTGTCAGTTTGTGAAGTTAAAGTTTCTGCTCGCACGGTTGTGATTTCTATCTTACCCGGAGGACGGACGGACAAACAACCGACGAATCAAGACCCATCATTGTAGCACAGATGACTTTTTGGATGGTAGTAGAGGTTCAGACTCAAAGGAAAAAGGGTGAAATATCAATAAAACCTGAATGTTTAATATCACAGAATCATCGTACACCTCATGAGGTGTGCCTGATCAGTTATATCAAGATGTGGTGATTTATTAAGACAGCTATGACGACCAGTATAATGGTACCACAAAGACCTGTCGGAAACTGAAACAAAATGTTGCATACATTGAAACGATCCTGCACTTTGTATGTCTGTCCGTCCGTCCGTCCGTCAGTCTGTCTGTCACTTTGTCTGTCTGTCTGTCTGTCTGCCTGTCTAGCTCCCTGTCCGTCTCTCTGGCTGATTGCCTGGCACAATGTAAGCTGCGTCAAACATGTTTTTGTCACATGACCTAGGTGACGTACTCGGTTGAGCTCGGCTAAGTGACGAGGCCGGTAGTAGCTGAAAATGTTGATCATATACCAATGTGTATATAACGGTTTATAATTGTGATGTTGACAGCAACCCGACCGAGATCGTCCCGTTGTTGAGTCAGGCTTCCACGCCTCATGAGTCTGTCTGACGTGATTCAGAACAATAAAGTATATCTTACCCATGATGTTCCTGACAATGATGCATTAACAAGTTTCTCGGTTCATGCGGACAGGGGGCGCCTCCAGAGCGTGACCGCTCATCAGAGTTCAATGAGTGCGAACAACGTCACCGAGTTCAGGTCCCAGGCAAGACGGTAGTTCAACGGCCCGCTAAGCGAAGGAAGGTCATTCCCGAGGCACAGAAAAAAATAATAATATATAGAAGAAGACGGAGAAGTCAAAAGGAAAAATGGTAATAACAATAATACATTATTTTATGTGTTTTCAATGTAGGTTTTCAATTTAACATATTTGTTTTTGCCTGAAATATATTTTCCGACATAATATATTATTACTAGAGTTTACTATATAGTCATTGCCTCGGGTAGAAACGCCTAAGCACGAACTGTTTTAATTCATTTTCGTATATTTAAAACACCATTTTATGATACTGTTTTTTTATATTATCAATTAATGTCGAAGTGCTTCGAATAACTACATAAACTCATTTTTTTCGGGTTTTAAAAACAAGGTTGCTTTATTTAAATTGTAGTTTCCTCCTAACTACAAAGAGAGCGGATTGGTATTCAATTTGTCTTGAATAAACCTACATCGAGAAAATTTAATCTAAGTAGGTTTACCCTCGCCGTAATCAATCTTACTATCCTACATAAATCAGCAATCTTGGAATAAAAGGGAATAAAATATTTATAACGGCCTTCAGATGCGTTTACCGGACATGCGGTATTTGGTATACGGTTTGCGAAAAAGATATTTTTCGATCTAGTTATTTTATCGTTAAGTGTTTACCGGAAGGCGGTATGCGGCATGAGACACGCGGTAAAATGGAATTTTCGAGGCAGAATTTGATCCGCATAACGCGAGCGACACAGCGCCCATGGGATCTGGTTACCATATGCATGAACTACAGACGCAGCTCGACCTAGCGGGATTTGACATCATCGGGCCCATATCGCCCGCAAAGTAATGCCCCATGCGATTTTATACCACATTCCGCATATCGCATTCCGCGCGCCCGGTAAACGCAGCTTAAGCCGTCCTCCCAAAATTACATCCTGTCGATCAATTAATTAATGTTATGAAATATTGTATATTATATAGTACTTGTATAATATTCATGCATGACACGTCACGCCAAAAGCACAGAAGATATATTTCGAGGAATAATGTCTTTCAGTTTCGTTATAAATCACCAATGAGAAATGAGATGACGACATATTAACAGACTATACATTCACTGAATTGAAAACACCCTGTATATGAATTTATATATATATATATATATATATATATATATATATATATATATTATATATATATATGTCCGTTTTAAAATGTAAAAATATATAACAGTTTATAGCAGTATAAAAGCAAATATTTTTTAATCTCAGCTGTTCTTAATAACAAATTAAGGCTGGCAATAATACATGGACATGTATTAACTATATCGTCATATAATACAAAATCAATATTAGAAAATAATTTGTGAAATTTTTATTTGCATATTCAGGAGGACATGAATTAATAATATAGGGCTGTGGCCTATTTTCTAATATTCTTGCCTTTTGCAATTAAATATTATTTAACCAATATTAAATAATATATACTATATCATTAGTATATCATGACCATTAACGTGATCGTCATGTTACTTCCATAGTTATAGTCCATTTAATTCCCACTAATTACGTCCCCCATCCTTACTCGCCCTGTGGGTCTGCATTGATTAGTATTAATTATATTGTACTTGACTAATCACTCCCCGTTGACTCATGTGGTCACGTGACTTGCTTAATGAAACAAGAACGGGCGGGTCAGGATATGACGAGGTGAAACACGTTTATTAAGTTCAACAGGTATAAAAAAGGAATTTCCACAAATTCTATCAGTTGTATTCGATTTGAGATCTGCTCAGAAAGGTAGCTTCTGCTTCAGCTGTCACAAGGCCATAACATATCAAGGTCATATCTTAATACCTCAAGGTCATATCCGTTCATCATCGGGAAAAAGAATAAAATAAAAAATATGGTAAGGGCTTTCACTGATTCTGATTATATAGACTTAAAATTTAATTTTATTTTGTCCATAAAACGAAACCCTGTTGTAATTAATCTTTTAATACAATCTTTTGCGACTACAAATTCAGCCAATTACTTACAACGAGCCCATTTATATGTCAAAGTTACTTCGAATACTTAAATGCATGAATGACAGAAAATGAAAGTGTGTTGTAAATTTATACATTTTAATATATTAATTAAGTATAAATCATCACTAGATCTGAGTGACTCATCCGATATCCGACGCATGTCAAAATACTGGTATCCTAAACTCACTTCAAACCTTCATGTTTTAGGTATACAGTCACAGTCAAGGAGAAGAGCGTTCATCCCCAGTTGATGACGTCACCAGTGGTCACGTGGTCGGTTGTCCTACTCCTCCTCTGACGTCTTTTCGTCTGAAGCCTTGTCGTCAGAAAATACGTAACGTCGTGGTAAGTTACCGTTATTTATTATACTCAGCGATGATTATATACTTACACCGATATAACACAAGCACTATATCTGAGAATTTTATCATTTTAAAAAAATAATTCAAGTATTGATATCTTTTTGAAAAAAAAAATAAATTATATGTGGGTCAAAGATCACTTTTGTCGATCAAACAACTAACAGACGAAGTAAACCGAATCAAACCGATTAATAGAAAAAAATGTGAAAAATGAAATCTTATTAAATAACAGTTCCTGACTTTTACACTTAATTTAACTGAGAATATGTAGTAGGAATAAAATGCAAGTTGTCACATTCCCTTTTTACACCATTTTCTCAACAGATGACGATCACAGACGACTGCAGCGTGTACTTGGAGATCCTCAGAACTAAACAGGACCTGGAAATCGTGATAGAAGTGATGAAGATCAGCCCTGATGGTCACATGATCCAGGTCTATCAGCCCCAGTGTGACAACACGACAGTCAGTGACAGTCCAGCCAGCCCTGCAGCAGGCTCCGTCAGGGAGTACAGCCACGACAGGCTGCCCAAGAAATACTGGAAGAGGTACCAGCATGCGGCAAAGTAAGTATGGAGAACGTGCTATTCTCTTTGTCTCTCGACAATAGGTACAGAACATGCATGTCACGCATTTTAAAACATATCTAGATCTAACTCGATTTTATTACTTTTTAAAATTTTTTATCTTTACTCAAGCAAGTTTACATATAATGTCATTGTCTTGAAACATAAAATATATGAAATGATATAAAACGTCGAGAAACATATCCTTTTGAACAACTTTTCTAAACTATAGATTGTGAACCATATGTGTTTATATTCTTACAGATTCATTGACGTGGTCAAGTCCAAGACCCCGAAAGTGACCATGTACACGGACCAGGCCAAGTGTATACTGATGGAGAACGACAACTGTGACTTTGAGGCGGCATTTTATGACGGAGCGAAGGTCCGTTGTTGTCATGACGTTACGAGCATCACCAAGTGCGACGGAAAATATTTCAAGCTTGATTCTGAAACAAGCTCTGTCAACTTTGATCCTCAAACCAAGCAACTCCTCGAACATGCATTAAAGGTAAAAAATAATAGTAATACATTATATTAATTTTATTTTTATATCTTAATATAGCACATCTAATCATAATTTTACATCATGAATCATACAAACTATTCCATATGAAAAACACGTATCAAGTTTAAAGGTATATTTAGATAACGATTTCAAAATCGAGAATATTTAAATATATACAAATTTATAAAAACAATCACTGTATATACAAACAGTTGTGAATATGGCTGGTTTTTGTGGCACAGGGGTAGAGTAGGAGCCGGAAGGTCGCAAGTTCAAATCTCAGCCGAGGAGCGTTAAGATTTTCATGGTCGGCCCTAACCCCGGGGTGCGCGCTCTGCAGGTTTAATCGGGAGGTTGTGCCCCACAACCGTGTATCACTCACAAACGAGTGCGTCTTTGGAAGGTACCCCTGTGTTATGACCCAGCAATGGGGATGATTACACAACCAGGTCCTGCAGGTGCGGTAGACACCGGGCCTGGGTGACACCAGGATATAAAATAAAAATGACAAAATATAAAATTAAGTGAGGGCTACCACCCTGTCAAGTAGTCCCAATCCGGAAAGGAACTCTGCAGATTTAAATACTTAGCTTATTATTTAGAATAGTCAGCTTTAAAAATGGAGGCGATTGCCTTTACAAAAAAAAATAAAAAAAAAACATTTTTTTATTAAAATGTCGGTATTTTTTTCAGATTCGTCAGAAATGTTTAGACTTTGTTTACCTGGTGACGTCAATGGACGATCACAGAGGATCAAGAGCAGATGTGACCTGCTTCCCTGCTGTCATCGGAAGGTGAGTCTTATTAGACGTATTTTGATACATATCGTAACTTTAATATTTCACTTATACAGATAGAAATGGACCGGTAGTCTGACGTAGTTCTGAATCATATGCATCGGTCATTCATGATAAATAAATAGGTGCGACCTATGTTATTTTACTTTATTAATTGATTTAAGAAGTTTAAAATACAAAATATTTAGTCTTTAACTTTACAAAGTGTATCGGTCTCTAATCATCATATTATCTCTCCCATTATCCAGACGTCCATGCACCGACAGACCAAAGTCTCGAGTCAGCTCAACAGATCCTTTGTCCACCAGAGAAAGCCCAAGAAGCAGCACGCCAATCGACGGGAGTTCAGATATATCTGTTACACCGGATGAGACGCTGTCGTCTGTTGAAATGGCGCCAAACCAGGATCAATCAATGTCGTCTGCCTCTGGCTGTAACAGTTTTCCTTTACCGTCATCAAGGATGCTCTGCCAAGTATTCGTCCCCGGTATCGGTTGGGGAACTCAGTGGTCAAACAAAGAAGTGTCTGTCCAGTTCGATGACGGGTCAGAACTCTCACTGCAACCCAACCCCATGGTCATCAAGTACACGTGTCCAAAAGGAAACGCATCAAGGTGTGTATACTTAATGCCTTTTGAACAAATGATTGTTAAAACCAATAAAGGAACATTTTTTTTTTAAATAGAGCAACACATAAATTATGTAAACCCATGGAAATATTCATACATTTTAAGTACCAACTTCTTATTGATAGTAACATTTAAAGGCTAATGAAAATATACTTTATTCAGAATATAAATTTCTGATAGTTTTTTATTTGTCTTTGTACATATTTCAGTTTCAAGGAAAATGATCATATCCCTCTAAAGGTGAGACAGAAAATGGACGTTCTACCAGCAGTTCTTCATAAACTGAGTGAAGCACAGACGTCTTGAGCTTGATTCAAAGTAGGTTCATATTGAGCTAATACACGGATAGCTACAGACCATCTGTATATACACGGATGGCAACAGACAAGCTGTAAGAACCCAGACCTCCACCCAGGAGTTCACAGAGCTGTTCTCAAAGGTCCACCCACTCGTCTGTCGGATGGCACAATCTGACAAAGCTGACAGTCTTGGCACTGTTGACACAGGTGGAAGGACAGGCGTTGCGTCAACACACGGGTGAGGGTACAGGCTGATAACAAGCTGCCACGGTCTAAGCCGTCAACAAGAAATGAGTTTCAGAGGATTGGAGTCAATTAGGAACATGCACGTCCATCGATCGGTCAAGGGCACCAAGAACTCGGAGGAGACTGAAAAGTGAAAGCCGAGAAACCGAACGAAATTCTGGGATGCAGCCAAAGACTTCTCTCAGGAAATGAGCACATATACACATGGACTCATTCAAAGCATGTGGAGAGAGTGGGATATGCATGTTATTCATTGTCTTATTATGATGATAATGGTGGTGATAATGATGACAGGAGACAGAGATGTTTGTGATTACTTGTTGTAAAAGCCTTACAAGTTCTACCACCAGTTATACCAATTTCCGTCAAATTTTAAACGTGATTACGCCATGTGTTTGACTTGCTAAATTTGCTATACATTTGTGGTTTGCAGGCTCATAAAAACAGGTACACATCATTGAAATAAAGCTCGGTGTAAAAGATTTTAATGATTCTACTGCATGTATTGTGTGTGTATGTGTGTGTGTGTGAGAGAGAGGGGGGAGAGAGAAAAATACCTGAGAGAGACAGGCACGGAGACAACAGACAACTCTGCTCTTAAATTCGAGGTTACTAGGTGAATATCTAGATAAGAAAAAAAAATTCTTTTAAATGTGTGTCCAACCAGTGAGAGAGAGAGAGAGAGAGAGAGAGAGAGAGAGAGAGAGAGAGAGAGAAAGAGAGAGGGCACATCCCAAAAAAAACTTTCAAAGGTAAGCTTCATGTTTTCACTGTATCCCAACGAGCATCAATGTTAACCCACAGCCCCCTCGATCATCTCAAACCAAAATAGGTCTTAGTAAATGGTAACAAGTTGAAACAAGGTGAGTTTGAACAGGAAATAAGTCATAACTGTAGGTCCGAGTATTCTCCATCTTAGGATCCAGAGTGGTCCTCGAAAAATCGCTTTGATTTTTATCTTTAGTTTATGGCGTTCTATATCCTCAAAGAATGGACAAACCAAATAGTAGGCCTCATCAGAAAGCTAAACATGCTTCTGGTCTGACAATATATATATATATATATATATAAATATATATGTGTGTGTGTGTGATTAGGAGAAAGAAACATGGAATAACCGTCAGCTTGAACTGTTTCTTTCAATTAAAATCATTTATCAAAATATTTTTTTAGTCATTCTGAAATCAAAAGCATTACAGAACATAACAAAATAGCAGAAGCCAGGTAAAAAATCAAATATATTTATTACACAAGTTATCCTTGACTGACTCGCCCATGAAGGTTTTCATCCATGTTGTTTCGGACGGGGGCAAGGCCCTGACTATTATGGAGTGTTTACCCAATAAAACGTCATTATGATCAATAATTGCTGTATATGAATTCATACACTAATTACGTGCAGGATGATTACTCTGTAATTGCTCGCTAGACGGTAGTCATTTGATTACTGTTCATCATATCGTACTCTGCAATGATACATCCGGTTTATTTATTCTCAAGGTCATGTCAAAAAGGTTAAACAATTCAGAAAATTGAAATCTGCATAATAGTGAATGCAAGCTCCGTCAGGTGGGGGGGGGGGGGGGGAGGGGGAGGGGATGGGGTCCCTAATGTTGGATGCTTCCAAACCCGACTTTGCATTAACTTATTCGGCCCAGTTACCTAGGTTCGTTCGTGCATAAGTGAATGTACACTTGTGAATATTCCTTGGTCATATTCATGACCTAGATATATACTGAATCCAGTTGATGTACCGGATCCACTCCAAAGCTAATCTATTTTTCATAGCAGGGGCGGATCCAGGATTTAGGAAAAGGGGGGTCCAACACAGGAGGACAAATGAAAACCCTAAAAAAAAGGTCCTTAGGTCTGAAAAAGGGGGGGTCCAGGCGGCAAAATTTTGTCTGAAGCCCTTAAAAAACGTTGTTTCTGATGAAAAGGGGGGGGCGGACCCCCTGGAACCCCCCCCCCCCTCGATCCGCTTCTGCATTGGGCTATTCCCGAAATACCTTGAACATTTCTCATATGATTCCGTTCATTATCGTTTGAGATATGTTGTGAAAAAAAACACACGAGCGGGGATGAACGCTTACCCCACTAGCGGAGACAAAAATTGCCTCATCACAGCTCAAGGGTAAGATCGCCATGTGCATTATGAAAATAAATAAATAAAAATATGAATAGAATTTACAGTCCGAAATTGTCAAGCACCATTAATGCAGTCAGTGTGGGAAATATTCGGACCAGTATTGGCACGATCTTGTTAATTGGATATTCTTGGCACGCATGTAAAGTAAATGTTTAGAAAAGCAGTAACAAAAATAATATATATATTATCATCATTATCGTTACCATTGCCATCATTTACATTATCTCTTCGCTGCAACGAAGATAAATACAATTTTTTAACTTCCAATGTAAAAACGACAGGTGCAAGGTAGCGTGCACGACTGGAAAATGTCACCCTGTGCCGGCCCCTCGGAATGCACCCGTTGGCCAATCGGGGCCGCCGGCGCTGGGAGGGATGGTGGCCGTCAATAACACTTCCCCGACCGACCAGAGGGGCCAGCTTATGTGTTTTTTCATCCGGCTCGCAGGCGTCTGTCCTTTGTGTGACCAGTTTCCGCGAAAGAATGCAGAGGACCAGGAGCCAAAGCTAAAAAAAAATAAAAACCACCAGACTAGATATTAGGCAAGTCATTTATATTGCACTTTTACTACAATACAGGTCCAGTATTGATTTTTATCAGATGATTACGGTTATAAAAGATTGCCGCTCATGTTTGTCACGACTATGTGTTTAGCTATGTCTTTCTTAGTGAAACATATTGTACTCACGCCATTTATTTCAATCATGGATTTACCTTCATTTTCAAAATGATATGAAAATGTAAACAAAAATTAAAGGTTGAATATATATATATTTTTTTTTTGCAGTACGGATCACTTTTTTGTCCCTTTTTGGTTTCCTGAACGGTAAGGACGAAATGAAAATTGTGGGGACTGACGTCGATCTCTGCGCCTTCCATCTGCATGGGGTTTCACTGGCAAACCTGCCCCTGGGGGCATATTCTGTCTAAGCTGGATGTATGATCTGATACACCGGTCACGAATAAATGTGGACAATGATACAGGTGCAAAAATTTAAACGGATTTTGGTGTCAACTTTAGGGGGGTTAAGGTAAAATAGATGAAATAAATCACCATATGGAGCGTTTTTTTTTTTTTTTTCTTAAGTTCAGGTCAGCGTGTTCCCTGTTGTGTTTTGATATAGGACGGGAGTATATGGCACCAAGAACGGAGAAAGGGACTTAGTTCAGAAATGACTTCAATCTAGACGAACGAGTCGGGGCTCGAGCCGATCACGTACACTCCAGCAAGCCGGGCGTATTGCCGACCTCACCACGACAAAGGTTCAAACATATCTAGATGAACGACCGAACGAAAAAAAGTGGAGTCGGGGCTGGAGCCGATCACGTAGACTCAAGCAAAGCAGGCCGCCAAGCCAAAAGAGGTTTACGTTCATCGAGCAGCTACAGGTTGCTGCGGTCAAGGCCTCAGCCCTGGGCGCTCCTTAAGCATGTTCTCTGATTCAACAGTCGCAGTGCCACGCCAAGCCAAGCAGGGAGCCGCAAAGGCCGCCATCGTCCATCCCGAGCCGGTGACCTTTCAGAAAGCTACAGCATCCACAGCCACAAAGCAGGAAGCAACCCACATTCCCTCTACCGATCCCAGCAGCGGAGACCGAGCCTTGCCATTCGAGAGCCGAACTCGATCTTGTGATAGCCGTTCAGATATAGCTTGTTTCCAGGTTTTTTTGGCCTCTGAAAATTTAAGGAAAATAGGGGAGAAGTTTGTTCAGGTATTTGTGAATGTCCTACCAAGACAAGCGCAAAGATGTCAAAGACGCCTCCCCAGGGAAGCTCCAGAACACCCAGCACCGAGGTCACGACGGGAAGTCGGACGAGGCAACAGAGCAGCAGTGACCACGCCAGCTCCTCGATGAACGCCTGAGCACCCCAGCCACCCGCATGCACACAGCTTGGGGTGAATCCAGCTTGGCACTAGTCTAGAACCTTTATTTGAATGATGACAGGGCGATCTTGGATTTCTGGGTTCTGTTACTTTATCGATTAAGCCATTGATTTTACATGTTTTTTTATATTCATTCGTGTTGCCGTTATGCGTGTGTGTCCGTATGTGTGTTATTATGTTTGGGGTATGTACTGCCAGCGGGTGATGGGAGAACAACTACTAGTATATACTAGGGGTAAAGTCCATTATCGAAATATGTGTGTTTTATTTATATTCGTGGCAGAGAAATCCAGACTCGTGTCGAGTTCGTGTGTAGTAGCTTTCTTGTAATTTGGATTTGATTTATGGTCAGTAGAGACGAAAATACTGACACGATGTATGTATAAAATCTAAAATATAAAGTCAACTCTTTGCATATATACAGGTTTTATACGCATTTTTTTTTATTTAATAAGTTAACGTGGTAAGTATTTTTGAGCTTTGAAACATGATATAATGATATGAATGTACGATCCAGTTAATGTAAAAGTGTGTTATAGAGATAACAAGATGGCGGACTTTTAATTTTTCCATCGGATCACTGTTTCATGGTGGAGACGTGATTTATGTGCAAAATTATGACGTCACTGGATTTTAAGAGTTGACGGCTTTCCATATATAGAGACGGACGGAATCTGAGAGGAGTTGGCGAAATTTTGAAGGCCCAAAGTTTTGTTCATGTTTTGAGTATTGGTTTATGGATGTTAATGTAACGTATACAAAATGTACCCTAATTTGTGATATTAAAACAACAGCTGATGAGTGATGAGTTTGGTTTCTGTGATGAGAGCTTTCGACACCGTTGTGGCTCTGAATACAACAGACTGTAAACAATCACATTTCGCTGATTCTAGGCCGAATTTCCGTTTGTTTATTTATTTATTTTTTAGTGTTAAATGTGATCCTTGATTGTGTTTCAATTAAACGATGTATAAATTTTGCACAAATTCCTCGTTATTTGGAAATTTCGGACCATAGAACCAGTACCGGATCGCTTTCACCGTGACCGGGGGGGGAGCTGTTCATCCTGGCAAATCAGAAGACGCCCCGTTCTAAACAGTCTGTTCTGCGGTTCACGCGTATATGGTCTGAATATGCACGTTTTAATCATTACCTCCGCCAAGCAAAGCGGCGGGGGTTATGTTTTGGAAGTGTATATTTGTCTGTTTGTCTGTTTTTCTCTCTGACTATGTACACGATAACACAAAAAGTCATACACGGAGTTTGATGGAATTTTCAGGATAGCTCGCAATGACACAAAAACAATTCTAATTTGTGTGTGTGTGTGGGGTGGGGGGGGGGCATCAATGCGTAAATGACCCTGGAATGCGCTCTAGAATGTTATAGGAGGTCTATTGCATATTTGTTTACACTTGATACACTTTACAAATAATAATAATCTCTTTAAATAAGGAATTTGACAATAAAAAATTCCTATAGACCCAAACAGATATATAATTATCGATCCGCCTAGGAGGAACAATTATTCCCATAGAATGGTCGTTCGTTACATAAGATTGTACGTTCCATTCTGCATCAATTAAAATGCCACCAACACTGTCCGTGTGGCACATACGACTTATTGCGCATGCGCATAGAGCTTCCGAAACGTTTCCCATATCACAATTATTTTGTCACACTGAAATCGTTCGTGGCAGAAACAGTCAGCTATCAAACACAATTCTTTCAGAAAACACACATATTAAAAGTTAGTATTTCTTCTTTTCTGCTTAAGAATTCTGTTACTTTTTTGTCTTTATGGGTTTTTTTCTAAGTTCGGCTTTTTGTTTGGCCATAAAAAAATCAATAAACGGTAGAAAGAAGCAAAAGTGACAAAAGTTTTATTTACGTTACAGTTTTAATTGTTTAACAATCAATTGCCATTTTAAAGATCAGGATCCACCACCGCACGCTGTTCTAGGGTTTCATAGAGGCCATCTTGGATTTTGGCACCAAAAAAAAGATTTCCCACGTAAGACGTAGTAGCACCCGCTTCATTCATGGTCTATATGCTACTGTTTACCATTTTTAGAAACAAAATTGTAATTACACCGGGGGAACGACTCCTTTGCATCCATTCTATAATTTTTTTTTCAATATTTACAGACGCCATCTTGAATTGTATGAAATACAATTGTTATCACATTGAGTAAAAACATAATTTTCATATTTTTTTAATTATAAACAGGCGCCTTTTTGGATTTTGGCAACAAAAGAAATTGCCCAAGAGTGACAAGGTGGATCACCTTGATTCATGACCTATGGACCACCCATTATCATATTATGCGATAAAATTGTTATTATAACCAGTGTCACACCTATGTCTGGTATCTCCGTGACTTTATTTATTGTTTTCCATGTTCACAACAACGTCTTGTCATTTCATTGTAGCAGGTGTGGCCTGAAATGTACAACTGACCTTGTTGAACCGAAATAAACAAGTGAATCACGTGTCAGTTTCTATTTTGTGTAATCCTTTTATCCGCTTGTAGTCTGGAAAAAAGGACGATTGTACTGACGATTCAATTTGTTATTGTTTAGAATAAAGTTTGAAATTAGCATTGTTCTTACGTATTTTTCTGGTGCGTGTGTTTTTCTACTTCTTCGAGACTTTTCTATATGTGTTCAAGTGATATTATTACTTATCTTTATCTAATCTGTTAAGAAAAGGGGATATTTTTTAATTATTATTATTTTTATTATTATTATTATTATTATTATTATTATTATTATTATTATTATTATTATCATTATTATTATAGTCTGTTCCACAGTGAGGTGTCCATATTACCAGCTTTAGTCACACTACTTCGTGATCTTGTTTAAGTATAAGGGAATAATTGCCAAAGTTACTTGCGGAACACACCTAAGTAAATATTGGTTTGTAGATGTAACATAGGTACATGTATTTGTACATTCCTATTGTCCATGGATTGCACCTAATTATTTTAGTGTGGCTTTCAATTTTGTGGTTTAATTTCCACTGTCTTACGTTTGGTGACCTTTGTCGGGTACATGGACACCTAATTTGGCACATTACGTTATAGGCCTTACTGATGCATTCGTGTGTCTGTACATGTGTGTGTGGTGTATATTTTTTTCTCGTGTGTGGTCTGTGGTATTTTTTTATATTTGGATCGAAGTTATAATCCTGCACTGTGACCAAAAGAAAATTGTTTGTTATTTTTGCTGTTTTGATGTTGATGACTCTTACTGACACATAGAAGACTAGTTTGGCACCCTGCCTTATTTATAGTCATTTGTATGTGTGAGCGATGGGTATAATATTTTTGGGATCTCGGCGGGGTACTTGATCACCCGTGCGTATTAAATAAATTTCCAGGTCAAGGCCGGCATACCTCTTTCATATAACTTTGTATGGATGACTGGTCATCTCACGCGTGAGTGAACTGCTGCTCACTTCACAGAAAGAAGAAAGCCTGGTCCGGCATGACCAGTAGTATTCACATTAATTAATCTTTGAGCTCTTCAAATTACTCAACATTGTTAACATTTTGATCAAATTGCTCCATATTTATAAATAAATACCAAAATACAAATTATATATTAAATTAATCATATCATTACAACGTACCTAATAGTATATACTTATATCTTGTTCCTTTAAATTACATTTAAAAGTATTTATATCTGATTTGTTCGTGTAAATCTATACAATGTAGTCGCGGATCCAGAGCCCCCCCCCCACCTATTGACATGATACTAACGATTATAATATATAATATATATAACGATAAATATTTGAACTAACCAGTTATCCAAATTCTAAAGAAATATTAATATTGTATAGCCAGCTACACGTGAACCCCCGCCATCTATAGTCTGACTACGTGGTGCAAAGACATTTAAGAGAACAGTAGTTGAGGAACAGAAAATCTTCATATTTTTGTGAAACATGCTTCAAAATGTCCTCTTTACATTGTATATTTAAACATTTTCTGAATATGGGAGGGGGACACTCCCATACCCTCCCCCGTGTCATTAACTTTCCAAATAAACATGGCTTTAGATTTTATTCATATATACATGTATTTCTAAAATTTTATATCTTCAGCCCCCCCCCCCCCCCCCCCCCCCGTTCTCTAATTTCAGGAACCGCCACTGCATTGGCAACAATTCGTTTCAAACCCAAAGATAATTAAGATTATTGGAATATTCTATAATGTTGTATTCATACGAATTAAAGCTACAAAGATTAATTTCGATAATTTTCAACTCCAAATGAAATTTTATGTTAGAGTTCAATTGAATTTTATCACTGTCGAGATTAAATTTTTTTCCTGGATATATATATATATATATATATATATATATATATATATATATATATATATACTAGACGTAGAGAGTTCAATTGTAGAGTTCAATTTAATTTTATCACTTCGAGATTTATTTTTTCCTGGATTAATATATATATACTAGACGTGGAGAGCATATAGGAAACAGATCCTTGAAAACGTAATAACGAACAGCATTAAAATTTTCATTACTCTAGTCGTTATGTATAAGCAATTTTTGAATAAAGACTGTGAAAACAAAAAGTATGAGAAAATAGTACAGCAGTACCATTTATCATCATTTTGCTGATGTTCTCATTATCATGTGCACTGATTACGTTCAGAATGATTGCTCCGTCCTTGCTCGCTCGCAGCGACTGATCTGATTACTGTTAATTATATCTTACTCTACAACGATACACCCGACTGATTAATCCTGGAGGTCATGTGATTGACAAAACAAGATCAAACGAGTCGGGGCGGGCGAGGTCAAACATGTTTCTAAACTTTAATGTGAATAAATAAAATGAACGGTCCTCAGAATCTATCATATGTTCTCGATGAGAGCTCAGTTAAGGATATATAAGTACCCGCCTCAGCCGTTATAACTATATATACCTTTATCGTAATCTGAAGGTCTAGCAGTATCATTAGACTGAGGAACAACACACAACAATGGGAGTTCAAAATATGGTAAGTCTGAACTTCAAAAAATGTCAAAAAAACAACTAAATTGAGAACACATTTTAATTCATTCATTAAATCCTATTTACATTTTAATAATTTCGTTGACAGAAAATGAAAATATATAATTTGGTTGAACTTAAGACATATTTATGTACATATACTGTACAGTAACGTGACATTTGAATTATTCCATAAAGCCATACATCATAATTTTCTTTTTATTTTTATTCAGGTGTCCGGTTACAGCCAGGGAGGAAGGTGTTCCGCCTCAGTGAATGACGTCACATATGGTAACGTGGGCAATTGTCCGACTCTTCCTCTCACGTCTTTTCGCCTGGAGCCTTTTCGTCAGAAAATTCGCAGTCTTGTGGTAAGTTCTTGTTTTCATTGCATTATAAATGTAAGGTGTCATTTCAAAGGTTGTAAATTTATCATAACGAGAGCCTCGGAAACGAGTTAAACTTGAAATCGATATATTTTGTAATTTTACTATGTACTATTTAAAGAAAACAGTTACTTATCAATATTTGTAATATAGATACTGGATTTGTTCTTTAGCTAAGCTGGGAAAGCTACAGATAAATGATAAAATGTAGTTACTGAGAATCATTTCTATATTCACATTTTTTTCTTCACAGATGACGATCACAGACGACTGCAGCGTGTACTTGGAGATCCTCAGAACTAAACAGGACCTGGAGATCGTGAGAGAAGTGATGAAGATCAGCCCTGATGGTCACGTGATACAGGTCTATCAGCCCCAGTGTGACAACACGGCAGTCAGTGACAGCCCCGCCAGCCCTGCAGCAGGCTCTGTCAGGGAGTTCAGCCACGACAGGCTGCCCCAGAAATACTGGAAGAAGTACCTGCATGCAGCAAGGTGATTACATTCAAAATATTGAAAAAAAATGAATTATTAATATGTAAAGGTCATGCAAGCAAATTGATATCCTACAAATTTCTTATAAATTCGTAAAAAACAATTATAATTTTCTTCTGTTTCTGGTTCATTTCCAATGGAACATTATTTGTGATTTATGTTTCAGATTTGTTGAACTGGTCAAGTCGAGAACACCAAAAGTGACCATGTACACGGACCAAGCCAAGTGTATGCTGATGGAGAATGATAACTGTGACTTTGAGGCGTCATTTTATGACGGCGTCAAGGTCCGCAACAGCGATGACGTCACAATCATCACTCATAGTAACGGGGGTTCTATCACACTGGAGACTGAAACCAGCTTCCAACAACTGGACCCCAAGAGCAAAGAGATCTACCGTTATGCGATGAAGGTAAGAAATTACAACTAATTTTGACTGAACTTGATAAAAAAATCTTTATTTGACTTATTGATATAACAGGTACTTAAAATTTTCTTCCTCGTTTAATAATTGCTATAAAAAAGAATCATATATACAAGTGCATATTATTCAACGCTGTTTGGCATATGCAAGGTTGTTTGATTAACCTTTCATGTACAAATTTATTTTCTCTTTTCAGTATCGTCAGAAATGTCTAAACCTCGTCTCCTTGATGACGATGGGGATGAACGGAGGATCAAGATCAAATGCCACCTGCTTCCCTGTAGTGATCGGAAGGTGAGACAAGCATTACAGCATTTCTATAAAATCTTAGCAAAAAAATCAGAATTTATCCGACGTATACATTTTTTACAATGATTAAACGAAGCGATTTATACATACAACATTTGGTAAAAGGTTAAGTTAACATCCGATATAGTATCTATTTTTAACAATAATTTGTTCCAGTTAATTTAAAGATACTATAATACGGACTGTTTCCTTATTGTATATTTTTAATGCCTAAATCATTATTGATTCCAGTGAAGACAAATAATACAAAATATTAGGATAATATTATTATTCGCAAATTTGGTGTGATTACGCATGCTCAGACTAATCATCTGGTCTCTTTACTTCTGCAGCCGTCCTTCTGCCAACAAGGCCAGCTCTCCTTTTAATCCGAGGTACACAGCTCCGGCTTCACGTGTTACGTCTCCTCGGACAGAGTCGTCGAACTTAGAAAAGAAAGCATCTCCACAAACCAGCTGTTCAACGAGGACATCATCTTTGTCATCCAATCCACCTACAAACATGGCGGCGTCTCCGGAATCCCCGCTAAACCAGGGTTCGCCTGCTTCACCATCGTCTGCTTCATCGTCACCAAGCAGCAACAATTGGTGTCTGGTAGAACCAGCGGTCCTGTGTAAAGTATTCGTCCCTGGTATCGGCTGTGGCACTCATTGGTCGAACAAGGAAATGTCTGTCCAATTTGTTGATGGTTCAGAACTTAAACTTCAACCCAGTCCCATGGTCATCAAGTACACGGGTTCTAATGGATTCTCAGCTAGGTACGTATTTCCTTAACCCTAATATAACTTATATAAAATATAATAATATAAATAATATAAAAATCTTGACAAATACAATCTCAATACCAAACCTAGCATATCACAGCGAAGCTAGGTATTTAAATTGACTATAATCATATTCAAATCGATTAGCTCCACAGTCAACATAATTAAACCTTAAAATCAGACAAAATAGCTTGATAAGAATCATTTTGTCAATACCAGAATCTATGTCTCAGTTCATTTTACCATATTTATTTTGTCACTGTATATATGAATTTGGGGTTACATCTTATTTTCTCTTTCTATCTGTTACAGTTTTAAAGAGAATGACCATATCCCGTTGGAGGTGAGACAGAAGATGGACACTCTGCCCGCAGTGCTTCACAAGCTGAGGACAGCACAGACGTCTTGAACAAGGAGCCGAGGAAAAACCAAGTTCATAAGGCATGTCTGGACACCATGGCCGTGACGTATTGGCTCGTGAGTCAGTGCAGCCCCTGGTCTGCCGATGACCTGATGAAAGCTACAGTACACATGAAGCCATCACAGGCGGAGCTACTGGTCCACCGAAAAAAACTGCTCCAGGACGTGGTCTGCTGGATCAGAGAGAAGAGTAACTGTATATGTGCGGCATAGACCAGATTCCAAGATCTAGCACAGCGTGGTGGGAGCAGAGAGCACGGGAGCTAAGGTTCAGAACTGACCAAGTCTAAGCCTCGTCCACATAGTACGCAATATTAAATAATACACGAATTGACACCGATATATTCGAAATGAGAGTAGCATTGATGCGAGCCTTGACAATGAGGTGAAAACATGAAACATATATTTATCATGTTCTTTATGCGACTTTCTTTCAAATTCCGTAGATGCTTATAATATATGATAATAATTACAAACAACTACAGGGTAAAGACGAAGTAAAAGCGCAACATGCAATACAATATTTGTGTGGTTTGCTACGATGACGCGCGTACATGTGTGTATATGAACTGTGTTTGTGTTTCCTCACTAACGCATGTTATTCTAAATCAAAATAAAAGTTTATGTCTAAAAAGCAAAATAAAGTCTCAGTTATCATTTTGGCTTTCGTATATCATGTTATTGGTGATGATGATGATGATGATATATGTGTGTGTGTGGTTCTCATAAGACGGCAGTATAGAAGAAAAGGGAAATGTCCAATGTCTAGGTAATAAACCCAATACGAAATATAAGTTAAGTCTAAATATTGAAAATATGTGATGAACTCAACCTGTTTTCCTGATTCCACATTGTGGTAATAGTTGTATGAGTTTTCTGCCCACCAATCGTGAGGGGACAATGTTTGCAAGGTTAAACACACAGATGCCACCTGTCGTTGTGAATGTAAACTGTTGAAACATTTAAAGATTGTACAGCTCTGTACAGCGATCAGACTGCAACTTTTCCATAAGACTTGGGTCACACCTCCAAGTAGGCCCTATCAGTCCTATATAAATTCATTCGGAGTAGCATAGCAGCAGTGTCTTTTCATATATAGCTTACGTTTAATGGGAATAGTTTGCCACGTTGGCTCATCCTGTATGCATGTGACGTTTGACCTTCCCAGCTCTAAAGGTTAGAATAAACTCTGCTTGGCTTCATATTCAAATTTCGTTTTACATTTTCGTTGTTTCGCAAGCGTTCCATTTTTGCGATCTCAACAAACAATAACCTACATAGAGTATAATCTTTATATATATATATAAACATTTCTGCAAAATCGTAACAATTGTACAGAAAACAAAGTGAATATCGAAGAGTGGAAATTACTTTTCATTATTCGCAGATAATTTGAAAATCTTATATCATTTATAAGATTTTTTTTTCCTTTCGACATGACACTGACGATGTAACCTCTTTTTTGCGAAGGTTTTATTTTTGCGATAATTTCCCTTTCGCTAATATCGCTAACTTTTAACCCTCACGAACAAAAAGGCAACCACAGTATGTGCTTCTATGTATCAGAATTCACTTTATGAGCTACAAAATCCTGCATATCAGGGCCTTTAAGTCACAGTTATATAGTCCAAGTGATGTATGTCTCATCCGAATATATACTTTGCTTATTTGGTCTTTTCTCGCCTGTTCTTTCTTGTGGAAATTCTCAGCTCTTTGGGAAAATGCAACTCCAGCAGCCATAACAGGCGGTAGATGGTTATCAGTTCTGCCAATGACTAGTAACCATTCAGGCTTTGGTGGAAAGAGCGCATCCTTTTGGTTAGAAGTGTTAATATCGGAATGATTTCAGAACGGGATGTGAACCCCACAACCTTGCCGGCACAAATTGTAATACCCTCACCAATTCGCCGCCACGCTCCACCCACAAATGCAACTAAAACATTAAGTGGTCTAGTGACTCAGAGATCAGAGAATATATGTCACAGTGACCTAGTTCTTAATTCCGCGAAGGACTTATAAGGACTTGTTAGAATGTGAAATTAAAAGTTTCTGCTCTAACGGTTGCGATATCTGTCTTACCCGGAGGACAGACGGACGGACGGACAAACAACCGACGAATAAAGAACGTTGTAGCCAAGATGACTATGGGGCCGGAAGCAGAGGTTCAGACTCAAAGGCAAAAGGTTGAAATATCAATAAAACCTCAATGATTCTCTCTAATGTCACTCTTCAGTCCTTACATATTTAAACACTTCTCCTGTCCGTTTATGGGTAAACAATCTGAAATCCAAAAGGTCAACGATAACAGACCATTTATATTGTTAATTTTCTTCAATACACAGTGATACCAAGAGATAGACCTATCCCTCATTTTGTACAATGTTTAATATCACAGAATCATCGTACAGCTCATGAGGTGTGAGTGATCAGTTATAACAAGATGTGGTGATTTATTAAGACAGCTATAATGACCAGTATAATGGTACCATAAAGACCTGTCGGAAACTGAAACAAACTGCTGCACGTTTGATACGGTCCTGCACTTCGTATGTCTGTCCGTCCGTCCGATTGTCTGTAAGTCTGTCTAGCTACTGTCTTTCTGTCTGTCTGACTGATTGTCTGGCACAATGTAAGCTGCGTCAATCATGCTTATGTCACATGATCTACGTGGCCTATTCGGTTGAGCTTGGCTTGGTGACGAGACCGGTAGTAGCTAAAATGTTGATCATATTACCAATGTGTATATAACGGTTTGTAAATGTGATGTTGACAGCAACCCGGCCGAGATTGTCCCGTTGTTTAATTAAGCTTCCACGCCTCATGCTTCTGTCTGACGTGATTTAGAACAATAAAGTATATCTTCGCCCATAATTTTTCTGACAATGATGCATAAACAAGTTTCTCGGTTCATGCGGACAGGGGGCGCCCCCAGAGCGTGACCGCTCATCAGAGTTCAATAAGTGTGAACAACGTCACCGCGTGCAGGTCATGGAACAGACGGTAGTTCAACGGCTCTCTAACCGAAGGAAGGTCATTCCCGAGACACAAAAAAATAATAATATATAGAATAAGACCAGTTATATGCTGGTCAAAGTTAACTTTTGTCGATCAAACAACTTACAGACGAAGACAACCAAATCGAACCGTTTAATAGTAAAAACCGTGAAATCTGAAATCTTGTTATATAACCCTTCCTGACTTTACACTTACATTTAACTGAGAAAGGAGATATGATGTAGTGGGTATAAAAAATATTCTGAATCACATTCGGTTTTTACACCATTTTCTCAGCAGATGACGATCACAGACGACTGCAGCGTGTACTTGGAGATCCTCAGAACTAATCAGGACCTGGAGATCGTCAATGAAGTGATGAAGATCAGCCCTGATGGTCACGTGATACAGGTCTATCAGCCCCAGTGTGACAACGCGACAGTCAGTGACAGTCCAGCCAGCCCTGCAGCAGACTCAGTCAGGGAGTACAGCAACGACAGGCTGCCCCGGAAATACTGGAAGAGGTACCAGCATGCGGCAAGGTCAGTACGGAGAACATGTGCTATTCTCTTTGTCTCTCAAAAGATAGGTACACTACATGCATGTCACGCATTTTAAAACAGATCTAGATCTTACTCGATTTAATTACTTTTTATCTTTTTTTTTCTTTACGAAAGCAAGTTCACATATGATGTCATTGTCATGAAAGATATATAAATTATATGACATGTTATAAAACGTCAAGAAACATAATTTTGAACACAAATGATAAAATATCTCTAGATACTATAGATTGTGAATCATATGTGTTTATTTATTACAGATTCATTGACGTGGTCAAGTCCAAGACTCCAAAAGTGACCATGTACACGGACCAGGCCAAGTGTATGCTGATGGAGAACGACAACTGTGACTTTGAGGCTGCTTTTTATGACGGAGCCGAGGTCCGTTGTTGTCATGACGTTATGAGCATCACTAAGTGCGACGGAAGATATTTCAAGCTTGATTATGAAACAAGCTCTGTCAACTTGGATCCTCAAATCAGGCAACACATGCATTGAAGGTAAATAATTATTATAATATATTATATTAATTTTATTTTTATATCTTAATATAGCACATCTGATCAGAATTTTACATCATTAATCATATAACCTATTCCAGAGGTCATATAACAAACACGTATAAAGATTTTAAGGTTTAATTAGGTAACTATAACTATGTAACTATGTTAAAATAAAAATATTTAAATAAATACGAAACAGTTGAAAAAAAATCACAGTATATACAAACAGTTGTGTCTTAAACGGGCTACTGTAGCTCAGAGGTAGACCACGACTTAAAGCCGGGAGGTCGTGAGTTCAAAACTCAGCCGAGAAGCGTTGAGATTTTCATGGTAAGCCACAACCCAGGTTGAGCACTTTGCAGGTTTAATGGGAAGGTTGTGCCCCACAACCGTGTATCACTCACAAACGAGTGCGTCTTTGGGAGGTTTCTCGGTGTTATGACCCAACATTGAGGATCATAACACGCCCAGGTCCTGCAGGTGCGGTAGACACCGGGTCTCGGTGACACCAGGATATTAAAAAATTACAGGAAGCGAGTGCTACCGCCCTGTCAAGTATACCGTAACCGAAATGGAAATCCGCAGATTTGAATACTTAGCTTAAGACTTAGATAAGTCAACATTAAAAACGGAGGCGGCTACCTCCACACACACAAAAATATATTTTTTAAATTCTTTATTAAAATGTCTGTATTTTTTTCAGATTCGTCAGAAGTGTTTAGACTTCGTTTACCTGGTGACTTCAATGAACGATCACGGAGGATCAAGATCAGATGTGACCTGCTTCCCTGCTGTCATTGGAAGGTGAGTCTAATAAGACGTGTTTTGATACATATCGTAACTTTAATATATACACTTATACGGATGGAAGTGGGCCGGTAGTCTTAGGTAGTTCTGAATCATAGGTTTGATCTATATAATTATATTTAATTAATTGCTTTCAGAAGTTTTAAATGCAAAACATTAAGTCTTTCACTTTACAAAGTTTATCGGTCTCTAATCATCATAATTTTTCTCCTTTTATCCAGACGTCCATGCACGGACAGTCCAAAGTTTAGATTCAGCTCAACAGATCCTTTGTCCACCAGAGAAAGCCCAAGGAGCAGTACCCCAATCGATGGGAGTGCAAGTATATCTGCTACACCGGATGAGACGCTGTCGTCTGTTGAAATGGCGCCAAACAAGGTTGAGACATTGTCGTCTGTTTCCGGCTGTAACAGTTTCCCTGTAGCGTCACCAAGGATACTGGTATTGGCTGGGGAACTCAGTGGTCAAACAAGGAAGTGTCTGTCCAGTTCGATGACGGATCAGAACTGTCACTTCGACCTAACCCCATGGTCATCAAGTACACGTGTCCTAAAGGAGAAACATCGAGGTTTGTATACTTAATGCCACTTGAACAACTGAATGTTAAACTCAATACAGGAACATTTCTTTTTAAAATAGAACAATGCACAATGTTTGTATACCAGAGAAATATACTTATATTTCGGATTTTGATCCATGTGAAGAGCCTACGTTTAAAACTTAATGTTGATACCACAAGTTTAAATTTATACGGTTCAGTCGGAACAAGTAGAAGTGGCAATTTCTAAATGATGACAATTAAAGCATAATTAATTTATACATTTTCACATAATATAAATTTCTGACAGTTTTTTATTTGTTTGTCTTTGTCCATATTTCAGTTTTAAGGAAAATGATCATATCCCTTTAAAAGTGAGGCAGAAAATGGACGCTTCACCCGCAGTTCTTCACAAACTGAGAGAAGCACAGACGTCTTGAGCTTGATTACAAGAAGGTTAATTTGGAGCTGACACACGGATAGCTACAGACCATCTGTATATTCACGCATAGCTAAGAACGTCAGCATATACACGGATAGCTACAGACCATCTCCAAGAACAGCAGAACTCCACTCAGGAGTTCAAAGAGGTGTTCACAAAGGTTCATCTACACGTCTGTCGGATGGCACAATCTGACACAGCTTATAGACTTGACACTGTTGACTCAGGTGGAAAGGCAAGCGTTGTGTCAAGACGCGTGAGAAGGCGCAGGCTGATAACAAGCAGCCGCGGTCAGAGCCGCCATCAGTAAGGGAGCTGCAGAGGACGGGGGTCCAATAGGACCAGGCTTGTCCATCGGTTGGTCAAGGGCACCAAGAACTCTACATACATAGAGACGGAGGAGACCGAAAAGCAGAAGACGAGAAACCGAACGAATTATGGGATTCAGCCATCAAGACTACTTTCAGGAAAAGTGCACGTACACATGGACTCATTCAAAGCATATGGAGAGAAAGTGATATGCATGTTATTCATTGTCTTATGGTGGCGATCATAAGAAACCGAGGTTTCTGGAGAAGTAAATGTTTGTGATTATTTGTTTTAAAAGCCTTACAAGTTCTACCGCCATTTTAACAATATACCCATCAAATGTTTAAACGTAATAACATGTAGTATTTGACTTGCTTTATTTGTTATACATGTGCGGTTTGCACACATATAAAATACTTACACATAATGGTAATAAAACTAGGTGTATAGCATTTTTATGATTCTACCGCATGTATTGTGCGTGTGTATATATATGAGAGAGAGAGAGAGAGAGAGAGAGAGAGAGAGATCAAATACCTGAGAGAGACAGATAAACGGAGACAACAGACAACTCTCTAGCTCAAATAATAAATACACTTTGTCTCCATCCAAAGAGAGAGAGAGAGAGATAGAGAGAGAGAGAGAGAAATAAAACCACATCAACATAAACCTTAAAGGTATTCTTTATTCCTTGACTGTGTCCCAAACAGCAACTATGCTGACCCACTGCCCCTTAAACGGTCATCTCATAAACTTATTCACATACCGGTTATAGGTTGGCGAATCTAAACAAATATCAAGTGTTGGGAAAAGTTCATGAACAAAAGGGTAAAGTTAACATTCAGTCGTTATCTGTGTACCATTAGCTACGTTAAATGGAGTAAATACAAAATGTTAATTCAGTTGATAGTGGTAATGATTTTAATTATGTGGGTGGACCATTTACTTACTAGCGCATAACCCATACCTGCTCCACTGGACTTTTTGATGCGCCGGAGTTAAAAAGGAGCCAAAGTAGAACCCCCCCCCCCCCCCTTAACCAGGTATATTCCTCGGTTCCTGTATGCAAAAATATAATAATTATAAAAAGCTGTATTCATTATAATAAAATTACCTGTATATGTTACATTAATATAACAGATTATCACTATAACCCATATTCCCAGGAGAAGATAAAAATAAATAATATCAATGAACCTACTTATGCTTATTTCGCTGTGTTATCTTTGTAGTTTTCCTCACTCAAAATTGTACTACAAATTCCAGGTGGCAGTCGTGTATTCTGTCGGTGATGTATGTCTTATTAGACATGTCTTATTATGTCTTATTAGAGAAGGAAATATTTAAATATATCTATTACACAAGTTATCCATATCTCTTTACTTCCATCATCCTTTGGATGGAGAGCATATCCACTAAACCGTCATTTTATGAATTTTTTAACAATGGCTATTCACGACGATAATTATCATTATCATGCGCTGTTTATGAATTCATGCAATAATTACATTCGGAAAGATTGTTTGTCCTTGCTCGTTCGACGCGTATCATTTGATTACTATAAATTATATCGTTGTCTTCAACGATACGGGTGATTAATTCTTAAGGTCATGTAAAAAAGTAAAATAATTAAGAAAAATCTGCATTCAAAGGAAGGCAAGCTTCCTCCATATGGGAGTCGATAGTGTGGGATGCTCAACAATCCATGTTTGCATTCACTTATTCCTCCTATATTTTCCCTACATTAGTGAGTTATTTAATATGATGCTTTCTGAAGAACTTTAAAACCTACTGGAAATTTTTATCTTTGAGTGAAGTGTTTGTTATACGCATGAATGAATGGAAGTTTTGCGCTTGACCCTGTTAAATTGCCACTAAAAATGTACCAGCAGTATGGCCTTATTATAAATCGGGGTTCCCGCCACAAAAGGTGTCAGAAGTGGGACAATTTTTTTTTAAAGTAGGACAGTTTTACACGTTTTCTGTTATTCCATGTAGCTGTCCACCCCATAGCCTGTCCAGTCACCTACAGCCATTACATCAGAAATAAAGGAAAACAACGTGAAACCTCAGACTAAAAATTTGTGGACACTGAAGATCATATTGGTACCGAGTTGCCCACTGAAGCTGGAGAAACAGACATTCGTGCTATTTCTCAGAAGAGACTGTTGAGGATCGGAGAGCAATGAGCCAACCCGGGAGTCAACTTATGAATGGATACAACCCTGGCTTTGTGGACCGAGAAGCGGAAGGAGATATCGTACATGTACCAGTGGACCCAAGTTTTGTAGGAAATTCAGTTGTTCGCTGATGATCGGAGTGGATCTTCCAGAGATATTTTTTGTTGATAGTCAGCCGAACGAAAGGGTTTGAAATGATTCAACCTGCTTTTATTCCTCCTGTACCACAGATGAGTGTTCAGTAACTGCCTGCCTTCCTGGAACCGAAACTGTTATTACCCACTTTTAATGGGATACAGGACTGGCAGTCCTTTTGAACACAGTTTGAAATTTTGCCCCAGCAGTTCGGATGGAAGGACCAGAAGCGACTTAGCTATTTGATGTCCAGTCTTCAGGTGGAGCTCTTGCATTTATGTCAAGACTTCTTCAGCTGCTCGATTAAGAAATCCAGACTTGGTGTCACCTGAGATTCTCCGAGCTTTATTTGAGTTTATTAAGAAGGAGCCCAACCCTGGACAGCTGAGTGGTAAAACGCTTGGCTCTCTCCGCTGGCGACCCGGGTTCGATCCTCGGCGTTGCTATGAGAGTGGGTAGTAGTTGCCCGTCCAAGGCCGGTGGTTTTCTCCGGGTACTCCGGTTTCCTCCACCTCTTCAGACTACCGAACCCCATCACCGGGGCCATGGAGAGTACCTCGATTAGTTATTATAACTATTTGTACAATCCATGTAAAATACATAAGTTTATATTTATATTTATTCTGTAAAAACACGCTGCATGTGTAGATAGAGCTTAATGAGCATGTTGTTAATGGACCCCGACAAAAAATTTAATTTATGATTTGATGAGTAAGAAGCTAACAAGAGTGGAGGAATTTCTAGATCTCTTTGAATGGCTCGAATGTTGCAGATCATTGAAACAGAGACCATTGAACAAAAGGAAGGTGGAATATTCTCCTGAATCTGATGCACATAAATCGTCACCGAGTAGTCAACCTGCCTTTTTTTTACTGAGGCCGGCCTACAGAATTCCTGCAGCATCTTGCTGCAGCTACAGAATGCATTCTCTTTCTGTATTCTTTGTGTGTGTGGGATGGGGGGGGGGGGGGGGGTATCTGCTTCTAGGAAGTACTTCCCAGGGAAAGTGAACAGGCCCCAGGACGTGAGCCCCTGCTAAAAAGTGTTAATCAGTTTAGTTTTCAAATGTCCAATGCCCAAGAGTGGAGCCAGCAGAAAGATGTAAGGCCCAAGGGAGGCCAAGGTGTAATGTCAAAACTAAACGAGAACGAAACATAAGGTACCCACTTATGGGAGGTCGAGCATTTTAGTCCAGCCAGTAGATTTTAGACCTCAGAAATGTCCAGGAGTGAATCGCAGATTTCAGAGAAACCAAAATAGGTATACCCGTCCTCAGGCGGGTCAAGGTCTTGGAGGACATACTCAGGTTAGGGATGGACAGCCGAAAAGGGCTTTCCAGGGTGGCAGCGGTGCCCCCCCCCCCCCCCACTTATATATCGGCATTACAAAGAAGGTTCTACAACTAGTGTTTTGGAACTATCTTAATGAAATTACATGCTTAAACTCCAAGGAGCTGCTTGACCTCCAGAATCTTCTGTCTACTAATCATAACAAACCTTAGTCTTGTGAGTTCCAATACCTGATACGTATCAAGAAGTTGAACTTACTAGACTACGGTGTGTTATGATTAGCTGATAAAAGATTCTGAAAGTCTAGAAGCTGATTTTATTAATATCAATATTAATATTAACTACGTTTCCCTGACCATATCTTATTATTGTGTGAGGCTCTCATTAACATAACCTGACTTGGTACATACATTTGTTTCACTCGCTCCACCTTATGAAAAATCTCTTAAAGATATTTTTCCAGTCCCAAACAAAAACACAAATGTATTCCCTCTACACTCATCAAGTAAATATAGATTACAAATATAATTTAATAAATCGGATGATACTGTATTACCAGTACTACATGGCTTACATGTGTGCATAAATACAATGGTTCTTCCATCGATTACTGCTCAGTACATATATAACAATGCATCATCATCGTCAGCATATTTAAAATCATCAAACATATTGTACAATAAAAAAGGCATCAACGTACAACTAAATATATATCAAATTTACAACATGATAATCATATTAAATCAAGAAAAGCATTGTTGTGTGTATGCATATTCATACAGCGTAACATGGTTACTACTGTTTAAACCATCTGCTGAAGAATCACATGACATTACTTCGGAAGTGCTGCATTGATTTTATAACCCTGAATTGATTTTCATATTGTACCAATTTATGTAATATCCAACCAGCCAATAAACGGTCATATCTTCTTCTTGGTTCTACGTCTGGCTACTCTATCAATCTTACATACATTGTCATCTATATAATTCCTGAGAGATTCTCTTATAGCATAAGATACAGAATACGATTTACACTTAAGTGGCTCATCGGATGTTAACTGAAATCTATGTTCTCCCAAGTTAGTGGTACTAGGTACATCAGTGAACACATCATTGTACTCCTCAAAAAGCTGTCTGCCTCTTCTTGCTGATCTGGTCCTATATCAGCCGATATCACTATATCATTGACATATTCTTGAGCCATACATGTTTTTACTGTTAACTAATTATGGTTGACTGTATCCTTTACTGTATCAGTGGGTTCTACAAACTGCTGTACATACTGCCTCTAATTAAGCTCTACAAAATTTTACGTTAACTTGCTCATCTGTGTGCCTAGACTTATTAACCCGAGTCCTAGTATAAACAGCACTGACATGCCATTCATGGTGGTCTGTATCATGTGGCTGACGCACTCCCCCAATATTTCCAACAATCAAATTGAACATAAATGGCCTCTACTTTGCCCACATAGTACGGTGTTTCTAGGTCTACCATCGCCACGCTATGTACACTCTCGTGCTGATCAAAACCAATGACACATAAATTCTAATGTAACAACTGGTCGTTACCTTAAAGACTAGTCCTTACAATAACACCATCGCACCCGGTGTCTCTCCCCATAATTACATCACTGTCGCCTTCTCTACCCTGGGCTGCTGGTAATCGGCCTTCGGACCGTGCAATAACCCGAGCACTAGCATTACATATATACATCGGTCTAAATGAACTCCTAAATGAACCTCTGCAGTCTCAGCTGAACCTGCCTCCCTACGCTAATAGACGTAACATCCGAGTTAATCACAGTCTGACTAGCTCTCTGGCTTACTTGGCTTTTATCACTCTCATCATCCCGCGTCGACAAAGTCCTGCAATCTCGCGCCAAATGACCGAACCTCCCACAATTACAGCACCTACAATCCCGTGTTATATGACAAATCTTCCCACATTTAAAGAAACGGATCCCTTGATCCTTCAGTTTACTGTCAGATGCTTCTTGACCTACACACCTACCTGCACAACAATATAACTACCTATTCGACAGTGTCTGGTCAATCGGTTGGTATGACAGTTACCATTTCTCAAGACGAAAATACTTGTTCAATAAAATGTTTAAATGTCACTAAGCTAGTTGGCCTATAACGAAAACTCTCTGCCGGATGATGATGGAATTAAATCTTTTCTTTCATAATTCTTCTATTCCCTCCCTCCTCTCTCACTCAGTCCGTATATATCTTTTCTCCCTCTCTCAAATACAAGAACAAGTTCCTTTGTCTTAATTCCAAATGTAGGTAATAATTTCTCTGTTCCTCCGACTCGTCTTGGTAAGATTTTCCATCCTTTTTTCTCGTATTACTGGTATAAATTCCTCTATTCTCTCCTCGTTTAAGTAGTGGACTTTTTTCCAATTCATCTCTCTCATATTAAAAGTGCATGTGTTCTCTATCGTATTAGTAGTGCATGTTAGTCTGTTTACCTCTCTCGTATTTGTAGTGCATGTTCCTTTAATCTCCTCTAAAGTTTTAGTAGTGCATGTTCCTCTGTTTTCCTCTCTCGTATTAGTAGTACACTTCCTGTTTTCTCCTCTGTCCTGTCAGTAGTACACGTTACCTTGTTCTCCTCGCTGGCAGTATCAGTACATGTTCCTTATTATCCTCTCTCGTGTTAGTAGTACACGTTCTTCTATTCTCTTCTCATTTATTACTCGCACACGTTCCTCTATTCTCTTCTCATGTATTAGAAGTACACGTTCCTGTATTATCCTGTATCGTATTAGTGGTGCATGTTAGCCTATTTTCTCCGTGAGGTTATTAGTATACGTTCCGATATTCTCCTCTGTTGTAGCAGCATTATACCTTCCACTATTCTCCTGTCTCTTTTTAGTAGTACATGTTCCTCTATTCTCCTCTTTCGTATTGGCAGTAAAACTCCCTCTCTCCTCCTCTCACGTATTAGTAGTACACGTTCCTCTATTCCCTTCTCTCGTATAAGTAGTGCACCTTCCTCAGTTCTCCTCTCTCGTATTGATATAGCACGTTTCTCTGTTCTCCCCTCTCTCCGTAGTAGTGCATGTTTCTTTATTACCCTATCTCGTATCAGTAGTACAGCTTCCTCTTTTCTCCTCTATCGTATTGGTAGTACACGTTTCTGTATTCTCCTCTCTCGTATTATTAGTACACCTCCCAATTCAGCTGTATCGTATTAGAAGTACACGTTCTATTCCCCTCTCTCATATTAGTAGTATACGTTCCCCTGTTTTCCTCTTTCGTATAAGTAGTATACGTTCCTCTTTTCTCCTCTTTTCTATTAGTAGTATACGTTCCTCTTTTCTCTTCTCTCCTGTTAGTAATATACGTTCCTCTTTTCTCATCTCTTGTATTAGTATTATACGTTCCTCTTTTCTTATCTCTTGTATTAGTAGTATACGTTCCTTTTTTATCTCTTGTATTAGTAGTACACGTTCTTCTAATTACTACCTGATGTTATTAGTATACGTTCCTCTATTCTCCTCTCTCGTATTCGTAGTGAATGTGCCTACATTCTCCCAGTCTCAACTATCTCAGTCCAAATAAAAAAGTAACAGTGCAGTAGCCCGTCCAAGATTGGTGGTTTTCTCCGGGTCCTACTGTTTCCTCCACCCCTGCAGACTACCGAACGCCAACATCTCTGGTTTCTTCCGTTCCGGATAATACCGTCAATATTATTATGACAATTATTTCTTAACGTAATTTGGTTTTACTTTTACACTGGAGAAGGTAATTATACATATATTTTTTTTTTATTCTTGAAAAAGTAAATGAAAGGTCAAATCACAAGAGCAATTATATATTTATAAATTATATATATATATATATATATATATATATATATATATATATATATATCGAGGGTATTCGATCCATTAGTGAAAACTTTGCCATACATGCCTTTTTCCCTCATGCAATATCCAATGATACGAATGCTTTACTTTGGCATTGTTTAATGATATCATAGATTACCTGAACCTTTTAGGTCGTGGAAAGCTCTAAATACTTCTTCAATGGTTGTTGTACTAAGAGTTTCAGGGAACTTCCATCTGCAGTTACCTCCAACAGATAATACAGTACTCCATTCTGCCTCTCAATTTGAGACCAGCAGGTCCAATAGTTCCTGACAGCTTGGCCCTCTAATATGATCGCTTCCCCAGATTGAAATTTATCTTGCGCCCTCCATGTATGAAGTACAATGATTTCTGGACCCTTCAGTTGGATATCTCTAAGTTCTCTACAGGAGTATTGGCGGAGGGGGGGGGGGATTTGTCTGAACCGTTTAACTCGGTATTTGCGGGGAAAGCAGAGACTTGGGTGACAGTTCGGTTTAATAGAGGAACAACATAATCGCCTTCGTCATACCTGGGCCTTGTTCATGTAATCTTCGGCAGTGTTTACAACCTCGATAGAGTACCGATTGATTTAAGTTGATTTTCGCATGTCGAGCAGCAACAGGTTGCTGTAGTCAAGGATCCAGCCATGTGCGCTCCTTAAGCATACTTCGCAGAGCCAGCAGACGCGATGCCACCAAGCCAAGCAGAAAGCCGCGAGAGACCGCCGATGTTTAACCCACACCGGCGACTTTACAGGAAAGCCACAGCACCAACAGCCACAAAGGCAGAAGCAACCTACATTCCCTTCACCGATCCCAGCAGCGAAGACCCAGCCATGCCAATCGAGAGCCGAACCCGATCTGTGAAACGACAGGGCTTTGAGACGAATAGCCATTTTATTCTTATGGTACCGATTGGAGATTCCTTCATGCCTGGTACAAATCGCACTGATCATCACCGGATGTAATTTGCCGACTTAATTCATCCACATTGCCGTGTCGCTTACCAGCTCTATGCTCTAATACAATGGAGCACCGATTTTGGTTTTACAGCCAGAGGGCACGTTGTCCTTGAGGCGCTTTGAACCAGGCAAGGCTATTATGATCAGTTCTTACCACAAACCGTCTATTTAGCAGATAATGGAAGAAAGTTCTCGCTGTGTGACACCATATCTTTGGTGTGAGGGCTTTGGTGGCCAGCTGATATAAGCGATGACACTTTTCTCCCCTTCTTGCACATGATAGAATACAGCACCAAAACTAGTGTCAGAAGCGTCTGTATTAAAAACAAATAAGTATGTTGAGTTAAAGTGGGACAATATAAAAGCTAGTGGAATGTACGTTCTTTTGTTTCCCCAAATGTAACTCCGTCCCCTTAGCCATCAGATCAATCAAAGTAGTGGCAACTTCTGCAAAACCAGGCACAAAGCTCAATGGCCCTTTGGACAGTTGCTGGAGCTCTACAAAGCCCGAATGGCATACGGGTGTACTCGAACAGGTCCCGTTGTTTAACAAAAGGAGTACAAATGGAGGTCCAAAGAAGAGAACCATTGGGACCCGCGCAAGAATCTTGGAGCCACCCTGGATGACCAAGTGAAGGTTGTAACACGTAGTATGTACTATAACATCGGGCGTAACTTTAAGGTCAAACATAACTTCACAACGGAGGCATACCCAAAGGCAATTACTACTAATCCCGTCCCGCCTTGACTATCATAATGCCTCTTGGGAGCCTCCAGGAAGCCTTTCCACAAACTGGAGTTGACCCAGAACAATGCAGCAAGGCTCCCGAAGAGATCTGCACGCGCTCCCTGTGAGGCAGAGAATCACATTAACGATTTTGACAACTTTACAGAAAATGCTGCACTCTACCATTGCATTACAATACTTCCATGATCTTTTTTCTATATGTCAACCCTGTGGCTCCTTAAAATCCCCCATCTGACATGGAATGAGTTACCATTGGCTATCCGGGAACCAATTTCACAAACTTTATTTTAGAAAAAAACTGTAATTCAGGTGTTCAGCTGCTTTTACTGAAACTGATATTATTAATTAAACATATACATTTCAATTTTTTTAAACAATGTAATATTGAATGCTGTAACAAACTATGAATGTATATTAGGTGTGTTTAATAGTACCTCAAATCCTATTTTTTTTTAATCTGTGAGCGCACAGAAAATATAAAGTACATTTGCGCTATATAAATAAAGATAATAATAATAATAATAATAATAATAATAATAATAATAATAATAGTTATAATAGGAGTAATACAGCTCAACTCAGTTAAATTTTAATGTAAACTGTTTTGCTTAACATGTCAACATTCATATAATGTCATTTTCACAAATAGATTGTTGAATTTGGATTACCCATTCAGCACGATTAGGGATTGAAAATATTTTCTGTAATTTGACCAAATCAAATGTCAAAAAGTGATTTATTTGCTATATTGTTATAATGCCATCATGTAGATCATGTAGACTTTAACGAGGCAGAAAAAAGAACATTCACATTTTAAATAACAGTGGATTTTTGTTGACTTTTAAGTGGGATTAATTTTAATCGATGAAAAGGGGGTGGGCAGATTTTCTTATATCAGATATTTTGAGAAGATACTGAAAATTAACAAGGGACCAATGGGTCACTATGCTTAGCTGAAGCCGACCTAGAAGGTAAAATCTAAAATAATATCAAATGGAGATAAAGTGTGAGAGGAAGAAGTAATATAGGCCATGGTTAGTTCATATGATTGGTTAGTATTGATTAGCCGGAAATTGTTGCAAATAATATTTTGTGACCTGACCATGTGTTTCCTAATGTTGAAACAGAAGCATGTGAGCAGTTTGTGAATAAAGGATGTGTTCTTTTACCATGATCATTAGTTGACTTTTTGATTAACTGTTGACATATAAGTAGTTTACACATTTGTTCAAATGAATCATTTTTTAATACATATTATTAAATATATATATATATATATATTATTTATTAAATGTATAGTTGAAATATAACTTTTATCCCAAGTCCACAGATAAAAGGACTTGGTGAGGGGGTCTATATGGCCCCCCCCCCCCCCTGGATTCTGGTCCTCCATACATGACATTATTTATATTGAGAACCTCTTTGGACTTTTATTCTTTTCAATCAATACATATATTTAAACTGTACACAGGCGCAAAAAATAGGTAAGCTTCTTGAGACCAAATGTTTGCGAAGTGATAAACTCTTTATTCTGTTTAAATCCAAGGCTATCTTTTATTGAGGCGCTGTACTAAATTATGGACTGTAATAGAGGGATGAATGATTTTTCTACATTTAATGTCACGTATATCCTCATATATATACTATATCCACTGTGCTAAACTGAAAAAAAGTCATAAATGCAGGTCTTAGCAGGCATCCCTATAACCTCAAGGCAAGCAACTTACAAAAGGTTACGCACACAACAATCTGTGTCTCTCTGCTATATGTATTATCAACAACAATAAGATCACAATAACAACAAAACCAATTGCAACCTGGAAGAATAAAAAATATTTACAGGAACATAACAAGGGGTTAAAATAGTGCCGCCGCAGCCATGGCGAGTGCAGATGCGTCAGACTGTTACATACTTTGACAGATGTCAGATAGGCAGTGAAAGTGACAGTATGACTACTGTGATTCAGTGATTTCCTTTTTCTTTTTTATATACAGTAGCTCACAGTTTTTATATGTCTGCTTGCAACATATTCCACCAAACAGATTGAAGGATGTTTACTTTCTTGGGACATTCACCATGTATAATAAAAACGTTTAGTAATAAATAAGACCAGACCTACATTTGCTGGAATGAATTTGAATCATTAATATTTGCATTTCAAACACATCCATACTTGGTTTTCACAATAATACAAAGCTATATCGGTTCGTGATTAGTTGATAATTGACAATATATATAGCATGGGATCTATATACAATATACAGGGCACGGGATTTATAAACAAAATAAAAGCGAACCTCCATGCACCCACGCATGTTTTATATTTAACGTGAATCAATAATTAAATTTGGTGATTTGAATAATTATATCCATGAACACTCAACAAAAGCATCTAACCTACATTTACCTACCTACCTGATCTAAACTTAAAACAGAGTAAATGAATAAACTGGAAAAACGGCATGTACTTCCGGAACGAAAAATTACGATTTCCATGCATTCTAATGGACCTTAAGAACTCCTGGCCATCAAGGCCCTTTTGACCCAAAGGGTTAAACTATTTACGACAAAGGAGATACTTAAATTTGAGACTTCATCGTCAAGTCTGTTCTTGCGCCCTTGGGAACTCCTGGGCCCCTGGTTCCATAGGCTCTTCCGACCCTTTCCGATTTAATCTATAAGCTAAAACCAAAGAGAACACACAAAATTCCCCATTAACAAACAAGCGTTTAACTGGGCCCTATATAGAAGACAATTCCCGAGCCGGGCAGGGCTGTTTGAGTCGTCCTAATGACAGCTAAATAAATGCAAGTTAACATAAAAGCCAAAAGAGATTTTCTCAATTTAAGTGATTTCTGGTGTTCTTCACATAGGGAACTCCTGACGGGCCCGGGCCCCTTTGGATCACTCACTATTAGAAACTCGATATTACCTTTCGTAAAACATGTGACTTAAGCATCTTGTGCCTTATTGGGAATTCCTAGGCTTTAACAAAACTTAATGAGACTTCTATATTTTCTAACATTTCATTGGGTCCTAGTGGAGATTTCCTGGCCGGTACGGGTCCTTTAATAAAGGCCCCTGAGTATAGATTAAAAATTCGTACACATGCTTCTCAAAAGGCAAACATGATGTGCATTCTTTTCGCCCAATATAGGACACACCTAACCGACCCGGACCCTCGCGGGGTCTCCTAACTAAAAAACTAAATGAGACTTGTACCTTTCTTAACATATTTGTCTACTCTATAGGAAATTCCTGGTCGATCTGGGCCCCCCTTGACCCCGTTCGATTCCGGTACCTTGTGCTTGCTGACCCCACCTTTCATAGGGCCTGCCTTAAGTTAGATAAACCACGGCGGAGATTGAACACCACTCACTGACGTTACCTGAACCAATCATAGAACTGGGAACCGGTATCTATTGGCTATTACCCCAGGACTGCCGTGCTCTATGCATAACACGACATGTCCTTTAGCATGAGGAGCAGCTTCCAATGAGGATTTTGTTTGATCCATCATAGCCACTCAACGGTGTCATCCTTTACTGTTACTAAACTTTGTGAACTTTTTTTTTTGCAAAAGGTTTCCTGACAATTTACGAAATTGGGTACCTCCTTAAAAAAAATGGGGAACAGATTTTAAGGGGGGGGGGCCTGTTGCGCTCTCATCTAAACATGCGGATACTGGAGCTTTTGTATCAAATTTTTAATTATACTGGGGGGGGGGGGGGACTGAGGAGCCCCATAGCTCAGAAAATATAGGTCGCAGGGACTTAATTTCAAGGAGATGTATTATGGACCTATATTGGTGTTCAGTTAGAAGTTTCTAGGTCCAGCGGTTTCGAATTTTGCCTTGTTAACGGACAAAGAGTAATCGCTAAAGCACAGATGACTTTCAGTCAGCTGAACTAAAATTTTCACTACCATCCAATTTAAGTTGTTTAAACGGTTTCGATTGCCTTGTTAATGGACAAATAGTGATCGCTAAAGCACAGATGACTTTCAGTCAGCTGAACTAAAATTTCCACTACCATCCAATTCCAGTTGTTTAAACATTTTACCATCATCTAGTTTCAGTTGTTTAAACATTTTACCACCATGCAGTGGAAGTTGTTTAAACATTTTCCAACACCCAGTTTAATTATTTTAAACATGTTAAATGGAAAAAAACAACGAACTGTTAACAATTTTGACTTTTGATGTATTTAATTTATATTTTAGATAAATATGTATGCAACACCATGGAAATTATAAAGGAATTTTTTTCCAATGAGTTCTTTTCAGCTGCTGCGGACACATTTTCCAAAAAAAACTTGTGGCAGCTAATTTACGCCTGAAATTTATACTTAAATCAGATATCTCAGTAATGGTTCCATAGTTTAATTTTAAATTTGGTAAGCTTTTAGATAATGGATAGCTCTATCATCTGTGCAAGACCACCGTCTATATATTTCTCCATTTTTTGCATTTTTTGTTATATCTTTTTAAACTAAGTAATTACAGCTGGTCACTTGTCGAGTAGGCACAAATCGTACTTGTTTGACCTGGAACATGCTTGCATAATATCAATTTGGGTCCTTCGTAAATTTCTTTGCATTAGGTAAGCTTTCTAGTCTATAACAAAACTATCCAAGACGGATAAACATTTCAGGCTTATACCCCAATCCACGGATGAGATATGAGCGATTTCTAAGCAAAGCAAACGGATAGACGGATGCCACTCTAAAACAATTGCAAATGCCGTCATTAGTCTTTGACATGTTACCTGTTATTCTTGTACCATACCTGGTATCTATGTATTGTGCACCTTACCTGTTACTTATCTGTTCTGTTCCTCACATGCTACCTGTATGTCCAGTAACTCACCTGTTACCTGTATGTTCTGTACCTCACATATTACCTGAGTGTCCTGTACCTCACATGTTACCTGTCTGTCCTGTACCTCACATGTTGCCTGTATGTCCTGTACCTCACAGGTTACCTGTATGTCCTGTACCTCACATGTTACCTGTATGTCCTGTACCTCACACGTTACCTGTCTGTCCTGTACCTCACATGTTACCTGCATGTTTTGTACCTCAAATGTTACCTGTCTGTCCTGTACCTTACCTGTTTCCTGTCTGTCCTGTGCCTCACATGTTACCTGTATGTCCTGTAACTCACATTTTACCTGTACGTTCTGTACCTCCCATGTCACCTGTATGTCATGTACCACACATTTTAACCTGTATGTCCTGTACTTTACCTGTTCCTGCCTGTCCTGTACCACACATGTTACCAGTATGTCTTGCACCTTTACTGTTACCTGTATATCCTGTACCTCATTTGTTACATGCATGTTGTGTACCTCACATGTTAACTGATGCCTTGCAACTTTACTATAAATATACATTACTTTCCTTTAACTCACATGTTACCTGTATTTCCTGTACGTCACATGTTACCTGTATGTCCTGTACCTTTACTGTAACCTGTATGTCCTGTAGCTCACATGTTATCTGTATGTCCTGTAACTCACATGTTACCTGTATGTCCTGTAACTCCCATGTTACCTGTATGTCCTGTAACTCACATGTCACCTGTACGTTCTGTACCTCCCATGTTACCTGTATGTCATGTACCACACATGTTAAATGTATGTCCTGTACCACACATGTTACCAGTATGTCTTGCACCTTTACTGTTACCTGTATGTTCTGTACCTCATTTGTTACATGTATGTTGTGTACCTCACATGTTAACCGATGCCTTGCAGCTTTACTATAAATATACTTTACTTTCCTTTAACTCACATGTTACCTGTATGTCCTGTTTCTCACATGTTACCTGTATTTCCTGAATCACACAGTTACCTTTATGTTCTGTATCTCACATATAACCTGTATGTCCTATACCTCACATGTTTCCTGTGTGTCCTGTAAATTACCTGTTTCCTGTGTGTCCTGTATCTCACATGTTACCTGTATGTACTGTACCTCATGTAACCTGTGTGTTATGTACTTCACATGTTATATGTATGTCCTCAAACTCACATGTTACCTGTATGTCCTGTACCTCATATCTTAACTGTATGCTGTGTACCTCACATGTTACCTGTATGTCCTGTACTTCATGTTACCTGTATATTGTGTACCTCACATGTTACCTGCATGTCCTATACCTCACATGTTCCCTGTATGTCCTGTACCTTACATGTTTAGTATCTGTCCTGTGCCTAACATGTTTCCTCTATGTCCTGTACCTCACATGTAACATGCATGTCCTGTATCAAACATATTACCTGCATGTCTTGCACCTTTACTGTTACCTGCATCTCCTGTACGTCATATAACATGTCTGTTGCGAATAACACATTACCTGTCTATCCTGTGCAAAACAGGTTACCTGCATGTCTTGTGCCTTATATGATACCTGTATGTTGTGTACCTCACATGTTCCCTGTATACCATGCACCTTAACTGTAACCGATATGTCCTTTACCTCACATTTTACCTGTATACTGTGTACCTACCATGTTACCTGTATGTCCTATACCTAACATGTTACCTGTATGTCCTATACCTCACATGTTACCTGTATGTCCTATACCTCACATGTTAAATGTATGTCCTATACCTCACATGTTAAATGTATGTCCTATATTTCACATGTTACCTGTATGTCCTATACCTCACATGTTACCTGTATGTCCTATACCTCACATGTTACCTGTATGTCCTATACCTCACATGTTACCTGTATGTCCTATGCCTCACATATAACCTGTATGTCCTATACCACACATGTTACCTGTATGTCCTGTACCACACATATTACCTGTATGCCTTGCACTTTACTGTTACCTGTATGTCTTGTACCTCATATGTTTCATGTATGTTGTGTACTTCACATGTTACTTGTATGTTTTGCACTTTACTGTTACCTGTATGTCTTGTACCTCATATATCACATGTCTGTTGTGACCCACACGTTACCTGTCTGTCCTGTACCATACATGTTACCTGTATGTCTTGCATCTTTACTGTTACCTGTGTCTCCTGTACCTCATATGTAACATGTATGTTGTGTACTTCACATGTTACTTGTATGTTTTGCACCCTACTGTTACCTGTATGTCCTATACCTCACATGTTACCTGTATGTCCTATGCCTCACATATAACCTGTATCTCCTATACCTCACACGTTACCTGTCTGCCCTGTACCTCACATGTTACCTGCATGTCCTGTACCAAACATATTACCTGTATGTCTTGCACCTTCATTGTAACCTGCATCTCCTGTACGTCATATAACATGACTGTTGCGAATAACACATTACCTGTCTATTCTGTACCACACATGTTACCTGCATGTCTTGTACCTAATATGTTACCTGTATGTTGTGTACCTCACGTGTTACCTGTATATCTTGCACCTTAACTGTAACCGATATGTCCTTTATCTCACATTTTACCTGTATGCTGTGTACCTCACATGTTACCTGTATGTCCTATACCTCACATGTTACCTGTATGTCCTATACCTCACATGTTACCTGTATGTCCTTTACCTCACATGTTACCTGTATGTCCTATACCTCACATGTTAAATGTATGTCCTATACCTCACATGTTAAATGTATGTCCTATACCTCACATGTTACCTGAATGTCCTATACCTCACATATAACCTGTATGTCCTATACCACACATGTTACCTGTATGTCCTGTAACTCACAATGTTACTTGTATGTTTTGCACTTTACTGTTAACTGCATGTCCTATACCTCACATGTTACCTGTCTCTCCTGTACCACACATGTTACCTGTATGTCTTGCACTGTTACCTGTGTCTCCTGTACCTCATATGTAACCTGTATGTTGTGTACTTCACATGTTACTTGTATGTTTTGCACTTTACTGTTACCTGTATGTCCTGTACCTCATATGTTACCTGTATGTCTTCCACCTTTACAGTTACCTGTATGTCTTGTACTTCATATGGTACATCTATGTTGTGAACCACACGTTACCTGTCTGTCCCCTACCACACATGTTACCTGTATGTCTTCCACCTTTACAGTTACCTGTATGTCTTGTACTTCATATGGTACATCTATGTTGTGAACCACACATTACCTGTCTGTCCTGTACCACACATGTAACCTGTATGTTGTGTACTTCATATGTTACTTGTATGTTTTGCACTTTACTGTTACCTGTATGTCCTGTACCTCATATGTTACATGTCTGTTGTGACCCACACGTTACCTGTCTGTCCCCTACCACACATGTTACCTGTATGTCTTCCACCTTTACAGTTACCTGTATGTCTTGTACTTCATATGGTACATCTATGTTGTGAACCACACGTTACCTGTCTGTCCTGTACCACACATGTAACCTGTATGTTGTGTACTTCATATGTTACTTGTATGTTTTGCACTTTACTGTTACCTGTATGTCCTATACCCAGGGGCGTCAATTTTGGGGGGGGGGGGGGATGGGGGGTATATATACCCCCCACTTTTTGGCAAGGGGGGATGGTCAATGTAATCATCCCCCCCCACACTTTTCAGGAAAAAATATTATAATATTGCAAATGAAATTTATTAATCAATATAATTAAAGACTTTAGATCTATTTACTTAAAATTTTATATCTAAACCTTGCTTAGAATTCACAAAGTAACTGATTTTCTAAAACATTTTAATTATTTTAAATATGATTAAGTATTTATATATAATTATATATATATACATATATATATACATATATATATAGTTGAATATGTCACTCAGAGACGCTGAAATAGGTATATATATATATATATATATATATATATATATATACATTATATTAACATATATATATATATATATATATATATATATATGCATATATACAAAGTCATCCCCCCCAACCTGGAAGAAAAATTGACGCCACTGCCTATACCTCACATGTTACCTGTATGTCCTATGCCTCACATATAACCTGTATGTCCTATACCTCACACGTTACCTGTATGTCCTATGCCTCACATATAACCTGTATGTCCTATACCTCACACGTTACCTGTCTGTCGTGTACCACACATGTTACCTGTATGTCTTGCATCTTTACTGTTACCTGTGTCTCCTGTACCTCATATGTAACCTGTATGTTGTGTTCTTTACATGTTACTTGTATGTTTTGCACCCTACTGTTACTTGTATGTCCTATACCTCACATGTTACCTGTATGTCCAATGCCTCACATATAACCTGTAACTCCTATACCTCACACGTTACCTGTCTGCCCTGTACCTCACAAATTACCTGCAAGTCCTGTATCAAACATATTACCTGTATGTCTTGCACCTTTATTGTTACCTGCATCTCCTGTACGTCATATAACATGTCTGTTGCGAATAACACATTACCTGACTGTTCTGTACAACACATGTTACCTGCATGTCTTGTACCTAATATGTTACCTGTATGTTGTGTACCTCACATGAACCCTGTATACCTTGCACCTTAACTGTAACCGATATGTCCTTTACCTCACATTTTACCTATATGCTGTGTTCCACACATGTTACCTGCATGTCTTGTACCATATATGTTACCTGTATGTTGTGTACCTCACGTGTTACCTGTATATCTTGCACCTTAACTGTAACCGATAGGTCCTTAACCTTACATTTTACCTATATGCTGTGTAACTCACATGTTACCTGTATGTCCTATACCTCACATGTTATCTGTATGTCCTATACCTCACATGTTACCAGTATGTCCTTTACCTCACATGTTACCTGTATGTCCTATACCTCACATGTTAAATGTATGTCCTATACCTCACATGTTAAATGTATGTCCTATACCTCACATGTTACCTGAATGTCCTATACCTCACATATAACCTGTATGTCCTATACCACACATGTTACCTGTATGTCCTGTACCACACACATTACCTGTATGTCTTTGCACTTTACTGTTACCTGTATGTCTTGTACCTCATATGTTTCATGTATGTTGTGACCCACACGTTACCTTTCTGTCCTGTACCACACATATTACCTGTATGTCTTGCACTTTACAGTAACCTGTATGTCTTGCATCTTTACTGTTACCTGTGTCTCCTGTACCTCATATGTAACCTGTATGTTGTGTACTTCACATGTTACTTATATGTTTTGCACTTTACTGTTACCTGTATGTCCTATACCTCACATATTACCTGTATGTCCTTTGCCTCACATATAACCTGTATGTCCTATACCTCACATGTTACCTGTCTGTCCTGTACCACACATGTTACCTGTATGTTTTGCATCTTTACTGTTACCTGTGTCTCCTGGACCTCATATTTAACCTGTATGTTGTGTACTTCACATGTTACTTGTATGTTTTGCACTTTACTGTTACCTGTATGTCCTATACCTCACATGTTACCTGTATGTCCTATACCTCAAATGTTACCTGTATATCCTATACCTCACATGTTATCTGTATGTCCTATACCTCACATGTTACCTGTATGTCCTATACCTCACATGTTACCTGTATGTCCTATGCCTCACATATAACCTGTATGTCCTATACCACAAATGTTACCTGTATGTCCTGTACCACACATATTACCTGTATGTCTTGCACTTAACTGTTACCTGTATGTCTTGTACCTCATATGTTTCATGTATGTTGTGTACTTCACATGTTACTTGTATGTTTTGCACTTTACTGTTACCTGTATGTCTTGTACCTCATATATTACATGTCTGTTGTGACCCACACGTTACCTGTCTGTCCTATACTACACATGTTACCTGTATGTCTTGCATCTTTACTGTTACCTGTGTCTCCTGTACCTCATATGTAACCTGTATGTTGTGTACTTTACACGTTACCTGTATGTCTTGCATCTTTACTGTTGCCTGTGTCTCCTGTACCTCATATGTAACCTGTATATCCTATGCCTCACATATAACCTGTATGTCCTATACCTCACACGTTACCTGTCTGTCGTGTACCACACATGTTACCTGTATGTCTTGCATCTTTACTGTTACCTGTGTCTCCTGTACCTAATATGTAACCTGTATGTTGTGTACTTCACATGTTACTTGTATGTTTTGCACTTTACTGTTACCTGTATGTCATATACCTCACATGTTACCTGTATGTCCTATGCCTCACATATACCCTTTATCTCCTATACCTCATACGTTACCTGTTTGTCCTGTACCTCACATGTTACCTGCATGTCCTGTATCAAACATATAACCTGTATGTCTTGCACCTTTATTGTTACCTGCATCTCCTGTACGTCATATAACATGTCTTTTGCGAATAACACATTACCTGTCTATTCTGTACCACACATGTTACCTGCATGTCTTGTACCTAATATGTTACCTGTATGTTGTGTACCTCACTTGTTACCTGTATATCTTGCACCTTAACTGTAACCGATATGTCCTTTACCTCACATTTTACCTGTATGCTGTGTACCTCACATGTTACCTGTATGTCCTATACCTCACATGTTACCTGTATGTCCTATACCTCACATGTTACCTGTATGTCCTTTACCTCATATGTTACCTGTATGTCCTCCACCGCACATGTTACCTGTATGTCCCGCACCTTACATGTTCCCTGTATGTCCTGTACCTTACATGTTTACTATCTGTCCTGTGCCTAACATGTTTCCTCTATGTCCTGTACCTCACATGTTACCTGGATGTCCTGTACTTCATGTTACCTGTATATTGTGTACCTCAAATGTTACCTGCATGTCCTATACCTCACATGTTCCCTGTATGTCCTGTACCTTACATGTTTACTATCTTTCCTGTGCCTAACATGTTTCCTCTATGTCCTGTACCTCACATGTTACCTGCATGTCCTGTATCAAACATATTACCTGTATGTCTTGCACCTTTACTGTTACCTGCATCTCCTGAACGTCATATAACATGTCTGTTGCGAATAACGCATTACCTGTCTATCCTGTGCCAAACATGTTACCTGCATGTCTTGTGCCTAATATGTTACCTGTTTGTTGTGTACCTCACATGAACCCTGTATACCTTGCACCTTAACTGTAACCGATATGTCCTTTACCTCACATTTTACCTGTATGCTGTGTACCTCACATGTTACCTAATGTCCTATACCTCACCTGTTACCTGTATGTCCTATACCTCACATGTTACCTGTATGTCCTATACCTCACATGTTAAAGGTATCTCCTATGCTTCACATGTTACCTGTATGTCCTATACCTCACATGTTACCTGTATGTCCTATACCTCACATGTTACCTGTATGTCCTATGCCTCACATATAACCTGTATGTCCTATACCACACATGTTACCTGTATGTCCTGTACCACACATATTACTTGTATGTCTTGCACTTTACTGTTACCTGTATGTCTTGTACCTCATATTTTTCATGTATGTTTTGTACTTCACATGTTACTTGTATGTTTTGCACTTTACTGTTACCTGTATGTCTTGAACCTCATATATTACATGTCTGTTGTGACCCACACGTTACCTGTCTGTCCTGTACCATACATGTTACCTGTATGTCTTGCATCTTTACTGTTACATGTGTCTCCTGTACCTCATATGTAACCTGTATGTTGTGTTCTTCACATGTTACTTGTATGTTTTGCACCCTACTGTTACCTGTATGTCCTATACCTCACATGTTACCTGTATGTCCTATGCCTCACATATAACCTGTATCTCCTATACCTCACACGTTACCTGTCTGCCCTGTACCTCACATGTTACCTGCATGTCCTGTATCAAACATATAACCTGTATATCTTGCACCTTTATTGTTACCTGCATCTCCTGTACGTCATAAAACATGTCTGTTGCGAATAACAAATTACCTGTCTGTTCTGTACCACACATGTTACCTGCATGTCTTGTACCTTATATGTTACCTGTATGTTGTGTACCTCACTTGTTACCTGTATATCTTGCACCTTAACTGTAACCGATATGTCCTTAACCTTACATTTTACCAATATGCTGTGTACCTCACATGTTACCTGTATGTCCTATACCTCACATGTTACCTGTATGTCCTATACCTCCCATGTTACCAGTATGTCCTTTACCTCACATGTTACCTGTATGTCCTATACCTCACATGTTAAACGTATGTCCTATACCTCAGATGTTAAATGTATGTCCTATACCTCACATGTTACCTGAATGTCCTGTACCACACATATTACCTGTATGTCTTGCACTTTACAGTAACCTGTATGTCTTGCATCTTTACTGTTACCTGTGTCTCCTGTACCTCATATGTAACCTGTATGTTGTGTACTTCACATGTTACTTGTATGTTTTGCACTTTACTGTTACCTGTATGTCCTATACCTCACATGTTACCTGTATGTCCTTTGCCTCACATATAACCTGTATGTCCTATACCTCACATGTTACCTGTCTGTCCTGTACCACACATGTTACCTGTATGTCTTGCATCTTTACTGTTACCTGTGTCTCCTGTACCTCATATTTAACCTGTATGTTGTGTACTTCACATGTTACTTGTATGTTTTGCACTTTACTGTTACCTGTATATCCTATACCTCACATGTTACCTGTATGTCCTATACCTCACATGTTACCTGTATGTCCTATACCTCACATGTTACCTGTATGTCCTAAACCTCAAATGTTACCTGTATGTCCTATGTCTCACATATAACCTGTATGTCCTATACCACAAATGTTACCTGTATGTCCTGTACCACACATATTACCTGTATGTCTTGCACTTAACTGTTACCTGTATGTCTTGTACCTCATATGTTTCATGTATGTTGTGTACTTCACATGTTACTTGTATGTTTTGCACTTTACTGTTACCTGTATGTCTTGTACCTCATACATTACATGTCTGTTGTGACCCACACGTTACCTGTCTGTCCTGTACTACACATGTTACCTGTATGTCTTGCATCTTTACTGTTACCTGTGTCTCCTGTACTTCATATGTAACCTGTATATTGTGTACCTAACACGTTACCTGTATGTCTTGCATCTTTACTGTTGCCTGTGTCTCCTGTACCTCATATGTAACCTGTATATCCTATACCTCACATATAACCTGTATGTCCTATACCTCACACGTTACCTGTCTGTCGTGTACCACACATGTTACCTGTATGTCTTGCATCTTTACTGTTACCTGTGTCTCCTGTAGCTAATATGTAACCTGAATGTTGTGTACTTCACATGTTACTTGTATGTTTTGCACTTTACTGTTACCTGTATGTCCTATACCTCACATGTTACCTGTATGTCATATGCCTCACATATAACCTGTATCTCCTATACCTCACACGTTACCTCTCTGTCCTGGACCTCACATGTTACCTGCATGTCCTGTATCAAACATATTACCTGTATGTCTTGCACCTTTATTGTTACCTGCATCTCCTGTACGTCATAAAACATGTCTGTTGCGAATAACACATTACCTGTCTATTCTGTACCACACATGTTACCTGCATGTCTTGTACCTAATATGTTACCTGTATGTTGTGTAACTCACTTGTTACCTTTATATCTTGCACCTTAACTGTAACCGATATGTCCTTTACCTCACATTTTACCTGTATGTTGTGTACCTCACATGTTACCTGTATGTCCTATACCTTACATGTTACCTGTATGTCCTATACCTCACATGTTACCTGTATGTCTTTTACCTCACATGTTACCTGTATGTCCTATACCTCACATGTTAAATGTATGTCCTATACCTCAAATGTTAAATGTATGTCCTATACCTCACGTTACCTGAATGTCCTATACCTCACATGTTACCTGTATGTCCTATTCCTCACATGTTGCCTGTATGTCCTATACCTCACATGATACCTGTATGTCCTATGCCTCACATTTAACCTGTATATCCTATACCACACATGTTACCTGTATGTCCTGTACCACACATATTGCCTGTATGTCTTGCACTTTACTGTTACCTGTATGTCTTGTACCTTATATGTTACATGTCTGTTGTGACCCACACGTTACCTGTCTGTCCTGTACCACACATGTTACCTGTATGTCTTGCATCTTTACTGTTACCTGTGTCTCCTGTACCTCATATGTAACCTGTATGTTGTGTACTTTACACGTTACCTGTATGTCTTGCATCTTTACTGTTGCCTGAGTCTCCTGTACCTCACATGTAACCTGTATGTCCTATGCTTCACATATAACCTGTATGTCCTATACCTCACACGAAACCTGTCTGTCGTGTACCACACATGTTACCTGTATGTCTTGCATCTTTACTGTTACCTGTGTCTCCTGTACCTAATATGTAACCTGTATGTTGTGTACTTCACATGTTACTTGTATGTTTTGCACTTTACCGTTACCTGTATGTCCTATACCTCACATGTTACCTGCATGTCCTATGCCTCACATATAACCTGTATGTCCTTTACCTCACACGTTACCTTTCTGTCCTGTACCACACAGGTTACCTTATGTCTTGCATCTTTACTGTTACCTGTGTCTCATGTACCTCATTTGTAAACTGTATGTTGTGTACTTCACATGTTACTTGTATGTTTTGCACTTAACTGTTACCTGTATGTCCTATACCTCACACGTTACCTGTCTGTCCTGTACCACACATGTTACCTGTATGTCTTGCATCTTTACTGGAACCTGTCTCTCCTGTACCTCATATGTAACCTGTATGTTGTGTACTTCACATGTTACTTGTATGTTTTGCACTTTACTGTTACCTGTTTGCCTATACCTCACATGTTACCTACATGTCCTATGCCTCACATATAACCTGTATGTCCTATACCTCACACGTTACCTGTCTGTCCTGTACCACACATGTTACCTGTATGTCTTGCATCTTTACTGTTACCTGTGTCTCCTGTACCTCATATGTAACCTGTATGTTGTGTACTTCACATGTTACTTGTATGTTTTGCACTTTACTGTTACCTGTATGTCCTGTACCTCATATGTTACATGTCTGTTGTGACCCACACGTTACCTGTCTGTCCCCTACCACACATGTTACCTGTATGTCTTCCACCTTTACAGTTACCTGTATGTCTTGTACTTCATATGGTACATCTTTGTTGTGAACCACACGTTACCTGTCTGTCCTGTACCACACATGTAACCTGTATGTTGTGTACTTCATATGTTACTTGTATGTTTTGCACTTCACTGTTACCTGTATGTCCTATACCCAGGGGCGTCAATATAGGGGGGATGGGGGGTATATATACCCCCCATTTTTTGGCAAGGGGGGATGGTCAATGTAATCATCCCCCCCCCCACACTTTTCAGAGAAAAATATTATAATATTGTAAATGAAATTTATTAATCAATATAATTAAAGACTTTAGATCTATTTACTTAAAATTTTATATCTAAACCTTGCTTAGAATTCACAAAGTAACTGATTTTCTAAAAAAATTTAATTATTTTAAATATGATTAAGTATTTATATATAATTATATATATATACATATATATACATATATATATAGTTGAATATGTCACTCAGAGACGCTGAAATAGGTATATATATATATATTTATATACATTATATTAACATATATATATATATATATATATATATATATATATATATATATATGCATATATACAAAGTCATCCCCCCCAACCTGGAAGAAAAATTGACGCCACTGCCTATACCTCACATGTTACCTGTATGTCCTATGCCTCACATATAACCTGTATGTCCTATACCTCACACGTTACCTGTATGTCCTATGCCTCACATATAACCTGTATGTCCTATACCTCACACGTTACCTGTCTGTCGTGTACCACACATGTTACCTGTATGTCTTGCATCTTTACTGTTACCTGTGTCTCCTGTACCTCATATGTAACCTGTATGTTGTGTACTTCACATGTTTCTTGTATGTTTTGCACTTTACTTTTACCTGTATATCCTATACCTCACATGTTACCTGTATGTCCTGTACCTCACATGTTACCTGTATGTCCTGTACCTCACATGTTACCTGTATGTGCTGTACCACACATGTTACCTGTATGCCTTGTACCTAACCTGTTACCTGTCTGTCCTGTTCTTCACATTACCTGTATATTGTCCTGTACCTTACCTGTTACCCATCTGTCCTGTACCTTACCTGTTAATGTGCACGTCCTGTTTTTACATGTTATCTATATTTCTAAACGTTTACTTTAATATGTTTCCAGGTATACCAGCATGGATAGCGAGTGTGGTGGCTCGCAAGGGTTACAAAATTTACCGTGGTCCCCAGAATAAGTAAATAGTGTGGAATTAGTACTTATTAATACATAACAATTTTATCACCAAAATATTGCATAAGTTATCAAGAAATATTGTATATATTTTATCATCATTGTACAATGCACTCTGAGGTAAAGTGATGTTTCAGGTTTATTCTTTAAACATGTGCTGCCATCTTTGAAAAAAAGCAGTTATACACATATTAATATGGAACATTATAAATCAGAAGTTACATAAAATATGCAAGTGTGAACGTATAGAGTCATGGATATAGCTCTGTAAATGTAATACACGCATCTTAAGTAAACAGATCAGGAATTAGATCAACTTGAAAGAAAATGAGATGATGAAAGCGGAAGAAGAGCTATATGTCCTCGTGATCTACCTCATGCGACAGGGGCGGAACAAGGTCAAGAGGTCAAGATGACTTTTTTTTCTTAAAGGGACTTGAAAGAAAAAATAAGTTAATCAAATTTAAGAAAATAATACAATGTGGTTCCAAAGATATTACTTTAAAAAAAATCACAAAGACAACGCCTTTGGACGACGACAGACCAACCACTGTTTTATCCCCCTCCCCCTCCCCCCATGGAGTGGACACATAACCATATTAGTACGTAAAAAATAGTAATGAATGAAACAGGAAAACCTTTACAACTCACACTAGAAATAAGGGCTTGTGACCTTCAAATACCTCAGTATTTGGCGTGTTTAATAAGGGTGTATCCTGTTTTGTATTGATATTCTGACAGACTTGATCAGCTCTTCCAACCTATGTAGGTTAATAGGTTACAATCAAAATAAGACCATGGTCACCACATCATATGGTTATCTTCATGGTCTTTAACAGACACCATTAAAGTTAGACCATGGTCACCACATCATACGGTTACCTTCATGGCCTTCTAACAAACAATATTAATGTGAGTCCATGGTCCCCATATCATATGGTTATCTTCATGGTCGTGTAACAGACACTATCAACGTTAGACCATAGTCACCACATCATATGTTTATCTTCATGGTCGTCTGATAAAGACTATCAAAGTAAGTCCATTGTCACCACATCATATGGTTATCTTCATGGTCTCCTAACAGACACTATTAAGGTTAGACAATGGTCACCACATCATATGGTTATTTTTATTTTCTTCTAACAGACACCATTAATGTTAGACCGTGGTAACCACATCATATGGTTATGTTCATGGTCTTCTGACAGACACCATTAAGGTTAGACCATGGTCACCACATCATACGGTTACCTTTATGGTCTTCTAACAAACACCATTAATATGAGACCATGGTCCCCATATCATATGGTAATCTTCAAGGTCGTCTAACAGACACTATCAACGTTAGACTATGATCACTACATCATATGGTTGTCTTCATGGTCTTTTAACAGAGACTATCAACGTTAGACCATGGTCACAACATCATATGGTTATATTCATGATCTTTTAACAGAAACTATCAACGTTAGACTATGATCACTACATCATATGGTTATCTTCATGGTCTTCTAATAGAGAATATCAAGTTAAACCCTAGTTACCACATCATAAGGTTATCTTCATGGTCTTCTAATAGAGAATATCAAAGTTAGACTATGGTCACCAGAACACATGGTTATCTTTATGGTCATCTGACAGACACTTCAAAGTGAGACCATGGTCACCACATCATATGGTTATTATAATGATCTTTTAAAATACGCTATCAACGTTAACCCATGGTCACCACATCATATGGCTATCTTCATGGTCTTCTAACAGACACTATTAACGTTAGACCATTGTCACCATTTCATATGGTTATCTTCATGGTCTTCTTACAGGCACTATTAACGTTAGACCATGGTCACCACATCATATGGTTATCTAAATGGTCTTCTAACAGACACTATTAACGTTAGACCATGGTCACCACATCATATGGTTATCTTCATGGTCTTCTAACAGACACCATTAATGTTAGACGATTGTCACCTCACCATATGGTTATCTTCATGGTCTTTTAACAGAGACTATCAACGTTAGACCATGGTAACAACATCATATGGTTATCTCCATGGTCTTCTAACAGACACCATGAATGTAAGACCATGGTCACCACATCATATGGTTATCTTCATGGCCTTCTAACAGACACAATTAAGGTTAGACCATTCTGCACCACATCATATGGTTATCTTCATTGCCTTCTAAAAGACACCATTAAGGTTAGACCATTGTCACCACATCATATGGTTATCTTCATTGTCTTCTTACACACACCATCGATGTTAGACCATGGTCACCACATCATATGGTTATATTCATGATCTTTTAACAGACACTATCAACTTAAGACCATAGTCCCCACATTATATGGTTATCTTCATGGTCTTCTAATAGAGAATATCAAGTTAAACCCTAGTTACCACATCATATGGTTATCTTCATGGTCTTCTAATAGAGAATATCAAAGTTAGACCATGGTCACCAGAACACATGGTTATCTTTATAATCATCTGACAGACACTTCAAAGTTAGGCCATGGTCACCACATCATATGGTTATTATAATGATCTTCTAAAATACGCTATCAACGTTAACCCATGGTCACCACATCATATGGTTATATTCATGGTCTTTTAACAGACACTATCAACTTTAGACCATAGTTACCACATCATATGTGTATTTTCATGGTCTCCTAACAGACACTATTAACGTTAGACCATGGTCACCACATCATATGGTTATCTTCATGGTCTTCTAACAGACACCATTAATGTTAGACCATTGTTACCACATCATATGGTTATCGTCATGGTCTACTAACATACACTATTGACTTCAAACCATGGTCACCACATCATATGGTTATTGTTATATTATCTTGAAATATAACAATAATTCATGACTTTTATTTTAACAACTTTGATTTTTTAAAATTACCGTTACCGTGCATATTAAAAGGCAATTAGACAATTTGCATATGCAGAATAATGTTAGAGAGTATTTTGTTAACAGGGATATTATGTTTTTAATAAACAAAACAGTAATTTGTGTGTTCATTCAGCCAATTTACAGTTTCATATAATTTAAAATAACATTGTCATAGATTTAGACACTGTATAAAAAAACTGTCTTATGACTATTTTAATATTAAACAATGACTTTTTATGTACTGATATTGTAAATTTCACTATTCATGACCTTTAAGGGCGTGTTCCAAAAAAGTGCCCCTGCAGAAACTGTAAATAATGAAGGCCTATCTGAAAGCGTTTCAATACATGACTTTTCATGTTACTGAAGATACACATGCATATTCTGAAACAGAATTTTATAAATAGAATAATTTATTAACGCCCTTTTATACCAAATTAACACTACAGCTATAACGGTATTCACATAGAGTTAAGAATGGCTGAACATGCAGATATAAGTATAAAAGTGACGTTATAAATACCAATTACATATATTGCATCAACAATCATTATGGAAATAATATAAAACATTTTTTTTTTTTTTTTTTTAGATTTTTTAATACCTATATAAAAACTACAACCCAGACGAAATCACATAGAGTGAAGAATGGCTAAGCATGCAGATAAAAGTGAAATAGTGAAGATTATACATACAGATTACGTATATTGCATCAATATTCATCATGAAAATAATATGATATTTATTTGTTTATTTTGTTTTTGTTTGTTTGTTTTTTGGGTTTTTTTTTTTTAATTTTTTATATACCTATATGAAAACAAGAACCAAGACGGCATTCACATAGAGTGAAAAATGACTGATCATGCAGATATAAGTATAATAGTAAAGATTATACATGCAAATTAAATGCATTGCATTAAAATTCAGCGTGGAAATTATATAATAAATAATTTTTAAAAAATATGTGTTCAATCTCAAACCAGTTGATCCCTTTACCCTGAGGAACAATAACCATGATATAGAAGCAATATTCTGATCTACCTGAAAAACAATTGAAATTTAAATAAATTAAACTTTCTCACAAAGAGTATATGTGAACATGATATATTATTAATGTTCAAATGTGCAAAGGCTTTCTCTCGATATCTGATTACAGATGGAAAAGAGCTTGGGATGGACAAAGGCCGCTGCGTGTGTGTAACCGTGTTTCTGAAAGAAAGGGAGAGACAGCCAGGTAGAGAGAGGATAGAGATGATACCCTGTGACTGTGAGAAGGTACAGAAATTTTATATTGAGAAATGCTCAACCTGAAACTAATTCTGTAGGTTAATTAGATCAATTTTAGATTAGTAGATATTTATTTACTGACATCGTTAACATTCTTGATGATTCTTTCATGCAGATCTTGGATATTCTCAGCTTCGATGTAATCAAGAACGCTGAGATCATCAAATTCATCAGTACACAGGTCCAGCAGTTCAGTGACTGACGTGATAGTTGAGTCGCTGAGTGATGACGTCACGCTCAGGGCGTCCAGGTTCTCTTGGACCATATCGTCAAGGATTTCTCCCAGTGGCCTCCCGTCATTATCAGGGATAGAAATATTAAAAGGCAACACTTTGGGAGGACAGCGCAAATCTTCCTCTTTTAAGCAGATAGAAGTGTTGTCATTTTCCATAAAAAGGGTCTGCAAACCAAAACCGTCTTCAAAGTCAGGTGATTTGGTGTTATTTGTAACACTGCTGCGTTCAATCGAGACATTCTCTGCAGAGGTTGTGTCCTGAAAATTTACCAAATCATGATTAGTGGTACAATCTTCTACTGGCTCCTCGTTTGGTGTCCACAAATGCATCGAATCTTCCTCAGCTGACCAAATGGAAGGGTTCTCACTTGGAACAAAAGAGGTATCCAGTGTAAACCAATGGTTTTCTACTGTTGTCTCCTGGAAATCAAAAGCGTTTGTATTAGATGTATCGCTTCTGCATTCAAGTGATGCCATTTCTGTAGATTTTGTGCTTTGAAAACTAGACAAATTATGGTTAGTGACATTCATTTCGTTAGGCTGTCCATACGCCCTCCACAGATGCATAAAATCTTGATATTCCTGAGGATGTTCATCTTTTTTCGGTCTTCTGAAACAGACAGACAACTTTCTTACCTCCCTCCGTATGAGAGCCGGCAGCCCTCTCATCCTCCTGATGACCTTCAGAAGTTGTCTGCCCATACTCACCTGTTTACCACCAGGAGTCGCGGTCTGAGCGTTCACGTGACTTACTTGCGCCGCTGGATTCTTACCGCGGTTGATCCTCCTGAAGAGACAGCATTTAAATAAATAAATAAATAAACATATATATATATACACATTTATATATATAAATATATATATACATGTATATATATATATATATATATATATATATATATATATATATACGTGTGTGGCAAAATGGATCTGTGATAAACGTGTATATATTAATTTATGAAAATTTTGGGTTGAAATTGACAGAGAAGGAACTAATGATATCGAACCACGTACAACAATTATGTTTCCATCGGGTTTTCATGTTATTAGATTGTTTAACTGACTTGTAGTTATAATGTCTATAGCAAGTGATAGAAAAATATAAATATAATAAATGATTTCAGTTTAATTTTGCTATTCCTTCCACTTTGAATAAAACATGTTTTTTTTCGCTCTAAGTATGCATGGTCTCCCAGTAACACTGGTCCCGTCTTCCACTGTGTGTGTGACATAATGCATTCAATATTTAACGACACATTAGGCCTGTTACACATACTAAATCTAATATTTTAAGTGTCTACATTTGGTCAATATTAATATTACTGAAATAAAGACAAATATGTAAAGTGACAACTGACTTTTGTATACACTCAGTACACCGGTTGAAATAAAATACAAGATTCATTTCCCGCTAAAAAGTTAGAACTGTTTTTATCTTTCCTTTTTTTTTTTTTTTTCAACTACTAGGTGGTATTTATTCATTTATCTGATTAATTTGAACAGTGGAAGAGTGGTAGTGATGTCATGTTTATATCGGGGGGGGGGGGGGGGTACACAGGCTTGCCAAGGACAGGCGTAACTTGCGGGTTGTTTACAAACGTAATGGTGCCACCATCTATATTTTGTAAAATAACTAAAACAATACCAACTTGTTGAAACTGATCTATCAACAGAAATAGTATATACGGAAATTAATAAAGGACAACGAGGATACAGTGAAGTTGTCAATGTGCATGCATGGACGGGTCCTGGGTATATCCTACCGACTGCTTTTATTAGAAAACATTTTATAAATTGAACTTGTTGTTATACTACATATTCTTGTATGTAATTAAATGCCCATGGTTCTTCCATTTTTAGGATCAAATTTGCGACCTCCGTAATATTAAAAACTCAATTCAGACCCTTTGTTTGTTGCAACTGTTATAATATGTTTATTACGGTGTTGATAAGCAACTTTGGTTAGGATGTTTCTAGTTTGGACTAATTTAAAAGAAAGAAGGGAAAATTTGCAATTATCAATTCTCTATAAACGCTGTATGTCTCAAATGCATTTTAGCGTGTGTTCACACATAAATTTTGAAAAAAACCGCGGCTTTCTCTGATTATGATCAAATGTAATATCTAAACAGCGAATAAAAGGTAAAACCGCACTTGACGAGAGGTCAATATAACGCCATGGCAACACGCGCAAACTACAAAGGCGGTGCATGCGCCAAAACTGGATGCCGTTGCCATGGCGCACTTGTATTGATATAGCTCATGCACAGCCCCCGCAATGCCTGGCCATAATTTGATACAGATAGGCTTTCCACACCGCTGTCTATCAGCACACAAAAAGTATAAATGTTTATATTTAACATTTACAAATGCGCCTTTTAAAAAAATTAAAGTTTAAGCCAGAGATAAATAGTTTAACACCCCTAACCCGGCTTCAAACGAATTGTTTATCCATGCCAGCCGGTAGCCAATATGCAATGTAGGGTATGCATATTCAGAGCATAGCCTACTTTATATAACACCGAATATATTTATAGGCCTATGTGTGTGTGTGTGTGTGTGTGTGTGTGGCATCTTGTGCTAGCATGAAAAAATTGTGACCTTTAATTATAGCTATAGAAGGAACGGTATATGACTTACAGATCTGCTCCGTATATGTAAGTCTATTACATACCTTTGGCGCCGTCTTTGGAGTGTTTTCCTCGTCTCCATCCTCTCATCAACGTGTTTGTGTTGGTCCTTGATCCACTCTAACGTTCTGGTCCCAAGTCGCACTGAAGCCATTGTAATTTTCAATGATCGCAATGAAAATAAATCTCACAAAATGTACAGCCGCGATAGAACACGTCCACCAGGTTTTACATTCGTAGCGAGACTAACGTTCCTGGACTTTTTTTTGACGTCATCGTTGCCTGGGTAACACGGTTCATGACGTCATTAAATACGTGAACTAAAGTTTAGGAGCAGGTCATACGCTGACCTTTACTGGCCCCGATATAGGCCCATATGGACTATCATATTAACTGGTCACATTCACAACACCAGGAAAATACTTTCCATCGAGATTTTGCCACTATATCATGCAACAAACTTCATCTCTAAACCTCTGTATCTTTTTCTGACGTCAAAAATGAGGTTTGTATTTCTCGATTTTAAGATGCATGGAAATTCATAAAATGGACCGAAGAGGGCGCCACTTCTCAAGCATATTCGCCAGCAGCACACCATTTTCTTTCTCGTTCAACATTATAATTAAAGACCGACAACAACCTTATTTATCCATTACAACAACCATTTTTATCCATTTCCACCTCCAAATATCCTGCCTTCAAGCATATCTGAATTTGCCCACAAATCTTTGTTTCTTCACCGTCCACCCTCCCCCCCCCCCACCGCATCTTGAAGGGGTGGGTGGGTTGACTCGCAGGCGTGGGAGGGTATTTCAAAGTTTGGAAAATAATTTATATTGTCTGTACGGCATATTTAAATTATATTAAGATCAAGCGAAAGGCTTTAAAAATCAAGGTACAAGCCAGATTATTGTCATTTCGCCGGCACATACTTGAATAGGAATAATGATAATATAGTCCATGGGCCAGAGCAGATATTGGTAGGTACCACCCAGGGTGGCAAAACTTAAGGGGTTTTTTCTAAAAGGTCTTTGCCTGTAGATGATATTTTGGTATGATAACTGATCCAGAGTGGTAGCTTAGTCTTAGTTATCCGCTACTGAATATAATGATCAAGAAGAAAATTTAAACTTTGAGCTGCATCGCCTTTTCCACAATATTTATTGAATAACTTCATGAATACAATAGATATTATAACAAATATGGTCTCAAAAGATAACCAAGACCCAGGGTCTTCTGACAGTATGTCAAATGTGGCAGTTATTTACAATTGTCAACAGTGGCAGATACTTATATTTACCCCTACCAGATAGAATATGCTGACAAATTGGTAGTTTTATTCATTTTTTAAATATTTCAGGAACTGATGACATTTTTGCTATTGTCTTCTATTCTGTGATCTAATCTTAGGTACCAGCTTGGTTTTCCATATCTCTTTTTTATATAATTTTGGACATTCAGGCTAACACTAAAATGAAGTATGAGTGACCCTATTTAAAATTTAACCTTTGAGCTGCATCGACTTTTCCACAGTAATTAGTTAATAACGTCACGAATACAAAATATATCATAACAAATATGGTCTCAACAAATAACTAAGACCCAAGGCTTTCTGACAGTAGTCAAATGTGGCAGTTGTATACAATTGTCATCAGTAACAGATACAAATATGTACCCCTACCCCTAAAAATTTGCAAAATAAAATTCGTTTTTTATTAACTTATTTAAAGATTTCATGAACTTATGACATTTTCGCTATTGTCATTTATTCTTTGATTTATTCTAAGGTACCAGCTTTGTTTTCCATGTCTCTTTTTAATATTTTTGGACATTCAGGCTAACACTTTGATGAAGTATGAGTGACTCTATTTAAAATTTAACCTTTGAGCTGCATCGACTTTTCCACAGTAATTAGTTAATAACGTCACGAATACAAAATATATAACAAATATGGTCTCAACAGATAGCTAAGACCCAAGGCTTTCTGACAGTAGTCAAATGTGGCAGTTAAATACAATTGTCATCAGTAGCAGATACAAATATTTACCCCACCCCTTAAAATTTGCAAAAAAATCGTATTTTTATTAACTTATTTAAAGATTTCATGAACTTATGACATTTTTGCTATTTACATTTATTCTTTGCATTTATCCAGCTTTGTTTTCCATATCTGTTTTTAATATTTTTGGACATTCAGGCTGACACTTTAATGAAGCATGATTGACCTATTGTGAAAAGTTAACCTTTAAGCTGCATCTTCTCTTCCACAGTATTTGGTTAATAATGTTATGAATACAAAATATTTTATCACAAATATGGTCTTAGTAGATAGCTTAGACCCAGGGCTTTCTGAGAGTGTGTCAAATGTTGCAGTTATATACATTTATCATCAGTGGCAGATATTTGTATTTACCCCTACCCCTTAAAACTGTTGAAAATTCTATATTTTTATGGTCAGCTACTTATACGGATCACCATGCTTGATTAAATATTGTTTTAAGTGTATGATAGTTTGCTTGGAAGCGCGCCGAACGTATTTATATATATATATATATATATATATATATATATATATATATATATATATATATATATATATATATATATTGGGGGGGGGTGGAGGAAACCGGCCCAATTTATAGTCACCCTTTGAGATCATGCGATGGTGCGGCGTCTTCCAACTGGCATCCACCGTATTTTAACCTATGCCATCTCAAAATTATCAGAGCTAGCAGCGCTTATTTTTTTAAAGAATCAGTCAGATATCAAATGTTATTGGATTGAAATTAATCAAGTTTACAGAAATCTAAACTTCGTCATTTAGCCAAATAATCATACTAAAATTACAGGAGCTATCAACACCAGATTAAATGCAAATGTTGTTCACATGGGTCATATTTAAAATTGAGGTATTTATGGCCACACCTATATTAAGCTGTTTATTTACGGGCAAAAAACTGGAGATACCATTGTGAGCCGCAACACGCGGTGTAACAGCAAGCGGGAACGTGTATTATATCTTTTGGGCCAAGTCAGTCAGGACGTCTCCTGATTGACTCGTGTTGTGGCTCTGCGATGCACACGGCCCAAAAGCTGTGTTTATGCTGACACCTGTGATCGCGCCCGATCTACTATAAGTTTTTAACCCTTGTTACAAGAATAAGCAAACGGTTTCAACGCAATATTTTGGCAGGTCCAAATTTATTTTATACGGAAGCTGTTTTCCGTGTTTATTCAACATGCTTAATAGGTGATTGGGCCTTTAACAAAAGTCCGGGCTTGCTCATAAGGATTGGATACGGTCCGTTGAGACGAAGTCCAATACAATGAACCCGAAAATCCTAAGAAAAATTACGGAAACAACAACTTACCAGTGGGCAGTTACCATTCCACTTTGTCTTGCATTCTGAGCCAAGAGCGGACAGTGTTAGTCTCAGCATATGGACAAAATAGGGCTTATGAGGTGTCAACCATATAGGGATAAGGACTCGGCCAGGAATCAACTATATATTTCTTCCTTACTTTTCTTGTGCTCTTTTAAAGGGACATTACCTGCAGCAATATAATGCCTATTCTTTCATACTATCAGCTCAGTTTTGCTTTAATTAAACTTTGATTTTAGCCTCTTGCAGACACTAGTTTAGAAATGTTTTGTCATTTAACTGTCTGTCGAATGGTTAAATTCTTCGAAAAAGTTCTCTTATTGCAGGGGTCTCTCAGTTGCATAAGAATAGCTACACAGACTGCCAACTAATTTAGATTTTGTAACAGGCCAGGTTTCAGTTTGTATCTTTTAATAGCTTTGACAGACGGCCAACTGTATCAGATAAGGCTACAGGTCAAGAGTAACGTCAGCGAAGGCTGGGTACATGTCAAGAGTTCCCTAATTGCAATAGTTACACGTGGCACTTCTCTTGACTTGGTTGACAACTGCCTCCTTTCGGTAAACTTGGTCTACCCAGTAGACCTTACTCAAGAGAATTTTGATGTATCTCCCTGAAATTTTGCCTGTCCATCTATATATATTGGCTTATTTGTACACGAGACTGGTGTCGCAACCTACAATAATTTTTGCATAGTGTATGTAAATGCTCATTTCTCAGGATTTGTTATATATCACCCTGACATTGTGCTTATTTGTATTTTCATGGAGAAGTTGGTATTTGTACACCTCGGATACCTTGGTCATATGAATGACGGCGCTACCAGTAATACTTTTGGCAAAGTAAATATCCTGGCACAGTAATATAACCTGGGAATAATCTGGGGTCCGTGAGAAGGTTCACGTAAAAAGTGTTGTAATCACTGGTCACAGCATGACAGGTCACAGGGTATACTTTCAATGTTTATTCAATATTTGCAATATTTGCATGTTTTTGTCACGTATTTCGGGAGATGTTCATCCCAGTCGAAGTCTAGTGGGTAATCTGAGTACACTGAGTTCACTCTTCTTGCTTCATTTGAATGTAAGAAGTCTCTCGACTAAAGTCAACAACATAAAACTATAATCTATATATTAATAGCGTAAGGCGATTTTTGTAATTTTCCGTATCTCCTCTGATACCACCGTACGGATTACCGTGATTTTCGACATGCATATGCTCCGGGTTTGTCCGAAGAGATTCCACCCACTTTTATTTACAATATTTGCGTTTTACGTGCATAATTAATAATTTTATTATTTGCTCCTCCGCGGGTGCCTCTTTTCTTTGTGTCTTCGGGCCAGGTAACACAATGGCCATAGAGTGTGTGATGGCGGGACAGAGTTTTACTCCGGGGGCCCTATCTGGGGTTTTCTTACATTTTTTACGGTGACCGGCCCGAAATAATCCCCACCGGCGATTCTTTCTCAGAAGGGGGATCTTTGAAAGTATTGTTTTGCAGGAGCCCTCTTCGTGACCTGCTATGCTTGAGTGCACATCTACCGGGTCGAAGGAAATCGTGATGGATAGGCCAAAAAAAAAAGGGATGGTTCTTAGGCACTTTATTTCAGAAACCTGTGAGGCCGGGCGATATTTTACCTTTCTTTAGTTTGTTTCGATAAAAAGTTCATATGATCAGGGAAAGCATGAAAAATAACAAAATTGTTTTGTTATACACGCAAAAGCACTACATAACAAAGAAAATCTGATCAAAATTGTATCAATTTATCTTCTTGAAAGATGAAAATCAAAATAAATTTTTTATGCGGGAGGGGGGGGGGTACAATTGACGCGGGCGGTGCCTGAGAACCATACCTTTTATTTATTTTTTTTTTTTTTTGTTCTTATACAGTCGCACTTTGTCGCACGAAATCCAGGGCCTTGCATGCGATTGAGGTCCTTGACAAATATTCACCAACACGTGTAGGCCAACTATGGAACAGATGTAAGGAAAATGTTAACCAAATTTAAGTCGTGGTTGGTACAGTGTGATGTGTCCATGTGTGGAGTGGCACCACCAAAGTTGTAAAGACATAATATTGACGTAAAATATTTTGAAAATCGAGATTTTTTTCTCATTACTGCAGTTACAAATGTATAACTCCTGTAAAAATGTATATTTGATACGTTTGTACTGGTATTTGTTTCTTTTACATGCATGTGCCATCTCATTTTTAATAATGTTTATCTAACACTCTTTGTTTTTAAAGTCTTTAAATTCTTTCATTCAGTATGTATGCTTATTGCGTATAAGTCATGGCCATCATTGATACTATTTTCACAAATAAAACCGGTATTTTTGCATTTTCTGTTTAGGTCTATTCCGTGGAGGGTTTCTTTTGTATTTATATGTAATCCTGTTGACCAGTCCCTCATGTCACATGGTACATGTGTAGGTGACTATTTGTCAATGATCCCAACCACATATTAAGCACTGGCTTCGGGGGACCGTGTGTGACTGTAGGCTGTTCCGAAAGATATTTATCCACAACACCATACATATAATGGATCTATATATTAATATCGTAACGCGATTTGTGTGATTTTCCGTATCTCCGGATTTTCTGTGGATTTCCGATACAACCGTACGGATTGTGTCGTCCAAAACCGTGCGTTAGCACGGGTATTTGCTAGTAAGGTGATTATTGCCTCATTGCACTGACTGAAACCTGGTTGCACAATATTATTTCAAACATTCAAATAATGATTAACGGTTTTCAGGGGCCGCCAAAGCGAGATCTGGAGATGGGATCGGACTTTACGCGGGGTCTCATGTACCATTAAAACGTCGCCTTGACTTGGAGGTCGATGATGTTGAATGTTTATGGGTTGAAGTACATTGTGATTATAAAATGTTAATAGGTGTATTTTACAGGCCACCTAATGAACGTGTAAACTTTTGGTTGAGGTTTGAAGCATCCTTAGAAACGGCTTAAGAAACTAACATTGGGCAGATTTTGATCACAGGTGATTTAAATATTAATATGTTGAAGCAAAGTTCAAGCGCTGTTCTTAATCGTACATTTTCGACTTTTAATTTGACTAATTTGATCGTGGAACCGACACGAATAACAGAAACCTGTGGGACATGTATAAATATTATTTCCATTACTTCTATTGACACGGTGCTTGAATCTTGTGTTCTCTCTCCGTTTTGGAGCGGTCTAATTTTTAGGGCTAAATTAAATTTTAAGGTAAAACAGTATAAAACGTTTGCTAGGAAAATCTATCAGTATGATTTCGCTGATACAAAAGCCGTGGCCAAATACAGTGTAGACGAAACAGGTGACATTAACTTGGCCGTTGAAAAATGGACACATTTTTTTTTTTTTTGCTATTGTAAATAAATATATTCCAAATAAAAATATAACAGTCAGAGCTAAGGATAAGCCATGGTTCAACAGTAATCTTCGGCGACTCAGAAAGGGAGGAAACAGGTTACATAAAATGTCTAAAAGACAAATCGTGCGGAGCACTGGGCCAAGTTTAGAAGAACACGTATTATAATAACAGATCACGTGCGTCTTGCGAAAAGGGAATACTACAAAAAATCGATACAAAGATAAATCCTCCAGGTGCTTTAACACCTAAAATGTTATTGGCGAATTCTAAAAAATTATTTTAAGCAGGGATCTGCTAAAAGTACAATACCACCACTTTTTGTCGATGATCGAGTGATCGCTGATGATTGCGACAAGGCACATTCTTTTAATCAGTTTTTAATTGGTAAGTCAACCGTTGACACTGACGTGTGCACGTCGACGAGGTTTGAGAGAGGATAACAATTTTAGAACAAGATGTTTCTGATGTATTAATTAATCTAGATGTAAACAAAGCATGCGGACCCGATGGGATCACCAAACGCATGCTTAAGATGAGCGCGAATTCGATCACTGAATATTTTACGTTCGTTTTTAATCGGTCACTTAAGTGCGAAACATTTCCTTGTAAATGGAAGCAGGCGAATGTCGTACCATTGCATGAAAAAGGTAGCAATTAGTATATGTGCAATTACAGGCCTGTCTCACTACTTAATTGTTCAGGATAAAGTCAGTTTGCATCAATCGCAGTTTTGCTCGATGGATTTGTATGACGTGGATGTGTATAATCACAGGAATGTTTAAAACGGTCAGTGAGATTATTTGGGTCAATCGCAGGATTAGAGAAATGATTGTGAATAACATGTTTATTAATGAAAAATGCATTGATGAATTTAATGAATAAGCATGATTGATCATATTTAATTATCATTCTAATGATCTGTTGAATTATTCCCTTTGTGATTAACGGATTCATCTAAAGGCTCACGTATCGGAAGATTACAAAATTGTCTTTTTTTTAGAGGGGAGGTGTTATATGGTACCGTAGCTACGTAGATGACGGCGGGGACCTAACAGGTTACCGGTCGTGAGAATACCAAAAGAACACAGGGGGACAATCGGACGGAGGGCGATGAGCACCCGTATTGTAATTATTCAGTGGAATATTTTCATTAACTGGAACAATACGACGTCACATCAGGAACGACTATAAAAGTAACACATGCCCGATCCCGTATGGGCTGCAATTATTATTTGAACTGTCATGCTGCTCACCAGGCCTGGTTTTGGACTTTGCTTCGTTTGAGGATGGACTTTTTATAAACGTGAACGGCTCCTACACAGCCCCAGGGGCACTCGTATTCGCACTGTAACAATGTAATTCCCATTAAATTATAAATTGTAATGTGAATGTAATTTATTTCATTATAAGGAGACACACCTACTCCACTTTACTTCAAACTAAGTATTCTGTTTATATTAATATGGGTGTCTCATTTGGACAGACTTTCATGTGAACCAAAACATTTTGAATTCTTGTATATATTGTATACAATGATTTGTTTATTATAACCATTATCATTTAACGAGTCTTTCTTTAGTTGAGTAGGTTGCGTGTGGAACTCGGATGAAAGTTAAGTTACAAGTTACAATATATATATTATATATGTGTCTGTGTGTGTGTGTGTGTCTTATTAAGAGGAGGAAACCTGGAATAACCGTCAGCTTAAATTCTTTCAATTAAAACATTTATCAACATAAACTTTTGTCATTCTGAAATTAAAAGCATAACAGTACATAGCAAAAAAAGCAAAAGCCAGGCAAACATTTAAATATATCTATTACGCAAGTTATCCTTGACTGACTCGCTCATGGGTGTTTCTTCCATCGTGTTTGGGACGGGGGGGGGTATTTTAAAGGGGGCAACATGAATACGCAATGAAAGCGTCAAAATGATCAGTTAATTACATCATCAATTATATACATTTTGTCGTGATTCTAAATTTAGAATAAGAAAGAACAAAACAAAATCAAGTGAATCTTTAAACTAGAAATATGCATTCTCAGGAATGCAGGCCTCCGCCATGTGGGCAGTTCTTGATATGGGATGCTCTTCCTGGAAGTCTGTCCTGTCCCAGATCGTGAGGCAGATCCATACCAATATCTAATCGGTTGTTCATTCCCGAACGATTCCCGAAATACACGGCGAATTTCAAGGGATCCCGTCGACTGCGTGAGTTATGATCAAACACACACCGACAAACACACGCACACAAACACACACGAATATCCTCCTGACGTAGGCAACAATGGCCATACTGGACTTCATACTGGTCAGACATAGACTGTTTCCAGGTTTTTGGTCTCAGTAAATATTTAAAAGAGAAATAGGGGCGAAGTTTGTAAAGGTATTTGGAGATGCCACACCAAACCAATCGCAAAAAGATCCAAAACGCCTCCCCAGGTTAGCTCCAGAACACCCAGCACCGAGATCAAGGCGAGAAGTCAGACGAGCCAGCAGAGCAGCAGCGATCACGCCCACTCCGTAATGAGGGCCTGAACACCACAGCCACCAACATGCACATTGCACACATTTCGACTCTAGTCTAGAACCTTTATTTGGATGAAGACACAGAGATCTTTTTCTTCAAAACTTTATCGATGAAGGCATTGATTTTACATGTTTTTTATTCATTCGTGTTTCCTGTGTGTGTGTCCGTGTGTGTTACTAAGTTTGAGGTATGTATACTGCCAGCGAGTGATGGGGGAACAACTACTAGTATATACTATATAGGGGTATAGTCCAGTATCGAAATATGTGTGTGAATAAATTATATTTTTGGCGGAGAAATCAAGAACCGTGTCGAGTTCTCATGTAGTAACTTTCATGTAATTTGGATTTGATTTTTGGTCAGACGATCTGAAGATACTGACGAGGTGTATATTTAAAACCTAAAAATAAAGTCTACTTTGTGCATATATTCAGGTTGTTTTATGTAAAGATATTTTTAATTGTGTGTCGATTAGTGATTTTGAGCTTTAAATTCTGATATGATATGGATGTGCGGTCCAGTTTAATTTAAAAGTGTTTTCTTTAAAAAAACGATTTTCATTGTTAATACTTTCAAATGCATATATCATATATTATCATTTGTTCACTATTTATTTTTTTTTCTGTATTTATTTTTGTGATGTTGTGTTTCAAGTTTGTAAACGCTGTATATTTTGTTCTACTACATGTGATATATGCATATATGGAACATAGGAGTGAGGCCTTATATTTCTGAATAAAAATATTCATTCATTCAAAATGAGAAAGTATGTGTTTTATGGATAAAAAGTTGGCGGTCTTTTAACTTCCCATCGGATCACAGTTTCATGGTGGAGACTTTATGTATGTGCCTGTTTATGACGTCACCAGATTTTTAGACTTGACGGCTTACCGTATATAGAGTCGGGCGGAATCTGGTGGGAGTTGGCCGAATTTTGAAGGCCGCAATATTTGTTCATGTTCTTTAGTATATTTTTATAGAAATATTATTGTAACGCATGGAAATAGCCTAATTTCGGGGATTTTGTGATAATTATTCAACTTCTGATGAATGATGAAGTTGTGATGAGAGATAACGACCCATTTGTGGCTCTGAATACGACTGTAAACTCTAGGACCGGATCGCTTTCACGGAGAGTTAAGTTGGGGGGGGGGGGGTGGGGGGGGGGGGAGGATTCGTGTTCATCATGACCAATCAGAAGACGCTCCGTTCTAAACGTCTGAAACGTCTGACATATGAATATGCACGTTTTCATTATTTATTGTTTCCTTGCATGCGATTCATGATTCTTGTGTTGATAGGGTGTTTTTATATGTGGACATCTGCAACTTTTTCATGATTTTTTTCATTTGCTACTAATATATATTATGTTTTAGTGTGCCAGTGAGCACGCTTTGCTTGTAAATATCACTGTTTATAAATTCACACAGAAACAACAAAACAATTGAAAATGAATATGCCAATACACATTACGGCAAATATGTCCTCATTCACAGTGATAATCCGCCATCAATCAAGAATACCACTCTACCGGCATCAAGCGAGGAATGAAAGTAGGGCCTACGGGTGGCGATATATAGATATCAAGACAAGTCAGTACATATTGTTTCGGCTGCTATAAACAATATCTTGTCAATTTCAATGTAGCAGGTGTGGCCTGAAACGTACAACTGACCTTGGTGAACCAAATTAAACAAGCGGATCGCATGTTAGTTTATATTGAGTGTAATCCTTTTATCCGCTTGTAGTCTTTTAAAAGAAATGGCCGATTGTACTGCAGATTTCGTTTGTTTATGAGAATAAAGTCTATAGTTAGTATTGTTCTTGCATATTTTTCTGGTGCGTGTGCTTATTCTACTTCTTCGAGACTTTTTCTATATGTGATAATACTTCTAGTCTATATCTTATTTGCTAAGAAAAGGATCATTTTTAAATTATTTTTATTATTTTAGTCTGTTCTTCTGTGGGCCGCCCATATAACCAGTTTTCTTTTTTTTCTTTTTTTTTTGGGGGGGGGGGGGGGGGGGTTGGGGTTCTATCGCATATATTTGTTTACACTGGGACGTTTATCAGGTAACGAAATGGCCATATTTGGAGAGAGTCGTGACGTCATATAGCACAATGACGTCATTGCACGTGTACGTGACGTTTCTCTGAAAAGTATTAGTAAATCAACGTAAAGCAGGAGGTGGGAGACAAAAACATGACTTTGGAGATTTTCGAGGGCTAGTTTCTTCAGTTGTAGCGTGTAAGATTCCTTATCTATGGAATATGGAATGTGTTTTGAGAGATTTCATATAAACCTGCGCGGTGGCATGCATTTTTCTATGTGTTGCACCTTGATAACATTCGAAAATTTAAAATGTTGCTACCCTAGTATAAGCATTCCGCATGCCGGGTCCGAGCATGAGGAATCTCACCATCTTTATTTCTCAATACGTGTACCGATTTTATACGCTTTCCGCATCCTGTATTCTTGTACATATAAGAAATCTAAGCTTGAGTTGGCAAATATATTCTTCTTTACCTGTTTATTACCTCCACTAAGCGGCAGGGATCATTTTTTTACGGTTGTTGGTTTGTTTGTTTGTCTGTTATAGTCCGTTTCATCCCCTCATGTCCACCTGTTTATTGCTATGAAATTTTTTATTTGTTCCGTTTCAAGGGTACAGTTATAGTGGAGAGTAGAAGAATAAAGGACCTTATTTTCAACAAGGTAAATATATACCTACCTTACACCCTTTTTAAGAAAAAAGAATTATTTGAATATATGAGAAACCAGTCTACATTTTACTACATATCAAGACCTATTTATGCCGGTCAAGGTCATTGGTCACTTGCAAAAAATCACATTCAAGTCTATAATTATGTGTTTACAACTTTGGTGGTGCCACTCCGTGTACACATCACACTGAACCAACCTCGATGTGAATTTGGTTAACATTTACTTTACATCTGTTACGTATTAGGCCTGCATGTGTTGGTGAATATTTGTCAAGGACATAAATCACATGCAAGGCCCTGGACTTCGTGCGACCAAGTGCGACTGCATGTATATGACAAAAAAATAATAGGTATGGTTCTCAGGCACCGCCCGCGTCAATTGTACTCCCCCTCCCGCATAAAACAATTTATTTTGATTTTCATCTTTCAAGAAGATAAAATGAGACAATTTTGATCAGATTTCCTTTGTTATGTGCTTTTGCGTGTATAACAAAACAATTCTGTTATTTTCATGCTTTACCTGATCATGTGAAATTTTTATCGAAACGAACAAAACAAAGGTAAAATATCGCCCGGCCTCGCAGGTTTCTGATATAAAGTGTCTGAGAACCATACCTTTTTTCGGCCTATTCATCACGATTTCCTGCGACCCGGTAGATGTGCACTCAAGCATACCAGGCCACGAAGAGAGCTCCTGCAAAACAATTCTTTCAAAGATCCCCCTTTTGAGAAGGGATCACCGATGGGGATTATTTCGGGCCGGTCACTGTGAAATGTAAGAAAACCCCAGATAGGGCCCCCGGAGTAAACCTGTCCCGCCATCACACACTCTATGGCCATTGTGTTACTGGACCCGTAGACACAAAGAGAAGAGGCGCATGCGGGGGAGCAAATATTAAATTATTAATTATGCAGGTAATACGCAAATATTGCAAATAAAAGGGCGCGGAATCTCTTCGGACAAACCCAGAGCATATGTATGTCGAAAATCACGGCAATCCGTACGGCGATTTCAGAGGAGATACGGAAAATCACAAAAATCGCCTTACGCTATTTATATATAGATGTGCTGGAAAGAGAGAAACACATGACATTGAACTCTCCAGTTCAATAGTTGCCTGCCAAGTCATATATACAATTAAAACGGCGACAAATGTACAATAGGAAATATACACAGAATATACCCAGTTTTCGGAATTTACAGTTAACTTTCGCTAACACAATGTGCGGCACTTACAATGTGTTTACACATTGAGAACATTACATCTGATCGGATGACCACCTTTCGTCATAGATAAATCAAACTTTCTGACAATATTAAGCAAAATAAGCGCGTAATAATTACTATGGTGATATTACAATTATTATGAAAATATAATGACTGACATACTCTAATGAATAGTATACGATATTACAGACGACCACATTTGGCCATAGAATATTTTACCTTTTTGACCACATTTAGCGAAATAGTACGTGTATGATAATATTACCGTTATTATGACAATATATTGACTGACCTACTCTACTGAATTAACATTGACACACTAATTCAGGATATACACTGAAAATTACGTACCTGGAAAGAGAGAAACACATGACATTGAACTCTCCAGTTCAATAGTTGCATGCCTGCCAAGTGACGTTAATCGGAAAAACCAGGTACACTATTTATATGCAAATGAACAATATTACTAATAATTGAATAAGTTCATCCAGTGTTTCACAAAACCATGTAAGCACTGGATGGTATTACCTATATTAAATATAACGCTTACTAATGCATCATACATATTATTATACCTTGTTATTGCAGACAAATCATAAATTGACAAAAATTAATTATCGGGTCTAAGGTGACAACCCAGTTCCTATGCTCTGAGGTGGATTACAGCGTTGGCGCGCTGCTGACGAATAATACCACAGTGTGTGCACTCTTGCACGTACACAGGCCACAACAAATAAATAACAACCGAAACAGACGGCACTATACCCGGTCACATATATATATATATATATATATATATATATATATATATATATATATATATATATGTATAATAAGGCGCAATATTAAAAGAATAAAGTTTAAGTTTGAAAGTCAGTGATAATTTTTGAGTTGACTGCTGGCAACCCTGTGCGTAACACACAACTGACACTTTGTGATAAGGATGGACAAAACAACGTCTAATTTAACATATGATCATAAAATATCTACATGATTTTATTGATATGGTGATTAAAACAAGGGACCCATGGATCATAGTGCTCAGCTGAAGTTGATCTTGAAGGTAAAAATCTAAAAAAAAAAACTAATGAAGATAAAGTCTGAGAGGAAAAGGTAATGTAAGCTAGATATTGGTTGACATGATTGATTTTAACTGCAAAGTAAGAAACCTTATTACAAATAATACTTTATGATCTGATCATGTGTTTTCTAACGATGAAACTGAAGCATGTGAGCAATTTGAAAACACGAGATCTATACTATTACCATGATTAGTGGTTGACTCCTTGATAAGTTGTTAAAACCTCAGCAGATGAAACGTTTGTTCAATTAAATCCTATTTTTTTTATCATACCATCTTTTTCAATTTCATAAATGTTATACAGTTGCCATATAACTAACGTCCCCAGTGTGCAAGTGTAAGGACTTTTGGTGGTGGTGGTGGGGGGGGGGGGGGGGGGGAGTTGGAGGCGCTGAATAGTGGGTGTGTAAACATCTCTGTATAGGTCTATACATATGGGGTATGAAATTTTATGCAGCAGTTAGTACAGGAAAAACAGTAGATGTATAATTATTTAATATTTAGAAATGGACAGACGGACAGGTAGACGAACAAGGCTGATCATTTTATTTCCCATTCTCCTGAGGCAGGAAAATAATGAACGAAAGTTTGCATTAGATCCTCACTTTTTATTTAATCATGTTTGTTCAAGTTTATAAATTTCATACATTGAAAATAATATATATATATATATATATATATATATATATATATATATATATATATCTTGATTTACATGTTAAAGTAAATTCAAAATTCTAAATATCAGCATCATTTATCGCTTATTTTGCTCATATTACATCACAATATGAACACTGATGGATTTACTCTTATTTAGAACCATAACTTGATTAAAAATATTCAAAAGGCAATAATTTCTTTAAAGGTGCCAAATTACCACAACATTGCATTTTTAGATTACAGTGGAGATGAAATAGCTTTTCAGTTTTGGATATACAGTTCAAACAATAACAATTATTCAATTACACTTGATGTATATTGCTATAGGGGTGGGATATGGGGAGTGACTTGAGAATAACTGTGCACCTTTGACAGCAGGGGTGCTCCTGAGTGATGCATTTCTAATCGGGTAATCGGCTAATTGCTGTATTAAGTGACCTACAGTGACCAGCAGTTGGCAGTTTGGATCTTGACAATGCAAGTGAATACATTAGAGCCCCCCCCCCCCCCCAAAAAAAAAAAAACTTAATAACTAGCTTTGTTTGTGAGCTTTTATTTTCAAATGTTAATAGTTTGACAGATTAAATCCTTATTTGTGTATGCTGTGAAAATCATATCGGCAGTGCTTACAGGAATAAAATGTGCCATGGTCAAAGCAGGGCAATGTTTAAGGTACTGATTTTACATTTATGCTAATAATTTGAGGAATTTACAAAATAAAAAAAAATCGATCTAATTTCTTTCATACAATTCAATATTTATTAAATAGTTGTATCCTTGAAAAAATTCTCCAACATTAGCAGTTACCACGTTATGACAGAAAATATATATTTCTTGCAATTTTGAGGTTCCTAATTAATGTTTCGGTCCATAACATTTACAAATTATATAATATTGACCTAATTTTTGGCCCGTTCATAGGAAATATATAGCAGAATTTTATGAATGTTTATAAATATTGCAAACAAAGACGAGTGGTTTTGATATTAGGCAGTCTAGTTATGAAGTGTAACAACAGGTTTTTCCTTAATTTCTCGAAGGACCGAAGTCGCATAATTTGGGGTTGGTCGGAGAAGTAAGAGAACTTATGGACATCTAACTGTATGTCAAATTTTGGATTTGTAGGGCTATGGTTTCAAAACGTGCCAGTCTAACGGACAGACAGACAGACGGACGGATGACAGACAATGGATCATAACTTTATCCAAATGACTAATATATTGTCAGCTGAACTAAAAAATGTAATGTATGTATACAGTTTGGACAGTGTTAAAGTTTTCCGGATAGCTTTGGTTATTGTTGCCATTTTCAGATAGTGATGCTCATGAGGTCCTTTAAATTCATAGATTGCTGATATTATTTAAATCTATACCAGTCTTTTAGTTCATACAATACACTTTATTTCAAAACTACTAGAACAATAATAAGCATGAGAATAACCAACAGATCATTCATACAACACCGTTTGAACGCGAAAAAGGTATTTTCTGCTTTGTCAAATTTGATTATTTTCAAACTCCCGATCCCCCCCCCCACACACACACACACAAACAATTGCTTAGGACTTTTTTTCTAACATTAAGGCCATATTAAGGAATCAAAATCAGGTGGTTTTGCTTTCGTTGCAATATGTGTGAGGTTGACAACGTATTTCGGGTAAAAATACCTGTACTATTATGCCTTCTTTCTTCGACAACTCAAATCGCGCAACTCGCATACCTTACATACAACGTCCCACTTCCGGATTTTATAAATACTGCGCCCAGGATTGCACTTTGTTTACGTCTAATAGTTTTCAATACAAAGGAAGACAATTGAAGCTTGATTATTTGCGAAATGGTTAGAGCGATGAACTTGTGCGACACCAGTATTGGGTCGAATACAGGATCAACTCTACTCTACCCCCCCCCCCCCCCCGGATCATTGTTGAACTCAAGAGCTGAAATTCTCTCCAAGTGCCGCCATCAAAACAAATTCACCCTGAAATATTTTAAAACCTAGCATTCGTACCAATTTTCAGCGTGCCCCAAACCCCCCCCCCCCCCCCCCCATATTATTGATGAAATAAAATAATGTTACCTAACGACGCTGTTAAGTCATTTTTAACGCAGCACCACTGAACCTTGTCATGCGGCAACCATTGCGGGAGGGGAGATATGACGTCACAGAGGCTCGACTGTGCCAAACGACATCTTGGATGGGTTGTCAGGTCCTTGCTCATGGTGCCTGTAGGGTGCGCTGCGGCCTCTTTAAATAGTCAGGAATATTAAGGTTTTTTTTTTGCCTCTAGGATGTCAGATGTGGCTAAACTAATAGGCTGCAGCTCTGAATAGGATTCATAAGGGGTGTGCTTTATTTCTGAGATTCAGTCAAGCTCACTTTGTGAAATATCGGTGAATAGAAAATCTAGTCTGTTGTCACATAAATCTGAAATCCCAAACTTTTTCATATAAATAAACAAGGGTAAATCTGACCGTAAATCTGACCGTTTAATATCATGGAATATTGTCATAATCCCGTTTATTGTTATGCTTGAAACCCTTGCCAGTGCGTAGTTAATATCAAATGCCGACAAATCCAGCCAAAAGGCTGTTATCGATCAGGTGTATAAAAAAATCTAAGACTATTATATATCTCCTTCCCGTGCAAGGCAGTCCTGGTGCAGTGATTAATACTCGCATGTCACTCAAAGTCAGTTAGCGAATTAGACCCTATTTTTTTAAAGAAAAAATGTTAATCCATTGTTCATCAATGATTTTTGTTCTGTTTGTTTATCCAGTAAAACCTGCATTGATCCCTTAATAGTGTCAATATATATATATATATATATATATATATATATATATATATATATATATATATATATATATATATAATATATTTTTTTAAAATGCCGGAATGTATGCCCGCCTGTTTGACTTACTTTTCATACGCCCGTGTATGACCCATGTTTCTATACATGATATTTAATATCTGCTCTGTATTCTTTTTTTCAGTCAGAAGAACATACCATATATATATATATATATATTTATATATATATATATATATATATATATAACACATTTTAAAAATATAATGAATAATATAATAAAATAAAAATATATTATAAATATATGATATATTTGATACGAATATATATAATGAATAGTATAACAAAATTAAAATATATTATAGTACATACTATGTATTTGATATATGATAAATACAAGAAGAATTGAATGGTAAAACATTCATAAAATGGGTCCAGGTGATGTCCATGATGTTCAATAAATACATAACTGATTATACTTTATAAATTTTATTGATGCATCTGATTTGAAAAAAAAAATGTGATAAAATTCATAGAAATGCAGATTATATATTATATATATATATTAAATGTCTGATTAAATGTCTGTACGTACAAAATTAATGTTAATAAACATAATTACAAATCAGTTTTTAGTGAATGGGCTTATGTATATATGCCTGATTAAAATATTGTATAGGCCTAAACAGGAGCAACTTTTCACAAACGTCCCTCAGCCCGGAGGAAGGTTGGGCATATATATATATATATATATATATATATATATATATATATATATATATTATGCTTGTTCCAGTGAACATGGCCCATACTAAACATGTCAAACATTCATTATATTTATCATGTGCTCTCTGTCCTCTCATCAATCATACATTTATACCTCTTCTAAAGGTAAATTTACATTTCAATTTGGATTTATACATGTGTAGATATTCTAATTTACGATCAACACGGTCAACAAACAACACGATATGTGTCACCGCAGCACAGGAAAAACATAAACCATTTTACCCCTTCTGGTAAAATGGACTCTTCCAGCCAATCCAGGGCAACGTCCTTGACCCCTTGTTTACAAGCGCCTCTTGGAGAAACTGTCGCAAAGTTTGTAGACTGATTCTCACATTTAAGAAAAAAATCGATTAAGAAAACAAAATGCAAGGTACAGTTTTATATTAAGATGGAAAATTAGGCGGATGTTTCTTCTACCCCATTTTGTTAGATTTGTTATGATATCTATCTTCACTTTTTTTTCTCTCGCAAAAAATTGGTGGACCATAGGTCGTGGAACGAAGTATACTAAATACCAACAGCCTGAATTACATTTTTCTAGTATATCTAGTTTATTTAAGTAGAACACGTTTTAATTTTTTTCTTCTAATGATCCTACTTTTAAACCGAAAATTCAAGTGAAATATACAGACACAGCAACAATCCAGTCTTAATAATTTTTAATTAGAGTGAAAATTACCTTAAAAATATCTCAGTCTGGACTTGGGCAGATATGTTTACGTAGTGTTGTAAAGTAATCACGTGCGTCTCGTATATTTTCTTCATATAAACACACACAGGAAATTTATATTAAAATAGTGGAATGAGTGCCTTCAAATAATCTAGCTTATACGTATTCATATATCTTGTTAAAACACTACTAATGGTTCTGATTTTCTGACATAAATTCCTGGAATATTTAAACAAGCGTCCAGAAAAAAGTCCACGCCGCGGTAGTAACCGTAAATTACTCAACCAACGCAGGCTTTATGCTCCGCCCCTTTTACCGAATTAGGCAAATGAGCCTCCAAAACGCTCCTACACAGAAGGCTTTTTGCGATACACACACACACACACACACACACACACACACATATATATATATATATATATAATCATGAAGGAATTAAAAATCAACAATAAACAATATCGTGATCAGAACGATATGTTAATATGAGTTACAATCCATAACACTTTGTGGTACCAATAGAACTGATATATTTTCGTCAAACATGTCTACGAACGTCATTATCCCCATGGCCTGTATGGTTTTAAACTGGCCTAATATTAGACTGGCGGGGAGACAGTTAACTTTAAGGTTGGTGAAATACTTGTTTATTATATGCAACTCTACATATCCTGATTTTAACAATTGCATATGATGTTGACAGCAACAATTAAGGAGAAGATTGGGCGGGGCTCGTCCGGACCATGAGTCGGTCTAAGGCGTCTTTAAATTTTAAAAATATATTTATCCTTGCGGTTTATACAGCATGGTGCGCCCTTAAGCCCCAATGATTTACGGAAAAGTGGATGGAATGAAGACACAGCATACACGCTGACAAAAGGGTATATATATATATATATATATATATATATATATATACATATACATGAAAAGGTCTTTCTCAATGTATAAATTATAATAATAATAATAATAATTTATTTTATAAAGCGTAAAATCCATGATGATACATGCTCTAAAACGCTATTACATAACTAGAATACAATCATTAAACATACCATTGTAAGAATATGAAATTAAAGTCCAGTTGACTAAAATATTACATTCAGAAGCTTACAGTATTAAATAAGACATATATAAGTCAATAGTTCAATTATCTGTTAAAACTTCCATAATTCCACTAAAATGTTCAAACATTTCACTATCAATAGTATAAAATATCGTACAAAATGACTTGGCATAAAATATTCCATGAGCAAATATGTTTTTAATTTACTTTCAAATTCTCAGAGACTGGTGGCTTCTCTTAGAGTATCTGGTGGGACATTCCACAGTTCCGGGCCAACAACACTGAATGCCCGATTTTGTACACAGGACGATTTGGTAAAAGGCACGACCAGTAAGTTTTTAGCTGCTGACCGAAGGCTTCTCAATGGAGTATAACTGTGAATAAGCTCTTGAAGGTAAAGAGGAGCTTAATTATTAATTGCCTTATACACAAGAATTAACATTTTTAATTTTACCCTTTGCACAACGGGCAGCCAATGCAGAGAATACAAAATTGGAATAATATGACCTGATTTTGAAGCACCCGTAATAATCCTAGCCGCAGCATTCTGTATACTTTGCAGTCTATTTGTTAATGATGAGGGAGTTCCACACAAGAGTGCATTGCAGTAATCTAATTTAGAAGTAATAAAAGAATTAACTATTTGCTCCAAAGACTCTCTGTTCACAAACTTTCTTATTTTACTAATATTACGAATATATATATATATATATATGAAGCCTTGCAGACTGCCACTACATGGGCTTCCATAGATGCATGTGAATAAAAAATAACACCAATATTATGACCTAGAAATAAAGGGAAACAGTAGTAAAACTTTATGCAAGTCCGAGTGATATTTTCATGTTTATAAAATTACTCTCATGCTATAATTTCCTTTGCGTATATTTACTATCTGGAAAGTTTTCCTCAATATTATAGCAAAGGCGGCTTTTTTTTGGGGGGGGGGGGATTGCCCCCTGCAGCTCTCCTTCACTACGCCCCTGCAGAGCATGACTGCTCATGAAAGTTCAATGAATGTGACAATTTCAGGACCAAATGGTAGTTCTACGGACACTTAAAGATGCCTATTCACCTATAACTATTGAAAATAAATAATGTATTTCTGGCTTCCTATAGGTATATATTAATGACAAAAGAGTAATTCTGGTTATGAAAAGCAGACATGGGGCCTATTACTGTTTTCAATAATAGGGCCTATTACTATTACTTTGGGTGTTTGCCTATTACTATTAACTAATATTTAGTGTTTCAACAAAAGTAATAGGTGGCTATAACTATTACTTTACTCCTATTACTATTACTATTAACTATGACTGGTTTAATAAAAATAAGTAAAAACATTTAATCATGAAGAATCTTATGTTGATCGCTTGTTAGGCCACACTAAAATATGTTACCAACCACTAAATAAACAAGAAATGGTGCATGAATAGTTCATAACTAAATCAAGTGTCCGTTGCACCTGATGAACATAAGCAGTTGCATCCCCCAGGTGGCAAGTGTACCAGTGTGGTACAGACAAGAGCCCCCCCCCCCCCAAATTTTGCAAGCTTTATTTTAAATTTTAGATTATTTTTTAAAATGTATGGCTTCATTTAAAATTCTTTAAAGTTAGTCCTGTTACAGTGCAGGAGTAACTGTGCAGTAGTAGAATATTGTATATATAGATAATTAATGAGTCACTTAATTGATTATCAACAATATAACATCAACAATATATACATCTGTATTATCATGAATGATTATTCATCAATTACTGATTATATGCATTTTCATTTGACTGATTATTCTTATTTTCATAACCTTACTAGTGTAAGGTATACACTGATATTTTTTTGTATATTTAACCAAAAATATAAAATATATAGTAAATTTTAATTTTGAGTTATTTTTAATTGAGTAATCCAAAAGAGGGGAAGGAGGGGGGGGGCTTGTCCTACAACCAGCAATGTTCTGGTCTGAAGATTATTCCTGCAGTCCTAAAGACGCATTCAACAGGGGTTGAAGTAGGCAAGAGAGGCAAGATAGGCAAGATAAGGGTTTGAGGGCTCTTTCAGGGGGTTTCACTTTTGCCTACTCATATATAGATACCTAGTTTATTAAGATGCTGCAATAATCAGTGAGCCTTGGCGATGCGTAAACTTTGTCCTCATCATAAGAGTATGGTTTCCTTCATTGTATCAGGGTGGGTATCTGAAAATGTTCCTATTATTATTTACCTGTTTCACATAACTGAAAATCCTTTGTAATTTAACAAAATTCAAATTGCAACTGAATGCAGTTGCATAGTTTACTTTGAAAGAAACACTAACTCAATATTACATGTACATTTCATTTTCTGCCTTAAATCAAATGTACTTCCGCACTATTGTCATCCAGTTTCATCTGGGAGGTGAGTCATGTTTATAACATAAGGCTAACAATGTTTTCATGGAGTGTTCCTTTCTGACTGGTGACAACATAATTGCAAGAAATATGTCACACACAGGAAATAAAAGTCACAATTTTGGGTAGGAAATAAAGTCACAGAAGAAAGCCACAAAATTGGAAAGGAAATAGTCACAGATTTGTGTTTAAAAAGGAACATTTTAGTCATAATTTTTAGTTGGGAAACAATCACCAGGTATGAGTTAACCTTTGGTGATCTGCCTGACTGGGTTTTGGCTCAGCTACCAGTTGCTTATACACAAACATCAAAGGGCATGGTTGTACTGTGCTTCGATTGTAAAGAGCTACCAGTATTCATGGAAAACACCTACATTGATGTACCAACAGTGCAGTCATCATGTGCTATTGTTGTTAGTAAGAACATCATGGCCCAGGATAAGCCTGTGCCACCTGTTAATGAGCATGAAAGCATGCAGGTTCACCTCAGCTGAGGCCCTTATCAGTGTTCCTGCTGACTTGCACTCAGGCCCACAAACTCTTTATTACCCCCAGACTGGTAATAGTTAAAGTAATAGCTATTGATCTATTACTCATCTGCCTATTACTATTACTATTACTATTATTCTACATTTTTGGACTGCCTATTATCTATTATTGCCTATTACTGGTGAAAAGTAATTGAATTACTGCCTATTACTATTATCTATTATCTATTACTATTACCCCATGACTGATGAAAATTTCTTAAAAAGCCTCCGTGAAGGATGTGTATACTTGTTTATCAACAATTTGTTTGTAAACACAGCAATGTTGACAAACGGGAAAAACATGTAACCTGAGGTGGTAGGTTGCATGTATGCGGAAGTAGAAAGGTCACTTGTTGCAAAACGCCATTTGCAAAGCTCTAGCTTATCTGACTTGCCGCCCGATGTCCTTGTTGAATTTGTTTTGATTATTTTTGCAGCCCCCCCCCCCCTCCCCCCCCCCCCATTATAAACACCTTGATGATATAACAAAACAAGCAGCCTAAGTGCAGTGATCTTTACGTGTTTCGGCCTATTTTTATAAAAGCTACAAGGGATTACCTTTAGTTTATACAGGTCAGATAGGTGATTAGGCTCCTTTAAGCAATTAAGTTGCAGATTATTCACCGTTGGATAAAATTCATGTAAAGGAATTAAATTTGCAAAAAAGGTCGGAGACCTACAGTTGCAGTAGGTGAGCTTAAACAGGCGAACATATAAATATGACCAGAAATCTTCCACAACAAAATCCCCGTCACTTTCACGATAAATGAAAAGAACATTTATAATATTAGAATCATTCCATTTTTATCACAATCAATGGTGACAAACGTATGGTAGTCAGTGGCGTCATGGTCTTTTGATTAATAATATACCTCTTCTATTCTGACGTGTGCTTGATCGGCCGTTCTGGGAAAAAATGCTTGAATCAACAAAGAAAAGATTACAAAAATAAATCGTTCAATTGACTCTGAGAACAAAAAATGGTGCAGGCGGATAACTTTTTTTTTTCTTTTCTTTGTTTTGATTAACCGGTCGAGACAAAATGCGAAAATGTTGCAGCTTATGCTAGGGAAGATATAAAATTGAAATGTAATGAACTACCAAATGTTATACAATGTTCATTAATACCTATACAATGAAGATTTCGCAGTATATAGTGGAGCTTACAGACTCATATGAAGGCTCCCTGTCAAGCTGCTAACCAACATTTGAGAAATACTGGAAAATCGTGAGATTTCTAAGAATGCAAGAACTTTAACCCTCACGCAAAGGTCTGGGCCAATAACACCTATCATGAAGGAGCTACATTGAAGAAGATTGACTTTAAAGTCATTTTGTTTAAATTTAAGGAGCTCCATTTACAGGCACTCACTTACTTCCACCAGTCGTAAGAGCCAGAAGGGTCCATATATAAACAAAATTATTGCCTTCTTGTTCTCCCTTAAAAAAAGAAGCTCTGCTTTATGCTAGCTTTCCTAGCGGTACAGTACCCTTAATACCGGAATGCGACCCTTGACATACGGATTTTTATCTGTACGCCCCATAAGCGGTTTGATAAGGGCACGGAAATACAAGAGGAAATTATTCTGAGAGCGGTCTGAAGGTGGGAATATATCTGCAGAGAGTTTGGTGGCTAGTGATCTCGTATTTTCCAGGTAGAAGGCGGAGAAACGCTCTGACCGTGACCGCGCTCTCTTGTAAAATATAGAAGAATTTTATCAATTAACAAAGTGGGCTACACTTATAAATATTTTAGATTGAAAACTAATCCTATATTGTTCACGTTTTAGTGGCCTTGACTGTGCGATACAACTTGGAGAGTTGTAGGTGTCAGTCTTGACCAAGCGCACGGTCATGAAACGGGGTCAAATTATCATAACCGCCCATACGTAGCAAAAGATATCTTTTTTTTGTATTCAGCCTATCTACGTAATCTGAAAATGTAACTTATATTATGAATTATAATATATAATTAGAATTATAATGTTTTCTACAATGAATAAAACACAAAAAACTAAATCAGTCCCTTACTATAAAATCAACACTATCAACAGTCAACATAACGTTTAGTTAAATACTAAGTCTCTCATGCAATTAAAAGTTAGTTTACAACCCGGAAATCTCCTATTTTACGGCGGGATTTTCACTTTTTTTTTCTTTATATAAATTTACCTATAAATATTAGCCATATCATACAAACTTGTAGTTAACCGCGAGTTAATTTCAATGTGTTCCTTCATTTTATGAAGTTTCGAGGGTATGAATAAAAATTGTTTTATGTATGGGTTAATTAGTTAAATGATATTACAATGCTGGGGTTAATTATCTTAAAACCTCTTCACGGTATAGACATTTAAGGTAGCCCTAATGGATATATATATATATATATATATATATATATATATATATATATATATATATATATATGGCACATCAAATATTAAAGAGAAAATTCAATTAAGATGAAATATTTAATTTTAGATTCGGTTGATGCTGAAATCTGCTCAGAACTATAATGTCGCGAAAACGGATTGGAGTATATTTTATCCTCTGAAATTCTTGAATATATATCAAGAATTCTTCGAAATCATTGATAAGAGGCAATTTGCACAGTTGACCTTGACTGTAAGTGCATACCGGTGTGTCAAGGCAGCTGAAATCAACAAGTCACGCCATGTCAGTTTCGTAATTGTCAGTGCATACAGGTGTGTCAAGGCACCTGAAATGGACAAATCACACCATATCAGTTTCAGTGTCACAGCTGCACGTGATCACCATATTAGTATTGTTTTCAGATTCCGGGAGGTTTGTACCGCGTGTCCACTTGTACGGATGCGGTGCGTGTGCGGTGCAGATACGTATGCGGATATTGTGTGTGTGTATGTCCATTAGATACGTTTTTCAGTGCGTTTTTAGGTCTGTCACTTTCTTTGACCTCTACAAAATGGCACGTTTCCGATATGTTTTCGCATGCGTTTCCGTGCCCGCGGCTACATGGTCAGGTTTTCAAAAAAAGTATCCGTTTCCGCACGTCGCACACATAACGCACCGCATAAAAGTGTACACACTCCTTCTCTATTCCATATGCTCGATTAAAAACGCGTCCGCATGCGCATTCGTATCCGTATTTGTACCGCATAAGTGGACACGCAGCTTAATTTCCTGTCCATCCTGCTTGTTGATACCATTGTTATGTCTCTTGTGTCTTTGGTTTTAAAGTTTTAGACAATTATTAAGCCGCGTGTCCACTTGTACGGATGCGGTGCGTGTGCGGTGCGGATACGTATGCGGATATTTTGTGCGTGTGTGTCCATTAGATACGTTTTTCATTGCGTTTTTTGGTCTTTCACTCTCTTTCACCTCTACAAAATGGCACGTTTCCGCATACGTTTCCGCATGCGTTTTCGTACCCGCGGCTACATGGTCCGGTTTTCAAAAAACGTATCCGTTTCCGCACGCCGCACGCACTCCGCACCGCAAAAGTGGACACACTCCTTCTTTATTCCATATGCGCGATTTAAAACGCGTCTGCATCCGCATCCGTATTCGCATCCGTACCGCATAAGTGGACACGCAGCTTTACAGATAGTTTGTCTGTCAGAATATTATTTAGAATAATGCGGCATCACAAACCTTCCTATTCTGATATTGTTGTAATTTGGAACAACAGATTTCAGGAGGACCCACGTCCATTTTGAAACACAGCAGTGTAACCCTCTGATTGGCAAAATAAATGGACATGAATCATTTGAAAATACCAATTATAGATAATGCCATCGATTGGTTTAGGCACTTTTTAATTTGGTCAAATAACTGTTTTCCGGGACACCACACACACAGGCACAATATCAAGATGCAAAAAAATATCCCTGAGTAGCTTCAACTGCATCAACATAATCATCAACATCATTATTATGATCTTTGCGAAATTCGTTGTATTAATGAATTCTAATTTATTACATGCACACGTGGTTAAAGATATGGAAACATATTTATATGTTTTGTTTTAAATACTGACTTTACATCATTACTTATAATCCCGGTTACACATTACTTTTATGAAGATCTGTAGCACACTTGCAGAGTGAAATACATATCTCTAAAAGAAACCAATGCTCAATATGAAATTCCACAGACCTTGTTAATTGTACAGAGTTCATCCACCGACTGCATTTGCATTTATTTCTTTAGAAAAACTTACACATTTTAATTTCATCAAAAAGTATGCCTTTTCACTTGAACACAAGTCTATGATTGATGTTTTGGAAACTGATCATCCACTTTTGGTCATTATATTGGGTAGACATCTTTCACCATGTACGACAAATTCACGTCCGTTATTGCATCACTAATCAGGTCACATGACTGGAGTGGAACGCCGAACACAATGATTAACTTTAATCAGATTAGTCACACAGGGAGAGCCTGTCAAAAGTGATTAATCTGATAGTAATTAAGATCATAAGTATAAAAGTAGAAATTAAGATCATGAGATTGTAAGCTAATAAAAATCATAACATTGATTTCGATATCAACAGGTCCATGCGCTGAACCAGTCTTCGAAACAGATTAATTTGATTGACGGACGGATATTTAACAAGAAAATTCCTTACACATTTGTGATTCAGACAAGCTCATATTTATTCAGGAATTTAATTATATCACCATTATATTACATATTTATTAGGTTGGACAAAAACTGAACACATTCCTTATAAACAGAGCTTACGTAAATCAAACAAATGAAAACTGTCTGTGAAATTACCTGAATTATAGAATCAGGGGGGGGGGGGGTAGTTGGGTTCCCCGTCTCACAGCGTGAAAAAATAGTCAAAAATTTAGACTGTGATGGCGTAATATGGGATAATTTTAAAACATCAGTATGCAAAATCCGACTCTATTGTACTGTATTAAACGATTACTGTTCATGCAGTTTCTCAGCTTTTTTATGTTGAAAATGGGTAGCCCCTTTTGCCCCCCCCCCCCTTTCGTCAACGATTACCAGCAAGAACGAGCCACAGAAGGGGGGGCAGTATATGCAAGTGAAATACTATAAATGTCATTTTTTATTTTGGTGATACACTGAAAAGTTTTAGTCATATATTATTGATGATATCAAACGATCTTTTCTTAGAGTCTACATTAGACGAACCATCACCGTTCGAGACTTATACATTTGACAATAATGTCACGCTTGAGCGAGGCCACGGTCAGGCGGCTATTTTGGTATATTTGCTTATCAGAGAAACATGCTTGATCTATGTGTGTATGTGTATTTTTGTAAACAATGACACCATCAAATTAAGAGTGAACTACAAATATATGGCAGCTGAAAAGGTTTACATTGTAATTTATTGGTAACTCATATAATATTACAATATTGGGTTAATTCTCTTAAACTGATGTCACAATAAACATGTGATGCAATCCTAATTAATACTCTTATTAAAGACACATAAGAGAAATAGTATTGATTAAGTATCAAGTTAATTATAATGATACACGATTTAATATAAGTATCGATATTGCCTGCTACCCACCAGTGATACCGGTCACGGTCTGGTGACCAGGATGATCATTCATGAATGGACAGGTTCTGGTGTGACGTAGTAAATCACGTGACCCTGTGAACACTAAAAATACACGCCGGGTTCCTAGAACAGTCGTTCACTGTGACTCTCTCAGTGTACAACAAAATATTGTCTGTAGTATTTATATCAGAATTACAAATATTACAAGCTAGAAAGAGAAAGGTATCAATTCTTTCGAAAAATAAAATGGGTGCTTTCAGCATGGTACGTATTCACTTTAGGACATTTAATTATTTCCACATCTGTCTCATTTGATTACGTATGCGGCAATTTATCATACTGTAATCAAGAATTTAACATATAACAAAAAAAAGTAATTTCTTTTCAGATCTGTAATCCCAGTGAAGACGACAATACGAAGAATTTACGAAAATGTCAGAATACCCAGTCTACAAGTTATTCCAAGAATGTCACCGGGGAGAGTGTAGTCCAGAGAGACCAAAGTAGGGAGAGCGCCAAGTCTGTGAGTGACATCACAGGTGATCACTTAACGAACTATTGTGTCCCTTCTCCTCTGAACACCTCGCGTCTGAAGCCTATACGTCAGATAATACCAAATACTATGGTAAGCGAACGATAACAATAAATTTGATTAATATTTTTATAAGGCTACATTCCACATTCCAGCTTCTTCTTTATTTAGTTCTAATTATTATATATTTTAGTAACTGAAAGCACATTGAAATTTTGCAAATAATTTCCGAACAACATTTTACAATTTTGTTCTACAACAGATGACGATCACAATCGACTGCAGCGTGCACTTGGAGATCCTCAGAAATAAACAGAACCTGGATACCGTGAGAGATGTGATGAAGATCAGCCCTGATGGTCACGTGATTCAGGTCTATCAGCCCCAGTTTGACAACACGACAGTCAGTGACAGCCCAGTCAGCCCTGCAGCAGGCTCCGTCAGGGAGTACAGCCACGACAGGCTGCCCAAGAAATACTGGAAGAAGTACCAGCATGCGGCAAGGTGAGTTTTTGTATTCATTGAATATTTAGAAAAGGTGTCACAAAAATTTTGTACTTTAAACTACCAATAGTTAACGAAGGCCAGGATAGAAAGATAGAAAGCAAATAATTGAATAATTAAATTATGGTGAAATTCAAAGACCATCAATGACTCCATCATTGAGTAGTTTTGTGAGTGGATCAGGTGGGGTAGTGGTGGAGCAGAACTGATAATAGTGGTTTGATTCAACCCGGTTTACTATAACTCTTTTGGATTTTCTACAGACACAATCACCAGTGATTACATGTCTGCCGGTTAAAATATCTCATAACCAGTTGACCCTGAAAAAAATCTAAACCATTCAATTTGAGGATTCCCCATTTATTCTATGAGCTTCTGATTTTAAATTTCATGGTTCGTTTTCATGTAGATTTGTTGAAATGGTCAAGTCGAGAACACCAAAAGTGACCATGTACACTGACCAGGCCAAGTGTATGCTGATGGAAAACGAAAACTGTGGTTTTGAGGTGGAGTTTTATGACGGCGTCAAGGTGCGCTATAGTAATAACGTCACGAGCATCACCCTGGGCGACGGAAGCTCTTTTACGTTGGAGTCCGTATCCGGCTACCAAAAAATGACTCCCAGAAATCGAAAGCTGTACCAATATTCCATGCAGGTAAAACAAAAAAGTAATTTTTCCACTATAGTTACAGAATGTAACATATTTTCTAATTTGTTTTAAGAGGATATTAAAAATGTTAAAGTTGCTTAAGAATGCTGCGACAAATAAAAACATGATTATGGGCTGATGTAGCACAATATTGTAAGTAAACAATAATTAAAGAATTATTAAGCTACCTTTAAAACGGAATTTTTTATTTTATTAGTCATATATAACATATGATATTTAACAAATATGAAATAATGCAACTATGAAGTAACATATTAAACATTACTCTCGTTCTATCAGTGCCGGGAGAGATGCCTGAAGTTCGTGCATGTGCTGACCTCTAGTGGGAAAAACGAAACCATCAAACCAGGCGGACAGTGCTACCCAGTGGTAATTGGAAGGTGAGTTGATTAACTGATAAAATTGTGATATGTACGTTTACATCAAAAGAAAAGAAAATCAGACCTCTGAAAATAATAATTAAGAGCGACACTGAATTCTTGATATCCATCGAAGGCCTATATATGTCTTTTTGAATACCTTCGCCTTTTCAATAATTACACTCTACCGCAAGATGTCGTTTCACCCCAAAACGAACCTCTCCGGTTAGGCACTGTGGAACGGTAGGGACTACTTATCTCAACTGTCAAACTTTAAGATTAAAATTTGTTACATTTCAAGGAAACACCTTCTGTTAACATTTCACATGCGCATGCTTGCAAAAAAATACTCTTTTCTTAACGTTTCCCTAAGTCCTTAACAACAAAAACACTCCTGTTTATGCGAGTTGCCTTGAGACATTTCTTATCCAACCTACTTTAACGGACTACATTACCCTCTTCACCAAATGTATACCTACGCCATATGTGTACTTATAATTCGCGGTACAACGGGGGTCAGATTGTGACGATCAATAACCCTAAACAGCAGAGTCGTACTCTTGTGAGTCAGATTCTGCGCAGTGTGAAATCATTGAACAAACTTTTGCATCATTAGAACATATTCCATTAAGAAAGAAGAATTTTTAATCTGTCAGTGTGTGTGTTTAACATCATAATAGTTTTTAATTTAGTATTTTCCTTTGTATTTCATAGACGTCCTGGATGTGACGGTATAGATCAGTCCAAAGGGAAACTTTCACCGATCAAGGAGGAACCGTCCAGTCCAGTGTCTTCGCGACGAAATAATAACAACACCGAGGCCGCCATGCTTTACCAAACCAGCAGCGATACTTCGCGTGGCTATCAGGGGGCCACATTCTTTGTCACAATTACCCTCACCAAGAAGTAGCACGCCAGTAGACTGTGCGTCGCTTCCGTCTGCCTTGAGAGAGATGACCGCGCTTGAACAAGATGACCGCGCAGTGCAATATCAGGTGGCGCCAACAACCAAACAGTCGTCTGCTGCACACAGGGACGCGGCGTCTGCTTCCTTCACGCCAAACCAGGGGACGCCACCAGTACCACCCGCACCTGCTTCTCCACGCTTCAACGCAAGACGCGCCTCGGTGCCAACTATCTTGTGTAAAATATTCGTCTCTGGCATTGGCTGGGGAACTAAGTGGTCCAACAAGGAAATTGTGATCCAGTTCAATGACGGCTCAGAACTGTCTGTCCTACCAGAGCCTATGGTCATTAAATACAAGTGTCCTCAAGGATTCTGCACAAGGTTCGTGTATTAGTTATTCTAATATTGCATTGCCTTGTCCAAAAGACCTTGAGTACAGATAATTAAATTAAATTTATGTACCTAAAATCATTTTTTTTTCAAATGTTATTAATTTTTGATTTGCATCTGTTCCATATAAGCCTAAGGAAAGTCGGCCCAAAAGCAACAGGGCCTAGATCAGACACGGTTACCCGAGAAAAAAGTACATATTTTTTGTCCAAATTTCTTGCATATTATTAACCGTAAACAGGATCGTTATATCTATCTATATCCGAAACTTAATTGACCAGTGCACTCAGCGGCTTGATACGGAGGCACAGGACCGATATAACTCGTTCTAAATGCACGGACCGTTATATGATTCGGCATCTGGCGCGATGTACCTGTTTCCGGGTGATAACGTGCCTTATCGTTATATAGGTTACTCAAACAAAATTTCATAAATCAGTTAAACACATCCTCATAAAACAAGTTTCATTTGTAGTAAATATTGAAAATGAACATGAAATTATCTTCAACAGACAAATGTAAATAGGGAAACAGATTTAAAATAAGTTACTGATATGGTATTGAATATTGGTTAATTAACAGAGACGACGTTGCTCTTTCTTTCTACGAGAGACCGCTATGGTAAATGAATACAGACTTTATATATTTTGTTTTTGTTCCAGATACACAGACGAAGACATAAACCCCTCGGAGGTCAAAGAGAAACTAGATGCGCTGCCAGAGGTCGTTGACAAGCTTGATGCATCGCCTATGCCTTGAGCAAGAATGCGCAATTAGGGGTTACATGGAACAAAGAAGTTAAAATGGGAACAAGCCATGAGTGGCCTCAGTTCTGAACAGGTGGTCATAGAAATCAGAACCTTGGGACACCATGAATTTCTCTACTGTCAAAGAAAGGAAGCGGATGTTAGAAAACAGAGAGGAGTTTTGAAGGGCAAATGGAGTGAGCTGCTTACTCAGGGTTTGTTTTGTACACTGACGGCAGACCCCTAATCCGGACATGCAACTTGCGACATCCACTTTATAGTCTGCAATGAGTTGTTTCGAGATTTTTGCGCGGTCAGGGTTTTATAAGGGTAGGGATATACGACAGGAAATGTACTCGGAAGACAGTCTTAAGGTAGTAATTTATCTGCGAAGAAAATATGGTGACCATTAGAACTGATCTTCCAAGCAGAAGTCAGAGAAATGCCCCGGGGGTGGCCGCGCCCTATTCCGTAAATTATAGAAAGGGGTTAGATATAAATAAGGAGCCACACGGTCTACTGTGCTAGACGGACTCTGTCTCCTATAGAACTAAAACGGGGATCGAGCAACATGAACCAACAGGGGTGTGTGACCATCCCTGGTGTAAATGAAGGGTGAATGTTGTTGAAAACACAACATGGATCCAGCAGACAGAAACTGAGCTTAGGTGCTGTTATGGGATACCATTTACATACAGAAACTAAGACGATATAGAGGGACCCGGTGTCTACATGTTGTTGTGCCATGTGTTTATTGAAAATGGAAAACTGAAAAAAAAGACCTTCTTGTATGTGTCGTTTGTACATGTACTTTGAAGAAACACAGTTGAACTAGTTTAGGATGTAATTTATACACTTCTAACAAACGGTTACATGAATCGTGTTCAAAGATTTATCTTAAGAAAGTTTGTTGAAAAAGGTTAGTCCTATACATATTTAGCATGCAACATTTACGCCACCTCATTTTTTCCACTTACACATGACAGCAAATTGCAATGTCAATAAAGGGTATAGCAAGCATGTATGTTGTCCACTTTTATCGTAATGCAAATAAACTCAGAGAGAGAGAGAGAGAGAGAGAGAGAGAGTATCTGTTAGGCCTAGAATCTTCTAACGCAACATCAGGGTTTTAGATACATCTCCTTCAAAGCCAGGCATTAGGCCATGGTGAACTATATTCTGCGACGTACAAGTCAAAAACGTTATTGAGAACACCCAGAGAGTCATACAAGGCACAAGTTGGCTACATAAGGCTTAGAATCTTCTAACGTTAAATTCCGGGAGGTCCTTGGCAAATATCCTTGAAAACGTCATGTCACAGCCTGAATGTCAGATGGATACAAATCGTATCTGTTAAGCCTATATTCTTCTAACGCAATATACAGCTAGGTTCAAGGCAATTCTCCTTGGAAACCTGAAATAAAGTCATGGTGATCTATACTCTGCGACCTACGGGCCAAAAACATGATTTTGAGGATCAAGACAGTCAGACAATCTGTATCCGTTAGGCCTAGAATTTTCTAATGTGACATTATTGAGTTCCTAGGCAAAATTCCGTGGAAACATAAAAATAAGGTCACTGTGACCTATTGACCTAACTAAAATCTGCTACCGATAGGAAAGAAACGTCATTTGAGCACGGTGAATGTCACTGGGCACAAATCGTACCTGTTATGCTTATAATCTTTTAACGCAACATCAAGTCTGGGTAAATCTCCTTGGAAACCTGAAATTACGTCGTGGTGACCTATTTTCTGTGAGCTACGGGCCGAAAACATTATTTTAAGCACCCAGGCACCCGGGACAAAAATTGTATCCGTTAGGGGAAATACCTGTACATGGGATGACACCACTATACACATGTATATTAATGTAGATAGAGTTTAAAAACATAAATTGGTTATGTAAGAAAACGGTTTTATACATTAATTAATTATGTAAATTTATCCATTAATAATTACGCTGTTCTGACAAATGTTGATAGAATAAAAGAAGACCAATTTTGCCACCGAACTATTTTTTTTTTCGTACAGGAAAATATTAATTTTACTAGATTTTCTTGTAACTGTAATCTGACAGTCGCTGATCTCCACCTATCCCCTCATCCCCTCCCCCGATTCTCCATTGTTAAGTTTTTCCACTGGTCTAACGTTTTTATTCACATATACCTCCACAAGTTTTGAAAGAACTTTAGGTCTATAAACAGAAATGAAATTTGACCGTACCTTCATGAGTTTTCACAGTAGAGCTGAAAATGGTGACGTTAAGTTTTCCAATATTTTCATTTTATCAATATCCTTTATTTTGTTAGATTGAGTCTCGTCACTGCCGTGAATGCTACTCCAATGTTTAACCATTTATTCGAAATTTATACACGATGAGAGTACTTTAACACTGGAATTAATGGCTACGTTGAATAATTATGTTAAAAAGCTTGTGTAACTCATGAATGTGACTTTCCCTAATGTGATCTACCTTTTGTGATTCCCTGGCACTAAATCAGAGAAGTTAATGTGGGATCTAACATTTTAGATGGTAAAGGTTGTGGCTTTTGAGTCCGAAACCCCTCCAGGGCAACACTGATGGACAATAAAACTAGAACCATACCCGTAATCCCGACTTGCGACATCAAATTTTGCCTCCTGTTTGCCTTATAGTGCGCGTAGTTTATGTTACTGCGATAGCCCTTTTGTGTGTGATTGTTAAATTCTCATCATTTATTGGAAAATATGGAGGACACACTTGGCATAATTCCCGGCAGTTCAAGTAAAAAAAAAAAAAAAAAAAAACGCACAGCGTGTCCACAGAGGAGTTCCGTGACAAAGATCCAGTGCCACCATCGTCTTAGTGTCTTATAAAAACTTTAGCGATATTTTTGACAAACACTTCCAAACTTTTATAAAGAAATCATGGAGTAGGGCAAGGGCAAAGCTTCCGGAATAGATAACATCAGTAATGAGCATCTTATTTATGGCGGGCCCTTGCTGACAGGGCACATTACTCATCTGATTAATTTATTAATCTCTGCTGGAATTATTCCAGGTCAAATGAAAAGGGTAATGGTAATTACTATACCCAAAACTGGAAATTGCGAAGGTTCTGATACAAACAACTATTGAGGAATCACTCTCTTTTCCAGTTTTTACTTACTTCTCGAAAACACTATTCTATGTAGGATTACAATAAAAACTGTCGGTCACTGAAAAACTATTTCCAGATCCGTTACAATGTGCTTACCAGAAAAACAATTTATCATTTATGCATCCTTAATAGTTCAGGTAACAATATACTATTGTGTTGATGGTGGTTCTCGCATTTACTCATGCTGTATGGACAGTCAAAAAGCATTTGACGTGGTGTTACACGCTGGTTTTTTACAAGGTTATATGAATTTGGTATTTCTGGTACTCAATGGCGATTATTGTGACATGTACAGCGCTGCTATATTTGTCACTGGTTTCCTGGTTTTTCTAATATATATTGATCCACTGCTCAGAGATCTGTGTAAGTCTAAATAATGGATCCACTTGGGAAATCATATACACTGGATCTCCCATTCAAGCCGAGGATATTCGTTAATATCATCATCGCGAACAGGGTTGCAAAAAAATATTGATTTGTGTTCTGACTTCCGCTTTGAACACATTGGAAACTGTTGCAGTTGTTTTTGGTGAAAATGAGCGGGCTCACACAAAAAATGTTAAGCTTAGGAGTTTTAGATTGAGTTATCACGATCTTGAAGAGAAGCGCGAAGTTAAATATCTAGACATTTTATTACTTGGAGGCCTAAAATTAATGGACGAATTGAGGAAGGGTGCAGACGTGAAAGAGGTTCATTTTTAGTACCTCTAGGAGACGGAATCCGGCCTAAAGGCCTAAATCCCTTAACGAGCTTTCATCTTTATAAATCTATTGTCCTGCTAAAGGCATTGTACGGTTGTAAATTACGGATTTGAATGACTGTCTTTAACCTTGCCAGTCTTGATAGAATGTAAAGATTCTGTGTTAAAATTATGCAAGGTTCCACTTGCAAACCTAATCGGATATGTCTATGTTGGGGATTCCTCGTGTTTGTGCATTTATCAAAAAGGCTAAATTGAATTTGCTCGGGAACATTCTAATACATCAAGGTAACAGTGTATGAAAGCTTATTATCATGTTTCGTTTAATAATAAGAAAACTACAACCTGGAAAATACATATCAGGATTTTGTTTCTGATTTGTGTTATACTTTATCAGGGTTAAACCTTGTGGATTATTAAATATAAGTGTTGGTCCCGACAGCCTTGAGCCAACTATTAGTAAGAGTGCCTAGAAAACCGGATAATCCATTCTAATCTAACTTTTGAATATACATTTTTCAATCATGTAAATCCAGACTGTTTCAGGCTTTCGTAATGTGGGAAGCTGCGAATGAGAAACCAGGATCCTTAATAAGATTTAAATGTATGTCAAAATACTTCTGTCAATCGGGAGTGCCGATTCTAGTAGTAACTTTCTGTGTTTTCCGTGTGGATCCATGTATAGTCTTCCCTGTTATACATGCACTACTATATTGTGAAAACACTAAAGATCCGTAGGATCGATTACAGGAGTTTATTTTTAATAGGTGCGAGGTTAAAATATCAGCATTCTTATTCAACTAAAACGACGATTTTCTTGGTTTTCTTTTAGGCAAAAACTTGATAGAAGCTTGGACTGATGAATACTAGATGGTTTATTATGATGTACAGATTTCCAATATTTGTGTATGAATGTTAACAGACAATCTGCTCTTTGAATGTGAACAAGTTATAATTTTGTAAAATCTATAATTGATTAGATTTCATGTGAACTCTAGTCTCAGCCTGACCTGATATTATCATTATTATTTTTAATTATTATTATTATTATCATCATTATTTATACTTTTTAACTGCAGTTTTCCTTAAATTACTTTTTTTATATAACTTGCAACATAGTCTTTCACATTGATTGATTACTCTTCATGTCATGGATGAAATAAAGGTTATCAATCAATCAATCACACACACAAATATACCCTTGGCGGAGGCAACAATGGGTGCAGGACTTCCCGACGCTCATTCATTATCATGTCGCTGTATATGAATTCATGCATTTATCACGTTCAGAATGATTGCTCTGTCCTTGCTCGCTTGACGCGTATTATTTGATTACTATTGATTATATGGTACTCTGTAACGATACATCGGGTTGATTTATCCTCAAGATGATGTTAAAAAGGTTAAAAAATCAGAAAATTGAAATCTACATTATAAGGAATGCAAGCCTCCGTCAAGTGGAGGAGGGGGGTTCCTTGTGTGGGATGCTCCTAAACACGTGTTTGAATTATCTTATTCGGCCCGAATACCAATTCGCAAATAAGTGACTGTACATTTGTGAATATTCCTGGAGCATATATATGACGTTGATACTGTATCCGGGTGATGTACCGGATCCACACAAAAATCTAAGCGATCCTTCATTTGACCATTCCCAAAATGCCCTGAATATTTCTCATGAGATTCCGTTCATTATCGTTTGAGTTCTGTTGTGAAAAAAAAACACACGAGCGGGGATGAACGTAAACCCCACTGGCTTAGACAAAACTGGCCCCAGTGCAGCTCAAGGGTAAGATGGCCACATGCATTATAAAAGTAAATAAATAAAAGTACGAATTTAATTTACAATCCAAAAATGGCTGACAACATTAATGCAGTGAATGTGGTAAATATTCGGACCAGTATTGGCACGAGATTGCCTCTGATTTTTGTCACGCATATGGGTTTAGCTATGTCTATCTTTAGTTAGGTTAAACTTATCTCAATCACACCATTTATTGCAACCATGGATTTATCTTCATTTTAAAGTGACATGAAAATGAAAACATAAATTTAATGATTGAATGTCTTAATTTTCTTAAAAGTATTGATCACTTTTTTGTCCCTTTTTTTTTTGTTTCTTGAAAGCGAGGACGAAATGAAAATTGTGGGGGCTGACGTCGTCGTCTGGAAAGTCCACAGGGGGTTTCACTGCCCCTGGGGTCTCCCCATGCAGTGGGTATGCATGGCCCGTGTGCCGGCCGGGAGACAGGTCTTTACATTTAAACCAACCTGACCCGATTTCTTTCTAAAGTATATCCGGACAGTTTTTACTTTTTCTAGCAAAAACAAAAAGTTCAAGACCAATAACGTATATTTTAGGCCCCTGTGAGTCCAAGGTATCGGCCCATATATAGGTGAAAATGGTCATTTCTGCTGCACAGGAGTGCGTAGAACCAGGCCTTCTGCTATTGCATTCTGTTCATGTTTCACACATCCTACTGGCATTTGTCTTATTTATTCAAATGAATACCAGTAGGCTGTTTGATTTATTTGGAGTGGGTGTCAATTATTTAAGGGGGATAGACATGGAGGGGGTGGTATAAAAGTTGTGCGTGAGTATTTGGGGAAGGGGCTCGGAGGGGGGGGGGAATTCCTGTTGAGACAACTGTTTATATATTTAATATTCATTTAAACATATCCTCTATTTTTTTATCCTGAGTTGTAGCTTAAACCGACTGCTGTCTTCCCTACAAGTTTGATGCGTCCAGGCCCTATATATTATCATGCATATAACGTGTTCGTGTTTGGGGTACTGGGAAAGTGAAAGTCGCGTTTTCAAATTACTTCAATCTAAACGAATTCCGAACGAAAAGTGGAGTTGGGGCTCGAGCCGATCACGTACACTCCAGCAAACCGGGCCGCATCGACTCCCTCAAGAACTACAAAAGTTAAGAAATATTTTGTTTCCAGATATATTTGGCTTCCTAATATTAAAGAGGAAATAGAGGCAAAGTTAGTGAATGTATTTGTAGATGTCACAGCAAGCCAAGCGCAAAGAGGTCCAAGACGCTTCCCCAGGTAAGCTCCAGAACACCCAGCACCGAGGTCGCGACGAGAAGTCAGACGAGCCAGCAGAGCAGCAGCGACCACGCACATTCCGTTGTAAGGGCCTGAACACCACAGCCACCCGCATGCCGACAGCTTGGCCATGGTCCTGTAGTCCAGATGCCAGGGGTGGAACCTTGTTTTATGGTCTGCCCAATGTTTTTTTTTTTATGGTTATACCCTATTTTGATTGTGCTGAATTCAAATCTGGATGATGCCACTCTTGCATCCTTGAGGGTTTTGAGATATTCAAGATGGTCGCCAAGATGGCTGCCAAATATGAAATCATCATATATTCACAATTATATGGTGTATATATGTACTGCAAAGGGTTACTTTACAATTAATTTGGTTAGGAGATCAATTATGTGAAATACTGTGAACAACAAAAAAAATCTTTGATTTTTTAAGGCAAAATGGCGTCCAAAATGGCCGCCGTAACATATAAAGAATGCATATTTTGAAGGAAATGAAAATGTGGTTTGCCTGACTCGCACTCGAGTGGTCTTTGGTACATAAATTAATAGTTTACACTATTGTATACAACCAGAGGTTGTCCTTTAAAGATAAAATGACAGTCAAACGACCACCAAGTTGAATAAAAGCATATTTTGGCAAAAGGGGTACAGACATTTGGTGACATTGATTTCATATAAGGGTTTATGAACAGACAGATTTTTTTTGGTGGAGGGAACCGCCTCTTTTTTTTATGCTGTCTTATATAATTCTTAATCTAAGTAACAATCGTCTCGGTGTCTATCGTGCCTGCGGGTCCTGTGTGTGTAATCAGCCCATTGGTGGTTCATAAGACCGAGAAACACCCAAAGACGCACTCATTTGTGAGTGATACACGGGTTTTGGTCTAAATTTTAAGCCTGCCGGGCTATCAGCCTGGATGGGCACCAAACGTAAAACTCTTACCTCTGCTGAGAGTGAGATTTGAACTATACCCATATATGAGTGGAGACAGAGCAATATTTGTTTTCTTCAGGAAGCAAGAAGCCTGGGTGCTGTTATTTCTTTTGTTGGTTGTGTATCTTTCTTGGCATCGATTTTTCATGTTTTCTTATTCATTCCTGCTGCCTTGATGTGTTTGTATGTGCGTTTTTATGTTTGAGGTATATACTGCCAGGGAGTGATGGCAGATTAACTATTAGTATATATACCAGGGGTATACTCAATTTTCGGAACATGCGTGTATTATTTATTTTTGTGGTGTACAAATATAGATTACGGCAAATATGTCCTCATTCACAGTAATAATCCACCATCAATCAAGAATACCACTCTGCCGACACCAAGCGGAGAATGAAAAGTACGGGTGGTGATATGTAGGTGTCGCAGGGAGCCAGGGACCTGTCAGTACGTATTGTTTCGGGTTTTAAAAACAATGGTTTGTTAATTTCAGTGTAGCAGGTGTGGCCTGAAATGTACAACTGACCTTGGTGAACCGAAATGAACAAGCCAATCGCGTGTCAGTTTCTGTTGTGTGTAATCCTTTTATCCGCTTGTAGTCTTGAAATAGTCTGTATTAAGCATTGTTCTTGCGTATTTTTCTGGTGCGTGTGTTTATCCTTGTTCCTCGAGACCTTTTCTATATATTGTATTCAAGTGATAATACTACTAATCTATATCAAATATGCTTTAAAAAATTATCTTTTTAAATTATTATTATTATTATAGTCTGTTGCACAGTGAGGCACCCATTTTACCAGCAGTCACACTATTTCGTGATTTTATTTAAGTATAAGAAAAAAAAAACGCCAACGTGCTTGTCGTGCACTGTGACCTTAATACATAAGAAATTAATTGTTCTAACTGTTTTGATGTTAGTGGTTCTTACTGGCACATACACGCCTTGTTTGGCTCTCTGCCCAGAAGCGGATCCGGGGGGGGGGGGGGGGGGGGGGTCCAGGGGGTCCGGACCCCTTCCCGCCCCTATTTACCCGAAGCAACCTTTTTTAAAGGGTTTTAGACGAAATTTGCGGCCTGCACCCCCCCCCCCCTTTTTTTTCCGGACTTGAAGACCTTTTTTTAGGATTTTCTTTAGTCCTCCTGGGTTGGACCCCCCCCCCCCTTTTTTTTTTCTAAATCCTGAATCCGCCCCTGCTGCCTTATATATAGTCATGTGTATGTGTGAGCGATGCCATCATCGTGGGTATGATATTTTGGGGATCTCGGCGGGGTACTGCATCCCTGCATATTAAGTATCTTTCCAAAGCAAGGGCGGCAGAGCTGTTTCATGTCTGACAGGTCATCTCACGCGTGAGTGAACTTCTGCTCACTTCACAGAAAGAACAAAGCCTGGTCCCGCATGACAAGTTGCATTCATATTAATTAATCTTTGAGCTCTTCAAATTGCTCCACATTGTTAATAATTGCAAAATAATACCAAAATAAGAATTTATATATTAATATAATTATATCATTAATACATACCTTTAATAATATTGTGTTCCTTTAAATAACTTTAAAATTATTTATATATTTTTATTAAGGTTTCTTCATTGCAGTGACAAATCTAGAGCCCCCCCCCCCCCCCCCAATATCAACATGTTACAAACGAATGAATATTTGGACTGACCAATTCATATTTGAATTTTGAAGAAATATCGATATTTTAGCCGGCTACACATGACCCCCCCCCCCCCCCCCCCAATCTGAAGTTTGACAACGTTATGCAAAGACATTTAATATTTGAAAAACAGTACTTGAGGCACAGAAAATATACATATTTTTGTGAAAAGTGCCTCATTATATCCTCTTTACATTGCATATTTAGAAATGTTCTCAGTATAGGAGGGAGACACTCCCATACTGTCCCCCGTATACCTGTAATTAACTTTCCAAATAAACATGGCTTTAGATTTCATTCATATATGTTCATAAAATTTTATAGTTTCATAGGGAGAAAATATCTCACGAATATAGTAATAATTTATATATATATATATATATATATATATAATATGGGTAATATAATGATTTTATTTTTTCCTGGGTGACAATACATATAAAAATACAAGACGTAGGAAGCATAGGAAAGCAGATCCATGAAAAGGTAATCGCGATCAGCATCAACATCTTTATTACTCTAGTCGTTGTTTGATAAGCAATTTGAGAAAAAAAAAGACTGTGAAAACAAAAAAGTATGCAGTTAATAGTACAGCAGTACCATAATCATCATTATCGCTGATGTTCTCGTTATCAGGTGATGTAATTAGATTCAGGATGATTGCTCCGTCCTCGCTCGTTCGCCGCGCCTGATCTGATTACTGTTAATTATATCTTACTCTACAACGATACACCCGACTGATTAACCGAAGAGGTCACGTGATAGAAAACAAGATCAAACGGGTCGGGGCGGACGAGGTCAAACATGTTTCTTAACTTTAATGTGAATAAATAAAATGAACGGTCCTCAGAATCCATCAGATGTTCTCGACGAGAGCTCAGTTAAGGATATATAACTACCCGCCTCAGCCGTTATAATTATATATAACTTGATCGTAATCTGAAGGTCTAGCAGAATCATTAGACTCAGAAACAACACACAATTAACAATGGGAGTTCAAAATATGGTAAGTGGTAATTTAAAAAAAAAATATCATACATGTTAATTGAGAACACATTTGAATTCATTCCTTAAAGCCTATTTTACATTTTTATCATTTCGTTGACATTAAATAAAAATGTATAATTTGGTTTAACTTATGACATATTTATGGACATAGTTTACGCGAAAACAAGTTAAAAACGAAAGTATTTCATAAAACCATGCATTATTATTATTTTTTTTTCTCACATTTTATTCAGGTGTCGAGTTACAGCCAGGGAGAAGGTTGTTCCTCGTCGGTGAATGACGTCACATATAGTCACGTGGACAATTGTCCGAATCCCCCTCTCACGTCCTTTCGCCTGGAGCCTTTTCGTCAGAAAATTCGGAGTCTTGTCGTAAGTTCTTGTTTTCATTGCATTGTAAATGCAGCATTCCCTTTTCCAGAAATGAGTCAGATTTGAGCTCGATAAACTTTGTAATGTTACCTCGACTATTTAAAGAAACCGGTTATATATCAATATTTGTAATATAGACGTAAATATTGGATTTTGATCTTAGCCAAACTGGGTAAGGTATAGATGATTGATAAATAAGATATACTGATTATTACTGAAACCGATTATATAACAAATATTTGTAATATAGACGTGAATATTGGATTTTGTTTTTTAGCCAAACTGGGAAAGCTATAGACGATTGATAAATAAGATATACTGATTAATATTTCTTTATTCACACTATTTTTCCCCCTTTACAGATGACGATTACAGACGACTGCAGCGTGTACTTAGAGATCCTCAGAACTAAACAGGACCTGGAGATTGTAAGAGAAGTGATGAAGATCAGCCCTAACGGTCACGTGATACAGATCTATCAGCCCCAGTTTGACAACACGACAGTCAGTGACAGCCCAGTCAGCCCTGCAGCAGGCTCCGTCAGGGAGTACAGCCACGACAGGCTGCCCCAGAAATACTGGAAGAGGTACCAGCACGCGGCAAGGTGATTATGTTCAAAATACCGAGAAAAAAAATTGAATTATAGTTTATTTAATGGACCTTAAAGCAAATTGATTTCTTACAATATTTTTTTTATGAATTCGTTAAACAGTTATTATTTTCTTTGTGTTTTCTGGTTCATTTGCAATGTTAATTTATTTGTGATTGATGTTTCAGATTTGTTGAACTGGTCAAGTCGAGAACACCAAAAGTGACCATGTACACGGACCAGGCCAAGTGTATGCTGATGGAGAACGACAACTGTGACTTTGAGGCGGCGTTTTATGACGGCGTAAAGGTCCGAACCAGCGATGACGTCACAATCATCACTCAGAGTGACGGGGTTTCTATTACACTGGAGACTGACACCAGTTCCCAACAACTAGACCCGAAGAACAGGGAGATCTACAGTTATGCGATTAAGGTAAGAATTTATAACTACTTTATAAAAGATCTTAATTAGACCTATTAAAATTTCTGGTACTTAAATTTTCTTCTTTTTAACAAGGGAATCATATATACAAGTCCATATTATTAAATGCTTTTTAGCTTATGCAAGGTGGTTGGATTAACCTTTCGTTTACAAATTAAAAGAATAAGTGAACCTGGATTTGATTTTCGAAACTATTCCTCATTTTTATTTTTCATTTTGTTATAATTTTTTCTTTCCAGTATCGTCAGAAATGTCTGAACCTCATCTCCCTGATGACGATGGGGATGAACGGAGGATCAAGATCAAATGCCACCTGCTTCCCTGTGGTGATCGGAAGGTGAGGCAAAACATTACATCGTTATAGTCAATTAAACAGTTCATCTTAGATAAAAATGAGGGTTTATCCGACGTTTATTTTTTTTCCAATTATTTCAAATGATTAAATGAGATAATTTCACAAATAACATTTTGCAAAAGGTCAAGGTCACATACTATAGACTATTTTTTAAACAATAACGTCCCCCGGTTAATTTAAAGATAATATAATACAGACTGTTCCCTTAATGTAGATT